>CM034151.1:897765147-898965147 GCA_019776745.2 Taxus chinensis | reverse complement strand
AGCTTTCCTAATAGCTCACCTAGGAGCTCATCGAGTAGCTCACTGAATAGGTTGACCTTGAGCTTACTTGTGAGCTTGCTGAGCAGCTCACTAGCTTGGCATGGGACCTCACCTAGGAGCTTACCCAAGAAGCTCGCTTGGTAGCTCTGCCTTGAAGCCTTACTCACCTTGAGATCTCACCAAATAGCTCACCTGGGAGCTCACCCTCTTGCAAAGGAGCTCACTGATCAGCTCGAGTTGATCTCACCGGGGAGCTCATCGAGTAACTCACCTAAAAGCTGGATAGCTTTCCTGATAGCTCACCTTGCCAACTCACCTTGCTAACTCACCTTGAGCTCACCTTGCCAACTTACCTTGAGCTCATCTGAGTAGCTTGCATGTAAGCTCACCTCAGAAAGGATTCACTGATAGAGCTCAGCTTTGAGCACACCTATGAAGCTCACCAAGCATCTTTAACTAGGAGAGGTTAGCTTATTTAGAAGCTAGGAAAGTAGCTCACCCATGAGCTCGTCAAAGCAGCTCGACTTGAGCTTGCTCGGTAACTCACCTGGGAGCTCACTTGATAGTTCACCTTGCCATCTCACCTTGAGCTTATCGAAGGAGCTCGCCGAATGAAACTTGACTTGAGCTCAGTTGGGCAGCTTGTCAAGTTATAGCTCACCTGAAATTACTCATGCATGGGAGCTACACTTGAGTAACTCATTTGTACTTGAGGTTACCTGGGATGCTCATTTGAATAGACTCACCTATAAATAACATCTACATAGGAGCTCACTTGATAGCTCACTCTAGCATAACTCGCAAATGGGAGGTCACCTATCAGCTTGAATTGTTAGCTCACCTTGAAAGGAATCGCTGATAGAGCTAACCTTGATAACTCACCTTGAGATTGATTTCGTAGCTCACCTTAAGAGTTAATCAAGTAGCTCACTTTTCCTTCAAGTAACTGGCACCTGAGAGGCTCACCTATACAGCTCACCGGTTAGTTACCTCACTTGGGAGCTCACTTCTTTTAAGTAATGCTCTAGTTAAAGGAGCTCATCCTAACAGCTCGCAACTGGGAGCTTGCCAAAAAATCTCAGATGAAGTAGATACCGTGAAGAGAATCTTTTGGAGAAGAAGACAAGTGATTCATGACTGAAGTTGAGCTCACCCAGGAGATCGTCGAGTAACTCATTTGGGAACTCACTCTGGGAGCTCACTTGATAGCTCTGCCTCGTGCCAACTCACCTGTTGTGCTCACCTGAGTCCAACTCACCTTGAGGCTCATCTCGTAGCTCACATGTAATCTTGACCTCAGAGATTACTGATAAGCCCACCTTTGAGCTTCACCTAGGAGCTCACTGAGAGAGCTCACCTTCAGGATTTTTTTCTTGGAAATGGGAGCTTGGTTGAAGTAGCTCACCTTAGAGCTCGTCAAATAGCTTAAATTGAGCTTTGCCCAAAAACTGTACAGTGGGAGGCACACCTGATAGCTCATGCCTGAAGATGGACTATCTATATCTTTGAAGGTAGATACACCTAGTGTTTTGAAGGCCTCACCCTTCTGCCAGCTACAACTTGAGCTCACTCAGGAGCCTGGTCAAGCAGCTCACTTGATTTTCCATTACATGGGTAGCTCGCCTGACAGACTCGCCTTGCCAACTAATCATTGGTATCCTCGCCTATAATCTCTCCTTTTCAGCTTGATGATTTTCATCTACCTTGCCAACTCACATTGAGCTCTACTCTGGTAGCTCCAAAGTTTAAGAGTTCATTGATCTATGTTCACCAAGTAGCTCACCTAGGAGAGCTTCTACCTGCAAAGTAGCTCACCTTCCCAGGAGCTCACTGAAGTAGCTTCACCAAGTAGGTTGAGTTGAGGTCACTTGTGAGCTCACAAATATCAGCTTGCATGGGGACCTCGCCTAGGAGCTCACCATAGATAACTCACATGGGCATATCTTTGATACTCTAGCAGTTCATCATGGGAGCTCAGCCAATTATAGGTCTCGCCAGAGTAGCTCCCCTAGGGTAGGATCCACCAATTTAGCCTTGGACAGTTGAGACTCACCTGGGAGCTCATCGAGTAATCTGGCTCTTGGGAACTCCACCTGGGAGAGCTTTCTGCCCTGATAGCTCTACCTTGCCAACTCGACTCTGGTGAGCTCACCTCTTCATCTCACCTTCAGAGCTTGCCTTGCCAAATCACCTTGAGAGCTCATCTGGATAGCTCACAAATCTTTCTAAGGCTTGTCACCTCATAGATTTCCGACAAGCTCGCCTTTGAGCTCACATGGGAGCTCACTGAGTAGATCACCTAGGAGCTTAGCTGGGAGCTCAGGAAGTAGTTTTCCCAGGAGCTCGTCAAGCAGCTCATCTTGAGTTTGCTTGAAAAACTCACCTAGGAGCTTGCCTGATAGGTCACCTTGCTAGCTCACCTTAAACTCACCCAGGAGCTTACCGAGTATCTTGACTTGAGCTTTCCCGAGAGCTCATCAAGTAACTCACCCAAAAAATCACATGGGAGCTCACCTGATAGCTTGCCTTGTCAACTCTCATGGGAGCTGGCCTATCAGCTCGCCTTGACCTCTCTGAGGATCTCACCTTGCTAACTTACCTTGAGCTCATCTGGTATCTTGCCTCAGAGTTCATCGAGTAGCTCACCAAGTAGCTCGGGAGCTAGCAATTTACCTGCGAGCCACCTAGTCAGCTCACCTTTTTAAACTCAATCCGGGAAGTCCTCCAAGGGAGGTTGACTTGAGCTCACTTGTGACAGCTCACCTGGGAGCTTTCACCAAGTAGGTTGATTGAGCTCACTTGTGAGCTAACTTGTAATCTCGTTGGGGAACTCACTTGGGAGCTCATAAAGTAGCTCTCTTGGGAACTCACCTAGCATATTTCCTGGGATCTCGTCGTACAACTCACCAAGTAGCTCACCTGGGAGCTCTTCTGGGAGCTCACCGATCAGCTCGAGCTGAGCTCACCTCAGAGCTCGTCAAGTAACTCATTTGGGAAATCACTTAGGAGCTCACCTTGTGTTGGTCATCAAATAGGACTTCAAGAAGAGCAACAGTCAGGGGAAAAGAAGTCCCTCCTCTTTAATGGGAGAGGTTCCCTTTTTTAGAAACGAACCTATTTACACATATACAAAGTATGATTTTCTTGTAGAACTTGGATATTATGAAAGTGTTTTCTATAAGGATCATCAATCACAAAAGGACTGAGGAATGAAAATTTGAGAACGAGTAGAAAGGCACCATTCAAAATTATAGATGACAGAGGTAGAAAGGCACCATTCAAAATTATAGATGACAGAGTAATTCCTTATGCATGCGAGGGTACAGTGAATTGGAATAAGATCATTTGTATCACATTAATAAGATGAAATTTGAAAAGACACAAAGTTCTATAAATAACATCTGCAAGAATACAAAGCTTCTCAGCATAATACAGACAAATGATCTAACAAGATTAAATGAATAGCTTAGGAATAAAGGAAACTAGATAGACAAAGAATGAAAAATCCTTCTATATTGATTTCTTTAAGATTCATTTACACTTTCTGAAATAAGCCAAGTTCTTCCTCCTTTTCAAAATGGTGAGGAGAGGCCATTATATAATTTACAAATTAGGTACTCCCAGTAACTACTTCTTTTAACTAATGATTAGTTAAAGGGCTGCAAATCAAAATACCCCAACTAAATACAATAAATTCATGATGAAGAAGAGAAGAATCAGGAGAAGAAGACAAGTATTCAAGTTGGGAGGGACCCACTAATTTAAGGATCCATTGTCTGAATCTCTTCAATGCCTTGGCTATGTCTCTGCCACGTGGGACTGATGTGTTGGTGGTGGCATCTAACTTGGCAATGAGTTATCCATGCACGTTCATTAGTTCACTTGAGTCAGGACTGAAATGAGCTCCGCAAGAGAGTACAGTGTCTGCACATTGTACAGAAATTGGGAAGCCACTGGCAAATGCCAAGCCACTGTTATGAATCATCTGTGCCATAGCTGAAGGGTTTGCATCTGTCATCCTTGCCCAAAAATCCCCAAAATCAAGGTGGCAAAATTCACTGTCCCCGATATCGGGAACGGCAGACTCGAGTGGTGAAACTTGTTCCTACCCATGGAATTTAATCTTCATGTTGATAGTAACTTGGAGAGAAGAGCTACAGGTTGGACTTGGGATGGAATTGTAACGGAAATGGATACGCGCGTAGAAATTTTGGTTGCAAGGGTTTGAGCAATAGATAGCATGAAAGCAGTGTGCAAAAATGCATAGGGGGTAGTTCATTATATAGTTGTTTAGGAGAGAGAAAGGCAATAAATGTGCATTAAATACATATCTACCAAATTGAAAAGCAAGATATTCAGGTAGAGTGGGAAAAATTAGCACGAATGGCACTTGGTTCATTTGGGACATGAGGGACGCAAAAGTGCAAAGTACGCGGTTCGGTTGATTTGGTCGATGCAGGGAAAAGATGCACAAATTATTTTGGGACATGCGGGACGAAAGTACGCAGAATATGTGAATCGATTGAGTCAGACAAAAAAGGAATAACGGGTCTAGGTGAACTTGGGACATTTGGGACAAAAATTTCTGATGGGCCTGAAAAGAATAGACCTCGGGTAAACCGGCTGAACGGGGAATAGAGAGCCCAAATGAACCTGGGACACGCGGGACAAAAATTTCTGACAGACCCAAAAAACACATAAAATGACCCAAAAAAACGTAGATTTTCCCAATTTCTTGACTTTTTCACATTATCAGGACAATAGAAAAGACACTTAACCTCAAAATTTTAATTTTTAACTTCTTAAAAGAAGGGGAATTTTGAGTGGACAACAGCTGGCTCCTTCTGGGGATGACTTGGCATAAATTCAAAGAATGAGACAAGGCAAGAATTTAGACAAACTCGGGGAAGTAGACCAATACCTTATCCATTAGGCAACAGAGTCAAAAAACAAACCAATACAGAAGACAACACCGTAAACAACACACAAAAACAAGGGAAGGAAAGGAGGACACACACTATACAGAATATACACAGGACTTCCTAATCACCTACGACTTAAACAATTTCAGGTACTACCCACTATAAGGAAGTGGGAGAGAAGAACCATCCATATAATCAAGGTAAAAATAATCTTTACCAGCGAAGTGCCTGATCTTGAAAGGTCCGATCCAAAGGGAATCAAACTTGCCATGGCTGCCATGAGGTTCTTGCCTTTTATCCCACAACAAAATAGTGTCTCCAATTTTGAAATTCCTAAACCTGACTTTCTTATCAAATAAGACTTTTACTTTCTGTTGGTGAGTAGATATCCTATCAGCAACTTCCAATCTGTCCTCATTCAATTTGTGAAGATACATGATTCTCTTATCCAAAGAATCATTGAAACTGGTATCTTCAATGGCCTTCATTAAATGCAGAGCTGGAAGCTCCACTGTAACTGGAAATTGGGCCTCCACTCCGTATACTACCTGAAAAGGAGACATCCTAATGGCTCTCTTAGGTGTGATCCTATCTCCCAAAGAGCATCATAGAGTTTCTTGTGCCAGTTCCATTGGGATTCATTGACTAATTTCCTTATTATGGCCACCAGATTTTTATTTGTTGATTCTGCTTTTCCATTTCCCTAAGGATAGTAATTTGAGGAGTGAGCTAGGGAGATGCCATATCCATAGCAAAAATCCATCATCTTAGTTGAAGAAAAATTTGAAGCATTATCTGTCACAATCTTGTTTGGCACACCATACCTTATCAAGATGTTTTCTTTGATAAAGCTACATACTACTTCTGAAGTAGTACTCTTTACCGGAATGGCTTCTACCCATTTGGTGAAATAATCTGTGGCAGTTAATACGTGGGTATGACTAGCACTAGAAAAGGGATTAAGTGTTCTAATGAAATCTGAACCCAATTGCTAAAAAGGTTCTTCGATCACAACTGGTTTAAGGGGAAAGGAGGCCAATTTGGGTCTACCCACGAAATTCTGACAAGCCTCAAATTTATCAACCCATTTTGATGCATCCTTGAACAAGGTAGGCCAGTAATATCCTCCACGAAGTATTTTATGAGCAGTGAAAGTTGATGAGTAATTCCCTCCACATGCTTGATCATGAAAAGCTGAGAGTAGCTTCTTCTGTTGTTCCTTGTCCACACATTTAAAAAACATTCCATCTAACCCATGTTTAAACAAGGAATTTTCCCACAACACATATTGGGTTGACCTTAGTTTAACGGATCTCTTCTCTTTGGCAATCAAATGAGAGGAGCATTCTCCATAGGTGAGAAAGTGAACGATATCAACATACCATTCATCAACTGAGCTAAGAAACAGAATGGTAGGAAGACTAACTTTATCCTCTAGTAACTCATGTCTAGCACCTTCAGCGATGAGTTCACGCAGGCCTTTTCCACGGACGAGCTTGGTTGGTTTGATGTCAATATCATATTATTGAACCTTGGCCACCCAGTTCCCTCTCTTGGATCCAAATTCCTGCTGTGTGAGAATTGACTTGATAGTTGTATCCGGTACCAACACCGTGGAGTGAGAGTTAAGAATGTAAAAACGAAACTGCTTAACAACTTTAACCACTGCAAAAGCATGTTTTTCCATTATGGTGTATTTTAACTCATGATTTTTTAGAATATAGCTCATAAATGCAATTGGGAGTTCATGCTCATTAGAATCTTCTTGAGTCAAAACAACAGCCAAGGTGTTATCCATGGCGTAGCAATAGATAATGAAATCTTTGCTGAAATCTGGACATGATAAAACAAGAGTTTTAGCAATGGCCCTTTTAATACCTTCAAAGGATTCTTTCCCTTCAGGAGACCAACCAAACATTTGTTTTCCTTTCATCATTTGGGAGATATTCAAAGTTAGCTCTGCAAAATCAGGGATGAACCTTCTCAAAAAGTTGATCTTACCAAAGAAAGAGTGCATTCCCTTTTTGCTGGTTGGAAGAGGAATTTACTGAATAGCTTGAACTCACTCAGGATCGATTTTTATACCATATTTGGAGACAACGTGCCCCAATAATTTCCCCTCTGTGACACAAAATAGATTTCTTAGGATTCAAAGAGATCCCATGTTCTCTACATCTTAGCAGAACTGTCTCTAGATGCTGGAAATGATCCGCCCTTGTTTTAGAAAATACAGTCAAGTCATCAAGGTATACGACGATACACTTTCCTTTCAAACTTCCAAAGGCCAAATCCATAGCCCTCTGAAAAGTGGTACCAACATTGATGAGCCCAAAAGGCATCCTTTTGTAAGCAAAGGTACCCCAAGGGGTAGTGAAAGCCATTTTGTGTTGGTCTGTGGTATTAACTTCTACCTGGTTATATCTTGAGAATCCATCAAGCATAGACAACATTTCGGATCCTGTTACTGCTTGCAAGACCTGATCCATCATAGGTAAGGGATAATTATCTTTCAAGGAAGCTTGATTTAGATTCCTGAAGTCAACACAGATACGAATCTCACCATTTTTCTTTCTAACGAGCACAATATTGGCAATCCATGTTGAATGATGGATAGGAAAAATGATTTTGGCTTTTAATAACTTCTGTATTTCTTGAAAAATGGTGTTAGCTATTTTAGGATTATATTACCTCTACTTCTTTTTACAAGCCTTAATCCCAGGTTTGAGAGGGATAAAATGTTGCATCTCCTTTGGTTGGAAAGCTTTTAAATCTTCATAGGAATAAGCAAGAACATCCTTATGCTTATTCAAAAGACTAATTACCTTCTTCTTTTCTTCTGGTGTGCAACATTTTACAATGTTCACGAGTTTAGGATCAGTAGAAATCCCAATATTAATTTTGTCATATTTAGCTGATTGTTGAGGTCCAGTAGAAGCTTTAAAATTTACATACCTGTCATGTTTATCAAACAGTTCTTCTAAACTCACTAGTCCTTTTGGAATCTTGTTTCCTTTGAGTTTGATACATCCATCCTGATCTGCTTCTTCTTCTTTGATGGCTTCTTTGTCAAAGGGCACACTCTCACGAGGAAAATTATCACTTCCTTCAAATTACAACTATTCAAAATTATCCTTGATTTCGAAGAAAGAAAGCAAGTTTTGATCGTCATTGAAAACTTTTTAGTTACTTGTATTATCAGGTACAATGGGTCTATGGATCATCTCGATGGTGAACTTATCTTGAGAAAAGTCAGGATGAGTTATAACCAGTGACCCTGAGAATGCTAGTGAATCAACCCTGGTATTCTCTTCTCTAGGCATTGCTTCGATGGAGAAAGTGTCAAGAAATTCAATGGATTCCCAAACCTGATTCCTGTAATGTTTCAGCCTTCTATTTTTTACCTGGAAGATGTTCCTAACTTGCTTGACAATCAATTCCGCATCCCCACGAGATAGAAGATTCTTCACACCCTGTTATTTTTCTACATGGAGTCCAAGAATGAGAGCTTTATACTCTGTTGTATTATTAGTATTTTCAAATTGTAACTTGAATGAGAAATGATGAATTCTTCCTTCAGGTGACACCAATACGACACCAGCTCTAGAACTAGCTGAAGAACAACTTCCATCAAACTATAATATCCAAACACCATTAGGATTTTTAGGTGACACTTTGGGGAGTTGGATTTCTTCTAGAGACATAATCATGTATTTATCATAACCCATATCCTCATAGAGTATTTGTGCTTTGGGATCATCCATTTTTTGTACAATATACTCAGACTACTTCTCAAGAAGCAGCTTCTTTATTTACCCATTAATAGGTATGAGGGCATGTGACCAATCCATTTGAATTTCTCCACCCACATCCTTATAGAAATTCCTGCTTAGCAGCATCCCATATGAAGGAGGAATATCTGCTACTAGGATAGTAGCCAAAACTTTCTTCTCAGGAAAAGTAGCAAAAGCCAATTGTGTATCCTTAATCCTTCCAACTAGGGGCACTTCCTTACTCTCCATGGAATAACAATATCCGTAAGTGCAGGTGAGAGTTAGGCCTAAGGCACGAGCTACTTTGGTAGGCATTACATTGTCTGATGCTCCTGAGTCTATGACGTAATTACTGATCCTATGGCCAGCTATAAGGAGTGTTACATAGAATGGTTTGATTTTGTCATTGGGTGAGGTGACAGCGGCTACTAGATTAGGCTGTGGTGCAGAAGAAGGAGTGGGTAAAAGGCCTTTAGAGATAGTTTTAGAATGGGAATTGAAAAAGTGAATCATCTTAGCAAAATCCCTAGGATGGGTTTGATAATATTCAGCCTCTGAGATTTGAAACTTAGTCTTTTTTAGGTGATCGATAATATCAAAAGACCCAGAAGTGGATGGGTTATCATCGCTTGAGATCCCAGGTTTATCAATTTTAGGGGAAAAAGAAGTAACTTTAGAAGAAAAATTGACAGGACTCACCTTTGGTGTAGATGAAATGGGGATAGGGGATCCTCTTTTGTAATTACAGGGATAGTTGTCGGCTGCTCCTTAGATTTTTTGGTGGGCTGCATCACTTTCTCCCTCTAATTTTTCTGCTCTCGAGTCATGACAGCATATGATTCGCTATTCATGTCTGATACTAATTCATCATAATCATCTCCTTCATCAATTCCTTCAGTGGTGAAGAAATTAACTCGAGATCCCTCAAGTTCATCTATTTCATCATTAACCTCTTCAACAAATTCCTCACAATCTTCATTAACCTCCTCATCCTCTGGTTCTTCAACTTCACAGGTTACATTGACAGGAACTTTAATAAAAGGTCCTTCAAGCGCTAGCCTTGTTTGAGAAGCAGGAAAATGATTTCTGGGCTGAAAATTCCTCCTTGGAATGTCTGCATAGGGAGTATGCTGAGCCAATTGTTTCTTAATGGTGATGAGATCATTTACAAGTTTTTGTACTAATGGATCAGTATTAGGTCTAGGAGTGGAAGAGGAGGAAGAAGAAGACTTATATTTAGAAAGGTCTCTCCACAACTTCCCTGACATGATTAAATCATCTTCCACACTAACAGCAAGAGTTTGATCCTCAGCTAATGTTGCGAGATTAGCCCTTCTCAATGCATAACTAACTTCAGGAAATTGGGCATTTAGGAAGAAGCATTTTTGGATTTGGTCTACAAGTTGAGTATTTGGTGGAATTTTGTTAATCAACCTGTTGAGTCAAGCCATAAATTATCTCATGGGCTCTTGTGATTCCTTCTTTATTTGAGAAATTTGGGCTAGCAAAGCATGCACGTCTTCCGCCGGTTTGAAACGGTTTTCAAACCTAGTTCTCATTGTGTCCCAGCTAGTGATAGCTCTATTCAGAAGGTGATAGAACCAATCAGTAGCATTATCTTGTAAAGTCTCAACAAAAATCCTTACAGAGACATCTTCATGTTCAACTCCCAGAACTCCACATGCAACTATGAAGGTTGCAATGTGTTCATCAGGATGTACCTTGCCATTACCCTTAAATTTAGGAAAGTTCTTCCGATTACTGCTGGGTAACTCATGCAAAGGCTGAGGAAGGGAAAGAGGCCCAACATAATGAGCCCAAGGCAATGGTACCGCCATTCTTGGAAAATTAGCTTAAAGAGGAACTGAAACACCAGCAAGAATCAGATCTTGAAGATTAGGACTGATTTGCTCTAAAGGAATACCACCTGTAGGGATTCTATCTTTTATAGGAGGGGTGCTTGTTGAACGATCCTTTCTATTCCTTTTTTTTGAAGGGAAAGGAAAACCCTACTGTTCCAAAATCTGAAATTAAGAATCTTCAATACCAAGGGCCCTTCTCCCTCGAGTAAAATGTGGAGTCTCCAGATCAAAAGATGATCGATAAATGATTATAGAACTGGAATATGATTCCCAGCGGAGTCACCAAAAAATTTTGGTTGTCAAAAAGGACTTAAAGAAGAGCAATAGTCAGGGGATAAGAATTCCCTCCTCTTTAATGGGAGAGGTTCCCTTATTTAGAAACAAACCTATTTACACATATACAAAGCATGGTTTTACTATAGAACTTGGATATTATGAAAGTGTTTCCTGAAAGGTCATCAATCACAAAAGGATTGAGGAATGAAACTGTGAGAATGAGTAGAAAGGCACAATTCAGAATTATAGATGATAGAGTAATTCCTTATGCATGTGAGGGTACAGCGAATTAGAATAAGATCATTTGTGTCACATTAATAAGATGAAATTTGAAAAGACACAAAGTTCTATAAATAACATTTGCAAGAATACAAAGCTTCTCAGCATAATACAGACAAATGATCTAAGAAGATTAAATGAATAGCTTGAGAATAAAGGAAACCAGATAGACAAAGAATGAAAAATCCTTCTGTATTGATTTATTTATGATTTGTTTACACTTTCAAAAATAAGCCAAGTTTTTTTTTTCTTCAAAATGGCGAGGAGAGGCCATTATATAGTTTACAAATTAGTTACTCTTGGTAACTACTTCTTTTAACTAATGTTTAGTTAGGGGCTACTAATCGTAATACCCCAACTAATTACAACAAATCCAAGAGAAAAAAGGGGGAAGAGAAGAGAAGAATTAGGAGAAGAAGACATGTGCTCATGACTGGGAGGGACCCACCATCTTTAAGATCAACTGTCTGAATCTCTTCAACACCTCTGCTATGTCTCTGGCTCATGGGACTGATGTGTTGGTAGTAGATTGAGTCCAAAATCTGAGGCACTTCTCCATTTCCTTTTCGAACTTGACATGAGTATGATAATCTTTATTTGCTTATTCTATGGAAGATTGAAGAGAGCAGATCTCCTTCATTTTTCCTTGGAAATGGATATTTCCTTGAATAGATCACCTTTGACAAAATCTTTTAATCGAGCTTTGATTTCTTGTAAAGTGAGAGGCACACCAGAAGTCTCATCATGAAGATGGAAATGTATATCTTTGAAGGCAGATACAACTAGTGCTTTGAAGGCCTCACCCTTCTACCAGCTACTTTTTAACCCTCCCAAAGCCTCCTCTAACACCTTGATTTTCCATTCCATGCTGTAGACCCAAGACTTTGACAAATTATCCTTAGCATCCTCGAAGACCTTGCTTGCCATCAAAATATTTTCATCTATTTGTCCCATTAGATGGAGGTCTACTATGCAACTGCCCCAAAGTTTAAGTTCTTTATCAATGCTCCCAATAGTGGAGGAGAGCTTCTGTTGCAAATTACTCACCTTCCCATGGATTTTGAAGGCTTCATCAATGAAGTTTAATCCTGCAACCAGCATATCATCCACCATGGCCTCCATAGCCCTTCCATAGACAGAATAATTGTGCATGTCTTTAGTACTCTACACTTCATCCTGGCTCAGAATTACAGGTGGTGGAAGAGTAGTCAATGGGGTAGGATCCAAAACTTTATCCTTGGACAGTAGGGACTTGATGAAACTCGTAAGAGTCTGGGCTCATTCTTCCAACTGTTCAATAATTTTCTGCCCTTTCTTTACCCTCCCAATGAATCTGGTGATGGTTTCCTGAAGATTATGGATCTTACCTTCAAGGATAGACTCTCCCATGGGAATTCTTGAGAGTTCAAGGTCGGATGCCTATAAATCCTACTCAAGTTTGTCTATCTTAGGCTTGGCTATCTCTAGGAATTGTTGGCCCTGAGCATCAGATAGTATCCTAGAGGTAGTTCTGGCTTTTTTGGTGTGAAGAGGAGGAGTAGTGCCCAACAAGGCCGCCACAACATCAAAATTGGGTCCTAAAATTTGGGAGGAAGACTTTCTCTTCCTACTGTCAATAAGAGGTTGCACCCATAGGAAGAAGCAGGTGGGGCAAGAGGACCAAGATATAGAGAACTCATGGCACCCAAGGTTTGAACTACTATTTCCTCGAGTTGGGATATAGTGGAGCACTTAGGGATCCTAGTGTAGAGGAATCAGCGGTGCTTAGAAGAGTTGCGTTTTGTACTTCTTTGTACCTATCTATTGGGGCTTCAGGGGTGCTTGCAGGAGCTGGAACTTCGCTCTCTTCACTTTCACTGACTAAAATAATGTTCTCTAGTCCCGAAGGCAATATTGCATGCTTCCTCAGGGGGGTCTTCTTCCATACGCTCCTTAAATTATTTGACTTTCTTCTGGTACACCTGGGTGGTTGAGGAAGGAGTAGAGACTGTAGGTCCTTGAGTTGATGAGGTAGGAGGGGTTTGCACAAGTTCTTCTGATCTAGGTGTCGATGCTTCCTTCCTTGGTGTTGAAGCATCCTTGGAGGAGGATTCCCTTGAGTGCCTTCTAAATTCACAGACTTTCTTATCAAACCAAATCTTGGTTCTGACTAAGACCGGAGCTAGGATTTCAGCCAAATCATCCTTCTCCTTTTTGAACCAATCCAAGTCCTCCAAGGGAGTGTGTTTGACCACATTGTCATACTCATATGAGTACAGGTCAGAATTATCATCTTGAATCCCTTCAGGGACTTGGTACAAGTTTATTTCCTGAATCAATTGTAGATAAAACCTACTATAATGCCTCCTTCTTGCTTCAAAATCATCAACACAGTCAGCCCAGTAATCCTCTGTGTCTGCCCTATGATGATAAGCGATCTTGATGCTCTGTTAAATAAACTTTTTCAAGTCAAAGCAAGTTCTTGGCCTGAAGAAATGGACAGTAATGGGAGCTAGGGCCCTTTCTATATTTTGTGCATCTAGGGTTGTTTTGTAGATTTAGTTTCCCAAAGAGATGGGGAAGTGCAAGCCAGGAATTTTATCATGTCATTACAGAACATAGGAAGCTTGAGAGGAGTGCTCTCATAGCCTACAAGCCTTATATAGGAAAATTTCCTAAATTGGATGAAATAGGCACCATAATTTGCTATCAGGCTCATAGCTTCATTATAAAATCTCCTCACCGTGTCACTCTCAAGAAGCCAGACAATGTACATGGTGAAAGTGTCATTCACCCTTTAGAAATTGTGATTTCTTGTTTCCAAGGTGAACTGTGGGTAGTAGGCATACACGGGGTCATCCTTGTGAGCATCGATGTATGAGAAACCAAACCATTGCTTCGATGCTTCCAGAGTATACATCAAGTATGAAGTCATATATAATTTCTTTATTTTTTGTACATTAGATAGTTGCTTCACTAGGTTCATACTGATGATCTCTTCCCAGTTGATACTCTAAGTTCCTTCGTACACCATGTTGATAAGTGGGCACATCCAAAAATGGAACTCATTGGTTGAGGGTAAGCCCATAACCTAATCCAGTAGGATTATGAGATCTAATAGTTATTCATTGAAATCAGCACGGAATAGAACCTTGGATAGACAGGATACCCCTTTTTTAGTGTTTTTAAGCCACAACTTTGCCACCCTTGCCTTTTACTTCTCACTGTCTTGGTCAAAAAGGGCCTGTGCTTGGTTTTGAGAGATTACTATGGAATTGTCCATTTCTGGAATTCTCAGGGTAGTGCCAATGGTGGTAGTGTTAAGTTTGGTGATGAGCTCCCCATGCACGTTGGCCAACTCACTCAAGTCGGGGTTAAAATGATCACCACAGGAGAGCACTGTATCTGCGCATTGCATTGAGATAGGGAAGCCATCGGTGAAATCCAAACCACTGTCATGGATCATCTGTGCCATTGGTGAAGGGTTTGCATCGGTCATCCTTGCCCAAAAATCCCCAAAATCAAGGTGGCGAACTTCACTATCCCCGATATCAGGAATGACAGACTCGAGTGGTGAAATTTGTTCCTGCCCCTGGAATTTGATCTTCATGTTGATAGTAACTCAGAGGGAAAAGTTGCTAGCTGGACTTAGGATGGAATTGTAGGGGGGAATTGATACATGCACAGGAATTTTGGTTGCAAGGGTTCAACCAATAGATAGCATGAAAGCAGTGTGTAAAAACACATAGGGGAAAGCTCATTATATAGCCGTTTAGGAGAGAGAAAGATAATAAATGTGCATTAAATACACACCTACCAAATTCAAAAGCAAGATATTTAGGTAGGGTGGGAAAAATTAGCATGAATGGAACTTGGTTCATTTGGGACACGAGGGACGTAAAAGCATGAAGTACATGGTTCGGCCAATTTGGGCGACATGGGGAAAAGACGCAAAAATATTCTTGGGACATGCGGGATGAAAGTACGTGGAATACGTGATTCGGCCGAATCGGATGAAAAGGGAATAACGGGTCTGGGTGAACTTGGGACATTTGGGATAAAAAGTTCCGACAGGCTCAAAAAGAACGGACTTCGGGTAGACCGGCCGATCAGGGAACAGAGAGCCCAAATGAACCTGGGACATGTGGGACAAAAATTTCTGACAGGCCCAAAAATCACACAAAATGACCCAAAAAAACACAAATTTTTCCAATTTATTGACTTTTCACATTACCAAGATAACAAAAAAAACACTTAACCTCAAAATTTTAATTTTCAACTTCTTAAAAGTAGGGGAGTTTTGAGAGGACAACTATTCCTCACCTATAAGCTCACCAAGTAGCTCACTTAGGACATTTCCTAGCATCTCACTTAAGAGCTTATCGAATAGCTTTCCAAGTAGCTAGCTTAAGAGCTCTTATGGGAGATTGCTGATAAGCTCAAGCTGAGCTCTCCCAGGAGCTTGTCAAGTAACTCACCAGGGAACTCACCTAGGAGCTTACCTGACAGCTTGCCTTGCCAACTCACCTTAAACTCACCTTTCCAACTCACCTTTCCAACTCACCTTAAGCTCACCTTGCTAACTCACCTTGAGATCATCTAGTAGCTCACATCTAAGCTCACCTCAGAGATTGCTGAAAATCTTACCTTTGAGCTCACCTGGGAGCTGAACAAACAACTCACTTGGGAGCTTGGCTAAGAGCTTACTAAGTAGCTCACCCATGTGTTCATCAAGTAGCTCAACTTGAGATTTCCAGGAAACTATCCTAGGAGCTCACCTGAGAGCTCACCTTTCTAGCTCACCCAGGATTTCATGGAGCAGCTCTGCTTGAGCTTTCTTGGGAGCTCGTAAAGAATCTCACACAAAAACTTGCATGGGAGCTTTCCTAACAACTCACCTTGCTAAATCGCATGGGAGCTCACCTGTCAGCTCGCCTTGAGCTCACTGAGGATCTCACCTTACCAACTCACCTTGAGCTTATCTGGTAGCTCACCTTAGAGTTCATTGAGTAGCTCACCATGTAGCTTGCTGAACAGCTCACCTAGGAGCTCACCTAACAACTCATCGAGCAGCTCAGCAGGTACCTCACCTGGGAGCTCACTAAGTAGCTCGCTTGGAAGTTCACCTAATAGCTCACCTAGAAGCTCACCGAATATTTCACTAAGTAGCTCATCTATGAGCTCTTTTGGGAGCTCACTGATAACCTCGAGTTGAGCTCGTGTGGGAGCTCATCAAGTAAATCACCTGAGAACTCACCTAGGAGCTCACCTAAAAGCTTACCTTGCTAACTCACCTTGAGCTCATCTTTCCAAATCACCTTGAACTCACCTTGCCAACTCACTTATAGCTCATATGGTATCTCACATGTAAGGTAACCTAAGAGATTGCTGATAAGCTCACCTCTAAGCTCACCTAGGATCTCACTGAAAAGCTTACCTAGGAGCTTGATTGAGAGCTCAGCAAGTAGCTTGCCCAGGAGCTTGTCAAGTAGCTAGACTTTAACCTTCCCAGAAACTCACCTCGGAATTCACCTTACAGATCACCTTGTTAACTCATCTTGAGCTCACCCAGGAGCTTGCTAAGCAGCTCAACTTGAGCTCACCTGGGAGCTTCTCGAATATCTCACCCAAAAAATCGCATGGGAGCTCACCTGTAGCTCACCTGCAGCTCACCTTGCTAACTCACATGGGATCTCGCCTTTCCAACTCACCTTGAGGTCTGAAGGTAGCTCCCCACAGATTTTTTTGATTAGCTCACTAAGTAGATCACCTAGGAGATTTCCTAATAGCTCACCTGATATCTCACCTAACAAATTTCCTGGGAGCTCACCAAGTAGGTTGACTTGAGCTCACTTGTGAGCTCATTGAGTAACTTACTAGGGAACTCACCTAAGAGCTTGTTGAGTAACTTGCCTAGGAACTAACCTAGGAGCTCACCTGACAGCTCACCTTTCCAACTTACCTTAAGCTCACCTTGCCAACTGGACCACCTCTGAGCTCACCTACGAGCTCACCAAGTAGCTCAATTAGGAGCTCAGTTGGGAGCTCAGTAAGAAGCTCACCCAAAAGTTCATCGACCAGGTCGACTTGAGCTTACCTGAAAAACTCTCCTGGGAGCTTGCTTGGTAGCTCGCCTTGTAATCTAACCTTGAACTCACCCAAGAGCTTGCCAAATAGCTCAACTTGAGCTCACCGGGCAGCTTGTCAAGCAGATCACTTGAAAATTCACATGGGAGCTTTCTTGACAGTACACCTTACCAACTCAGATGGGAGTTCACCTATCAACTAACCTAGCTAGCTTTCCTTGAGCTCACTTAGGAGCTCACCTTACCAACTCACCTTGAGTTTATGTGGTAGCTCACCTTGGAGTTCGTCGACCAGCTCACCAAATAGCTCACCTGGGAGCTCGCCAAGTAGCTCACCTAGGAGCTTGCCTCAGAGCTCACCAAGTAGCTCACCGAGTAGGTTGACTTCAGCTCACCCCAGAGCTCGTCAAGCAGCTCACCTGAAAATTACATGGGAGCTCACCTGACAGCTTGCCTTATCGACTCACATGGGAGCTCCCATATCAGATTTCATCGAGTAGCTTACCAAGTAGCTCGCTTGGGAACTTGACTAATAGCTCACTAGGGAGCTCATATAACAGTTCACCTAGGTGCTCACCAAGTAGCTCACTGAGTATGTTGAATTGAGTTTTCTTGTGATCTCACCGAGTAGCTCACTGGGGACCTCCCCTAGGAGCTTGCCAATTAGCTCGCTCAGGAGCTTGCCGAGTAAATTGCTTGGGAGCTCGCTAAATAGTTCACTAAGTAGCTCTTCTGTAAGCTCACCGATCAGCTCAAGTTGAGCTCACCTGAGAGCTTGTCAAGTAACTCACTTGGGAGCTCACCTGACAACTTACCTTACCAACTCACCTTGATCTCACCTTGCTAACTCACCTTGAGCTCATCTGGTAGATCACATGTAATCTCACATCAGAGATTACCAATAACTCCACCTTTGAGCTCACCTAGGAGCTCACCTAAGACCTTGGCTTGGAGCTCGATAATAGGTCATCCAGAATTTTGTCGAGTAGCTTGACTTGAGATTACCCAAAAACTCACCTAGGAGCTCACATGATAGCTCACCTTGCTAACTCACCTTAAGCTCACCAAGGATCTCATTGAGCAGCTCAACTTGATCTCACCTCAGAGATCATTAAGTAGCTCACCCTAAAACTCACATGGGAGCTCACTTGAGAGCTCACCCAGAAACTCCCATGGGAGGTCACCTGATAGCTCACCCAG
Organism: Taxus chinensis; assembly: GCA_019776745.2. Taxonomy (NCBI): domain Eukaryota; kingdom Viridiplantae; phylum Streptophyta; class Pinopsida; order Cupressales; family Taxaceae; genus Taxus; species Taxus chinensis. Next base: position 898,946,773 of record CM034151.1, on the reverse strand, counting down.
AAACTTGCATGGGAGCTCACCTATTAGCTCACCTTGCCAACTCACCTTAAGCTCACTGAGGAGACCACCTTTCCAACTTTCCTTGAGCTCATCTGGTAGCTTGCCTCAGATTTCATCAAGCCTCTTGCCAAGTAGCTCGCCTAACAACTCACCTCGGAGCTCACCTAACAGCTCGCCTAGGAGCTCACCGAGCAGCTTACTGAGTAGGTTGACTTAAGCTCACTTGTGAGCTCACCGAGTAGCTCACAAGGGACCTTTCCTAGGAGCTCTCTAAGTAGCTCACTTGGGAGCTTGCCTAGCAGCTCACCTTAAAGCTCGCTGAACAACTTGCCACGTAGCTCACCTAAGAGCTCTTCTGGGAGCTCTCTGATTAGCTCAAGTTGAACTCACCTGGGAGCTCGTCGAGTAATTCACCTATGAACTCACCTTGGAGCTCACCTGATAGCTCACCTTACCAACTCCCCTTGAGCTCACCTTAATAACTCACCTTGAGCTCATCTGGTAGCTTGCATGTAAGCTCACCTTAGAGATTGCCAACAAGCTTTCCTTTGAGCTTTCCTAGGAGTGAACCAAGCAGCTCACCTAGGATCTTGGCTTAGAGCTCATCAAGCAGCTCGCCCAAAATATCCTCAAGCAGCTTGACTTGATCTTACCTAGAATCTCAACTGAGAGCTCACCTTGTCAACTCACCTTAAGCTCACACAAGAGCTCACTGAGCAGCTCAATTTGAAATCATAGAGGAGCTCGTCAAATAACTCACCAGAAAACTTACATGGGAGCTCACCTGACATCTCACCTAGAATTTCATGTGGGAGCTCACCTATCAACTTACCAACTCATCTTTAACTTGTCTAGTAGCTCACCTCGGAGTACGTAGAGCATCTCCCCATGTAGCTCACCTGGGAGCTCACCTAACAGCTCACTTGTGAGCTCACCAGGAACCTCACTTGGGAGATCACCAAGTAGCTCATTTAGGAGCTCACCTAGTAACTCACCTGGGAGCTCACCAAACAAATCATTAACTAGCTCATCTGGGAGCTCTTCTAGGAGCTCACTGATCAGATTGAGTTGAGCTCACCTGAGATATTGTCAAGTAAATCACCTGGGAACTCACCTATTAGCTTTCCTTGAGCTCACTGAAGAGCTCACCTTACCAACTCACCTTGAGCTTGTCTGGTAACTCACCTCAGAGTTCATCAATTAGCTCACCTAACAACTCATCTGGGAGGTCACCTAACAACTCACCTTGGAGCTCACTGAGTAGCTCACTAAGTAGGTTGACTTGAGCTCATATGTGATCTCACTGAGCAACTCACCGGGGACCTCACCTAGGATCTTAATAAGTAGCTCGCTTGGGAGCTCACCTAGTAGCTTGCCTAGGAGCTCGCCGAATAGCTCGCAAAGTAGCTCACCTGGGAGCTCTTCTGGGAGGTCACTGATCAACTCAAGTTGTGCTTTCCCTGGAGCTCATCGATTAACTCACTAAGGAACTCCCCTGGGAGCTTTAAATGGATTTTAGCTCACCTAGGAGTTGATTGAGAAACTCACCTGGGAACTCACCTGGGATCTCACCTAACAAATCAAATTATCAACTCACCTTGAGCTTGCCTTACCAGCTTGACTTGAGCTCATCTGGTAGCTCGTATGTAAGCTCACATCAAAGATTGCTGATAAGCTCATCTTGGAGCTCACCTGGGAGCTCACCTAGGAGCTCGGTTGGAAGCTCGGTAAGTAGCTCACCCAAGAGCTTGTTGAGCAGCTCAACTTGAGCTCACCTAAGAGCTCGTCAATCAGCTCACCTGAAAACATCCATAGGAGCTCACCTGATAGCTTACCTTGCCAACTTACATGGGAACTCCTCTATCAGCTCCCTTATTATATTTCATCAAGCAACTCACCAAGTATCTCACCTAGGAACTTGACTAACAACTCACGTAGTATCTCAGCTAGGAGCTCACCGAGCAACTTTCTGAGCAGGTTAACTTCAGCACACCTTTTAGCTCACTAAGCAGCTCACCAGGGACCTCGCCTGGGACCTCACCAAGTAGCTTGCTTGGGAGGTCACCTAGTAGCTCACCAAATAACTCACTAAGTAGCTCACCTAGGAGCTATTTTAGGAGCTCACCGATAAGCTCAAGTTGAGCTCACCCATGTGCTTGTCAAGTAACTCACCTAGGAACTCACTTGGGAGCTCACCTGATAGCTCACCCTTGCCAACTCACCTTGATCTCATCTGGTAGCTCACATGTAATATCACCTTAGGGATTTCTGAAAAGCTCACATTTGAGCTCGCCTAGGAGATCACCAAGTAGCTCACCTAAGAGCTCAGCTGGGAGCTCAGAAAGTAGCTCACCCAGGAGCTCATCGAGCAGCTTGAATTGAGCTTACCCAGAATCTCACCTAGGAGATCACCTGATAGCTTACCTTACCATCTTTCCTTAAGCTCACCTATGAGCTCACCAAACAACTCAATTTGAGCTCACCCAGGAGCTCATTAAATAGCTCACCCTAAAACTTGCATGGGATCTCACCTTACAGGTCACCTAGAAACTCCAATGGGAGCTTACCTAATAGCTTACCCAGAAACTCTTATGGGAGCTCACCTATCAGCTCACCTTGTCAACTCGCTTGAACCATGCTAAGGAGTTCACCTTGCCAACTCACCTTGAGCTCGTCTGGTAGCTCACCTTAGAGTTCATTGAGTAGATCAACAAACCTCACCTAGGATCTCACCCAACAGCTCACCTAGGAGCTCACCTAACAACTAACCTAGGAGCTCACCTAACTGCTCATTTGGGAGCTCACCAAGTAGCTCACTGAGTAGGGTTGACTTTAGACCTCACTTGTGAGCTCACAGGTGAACTCACCGAGTAGCTCACCAGGGACCTCACCTAGGAGCTCAGTAAGTAGCTTGATTGGAAGTTCACCTAGCAGCTCACCTTGGAGGTCACCAAATAGCTCGCCAAGTAGCTCACCTGAGAGCTCTTCTGAGAGCTCATTGATCAGCTTGAGTTGAGCTCACCTAGGAGCTCATCAAGTAACTAGCCTTAGAACTCACCTGGGAACTCACCTAATCGCTCACCTTACCAACTACCCTTGATCTCACCTTACTAACTCACCTTAAGCTCATCTAGTAGCTCACATGTAAGCTCACCTCAGAGATTGCAAACAAGATCACCTTTGAGATTGCCTAGGAAATAACCAAGCAACTCACCTAGGAGCTTGGCTAGGAGCTCGGTAAGTAGCTTGTCAAGGAGCTCCTCGAGCAGCTCAACTTGAGCTTGCCCAGAAACTCACCTAGGAGCTCACATAACAGCTCACCTTGAGATCGCAAAGGATCTCACCGAGCAACTCAACTTGAGATCACCTAAGAGCTCGTCAAGAAACTCTCTTGAAAATTGGCATGGGAGCTATCCTAATAGGTCACCTAGAAACTCATGTGGGAGATCACCTATCAACTCATCTTACCATCCTCACCTTGATCTCTCTTAGGAGATCACCTTGCCAACTCACCTTGAGATTGTCTGGTAGCTCACCTTGGAGTTAATCAAGTAGCTCACCAAGTAGCTCACCTAGGAGCTCACCTAATAGCTCACTTGGGAGCTCACCGAGAAACTCGTCGAGTCAGTTGACTTGAGCTTGCTTTTGAGCTCACTGAGCAGCTCACCGGGGACCTCACATGGGAGCTTGACAAGTAGCTCACTAGGGAGATCGCATAGAAGCTCACCAAATAGCTTGTTAAGTATCTCACCTAGGACCTCTTTTGGGAGCTTTCCAATAATATCGAGTTGATCTCACCCAGGATCTAGTCGAGTAAACTCACTGGGGAACTCACAGATCATCCAGGAACTCGTCAAGTAGCTCACCTGAAAACTCACATGGGAGCTTGCCTTGCCATCTCACCTTGAGCTCACTGAGGAGCTCACCTTACCAACTCACCTTGAGCTCATCTACTAGCTTACCTCAAAGTTCATCGAGTAGCTCACCAAGTAGCTCACCTGGGAGCTCACCTAACATCTCACCTAGAAGCTCGCTCAACAGCTTACAAAGTAGCTCTCTCGGGACCTCTTCTAAGAGCTTAACAATCAGTTTGAGTTGAGCTCACCTGGAAGCTCATTGAGTAACTCACCTAGGAATTTTCCTGGGAGCTCACCTGATAGCTCACCTTACCAACTTGCCTTGAGCTCACCTTGCCAACTTTCCTTGAGCTCACCTTGCTAACTCACCTTGGGCTCATCTCGTAGCTCACATGTAGTCTCACCTCAGTGATTACCAACAATATTTCCTTTGAGCTCACCTGGGAGCTCACCAAGCAGCTCACCTAGGAGCTTGGCTAGGATCTCAACATGCAGCTCACCTAGGAGCTCATCGAGCAGCTTGAATTGAGCTTCTTTGGAAACTTACCTAGGAGCTCACCTGACATCTCACCTTACCAAGTCACCTTGACCTCACCCAGGAGCTTGCCAAGTAGCTTGACTTGAGCTCACCCAAGAGCTCATCAAGTAGCTCACCTGAAAACTTTCATAGGTGCTCACCTGATAGCTCACACTAAAAACTCGCATGGGAACTCACCTATCAGCTCACCTTGCCAACTCACCTTGATCTTGCTAAGGAGCTCACCTTGCCAACTCACCTTGATCTCATCTTATAGCTCATCTTAAAGTTTTTCAAGTATCTCACCTGAGAGCTCACCTAACAGCTCACCATGAGCTCACCAGGTAGCTCATCGAGTAAGATGACTTGAGCTTACTTGTGAGCTCACCGGGGTTGTCACCTAGGAGCTCGCCAAGTATTTCACTTAGGATATCACCTAACATCTCACCTGGGAGCTCACCTAATAAATCACCTTACCAACTCACCTTGAGCTTGCCTTACCAACTCACCCTCAAGTCACCTTACCAACTCACATTGAGCTCATCTAGTAGGTCACATGTAAACTCACCTCAGAGATTACTGATAAGCTCACCTAGGAAATCACCTGGGAGCTCACCTGATAGCTCACCTTGCCAACTAGCCTTGATTTCACCTTGCCAAATGGCTCACCTTTGAGCTCACCTGGGAGCTCACCTAGTAACTCACCTAAGAGCTAGGCTAGGAGTTTGCCAAGTATCTCCCTTGGGAGCTCACCTAGTAGCTCGACTTGAGCTTACCCGAAAACCTACCTCCGAGCTTGCTTGATAACTTGCCTTGCTAGCTTACCTTGAGCTTGCCTAGGAGCTCTCCAAACATCTTAAAATGAGCTCACCTAGGAGCTTTTCAAGTAGCTTGTGTGAAAAACACACATGGGAGCTTGCCTTATCAAATTGGATGGGATCTGGCCTTGCCATATTTCCTTGAGGTTGTTAAGGAGCTCACCTTGCCAACTTGCTTTGAGCTTGTCTGGTAGCTCACCTCAAAGTTCATTGAGTAGCTCACCAAGGAGGTTGACTTGATCTCAATTGTCAAACTCACTTGTGAGCTTACCGAGTAGCTCTATGGGGACCTCTCCTTGGAGCTCCCCAAGTAGCTCACTTAGGAGCTCACCTAGTAGCTCACCTGGGAGCTCACTGAACTACTCACAAAGTAGCTCACCTAGGAGCTCTTCTGGGAGCTCATCAATTAGATTGAGTTAAGCTCACCTGGGAGCTCATCGAGTAACTCACCTTTGAACTCACCTGGGAGGTCACCTGAAAGCTCACCTTGCCAACTCACCTTGAGCTCATTTGGTAGCTCACATGTAAGCTCACCTCAAAGATTGCTAACAAGCTCACCATTGAGCTTACCTAAGAGCCCACCGAGTAGCTCACCTAGGAGCTTAACTAGGAGCTCAGTAAGTAGTTTACCCCTGGAGCTCGTTGATCATTTCGACTTGAGCTTACTAGAAAACTCACCTGGGAGCTCACTTGATAGCTCACCGTAGTAGCTCATATTGAGCTCACCCAAGAGGTCTTCGAGCAACTCAGCTTGAGCTCTCCCAGGAGATCATGAAGTAGCTCACCTGAAACCTCGCATGGGAGCCCACCTAACAGCTCACCTTGCCAACTCACATGAAATCTCACCTATCAGCTCACCTTACTAGCTTACCTTGAACTCGCTGAGGAGCTCACCTTACCAACTCTCCTTGAGTTTGTATGGTAGCTCACCTCAGAGTTTGTCGAGTAGCTCACTAAGTAGCTCACCTAGAAGCTCACCTAACAGCTCACATGGGAGCTCACCTAATAGCTCACCTTGGAGCTTGCGTAATAGCTCACCGAGTAACTCACTGATTAGGTTTACTTCAGCTCACTTGTGAGCTCGTCAGGGACCTCACATGGGAGCTCACTAAGTAGCTCACTTGGGAGCTCACCTAGTAGCTTGCCTGGGAGATCACCAAATATCTCACCAAGTAGATCACCTAGGAGGTCTTCTAAGACCTAACTTATCAGCTCAAGTTGAGCTTGCCTTGGTGCTCGTCAAGTAACTCACCTAGGAGCTCACCTAGGAGCTCCCCTGACAGCTCACCTTATCAACTCGCTTAGATCTCAACTTGCCAACTCACCTTGAGCTCACCTTTCCACATTGTCTTGAGCTCATCTGGTAGCTTGCATGTAAGCTCACCTCAGTTCACCTGAAAACTCACATGGGAGCTCACCTATAAGGTCAACTTGCCAGCTTGCCTTGAGCTCACTGAGGAGCTCACCTTGCCAACTCACCTTGAGCTTTTCTGGTAGCTCATCTCAGAGTTCATCGAGTAGCTTGAATAGTAGCTAACCTGGGAGCTCACGGAACAGCTGACCAAGTAGATTGACTTGACCTCAATTTTTAGCTCACTTGTGAGCTTACTGAGTAGCTTGCTAAGGACCTCGCATGGGAGCTCACCACATAGATCACTTGGGATCTTGCCTAGCAACTCACCTAGGAACTCATGGAATAGCTCTTGGGAGATCTTCTAGGAGCTCGCTAATTAGCTTGAGCTGAGCTCACCTAAGAGCTCATTGAATAACTCACTTGGGAACTCACTTGGGAGCTCCCCTGTGTTTTCCACTCAAAATTCCCCACTCTGATAAGAGTAAAATTTCAAAAGTTTGAGTTTAAGTGTTTTTCTCTGAAGTGCCTAAGTCCTGAAATATAAAAATCTGTGTTTTGGGTCATTTTGTGTGATTTTCGGGCCTGTCGGAACTTTTTGTCCCAACTGTCCCAAGTACGAAAGTGCACTCTGTTCCCCGATCGGCCGAAATCCCTGAAGCTGTCCCATTTTCGGGCCCATCAGAAAGTTTTGTCCCAAGTGTCCTAAAACTTATTGTGCGAGTTGTTCCAATTTCAGCCGAAACACCTGAACCGCGTACTACGTGCATTTCAGGTCTCAAATGTCCCAAAGTTAAAAAGTGCGAGCTTTCCAATTTTCGGCCGAAACTCCCGTGTCGTGTACTTCAGAACTCCTTGTCCCAAATCAAAAAATGCAAGCTGTTTCAATTTCACCCCTGAAACCGGCCAAACCGCGTACTCTGAAACTTTTTGTCCCGAATGTCCCAAGTCCAAACGGGCCCACTCTTCCATTTTCAGCTGAAACACCTAAACCACGTACTTCATGCATTTTTGTCCCAATCGTTCCAAAAAGCATATGTGCATCCTCTCCCTGTTTCACCCGAATCGGCCGAGCCGCGTGTTTCGCGCATTCGCGTCTCACATGTCCCAAGCGTACCAAGTGTCATTCACACTTAGGTTTTCCCGCTCACTCCGAGTATGATGCTATCCAAATTGGTGGTTGTGTATTCAATGCGCATTAAATTCATTCCTCTCTCCAAGCAGCTATATAACGAGCATTTTCCCTTTGCATTTTTTGCATTACTTCCATGCTATCTTTGCTCGAACCCTTACAATTTGAAAACCTATGCGAATATCCCCTCCCTTTGTAAATTCCTTCCCGAGTCTAGGTTGTAGCTCTGAGACTATCAATATGAAGATTAAGTTTCAGGGACAGGAGCAAATTTCTCTACTTGAGTCTACTGTTAGCAATATTGGGGACAGTGAAGCTCGTCATCTCGACTTCGGTGATTTTTGGGCAAGAATGGCAGATGCAAACCCTACACCAATAGCAAAAATGATTCATGATAGCGGTTTGGCTTTTTCCGGTGGTTTCCCAATCTCCGTACAGTGTGCTGATACTGTGCTTTCATGCGGAGCTCACTTCGACCCCGCTTCGAGCGAATTGACAAATGTACATGGGGAACTCATTACCAAGCTGGATGCTACCACCATTGGCACTGCTCTGAGGATTCCGGAGTTAGACAATGCTATAGTCGTCTCCCGGGATCAAGCACAGACCCTATTCGATCAAGACAGTGACAAATATAAGGTGCGAGTGGTGAAGTCTTGGTTGAAGAACCCTAAGAAAGGTGCTTTTCGCCTAACCAAAACCCTCTTCTGAGAAGATTTCAATGAGGAATTGTCAGACTTCATAATCCTGCTAGCTCGGGTTATGGGTTTGCCCTCCACCAATGAGTTTCATTTCTGGATGTGCCCGCTCATCAGCATGGTGTGCGAGGGAACACAAAACATCAACTGGGCAGAGATCATCAGTATGAATTTGGGGGAGCAGTTATCCAACGTTCAGTAAACAAAGAAGTTCTATATGACTTCATACCTGATGTATACCCTAGCAGCATCAAGGCAGTGGTTTGGTTTCTCCTATATAGATGCACACAAAGATGATCCAGTGTATGCCTATTGCCTGCAGTTCACCCTGGAGACCAGCAATCAGAATTTCAGAAGGGTCAATGATGCTTTCACCATGTACGTGGTCAGATTGCTCGAAGGTGATACTACTAGAAGGTTTTCAGATGAAGCAATGAACCTGATATCGCAGTATGGAGCCTATTTCATCCAATTCAGGAAATTTTCCTATATCAGGCTTGCTGGCTATGAAAGCACTCCTCTACGGCTTCCCATGTTCTGCAATGATAAAATGGCTTTGATAGAAATATGCAGGCAACTAGACAAGTTACACAGAACTTGCAGAGATAAGAAGATTTCTGGCTTACACTTTCCCATCTCTCTGGGAAACTACACATGCAAAACAGCTCTGGATGCTCAGAACATAGAAAGAGCCCTGGTCCCTATCACTGTTCATTTCTTCAAGCCAAGAACCTGATTTGACTTGAAGAAGTTTATTGAATAGAACATCAAGATAATCTATCATCATAGGGCAGATACAGAAGACTATTGAGCTGACTGTGCAGATGATTTTGAAGCCAGGAGGAGGCATTGTGGTAGGTTCTCCCTGCAATTGATTCAAGAACTCGGTCAGTACCAAGTTCCTGAAGGTCTCCAGGATGACAATTCTGATCTATACTCATGAGTATGAAAATGTGATTAAGCACACCCCTCTGGAGGACCTGGATTGGAACAGGAAAGAGACGGATGATCTGGCTGAGATTCTTGCTCCAGTCCTAGTCAGGACTAAGGTTTGGTTCAGTAAGAAGATCCAAGAATTCAAGAGACACTTAGGAGAATCCAGCTCCAAGGATGACTCGACACCAATAAGAGAGGCATTAGTTCCAAGGTCTGAAACACTAATGCAAACCCCTCCTTCCTCATCAACACAAGGACCTACTGAATCTACTTCCTCTTCATCTACCCAGGTATATAAGAAGAAACTCAAAGAGGTAAAGAAGGAGCCTACAGAGAATGACCCTCCAAGAAAATAGGAAGAGTTGCCTATAGGGCCAGAGAACATCATTGTTCTCAGTGAAAGTGAAGAAAGTGAGATGCCAACTCCTACAAATGTTCCTGAAGATCCAGCAGATAAGGACAAGGAGGTCCAGAGCACTGAACTTCCAGGTGCTACTGATTCTTCTACCGCTATTGCCTCCAGTGCTCTACTCACATCTCATCATGAGTCAACAGCTGCGCAGACCCTAAGTGTCATGAGCTCCCTGTCTCTTGGTCCCCTTGCTTCTCCTACAGATTCTTCTTCCTCTTTTGCTTGGGTGCAACCTTTGGTTGACAAAAGGAAGAGAAAATCCTCCTCTCAAAGCTTGGGACCAAATTTCGATGCTGTTGTAGCCTTGTTGGGCACCACTCCTTCTCGTGCCAAGAAAGCCAGAACCACTTCCAGAATAGTGTCTGATGCCCAAGGTAAGTAATTCTTGGAGATTGCTAAGCCTACAGTAGACAAATCAGAATCAGACTTGCTGGCATCTGACTTGGAACTTTCAAGAATCCCTATGGGAGAGTCTACTCCTGAAGGTGAAATTCACAACCTCCAGGAAATAGTCACAAGAGTCATTGGAAGGGTAGAGAAAGGGCAGCAAACTATCGAACAGTTGGAAGAACAAGCCCAGATTCTCACAGGTTTCATCAAGTCTCTTTTATCTAAGGATAAAGTCTTGGACCCTACCCCATTGACTACTCTTCCACCTCCTATAATTCTAAGCCAAGATGAAGTGCAAAGTATCAAAGATATGCACAAGTATTCTATCTATGGCAGAGCTATTGAAGCCATGGTGGATGACATGCTTGTTGCTGGATTAAACTTCATCAATGAAGCTTTCAAACTCCACGAAAAGGTGAGTAATGTGCAACTGAAGCTCTCCTCCACTATCAATACCATGGATAAAGAACTAAAAATCTGGAGTAGTTGTATAGTAGACCTTCGCCTTATGGGACAGAAAGATGAGAACATCTTACTGGCGAATAAGATTTTTGATGATGCTAAGCATAATCTATCAAAATCCTGGGTCTACAGCATGGAGTGGAAGATCAGAGTTTTGGAGGAACCTTTGGGAGAAATGAAGAATAGCTGGCAGAAGGGAGAAGCTTTCAAGACACTGGCTGTTGCTACTTTCAAAGATATACATTGTCATCTTCAGGATGAAAACTCTGGTGTTTTCCTATCCTTGCAAGAAATCAAAGCTCAGTTTAGAGATTTTGTCAAAAATAATCTATTCAAGGAAAGCTCCATCTCTAAGGAAAAGATGAAGGAAATTTGTTCTCTTCAATCTGCCATCGAAGAAGCAAATAAAGATTATCATACTCACGTCGAGTTTGATAAAGAGATGGAGAAGTGTCTAGGATTTTGGACTCAGTCTGCAGCCAACATGTCAGTTCCACGTGGCAGAGACATAGCTGAGGCATTGAAGAAATTCAAGAAGTGGATTCTGAAGACAGTGGGTCCCTCCCAGTAGCTGGCCACCTGTCTCCTTCTCCTTTCTTTTCTCTTCTTCCCATTCTTTTCGTATTCTTTGTAATTAGTTAAGGTATTGCAACTGGCGATCCTTAACTATTCTTTAATTAAAAGAAACGGTTACGAAGAGTAACTGACTTTTAAGCTATATAATGGCCTTTCCACGCCATTTTGCAAGGAGGAAGAACTTGGATATTTGCTAAAAGTGTAAATAGATCTTAAAGAAATCGATACAAAAGGGCTTTCCATTCTTTGTCTATCTAATTCTTGTTATCTTTGTGTTTTCCTTTAATGTTGTGAAGATCATTTTGTTCCTGATTCGTTAGTCTCTCTGATTGCATACTGTTCAGTTTTACAAATACAGTGATCTTGTATAACCAAGAAGGAACTTTGTGTCCTTGATGAATGAATCTGAAGAAGGTTATTTATGGAACTTTGTGTCTTTAAATTTAATCTCATTCAGCCAATGCAAATGATCTTGTCTTAAATTCTTTGAAGCTTCGCATACATAAAGAATTATTCTGCTATCTATAATTCTGAATGTTGCTATTCTACTCATCTTCTTATTCCCTTCCCTCAGTCCTTGTGTAATTGATAATCCTTGTGGAAAACACTTTCGTAATATCCAAGTTTGACCATAAAACAATGTTCTGTACATTTGTAAATAAGTTCGTTTCTGAATAAGGGAACCTCTCCCATTAAAGAGGAGGGACTTCTTGTCCCCTGACTGTTTCTCTTCTAAAAAGTCCTATTTGATGACCAACAGTTTTTGGCAACTCTGCTGGGGAAAATAGCATTCCAGTACTGTAATTTTTCGATCATCCTTTGATCTGGCAACTCCGCGTTTCACTCGAGGGAGAAGGGCCCTTGGTATTAAAGATTCTCAGTTTCAGCTTTTGGAGCAACAGGGTTTTCCTTTCCCTTCAAATAGAAGAACTCGTTTGACAAGCACTCCACCTGTCTGAGATAGAATTCCTACGGGTGGTATTCCTTTAGAGCCTGCTAGTCCCAATCTACGAGCTTTGATCCTTGCTGGTGTTACAGTTCCCCTCCAAGCCGTATTTCTAAGAATGGCGGCACAATTTCCATGGGGTCAATGTGTCGGGCCCCTGGCCCTTACTCAGTCTTTGCATGAGTTACCTAGAGGTAACCGAAAGAACTTCCCCAAATTTAAAGGTGATGGCAAAGTACACCCTGATGAACACATTGCAGCCTTCATAGTTGCATGTGGAGTCTTGGGAGTTGAACATGAAGACGTCTCAGTAAGGCTATTCGTTGAGACGTTACAAGATAATGCTGCTGATTAGTTCTATCACCTTCTGGCTGGTGCCATCACCAACTGGAATACGATGAGAACTCAGTTCGAAAGCCGTTTCAAGCTGGCAGAAGATGTGCATGCCCTGCTTGCCCAAATTTCTCAGATAAAGAAAGATCCATCAGAACCCATGAGAGAATTCGTGGCTCGATTCAATAGACTGATCAACAAAATTCCTGTAAATACTTGACCAGTTGATCAAATTCAAAAATGTTTCTTTTTGAATGCCCAATCACCTAAATCAGTTATGCTCTAAGAAGGGCTAATCTCGGAACGTTAATTCTGGATCAAGAACTGGCTGTTAGTGTCGAGGATGACTTAATCATGTCAGGGAAGTTGGGAAGAGACCCTTCCAAATCTAAGTCTTCTGCTTCTTCCTCTTCCACCTCTGGACCCAATACTGATCCATTAGTCCAGAAACTTGCAAATGATCTTGTCGCTATAAAGAAACAATTAGCTCAGCATGCCCCGTATGCAGACGTTCCAAGAAGAAATTTTCAGCCCAGAAACTGTTTGCCTACTCCCCACACAAGACTAGCACTTGAAGGACCTCCTGTTAAAGTCCCTATGAATGCAACCTATGAAGTTGAAGAGCCAGATGATGATGTAGACAATGAAGCTTGTGAGGATTTCCTAGAGGAATTTGATGATGAGGCGGAAGAACTTGAGGGATCTCGAGTTAATTTCTTTACCACCAAAGGCACTGATGATGGAGATGACTATGATGAAGTGGTAGCAGATATGAACAGTGAATCATTTGCTGTCATGACTTGAGAACAGACAAGGTAGAAGGAGAAAGTAACACAGCCCATGAAGAAATCTAAGGAGCAGCCAACAACTATTCCTGTAATTGCCAAAAGAGGATCTCCTATCCCTACCTCATCTGCACCAAAGGTAAGTCCTATCAATCCTGCTACCAAAATTGATTCTTCTTTTTCTCCTAAAGTTGATAAGCCTAGAATTCCAAATGATGATGGTCCATCCACCTCTGGATCCTTTGATATTGTTGATCACCTAAAAAGGACCAAGGTTCAAATTTCAGAAGCTGAATACTATCAAACTCATCCCAAAGCTTTTTCCAAGATGATCCAATTTTTTAATTCCCATTCCAAAACCACCTCTAAAGGCCTTTTTCCCACTCCTCCTTCTACACCACAGCCTAGTCTGGTAGCTACTGTCACCTCGCCTGGTGACAAAATCAAGCCTTTTTATGTAACACTTCTTATAGCTGGCCATAGGCTCAGTAACTGTGTCATAGATTCCGGAGCCTCAGATAATGTGAGGCCTGCTAAAGTAGCTCATGCTTTAGGCTTGACCCTCACTCGTACTTATGGATCTTGCTACTCCATGGAAAGTAAGGAAGTGCCTTTGGTTGGAAGGATTAAAGATGCACAAGTGGCTTTTGCTGCTTTACCTGAAAAGAAAGTCTTGGCTACCATCCTAGTAGCAGAAATTCCTCCTTCTTATGGAATGTTGCTAAGTAGGAACTTCTGTAAAGATGTGGGTGGAGAGATTCAAATGGATTGGTCACATGCACTCATACCTGTCAATGGACACATGAAGAAGCTGCTGCCTGAGAAACAATCTGAGTATATTGTGTAGAAAACGGATGATCCTAAGGCACAAATACTCTATGAGGATATGGGCCATGGTAATTACATGATTATGTCCCCTGATGAAATCCAACCCTCCAAAGTATCACCTAAAGATCCCAATGGTGTTTGGATTTTAGAATTTGATGGAAGTTGTTCCTCGGCCGGTTCTGGAGCTGGTGTCCTGCTAGTGTCACCTGAAGGCTACCTACACCCTTTTTCATTTAAGTTGCAGTTTGAAAACACTAATAATACAGCAGAGTATGAGGATCTCATTCTTGTACTGCAAGTGGCAAAAGAACGAGGTGTAAAAAATATTCTGGCTCGTGGTGATGCAGAGCTGATTGTGAAGCAAGTTAGAATCCTTTTTCAGGTAAAAAATGGGAGGCTGAAGCATTACCGGAATCAGGTTTGGGATTCAATTGAATTCCTTGATGCTTTCTCCATTGAAGCAATACCTAGAGAAAAGAACAGTAGGGCTGATTCACTGGCTGTCTCAGGGTCACTACTGATTCCCCATCCTGAGTTCTCTCAGTATAAGTTCACTATTGAAATGGTCCACCAGCCCAGTGTACCTGACAATACCAATAACTTGCAAGTTTTCAACGATGAATAGCATTTTCTTTCCTTCCTGGAACTCAAGGGTAATTTCGAACAACTATATTTTGAGGGAAGTGACAACCTGCCTCGTGAAAGTGTGTCCTCTGACCAAGCTGTCACCCAAGGAGAAGAAACAGATTAGGAAGGATGCATTAAACTCAGAGGAAACAAGATTCCCAAAGGTTTGGTGAGTTTGGAGGATTTGTTTGATAAACATGACAGATATGTGAAATCTAAAGCTTCTACTGGACCTCAGCAATTAGCTGAGTATGATAAGATTGATATAGGGAGTTCTACTGACCCCAAGCTAGTAAATATTGGAAAATGTTGCACAACCGACGAGAGGAGAAAAGAAATTGATCTTCTAAGGAGGTATAAGGATGTTCTTACTTATTCTTATGAAGATCTAAAAGCCTTCAAGCCAAAAGATATGCAGCATTCTATTCCTCTCAAACCAGGAATTAAGCCTTTCAAGCAGAAGCAGAGGTAGTACAATCCAAAAATAGCTGACACCATCTTTCAGGAGATCCAGAAATTGTTGAAGGCTAAAATTATTTTTCCCATTCACCATTCAACATGGATTGTAAATATTGTGCCTGTTAGGAAGAAGAATGGTGAGATCCGCATCTGTGTTGATTTCAGGAACCTGAATCAGGCTTCTCTGAAAGATAACTACCCTTTGCCTATGATGGATCAAATATTGCAAGCAGTAACAGGATCTGAAATGTTATCTATGCTTGATGGATTCTCGGGATATAATCAGGTAGAGGTTGATACTGCAGATCAACACAAGACAGCCTTCACTACTCCTTGGGGTACCTTTTCCTACAAGAGAATGCCTTTTGGGCTGATTAATGCTGGTGCCACTTTCCAGAGAGCTATGGATTTGGCTTTTGGAAGCTTGAAAGGGAAATGTATTGTCATATACCTTGATGACCTGACAGTGTTTTCAAAGACAAGAGTAGATCACTTCGACCACCTGGAAACAGTTCTGCTAAGGTGCCGAGAGCATGGGATTTCTTTAAATCCTAAAACATTTTTCTTCTGTGTTACAGAAGGAAAACTATTAGGGAAAATTGTCTCCAAGGATGGTATTAAGATTGATCCTGAATGAGTTCAAGCCATCCAGCAAATTCCTCTCCCAACCAGTAAAAAAGGCGTGCATTCCTTCTTCAGTAAGATCAATTTTTTAAGAAGATTCATCCCTGATTTTACTGAATTAACTTTGAATATTTCTCAGATGATCAAAGGGAATCAAACATTTGGTTGGTATTCTGAAGGAAAGGAATCCTTTGAGGGTATCAAGAAAGCTATTGCTAAAACTCCAGTTTTGGCCTGTCCTGATTTCAGCAAAGATTTCATCATCTATTGCTATGCTACAGATAATACCCTGGCTAATGTCTTAACCCAAGAAGACTCTGATAAACATGAGCTACCAATTTCCTTCATGAGCTATATCCTAAAGAATCATGAGCTAAAATACACCATGATGGAGAAGCATGCTTTTGTAGTAGTCAAAGCTGTCAAGCAGTTCCGTTTCTATATCCTCAACTCCCACTTCGTGGTGCTGGTTCCAGATACGACTGTTAAGTCAATTCTTACACAACAAGAATTTGGGTCCAAGAGAGGAAACTGGGTGGCTAAATTCCAGGAGTATGACATTGATATCAAACTGACCAAGCTGGTTCGTGGAAAAGGTCTTTGTGAGATCATTGCTGAAGGAGCCAAACATGAGTTGCTGGAGGAGAAATATGACATTCCTAATGTTCTATTCCTTAGTTCAATCGATGAATGGTATTCTGACATCGCCCATTTTCTCACCTATGGGGAATGCCCCTCTCATTTAACTACCAAGGAAAAGAGGAATGTTAAATTGAGATCAACGCAATATGTACTGTGGGAAAATGCCTTGTTCAAGCGTGGTTTAGATGGGAGATTTCTGAAGTGTGTGGACAAGGAACAACAGAGAAAGTTGCTCTCAGCTTTTCATGATCAGACATGTGGAGGGCACTATTCATCAACAGTCACAGCTCACAAGATACTTCGGGGAGGATATTACTGGCCTTCCTTGTTCAGAGATGCATCCAAGTGGGTGGATAAATGCGAGGCTTGTCAGACCTTTGTGGGAAGACCTAAATTGGCCTCTTTGCCTCTCAAGCCAGTTGTGATTGAGGAACCATTTCAATAGTGGGGTCTAGACTTCATTGGTGCACTCAACCCTGTTTCTAGTGCTGGTCACACTCATGTGCTAACCGCCACTGACTACTTCACCAAATGGGTGGAAGCTATTCCAGTCAAGAGCACTACTTCTGAAGTGGTATGCAACTTCATCAAAGAGAACATCTTGGTAAGGTATGGTGTATCTAACAAGATTGTAACAGATAATGCTTTGAACTTCTCCTCAACTGAGATAATGGATTTCTACTATGGGTATGGCATCTCTCTGGCTCATTCTTCAGATTATTATCCCCAGGGAAATGGACAAGCAGAATCCACCAACAAAAATCTGGTGACTATCATAAGGAAGTTGGTCAATGAGTCTCAGTGAAACTGGCATAAGAAGCTTTATGATGCTCTTTGGGAAGACAGGATCACACCTAAAAGAGCCATTGGAATGTAGCCTTTTCAAGTGGTGTATGGAGTAGAAGCTCAACTACCAGTGACAGTGGAACTGCCAGCCTTGCACCTGATGAAGGCCATTGAAGATACTAGTTTTAGTGATGCTCTGGATAAAAGAATCATGTACCTGCACAAACTGAACGAGGATAGATTGGAGGTTGCTGATAGGATATCTACTCACCAGCAGAAGGTAAAGGTTCTGTTTGACAAGAAAGCTAGGTTTAGATAGTTCCAAGTTGGAGATACCGTGCTGTTATGGGACAAAAGACATGAACCTCATGGCAGCCATGGAAAATTTGATTCCCTGTGGCTCAGACCTTTCAAGATAAGACACTTTGCTGGTAAGAACTCTTTCTATCTTGATTACATGGCTGGTTCTCCCCTCCCACTTCCTTATAGTGGGCAGTATTTGAAGTTGTTCAAGTCATAGGTGACTAGGGAGTGCCTTTGTATATTCTGTACAGTGTTTTTTCTTTTCTACTTTTGGTGTGTTTTCCTTCTATTATTGTGTGTGTTGCCCTCTGTATTAGTTTTTTTTTGACTCCTTTGCCCAATGGATAAGGCACTGGTTTGCTTCATCGAGTTTGTCTAAGTTATTGCCTTATCTCATTCCGAGAATTTATACCAAGTCATCCCCAGAAGGAGCCAGCTGTTGTCCACTCAAAATTCCCCACTCTGATAAGAGTAAAAATTTTAAAATTTTGAGTTTAAGTGTTTTTTTCTGAAGTGCCTAAGTTGTGAAATTGAAAAAATATGTGTTTTGGGTCATTTTGTGTGATTTTCGGGCCTGTCAAAACCTTTTTTCCCAATTGTCCCAAGTATGAAAGTGCACTCTGTTCCCCGATCGGCCGAAATCCCCGAAGCTGTCCCATTTTCGGGCCCATCGGAAAATTTTGTCCCAAGTTTCCCAAAACTTATTGTGCAAGTTGTTCCAATTTCGGCCGAATCACCCGAACCGTGTACTTCGCATTTTCATGTCTCAAATGTCCCAAAGTTAAAAAGTGCAAGCTTTCCCATTTTCAGCCGAAACTCCCGAGTCACGTACTTCAAAGCTCTATGTCCCAAATCGAAAAATGCAAACTGTTTCAATTTCAGCCGATTTGCCCGAAACGCGTCCTTCGCGCGTTTTTGTCCCAAATGTCCCATTCTCAAAAATGCACACTGTTTCAATTTCACCCAAACCGGCCAAACCGCGTACTCTAGAACTTTTTGTCCCAAGTCCAAATGGGCCCACTATTCCAATTTCGGCCGAATCATCCAAACCGCATACTTCGCGCATTTTCGTCCCAATCGTTCCAAAATCATTTGTGCATCCTCTCCCTGTTTCACCCGAATCGGCCGAGCCGCGTGTTTCGCGCATTCGTGTCTCACATGTCCCAAGCGTACCAAGTGTCATTCACACTTAGTTTTTCCCGCTCACTCTGAGTATGATGCTATTCAAATTGGTGGTTGTGTATTCAATGCGCATTAAATTCATTCCTCTCTCCAAACGGCTATATAACGAGCATTTCACATTTGCATTTTTCGCATTGCTTCCATGCTATCTTTGCTCGAACCTTTGCAATTTGAAAACCTGAGCAAATATCCCCTCCCTTTGCAAATTCCTTCCGGAGTCTAGGTTGCAGCTTCGAGACTATCAATATGAAGATCAAGTTTCAGGGTCAGGAGCAAATTTCTCCACTTGAGTTTTCTGTTAGCAATATTGGTGACAGCGAAGCTCGTCATCTCGACTTCGGTGATTTTTGGGAAAGAATGGTAGATGCAAACCCTACACCAATAGCACAAACAATTCATGATAGCGGTTTGGCTTTTGCCAGTGGTTTCCCAATCTCAGTACAGTGTGCTGATACTGTGCTTTCATGCGGAGCTCACTTCAACCCCGCTTCGAGTGAATTGACAAATGTACATGGGGAACTCATTGCCAAGCTGGACGCTACCACCATTGGCGCTGCTCTGAGGATTCCGGAGTTGGACAATGCTATTGTCGTCTCCCGGGATCAAGCACAGACCCTATTCAATCAAGACAGTGACAAATATAAGGCGCGAGTGGCGAAGTCTTGGTTGAAGAACCCTAAGAAAGGTGCTTCTCGCCTAACCAAAACCCTCTTCTGAGCAGATTTCAATGAAGAATTGTCAGACTTCATAATCCTGTTGGCTCGGGTTATGGGTTTGCCCTCCACCAATGAGTTTCATTTCTGGATGTGCCCACTCATCAGCATGGTGTGCGAGGGAACACAAAACATCAACTGGGTAGATATCATCAGTATGAATTTGGCGGAGCAGCTATCCAAAATTCAACAAACAAAGAAGTTATATATGACTTCATACCTGATGTATACCCTAGCAGCATCAAGGAAGTGGTTTGGTTTCTCCTATATAGATGCACACAAAGATGATCCAGTGTATGCTTATTGCCCGCAATTTACCCTGGAGACCAGCAATCAGAATTTCAGAAGGGTCAATGATGCTTTCACCATGTACGTGGTCAGATTGCTCGAAGGTGATACTGCTAGAAGGTTTTCAGATGAAGCCATGAACCTGATATCGCAGTATGGAGCCTATTTCATCCAATTCAGGAAATTTTCCTATATCAGGCTTGCTGGCAATGAGAACACCCCTCTGCGGCTTCCCATGTTCTGCAATGACAAAATGGCCTTGATAGAAATATGCAGGCAACTAGACAAGTTGCACAGAACTTGCAGAGATAAGAAGATTTCTGGATTGCACTTTCCCATCTCTCTGGGAAACTACACATGCAAAACATCTCTGGATGCTCAGAACATAGAAAGAGCCCTGGTCCCTATCACTGTTCATTTCTTCAAGCCAAGAACCTGCTTTGACTTGAAAAATTTTATTGAACAGAACATCAAGATAATCTATCATCATAGGGCAGACACAGAAGACTACTGGGCTGACTGTGCAGATGATTTTGAAGCCAGAAGAAGGCATTGTGGTAGGTTGTCCCTGCAATTAATCCAAGAACTTGGTCTGTACCAAGTTCCTGAAGGTGTCCAGGATGACAATTCTGACCTATACTCGTATGAGTATGAAAATTTGACTAAGCACACCCCTCTGGAGGACCTGGATTGGAACAGGAAAGAGAGGGATGATCTGGCTGAGATTCTTGCTCCAGTCCTAGTCAGAACTAAGGTCTGGTTCAGTAAGAAGATCCGAGAAATCAAGAGGCACTCAGGAGAAACCAGCTCCAAAGATGATTCGACACCAATAAGAGAGACATCAGTTCCAAGGTCTGAAACACTAATGCAAACCCCTCCTGCCTCATCAACACAAGGACCTACTGAATCTACTCCCTCTTCATCTACCCAGGTATATAAGAAGAAACTCAAAGAGGTAAAGAAGGAACCTGCAGAGAATGACCCTCCAAGAAAATAGGAAGAGTTGCCTATAGGGCCAGAGAACATCATTGTTCTCAGTGAAAGTGAAGAAAGTGAGATGCCAACTCCTGCAAATGTTCCTGAAGATCCAGCAGATAAGGACAAGGAGGTCTAGAGCACTGAACTTCCAAGTGCTACTGATTCTTCTACCGCTATTGCCTCCAGTGCTCTACTCACATCTCAGCTTGAGTCAACAGCTACGCAGACCCTGAGTGTCATGAGCTCCCTGTCTCTTGGTCCCCTTGCTTCTCCTGCAGTTTCTTCTTCCTCTTTTGCGTGGGTACAACCTTTGGTTGACAAAAGGAAGAGAAAATCCTCCTCTCAAAGCTTGGGACCAAATTTTGATGCTGTAGCAGCCTTATTGGGCACCACTCCTTCTCGTGCCAAGAAAGCCAGAACCACCTCCAGAATAGTGTCTGATGCCCAAGGTCAGCAATTCTTGGAGATTGCTAAGCCTATAGTGGACAAATCAGAATCAGACTTGCTGGCATCTCACTTGGAGCTTTCAAGGATCCCTATGGGAAAGTCTACTCCTGAAGGTGAAATTCACAACCTCCAGGAAACAGTCACAAAGAGTCATTGGAAGGGTAGAGAAAGGGCAACAAACTATTGAACAGTTGGAAGAACAAGCCCAGATTCTCATAGGTTTCATCAAGTCTCTTTTATCTAAGGATAAAGTCTTGGACCCTACCCCATTGACTACTCTTCCACCTCCTGTAATTCTAAGCCAAGATGAAGTGCAAAGTATTAAAGATATGCACAAGTATTCTGTCTATGGCAGAGCTATTGAAGCCATGGTGGATGACATGCTTGTTGCTGGATTAAAATTCATCGATGAAGCTTTCAAACTCCACAAAAAGGTGAGTAATGTGCAACTGAAGCTCTCCTCCACAATCAATACCATGGATAAAGAACTCAAAATCTAGAGTATTTGTATAGTGAACCTTCGCCGTATGGGACAGACAGATGAGAACATCTTACTGGCGAATAAGATTTTTGATGATGCTAAGGACAATCTGTCAAAATCTTGGGTCTACAGCATGGAGTGGAAGATCAGAGTTTTGGAGGAAGCTTTGGGAGAAATGAAGAACAGCTGGCAGAAGGGAGAAGCTTTCAAGACACTGGCTGTTGCTGATTTCAAAGATATACATTATCATCTTCAGGATGAAAACTCTGGTGTTTTCCTATCCTTGCAAGAAATCAAAGCTCAGTTCAGAGCTTTTGTCAAAGATAATCTATTCAAGGAAAGCTCCATCTCTAAGGAAAAGATGAAGGAAATTTGTTCTCTTCAATCTGCCATTGAAGAAGCAAATAAAGATTATCATACTCACGTCGAGTTTGATAAAGAGATGGATAAGTGTCTAGGATTTTGGACTCAGTCTGCAGCCAACACGTTAGTTCCACGTGGCAAAGACATAGCTGAGGCATTGAAGAAATTCAGGCAGTGGATTCTGAAGACAGTGGGTCCCTCCCAGTAGCTGGCCACCTGTCTCCTTCTCCTTTCTTTTCTCTTCTTCCCATTCTTTTCGTATTCTTTGTAATTAGTTAAGGTATTGCAATTGGTGATCCTTAACTATTCTTTAGTTAAAAGAAACGGTTACGAAGAGTAAATGACTTGTAAGCTATATAATGGCCTTTCCACGCCATTTTAAAGAAGAGGAAGAACTTGGATATTTGCTGAAAGTGTAAATAGATCTTAAAGAAATCAATACAAAAGGGCTTTCCATTCTTAGTCTATCTAATTCTTGTTATCTCTGTGTTTTTTTTCTTTAATATTGTAAAGATCATTTTATTCCTAATTCGTTAGTCTCTCTGATTACATACTGTCCAGTTTTGCAAATACAGCGATCTTGTATAACCAAGAAGGAACTTTGTGTCCTTGATGAATGAATCTGAAGAAGGTTATTTATGGAACTTTGTGTCTTTAAATTTAATCCCATTCAGCCAATGCAAATGATCTTATCTTAAATTCTTTGAAACTTCACATGCATAAAGAATTATTCTGCTATCTATAATTCTGAATGTTGCTTTTCTGCTCATCTTCTTATTTCCTTTCCTCAGTCTTTGTGTAATTGATGATCCTTGTGGAAAACACTTTCGTAATATCCAAGTTTGACCACAAAACAATGTTTTGTACATTTGTAAATAAGTTTGTTTCTGAATAAGGGAACCTCTCCCATTAAAGAGGAGGGACTTCTTGTCCCCTGACTATTGCTCTTCTAAAAAGTCCTATTTGACGACCAACACCTAGGAGCTCATCAAGTAGCTCACCTAGGAGCTCAGCTGGGAGCTCTGATATGAAAAATGTGTGTTGTATTTTTTTTACTTTTAAAAGTTTCCAAAGATTATGATTTTCTTAACCAATTTTAAGTATTATAAACTCCACAAATTGATTAAATTCTTATTAGTATGCATCCATAGAAGTTTAGAAAACTTGTGTAGCAATAAATAATTAGAAAATTGAAAAACATTTAGATAACAAATAAGATTGTTTACGGGGCTAAGAAATTCCTACGTCCTCGGGTTCAAATTGAACCAATCCATTGATAATATTAAAATGTAAGTACAATAACTCTTACAAACAACCAATAATGAATCACAACCTGTAAATGAGCTGATCAATCTCCCAAGAACTCTAAAAAATAGTAGAAACTATCCCAAGAATGATCTGTGGCTCTTACAGTGTTTTCACAATGTGATATCCCTTTAACTATGTTAGAAAAACATCTAAAAATGGAGATTTAAAAACATTATATGAAAACAAATCATATATCTGAGATTATCTCTAAATTCTGAACACTTTTCATGTTTACACCAAGTCACATTTTGGAACAGAAGTGCATTGAAATTCGTGTTTTCCAACTAGCTGTCTTGTAGATCCCTATTAAAATTTGCATTAAAAGCTTCCAAAAATAGGTTAAAACTCAACAAAAAATATCAAATATTACATCGTTGGAATCATCTTAGAATTTCCTTCCTTTCATATTTTTAATCCGAGTTCCCATTCTGAGTGTAAGACCTTTAAAAATGGTCTTTTCTGAGATCTGGTCCTTATGCTACTTTGCACAAACCTGTCCCCCTTGTATAAGTTGAAGCGACCCATTTTATAACCAAGCGACATTCTTAGGTGATTTGGTTAGAGGATTGGTCTTGGAGCGATGAGTTTGGGGGATCAAATCCCAACGGCATCTTTTTTGGCAGATTTACATTTTAAATGGGATAAAATCCCAATTTGAGCGGCTTAGGGTGAAGGGGGCAGTTTTGTATTGTAAAGTGGGTATTTATCTCACATTTTGTGGCCTTAGACTTAGGGAAGGTTTTAACTAACCTTATCTCCTCCATTTTCTACATGGATCTTACCACACAAGGCATAAGCCCCAACAACCACTTCACCACCTTCTCTCCTCCACGTGGAAGCATAGCATATTGGCGTCTTATACTAATGTTTGAACACACACACACATATATATATGTGTGTGTGTGTGTGTGTGTGTGCATGGAATTTGGAAAGTAGAATTACCAAGTAAATATAATTTCAACCCATGTAAGGTGGTATGGAAATAATTAACTCAGTTAATAATATATATTCCACTTGTTATCTCATGATAGGAAAAACGAGTGAATTAGATGAGTGGTGGCAAGCCACGTGGTGGCTTGTGGAGCCACCACATTGGAGATAATACCATAGTCCACACGGTGGCTAGAATCCCCTCCATAATAAAAGTTGAGCCTCTTGTTCCCGTACACCATTTTTATGCTCATCGAAGACTGGTGATCGAAAACCAACAAACAAATCCCTTTTGCCTTTTCGCCACATGTTACAGTGACATTGGTCCAATATTTATATGTTGACTAGAGTTGACTTTCTCGCTGTCTGAACTTTGACCGGACATAACTAGAGCTCCCGATGTTCGTTTGTTGCATTCTCATAGTCATTGGAAAGCTCTCAATATGATATTCTGCACTGAAACCATTTAGGGATTTTTAGGGAATTTTTAGAAATGATCCCTTGATCACACCTCCCCACTGAGAACATATTTTTGTCCCAAATAGTTGCTTATCAACCCAAAAATAATGCTATCTCTTCCTGAATTACACAAACACATATAAGAACTTGAAATAACTTTATAGGTTAATAAAAATGCAAATATTTGATTATCTAATTACATAACCAATCAGATAATAACACCCAATTAAGCTAGTGTTCAACTGAAATGTTGTAACCCTATCAACTCTGCACACAACTGTGATTTGTCATACTCCACTGTAATGCCATCACAATTAACTGACCAGATAATAACACCCATTCTATTACAGAAATCTAGTGTTCAAATGTCACTTTGTGATATGGCTCGATTACCAAAAATTACCATTCCATAACATAGATCAATATACAAGACATCTAAACTACCCACAATTAGGCTAGTGCCCACTGCCCATCCAAAACTATAACAACTGCAAGTATTCACAATCAGAATATAATAGACTATCAACACCCAAAAATAGCTATATTCAACAAATGAATCAACATGAATATGCCAAAACACTATATCACCATCACAAATAATAAGTCAGATAATAACACCCATCTATAATGGAAGCTAGTGTTCAACTGACACTTTTTGATTATGCTGATTACAACTGCAAGTTTCAAATTTAGACATGCTACTGATGCCTATCCCTGCATAGTGTTTTCAACAATGGAACTAGAAACCAATATGAGAAAACAAAACATGAGTATGATGAACCTATCACTCAATTCTTCTCTTCAGTTGTTTCCATTCATTTTCAAAGCTTAAATATCAACTTAGGAACAAATCCTTATCAATCAACAGGAATCCCTAAAATATAGCTCTGAAAAACATTTTGCTTGCCTACTATCAACAATTTACTGTAGTGAAAATATAAAGTTGAGGATTTTTTTTCCAAACCAATCACTTGGGTTTTTCCATTTTGGTTGTTTTACCTTCTTAGTACCACAATGAGTTTTAGTTAGGTTTAGCACGGTAGGTTTTACAATACTTTTCTTTTTAACAACTTTCCAATTTTTTTATTTAGGAACAAACCAACAAACCTTAACATCATGACCATTCCTATTACAATGGGAAAAAAATTTAACTTCCCTATTTTTAGGATTCTTACCCATTTTACCATTCTCAGAACTCTTTCTGTGAGAATGATTCCCTTGTTTAGGATAGGTAACATTCTTGCAATTTCTCACCTTTCCTTGGTGAGATTGGTCTTTGGCACCTACCTTATTATTCACAAAAGGCATTAACTTCTCAATCAAAATTTTCCTCTTCCAACAATATGCAACAAAATGATTAGTACCTTCACAAAATGTGCAAGGGAAAGCGTATTTCTACCTACCAAAGCTATATTGTTCCAACTAAAAGAGTGTATTAGAATTTTTAAGATTTGATTTTCCCTTAGTGTTATTTTAATGTAAGTGGAAAGAGGTGGAATTTGATTACCTCTTTTACCTATTTTCTTACACCTTTCATTGTTCCTCCTGATGGCAGAATCCTACAATTCTAGTGGCATAGATCCTTGGTTGTTGGAAGATTTTCTTCCTTCAGCTACTTTGGAACTTTCTCTAATTTCCATTTTCCCACTAGAATAACCCAAACCTGTAAAATGAGGCTGATCCTCTACCTGTATTGGGTTAGCATCACCTTGTCAATTTTTACCAAGGCCCTTTCTGTTAAATCCCATCTTAACCATTAGCTTAGACCCAATTCCCTTAGTGTTTTTTTCAAACTGACCTAAAGGAATATCTGAAACTGAATGAGAGGAAGAATTAAAATGTGAACAACTTACAATGCATTCTGTCATAGTACCTACATCTAATTTGTAAGGAATTTCCTTCTTATGTTCACCTTGTTGTAGCTTTTCCAAGAGGGCATCCTTGGTCATTATTTCTTCCTACAACTCTTTAACAAATCCCATCAACTTCTTGCTCTCTTCAAGCATCTTGTTAACATACTCCGCTTTCTTGGTTATAGAGGATTATGGCTCAGATTTTAACAACACTATTTCCTATTCCAAGGAATAAAAATTATCTCTCAAGAAAGATTTTTCTTCTTGGAGTTGGAAGTTTATGGATTCAAGCTCAGCCAGTTGCTCCTGTTTGGATGACTTGCCCATGATTCCTGGTTCCTGCAAACACAACTTGTACTTCCAAAACTACACACTGCAAAAGAAGATTAACAAGCCCCAAAATTTATACACACTGAAGACTGAAATCTATATTGAAACTGAAGCCAAATTTCTAAACACAATTAGAAGTTAATCCGGTAATCTAACTACTCTGATACCAAACTTGATCTGAAAAATGTGTGTTGTATTTTTTTTACTTTTAAAAGTTTCCAAAGATTGTGATTTTCTTAACCAATTTTAAGTATTCTAAACTCCACAAATTTATTAAATTCTAATTATTATGCATCCATATAAGTGTGTAAAACTTGTGTAGCAATAAATAATAAGAAAATTGAAAAACATTCAGATAACAAACAAGATTGTTTACGGGGTTCATAAATTCCTATGTCCCCAGGTTCAGATTTAACTGATCCATTAATAATATTGAAATGTAAGTACAATAACTCTTACAAACAACCAATAATGAATCACAACCTACAAATGAGCTGATCAATGTCCCAAGAACTTTGAAAAATAGTAGAAATTGTCCCAAGAATGATTCGTGGCTCCTACAGTGTTTTCACAATGTGATCTCCCTGCAACTGTGTTAGAAAAACATCTACAAATGGAGATTTAAAAAACATTCTATGAAAAAAAATCATATATCTGATATCATCTCTGAATTTTGAACACTTTTCATGTTTACACCAAGTCACATTTCGAACCAGAAGTGCATTGAAATTCATGTTTTCCAACTAGGTATCTTGTAGATCCCTGTTAAAATATGTATTTAAAGCTTCCAAAAATAGGTTGAAACTCAACAAAAAAATATCAAATATTACATCGTTGGAATCGAATCATAATTTCCTTCATTTCATATATTTACTTTGAGTTCCCATTCTGAGTGCAAGGCCTTCAAAAATGGCATTTTCTGATATCTTCTTATGCTACTTTCCACAGACTTGTCCCCCTTGTATAAGTTGAAGCAACCCATTTTATAACCAAGTGAACTTCTTAGGCAAGTTGGTTAGAGGATTGGTCTTGGAGCAATGAGTTCAGGGGATCAAATCCCAGCGACATCTTTTTTAGTGGATTTACGTTTTAAATGGGATAAAATCCCAATTTGAGTGGCTTAGGGTGAAGGGGGCAGTTTTGTATTGTAAAGTGGGTATTTATACCACATTTTGTGGCCTTAGACTTAGGGAAGGTTTTAATAAACCTTATCTCCATTTTCTATGTGGATCTTACCACGCATGGCATAAGCCCCAATAACTGCTTCACCACCTTCTCTCCTCAATGTGGAAGCATAGCATATTGGCGGCTTATACTAATGTTTGAACATTAATATGTGTGTGTGTGTGCATGGCATTTGGAAAGTGGACTTACCAAGAAAATATAATTCTGACCCATGTAAGGTGGTATGGAAATAATTAACTCGATCAATAGTATATATTGCACTTATCATCTCACGATAGGCAAATCGAGCGAATTCGACGAGTGGTGGCAAGCCACGCAGTGGCTTGTGGACCCACCACATTGGAGATAATACCATAGTCCACATGGTGGCCAGACTCTCCTCTGTAATAAAAGTTGAGCATCTTGTTCCCAAGCACCATTTTTACACTCGTTGAAGACTGGTGATCAAAAACCAACAAACAACTCCCTTTTTCCTTTTCGCCACATGTTTCGCAGTGCCATTGGTCCAATATTGACTAGTTGACCAGAGTAGACTTTGTCACTGTCTAAACTTTGACTGGACATAACTAGAGCTCCCGATGTCTATTTGTCACATTCTCATAGTCATTGGAAATATCTCGAGATGATCTTCTAGACTAACACCATTTAGGGATTTTTAGTGAATTTTTCGAAATGATCCCCTAATCAAGCTCAACAAGTAGCTCACCCAGCAGCTTGTCGAGAAGCTCGACTTAAGCTTCCCTAGAAACTCACCTAGGAGCTCTCCTAATAGCTCACCTTGCCAGCTCACCTTGAGCTCACCTAGGAGCTCACCAAGTAGCTTGACTTGATCTCAACCGAGAGCTCATTAAGTAGCTCACCCAAAAACTCACATAGGAGTTTTCCTGATAGCTTGCCTTACTAGCTCACCTTGAGGTCGATGAGGAGCTCACCTTGCCAACTCACCTTGAGCTCATATGGTACCTCACCTCAGAGTTTGTTTAGCAGCTCACCTAATAGATAAGCTGGAAGCTCGCCTAACAGCTCATCTGGGAGCTTTCTTAACAGCTCACCTGGAAGCTCACCTAGCAGCTCACCTGGGAGTTCTGCAAATAGCTCACCAAGTAGCTCACCTAGGAGGTCTTCTAGGAGTTCACTGGTAAGTTTGAGTTGAGCTCACCCAGGAGCTCATCGAGTAACTCACATGGAAACTCATAGTTCATCTAGGAGCTCATCAAGCAGTTCACCTGAAAAATCACATGGGAGCTCACCTTGCCAGCCTGCCTTGAGCTCACTGAGGAGCTAACCTTGCCAAATCACCTTGAGCTTGTCTAGTAGCTCACCTTGGAGTTTTTTGAGAATCTCACCAAGTAGCTCACCTAGGATCTCACCTAATAGTACACCTAGGAGCTCATTGAGTAGCTCACTGAGTAGGTTGACTTGAGCTCACTTATGAGTTCACCCAACAGCTCACCGGGGATCTCACCTGGGAGCTCACCAAGTATCTCACTTGGGAGATCACCTAGTAGCTCACCTGGTATCTCACCAAATAGCTCACCAAGTAACTTACTTGGAAGCTCTTCTAGGAGCTCGCTGATCTACTCGATTTGAGCTCACCTAAGAGCTTGTCGAGTAACTCACATAGGAACTCACCTGGTAGCTTACATGTAATCTCACCTAAGATATTGCTGAAAAGCTAGCCTTTGAGCTCACCTGGAAGCTAACCGAGTAGCTCACTTAGGAGCTCGACTGAGAGCTTAACATGCAGCTTTCCTAGGAGCTCATCGATTAGTTCAACTTGAGCTTACCCAGAAACTCACCCAGGAGCTCACCTTGTCATCTCACCTTAAGATCACTTAGGAGCTTGCCGAGCACCTTTACTTGAGCTTTCCTGGGAGCTCGTCAAGAATCTCAATAAAAAACTCGCATGGGAGCTCACTTGACAACTTACCTTGCCATCTTGCATTGGAGCTCACCTTACCAACTTGCCTTGAGCTCGCTGAGGAGCTCACCTTACCATCTCACCTTGAGCTTGTCCTATAGCTCACCTCAGAGTTCATTAAGTAGCTCACCTAGTAGCTCACTTGGGAGCTCACCTAACAGCTCAACTAGGAGCTCACCAAGAAGCTTGCCAAGTAGGTTAACTTTAGCTCACTCGTGAGCTTGCCAAGTAGCTCACTGGGGTCCTCACCTGGGAGCTCACCAAGTAGCTCACTTGGGAGATTACCTAGTAGCTTACCTGGGATCTCATCTAATAGCTTTCCAAGTAGCTAGTTTAGGAGTTCTTCTAGGAGCTCGCTGATAAGTTCAAGTTGATCTCACTCGGGAGCTCATCAAGTAACTCACTAGGGAACTCACCTGGGAGCTCGCTTGAAAGCTTGGCTTGCCAAGTCACCTTGAGATTGCCGTTCCAACTCACCTTAAGATCACCTTTCCAACTCACCTTGAGCTCATCTGGTAGCTCACATCTAAGCTCACCTTAGATATTGTTGAAAAGATCACCTTTGAGCTTTCCTAGAAACTCTCCTAGGAGCTCGGTTGAGATCTCACCTTTCTAGATCATTTTCAGCTCACCCATGAGCTCGCCAAGTAGCTTGACTTGAGCTCACTTGGGAGCTCATTAAACAGCTCACCCAAAAACTTGCATGGGAGCTTTCCTGACAACTCACCTTGCCAAATCACATAGGATCTCACCTATCAGCTCATCTTGAGCTTACTAAGGAGCTCACATTGCCAACTAACCTTGAGGTCATCTGGTAGCTCACCTTAGAGTTTGTTGAGTAGCTCACCATGTAGCTTACTGAACAACTCACCTGTGAGCTCACTGACTATCTTGCCATGTAGGTTGACTTGAGCTCACCGAGCAGCTCACCAGGTACCTCACCTGGGAGCTCACTTGGGTGCTCACCTAGTAGATCACCTAGGAGCTCACCAAATAGTTCATCCATTAGCTCATCTGGGAGCTCTTCTGGTAGCTCACTGATTAACTGGAGTTGAGTTCACATGGGAGCTCATTGAGTAACTCACCTGGGAGATTTCCTAACAGCTCACCTTGCCAACTCACCTTGAGCTCATCTTGCTAACTCACCTTGAGCTCACCTTGCTAACTCACCTAGAGCTCATATGGTAGCTCACATGTAAGGTCATCTAAGAGATTTCCGACAAGCTCACCTCTAAGATTTCCTAGGATCTCACCGAGCAGCTTACCTAGGAGCTCAACTGGGAGCTCGCCAAGTAGCTCGCCAAGGAGCTTTTCAAGCAGCTCGACTTGAACCTATCTAGAAACTCACCTGGGAACTCACCTTGTTAACTCATCTTGAGATCACCTAGGAGCTTACTAAGTAGCTCAACTTGAGCTCACCTAGGAGCTTGTCAAGCAGCTCGCCCAAAAACTCACATGGGAGCTCAGCTAACAACTCACCTTGCTAACTCACATGGGAGCTCACGTATCAGCTCGCCTTGCCAACTTGCATTGAGCTTGGAAGGTAGCTCACCTTGTATTTTATCAAGTAGCTCACCTAGGAGCTTGCCTAACATCTCACCTAATATCTTACCTAATAGCTTACCTAGGAGCTCACCAAGTAGGTTGACTTGAGCTTGCTTTTGAGCTTTTTGAGTAGCTTGCTAGGGACCTCGCCTGAGAGCTCATTGAGTAACTCACCTGGGAACTCACCAAGGAGTTCACCTGACAGCTCAGCTTGCTAACTCACCTTAAGCTCACCTTGCCAGCTGGATCACCTTTGAGCTCACCTTGGAGCTCACTGAGTAGCTCAATTAGGATCTCGGCTGGGAGCTCGGCAAGAAGCTCACCCAGGAGCTCGTCGACCAGGTTGACTTGAGATTTCCCAAAAAACATTCCTGGGAGCTTACCTGATATCTTACCTTGCCAACTAACCTTGAGCTCAACCAAGAGCTCACAAAAATCTCAACTTGAGCTCACCCAGGAGCTCGTCAAGCAGCTCGCAAGAAAACGTGCATGGGAGCTTGCCTGACAGCTCACCTTACGAACTCAAATGGGAGCTCACCCAAAAACTCGTCTAGCTAGCTCACCTTTCCAACTTACCTTGAGCTCATGTGGTATCTCACCTTGGAGTTCCTTGACCAACTCACTAAGTAGCTCACCCAGGAGCGCGCCGAGTAGGTTAACTTGAGCTCACCCAGGAGCTCATCAAACAGCTCAACAGAAAACATGCATGGGAGCTTTCCTAACAACTTGCCTCATCAAATTTCATGGGAGATCCCCTATCATATCCCCTATCAGAGTTCTTCGAGTAGATTACCAAGTAGCTCACTTAAGAACTTGACTAATGGCTCACCTAGGAGCTCACATAATAGCTCACCTAGGAGCTCACCGAGTACATTGACTTGATTTCACTCATGAACTCACTGAGTAGCTCACCAGGGACCTCACTTAGGAGCTCACCAAGTAGCTCACTCAGGATCTTACCTAGCCGCTCACCTGGGAGCTCACTGAATAGCTCACCAAGTAGCTCTTCTAGGAGCTCACTGATAAGCTCAAGTTGAGTTCACCCGAGAGCTCATCAAGTAACTCACCTAGGAACTCACCTTGCCAAATTTCCTTTAGCTCATCTGGTAGCTTGCCTCAGAGTTCATTGAACATCTTGCCAAGTATCTCACCTAACAGCTCACCTAGGAGCTCAGCTAATAACTCTCCTGGGAGCTCACCAAGTAGCTCGCTGAGTAGGTTGACTTGAGCTCACTTGTGAGCTCAACGAGTAGCTCACTAGGGACCTCTCCTAGGAGCTCACCAAGTAGCTAGCTTGGGAGCTCACCTAGTAGCTTTCCTTAGAGCTCACCGAATAGCTCACCAAGTAGCTCACCTAAGAGCTATTCTGGGAGCTTTCCAATCAACTTAAGTTGAGCTCACTTGGGAGCTCGTCAAGTAACTCACCTAGAGATTGGAACTCACATGGGAACTCACCTACCAGCTCACCTTACCAACTCCCCTTGAGCTCAGCTTGCTAACTCACCTTGAGCTCATCTGGTAGCTCGCATGTAAGCTAACCTCAAAGATTACCAAAAACCTTACCTTTGAGCTTTCCTGGGAGCTAACCAAGTAGCTTACCTAGGAGTTTGGCTTGGAACTCAGCATGTAGCTCACCCAGGAGCTCCTTGAGTAGCTCAACTTGAGCTTGCCCGAAATCTCACCTGGGAGCTCACCTGACAGCTCGCCTTGCCAGGTCACCTTGAGCTCACATAGGAGCTTGCCGAGTAGCTTGACTTGAGCTCACACGGGAGCTCATTAAGTAGCTCACCCAAAAAATTGCATGGAAGCTCGCTTGTTAGCTCACACAAAATTTCATGTCGAAGCTCACCTATCAACTTGCCAACTCACCTTGAGGTTGTCTTGTAGCTCACCTCAGAATATATCAAGTAGATCACCTAGGAGCTCACTTAGGAACTCACCTAACAACTCACCTCGAAGCTCACCAAGTAACTCGTCGACTAGGTTGACTTGAGCTTGCTTTTGAGCTTGCTGAGAAGCTCACCAGGGAACATGCATGGGATCTCACCGAGTATCTCACTTGAGAGCTCGTTGAATAGCTTGTAGAGTATCTCACCTAGGAGCTCTTCTGGGAGCTCACTGATTATCTCAAGTTGATCTCACCCAGAATCTCATTAGGTAACTTGCCTGGGAACTCACAGCTTGTCTAGGAGCTCGTCAAGTAGCTCACCCAAAAAATCACATGGGAGCTCACCTTGCCACCTCACCTTGAGCTCATTGAGGAGCTCACCTTGCCAACTAGCCTTGAGCTCATCTAGTAGCTTGCCTTAGACTTCATCGAGTAGCTTGCCAAGTAGCTCACCAGCGAGCTCACCTGACAGCTCACCTGGGAGCTCTTCTGGGATCTTACCGATCAGCTCGAGGTGAGCTTGCCTAAGAACTTGTCAAGTAACTCACCTGGGAACTCACCTGAGAGATCGACAGATAAGTTTCCTTGCTAACTCACCTTAAGCTCATCTAATAGCTTGCATATAAGCTCACCTAAGACATTGCCGATAAGCTTGCCTTTATGCTCACCTAAAATCTCACTGAGGAGCTCACCTAATAGCTCAGATGCGAGCTCAGCAAATAGCTCACCCAGGTGCTTGTCGAGTAGCTTGACTTGAGCTTGCAAAGAAACTCACCTGGGAGCTTGCCTTGCCAACTCACCTTGAGCTCACCCAGAAGCTCATTGAGCATATCGACTTGAGCTCATCAAGTAGCTCACCCAAAAACTCACATGGGATCTCACCTAAAAGCTCACCTTACCAAATTGAATGGGATCTCACCTAATAGCTCACCTTAACAGTTCACTTTTAGCTCACTGAGGAGCCCACCTTGCTAACTCACCTTGAGCTCATTTGGTAGCTCACATCTGAATTCATCGAGTAGCTCACTAAGTAGCTCACCTAGGAGCTTGCCTAATAGCTCACCTAATAGCTTCCCTGATAGGTCACCAAGTATGTTAACTTAACTTGTGAGCTCACTGAGTAGCTCACCAAGGACCTCATCTGGGAGCTCTCCAAGTAGCTCACTTGGGAGCTCACATAACAACTTGCCTTGGAGCTCACTGAATAACTCACCAAGTAGCTCACTTGAGAGCTCTTCTGGGAGCTTATTGATCATCTTGAGTTGAGATCACCTGAGAGATCATTGAGTAACTCAATTGGGAACTCACCTAGGAACTCACCTGATAACTCACCTTGTAAACTCCCCTTGAGCTCACCTTGCCAACTCACCTTGAGCTCATCTAGTAGCTCGCATGTAAGCTCAGCTAAGAGATTACCAACAAGCTCACCTTTGAGCTCATCTCGGAGCTAACTAAGTAGCTCACCTAGGAGCTTAGCTGGGAGATCACCTGACATCTCACCTTACCAGCTAACCTTGACCTTACACAGGAGCTCACTGAGTAGCTCGAGTTGGGATCACATAGGATCTCATCAAGTAGCTTGCCTGAAAACTCACATGGGAGCTCACCTAATAGCTCACCTAGAAACTCATGTCGGAGCTCATCTGACAGCTCACCTGATAGCTCACTTAGGAGATCACCTTGCTAACTCACCTTGAGCTTGTCTGGTAGCTCACCTCAGATTTCATCAAGTAGCTCCCCAAGTAGCTCACCTAGGAGCTCACCTAATAGCTCACCTAGGAGCTCACCAAGTAGCTCATCAAGTAGGTTGACTTGAGCTTGCTTCTTAGTTCACTTGTGAGATTGCCAAGTAGCTCGCTGGGGACCTTACATGGGAGCTTGTCTAGAAGCTCTCCTAGAAGCTCACCAAATAGCTTGTCAAGTAGTTTGCATAGGAGCTCTTCTGGGAGCTTACCGATCATCTCAAGTTGATCATGCCTAGAAGCTCATTGAGTAACTCACTTGGGAGCTCACAGATCATCCAGGAGCTCATCAAGCAGCTCACTCAAAAACGTAAGGGAGATCACCTTGCCAGTTCACCTTGAGCTCACTGAAGAGGTCTCCTTACCAACTCACCTTTAGCTCATCTAGTAGCTCACCTCATAGTTCACTGAGTAGCTCACCAAGTAGCTCACCCTAGAGCTCACCTAACACTTCAATTGTGAGCTCGCCAGGGACTTCGCTTGGCAGATCACCAAGTAGCTCATTTGGGAGCTCTCCTAGAAACTCAGCTGGGAGGTCACTAAACAACTTGCTAAGTAGCTCACCTGGGAGATCTTCTGGGAGCTCACCGATTAGCTCAAGTTCAGCTCACTCGAGAGCTTATTGAGTAACTCACCTGGGAACTCACCTGGGAGCTCACCTAATAGCTTCCCTTGCTAACTCACCTTGAGCTCAGCTAGTAGCTTACATATAAGACCATCTTAGACATTACTGACAAGCTCAACTTTGACCTCGTCTAAGAGCCCACTGAGCAACTCACCTAGGATCTCGGTAAGAAACTCACCCAAGTACTTGTCGAGTAGCTTGACTTGAGGTTGAACAAAAACTCACCTGGGAGCTTGCCTCTCCAGCTCACATTGAGCTCACCTGGGAGCTTGTTGAGCAGCTTGACATGATCTCATCAAGTAGCTCACCCAAAAACTCACATGGGAGCTCACCCGATAGCTCACCTTACCAACTTAAATGGAAGCTCAGCTTACCAGCTCACCTTGAGCTCACTGAGGAGCCCGCCTTGCCAACTTTCCTTGAGCTCATCTAGTAGTGCACCTCTAAGTTCATCGAGTAGCTCCCCAAGTAGCTTTCCTGTGAGCTCACCTAATAGCTCACCTGGGAGCTCAATGAGTAGCTCACTAAGTAGGTTGACTTAAGCTCATTTGTGAGCTCACCAGGGACCTATCCTGGGAGCTCTCTAAGTAGTTCACTTAGGAGCTCACCTAGTAGCTCACCTGGGAGCTCACAGAATGGCTCACAAATTAGCTCACCAAGGAGCTCTTCTTGGAACTCAAGGATCAGCTTGAGTTGACCTCACCTAGGAGCTCATCGAGTAACTCACCTGGGAACTTGCCTTGGAGCTCACCTGACAACTCACCTTACCAACTTTCCTTGAACTCTCCTTTGCAAACTCACCTCAAGCTCATCTGGTAGCTCACATGTAAGCTCACCTTAGAGATTGCTGAGAAGCTCACCTTTGAGCTTTCCTAGGAGCACTCTAAGAAGCTCACCTAGGAGCTCAGCTGGGAGCTTGACAAGTAGCTCACCCAGGAGCTTATCGAGTAGCTTGACTTAAGCTTCAATGGAAACTTGCCTAAAAGGTCACCTGGTAGCTCACCTTGAGCTCACCCTGGAGCTCGCTGAGCATCTTGACTTAAGCTCACATGAGAGCTCATCAAGTAGCTCACCCAAAATCTTACATAGTAGCCCACCGAGTAGGTTTACTTGAGCTCACTTGTGACCTCACCGAGCACCTCGCTAGGGACCTTACCTGGGAGCTCACCAAGTAGCTTGCATGGGAGCTTGCCAAGTAGTTCACCTAGGAGCTCACTCAATAGCTTACAAAGTAGCTCACTAGGGAGCTCTTCTGGGAGCTTGACAATCAGCTCAAGTTGAGCTCACCCGAGAGCTCGTTGAGTAACTCACCTGGGAAATTTTCTTGGAGCTCTCTTGACAACTCACCTTACCAACTTACCTTGAGCTCACCTTACCAACTTTCCTTGAGCTCACCTTTTCAACTCGCATTGAGCTCATCTGGTAGCTCGCATGTAAGCTCACCTAAGAGATTGCTGACAAGATCACCTTAGAGCTCACCTTAGATCTCATCGAGTAGCTCACCTAGAAGCTTAGTTGTGAGCTTGAAAAGTAGGTCTCCTTGAGCTCATGCAGGAACTCACCGAGCACCTTGACTTAAGCTCACCCAAGAGCTCATCAAGTAGCTCACCTGAAAAACTTGCATAGGAGCTCACCTTATAGCTCACCCTGACAACTTACATGGGAACTTGCCTATCAGCTCACCTTGCCAGCTCAACTTGAGCTCAATGAGGAGCTCACCTTACCAACTCACCTTGAGCTGGTCTGGTAGCTCACCTCAGAGTTCATCACGTAGCTCTCTTAGGAGCTCTCCTAACAGCTCACATAGGACCTCACCAAGTAGCTCATTGAGTAAGATGACTTGAGCTCACTTGTGAGCTCACTGAGCAGCTCACCGAGGTCCTCACCTGGGAACTCACCAAGTAGCTCACTTATGAGATCACCTAACAACTCACCTGGGAGCTCGCCTGACATCTCACCTTGCCAACTCACCTTGAGCTCACCTTGCCAACTAACCTTGAGCTCACCTTGGTAACTCCCCTTGAGCTCATCTGGTATCTCGCATATAAGCTCACCTCATATATTGCTGACAAGCTCACCTTTGAGCTCCCCTAGGAGTTTTCCAAGCATCTCAAGTTGAGCTTTCCCAGAAACTCACCTAGGAGCTCACCTTGCTAGCTCACCTTGAACTTACCCAGGAGCTCACCCAGTAGCTTGCCTAGAAACTAAGGTAGGAGATCACCTTGCTAGCACACCTTGAGCTCACAAAGGAGCTCACCTAGTAGCTCACTCATAAAATCACATGGGAGCTCACCTTACAACTTGCCTTGCCAACTCGCATGGGAGTTCACCTTGAGATCGCTGAGGAGCTCACCTTACCAACTCACCTTAAGCACATCTGGTAGCTCACCTTCAAGTTCATCGAGTAGCTCACCTAACAGCTCACCTTAGAGCTCACCAAGTAGCTCGTTGAGTAGGTTGACTTGAGCTTGCTCACTAGGGACCTCACCTGGGAGCTTGCTAAGTAGCTCACTTGGGAACTTGCCTAGTAGCTTGCCTGGGAGATCACTGCATAGCTCACTAAGTAGCTCACCTGGGAGCTCTTCTGGGATCTCACTGATCAACTTGAGTTGAGCTCACCTGATAGCTCATAGAGTAACTCATCTGGTAACTGGCCTAGGAGCTCACCTGATAGCTCACCTTGCCATCTCACCTTGAGCTCACCTTGCGAACTTACCTTGAGCTCACCTTGCTAACTAACCTAGATCTCATCTGGTAGCTCACATGTAAGCTCACCTAAGATATTTCCAACAAGCTCACCTTTGAGCTTGCCTAGGATCTCACCAAGCATCTCACATAGGAGCTTGGCTGGGAGCTTGACAAGTAGCTCACCCAGGAGCTCGTTGAGTAGCTCGACTTAAGTTTCTTTAGAAAATTACCTAGGAGGTTGCCTAACAGGTCACCTTACTAGCTCACCTCGAGATCACCTAGGAGCTCATCGAGCACCTCGACTTAAGCTCACCCGAGAGCTCATCAAGTAGCTCAACCAAAAACTCATATGGGAGCTCACCTAAAAACTCGCCCTGCCAACTCGCATGGGAGATTACCTGTCATGTCACCTTACTAGCTCACCTTGAGCTTGGTGAGGAGCTCACCTTGCCAACTCACCTTACCAAATGGCTCACCTTTGAGCTCACTTAGCTACTCCCCTAGGAGCTAGGTTGGGAGCTCGATAAGTAGCTCACCCAGGAGCTCGTTAACTAGCTCGACTTAAACTTTCCTGAAAACTCACGTAAGAGCTCACCTAACAGCTCACCTTTCTAGCTTACCTAGGATCTCACTTAGTAACTCAACTTGAGCTCACCCGGGAGCTCGTCAAGAATCTCATGTGAGAGCTCACATGAAAGATCACTTTATCAAATTAGATGGGAGCTCACCTATCAGCTCACCTTGCCAACTTGTCTTGAGCTCGTTGAGGAGCTCACCTTAAAAACTTTCTGTGAGCTCATATGGTAGCTCACCTGAGAGTTCATCAATCAGCTCACTAAGTAGCTCACCTATAAGCTCACCTAATAGCTCACTTGGGAGCTCACCTAACACCTCACCTGGGAGCTTTCCTAACAACTCACCTGGGAGCTCACTGAGCAGCTCACCTTGGAGTTTGTCGAGTAGCTCACTTGGGAGCTCACCTAATAGCTCACTTGGGAACTCACTGAGTAGGTCACCAAGTAGGTTGAATTGATCTCACTTGTTAGCTCATGAAGTAGCTTAGCTGGGAGCTCTTCTGGGAGCTCACCGATTAGATCAAGTTGAGCTCACCCAGGAGCTCATCGAGTAACTCACCTAGGAACTCACCTGGGAGGTCACCTCAAAGCTCACCTTGCCAACTCACCTTGAGCTCATCTGGTAGCTCACATGTAAGCTTAGTAAGTAACTCACCCAGGAGCTCATTGAGTAGCTTGACTTGAGCTTACATGGAAACTCACCTAGGAGCTCACTTAACAGCTCACCTTAAGCTCACCAAAGAGCTCACCAAGAAACTCAACTTGAGCTCATCTAAGAGCTCATCAAGTAGCTCACCTGAAAACTCACATTGGAGCTCACCTGATAGCTCACCTTGTCAACTTGCATGGAAGCTCGCCTTGCTAGCTTGCCTTGAGCTCACTGAGGAGCTCACCTTGTAACCTCACCTTGATCTCATCTAGTATCTTACCTCAGAGTTCATTGAGTAGCTCACCTAACAGCTCACTTGGGAGCTCACCTAATAGTTCATCTGGGAGCTTACCTAACAGCTCACCTAGGAGCTCACTGAGTAGCTCCCCGAGTAGGTTAACTTGAGCTTACTTGTGAGCTCATTAGAGACCTCACATGGGAGCTTGCTAAGTAGTTGTTCTAGGAGTTCACTCATCATCTTGATTTGAGCTCACATAGGAGCTATTCTAGGGGCTCACTGATTATCTTGATTTGAGCTTGCCTAGTAGCTCATTGAGTAACTCACCTGGGAGCTTGCCTGATAGCTCACCTTGCCAACTCACCTAGAGCTCATCTGGTAGCTCACCTCAAATATTACCGATAAGCTCACATTTGAGCTCAAATGGGAGCTCACAGAGTGGCTTAGTTAAGAGCTCAGCTGGGAGCTCAGCAAATAGCTCACCCAGGAGCTCTTCAAGTATCTCAACTTGAGATTTCCCAGAAACTCACCTGGGAGCTCATGTGATAGATAGCCTAGAAACTCACCAAGTAGCTTGACTTGAGCTCACCTGGGATCTCATCAAGCAACTTGCATGGGAGCTCACCTATAAGGTAACCTTGCCATCTCACCTTGAGCTCCATGAGGAGCTCACCTTGCCAACTCACCTTTAGCTCATCTATTAGTTCACCTCAGAGTTTGTTGAGTAGCTCACCAGGTAGCTCTCCTAGGAGCTCGCCTAACAACTTGCCTAGGAATTCATGAAGTAGCTCACTAACTAGGTTGACTTGACCTTTATTTTGAGCTCACTTGTGAGGTCATCGGGTACCTTACATGGGATCTCACCACATAGATCACTTAGGAGCTTGCCTAGCATCTTGTCTAGGAGCTCGCAGAACAGCTCTTTAAGTAGCTCACTTAGGAGATCTTCTGGGAGCTCACTGATCAGCTTTAGTTGAGCTCACCTAGGATATCATCAAGTAACTCACTTAGGAACTTACCTGGGAGCTCAACTGATAGCTTGCCTTTCTAACTCACCTTGAGCTCACCTTCCCAACTCTCCTTGAGCTTGCCTTGCCAACTCACCTTGAAGTCATCTGGTAGTGCACATGTAAGTTGACCTCAGAGATTACTGACAAGCTCACTTTTAAGCTCACTTGGGAGCTCACAGAGTAGCTCACTTAGGATCTAGGCTAGGAACTCGGTAATCAACTTACCTAGAAGCTTGTAGAGCAGCTTGCGTGAGCTTACCCGAGATTTCATCTATTCGCTCTCCTAAAAAATCCAATGGGAGCTCACCTAACAGCTTGCCTTACCAACTTGCATAGGAGCTCACCTCACCAACTCACCTTGAGCTCATAGAGAAGCTCACCTTACTAACTCACCTTGAGTGTATTTGGTATCTCACCTTTGATTTCGTCGAGCAGCTCACTAAGTAGCTCGCCTAGGACTTTGCCTAGCACCTCACCTAGGAGCTCACCTAGTAGCTCACCTAGGAGTTCATCGAGTAACTAATTGAGTAGGTTGACTTGAGCTTACTTATGAGCTCACGAAGTAGCTTACCAGGGACCTTGACTGGGAGCTCACCAAGTAGTTCACTTTTGAGATCACCTAGCAGCTCACCTGGGAGCTCATCGAATAGCTCACCATGTAGCTCACCTGGTAGCTCACCTCAGAGCTCACCTAATAGCTCACCTAAGAGAATGCCTAATAGCTCACCTAGGAACTTACCTAATAGCTCACCTAGGAACTCACAGAGTAGCTCACCGAGTAGGTTGACATGAGCTCACTTGTGAGCTTACTTAGCAGCTCACCAAGGACCTCGCCTAGGAGCTCACCAAGTAGCTCACTTGGGAGCTCACCTAGCAGCTCACCTAGGATCTCACCAAACAACTCACCAAGAATCTCACCTGGGAGCTCTTCTAGGAGCTCACCGATCAGCTCAAGTTGAGCTCACCTGGGATCTCATCGAGTAACTTTCCTTGGAACCCACCTAGGAGCTCACTTGAAAACTCACCTTACCAATTCACCTTGAGCTCGCTTAGGAGGTCACCTTTCCAACTCACCTTGAGCTTGTCTGGTAGCTTATCTCAAAGTTCATTGAGAAAGTCACCAAGTAGCTTACCTGGGAGCTCACCTAACAATTCACTGAGTAGCTCATCAAGTAGGTTGACTTGAGCTTCCTTGTGAGCTCACCAGGTTCCTCATATGAGAGCTCACCAAGTAGCTCACTGGGGAGCTTGGCTAGTAGCTC
Source organism: Taxus chinensis (assembly GCA_019776745.2). Classification (NCBI taxonomy): domain Eukaryota; kingdom Viridiplantae; phylum Streptophyta; class Pinopsida; order Cupressales; family Taxaceae; genus Taxus; species Taxus chinensis. The sequence continues at coordinate 898,904,631 of CM034151.1, read as the reverse complement.
ACCTAGAAGGTCACTAAAGAAATTGTCAAGTATCTTACCTAGGAGCTCTTATGAGAGCTTGTCAATCATCTCAAGTTGATCTCACCTAGAATCTCATTGAGTAACTCACCTAGGAACTCACACCTTGTCCAGGAGCTCGTCAAGAAGCTCACCTGAAAACTCACATGGGAGCACCTTGCTAGCTCACCTCAACCTCACTGAGGAGTTCACCTTTCTAACTTACCTTGAGCTCATCTGGTAGCTCACCTTAGATTTCGTTGAGCAACTTACGTAGTTGATCACCAAATAACTCACTTGTGAGTTTGCCTGGGACCTCACTTGGGAGATCGCCAAGTAGATCATTTGGGAGCTCACCTAGCAACTTTCCTGGGAGCTCACCAAATAACTCGCTAAGTATCTCACCTAGGAGATCTTCTCAGAGCTCACCGATCAGCTTGAGTTGAGCTCACCTAAGAGCTTGTCAAGTAACTCACCTGGGAATGCACCTAGGAGCTCACCTGACAACTTGCCTTGCTAAATCACCTTGAGCTCATCTGGTATCTCACATATAAGCTCACCTCAGACATTACCGACAAGCTCACCTTTGAGCTTGCCTAAGAGCCCATCGAGTAGCTCACCTAGGAGCTCAGCTAGGAGCTCGGCAAGTAGCTCATCCAGGTGTTCGATGAGTACCTTGACTTGAGCTTACACGAAAACTCACCTAGGAGCTCACCTTGTCAGCTCACCTTAAGCTTGCCCAGGAGCTTACCTAGGAGCTCGCCGAGTAGCTTGACTTGAGCTCATCAATTACCTCACCTAAAAATTCACATTAGAGCTCCCTTGACAGCTTGCCTTACCAACTCGAATGGGAGCTTGCCTTGAGCTCACCGAGGAGCCCTCCTTGTCAACTCCCCTTGAGCTCATCTGGTCGCTCACCTCTGAGTTCGTCGAGCAGCTCACTAAGTAGCTCACCTGGGATTTCACCTAACAGCTTGCCTGGGAGCTCAACGAGCAGCTCACCAAGTAGGTTAACTTGACCTCACCTGGGAGCTCACCAAGTAGCTTGCTTGGGATCTCACCTGGGAGCTCACCGAATAGCTCGCAAAGTAGCTCACTAGGGAGCTCTTCTAAGAGCTCGATGATCAGTTCGAGTTGAGCTCCCAGGAGCTCGTTGAGTAACTCACATAGGAACTTTCCTAGGAGCTTTCCTGATAGCTCACCTTACCAACTCTCCTTGAGCTCACCTTGCCAACTTTCCTTGAGCTCACTTTGCCAACTCACCTTGAGCTCATCTAGTAGCTTACATATAAGCTCACCTCAAAGATTACAGACAAGCTCACCTTTCAGCTCACATGGGAGCTCACCGAGAAGCTCACCTAGGAGCTTAGATGGGAGCTCAACAAAAAGCTTTCTCAGGAGCTCTTCTAGTATCTCAACTTGAGCTTCCCTAGAAACTTACCTAGGATCTCACCTAATAGCTCACCTTACTAGCTCTCCTTGAGCTCACGCAGGAGCTCACCGAGCACCTCAACTTAAGCTTGCCTAAAAACTTGCATAGGAGCTTTCCTGATAGCTTACCCTGACAACTCGTATGGGAACTCACCTATCAGCTTGCCTTGTTAGCTCACCTTGAGCTCACTGAGGAGATCAACTTGCCAACTCACCTTGAGCTCATCTAGTAGCCAACCTTAAAGTTTGATGAGCAACTCACCTAACAGCTTGCCTTAGAGCTCGGCTATTAGCTCACCTGGGAGTTCATCTAAAAGCTCACTTGGGAGCTCACCAAGTAGCTTTTTAAGTAAGATGACTTGAGCTCACTTGTGAGCTCACGAAACAGCTCATTGGGATCCTCCCCTAGGTGCTTGCCAAGTACCTCACTTAGGAGATTGCCTAGAAGCTCACCTGGGAGCTCACTTGATAGCCCACCTTGCCAAATCACCTTGAGCTCACCTTTCCAACTCACCTTGAGCTCATATGGTAGCTTGTATGTAAGCTCACCTCAGAGATTGTTGACAAGCTCACCTTTGAGGTCTCCAAGGAGTTAATCAAGCATCTTGACTTGGGCTTGCCCAGAAACTCACCTAGGAGCTCACCTAATAGCTCACCTTTCTAGCTCACCTTGAGCTCACCCAGGAGCTCCCCCATCTGCTCACTCGAAAACTAACCTAGGATCTCACCTTGCTAGCTCACCTTGAGCTTGCCCATGAGCTCACCCAGTAGCTTGCTCAAAAAATCACACGAGAGCTCACATGAGAACTCTGGTTACCAACTCACATGAGAGCTCTACTATCAGCTTGGATTGAGCTCACTGAGGAGTTCACCTTAAAAAATCACCTTGAGCTCATCTAGTAGCTCACGTCAGATTTTTTCAAGTAGCTCGCTTTCAAACTTGCCTAACAGTTCACCTTGGAGCTCACCGAGTAGCTTGCCAAGTAGGTTGACTTGAAATCACTATGGACTTCACCTAGGAGCTTGCTAAGTAGCTTACTTGAGAGCTCACCTAGTAGCTCATCTGGGAGCTCACCAAAATATTTTTCCAAGTAGCTCACCTAGGACCTCTTCTGGGAGCTTGCAGATCAACTTGAGTTAAGCTCACCTGGGAGCTCATTGAGTAACTTACCTAGGAACTCGCATGGAAGCTTCAACTCAAGTTGAGCTCACTCAGTATCTTATCAAGTAACTCACCTTGGAACTTTCCTGGGAGCTCACCTATCAGCTCACCTTCTCAGCTCACCTTGAACTTGTTGAGGAGCTCACCTTGCCAACTCACCTTGAGCTCATCTGGTATCTCACCTTGAATTTCATCGAGCAGCTCACCTAATAGCTTACCTAGGAGCTCGGCTATTAGCTCACATGGGAGTTCATCTAAAAGCTTTCCTAGAAGCTCATGAAGTAGCTCGTTGAGTAATATGACTTGAGCTCACTTGTGAGCTCACGAAACAGCTCATTGGGATCCTCCCCCTAGGTGCTTGCCAAGTACCTCACTTAGGAGATTGCCTAGAAGCTCACCTGGGAGCTCACTTGATAGCCCACCTTGCCAAATCACCTTGAGCTCACCTTTCCAACTCACCTTGAGCTCATATGGTAGCTTGTATGTAAGCTCACCTCAGAGATTGTTGACAAGCTCACCTTTGAGCTCTCCAAGGAGTTAATCAAGCATCTTGACTTGGGCTTGCCCAGAAACTCACATAGGAGCTCACCTAATAGCTCACCTTTCTAGCTCACCCTTGAGCTCACCCAGGAGCTCCCCCATCTGCTCACCTCGAAAACTAACCTAAGATCTCACCTTGCTAGCTCACCTTGAGCTTTCCCATGAGCTCACCCAGTAGCTTGCTCAAAAAATCACACGAGAGCTCACATGAGAACTCTGCTTACCAAATCACATGAGAGCTCTACTATCAGCTTGGCTTGAGCTCACTAAGGAGTTCACCTTAAAAAATCACCTTGAGCTCATCTAGTAGCTCATGTCAGAGTTTTTCAAGTAGCTCACTTTCAAACTTGCCTAACAGTTCACCTTGGAGCTCACCGAGTAGCTTGCCAAGTAGGTTGACTTGAAATCACTATGGACTTCACCTAGGATCTTGCTAAGTAGCTTACTTGAGAGCTCACCTAGTAGCTCATCTGGGAGCTCACCAAATATTTTTCCAAGTAGCTCACCTGGGACCTCTTCTGGGAGGTCGCAGATCAACTTGAGTTAAGCTCACCTGGGAGCTCATTGAGTAACTTACCTAGGAACTCGCATGGAAGCTTCAACTCAAGTTGAGCTCACTCAGTATCTTATCAAGTAACTCACCTTGGAACTTTCCTGGGAGCTCACCTAATAGCTCACCTTTCCAACTCACTTGGAACTAATTTGGTAGCTTCCATGTAAGCACAAACTAAGAGATTGTTGTCAAGCTCACCTTTGAGTTCACCCAGGATCTCACTGAGTAGCTCAACTAGGAGCTTGACAAGCAGCTCACCTAGGAGCTCAACTTGTGCTTCCCTGGAAACTTCCCTGGGATCTCACTTGACAGCTCACCTTACCAGCTCACTCTGAGCTCACCCAGGAGCCCACCGAGCACCTCAAATTAAGCTCCCCTGAGAGTTCATTAAGTAGCTCACTTAAAAACTCGCATAGGAGCTCGCCTGATAGCTCACCCTAACAAACTGCATGGGAACTCACCTATCAGCTCACTTGGGAGCTCATCAAGTAACTCACTTGGGAACTTACCTGGGAGATTTCCTGACAACTCACCTTGCCAACTTTCCTTGAGCTCACCTTGCCAACTCGGCTTGAGCTCATCTCTTAGCTCACATGTAAGCTCACCTCAGAGATTACTGATAAGCTCACCTTTGAGCTCACTTGGGAGCTCACTGAGTAGCCTCACCAAATAACTCACTTGTGAGTTCACCAGGGACCTCACATAGGAGATCACCAAGTAGATCATTTGGGAGCTCTCCTAGAAACTTTCCTGGGAGCTCACTAAATAACTCACTAAGTAGCTCACCTGGGAGCTCACTGATTAACTAAAGTTGAACTCACCTAAGAGATTGTCAAGTGACTCACCTGGGAATGCACTTGGGAGCTCACCTGACAACTTACCTTGCTAAATCACCTTGACCTTAGCTAGTAGCTCACATATAACCTCACCTCATACATTTCTGACAAGCTCACCTTTGAGATCACTTAAGAGCCCATCGAGCAGCTCACCTAGGAGCTCAGCTGGGAGTAGCTTGACTTGAGCTTGTCAAGTAGCTCACCCAAAAATTCATATTAGAGCTCGCTTAGCATCTCACCTTACCAAATCGAATGGGAGCTTGCCTTGAGCTCACTAAGGAGACCCCCCTCCCCCCCCTCATTAACTCCCCTTGAGCTCATCTGGTAGGTCACGTCTAAGTTTGTTGAGTAGCTAACCAAGTAGCTCACTTGGGATTTCACCTAACAACTTGCCTAGGAGCTCAACGAGTAACTCACCGAGTAGGTTAACTTGACCTCACCCAGGAGCTCACCAAGTAGCTCACTTGGGAGATCACCTGGGAAACTCACCAAACAGCTCACAAAGTAGCTCACTAGGGAGCTCTTCTGGGAGCTCGATGATTAGCTCGAGTTGAGCTCACACGGGAGCTCGTCTAGTAACTGATTTAGGAAATTTCCTGGGAGCTCATCTGATATCTTGGCTTGCCAACTCTCCTTGAGCTCACCTTTCCAACTTGCCTTGAACTCACCTTGCCAACTCACCTTGAGCTCATCTGATAGCTTGCATGTAAGCTCACCTCAAAGATTACCGACAAGCTCACCTGGAAGCTCACTGAGTAGCTCACCTAGGAGCTCGGCTGGGAGCTTGAAAAATAGCTTTCCCAGGAGCTCATCTAGTAGCTTGACTTTAGCTTCCATTGAAACTTACCTAGGAGCTCACTTGATAACTCACCTTACCAGCTCACCTTGAGCTCACCCAGGAGCTCGCTGAGCACACTCAACTTAAGCTTGCCTAAAAAATCACATAGGAGCTTACCTGATAGCTTGCCCTGACAACTCATATGGGAACTCACCTATCAGCTCACCTTCTCAGCTCACCTTGAACTTGTTGAGGAGCTCACCTTGCCAACTCACCTTGAGCTCATCTAGTATCTCACCTTGAATTTCATCGAGCAGCTCACCTAATAGCTTACCTAGGAGCTCGGCTATTAGCTCACATGGGAGTTCATCTAAAAGCTTTCCTAGAAGCTCATGAAGTAGCTCGTTGAGTAATATGACTTGAGCTCACTTGTGAGCTCACGAAACAGCTCATTGGGATCCTCCCCTAGGTGCTTGCCAAGTACCTCACTTAGGAGATTGCCTAGAAGCTCACCTGGGAGCTCACTTGATAGCCCACCTTGCCAAATCACCTTGAGCTCACCTTTCCAACTCACCTTGAGCTCATATGGTAGCTTGTATGTAAGCTCACCTCAGAGATTGTTGACAAGCTCACCTTTGATCTCTCCAAGGAGTTAATCAAGCATCTTGACTTGGGCTTGCCCAGAAACTCACCTAGGAGCTCACCTAATAGCTCACCTTTCTAGCTCACCTTGAGCTCACCCAGGAGCTCCCCCATCTGCTCACTCGAAAACTAACCTAGGATCTCACCTTGCTAGCTCACCTTGAGCTTGCCCATGAGCTCACCCAGTAGCTTGCTCAAAAAATCACACGAGAGCTCACATGAGAACTCTGGTTACCAACTCACATGAGAGCTCTACTATCAGCTTGGATTGAGCTCACTGAGGAGTTCACCTTAAAAAAATCACCTTGAGCTCATCTAGTAGCTCACGTATGACTTTTTCAAGTAGCTCACTTTCAAACTTGCCTAACAGTTCACCTTGGAGCTCACCGAGTAGCTTGCCAAGTAGGTTGACTTGAAATCACTATGGACTTCACCTAGGAGCTTGCTAAGTAGCTTACTTGAGAGCTCACCTAGTAGCTCATCTGGGAGCTCACCAAATATTTTTCCAAGTAGCTCACCTGGGACCTCTTCTGGGAGCTCGCAGATCAACTTTAGTTAAGCTCACCTGGGAGCTCATTGAGTAACTTACCTAGGAACTCACATGGAAGCTTCAACTCAAGTTGAGCTCACTCATTATCTTATCAAGTAACTCACCTTGGAACTTTCCTGGGAGCTCACCTGATAGCTCACCTTTCCAACTCACTTGGAACTAATTTGGTAGCTTGCATGTAAGCACAACTAAGAGATTGTTGTCAAGCTCACCTTTGAGTTCACCCAGGATCTCACTGAGTAACTCACCTAGGAGCTTAACTAGGAGCTTGACAAGCAGCTCACCCAGGAGCTCAACTTGTGCTTCCCTGGAAACTTCCCTGGGATCTCACTTGACAGCTCACCTTACCAGCTCACTCTGAGCTCACCCAGGAGCTCACTGAGCACCTCAAATTAAGCTCCCCTGAGATTTCATTAAGTAGCTCACTTAAAAACTCGCATAGGAGCTCGCCTGATAGCTCACCCTAACAAATTGCATGGGAACTCACCTATCAGCTCACTTGGGAGCTCATCAAGTAACTCACTTGGGAACTTACCTGGGAGATTTCCTGACAACTCACCTTGCCAACTTTCCTTGAGCTCACCTTTCCAACTCAGCTTGAGCTCATCTCTTAGCTCACATGTAAGCTCACCTCAGAGATTACCGATAAGCTCACCTTTGAGCTCACTTGGGAGCTCACTGAGTAGCTCACCTAGGATCTCAACTGGGAGCTCAACAGGTAGCTCACATAGGAGCTCATCGAGTAGCTCGACTTGAAATTCCTTGGAAACTTACCTAGGAACTCACCTGATAGCTCACCTTGAGGTCACCCAAAAGCTCGACGATCATCTCAACATAAGATCACCCAAGAGCTTTTCAACTAGCTCACCTGAAAACTTACATAGGAGCTCACCTGATACCTGACCCTGACAACTCACATGGGAACTCACCAATCAGCTCACTTTACCATCTCACCTTGAGTTCACCTTGGAGTTCATCAAGTAGCTCACTTAACAGCTCACCTGGGAGCTCACCTAAGAGCTCAGCTGGGAGCTCACTAAGTAGCTCATCTTGTAATATGACTTGAGCTCACTTGTGAGCTCATCGAGTAGCTCGCCGAGGTCCTTGTCTGGGAGCTCACCAAGTAGCTCACTAAGGATATTGCCTAACATCTCACCTCAAAGCTTACCTTACCAACTCACCTTGAGATCACCTTGCCAACTCACCTTGAGATCATCTAGTAGGTCACATATAAGCTCACCTAAAGGATTGCTAACAAGCTCACCTTTGAGCTCACCCAAGAGTTTGTTGAGCATCTTGACTTGAGGTTTCTTGGAAACTGACCTAGGAGCTCACCTTACTAGCTCACCTTGAACACACCCAGGAGCTTTCCCAATAGCTCACCTAGAAACTAACCTAGGATCTTGTCTTGCTAGCTCACCTTGAGATCATATAGGATATTTCCTAGTAGATCACTCAGAAACTCACATGGGAGCTCACCTGAAAACTTACATTACCAACTCACATGGCAGCTAACCTATAAGCTCACCTTGAGCTCGTTAAGGAGCTCACCTTACCAACTAGCCATGAGTTCATCTGGTAGCTCACCTCATATTTTTTCAAGTATCTCACCTAATAGCTCACCTGGGAGCTCACATAATATCTCACATTGGTGCTCACCGAGTAGCTCGTTGAGTAGGTGTACTTGAGCTCGCATGTGACCTCACCAAACAGCTCACCGGTGACCTTCCCTGGGAGATTGCTAAGTACATCACTTTGGAGCTCACCTTGTAGCTCACCTGGGAGCTCACCGAATAGGTCATCAAGTATATTTCTTGGGAGCTCTTCTGGGAGCTCACTGATAAACTTGAGTTGAGCTCACCCATGAGCTCGTCTAGTAATTCACCTAGGAACTCACCTAGGAGCTCGCCTGACAGCTCACCTTGTCAACTAACCTTACTATTGCCTTTCCAAATCACCTTGAGCTCACCTTGTTAACTCACCTAGAGTTCATCTGGTAGCTCACATGTAAGCTCACCTAAGAGATTACCAACAAGCTCACCTTAGAGCTCACCTGGGATCTCACTCAATAGCTTACCTGGATGCTCGGTAAGTATCTCATCCAGGAGCTTTTCAAGCAACTCAACTTGAGATTTCCTAGAAACTCACCTAAGAAGTCACCTGATAGCTCAACTTGAGCTCCTCTAGGACCTTGGTGAGAAGCTCAACTTGAACTCACTCGGGAGCTTGTCAAGTAGCTCACCCAAAATTTTGCATGGGAGCTTGCCTTATAACTCACCTTAACAACTCACATTAGAGCTCACCTATCAGCTCACCTTATCATCTCACCTTGAGTTCGGTGAGGATATCACCCTACCAACTCACCTCAGAGTTTTTCAAGTACCTCGAGTTGAGTTTTCCCATGAGCTCATCAAGTAACTCACCTGGGAACTCACCTAGGAGCTCGCCTCACTCACCTTGCCAACTCACCTTGAGCTCACCTTTCTAAATGGCTCACCTTTGAGATTTCTTGGGAGCTCACCTAGCAGCTCACTTAGGACCTAGGCTAGGAGCTCGGAAAGTAGCTCACCTAGGAGCTCGTCGACCAACTCAACTTGAGTTTTCCTGAAAAATCACCTTGGAGCTGGCCTGACAACTTGCCTTGCCAGCTTGCTTTGAGCTTACCCAAAAGCTCACCGAGTAGCTCAACTTGAGCTTAGATGGGATCTCATCAAGTAGAACATGTGAAAACTCACATGTTAGCTCACTTGTGAGCTCACTAAGTAGTTCACCGGGGACCTCACTTGGGAGCTCGCTAAGTAGCTCACTTAGGAGCTCACCTAGCAGCTAACCTAGGAGATAACCTAGGAGCTCGTGTAGTACCTCACCTAGGAGCTCACTGAATAGATCATGAAGTAGCTCACCTAGAAATTCTTATAGGAGCTCACTGATCAGATCGAGTTGAGCTCACCCCAGAGCTTATCAAGTAACTCACCTAGTAACTCACCTGGGAGTTCAGTTAAAAGCTCACCTTACCAACTTGCCTTGAGCTCATCTAGTAGCTCACATGTCAGCTCACCTTAGAGATTACTAAAAATCTCACCTTTGAGCTCACTTATGAGCTCAAATAGCAGCTCACATAGGAGATCAGCTAGGAGCTTAGCAAACAGCTTGCCCAGGAGCTCATTAAGTAGCTCAACTTGAGCTTTACCAGAAAATCACCTAAGAGCTTGCCTAATAGCTCTCCTTGGTAGCTCACATTTATCTCACTAAAGAACTCACCTTGTAACTTGACTTGAGCTCACCTGTGAGCTCGTCAAGTATCTCACCTTGCCTACTCGAATGGAAGCTCACCTTGCTAGCTTTCCTTAACCTCACTAAGGAAATCAACTTACCAACTCACCTTGAGCTCATCTGGTAGCTCACCTCAGAGTTCATCGAGTAACTAGCCAAGTAGCTCACCTAGAGGCTCACCTAACAACTTACCTGGCAGCTCACCTAACATGCCTATCAGGGAGCTTTCGTAACAGCTCACCTAGGAGCTCACCTAGTAGCTCACCGAGTAGGTTTACTTGAGCTCACTTGTGAGCTCATCAAAGACCTCACTTGCAAGCTCACCAAGTAGCTCGCTGTGGAGCTCACCTAGCATCTCACCAAGTAGCTCACCTAAGAGCTCACTGATCAGATCGAGTTGAGCTCATCTTTGAGCTCGTAGAGTAGCTCGCCTGGGATCTTACCTGACATCTTACCTTGCAAACTCACCTAGACCTTACCTTTCCAACTCGCCTTGAGCTCACCTTGCCAACTCACCTTAAGCTCATCTGGTAGCTCACATATAAGGTCACCTTGGAGATTACTGATAAGTTCACCTTTGAGCTCACATGGGAGCTCACCTAGTGGCTCACCTAGGAGCTCGACCTGGAGCTCAGCAAGAAGATCACCTAGGATCTTGTCGAGTAGCTCGACTTGAGCTTACCCAAAAACTCACCTGAGAGCTCATGTGATAGCTCACCTAGGAGATCATCGCGTAGCTTGACTTGAGATTTCACGAAAAACTCACCTGGAAGCTCAGGTGACAACTTGACTTGAGCGCACTGGGAGCTTGACTTGACTAGGTTGACTTGAGCTCACTTGTGAGCTCACAAATTAGCTCGCCAAGGACCTCGACTGGGGGCTTGCCAAGTAGTTCACTTTTGAGATATCCTAGCAGCTCACCTGGGAGCTCACTGAATAGCTTGCCAAGTAGCTCACCTAGTAGCTCACCTCAGAGCTCACCTAACAGCTTGCCTAGGAGCTCACCTAATAGCTCATTTGGGAACTCACCAAGCAAATCACTGAGTAGGTTGACATGAGCTCACTTGTGAGCCTACCAAGAAGCTCATTGGGGACCTCACCTGGGAGCTCACCAAGTACCTTAGTTTGGAGCTCACCTAGCAGTTCACCTGGGAGCTCACCAAGTAGCTCACCTAGGAGCTCTTCTGGGAGATCACTGATCAACTTGATTTGAGCTCACCTAGGAGCTCGTCTAGTAACTCGCATGGGAACTCACCTGGGAGCTCGCCTGACAGCTAACCTTGCCAACTCACCTTGATCTCATTTGGTATCTCATATGTAAGCTCACCTCAGAGATTATTGATAAGCTCACCTTTGAGCTCACCTGGGAGCTTACTCAGATGCTCACCTAGGAGCTGAGCTGGGAGCTTAGCAAGCAGCTCACCTAGAAACTCATTGAGTAGGTTGAGTTGAGCTTACATGAAAAATCACATGGGATCTCACCTGACAGCTCACCTTGCTAGCTCACCTTGAGCTCACTGAGTAGCTCAACTTGAGCTCAATCGGGAGCTCATCAAGTAGCTCACCCAAAAACTGACATGGTAGCTCAACTAACAGCTCATCTTGCCAACTCATATAGGAGCTCCCCTATCAGCTCACCTCACTAGCTCACCTTGATCTCACTAAGGTGCTCAAATTAACAACATGCCTTGAGCTCATCTAGAAGCTCACATCATATTTCATTGAGTAGCTCACAAAGTAACTCACCTAGGAGCTTGTCTAAAATCTCACTTGGGAGCTCACCTAACAACTCACCTGGGAGCTCACCGAGCAGCTCACTAAGTAGGTTGACTTGAGCTTGCTTATGAGCTCAAAAATTAGCTCATTGAGGACCTCACCTGGGAGATCACCTAACAGCTCACCTGGGAGCTCACTAAATAGCTTACCAAGTAGCTCACCTAGGAGCTATTCTTGAAGCTCACCGATCAGTATGATTTGAGCTCACCTGTAATCTCATCGAGTAACTTAACTGGGAACTGGACTAGGAGCTTGCCTAATAGCTCACCTTACCAACTCACCTAGAGTTCACCTTTCTAACTCATCTTAAGCTCACCTTCCCATCTCACCTTGAGCTCATCTAGTAGCTCGCATGTAATCTCACCTCATAGATTGCTGATAAGGTCACCTTTGAGCTCACTTGGGAAATCATCGAGAAAATCACCTAAGATCTCAGCAGGGAGATCGAAAAGTAGCTCATCCAAGAGCTCATGTGATAGGTCACCTTGATAGCTTACCTGTAGATCACCCAGGAGCTTTCCGAGCAGCTCAACTTGAGCTCACCCAGGAGCTCATTAGGTAGCTCTCCCAAAAACTCACATGGTAGCTCACCTTACCAACTTGCATGGGAGCTCAACTATCAACTCACCTTAAGCTTGCTCAGGAGCTCACCTTGCCAACTCACCTTGAGCTTGTCTGGTAGCTCACCTTAGATTTCCTCGAGTAGCTCACCAATTAGCTCACCTAGGAGCTCACCTAACAGCTCACGTGGGAGTTCGCCTAACAACTCCCTTGGGAGCTCACCGAGAAGCTCGCTGAGTAGGTTGACTTGAGCTCACTTGTGAGCTCACCGAATAGCTCACTAGGGACCTCACCTGGGAGCTTACCAAGTAGCTCACTTGGGAGCTCACCTAGCAACTCGCCGGGGATCTCACTAAACAACTCGCCAAGTAGCTTGCCTAAGAGCTCTTCTGGGAGCTCGCCGATTAGCTCAAATTGAGCTCACACAGGAGCTTGTCAAGTAACTCTCCTAGGAACTCACCTAAGAGCTCACCTAATAGCTCACCTTACCAACTCACCTTGAGCTCACCTTGCTAACTAACCTTAAGCTTGCCTTGCCAACTAGCCTTGAGCTCATCTCGTAGCTCACATGTAAGCTCACCTTAGATATTTTTGACAAGCTTTCCTTTGAGCTCGCGTAGGAGCTCATCGAGGAGCTCACCTAGGAGCTTGACCAAGAGCTCGACAAGTAGCTTGACTTGAGCTTGTCTAGAGACTCACCTCGGAGATTACCTAACAGCTCACCTTGTCAGATCACCTTGAGCTCACCCAAGAACTCGCCAAGTAGCTCACCAAGAAACTTGCCTTACAGCTCACCCAAAAACTCTCATAGGAGCTTTCCTTGAGCTTGCTAAGGATCTGACCTTTCTTACTCACCTTGAGCTCATCTAGTAGCTCACCTTGGATTTCGTTGAGCATCTTACAAAATACTTCACCTAAGAGCTCACCAAGCAGCTCTCCAAGTAGTTCATTTGTGAGTTTAACGAGCAACTAGGAAGGGACCTCGCTTGGGAGCTTAGTAAGTAGCTCACTTGGAACCTCACCTAGCAGCTCACCTGGAATCTCACTGAATAACTCACTAAGTATTTCACCTGGGAGCTCTTCTCAGATCTCACCAATCAGATCGAGTGGAGCTCACTTGGGAGCTCTTCGAGTAAATCACTTGGGAACTCACCTGGGAGCTTGCCTGATAGCTCGCCTTACCAACTTTCCTTAAGCTCACTTGTCCAATTCGAATTGATCTCACCTTTGCAACTCACCTTAAGCTCATGTAATAGCTCACATGTAAGTTCACCTCATCGATTGCCAAGAAGCTCACCTTTGATCTTGCCTGGGAGCTCATAGAGTAGCTCACCTAGGAGCTCCCCTGGGAGCTCAAAAAGTAGCTCACCTAGGAGCTCGTCGAGTAGCTCAACTTTAGCTTTCCCAAAAACTTTCCTAGGAGCTCACCTTACAGCTCAACTTGGAAGCTTACCTTGAGCTTTCCTAGGAGCTCACTGAGCAACTCGACTTGAGCTCGCCCATGAGTTCATCAAGTAGCTTGCCCAAAAACTTGCATGGGTGCTCCCCTAACAACATGCCTTACCAACTTACATGGGAGCTTGCCTTGCTAGCTCGCATTGAGCTTGCTGAGGAGCTCACATTACCAACTAACCTTGAGCTCATTTGGTAGCTCACCTCAAATATTTTTGATCAAATCTAAAAGTAGCTCGCTTAGGATCTTGCCTAAAATCTCAAATAGGAGCTCATCGAGTAGCTCACCAAGTAGGTTGACTTGACCTAGCTTGTGAGCTCACCAATCAGCTTGCCAGGGACCTCACTTGGGAGCTCACCAAGTAGCTTACCTTGGAGCTCACCAAACAGCTTTCCTAGGAGCTCACCGAATAGCTCACCAAGTAGCTCACCTGGGAGCTATTCTGAGAGCTCACCGATCAGCTCAAGATTTGCTCACCTGGGAGCTTGTTGAGTAACTCACTTAGGAACTCGAATAGGATCTCTCCTGAGAGCTCACCTTACCAACTCACCTTGAGTTTACCTTAACAACTCACCTTAAGCTTTCCTTTCCAACTTTCCTTGAGCTCATCTAGTAGCTCACATGTAATCTCACCTTAGATATTGCCGATAAGCTCACATTTGAGCTCATCCAGGAGCTCATCTAGTAACTCACCTTGCCAGATCAGGTTGAGCTCACTGAGTAGCTCAACATGAGCTCACGTAGAAGCTTGCTGAGCAGATCGACTTGAGCTCACCCAGGAGCTCATCAAGTAGCTCACCTAAAAACTCACATGGGAGCTCACCTTACCAACTTCCATGGGAGATTACCTATTAGCTCACCTTGTCAATTCAATTTAAGCTCTCTTAGTTGCTCACCTTGCCAACCCACCTTGAGCTCATCTGGTAGCTCATGTAATAGTTCGTCAAGTAACTAACCAAGTAGCTCACCTAGAGGCTCACCTAACAACTTACTTAGCAGCTCACCTAGCATGCTCACCTGGGAGCTTACATAACAGCTCACCTAGCAGCTCACCAAGTAGGTTTACTTAAGCTCACTTGTGAGCTCGTCAGGGACCTTGCATGGGAGCTTGCCAAGTAGCTTGTTTGGGAGCTCACCAAGTAGCTCACCTAGGAGCTCACTGATCAGCTCGAGTTGAGATCACCTTTCAGCTAGTGGAGTAACTCACCTTGGAGTTCACCTAGGAGCTCACCTAGGAGCTTGCCTGATAGCTCACCTTACCAACTCGCCTAGACCTTGCCTTGCCAACTCACCTTGAACTCACCTTACCAACTCACCTTAATTTCATCTGGTAGCTCAAATGTAAGGTCACCTTGGAGATTACTTACAAGATCACCATTGAGCTCACATGGGAGCTCACCTAGTGGCTCACCTACGAGCTTGACTAGGAGCTCAGCAAGCACATCACCCAGGAGCTTGTCGAGAAGCTCAACTTGATCTTTCCCAAAAAATCACCTGAGAGATCATGTGACATTTTGCCCAGGAGCTCGTCGAGTAGCTCAACTTGAGATTTCCTAGAAACTCACCTGGGAGCTCACGTGACAACTTGACTTGAGCTCACCTAGGAGCTTGACTTGAGTAGGTTGACTTGAGCTCACTTGTGATCTCACAGAGTAGCTCACCAAGGATCTCGACTAGGGGCTAACCAAGTCGTTCACTTTTGAGATCACCTAGTAGCTCACCTAGGAGATTGTTGAATAGCTCACCAAGTAGCTCACTTGGTAGCTCTCCTCAAAGCTCACCTAACAGCTTGCCTGGGAACTCACCTAATAGCTCATTTGGGAACTCGCTGAGTAGGTTGACATGAGCTCACTTGTGAGTCCAACAAGAAGCTTTTTGGGGACCTCACCTGGGAGCTCAAAAAGTAGCTTTGTTTGGAGCTCACCTAGCAGTTCACCTGGGAGCTCACCGAATAGCTCACCAAGTATCTCACCTAGGAGCTCTTTTGGGAGTTTACTGATCAGCTCAATTTGACCTCACCTGGGAGCTCATCTAGTAACTCACATGGGAACTCACCTAGGATCTCACCTGACATCTCACCATGCCAACTCACCTTGAGCTCATTTGGTAGCTCATATGTAATCCCACCTCAGAGATTACTGATAAGCTCACCTTTGAGCTCGCCTAGGAGCTTACTGAGATGCTCACCTAGGAGCTCAGCTGGGAGCTCAGCAAGTAGCTCACCTAGAAACTCATTGAGTATCTTGACTTGAGATTACATGAAAACTAACATGGGAGCTCACCTAACAACTCACCTTGATCTCACCTAGGAGCTTTTCGAGAAGCTCAACCGAGAGCTCATTAAGCAGCTCACCCAAAATCTCACATGGGAGCTCAGCTGACAGCTCACCTTGCCAACTCGTATGGGATATCCCCTATCCACTCACCCTGCTATCTCAGCTTGATCTCGCAGAGGAGTTCACCTTACTAACTCACCTTGAGCTCTTCTGGAAGCTCACATAAGAGTTCATCAAGTAGCTCACAAAGTAGCTTGCCTGGGAGCTTGACTAACAACTCACCTGGGAGCTCACCTAAAAACTCACCTAGGAGCTCACCGAGCAGCTCGCTGAGTAGGTTAACTTGAGCTTGCTTATTATCTCACCAAGCAGCTCATCTGGGACCTCTCCTGGGAGCTCACCTAATAGCTCACCTATGAGATCACTAAATAGCTTGCCAAGTAGCTCACCTGGGAGCTATTCTTAGAGCTTGCCGATCAGCTTGAGTTGAGCTCACCCGTAAGCTCATCGAGTAACTCACCTAGGAACTGGACTAGGAGCTTGCCTAATAGGTCACCTTACAAACTCACCTTGAGTTCACCTTGCTAACTCTTCTTAAGCTCACCTTGCAGTCTTTCCTAGAGCTCATCTAGTAGCTCACATGTAATCTCACCTCAGAGATTGCTGATAAACTAACCTTTCAGCTCACCTAGGATCTCAGAAGAGAGATCGGAAAGGAGCTCACCCAGGTGCTCACCTGATAGCTCACCTTTCCAGCTTACCTTTAGCTCACCTAGGAGCTCACCGAGTAGTTCAACTTGAGCTCACCCAGGAGCTCATCAAGTAGCTCTCCCAAAAAATCACATGGTAGCTCACCTTACCAACTTGCATGGGAGCTTGATTATCAGCTTGGCTTAAGATTTCTCAGAGCTCACCTTGCCAACTCACCTGAGCTTGTCTAGTAGCTCACCTCAGATTCCTTGAGTAGTCTCACCATTAGCTCCCCTAGGATCTTTCCTAACAACTCATGTGGGAGTTCACCTAACATCTCCCTTGGGAGCTCACCGAGAAGCTCACGTAGTAGGTTGACTTGAGCTCACCTAGGAAAGGCCTTTTTTTTTTTGACTTGAGTAGGTTGACTTTCGCTCAACTTGTGATCTCACAGAGTAGCTCACAAGGATCTCGACTAGTGGCTAACCAAGTCGTTCACTTTTTTTTGGAGAAATTTCACCTAGTAGCTCACCTAGGAGATTGTTGAATAGCTCACCATAGCTCACTTGGTAGCTCTCCTCAAAGCTCACCTAACAAGCTGCCTGGGAACTCACCTAATAGCTCATTTGGGAACTCGCTTAGTGGTTGCATGACTCACTTGTGAGGCCAACAAGAGCTTTTTGCGGACCTCACCTGGGAGCTCAAAAAGTACTTTGTTTGGAGCTCACCTAGCATTCACCTGGGAAGCCACCGAATAGCTCACCAAGTATCTCACCTAGGAGCTCTTTTGGGAGTTTACTGATCATCTCAATTGACCTCACCTGGGAGCTCATCTTAACTCACATGGGAACTCACACTAGGATCTCACCTGACATCTCAACTCACCATGCCAACTCACTGAGCTCATTGGTAGCTCATATGTAATCCCCACCTCAGAGATTACTGATAAGCTCACCTTTGATCTCGCCTAAGACTTACTGAATGCTCACCTAGGAGCTCAGCTGGAGCTCAGGCAAGTTAGCTCACCTAGAAACTCATTGAGTCCTTGACTGAGATTACATGAAAAATAACATGGGAGCTCACCTAACAACTCACCTGATCTCACCTATGAGCTTTTCGAGAAGGCTCAAAACCGAGAGCTCTTACGCCAAGCTCACGCCAAAATCTCACATGGGAGCTCAGCTGGACAGCTTCACCTGCCAACGTCGTAGGGGATAATCCCCTATCCACTCACCCTGCTATCTCGCTTGATCTCGCAGAGGAGTTCACCTTACTAACTCACTTGAGCCTTCTGGAAGCTCACATAAAGAGTTCATCAAGTACTCACAAGTAGCTTGCCTGGGAGCTTGACTAACAACCTCACATGGGAGCTCAGACTAAACTAAAAAACCTCACTAGGAGCTCACCGAGCAGCTCGCCATGAGTAGGTATTGAGCTGCCTTCTATCTCACCAAGCAGCTATATGGGACCTCTCCTGGGAGCTCACCTAATAGCCCACCTATGCGATACTCAATAGCTTGCCAAGTAGCTCACCGGGGAGCTATTCTTAGAGCTTGCCGAATCCGCTTGAGTTGAGCCTCACCCGTAAGCTCATCGAGTACGCACCTAGGAACTGGACTAGGAGCTTGCCTAATAGGTTCACCTTACAAACTCACCTTGATTTCACCTTGCTAACTCTTCTTAAGCTCACCTTTGGCAGTCTTTCCTAGAGCCTCATCTATACTCACATGTAATCTCACCTCAGAGATTCTGATAAACTAACCTTTCCAGCTCACCTAGGTCTCAGAAGAGAGATCGGAAAGGGCTCACGCCAGTTTGCCTCCACCTGGATAGCTCACCTTTCAGCTTACCTTGAGATCACCTAGGGCTCACGAGTACAGGTTCACACATCGCCACCGATACGCCCCAGGAGCTCATCAAGTAGCTCTCCCAAAAAATCACATACCGGTTAGCTCAACTTACCAACTGACATGGGAGCTCTTGATTACAACGCTTGGCTTAAGATCTCAGGAATCACCTTGCCAACTCATCACCTTGAGCGTTGTCTGTAAGCATCACCGCAATTCCTGATTAGCGCACCAATTACTGCCCTAGAATCTTCCTAACAACTCAGTGGGAGGATCACCTAACATCGCCCTTGGGGAGCTTCACCGAGAAGCTTCACTTAGTAGTGGAGCTTGAGCTCACTGGTGAGCTCAGCGATTAGCTCACTTGGGACCCTCACTAGGATCTTGTCCAGTAGCTCACTTAGGAGCTCACCGAGGACTGGCCTTCCGGGGAGCTCACTAAATAAATTACAGTAGCTTTCTCAAGGAGCTCTCTGCTTGGGAGCTCAAACTGATTAGCGCAAGTGTGAGTTTCACATAGGAAGGTCATACAAGTAACTCTCCTATGGAATCACCTAGGAGCTTACCTATATAGCTCACCTTACGCAACTCACCGTGAGCTCACCTTGCCAACTCACCTTGAGCTTGCCTTACCAACTCACCTGAACTCATCTGGTAGCTCGCATGTAATAATCACCTCAGATATTACCGACAAGCTCACCTTTGAGCTCACATGCTAGCTCATCGAGCAGCTCACCTAGGATCTCGGATGGGAGCTCGATAAGAAGCTTAAATTGACCTTTTCTGGAAACTCACCTTAGAGATCACTTGATATCTCACCTTGGAGTTCGTCAAGCATCTTACCAAATAGCTCACCTAGGAGCTCACCGAGTAGGTCTCCGAGTAGCTCATTTGTGAGTTCACCTAGTAGCTAGCAAGGGACCTCGCCTAGGAGCTCACCAAGTAGCTCACTTGGATCCTCACCTAGCAGCTCATCTAGAATCTCACTGAATAGCTCACCAAATAGTTTCACCTGGGATCTCTTCTTGGATCTCACCAATTAGATCAAGTTGAGCTCGCTTGGGAGTGCGTCAGTAACTCACCTGGAGCTCTCCTTGACATCTTGCCTTTCCAACTTTCCTTAAGCTCACTTGTCCAATTCGACTTGATCTCACCTTGCCAACTCACCTTAAGCTCATGTCATAGCTCACATGTAGCCTCACCTCTATTTTCCAAAAAGCTCACCTTTGAGCTTTCCTGGGCGGCTACGGAGTACTCCCTCGGAGCTCCCTCCCCTGGGAGATCAAAAGTAGCTCACCTAGGAGTCTCATCGAGTAGCTCGAATTGAGCTTTTCCAAACTTCTTTGGGATCCGCCTTGGCAACTACCTTGATCTTTTGGCCCAGGAGGCTCACTGCATAAGCTCACTTGAATCTCGCCCGTGAGTTCATCAAGTATCTTACCCAAAAATTATCATGGGTGTTCTCCTGATAGCATGCCTTGCAAACTTACATGGGAGCTCCACCTTGCTAGCTCATATTGCAGCTCACTGAAGAATTCACATTGCCAACTCACCTTAGCTTTCTGGTAGCTCCATCTCGAGTTTGTTGCTCACCTAGGAGTCACCCCGAAAGTAGGTCTCGGAGTAGCTCATTTGTGAGTTCCACCTAGAGCAGCAAGGGACATCGCCTAGGAGCTCACCAAGTAGCTCACTTGGATCCTCACCTAGCAGCTCATCTAGAATCTCACTGAATAGCTCACCAAATAGTTCACCTGGGATCTCTTCTTGGATCTCACCAATTAGATCAAGTTGAGCTCGCTTGGGAGTGCGTCAAGTAACTCACCTGGGAGCTCTCTTGACATCTTGCCTTTCCAACTTTCCTTAAGCTCACTTGTCCAATTCGACTTGATCTCACCTTGCCAACTCACCTTAAGCTCATGTCATAGCTCACATGTAAGCTCACCTCATATATTTCCAAAAAGCTCACCTTTGAGCTTTCCTGGGAGCTCACGGAGTAGCTCACCTAGGAGCTCCCCTGGGAGATCAAAAAGTAGCTCACCTAGGAGCTCATCGAGTAGCTCGAATTGAGCTTTCCAAGAAACTTGCTTGGGATCTCGCCTTGGCAACTTACCTTGATCTTGCCCAGGAGCTCACTGAGAAGCTCAACTTGAGCTCGCCCGTGAGTTCATCAAGTAGCTTACCCAAAAAATTACATGGGTGTTCTCCTGATAGCATGCCTTGCAAACTTACATGGGAGCTCACCTTGCTAGCTCATATTGAGCTCACTGAAGAATTCACATTGCCAACTCACCTTGAGCTTGTCTGGTAGCTCATCTCGGAGTTTGTTGAGAAAATATCTAAATAGCTTACCTAGGATCTCACCTAGGAGATCATCAAGTAGCTCACCAAGTAGGTTGACTTAAGCTAGCTTGTGAGCTCACCGATCAGCTAGCCAGGGACCTCACCTGGGAGTTCACCAAGTAGCTTGCCTAGGAGCTCACCTAGCAGCTTGCCTGGGAGCTCACCAAATAGCTCACCAAGTAGCTCACCAATCAGCTTGAGTTTTGTTCGCTTGGGAGCTCATCAAGTAACTCACTTGGGAACTCGACTAGGAGCTCACCTAATAGCTCACCTTACTAACTCACCTTGAGTTTTCCTTAACAAATCACCTTAAGCTTGCCTTTCCAACTCACCTTGAGCTCATTTAGTAGCTCACATGTAATCTCACCTCAGATATTACCGATAAGCTCAAGTTTGAGCTCATCCAGGAGCTCACCTGATAACTCACCTTGCCAGCTCAGGTTGAGCTCACCCAAGAGCTCACCGAGTAGCTTGACATGAGCTCACCCAGGAGCTCGCTGAGCATCTCGACTTGAGCTCACCCTGGAGCTCATCAAGTAGCTCACCTAAAAACTCACATGGGAGCTCACCTTACCAACTTTCATGGGAGATTACACATCAGCTCACCTTGTCAACTCACCTTAAGCTCACTCATTTTCTCACCTTACCAACCCACCTTGAGCTTTTCTGGTAGCTCACCTTAGAGTTCGTCGAGCAACTCAGTAAGTAGCTCACCTAACAGCTGCCCTTGGAGCTTGTCTAATAGCTTGCTTGGGATCTCACCGAGTAGGTTGACATGAGCTCACTTGTGAGCTCGCTGAGCAGCTCACTGGGGACCTCACCTAAGAGCTTACCAAGTAGTTCATTTGGGATTTCACCTACCAGCTCACCTAGGAATTCATTGAACAACTCAAGAAGTATCTCACCTGGGATTTCTTCTGGGAGCTTGTTGATTAGATCGAGTTGAGCTCATGCAGGAGCTTGTCAAGTAACTCACCAAGAAACTCACCTAGGAGCTCACCTGACAGCTTACCTTACCAACTCACCTTGATCTTACCTTGCTGACTCACCTTGAGCTTGCCTTGCCAACTCGTCTTGAACTCATCTGGTAGCTCACATGTAAGCTCACCTCAGAGATTTCCAACAAGCTCACTTGGGAGCTCATCAAGTAGCTCACCTAGGATCTCGGTTAGGAGCTTGGTAAGAATCTTGACTTGAGCTTTCCTAGAAACTTTCCTCAGAGATTTCTAAACATCTCACCTTACCTGCTTGCCTTGAGCTCATCCAAGAGCTCCCTGAGTAGCTCACCTAGAAACTCAACTTACAACTCATCTAGAAACTCACATGGCAGCTCACCTTGCCAGATCACCTTGAGCTTGCTAAGGAGCTCACCTTACCAACTCACCTTGAGCTCATATGGTAGCTCACCTCAGAGTTCATTGATCATCTCATCAAGTAGCTTTCCTAGGAGCTCATCGAGAATATCTCTGAGTAGGTTGAATTGAGCTCACTTGTGAATTCACCAAGTAGCTCACCAGGGACCTCACTTGGGAGCTCACTAAGTAGCTTGCCAGGAACCTCACCTAGCAGCTTGCCTAGAAGCTCACCAAACATCTCACCAAGTAGCTCACCTAGGAGCTCTTTTTTGAGCTCACCGATCAGATCGAGTTGAGTTTGCTTGGGATCTCATTGAGTAACTCACCTAGGAACTCACCTAGGAACTTTCCTAGGACCTCTCCTAACAGCTCACCTTGCCAACTCACATAGGAGCTTGCCTTTCCAGCTCACATTAATCTCGTTGAGGAGCTCACATTGCTAACTCACCTTGAGCTCATCTGGTATCTCACCTCGGAGTTCATTAAGAAAATCTCCAATCAGCTCTCCTAGGTGCTCACCTAACAGCTAGTCTGGGAGCTCACCTAACAGATCACCTGGAAGCTCACCTAACAGGTCACCTGGGAGTTCACTAAGAAACACACTGAGTAGGTTGACTTGATCTTGCTTGTGAGCTCACTGATCAACTCACTAGGGACTTCATATAGGAGTTCACCAAGTAGCCTACTTGGGATCTCACCTAGCATCTTTCCTAGGAGCTCACCGAATAGGTCACCAAGTAGCTCACCTTGATTTCTTCTAGTAGCTTGTCGATTAGCTCAAGTTGAGCTTGCCTAGAAACTAATCAAGTAACTCACCTGGGAGCTCACTTGAGAACTAACCTTGCCAACTTACTTCGAGCTCGCCTTCCCAAATCACCTTGAGCTCACCTTGAGCTCACCTTTGAGCTCACCTGGGAGCTCACCGAGCATCTCATCTAGGAGATCGGCTAGGAGCTCAGTAAGTAACTTGCCTAGGAGCTCATCGAGTAGCTTGACTTGAGCTTACCCAGAAACTCACCTGGGAGCTCACCAAGTAGCTCATTTGGGAGCTCACCTAGTAACTCACCTAGGAGCTCACTTAACAGCTCACAAAGTAGCTCACCTGGGAGCTTGTTGAATAGTTCAAAAAGTATCTCACCTAGGAGCTCTTCTGAGAGCTCACTGATTACCTTTAGTTGAGCTCACCTAGGAGCTTGTCGAGTAACTCACTTGGTAACTCACCTGGGAACTATCCTGACAACTCACCTTGCCAACTCACCTTGAGCTCATATGGTAGCTCCCCTTTAATCTTACCTCAGAGATTTACGAAAATCTCACCTGGGAGCTCGCACGACATTGCACCTCGATAAGTTTGGTTTGAGGTCGTTGAGTAGCCCAACTTGAGCTCAATCAGGAGCTCATCAAGTAGCTCAATTGAAAACTCAAATGGGAGCTCACTCGATAGCTCACCTTGCCAACTCACATGGGAGCTTACCTATCATCTCAGCTTACCAGCTCACCTTGAGCTGATTGAGGAGTCCACCTTACCAAATCACTTTGAGCTTGTCTGGTACCTCGCCTTAGAGTTCATCGAGTAGCTCACCTAGGATCTTGCCTAACAGCTTGCATTAGAGCTCACCTAATAACTCACCTTGGAGCTCACTAAGTAGCTCACTGAGCAGGTTGACTTGAGCTCGCATATGATCTCACCGAGTAACTCACCGGGGACCTTGCCTCAGAGTTTTCTAAGTAGATCACTTGGAAGCTCACCTTGTAGCTCACTTGGGAGCTCGGCGAATAGCTCAACAAGTAGCTTGCCTAGGAGCTCTTCTGGGAGCTCATCAATTAACTCAAGTTGAGCTCACCCAAGAGCTGATTGAGTAACTCACCTGGGAACTCACCTCAGAGCTCACCTGACAGCTCACTTTGCCAACTTGCCTGGAGCTCACCTTGCTAACTCACCTTTAGCTCACCTTGTCAACTCACCTGGAGCTCATCTGGTAGCTCACATTCAAGATCACCAAAGATATTGCCAATAATCTCACCTTTGATCTCTCCTGGGATCTCATCGAGTAGCTTACCTAGGAGCTTAGCTAGGAGCTCAGCAGGTAGCTCATATAGGAGCTTGTCAAGTAGCTTGACTTGAGCTTTCCTAGAAACTCACTTAGGAACTTTCCTGATACCTCACCTTGACATCTCGCCTTAAGCTCACCTAGGAGCTCGATGTGTAGCTCATCAAGCAGATCACCCAAAAAATCACATGGGAGCTCACCTAACATCTCACCTTGCCAACTCGCATGGGAGCTAACCTATCAACTCACCTTGCCAGCTCACCTTGAGCTCGGTGAGGATCTCACCTTGCCAACTCACCTTGAGCTTGAAAGGTAGCTTACCTAAGATTTTTTTGAATAACTCGAGTTAAGTTCACCTAGGAGGTCATAGAGTAACTCACCTGGGAAATAACCTTTGAGCTCTCCTAACAGCTCACCTTGCCAACTCATCGTTAGCTCACCTTACCAAATGGCTCACCTTTGAGTTCACCTAGGAGCTAGGCTGGGAGCTCGATAGGTAGCTCACCTAGGAGCTCGTCAACCAGCTCAATTTTCCAACTCACCTTAAGAATCGAATAGCTCACTGAGTAGGCTGACTTGAGCTCACTTATGATGTCACCGAGTAGCTCATTGGGGACCTCACCTAGGAGCTTTCCAAGTAGCTCACTTGGGAGCTCACTTAACAGCTCACATGGGAGCTCGCAAAATAAATTTCCAAGTAGCTTACCTGGGAGCTATACTTGGAGCTCAACTATCAGTTCGAGTTAAGCTCACCTGGGAGCTCGTCGAGTAACTCACTTGGGAACTCAAGTAGGAGCTCACTTGACAGCTCACTTTAACAACTCGCCTTGATTTTTCCTTACTAA
The DNA here is from genome assembly GCA_019776745.2 of Taxus chinensis. Taxonomy (NCBI): domain Eukaryota; kingdom Viridiplantae; phylum Streptophyta; class Pinopsida; order Cupressales; family Taxaceae; genus Taxus; species Taxus chinensis. Next base: position 898,879,675 of record CM034151.1, on the reverse strand, counting down.
CTCACCTTAAGCTCACCTTGCCAACTTTCCTTGAGCTCATCTGGTAGCTCGCATGTAACCTCACCTCAGAGATTTCCAAAAATCTCACCTTTTAGCTCACTTGGGAGATCACCAAGTAGCTCACATAAGAGGTTTGCATGGAGCTCAGAAAGTAGCTTGGCCAGTAGCTCACCTGATAACTCACCTTGCTAACTCACCTTGAGCTCACCTAGGAGCTCACCGAGTAGATCGACTTGAGCTCACCTAGGACCTCATCAAGTAGCTCACCCAAAAACTCACATGGGAGCTCACCTATTACCTCACCCTAAGCTTGCTCTGGAGCTCACCTTACCAACTCTCCTTGAGCTTGTCTAGTAGCTCACCTCAAAGTTCGTCGAGTAGCTCACTAAGTAGCTCACCTGTGAGCTCACCTAACAGCTCACTTGGGAACTCACCAATAAGCTCACTGAGTAGGTTGACTTGAGCTCACTTGAGAGCTCCTTGAGTATCTCATTGGGGACCTCACCTGGGAGATTTCTGAGTAGCTTGCTTCAGAGCTCACCTAGCAGCTCACCTAGGATCTCACTGAACAACTCACCTGGGAGCTTGGTAAGTAGCTCAACTTGAGATTTTCTAGAAAATCACCTCAGATATCACCTGATAGCTCACCTTACTAGCTCACCTTGAGCTCACCCAAGAGCTCATCGAGCAGCTTTCCTAGAAACTCACCTTACAGCTCACCCAAAGACTCACATGAGAGCTTACCTTACCAACTTGGTTTGAGCTCACTAAGGATCTCACCTTGCTAACTCACCTTGAGCTCATCTTGTAGCTTGCCTTAGAGTTCATCGAATAGCTCACCAAGTTTCTCGCCTGGGATCTCACCAAGAAGCTCTCCGAGTAGGTTGACTTGAGCTCACTTATGAGATCACTTGTGAGTTCATCGAGTAGCTCGCCAGGGACATTGTATGGGAGCTCACCAAGTAGCTCACTTGGAACCTCACCTAGAATCTCACCTATAATCTCACCGAATAGCTCACCAAGTATCTCAGCTAGGAGCTCTTCTAAGAGTTCACCGATCAGATCGAGTTGAGCTCACCTTGGAGCTCATTGAGTAACTCACCTAGGAACTAGCCTAGGAGCTCACTTGACATCTCACCTTATCAACTCTCCATGAGTTCACCTTGTCAACTTACCATGAGTTCACCTGACATCTCACCTTGTCAACTTGCCAACTCACTTTGATCTCACCTTCCCAAATTTCCTTGAGCTCACCTTACAAACTCACCTTGAGCTCGCCTTACCAACTCACCTTGAGCTCACTTGGGAGCTCACCGAGTATCTCACTTAGGAAGTTAGTTGGGAGCCTGGCAAATAGCTCACCTAGGAGCTTGTTGAGTAGCTCAAATTGAGCCTACCTGAAAACTCACCTGGGAGCTCACCTGATAGCTCACCTTGCTAGCTCACTTTGAGCTCACCTAGGAGTTAGCTGAGGAGCTTGACTTGAGCTCACCTGGGAGCTCGTCAAGTAGCTCACCCAAAAAATTACATGGGAGCTCACCTTCCCAACTTACCTTTAGCTCGTCTGGTAACCACCTTGATTTTTGTCCAACATCTCATCAAGAAGCTCACCTGGGATTCACCAAGTAGCTTGTCGAGTAGGTAACTCACTTGGTAACTTTCCTAGGAGCTATCCTGACAGGTCACCTTGCCAATTCACCTTAATCTCATCTGGTAGCTTGCATGTAAGATTACCTTAGAGATTTTTGATAAGCTCACCTTTGAGCTCACCTAGCCACTCATTGAGCAGCTCAATTAGGATCTTAGCTGGGAGCTTGGCAAGTAGCTCACCGAGGAGCTCGTCAAGTAGCTCAAGTTAATCTTGCCCAAAACTCACCTGGGAGCTCACATGACATATCATCTTACCAAATCACTTTGAGCTCACTAAGCAGCTCAACTTGAGCTCGATCAGGAGCTCATAAAATAGCTCACTCGAAAACTCACATGGGAGCTAACCTAATAGCTCACCTTTCCAACTCACATGGGAGCTCACCTATCAGCTCGGCTTGCCAACTCACCTTGAGCTGGATGAGGAGTTCACCTTGCCAACTTTCCTTGATCTCGTCTGGTAGCTAACCTCAGAGTTCATCAAGCAGCTCACCAAGTACCTCACCTAACATCTCGCCAGGGAACTCACCTAACATCTCACCTAGGATATCACCGAGTAGCTTGTCAAGTAGCTTGTCAAGTAACTCACCTGGGATGAGCTTGCCAAGTAGCTTATCGAGTAACTCACCTGAGAACTCACCTTGGAGCTCACCTGATAGCTCACCTTGCCAATTCACCTTGAGCTTACCTTGCCAACTCGCCTTGACCTCACCTTGCCAACTCACCTTGACCTCACCTTGCCAACTCACCTTGAGCTCAGCTTGAGTTTATCTCACCTAGGAGCTCATTGAGTAAGTCACCATAGAACTCACCTGGGAGCTCACCTAATAGCTCACCTTACCAACTCACTGTGAGCTCACCTTTCTAACCCACCTTGAGCTCACCTTGCCAACTCAAATTGAGCTTAGCTTGTAGCTCGCATGTAAGCTCACCTCAAAGATTACCGATAAGGTCACATTTGAGCTTACGTGGGAGCTCATTGAGTTGCTCACCTAGGAGATCAGCTAGGAGCTTGGGAGCTTACCTGACAGCTCACTTTACCAAGTTTCCTTGAGCTTGCCTTGCAAACTTGCCTAGATTTTTCCTTGCTAACTCACCTTGAGCTCATCTGGTAGCTCACATGTAAGCTCACCTCAGAGATTTCTAACAAGCTCACATTTGAGCTCACCTGGGAGCTCATCAAGTAGCTCACCTAAGAAACTCAGCTGGGATTTCGACAAGCAGCTCACCCAGGAGATTTTCGAGTAGCTCGACTTGAGTTTCCCTAGAAATTCACCTAAGAGCTCACCAGACATCTCACCTTGAGCTCACCAAGTAGCTCACCTTAAAACTCACATAGGAACTCACCTAGATAGCTCGCCCTAACAAGCTCACATGGTACCTCGCCAATTAGTTCACCTTACCAAGTCACCTTGAGCTCACTGAGTATGAGCTCACCTTACTAACTCACCTTACGAGCTCATCTGATATCTCACCTTGGAGTTCACTCGAGTAGCTCACCTAAATGCTCTCCTAGGAGCTCACCTAATAGCTCATCTAGGAGCTTACCTAATAGCTCACCTGGGAGCTCACCAAATAGCTTGTCAAGTAAGATGACTTGGGCAGCTCACCGAGGACCTCGCCTGGGAGCTTAGCAAGTAGCTCACTTGGGAGCTCACCTAGCAGCTCACCTAGGAGCTCTACCTGAACAGCTTGCTGGGAGTTCGACAAGTAGCTCACCTAGGAGGTCTTCTGGGAGTTCTTTGATAATCTCAAGTTGAGTTCACCCAGGAGTTCGTCGAGTAACTTGCACTGGGAAATCTTAGTTCATCTAAGGATCTTATCAAGAAGCTCGCCTTGAAAACTCACATGGGAGCTCACCTTCAGCTCACCTTGTCTGCACCTTGAGGTCACTAAGGAACTCACCTTGACAACTCACCTTGAGCTTGTCTGGTAACTCACCTTAGAGTTCATCAAGTAGCTCACAAAGTATCTCACCTAGGAGCTCACCTAAAAACTCACTTGGGAGCTCACCTAAGCAGCTTCACTGAGTAGGTTGACTTGAGCTCACTAGTGAGCTTAAGTAAGATGACTTGAGCGGGGACCTCGCCGGGGATCTTACCTAGGAGCTCACTTGGGAGCTCACCTAGTAGCTCACCTGGGAGATCGCTGAATAGCTCACCAAGTAGCTCACCTTGGAGCTCTTCTGGGATCTTGCCAATTAGCTTGAGTTGAGCTTACCTGGGAGCTCATCGAGTAACTCACATAAGAACTCACTTGACAGGAAGCTCACTTGCCAACTCGCCTTAAGCTCACATTTCCAACTCACCTGTAGCTTGCCTTGCCAACTCACCTTGAGCTCATATAGTAGCTTATATGTAAGCTCACCTCATAAATTGCTGACAAGATCACCTTTGAGATCACCTTAGGGAGCTCATCAAGTAGCTCACCTAGGAGCTTTGTAACAGCTAAGGAGCTCATAAGCAGCTGCAGCATGAGAAATCACTAGAAGCTCATCAAGCACCTAGGAGCTCAACTTGAGCTCACCTAAAAAATCACCTAGGAGCTCATTAAGTAGCTTGCCCAAAAACTTGTATTGAGAGCTCACCTGAAGTTAGCTTGCCTTGCCAGCTCACATGGGAGCCCACCTAAAATGGAAGCTCACCAGCTTACCTTGTCAAGCTTGCTGACATTTCTAGCTCAACTTGTAGCTTGCCTTGCCAGCTCACCTTGAGCTCATAGAGTAGCTCACCAAGTAGCTCGCCTTATAGTTCATCGAGTAGCTCACCTAACAACTCACCTAGGAGCTCAGCAAGAAGGTCGGTGCCTGAGTAGGTTGACTTGAGCTCACATTTGAGCTCATCGAGAAGCTCACTAGAGCTCCTTGAGAGCTAGGAGTTTACCAAGTAGCTCATTTGGGAGATCTCCTAGTAGCTCAATTGTATGACCTCACCTGAATAGCTTGCCAAGCTAGCTAGCTTACCTTGAACTTTTCTGAGAGCTCACTAGGATAAGCTCGAGTTGCTGACAAGCTCACCTTGGAGCTCACCTCAAGTAACTCACCTTGGAATAGCTCACCTAGGAGCTCACCTGGAGCTCACCAAGTACCAACTCACCTTGAGCTCACCTTATCAAGCAACTCACCTTGAGCTCATCTGATAGTCTCACACCTGGGAGCTCACCTAAGTGAGCTCACCTTTGACTAAGCTCACCTTTGAGCTCACCTAGGAGCTCACCGAATAGCTTGACTAGGAGCTTGACTGGAAGCTCATCAAGTAGCTCACCTAAAAGTTCATATCAAGCAACTCACCTGAAAACTCACCTTTAGTTCGATTGAAGGACCTGGGAGATCACCTTGCCAACTCACCTTTCTAGCTCACATTGAGCTCACCTAGAGCTCATCTGAGTAGCTCACCATGTAAGCTCACCTAAGAACTCATCTGGGTAGCTCACCTAACAACTCACCTGGGAGCTCACCTGAGAAACTCACCTAGGAGCTCAGTTAAGGGACCTCAACTCAGTTTAGCTCACTTAGGAGCTCACCTAAGCAGCTCATTAGAGCTTGTCACCTAATAGCTCACCTAAGTAGCTCACCTTGGGAGACTTTCCTGGGAGCTCACTAAGAAGCTCACCATAGCTCAGTTTTGACTCACCTAGGAGCTCACTCGAGTAGCTCACCTAATATCTCACTTACCTAGGAGCTCACCTGATAGCTCACCTTTCCAACTCACTTGGGAGCTCGCCTCACAGCTCATTGGGAGCTCACTAATCAACTCACCTTGAGCTCACCTGAGGAGCTTGTCAACTCACCTGGGAGCTCACTGGTAGCTCACCTGTAGGGTCGAGCAGCTCACCTAAGAGAACTTCCCTTGGAGCTCACCTGGGATCTCACCGAATAGCTCACCTAGGAGCTCACCTGGAGCCGGGAGCTCACTGGCAACTCACATTAAGCTCACCTAAGAGATTTCCAAAAAGCTCACCTGGGATCTCACCGAAGCTCACCTAGGAGCTTGACCGGGAGCTTTCGGCAAATAGGTCACCTAAGAGATTCACCTAAAAGCTCACTCGAGTAGCTCACCGAAGAGATTTCCCCAAAACTCACCTGGGAGCTTGACCGGGTAGCTCAGCAAACAGCTCTTCCTAAGAGCTTGTCGAGTAGCTCGACTTGAGATTTCCCCAAAACTTAGCTCACCTTGGAGCTCGTCAAGCTCACTTGAGCTCATCCAAAGCTCACTTGAAGCTTACCCAAAAAGTCACATGGGATCTCTCCTGACTTCTCACCTTGCTAACTCACATTGGAGCTCACCTGCCTTTGTCATCTCACCTTGAGCTTTGCTGAGGAGCTCACCTTGTCAACTCACCTTGAGCTCAAAAGGTAGCTCACATCAGATTTTGTCAAGCAGCTTACCAAGTAGTTCACCTGGGAGCTTGCCTAATAACTCACCTGATATCTCACCTAACAGCTTTCTTGGGAGCTAACTTGAGTAGGTTGACTTAAGCTCACTTGTGAGCTCATCGAGTAGCTCACTAGGGACTTCACCATGGAACTCACCAAGTAGCTCACTTGGGAGCTCACCTAACAGCTTGCCTGGGAGCTCATTAAACAACTCGCCAAGTAGCTCACCTGGGAGCTCTTTTAGGAGCTCACCAATCTTCTCGAGTTGAGCTCACCCGGGAGCTCGTCCAGTAACTCACTTGGGAACTAACCTAGGAGCTCGCCTAACAGATCACTTTGTGAACTTTCCTTGAGCTCACCTTGCCAACTGGCTCACCTTTGAGCTCACATGAGAGCTCACCAGCTCAGTAAGAGCTCAGCTAGGAGCTCACCTTTGAGCTCGGCAAGCAGCTCAACCAAGAGCTCGTCGACCAGCTCAACTTGAGCTTGCCTAAAAAAACTCACCTGGGAGCTCACCTGATAGCTCACCTTGCCAGCTAACCTTGAGGTCAACCAGGAACTCGCCAATAAACTCAACTTGAGTTCACCCGGGAGCTCATCAAGTAGCTTTCTTGAAACTCTCATCGGAGTTCACCTGACAACTCACCTTACGAACTCAGATGGGAGCTCACCTATCATTTCTCCTAGACAGCTCACCTTGAGATTGCCTAGGAGATCACCTTGCCAACTCACCTTGATCTTTTCTAGTAGCTCACCTCAGATTTTATTGAGTAGCTCCACAAGTAGCTCACCTAGGAGCTCACCTAACAGCTCATTGGGGACTTCACATGGGAGCTCGCCAAGTAGCTCACTTGGGAGCTCACCTAGTAGCTCACCTAGAATCTTTCCAAATATCTTGTCAATTATCTCACCTAGGAGCTCTTCTGGGATCTCACTAATCATCTCAAGTTGATCTCACCTAGAAGCTCATTTAGTAACTCACCTGGGAACTCAAAGCTCGTCTAGGAGCTTGTCATAGAAGCTCACCTAAAAACTCACATGGGAGCTCACCTTGCCAGCTCACCTTGAGCTCACTTAGGAGCTCACCTTGCCAACTTAGATTGAGCTCATCTCATAGTTCACCTTGGAGTTTGTCAAGCAGCTCGCCAAGTAGCTCACCTGGGAGCTCATCTAACAGCTCACCTAAGAGCTCACTTAGCAAATCACTTGTGAGCTTACCAGGGGACCTCACTTTGGAGATCACCAAGTAGCTCACCTTGAGCTCACCTATCAACTCACTTGGGAGCTCATCGAGCAACTCACTAACTAGTTCACTTGGGAGCACTTCTGGGCACTCACCGATCAGCTCGAGTTGAGCTTGCTTGAGAGCTTGTTGAGTAAATCACTTGGGAACTCACTTGGGAGCTCACATGATAGTTTGCCTTTCCAACTCACCTTGAGCTCAGCTATATGCTCACATATAAGCTCACCTCAGACATTACTGACAAGCTCACCTTTGAGCTCACCTAAGAGCCTACTAAGTAGCTCACCTAGGAGCTCAATTGGGAGTAGGATCTCAGTAAGAAGCTCACCCAAGTCCTTGTCGAGTAGCTTGACTTGATCATGCACAGAAAATCAACTGGGAGCTCACCTTGCTAGCTCCTCTTGAGAACACCCAGGATCTTGTCAAGCAGCTCAACATGAGCTCATCAAGTAGCTCACCCAAAAAATCACATGGGAGATCACGTAACATCTCACCTTACCAACTCAAATGGAAACTTATCTTTCAATCTCACCATGTGCTCACTAAGGAGCCCACCTTACCAACTCACCTTGAACTCATCTGGTAGCTCACCTTTGAGTTTTTTGAGTAGCTCGCTAAGTAACTCACCTGGGAGCTCAATGAGTAGCTCACATAGTATGTTGACTTGAGTTCGCTTGTGAGATCACTTGATAGCTTACCTGGAAACTTGTATGAGAGTTCACCTGATAGCTCACCGAGAAACTCACATGGGAGCTCACCTTGCTAGCTTTCCTTAAGCTTGCTAAGGATCTCACCTTGCTAACTCATCTTGAGCTCACTAGTACCTCTCCTCAGAGATCATCGAGAAGCTTGCCAAGTAGCTTGCCTGGAAGCTTGCCTAATAACTCACCTAGGAGCTCACCTAACAGCTCACCTGGCAGCTCACCTAGTAGGTTTACTTGAGCTCACTTGTGAACTCATCGAGTAGCTTGCAAGGGACCTCACCTGGGAGTTCACCAAGTAGCTCACCTGAGAGATCTTTTGGGAGCTCGCCGATCAGCTCGAGTTGAGCTCACCTAGGAGCTCGTCGAGTAACTCACCTAGGAACTTGCCTGGGAGCTCACCTGATAGCTCACCTTGCCAACTCCCCTTGAGCTTGCATTGCCAACTCCCCTTGAGATCATCCTGTAGCTCGTATATAAGCTCACCTCAGAGATTAATAACAAGCTCACCTGGGAGCTAACCAAGTAGCTCACCTAGGAGCTCAGCTGGGAGCTTGGTAAGCAGCTTTCCCAGGAACTCCTTGAGTAGCTCTACTTCAGCTTGCCCTAAAAATCATCTGGGAGCTCACCTCATAGCTCACCTTGTCAGCTCACCTTGAGCTCACACAGAAGCTCACCCAGGAGCTCAACTTGAGCTAGCACGGGAGCTCATCAAGTAGCTCACCTAAAAACTTACATGGAAGCTCGCCTGACAGCTCACCTAGAAACTTGGGTGAGAGCTCACCTATCAACTTGCCTTGCTAGCTCACTTTGAGCTCACTTAGGAGATAACCTTGCCAACTCACCCTAAGCTTTTTTGGTAGCTCACCTCAGAGTTCATTGAGTAGATCCCCAAGTAGCTTGCCTAGGATCTCACTGAGTAGCTCATGTCAAGTATGTTAACTTGAGCTTGCTTGTGAGCTCACTGAGTAGCTCCCTAGGGACCTCGCATGGGAGCTTGACAAGTATCTCACTTGGGAGCTCACCTAGCAGGAGCTCACCTAGAAGCTCGCTAAACAACTTGTCAAGTAGCTCACCTAGGAGCAATTCTGGGAGCTCATTGATCATCTCAAAATGATCTCACCCAGAAGCTCGCCAAGTAACTCTCCTAGGAACTCATAGCTCATTAAGGAGCTTGTCAATCAGCTCACCTAAAAATTCATATGGGGAGCTTTCCTTACCAGCTCACCTTGAGCTCAATGAAGAGTTCACCTTGCCAAATCACCCTGAGCTCATCTGGTAGCTCACCTCTGAGTTCATCGAGTAGCTCACCAAGTAGCTCTCCTAAGCTCAGCTAACAGCTCACCTAGGATCTCACCTAACAACTCACTTGTGAGCTCACCGAGGACCTCACTTGGGAGATCGCCAAGTAGCTCATTTAGGAGCTCGTCTAGAAACTCACATAGGAGCTCACCAAACAAATTGCTAAGTAGCTCACATGGGAGCTTTTCTTGGAGCTCACTGATTAGCTCGAGTTGAGCTCACCCAAGAGCTTATCGAATAACTCCCCTAGGAACTTTCCTGGGATCTTGTCTGATAGCTTGCCTTACCAAATCACCTTGACCTCAACTGGTAGCTCACATATAAGCTCACCTCAAACATTACTGACAAGCTCACCTTTGAGCTCACCTAAGAGCCCACCAAGTAGTTCCTTGCCTAGGTTCTCGTCGAGTAGCTTGACTTCAGCTTGCATGGAAACTTTCCTGGGAGCTCACCTTGTTAACTCACCTTGAGCTCACCTAGGAGCTCACCGAGTAGATTGACTTGAGCTCATTAAGTAGCTCACCCAAAACCTCACATCATAGCTCACCTAACAGCTCACCTTACTAACTTGAATGGGAGATCACCTTACCAACTCACCTTGAACTCACTAAGGAGCCCAACTTGCAAAATCACCTTGAGCTCATCTAGTAGCTCACCTTTGAGTTCATCCTAGCTAGCTCACCTAGGAGCTCATCGAATAGCTTACAAAGTATCTCACTAGGGAGCTCTTCTAGGAGCTTGACGATCAGCTTGAGTTGAGCTCACCTAGAAGCTCGTCAAGTAACTTGCCTGGGAACTTGCATGGGAGCTTACCTAACAACTCACCTTACTAATTTTCCTTGAGTTAGGCTTATCAACTTACCTTGAGCTAGCCTTATCAACTTACCTTGAGCTCACCTTGGCAACTTGCCTTGAGCTCACCAGGTAACTTACATGTAAGTTCACCTTAGAGATTGCTGACAAGCTCACCTTGGAGCTCACCGAGCAGCTCACCTAGGAGCTCGGCTGGGAGCTCAACAAGCAGCTCACCCAGGAGCTCGTTGAGCAGCTTGACTTGAGCTTCCCTAAGAACATTCCTGGGAGCTCACCTGATAGCTCACCTTACCAGCTCACCTTGAGGTTTCCCAGGGGCTCACCGAGCACCTCAACTTAAGTTGGCCTGAGAGCTCGTCAAGTAGCTCACCTGAAAACTCACATAGGAGCTCACTTGATAGCTCACCCTGACAACTCACATGGGAACTCACCTTACTAGCTCACCTTGAGCTCGCTAAGGAGCTCACCTTGCCAACTCACCTTGAGCTCATTTGGTAGCTCATCTCAGATTTCATCGAGCAGCTCACCTAACAAGTCACCTAAGAGCTCACCTAACAGCTTACGTGGGAGCTAACTAAGTAGCTCATCAAGTAAGATTAACTTAGCTCACTTATGATCTCACCGGGGTCCTCACCTGGGAGCTTGCCAAGTAGCTCACTTAGGAGATCACCTAGCAGCTCACCTGGGAGCTCACCTGATAGCTCACCTTACCAAATCAGCTTGAGATTGTTTTGTAAATTCATTGTGTGCATGTATACTTTTCTTAATGTTAAATCAAATGAAGCAAGAACTACCACCTAAAATAGTTCTACAATTTAGCTAAAACAAATCATAAACACCATCATGATAAGAATTAAACAATGGTTAGATGCTAGCATTCATCAATACAAACTTTGAAACTAACAATGTTAAATATCTTAACTCCTCTATTCTCTAACAACAAATAAATGAATGGACCTAAGTAAGCTCCATGGCTATCAAAATAGTTGTCCTTAATTTTCCAAGAACCTAGGAATGGGGGCTAATCAAAGTTGGGCTACAAGACCCTTTTGACACCTCCCATATGACCCAAGCACTTTAAGAAAGAGGCTTAACTCTTCAAGATGATGAACTCTCAAAAGGGAAAGGTGCAAGCTCTTAGTCTCTTTGCTATATGCTTTGCTTTTGCTCTCTTAGAAAGTTTAGGTGTAAGTAAAAAGGTAGGTGGAGGGATCTTTATATAGCCCAAAGGATAAAGGATTCAACACATTCTCATGAATGTGGGATAAAGGTAAAACATGATTAGGAATGGATAAGGTTGCTTTATTAAAGGTAACCTTACTTTAGAAGGGTTTAATACATGTTTAGCAAGTCATGGGAGTTGGGGGTATTTTAATTAGAGGAATATTAGTGTGATTTAGGCTATTATAAGGGGATTAAATCACTTAAATATTGATTAATTGGTTAAATGTAAGGGAAAGCTAATTAATTAATAATAATTAATTAGTCTAGGTAGAAGGGGTGATTTATTAATGGAAGGTTGTTAATTAGGGTATTTTTTGGATAGGAAACTTAATTAATTAGCTTAGTGTAATTAATTAATGATGATATGAGGGAAAATGAGTGCTTTTGACGATATGTATTTGATTTGTGAGAAAGGGGATAATTAGCACAATTTAAGTATTTAAATTGCTTGGGTGTAATTATAGGTGTCTACATTTGCCCCACTTTGGGGTGGCGTAAGTGATCCCACTTCAAAGATAGTAGATAGAAGAGATTTTTAAGGGATAGAAGAAAAATTAGTAGGAGGGAGAGATTCCCCCTTGAGTGTGGATGGGGTGACGAAGGAAGCCGATCGACGATCGAAAAGTATGAGAAGTAGGTAGAAGAATGGGGATGAGGCAAGATGCCCCAAGGAGAGGGAGAATTAGGGGTGAAAGGGAACTTGTGTAGAAGAAATATGGATGAGGGGAGAGAAGAGCTTAACCTCTAGCCGCTTATTTGTTTGGAACAAATTTGATGTCATCATATTGCCATAGGAACTACATCATCGGTCCTTATGAAAAATATAAGCATACGACAAAGGTAGAATGACATGAAAATCCATACTACGAACAATTGTCCATTGCTGAAAGTACCAACTCCATGCAGCATACAATAATACAATGCAATACGAGAAGGAAACAAGCTCATATAACAAGGAAAACAAGTACAAACACACATATCTAACCCAACAACGGTCAAGACAGTTGTACAAATGTTTTGTTATCAGTGCTGAAGAGATCCACAAGTTCATGATTGATGACAAGGGTTAAAAATGATGCCCCAAGAAAGGATACATGTAAGGGGAAATGAAAATGGACACATGGTCCATGAAAAGCATTTGTGTGCAACGAAACAGTACCAGGCAACAAAAAGTTCCCCAGAGTACAGACGAAGCAAGCAGCTAGATTTTGTGAATGGTTGTGAATCCAGTGATCCATGAGTCGTATTAATCAGGGAATATGTGAGACAAACCAATAGGATATGGAGAAAATACCATGCGCAAGACACAAGTTTCAGTTGTAAGAAGCAAATTACCATTTTGTAGGGTGTTTTACTTTTTAGGAATTTTTTGAAATTTTTTTCCTTGTTTTTAGATTTTTTTGATATATATATATATTGTTTTTGTTGTTTTCTCGAAACAATGTTCTATTGTTTTTATGTTTTTCTCGATTATTCTATTGTTTTTGTGTTTTGTGAAACAATTTTCTATTGTTTTTGTGTTTTCTCAAAACAATGTTTCTATTGTTTTTGTGTTTTGTGAAACAATTTTCTATTGTTTTTATGTTTTCTCAAAACAATGTTCTATTGTTTTTGTGTTTTCTCGAAACAATTTTCTATTGTTTTTATGTTTTGTGAAACAAATTTTCTATTGTTTTTGTGGTTTGTGAAACAATTTTCTATTGTTTTTGTATTTTCTCAAAACAATGTTTCTATTGTTTTTGTGTTTTTCTCGAAACAATTTTCTATTGTTTTTGTGTTTTTAATAGTTTTCCAAAGCTATGTGCAGGTAACCAAGAAAGCATGGATGCCCCCAACATTAGGTGGGGAATATACAAGGGCAGAAGCCATGCACTTAAGAATAAGAAGGTGAAGTCGTTGAGTTACCCCCAGCATAAGATGGGAAATAATGAAAGACCACATCCCTTATAGACGAATAGAAGAAGGTAAAGCCGGATCAAGGCTGGACTAGATGGTGTGCACAAGGAAACTCGAAGGTAGAACTAGGTCTTGGAAAAAGACAACTACCCTTATAATACAGAATGCTTGTGAACAAAAATCCTCCTGAGGCACCGGAAACCGGTTTTCACCCAAGGACTTGTCCATAGTGCCACAATTGCATGGTTTTCACTAGTGGATGACCTGTTTTCTCTTTTTCTTTTTCTAATTTTTTTTTTGATGTTTTTATATTTGTTTGTGATTTTTATGACTTTCTTGTGCCATGTTTAGGCATAAAACCTCTTAAGATGCATGGCATTCATGGGCTCCCGGAGCTCATCACCATTGGGGTGAGCTAACTTGTATGCCCCTGTGCCATACTTGGCAACTATGACATAGGGTCCTAACCAGTGTGGTTTGAACTTCCCTTTCTTTTCTCGCTCTTCTCTGGTGTTGAACTGGTTCTCCTTCATAACTAAATCACCCACCTCAAACTAGCGAGGGATGATTCTCTTGTTGTAGTTGTGGGATATTCTGTGTTGATATACCTTCAGGTGATTAAGAGCGTGAATGCGCCTCTCATCCAGGAGCTCTAACTCAGCCAATCTTGCCACTCGATAATCTTCATCCTTATCCAAATAGTCCCAAAGAGAAATTCATAGGGATGGGAGTTCAATCTCTAAAGGGATGATAGATTATGTCCCGAATACTAGGGAATATGGTGTGGCACCTGTAGGATTGCGAATTGATGTTTGGTAGGCCTAGAGGGCTGGGTGGATTTGTAGGTGCTAGTTTCAACTGGTTTTGCTAACCATCTTCTCCATTATCCTTACCAAAGTCTTGTTTTTTGCCTCATCTTGTCCATTACCCTGAGGGTAATATGGCGTGGACCATTTCAATATGATTTGGAACCGTTGGCAAAGACCTTTCATATTTTTTTTCTTAAATGACTTCCCATTATCTGTGACAATGGCTGCAGGGATACCATATCAGCAAATAATGTGATTCATGATGAATTTAGAAATCTATGCTCCTGTGACATAGGTTAAAGGGACAGCCTCCACCCATTTTGTAAAGTATTCTGTAGCTGTGATGATATGTGTATGACCATTAGATGAGGTAGGAGTAAGCTTCCCTATTAGATCAAGTCCCCACTTGGAGAATGGCCATGGGGTAGTGATTGGTTGCAATGGTTGCGATGGAGCATGGATGAAATTTCTATACTTTTGGCAAAGCACACATTTTCTAACATAAGTACAACAATCAGTTTCCATGGTGGGCCAATAGTAACCTACTCTTAACAGTTTCTTAGCCAAGACCATTCCATTTGTATGTGCTCCGCATACTCCTTCGTGTACTTCTTTAATTACCTGGATTGACTCTGTCACATCCAGACAACGTAACAGATTCCCATCGTAGCCATGAAGATAAAGTGTACCTCCTAAAAGGGTGTAACGGGCTATCTAGTGAATCAGGCTTTGCTTTTCAGAATGGGAGATATTGGGAGGGAAAGTACTGTCCTTAAGATAGGTGAAAATGGGTTCGTACCATGAGGAATAGGGACCAACAACCTCACAAGCCAGGCAAGATTCCGGTACGTCATACGCGGGCTGGTGTAGATTTTCTACGAAAAATGGCATATCATTGTTCCTTGGCGGAATACAAAGCATAGATCCCACCATTTCCATAGCATCTGCCGATCTGTTCTGCACTCTTGGGATCTGCTCAAAGGTAATGCGCACAAAATACTCCTTCAGAGTTTCCACCAACTTCTTGTAAGGTATGAGCTTGTCATCCTTAACTTTATACTCATCATTAACTTGTTTGATGATTATCTATGAATCACCTACAACCTTAACATGTTGAATATTCCACATGATGGCTAGCTTCATCCCTGCAATGAGTGCTTCATATTCCGCAATGTTGTTTGTGCAAGGGAAGGCCAGATGGAAAGCCTATGGTATAGGATCACCTGAAGGAGTAATAAGGACCACTCCTACACCTGAACCATGAAACATAAAAGATCCATCAAAATGTATCTACCCTATGATAGATTCTTCAATGTAGAGAAAAGATGCATCTGGTAGATCCAGACTCAAAGGTTCTGTGCTTTGCAAAGGTGCTTCCGCTAGCTGGTCAGCAAGTACTTGTCCTTTAATTGATTTTTTATGGACAAATTCTATATCAAACTCCCTGAGTAGAATGATCCAATTAGCCATTCTACCTGTGAGGGCGGGTTTGGACAACAAATACTTGAGTGGGTCAACCTTGGATATGAGCTTTGTCTTAGTATTTAGCAGGTAATGGTGAAGTTTCTGAAAGGTAAAAACAACGGCCAAGCAAGCCTTTTCAATCTAAGGATAATTACGTTCATAGGTGATGAGGGTGTGACTTAGATAGTACACTACTTTCTCTTTATGGCTAAGGTCATATTGGGCAAACAGTGCACCAATAGCGTATTGCGTAGTAGAAATATAGAGGAAAAGTGGTTCTCCCGTAGTGGGAGGCATGAGGACAGGTGGATTAGCTAGGTACTATTTAAGAAAAGCAAAGGCTTGTTATTGCTCAGGTCCCCAGATGAAATTGATGTCCTTCTTAAGAAAATGAGTGAATGAGTTACATTTATCTACAAGTTAGGAGATAAAGTGGTGAATGGCTTGAATTTTGCCTTGCAAGCTATGCAGTTGCTTGATATTCTTAGGTGGAGGCATTTCTGTGATGGCAGACACTTTAGCAGGGTCTACCTCAATACCTCATCTTGACACAATGAAGCCTAATAGTTTCCTAGATAGCACACTAAAGACACACTTCTTTGGATTTAGCCTGACTTTTTATTCACATAGGCATTCAAAGATACGCCGTAAAATGATAGGATGATCCTCTCTTGTTTTGGACTTTCCCAGGATGTCGTCTACGTAGTATTCTAGGATGTCATGAATCATATCATGAAATATTACTGTCATGGCTCACTGATAAGTTGCTCCCTCATTCTTAAGGCCAAATGGCATCACCTGATAAAAGAAGGTGCCCCAAGGAGTTTTGAAAGCTGTTTTGTGTTGGTCTTCCTCAAAAATCTTAATTTGATTATAACTCGAAAATCCATCCATAAGTGATAGCATTTCATACCCTGCGGTTGAGTCAACAATCATGTCAATGTTGGGCAACGGAAAGTCATCTTTAGGGAAAGCTTTATTGATGTCCCTAAAATTTGTGCAAATTCGGATACCAATAGGTTTCTTCTGGACAAGAACAATGTTTGATATCCATTCAGAATAATCAATTGGCCTGATGAATCCTGCTGCAAGCAACCTTTCCAACTCTGCTTTAACTAACAAGGCCACTCTTGGGTGCATCTTTCAAAGCTTCTGTTTGATAGGCTTAGCGTCTGTGTGCACAACCAGGTTATGCATGACCAAAGTTGGATCTAAGCCGGGCATGTCTTTGTAAGACCATGCGAACACATCAATAAACTCTCATAGTAGCATAGTGAACGTCTTTTTTTCTTTGGCTGAGAGTGATGCTCCCAATTTTACTATCTTGGGATCTTCTTCGGTACTAATATTGACATCAATGGTTTCTTCAACTAACAATTTTGATAAATCCTCCACACACGTAGGATCGAGAGGTAGGTTGAGATCTTCATCCAAGGATGTCTCTGCGAGATTTTCATCCTTGGCGTGGTCACTTTGTTTGTCCTTTGATTTTCTTATTTATTTATTAGCTAGTGCCTTAAAGAGTTTTTCACTATGTGACTTGGACTTCGAATTTTGCTAAGGATTTTCTTTAGAACTTTTTCCCTTGCTTTTCTTTAAAGTTTTGTTAACCACAAAGTTCATCCTCCTCGCTGAAGTAGGTACAAGTGTCTAAGTTGATAGATAAACCTTTCTTATGATCTTCAATGGGGATTATATCCCTTATGCCCATAAAATCTACAATAGCCTTGTTGTTCTCAAATAAATCTAGTGGCACGTGACGTTGTTGGTCCCATTCAACAAAGGAAGGGTATACAAGGTCAAGGGTTGGTTCATTGGGGGTGATGGTTAGGACAGCATTATTCATGAAAAGGTTCGTGGAGGCCAGATCCTCATATTGGCTACAACAGGAATCTGTATCGCTGTCTAGATAATCGGAGCTATCCTCATGCTCAGAACAAGTCGCATCTTGATCGTTGGGGTGTGCTCCATAAGGGCGAATCCCAATGCCATATCTTTCTATTTTGAAATGTGGAAGAGGGACTGGTTCTCTTTGTCCTTGTTCATTCCTCCCACATCCTAGGCCTTTGTAGCCCATGGAGTACATCATTCTGCTAGATTTTTCATATTCTGGAGTTTGATAACAAGATGGCTGAGTGTCCTCAGGGACCCAAGTAGTAGGTGGATCAAGTAATTTTTCCTCAGCTAACAAGCCTCCAGGTAGGAACGACCCAATAGTATGTTCCTCTCTAGGTCTCCTGAAGCAGTAGTTGGGTCGACCTCTAGTCTTGGGCGACAAGGAGAGGTCTGAAACCAAGAGCACTTGTTGTACATTATACTCCCCATAGCCATATTCCAGAAGTTTCATCTACCATGAATTAAATGGAGATGTTGAAGTAGATGCCCCATGAGTGCAAGAACTAAGAGAATTTGAATCTACTTAAGATTCCATGGCCTCAGAATGAAGAGGGACAACTATATCTGTGGAGGGACATGCATATGTACCCTTTTGTGCAAAGCTATTAAGATCTCTACAATGAGCAAAGGGCTCTGAGTCTCCTGGTATTGTTACTGTATGTCCCTCATGCTTTAGCTTGATGCATTGATGAAATGTTGATGGCACTACTTGCATGGCATGGATCCATGGTCGGCCTAGAAGCATATTATATGGAAGTTCCAAGTATAAGACGTGAAACTTTGTCTGATGGCAAGTGAGGCCCACCTCCATTGGCAGCGTAATGGTGCCTGCTGACTCTCTTTCTGCGTTGTCGTATGTGGTGATAGTGATGATATGGGACTCAAGATCTTCCTTCCGTATGTCCTAATTGTTTGAATAATTTAAGTGTGTATATGTTTAATCCTGATCCGTTATCCACAAGCACCCGTTTGATTTTCCTACGGGTGACAACTACCTCAATGTATAAGGGAAGATTATGTGTAGGATTCTCAGTAAGGACCTCCCTATGGTTGAAAGTGAGATGCTCACTTGGTGTAATATTTTCCACCGCAGCTTGAAGGTACGTAGGATCGACTTCTAAAGGCACTCCTGACCCCTAAAGATTTTGATACAAAATGTCCTTATGCACATTATATATCTTGAGAAGATCTAAGATCGAGATCTTAGCAGGTGCATCCTCTCAAGTTGTTCTAAAATGTTATATTTAGCAGTTTGCGGGGTCAATAGAAAGGGTTCCGAAATCACGAGGCGGGAATTCCTTGTTACTGTAGCACAGTCCTTTCAATTGATTTGGATGGTATTGACACCGTCAGTCAGGGGAGTGAATACATCTGATAAGTGAAGCGTAATGATTTTTATCTCCCTTGGTATACAAGTAATTCATGGTTTTATAGGTTTTGGGATGAGTCTCCTCGATCCGGTTTTGTCCTTTTCTGACTTATCATGCTTGGGGAATGGTTCGTTATAAATCCCCATTTTCTTGTTAGGTGTTTGCATGTGGCTAGGGTTATCCACCTCTATCTCCCCGTTGTCAATGAGGTCTTGAATATAGTGGCGAAGTCGCAAACATTTGTCTGTTTTATGACCTTTAACATGATGCATTTCACAGTATTCATGCTCCTTATACCATGAAGGTTTAGGAGCGTTGTCATAGAACGGTTGTGTTGTAGGATAGGTCATCATGTGGGCCGCATCCAACTGTTTTAGTATGACAGACAACGGCTCATTGAGGGAGGTGAATGTTCTTCGCTTTGGTGGTGGTTGAATTGGGCCCTTGGTCAGTTTAAAAGGTTGACTGGTTTGGACCGTTTGAACATGTTTGGCATCAGTGATTCCGTCTCCCACCACGTTTTTGTTTTTGTTAAAGATCTTTAGCTTTTCAGCGGGTTTGACACTTTGGTTGTCTTTAGATTGGGTTTTGAGGGTGCCTTTGGCAATGAGAGCCTTTTCTATTTGAATCCCTTTCTCGATAACCTCCTCAAAGGTGCGGACACAATGCATTTGGAGGTGGAAAGCTATATCTGGGTTGAGATTAGGGACGAAAATACTGACTAGCTGCTTCTCAGGGAAAGCACAAGGGAAGTGACTAGCTATCCCTCTCCATCGTTGGAGGAAGCTGGCGAAGGTCTCATTTGGGCGTTGTTTTGTGCTGCACAAGTCTTCCATGGTGACATCACTCTCTATGTTATATGAGAAATGATGCACGAATCTTTCCGCCAATTCTGGCCAGGTGAAAATTGATCCTCGTGGCAAGTGCGTAAACCATTCTAATGCTTGACCTCCGAGACTCTTAGGAAAAATTTTGATGAGGTAATTATCACTATAAGACACCTCTTGACATGCCATGTAGAAATATTTAACATGATCCCTTGGGTCTCCCTTTCCTTTGTATTTGTCAAACTTTGGCATATCAAATTTCTTTGGAAAGGGTTGAAGGGTCATTGTCTTGTCAAAAGGATAGGGGAATAGTTCTTCGTATTGGTATTTCCTAATACTCCCTATATTGCTTTCTTGTATGCTCGCAAGCATTGCTTTCATAGATTGTACTTCTTGTGTGAGCAATTGTTCTTTAGTGGGAGAAACGGGGATGTGTACATGATGATACCCTGTGTCTTCTTCTCCTTGGTTTTCTTGATGGAGTTCATGGATCCTAAACTTAGGCTTTGACTTTTGAACATTCTTGTTTGTGTCTTTCTGTACTTGGAAAGTAAGCAAAGCTAGTTGTCGGCTTAAGTTACTGAGTTGTTGTTGGATTGTGACTTGGTTTGTGTCTTCTTCTTCTAAAGGTTCCTCCTCTTCGTATTGTGGAGGTTCTTCCCCTGTCTCATGTTCTATCTTGTTTCTTCGTGGCACTTTGATGAGGGGTATTCTATGCCCTACCACTTTATCATTTTCTACATAAGAAGTGGAAGCATGTCCGCCTGTTAAAATATCTTCCATATTGATAAGGGGGTGTTCCTCCTTAGTAGTGTCATTTGTTTGTAGTATTGGTTCCTTCTCAATGGGCAATTTGGCCCCTAATTCCATGACCCGTGCTAAAATTCTATCTTTTTTTCTAAGGAGAAACTCATCTAGTAGAGTGGGGTCAAAATCAAAGTTTACGTGTGGTGATTCTAATTCATTTCCACTATGATCGACCATCTCTTCTGTTTCCTTTTCTGCAGAAAATAGTGGTCCTAGATCGTGTCCGATAAATGGGTTTGACCCTTGTCTGTTAGAGGTTTCCCAAGCTTGCGCCTGTTGTTCCTCATATGTTTGTTTCTTTAACCCTAGACGCGTCTTAGGAGCCATGTTTTCGTGATAAGTTTCACTAAGGTAAGTTGTAGATTTGTTCAAAATTCAATGACTACCCCTAAGTGAAACACAAGATGTACGTGTTAAGAGTAAATTAACAGTGTGAGAATACCAATGTGATAGAATGATAAATCACCAATGAAACAATTGTTTGGTATCAAAACTTAATCAAATGAAGTACCTCCTAGATTACGTTTTAAAGTAATTTACGATGCCAGATGATTAACAAGATGTCTCCACTTATGCCAAGTTCAAAGGAATGAACAAAACGTAAGTAAATACATGAAGTTAAATGCGATCTCCCAATCAAGATATAGGATGAGCAAGCTCAAGTCTAATTAAGACCTATATCTCAAAAAGTGTCAATTACAATTTGCGAATGACACAACAATATCACCAAGATATGTTAACCCACTTTGCAAGAAAGTGGAGTATTGATATCGAGGTGTTATTGATATAACACGCACAAATGGTAGTTCCTAACACCTTTTGAAATCGAGGTAATAATAAAACTGAACAAAAAAAGCTCAAAGTATAGCTAGGAATAGTTAAGAATGTGTGCAGCGTAACCATACAATATAGGTATTTATGTCGAGTTTACAAGAAACAAGACGTAAATATCGAAATTGTAATGATACGAGACAAACAAACTCCTCTATGGAAGTCCACAGTGATGAACCATGCCTAACTACAATGACGATCTTGACGTGGGTATCAAGATCACAATGGCTACCAAATGACGTGAAAACACCTCCACTCACTTTAGACATTTAACTAACCCAGCCGCAAACATGGATGGGTGTAAATGGACATAAAAGTGAGAGAAACAGTCGAATGGCAACACAAAGGTAATCACACCTCCTTTGATCAACAAAGTGTCAAAAGAATATGAAGGAAATAAATCAAGAAAAAATGACAAAAAAATGCTAGCCTTACTTCGGCAGAGTTTCGCCTCACCCTAAGGCAAGTAAAAACTAGGTGAAAGTAATACGTCACACGTTTCTCAAAAAGAAGGTTCACAACTCAACACTGTTTTAAAATGGTCAAAGTGGGCTCCTGGCTAAAGTATATTCTCCTAGGTGGTTCTCTCGCCCTAGGTGTTACAAAGTTGCCACGAGCGAGCGCGATTTACCCAAAAAGTCACACTGACTAGTTTGGGAGTATCTCGGCTTTACTTTACCCCCTTCAAGAATAGTAGGCAACTAGTGTGTCTACGTGTACTATCACTAGGGTCGCCACAACGGACAACCTGTAACTCTATCTCACAAAGGAATCACTAGTCAAGTAGGTAGTGCGGAGCACTTCCCGTTTCATCCACAAGGTTCCCTCTTGCGTGGACTACTTTGGGGTTCCTGGAACCACCCCCATTGTTGTAGCTTAAGGCATTATGCCAAAGGGGTTATGTTCCAGTTGAGCAGAGAGGGACGTACCCTTTTCTGAAACCTGCAATACAGTGTTTTGAATATGTTGTTCTTTTTATCTTGTTTAATTAGGTGTGGTTTGCTTGAACACCTTTTGGCAACCTGTATAACAACTGTATTAGTAGTTTTTGATTTCGTTTTGATTCCTCCTTTCTTTGACAAGCGTTTTTAGGTCCTGCACTCAAGCGTTAGTAGTTCTCCAAGAAAATCACATTATTTAAAAGAGGATTAAGAGTTGCTTTTGATTCTCAAGATCATCCAAGGATGCAAGAGAAGAGCATACACAACAAATAATCCAACTAAAAAGTAAATAAAATCTTTTCAATCAATGAACCATACAAAATTCTTGATAAATGTTCATTCCCTTAAACCAAAAGTGAAAGATGAAGTTTCCAATTTACCAAATGTTATAAAATGAAGACTAAAGTTGCTTTTGATTCTCAAGATCACCCTAAGGTGCAAGAGAAGAGCATACACAAACTTTATCCCAACTATATAGAAATGGAAAACTTCAAATCAAAGGACCATTGAAAAATGCTTTGTAAAAGGTTCATTCCCTTAAGCAAAATGAATAATTAAATTTCCAAGTTTAATCCCAATGTTAAAAAGATATAGATCAAAGTTGTTTTTGATTCTCAAGATCACCAAAAGGTGCAAGATAAGAGCATACACATTCTTTGATCTAAATCGAGTAAGCATGGAAATACAACATTCATCAAAACATTAGACATGTTAGAAAATGACCAGTTTTAAAATAACATGAAAAACCTGCAAATTCTGTAAGTTTAAATCCCAAATTTATGTTTTCATTGCATTTTTAACTTCAATACCTTTCCAACGCAAAAAAAATGGAGTCATTTTGAGGTCGGGAGCAAAAGTTATGGCCTTCGGAAGATGGGTTACGCATATGCTCTTATGCTCATGGGTATGCACTTGACATGCACTTAAAAAATGTCAAAAAAAACGTCCCTTAATATGCAAAATGGGAAAATTTTTTTTCAACCAAGATTCAATTTTGACAACAACCCATCACATTAATATATGAATAGAAGACTCAACGCTATCAAACATTAACATACATGCTCAAGAATTTAAGATTTTCAAGAAATTGACAAAACTAGCATGTAGAATGATGAAAAAGTAAGCTCTAAAAATGAAAACATGATGAAATCTTGAAATTTTCTCACCAAGATTAAATTTTGACAGCAACCCACCACATTAATATGTAAATATAAGACTCAGCACTATCAAACACTAACTTACATGCTCAAGAATTGAAAATTTTCAAGAAATTGACAAAACTAGCATGTAAAATGTTGAAAAAGTAAGCTCTAAAAATGAAAACATGATGAAATCTTGAAATTTTCTCACCAAGATTAAATTTTGACAGAAACCCACCACATTAATATGTAAATAGAAGACTCAGCACTATCAAACACTAACCTACATGCTCAAGAATTTAAAATTTTCAAGAAATTGACAAAACTAGCATGTAGAATGTTGAAAAAGTAAGCTCTAAAAATGAAAACATGGAGAAATCTTGAAATTTTCCCATCAATTCCAAATTTGACAGCACTTCACCTCCTTCATACCTACAAGGAAGACCCAACACATGCAAACTCAACAAAACAAGTTAAAAAAAAACAAGTTAGATCAACATGTGTAAAAGAGGGTTAGTAACCAAAAATAAAACTTAACTACAAAAACTTGAAATTAAGTGCAAAGGACAATGGAGTAAGTCCCACTGGTCATGCCAAATGTGTGCATGTATACTTTGCTTAATGCTAAATCAAATGAAGCAAGAACTACCACCTAAAATAGTTCTACAATTTAGCTAAAACAAAGCATAAACACCATCATGATAAGAATTAAACAAGGGTTAGATGCTAGCATTCATCAATACAAACTTTGAAACTAACAATGCTAAATATCTAAACTCCTCTATTCTCTAACAACAAATAAATGAATGGACCTAAGTAAGCTCCATGGCTATCAAAATAGTTATCCTTAATGCTCCAAGAACCTAGGAATGGGGGCTAATCAAAGTTGGGCTACAAGACCCTTTTGACACCTCCCATATGACCCAAGCACTTTAAGAAAGAGGCTTAACTCTTCAAGATGATGAACTCTCAAAAGGGCAAGGTGCAAGCTCTTAGTCTCTTTGCTATATGCTTTGCATTTTCTCTCTTAGAAAGTTTAGGTGTAAGTAAAAAGGTAGGTGGAGGGCTCTTTATATAGCCCAAAGGATAAAGGATTCAACACATTCTCATGAATGTGGGATAAAGGTAAAACATGATTAGGAATGGATAAGGTTGCTTTATTAAAGGTAACCTTACTTTAGAAGGGTTTAATACATGTTTAGCAAGTCATGGGAGTTGGGGGGTATTTTAATTAATCAAAGGTGATTAATTAATAGGTAGGTGTAAGCTTATAGAAGCCAATTAGAGAATATTAGTACGATTTAGGCTATTATAAGGGGATTAAATCAATTAAATATTGATTTATTGGTTAAATGGAAGGGAAAGCTAATTAATTAATAATAATTAATTAGTCTAGGTAGAAGGGGTGATTTATTAACGGAAGGTCGTTAATTAGGGTATTTGTTGGATAGGCAACTTAATTAATTAGCTTAGTGTAATTAATTAATGATGATATGAGGGAAAATGAGTGTTTTTGACGATATGTCATTGATTTGTGAGAAATGGGATAATTAGCACAATTTAAGTATTTAAATTGCTTGGGCATAATTATAGGTGTCTACATTACTGAACAACTCATAAAGT
This sequence comes from Taxus chinensis, assembly GCA_019776745.2. Lineage (NCBI taxonomy): Eukaryota > Viridiplantae > Streptophyta > Pinopsida > Cupressales > Taxaceae > Taxus > Taxus chinensis. Next base: position 898,854,767 of record CM034151.1, on the reverse strand, counting down.
AGCTCACCTAATGGAGCTCTTCTGGGAGCTTGATGATCAGGTCGAGTTGAGCTCACCTAGGAGCTCGTAGGAGCTCACCTTGCTAGCTCACCTTAAGCTCACCTAAGTAGCTTGCTTGAAAACTTACCTGGGAACCTTACCACCTGAAAGCTCACCTTTCCAACTCACCTTGGGAGCTCACCTAACAGCTTGCATTTGAGCTCACCTAATAGCTCACCTAGGAGCTCGCCTAACAGCTCACCTTGGTGCTCACCTTTGAGTAGTTCACCGAGTAGGTTTATTTGAGCTTGCTAGTGAGCTCACCGAGCAGCTCATCGGGGACCTCACCTAGGAGCTTGCTAAGTAGCTCACTTGGGAGCTTGCCTAGTAGCTTGCCTAGAAGTTCACCGAATAGCTCACCAAGTTTCTCACTTGGGATCTCTTTTGAGAGCTCACAGATCAACTCAAGTTGAGCTTCCCCAGGAACTCATCGAGTAACTAACTTGGGAACTCGCATGGGAGCTCACCTTGCCAGCTCACCTTAAGCTCACCTTGTCAACTCACCTGGAGATCATTTGGTAGCTCACATGTAAGCTCACCTAAGAGATTACTGACAAGCTCACCTTTGAGTTCACCTAGGATCTCACCGAGTAGCTCACCTAGGATCTCAACTTGGAGCTCAGAAAATATCTCGTCCAAGAGCTTGTCAAGCAACTCAACTTGAGATTTCCTAGAAGCTCACCTAGGAGCTCACCTAATAGCTTAACTTACTAGCTCACCTTGAACACACCTAGGAGCTCAGCTTGATAGTGGTTCAACTTGAGCTCACCCAAGATCTTGTCAAGTAGCTCACCTTGCCAACTCGCATGGGAGCTCACCTATCAGCTCACCTTATTAGCTCACCTTGTGCTCGGTGAGGTGCTCACCTTGCCAACTCACCTTGAGCTCAGAAGGTAGCTCACCTTTGAGCTTTTTTGAGCAGCTCAAGTTTAGTTCACCTGAGAGCTCATCTAGTAACTCACCTAGGAACTCACCTAGGAGCTCACCTGATAGCTTACCTTGCCAACTTTCCTTGATCTCACCTTGCCAAATTGCTCACCTTTGAGCTCGACTTGGGAGCTCACCTAGAAGCTAGGCTGGGAGCTCGGCAAGTAGTTCACCTAGGAGCTTGTCAACTAGCGTGACTTGAGCTTACCTAAAAACTCACCTGGAAGCTCACCTTGCTAGCTTGCCTTGAGATTACCCAGGATCTCACCGAGTATCTCAACTTGAGCTCATCTAGGAGCTTGTCAAGCAGCTCATACAAAAACTCACATGGGATCTCACTTTATCAAATCAGATTGGATATTTCCTATCAGTACATCTTTCCAGCTCACCTTGAGCTCACTAAGGAGCTCACCTTTCTAACTCACCTTGAGCTCATCTACTAGCTTGCCTTAGAGTTCATCAAGTAGCTCACTAAGTAGCTCACTTAGGAGCTCACCTAATAGCTCATGGAGTAGGTTGACTTGATCTCTCTTATCATCTCATTTGTGAACTCACCAAATAGCTCGCCAAACACCACTCCTAGGAGCTTGCCAAGTAGTTCACTTGGGAGCTCACCTAGCTCACCTAAGAAGTCACTTGTTAGTTTTTCAAATAGATCGCAAAGCAGTTCTCCTGGGAGCTCACCGATCAGATCGAGTTGAGCTCACCCGGGAGCTCATCAAGTAACTGACCTGGGAACTCACCTAGGAGGTCACCTGAAAGCTTGCTTTGCTAACTCAAATTGAGCTCATCTAGTAGCAAGCTCCCTTGTGAGCTCACCTCAAAGATTGCTGATAAGCTCACCTTTGAGCTCTCTTGTGAGCTCTCTGAGTAGCTCACCTAGGAGATCAGCTAGTAGCTCAAAAAATAGCTCACCCAGGAGCTCGTTGAGTAGATCGACTTGAACTTACCCAGAAACTCACATGGGAGCTTTTACGATAACTCACCTTGAGCTCACCCAGGAGATCACTGAACAACCCAACTTGAGCTCACCTGGGAGCTCATCAAGTAGCTCACCCAAAAGTTCACATGGGGGCTCACCTGACAGCTCACCTTCCCAACTCACATGAAAGCTCGCCTTGCTAACTTGCCCTGAGGTCACTAAGGACCTCACATTGCCAACTCACCTTGATCTCATCTGGTAGCTCACCTCAAATTTCATCAACCATCTCACCAAGTAGCTCACCTAGAAGCTCACCTAACAGCTCACTTGGGAGCTCACCTAAGAGCTTTCCTAATAGCTCAGCTGGGAGATCACCGAGTAGCTCACTGAGTAGGTTTACTTGAGCTCACTTGTGAGCTCATTGGGGACCTCACCTGGGAGCTCACCTAGAATCTCACTTGGGAACTCACCAAACAGATCACCTAGGATCTCTTCTAGGAGCTCACTTATCAGCTCAAGTTGATCTCACCTATGAGCTCTTCAAGTAACTCACCTGGGAGCTCGCTTGACAGCACACCTTGCCAACTCACCTAGAGCTCACCTTGTTAACTCACCTTGAGCTCACCTTTCTCACTCACCTTGAGCTCATCAGGTAGCTCGCATGTAAACTCACCTTAGAGATTACAACTAGGCTCGCCTTTGAGCTCAAATGGGAGCTCACTGAGTGGCTCACCTAGGAGCTTAGCTGGGAGCTCATCAAGGAGCTCACCCAGGAGCTCTTCAAGTAGCTCGACTTGGGATTGCTCAAAAACTCACCTGGGACCTCGCATGAAAACTCATCCAGGAGCTTACTGAGTAAATCAACTTGAGCTAACCCAGGATTTCATCAAGTAGCTCACCCAAAAACTCGCATGGGATCTCACCTATAAGGTTACCTAAACAACTTGCAGGTTATCTTACTAGCTTTATTTGAGCTCACTAAGGAGCTCACCTTGAGCTCATCTGGTATCTCACCTCAGAGTTTATCAAGTAGCTCGCAAGTAGCTCACCTAGGAGCTTTCCTAACAACTCTCATGGGAGCTCATGGAGTAGCTAGCGGGGGACCTCGCATGGGAGCTCACCATATAGATCACTTGGAATCTCACCTAGTAGCTCACCTAGGAACTCACAGAACAACTCGCCAAGTAGCTTGCTTGGGAGATCTTCTGAGAGCTCACCGATCAGCTCAAGTTGAGATTACACAGGAAATCATCGAGTAACTCACTTGGGAACTCACCTGGGAGCTCACATGATAGCTCAATTTTCTAACTCACCTTGAGCTCACCAACCTAACTCTCATGGAGCTCACCTTGCCAACTCGCATTGAGCTCATCTTGTAGCGTGCATGTAAGTTGACCTCATAGATTGCTGACAAGCTCACCCTTGAGCTCACTTTGGAGCTCACAGAGTAGCTCACCAAGGAGCTAGGCTGGGAACTTAGCAAGTAGCTCCCACAGGAGCTCGTAGAGTAGCTTGACTTGAGCTTGCCCAGGAGCTCGTCAAGTAGCTCACCTGAAAACTTGAATTAGAGCTCACCTAATAGATCACCTTGCCAACTTACATGGGAGCTCACCTATCAGCTCACCTTTCCATCTTCCCTTGAGCTCACAGAGCACCTCACCTTGTCAAATCACCTTGAGCTCATCTATTAGCTCCCCTCGGAGTTCATCGAGTAGCTTTCCAAATAGCTCACTTGGGACCTCACCAAATAGCTCACCTGGGAGCTCACCGAGTAGCTTGCTGAGTAGGTTGACTTGATCTCACTTGTCAGCTAGGTTATGAGCTTACCTAGGAGATCACTTAGGAGCTTGCAGGGAGCTCACCAAACAACTCAAAAAGTAGCTCACCTAGGAGATCTTTTGGGAGCTCACTGATCAGATCAAGTTGAGCTCACCTTGGAGCTCATCGAGTAACTAACCTGGGAGGTCACCTGCAAGCTCACCTTTCCAACACACCTTTAGCTCATCTGGTAGCTCACATGTAAGTTCACCTCATAGATTACATACAAGATCACCTTTGAGCTCATTTGTGAGCTCACCAAGCAGCTAACCTAGGAGATCAGCTAGGAGCTTAGCAAGCAGCTCACCCAGGATCTCATTGAGCAGCTTAACTTGAACTTGCTTGAAAACTCACCTGGAAGCTCACCTAATAGCTCACCTTGGCAACTCACATTGAGCTCACCCAGGAGCTCACTGAGCAACTCAAATTGAGCTCACCCAGGAGCTCATCAAGTAGCTTGCCTGAAAACTCGAATGGGAGCTCGCCTAACATCTCACCTTGCCAACTCACATCGAAGCTCACATTTGGAAGCTTACCTTGAGTTCACTGAGGATCTCACCTTACCAACTCACCTTAAGCTCTCTAAATAACTCATGAAGTAGCTCACCTAGGAGCACTTCTGGGAGCTCGAATATTAGATCAAGTTGAGCTCACCCAGGAGCTCATTGAGTAACTCACCTAGGAACTCACTTGGGAGGTCACCTGAAAGCTTTCCTTGCTAACTCACCTTGAGCTCATCTAGTACCTCACATGTAAGCTCACCTCAGAGATTACTGACAAGCTCACCTTTGAGCTCACTTGTGAGCTAACCAAGAAACTCACCTAGGAGATTGGCTAGGAGGTAAGAAAGCAGCTCACCCAGGAGCTTATTCAGCAGCTCGACTTGAACTTGCCTAGAAACTCACTTGGGAGCTTGCCTAATAGCTTGCCTTGGTAGCTCACCTTGAGGTCACCGAGAAACTCAACTTGAGCTCAGTTGGGAGCTTGTCAAGCAGCTCACTTGAAAACTCACATGGGAGCTCACTTGACAACTCACCTTGCCAACTCACATGCAACCTCACCTTGCTAGCTTGCCTTGAGCTCGCTGAGGAGCTCACCTTACCAACTCAAATTAAGCTCATCTGGTAACTCACCTTAGATTTCATTAAGTAGCTTGCCAAGTAGCTCACCTAGAAGCTCACCTAACAGATCACATGGGAGCTCACCTAATAACTCACCTTGGAGCTCATCAAGCATCTCACTGAGTAGGTATACTTGAGTTCACTTGTGAGCTCATCGGTGACCTCACCTAGGAGCTCACCAAGTAGCTCACTTGGGATCTAGCTAAGTAGTTCCTTTGGGAGCTCACTTAACATGATCACCAAGTAGCTCACCTAGGAGCTCACGTGGGAGCTCACCTAATAGCTCACCTTACCACCTCACCTAGATCTTGCATTGTCAACTCACCTTAATCTCATCTTGCTAACTTGCCTTGAGCTCATCTGGTAGCTCACATGTAAGCTGACCTCAAAGATGACAGATAAGCTCACCTTTGAGCTCACATGGGAGCTTACTGAGTGGCTCATCTAGGAGCTCAACTGGGAGCTCAGCAAGTAACTTGCCCAGGAGCTCATCAAGTAGCTTGACTTGAACTTACCTAGAAACTCACCTGGGATCTCATGTGACACCTCACCCAGGAGCTCGCCAAGCAGCTCGACTTGAGGTCACCCAGTAGCTCATCAAGTAGCTCACCTGAAAACTTAAATGGGAGCTAACCTATAAGGTCACCTTGCCAGCTCAACTTAAGCTCATTGAGGAACTCACCTGTCCAACTTAGCCTTAGGTCATCTTGTAGCTCACCTCAGAGTTTGCCAAGTACCTCACCAAGTACCTTACCTGGGAGCTCACCTAGGAGCTCACGGAGTAGATCACTGAGTAGATTTACTTGACCTCACTTTTGAGCTCACTTTTTTCCTCATCAAGTAGCTCACCAGGGACCTCGCATGGGAGCTTTCCACATAGATCACTTTGGAGCTCACCTAGCAGCTCACCTCGGAACTCGTAGAATAGCTCACCAACTAGCTCACTTGGGAGATCTTCTGGGAGCTCATTGATTAGCTCAAGATAAGCTCACCTAGGAGCTCATTAAGTAACTTTCTTGGGTTCTCTCATGGGAGCTATCCTCACAACTCATCTTTCCAACTCACCTTAGATTTCATAAAGTAGCTCACTATGTAGCTCACTTAGAAGCTCACCTAACAACTCACCTGGGATCTCATTAAGCAGCTCACCGAGTAGGTATAATTGTGCTCACTTGTGAGCTCATCAGTGACCTCACCTGGGAGCTCACCAAGTAGCTCGTTTGGGAGCTAGCCTAGCAGCTCCCCTGGGAGCTTACTTAACATCTCACCAAGTAGCTCACCTAGAAGCTCTTATAGGATCTCAAAGATCAAATCAAGTTGAGCTCACTTAGGATCTCGTTGAGTATCTAGCCTGGGAGCTCACATGGGAGCTCGCCTAATAGCACACCTTGCCAACTCACCTAGAGCTTGCATTTCCAACTCACCTTGAGCTCACCTTACCAAATCACCTTGAGCTCATCTGGTAGCTCACATGTAAGCTCACCTCAAAGGTTACAGATAAGCTCACCTTTGAGCTCACACGGGAGCTCACCGAGTGTCTCACTTAGGATATTTACTAGAAATTTAGAAAGTAGCTTTCCCAGAAGCTCATCTAGTAGCTTAACTTAAGCTTACCTAGAATCTCACTTGGGAGCTCACGTGAGAGCTCACCCAGGAGCTCGCCAAGTAGCTCGACTTGATCTTACCCGGTCGCTCATCAAGCAGCTCACCTGAAAACTTGCATGGGAGCTCACCTATAAGGTCACCTTGCCAGGTCACCTTACCAGCTCACCTTGAGCTCACTGAGGAACTCACCTTGCCAACTCAACCTTAGCTCATCTTGTAGCTCACCTCGGAGTTCATCAAGTAGCTCACCAAGTAGCTTACCTGGGAGCTCACCTAACAGCTTACCTGGGAGCTCACGGAGCAGCTCGCCGAGTAGGATAACTTGACGTCACTTTTGAGCTCACCTATGTGCTCACTAAGTAGCTCACTAGGGACCTCACATGGGAGCTTGCCACATAGATCACTTTGGAGCTCACCTAGCAGCTCACCTGGGAACTTGTAGAATAGCTCGCTAAGTAGCTCACTTGGGAGATCTTCTGGGAGCTCACCAATCAGCTCGAGCTAAGCTCGTCGAGTCACTCATTTGGGTTCTCTCATGGGAGCTCACCTGACAACTCATCTTCCCAACTGACCTTAAGCTCACCTTGTAATCTATCCTTGAGCTGACCTTGCCAAGAAGCCTTGACCTCATCTGGTATCGCGCATGCAAGTTGACCTCAGAGATTGCTGACAACCTCACCTTTGAGCTTGCTTGGGAGCTCATGGAGTAGGTCACCTAGGAGCTAGGCTAGGAACTTGGCAAGCAGCTCACCTAGGAGCTCGTAGAGTAGCTTGACTTGAGCTTTCTCAGGAGCTCATCGAGCTCTTCCGGGAGCTCATCGAGTAACTCACTTGGGAACTCACCTGATAGCTCACCTTACTAACTTACATTGAGCTCGCCTTGCCAACTCAGCTAGAGCTCATCTGGTAGGTCACATTTATGCTATCCTAAGAGATTGTCGACAAGCTCACCTTTGAATTCACTTGGGATCTCACCAAGTAGCTCACCTAGGAGCTCAGCTTGGCGCTTGGTAAGCAACGCGTCAAGGAGCTTGTCAAGAAACTCGTTGAGGAGCTTTTTAAGCAACTTGACTTGAGATTTCCTAAAAAATCACCTCAAAAATCACCTGACAGCTCACCTTACTAGCTCACCTTGAACTCGAGTAGGAGATTAGCGAGCAGCTCAAATTGAGCTCACCTGGGAGCTCATCAAGTAGCTCACCCAAAAACTCACATGGGAGCTCACCTGACAGCTCACCTTGCCAAGTCACATGTGAGCTCACCTTTCAAGCTCACCTAGAGGTTGGTGAGGAGCTCACCTTACTAACTTGTCCTGAGCTCAGAAGGTAGCTCACCTCAGAGTTTTTAGAGAAGTTTGAGTTGAGTTAACCCAAGAGATCATTGAGTAACTCACCTAGGAACTCACCTGGGAGCTTGCCTGACATCTCGCCTTGCTAACTCACCTTGAGATCACCTTACAAAATGGCTCACCTTTGAGCTCACCTGGGAGCTCACCTAATAGCTCACCTAGGAGCTACGCTGGGAGCTAGGCAACTAGATCACCTAGGAGCTCATCGACTAGCTCGACTTAAACTTTCCTAAAAGCTCACCTAGGAGCTTACTTGACAACTCACCTTGTTATCTTGCCTTGAGCTTTCCTAGGAGCTCACCGTGAAGCTCAACTTGAGCTCACCTAGGAGCTCATCAAGCAGCTCGTGTGAAAACTCACATGGGAACTTACCTTATCAAACCAGATGGGAGCTCACCTTACCAGCTCACCTTGAGCTCATTGAGGAGCTTACCTTGCCAACTCACATTGAGCTCATCCAGTAGCTCGCTTCGGAGTTCATTGTATAGCTCATGAAGTATCTTGCCTAGGAGCTCACCTAACAGCTCAGCTGGGAGCTCATCAAGAATCTCACTGAGTAGGTTGACCTCACTGAGTAGCTTGCCTGGGAGCTCACCAAGTATCTCGCTTGTGAGCTCACCTAGCAGCTCACCTAGGAGCTCACCGAATAGCTCACGAAGTAGCTCCCCAAATAGCTCTTCTAGGAGCTCACCGATCAGATCTATTTGAGCTCACCTGAGATCTGATCGAGTAACTCACTTGGGAACTCACCTGGGAGGTCACCTAAAAGCTCACCTTACCAACTCACCTTGAGATCATCTGGTAGCTCACATGTAATCTCACCTCATATATTACAGATAAGCTCACCTTTAAGCTTGCTTGTGAGCTCACCGAGTAGCTCACCTAGGAGATCGACTAGGAGTTCATCAAGTAGCTCACCTAATAGCTCACCTGGGAGCTCAACTAAAAGCTTTCCTTGGAGCTCATCAAGTAGCTCACCGAGTAGGTTGACTTGAACTCACGTGTAAGCTCACCGAGTAGCTCACCAGGGACCTCACCTGGGAGCTTGCTAAGTAGCTCACTTCGGAGCTCACTTGGGAGCTCACCAAATATCTCACTAAGTAGCTCACCTGGGAGCTCTTCTTGGAGCTCATCGATCAACTCGAGTTGAGCTCATTTGAGAGCTCATCAAGTAACTTACTGAGTAGCTCAACTTGAGCTCAGCCAGGAGATCATCAAGCATCTCATGTGAAAACTCACATCGGAGCTCACCTTATCAAATCAGATGGGAGTTGACCTATTACGTCACCTTACCAACTCACCTTCAGCTTGTGGAGGAGCTCATCTTGCCAACTCACCTTGAGCTCATCTAGTAGCTTGACTTAGAGTTTATCGAGCAGCTCACCAACTATCTCACCTAGGAGCTCACCTAGCAACTCACTTGGGACCTCACCGAACAACTCAAAAAGTAGCTCACCAGGGAGCTCTTCTGGGAGCTCACCGATCAGATCGAGTTGAGCTCACACGGGAGCTCATTAAGTAACTCACCTGGGAACTCACCTGAGAGGTCACCTGAAATCTCACCTTACCAACTCACCTTGAGCTCATCTGGTAGCTCACATGTAAGCTCACCTAAGAGATTATAGACAATCTCACCTTTGAGCTTGCTTATGAGCTCACCGAGTAGCTCACCCAGGAGATCGACTAGGAGTTCATCGAGTAGCTCACCTGGGAGCTCACCTAACAGCTGGCCTTAGATCTCATCGAGTAGCTCACCGAGTAGGTTGACTTGAGGTTACGTGTAAGCTTACCGAGAATCTCACCAGGGACCTCACATGGGAGATTGCTAAGTATCTCACTTTAGAACTCACCTCGGAGCTCACTTAATAACTCCCCAAGTAGTTCACCTGGGAGCTCTTCTTGGAGCTTATCGATCAAGTCAAGTTGAACTCACCCAAGAGCTCATCGAGTAAATTGCTGAGTAGCTCAACTTGAGCTCAGCTGGGATCTTGTCAAGCATCTCATGTGAAAACTCACATCGGAGCTCACCTTATGAAATCAGATTTGATTTGACCTATGACCTCACCTTGTCAACTCACCTTGAGCTTGCAGAGAAGCTCACCTTACCAACTCACCTTGAGCTCATCTAGTAGCATGCCTCAGAGTTTTTCAAGCATCTCACCAACTATCTCACCTAGGAGCTCACCTAACAGCTTTCCTGTGAGTTCACCCAGTAGCTTGCCAAGTAGGATGACTTGATCTTGATTGTTAGCTTACTTGTGAGCTCACTGAGAAGGTTTCCTGGGAGCTCACCAAGTAACTTGCTTGGGAGTTTTCCTAGTAGCTCACTTGGGAGCTCGCTAAAAAGCTTGTGAAGTAGGTCACTTGGGAGCTCTTCTGGGAGCTCACAGATCAGATCGAGTTGAGCTCACCTAGGAGCTCATCAAGTGACTCACTTGGGAACTCACCTTGGAGGTTACCTGAAAGCTCAGCTTGCCAAATCACCTTTGAGCTCACCTGGGAGCTCATTGAGTATCTAAGCTAGGAGATTGGCTAGGAGCTCAGCAAGCAACTCACCTCGGAGCTCGTTGACCTGGTCGACTTGAGCTTGCTCAAAAAACTCACCTAGCCAGCTCACCTTGAGCTCCCTAAGGAGCTCACCTTGCCAAACTCACCTTGAGCTCATCTAATAGCTTACCTTGAAGTTTGTCAAGTAGCTCGCCAAGTAGCTCACCTGAAAATGTACATGGGAGATCACCTGACATCTTACATTATAACTTGCATGGGAGCTCCTTTATCAGCTCCCCTATCAGAGTTCATCGAGTAGCTTGCTAAGTATCTCGCTAGGGAACTTGACTTATAACTCACCCTGGAGATCACCTAACAGTTCTCCTAGGAGCTCACTGAGTAACTCACCAATTATGTTGACTTGAGCTCACATTTGAGCTCACCAAGTAGCTCGACAGGGACCTCACCTAGGAGCTCTCCAAGTAGCTCACTCAGGAGCTCAATTAGAAACTCACCTAGGAGTTCACCGAACAACTTGCTAAGTAGCTCAATTGGGAGCTCTTCTGGGAGCTCACTGATCAACTCAAGTTGAGCTCACCCAGGAGCTCATCGAGTAAATCACTTGGGAACTCACCTGGGAGTTCACCTGATAGCTCACCTTGCCAAGTCACCCTGAGCTCGCCTTGTTAACTCATCTAGAGCTTACCTTTCAAACTCACCTTGAGCTCACCTTACCAACTCACCTTGATCTCATCTGGTAGCTTGCATGTAATCTAACCTCAGATATTTCTACCAAGCTCACCTTTGAGCTTTCCTGGGAGCTCACCAAGAAGCTCACCTAGGTGCTTGGCTAGGAGCTCGACAATAGGTCACCCAGGAGCTCATCTGAAAACTCTCCCAGAAACTCACTTGGGAGCTCACCTTATAGCTCATCTTGCCTGCTCTCCTTAAGCTCACCGAGGAGCTCACCAAGTAGCTTGACTTGAGCTCACCTGGGAACTTATCAAGTATCTCACCCTAAAACTCACATGGGAGCTCACCTGATAGCTAACAAAGAGACTCACATAGGAGGTTGCCTAATAGCTCACCTAGAAACTGGAATGGAAGCTCACCTATTAGCTCAAATTTCCAGATCACCTTAAGCTCACTGAGGATCTCACCTTGCCAACTGACATTGAGCTCATCTTGTCAGCTCACATAAGTGTTCATCGAGCAGCTTGCCAAGTACCTCACCTAGGAGCTCACCTAACAGCTCACCTGGGAGCTCACATAATAGCTCACGTGGTAGCTCACCAAGTAGCTCTAGGTTGACTTGAGCTCACTTTTGAGCTCACTTATGGCCTCATCAAGTAGCTTACCAGGGACCTCACCTAGGAGCTCACCAAGTAGCTCGGTTGGGAGCTCGCCTAGCAGCTCACCTTAGAGCTCACCGAATAGCTCACCAAGTAGCTCGCTTGAGAGCTCTTCTAGGAGCTCACTGATTAGATTTATTTGAGCTCACCCAGGAGCTCATCGAGTAACTCACCTAGGAACTCACCTGGGAGCACACCTAATAGCTCACATTGCTAACTCCCCTTGACCTTGCCTTGGTAACTCACCTTGAGCTCATCTGGCAGCTTGCATGTAAGCTTATCTCAGAGATTGCCAACAAGCTCACCTTTGAGGTCACCTAAGAGCTAAATGAGTAGCTCACCTAGGAGCTCGACTGGGAGCTCAGAAAGCAGCTCACCCAGGATCTCCTTGAGCATCTCGACTTGAGCTTACCTAAAAACTCACCTGGGAGCTCACCTGATAGATCACCTTTCCTGCTCACCTTGAGCTCGCACAGGAGCTCACCAAGTATATTTACTTGAGCTAACACAAGATCTCGTCAAGTAGCTTGACTGAAAAATTACATGGGAGCTCATCTTATAGATCACCTTGACCTTGATTAGGAGATCAAATTACCAACTCACCTTGATCTTGTCTAGTAGCTCACCTCAGAGTTTGTTGAGTAGCTCCCCAAGTAGTTTACCTGGGAGCTCAACTAACAATTCACCTAGGAGCTCACCAAGTAGTTAGTCGATTAGGTTGACTTGAGCTTGCTTATGAGATCACTTGTTATCTCGCTAAATAGCTCACCAGGGACCTCACATGGGAGCTTTCCTAGTAGCTCACCTAGAATCTCATCGAATAGATTGTCAAGTACCTCACTTAGGATCTCTTCTGGGAGCTTTTTGATCATCTTAAGTTGATCTCACCTAGAATCTCATCGAGTACCTTTCCTAGGAACTCATAGCTCATCCAAGATCTCGTCAAGTAGCTTGCCTGAAAACTTGCATGGGATCTCAAATTGCCAACTCACCTTGCAAACTCAGCTTGAGCTCATTTGGTAGCTCACCTCAAAGTTTGTTGAGTAGCTCGCTAAGTAGCTCACCTGGGACCTCACCTAACAACTCACCTAGGAACTCACCTAACAGCTCAGTTATGAGCTCTCTAGGGACTTCACTTGGGAGATTACCAAGTAGATCATTTGGGAGCTCACCTAGTAACTCACCTAGGAGCTCACCGAACAACTCACTAAGTAGCTCACGTGGGAGCTCTTCTGGGAGCTCTCCGATCAGCTCGTGTTGAGCTCACCCGAGAGCTTTTCAAGTAACTCACATAGGAACTCACCTAGGAACTCACCTGACAGCTCTCCTTGCTAACTCACCTTGAGCTCAACTGGTAGGTCACATATAAGCTCACCTCATACATTACCGACAAGATCACCTTTCAACTTGCCTAAGAGCCCACTGAGTAGCTCACCTAGGAGCTCACTAAGTAGCTCATCTAGGTTCTCATCAAGAAAATTAACTTCAGCTTGCATGGAAACTCACCTAGGAGCTCACCTTGCCATATCCCCTTGAGCTCACCCAGGAGATAACCGAGTAGCTCAACATGAACTCATCATGTAGCTCAAGCAAAAACTCACATGGGAGCTCACCTGACATCTCACCTTACCAACTCTAATGGGAGCTCACCAAGAGATACCAGCTCACCTTGAGCTCACTGAGGAGCCCACCTTACCAAATCATCTGGTAGCTCACCTCTGAGTTTGTCGAGTAGCTCGCCAAGTGGCTCACCTGGGAGCTCACCTAACAACTCACCTGGGAGCTCAACGAGTATCTCACTGAGTAGGTTGACTTGAGCTCACTTTTGAGCTCATCGAGTAGCTCCAGGGACCTTGCCTAAGAGTTCGTCAAGTAGCTCACTTGGGAGCTCACTTAGCATCTCACCTGGGAGCTCACAAAGAATTCTAGTTGCTTAGCTCAAGTTTTAGCTCACAAGGGAGCACTTCTAGGAGCTCACCTGAGCAGCTCACCTCGAGTTTAGCTCACCCGCATTGGAGCTCACCTCAAGTAACTCACTTAGGGAAAAAATCTCACCTTTGAGCTCACCTGGGAGCTCACCTGACAGCTCACCTTGCCAACTTGCCTTAAGGAGCTTCACCTTAGCAACTTACCGAGCACCTTGAGCTCATCTTGCCAACTCACCTTGTGCTCATCTGGTAGCTCAATCACATGTAAGCTCACCTCAGAGATTTCCTGAAAATATCCTCACCTTTGAGCTCACTTGGGAGCTCATCTAGGAGCTTTTTATATCTTGGAGCTTGATATTGCTAACAGCTCGCCTTTGAGCTAGGAGTTCATTGAGCAGCTTGACTTGAGCTTCCCTAGAAACTTTCCTAGGAGCTCACCTTACCTAGCTCACCTTGAGATCACCCAGGGGATTTTTCAGAAACCCTAGAGCTCACCTAGAAACTCACATGGCTCACCTTAACAACTTGCACTTGCCAACTCATATGGGAGCTCGCCTGAGGAGCTCACCTTCCCAACTCACCTTGAGCTCATCTAGTAGCTCACCTTAGAGTTCATCGAGTAGCTCACCTAACAGCTCACTGGGAGCTCACCCCAACAGCTCACCTAGGAGCTCATCGAGTAAGATTTGGTGAGTACTTGAGCTCACTTGTGAGGGGACCTCACGGAGATTACTAGCTCACCTGGGGTCCTCACCTGGGAGCTCACTGAATCAAGTAGCTCACTTGGGAGTGTAGACACCAAATTCGTGTCTTACGACCCCTTGTGACCCGCATCCCATTTCGCAACCTAACCTCATTACCTAAACCTTACACAATTATTTATTAATTACCTTGTAATTGATAAATCCCCATCACCTCACCTGCCACCTCATTTTTCCACCTCATCATGACCTAGCCCTAATCCTAAACTAACCTAATTAAAACCTAAAACTTGGTCTACACCTACACCCATGACTAAGGACCCCTTTCTCGCACCTAAAACCGACCTTCTAGTCACTTGACCAAGCCCGCAACTAATCTCTTGGGAGAAAAGTCAGGGAAGGTGGGCTGTTTTACTAAAAATAGCCTACTTTTTCCTTACCGATGCCGGTTCCTACTCGACCGCCGTCGGTTACGTAACCGCCATCGGTTCCCTGTAAATGGCCTCCCCAAACCAAAAATGAAGGATCGAAATTTCATATTTTGGATCAGAGAAAAGGATTTTTTGAATCAACAGAGATCATTGGGAGATCGAGGAACAGAGTCCAGATCTTCACTTGACCGAGCAGAGACGAGTAGGGAGAAGCACAAGAAGAGTTTGCAGCAAAGGAGATCAGCTTGCATCTTCTGTCAAAACCAGTAAGTCTTGGACATCTTGAATATGTCCTCTTACATGTTATAACATTTCTTATACTCTTTTGAATCACAGTCCTCATAAATCCATCCCTGAATCCACTACCCAACGTGCATATTGCATCTAACTGTCATTCATCTACCTCTCATCACCTTATTTCCTAATATCACCTATATACCAGCCTTACAAACAACATAACTACCAAATAAAGCACCAACACCCCACAAAACAAGTAACTAGATCCTACTCTAGATATCGGTCATCAGTAACCGCCATCGGTTATCAGTAACCGGCATCGGTTACCCTGACTATAACCAGAAACCAGCCTTTCCCCTACCCAGTTCAACAAAGCAATCTTAATTGATATTTTACAGTCTTTTGTGTTAATTCATATTAGCAGGGAACTGACCACCTTCGAAAGGAAGTTTTATATTTCCTGGGCCCAAGGCAGTTTCCTCATTTATTGTCTAATCAAAATCTTGTGGTCTTGTGTTCTTATTTGCAGGTAGTCCTTCCAAGACAAAAAGGAGTTCTTCGCAGTCAGCCTGATCTTTCTCTACGGTACGCGCACACCATCTCGACATTCTAACAGGTATTCCTCCTAGCCCCAACCCTTATCTATTTCTAAAAGGAATGAAACATTCCCGAGTGAAACATTTTGGCACGCCCGGTGGGACCCATTTTGGGTTTCTGTTTCTCTTGCTTATTTTCATTTTAGGAAGCATACTTGCTGTTGCTGCTTTTGTTATATTATTTCATAAAGAATTTGTCTTGCTTTCCTAGTTTCGCATTAGTGAAAGTCATCTCTCTTGCTTCATCGAACATAATTTTTTATTTGGGTTTAAAACACTGTGCATTGCATTCCTGCTTGTTGTTTTTCAATTCTAGTGAACATAGATTAAGTAACAGGTCGTACACGTGGGGGTGATATCCATGGTATTGACAGGAAATTAATCTTACATTCACTGCACAACACATACCGAATCACTTCACAATTAACACAACAGCTCAAACATCCCCCCTTTTTCCGCGGTATTCCTCCGCCCGATTGAGGTAACCTTATAAGCCAAAACAACTTGACATTTCCCCTAAGTCTCTTGTTTAGGATTCTGACATCATTCTACGTCTAAAGGCATAAGCCCACAATAATTAAAATTAACCCTAGGGTTAATCTCTGGATTTGCGTGTGCATCTTGCTTGTTTTTAGTTCTGTTTTCTTTCTCATACTTTATCTTCTGTGATCAATAATTTGGACAAGTATACTAAACGTTGTTAAAAATCAAATTAGTAGCCTTTTTATATCTTGTTATCCTAGACTTCTTACACTAGACATCAGTTACCTGACCGATGTCGGCTATAGTATAACCGACACCGGCTACTAGACTGATATTGGTTACTGTCTTTTACAATTCCTGACAAACTAGCAACCTACCAATTTTACCAGTCTGAAGTTGTTTCTATTCCTGACAGATTGAAACCCTACTGTGAACTCCTGTCCATGGTTGTTATCACTTGAAAGCAAGCCGCTGCCATGGTTTCACATGCTTGCTCTGTTTCTTTGCCTGAATCACCCCCTTCACATTCTGTGGGGAATCCTACGGATACCAGCGAGATTCCTAAAATTCCTGTGGGAGATAAGGACTTTGCCAAGTTTCTGGATGCTAATTCTAGCGCTGTACAATACTATTTGTCTCATACCCCTGACCGTACGCCTGATGGTCAGCTCCTTGTTGGTATGCCTATTAGTATAGCTGCTCATTTAGCTCCCACTCCGCCTGATAATACCGCCTTGCTTCCTGCATCTCTAGCCCCGTCTCCCAATCCGACGGCTTCAGAGGTTCATACGACTCAGATTGGCTTTCCGTTGGTTAACCTCGGACCCCACATATCATTACCACCAACTGCCCCTACCTCATCTCTCTTGCAGACTACTCCATTCATGACTTGCTCTCTGCCACCTATCCACACGAGCTTTCCTTCTCAAGCTCCGCCTACCTTTTCATTCCCATACACGTATCCAGTAACCTCAACATCCTATATGGGACATCCCTATTCGGTTGCCTCAACATATTCATCCTCCACACCTTATCAACACTTAACCCCACCAGTGTCTAGCGGTGGTCCTTGGCCCAATTTGCCTCCATTTACCACAACCGCACCATCATCTCATCCAACTACTGATTTAATTAAACAAATGATGGAAAAAATGCAAAACCTGGAGGCTTCTGTTTTAGGAAGTCGTAGCGCCTTGACATACGAGCAAGTTTGTCGGGAGCCTATTCACCCTTCTGTCCCCCTTCATTCATATCCTCCTCAATGGGAGTTGCCGAAATTTACTCGTTTTAATAGTAAAGAGGATCCTCAACAACACTTGCGATCATTTAGACATGCTTGTTATTTGATTGCCCATGATGATGCCTTGTTACTCCGCACATTTCCCATGTCCTTATCAGGACCCCGCCTTGGAGTGGTACAGTGCTTTAACCCAGCACTCAATCTTCTCTTTTAACCAACTAGCCCAATCTTTCTTGGATCACTTCTCCATTAACATTGCTAAGAAAGTATCCATCACCGACCTTTATGCCATTCGACAATTCGAAGACGAATCTATCACAGATTTCGTCAGACGATGGCGCGGCCTTATCAACCAACTTACATATGCCTTGCCTCAGACTGAACTTATCAAACTTTTCACGCGGGCATGTGCTAAGCACATTTCTCCTACTCTTCAAATTCAAACTTTCCGCACATTTGATGAGGCCTTTACCATGGCTCGGAAACTAGAAATTCGAGCCTTAGAAGAAGAGAAATTGCGGTTGCGCAACAAAAACCCCAATTTCTGAACTCCTGATTCTACCAATAAACCAAATACCACCACTCCTCACGCGTCCACTTCTTCTAAATCAAAAGGAGCTGTCCACGCGGTGATGGTCAAATCTCAAGCGCCGTCCAATACTCCACCAAAAACCACCTATAAGTACAAAGCAGAGCCCATCAATTACACTCCCTTGGGAGAAACCTATGGTGTCATCATTGGAAAAATTGCTCAAAGCCGGAGCTATCACCTTGCCTCCTATTAAACCTCACTCTGGGTTTGACTCCACTCGCGCTATACCTTCCTGGTACAAAGAAAATGACTTCTGTAACTTTCACCGTGTAAAAGGACATAGTCATGAAAACTGCAAGATGTTGAAAAACATAGTGCAGGAAATGGTTGACGCAGGGGATATAACCCTCGATAATCCTAATGCCCCTGCCAACCGAAATTTGAAAATCTTCAACAAACCATTCCCGAATCACTCTTCCAACAGTAACACAAACCAGGATATCTTAGCTGAGGAGAGTGTTCATGAGATCCATGCAGTCTTCGATACCCAGCCAAAAGCCTCTATCGAGAAAATTTTGAATCAAGCCTCTTCACTAACACAGGAGCCCAAACCTCCTTTACCACCATCAAGCCAAAGCGAAATCATTCCTGTCCCCATAAAAGAGTTAACTAGCCCAGACTTCTCTTCCCATCGATGAGTCTTCTTATACCACATCCCTACAAGACTGCGAGACGGATGTTATCTAATCTATCTATTTCCCAAACGTCTCCTTCTACCACTCTTGCTGCACAAGAGGAGGGTACGCCACTCCTTTTGACATCCTTAGATGAGAAATCTCTTGCACCAACATCACCAAATTCTTTAACCATGACAGACCCTCTCAAACATGCCCTCCTGCCTATTAGTCCTTCATCGCCTAAATCTTTTCAACGACCGGTTGACCTCTTGACATCTATTGATACAGTGCCTCATTTACCCCCTGTATCAAACCCACAGTGGATTGGAATCAAAACCCACCTTTCTTCCATACCAAATTTACAATTCAAACCTGAAGACTGTCATTCTCTAGAAGATAGATGAATCCTATGGGAACGTTTGAGTACCCCTTATTCTACTCAAATGCAAATGACCGATCCTGAGGCCTCCACCATATACCCAAAGTGTTTACAGAAGCTTACAATGCCCATGTTCTCACCTTCACCCCCCTCACCTCTACCAAATGCCCCATCCACTTCTATTAACTTAGCCAAATCTTCCCCTACACTTGGGACCTTGCCCATACCCAGTCTAACACACCCACCTAAGCGACTAGATTTGTCCAAGAATAAAGCCGCCCCGCCACCTAGGAGACACACTCAACCCGTGCCTCTATCACAATCAAAACCATCATCGTCATACCTACCTTCCATATTGGGACCTCATCCTTCCACCTTGCACCAATATATCATACCTCCTGCGTTTTCTTCAAAATGACCTACGCCTTCTGCACCCATACAGGGATCAAAGGGTATATCAACATTATCAATCCGCGTATCCTGTCCACCTATCAACCCTAAACAAATTCCATCATCAAAATATTTGTTTTCGGTCACTCCTATTTCCCTGTGGTTGTTTTCTGATACCACACCATCTGTGGCCTCATCATCCAATATAGCTTCTGCACCAAAGAAACCACGTTTAGTGAAAAACACGTGTCAACACCCCTCGGCTAAACCACCACCCATACGAACCAACCACGCCCAAACATTACCAAAACCCGCGCAATCAATACCCTCATCCTCTTCTGATTTTGACCCACTTAAAGGATCTTACGCCAAAATCCTTGCTATATTAGTAGAGAATGTGACCATTTCCCTACCCCCACTTAGACCTTATGACCCGTCTAAACCTCGACCTATAGGTTATGATGAGTCTAAGATCTGCGCTTATCACCGCACACCAGGACATGATGTGGAGGGATGCAAAGCTTTAAAAACCATCCTTCGTCAGTCACCTCTCCCAGATAGAAAGGTTAAGAAAGACAACTTACGAAGGGAGAGATCTTTAGTTTCCATTCCCTCTCCTATACCATCTGTCCCTGCCTCACCAAGATCTGTCATTATTATAACTCCACCTCTTGAAGACCATGATTTATCCCAATCATATTCTTCATCTCCAGTCTACGAGATTAATATGATTAGTGTTGCTACTCGAGCGCAGAAAA
Source organism: Taxus chinensis (assembly GCA_019776745.2). NCBI lineage: Eukaryota > Viridiplantae > Streptophyta > Pinopsida > Cupressales > Taxaceae > Taxus > Taxus chinensis. Next base: position 898,834,796 of record CM034151.1, on the reverse strand, counting down.
ACAATGAGAAAGAGAAAGAAAGCACACCTGCGTCCTCTCCTTCTCCGTCCAGCATCCCGATTACACCACCACCCAAAGTGGTGATTCATGGACCTGCTTACCCCGTCTCTAATGGAGCTGCCCATCGAGCCATGATCAAACAACTTCACCAATCACCTGTAAAAATGACACTATATGATCTCATTCAGACTTCTGAATCTCATCGACAAGCTCTCGTTGAAATTCTTCAGGGGATTGAGGTCTTACCTAATGAAACCCTGTCCGTTGCCTCCATTCTAACACCCAATCACATTGCCTCTCTCACCAAACAACCTATATCCCCAACCACTTCTGTCTCTGTACCACAAGCTGCTGCAGTCAGTTTCTTTGAAGATGAAATTATCGATTTTGGTACAGAAGATCCTGACCCTACCCTATTCATCTCAGCTTACGTCTGGGACATTCGTGTACGTCATGTTATGATTGACGGGGGTGCTAGCCTAAACATCATCTCTTCAAAAGATTTTCAACAAATGAATATCCCTTCTAGCTACATGTGTGCCAACCCCATCATGTTGCGGTCATTCAATGACGCTATTACCTCTACCTTAGGCACCGTGATCCTCAACATTCGGGTAGGACCACGTACTTTACCCGAACTCTTCTATGTCCTTAAGGGAGAGTTCCAATATAATATATTACTGGGTCGTCCTTGGATCCGGGCCATGGGATGCGTTCCGTCAACATTACATAGATGCATAAAATTTGAGTACGAGGGGAAGTCCTACACCGTAAAAGCTGATCCTCCCCCCTTTAAAACCTGTAATATGTTATACCGCCCTAACGATGTGCTTATACCAATCAAGACACCCATACATTCAACCCAACCATCCTCTTCAAATGTACCTCCACCATCCACCTCAACCGTGCCTACGCCTTCAACTGATGAAACCACCGTCGCAAAAACCACTTCCCTTCCCGCAGCTAACATCCCAACCTCCGACCCCTTAGTAGATGTTTTTCAATGCCTTATGCTGGGGGAGTACCGCCTATATAACGTTAGTTCTTTCCCTACCCCGCAGGAGTATGGACAATTACATGCACATCCCACCTACGACCGTCGCGTGGGGGAGGTAATCTCTTACAGACCACCCCATTGCCGCACCAACCTAACGTATGGGGGTGTTGACGCATCCTCCATTACCCCTGAACCTCCTCTTGGTGTGGTTCCCTTCCAATCTGATTTTCAATACTTGACAAATCGTCATTTCGCCCTCACCTTCTTGACTCACTGTGCCTGGAAAGGCTTTGGTTTTGGTCTTTATGAACAAGGTTGACATACGCTCATCCCCATCACCACACGCAAACATAATGATCGTAGTGGTCTCGGATTTTTGGGAACACTTACATCGAAGGAACCTTGTGTCAGTCTTCTTCTCGAAGACGATGAAATTACCCCTACTGAACCGTCATCACCCATTTTACCTCCGTCACCCACAGAGTCGATAGATCCTGAATCTATCCCTCCTAACTTTTTTTTTTCATAAATGCTATCTTCCTAGGTCCTCTCACTTATCAACGCGATAATGAGGACCCCTCTTCTATTCCCCTTTTATATCCAGACATGATTGAAGAGGACTCACCTTCAATTAACGTTGTTGAGTGCCAGGATGATGACTCCATCCTCACTTACCTTGGTGCGGATGACTCTTATATTCAATGCGCCTTACCATCTGCAACCCAAACCATGTTGAACGAATCTACTATAGAAATCAAAATCCACACGGAGGAGGATCCTCACATTGTGAAGATTGAACAATCCCTTAACGCATCAGAACAACTCGCCTTTACTACTTTTCTCCGTGCTCGTAACCAAGCTTTCGTTTGGTCCTACGCTGACATGCCAGGAATTGATCCTGACATTACTGTCCATAACATTACACTGAAACCCGATTCCAAGCCTATTAAATAGAAATTGAGAAAAATGCATCCACGCATTGCCCTCTTGGTCAAAGAGGATCTCCAACGACTCCTTTCTGTTTCCTTCATTCTACCTATTGACTATCCTCAATGGATTTCTAACATTGTACCTGTCACTAAAGCGACGGGGGGACTTCGGATATGCACGGATTTCTGGGATCTTAACCTCACTTTCCCTAAGGATGACTTCACCCTACCTAGTATTGACCAACTTGTTGATCTCACTACAGGCCATGAGATGCTCTCTCTCATGGATGGCTTTTCAGGATACAACCAAATTTTGGTTTCCCCTGCCGATCAACACAAAACTGCCTTCATAACTCCTTGGAGAACCTTTTGTTACCGTGTAATGCCATTTGGCCTTAAGAATGCTGGTGCAACCTATCAGCGGGCTATGACCTACATTTTTCATGACATTATGCACACTATCCTTGAAGATTACGTCGACGATCTTCTTGGCAAGTCTAAACATCGCAGTGAACATCTTGATGTTTTAACCGTTATTTTTGATCGCTTGTTACAATATTCTATCCGTCTTCAACCAAAAAAATGCATCTTTGGTGTCCTTTTGGGAAAAATTCTTGCATTTATCATCTCTTTGCGTGGCATTGAGGTCGACCCATCTAAAGTCAAAGCTATCCTAGAAATGCCCCCACCTACCAATCTCAAACAATTGCGTAGTTTACAAGGTAAGCTCCAATCTATCCGACGTTTCATCTCCTAACTCTCGGATCGATGTCAACCTTTCCATCACCTCCTTAAAAATGACATTTATTTTCAGTGGAGCGAAGAGTGCCACCAAGCCTTTGAAGCTCTCAAAACTTATCTCTTGCAGCCACCCGTGCTTATCCCACCTCAAGACGACCGCCCTTTCTACCTTTATCTTTCCACCACTGACCACGCTGTAGGGGCCATGCTTGCACATCATGACTCTAAAAATCGAGAACAAGCCATTTATTATATAAGTCGTACTTTGGTGGACTATGATACTAGGTATACACATGTAGAAAAGTTGTGCCTAGCCCTATCATTTGTGGCTACCAAACTCCGACACTACCTTCTGAATCACAAAACTTTCATCATCACCAACACAGACCCCATCCATTACATGTATGCCAAACCTCATCTAAACCAATGCATCGCCCGTTGGCTGATGCTCCTCACCGACCTCGACCTTGAATTCATCCACCAGAAATCAATCAAAGGAAAAACCATCGCAAACCAACTTGCAGAAGCCCCTTTACCTAGGGAACAATTTACCAATTTTACATTCCCCGACGAACTCATCGCCACTCTTTCACTCAAGGAGGAGTCGTATCCGATGACTCTCTTCTTCGATGGATCCAAATGCCAACGCAGTGGAGGAGCTGGCATTATTCTCATTCCTCTTGACGCCGAGCCTATGCCTCTTTCATTCCGACTCGATTTACCTTGCACTAATAATACAGCGAAATACGAGGCCCTTGTTCTGGGTCTCCAGGTTGTGCTGCACTTAGGTATCAAATCTATCAATATTTTTGGCAACTCTCAATTGGTAGTCAATCAAGTTATGGGCATCTACCAATGCAAGAATGAGGAACTTCAAAAATACAAGCACTACGTGGATTCACTTCTAGCCTTATTTACTCACTATTCTATCCAAACCATTCCCCACTCCACTAACAAATTTGCGGATACTATGGCTTGCTTAGCCTCGCAAATTCCAGCCTCATCAACTGACTCTGACATTTTTGTCTTGGTCCAACAACTCTTTGCCCCATCTTATTCAACCCCAATTGTTTGTACGATAAATAATGTGTCTGCTAACTCGTAGGATACTTGGTATCACCAATTCCATGACTACCTTACAACATCTGTTCTCCCTTCTGACCTTACTAGTGCTGGTAAACGCGCTTTTCTTAAACACGTTTCTCGTTATGTCGTTATGGGGGGACTCCTTTATAAACATGGATTTGATGGCATCCTCCTTCGATGTCTCACTGGTGCGGAGGTCACCCATACCATCCAACAGGTCCATGACGGTATTTGTGGCAGACATTTTAGTGGCCTTGCCATGGCCAAGCAAATCCTTCGCCTAGGTTATTATTGGCCCACTCTCAATAACGACTACTACGAATATGTTAAGCATTGTGTTATGTGTCAACAACATGCCAACCTTCAACATACTCCTAGCCACCTGCTCCAGGTAGCTCGAGATCTTTGGTCCTTCTCACAATGGGGTTTAGACCTTATTGGTGAGATTCACCCGTCCTCTTCACAACATCACTGATAGATAATCACAACAACTGAATATTACACAAAATGGGTGGAGGCTATCCCACTCATTTCAAATAAAAAATAAAAAATTGTAGAGTTCATTAACCACCACATTATCTGTCGTTTTGGTGTTCCTCATCGCCTGATTACAGATAATGGAAAATCTTTCAAAAATAGGTTGTTGCAAAACCTTTGTGACAACTTTGATATCAAACTCAGTTTCTCATCACCTTACTATCCACAAGCAAATGGACAAGTCGAATCCTCTAATAAAACCCTAATCAAAATCCTCATGAAAGTTGTCAGTGAGTCTAGACGAAATTGGCACGATCACATTCCCTTTGCCTTTTGGGCTTATCGTACTAGCATTCGTACCTCTACTAATGCCACACCTTTTTCTTTGGTATATGGTACCGAGGCTGTCTTACCTCTCGAAATACAAATACCCTCCCTCAGAATATCCCTTCAGGATATTCTCACTAACGTTGATTTCCGCCAAGAGCGGTTATCCCAATTGGAGCTTCTTGACGAACGTCGTCTTACAGCTCTTGATCACCTTCAAATCTATCAAAAACGCATCAAGCATGCTTATGATAAGTGACTTCATGAGCGTACCTTTAAGGTTGGTGATCTTGTCCTCAAAGAGAATCAACATGTAACCAAACTAGAAAAGAGCAAACATGGAAAATTTTCTCCCAATTGGATTGGGCCTTATATAATCACTCACACTTATGGATCAGGCACTTATCGTTTAGCTTCGCTTAATGGTAAACCTGAGCCTGAGCCCCTTAATGCCTTGCATCTTCGACCATTCTACTATTGAAATTAGTGTTATATCACTTCTTATCTACCTATTGCTCGTCCCTTGAGCTCATTTACCACTACATACACTTTGTTTTCCTACATCTCAAAATAAAATCAAGATCACTTCTCACCTCCCCTTAACGATGCCTTCCCCTTTTTAGTCTAGTCCATGACTTCAAATTTTTAAAATAAGCCGTATTCTTATGGGATTTTCTTGAGTCAAACTTCCTACTCAACTAGATGCTTCACACCAAAAGAACATCTAGTCATCTAAATTAAATATAGAATGCTCCCTCGAAGGACAGCTATATGCCAAACTATTGCTGCTATTATATATAGACTGCTCCCCCGAAGGACAGTTATGCACTAAAATCATATCTGCTACTATAAATAGACTGCTCCCTCGAAGGACAGCTATACACAGTCAGCCTTTATCAGAAGCTTCTCGCATTGATCAGCTTCGTGAAGACCTCAAGAATAAAACAATCAATATCCCTTATAGACTTCCCGCATCGATCAGTCTACATTCAATAAAATAAAAGCCTCATTCAAAAGAACTTTTGAGTCATGAACTTGTCTATTTCGGGAAGGTTCTCTTTTGTCAGAACACTCACTTTGTAATAAGTTCTCCATACCTCAGCTATATCATCCACCTCACCTCACCATCTGTTTCAAACTCAAGGGACGTGTCGTACACCTGATAGGTTGTGATCATCCAACTCTTTTCACCTATTGACTTCTCATCTATGCACCGGTACCTAGGGCTTCAAGTGCATTCTATGTTGTATGGTTTGTTTTGCTCTTTTCACCTACAGAGCAATCTTTCCTCTTTGCCTCGCATCTAGGATTGTGTGTTGATCTTAATCAGGACATGGTTCCCTACCAATTGGGTAGGCTAACTTTCGCTTCTCTTGTACCTTTTACAACATCACCAATTCGTTACCAACACCATCAACCTTACCTTACCAATATTACTATCAATACCTTTACCAGCCAACCAATCACCTAACCATACCTAAAGTTACCTGAATTCACCTCTCCCTGGTCCTAAGGGAGAACTACATCGGTCTGAGGCCCCTCCTTGCTTTGTGCAATGGGCTATGTAGGCAGCACTTCGGAGACATGGGGTCTCCCAAGGTTAGCTTGACCATCCCTTACCATAACCTATCATGTGTGGTAAATATAAATATTTTTGTGTATTTCTATTTAATCACATTCCTCTTTATCCTTTTTTAAAAACACCAAAAGTCAAAACGTAAACATTCTTATTATTATCATAACTCAAATCACCATACATATTCATTTTTATTTAGATGTTAAACAAATACATCTTCTCTATCATTGACATGCAGGTCGGCATCCTTATTTATTCTTCTACCTTGCTAATATTTACTCAGACCCTCACGCCTCACCCCAAACTAGGGGATGATCGTGATCGATGACACCTCTCACCAGGCCTCTCTATCCTCAAAGGTACCACGGATATTGGTACCGCCCACTGATCTGCCAATCTCTCCTGTAACATATGAATACGCCCTCTCGCATGGAGGACTCCAGCCTCTAGTCTCTCCGCCTGTGACTCCGCAACCACTAACAATCCTCTTGTCTCATTCACCTACGTTTGGAGATGCTGAACCAAACGCTGCAAACAATCTCTCTCTGCTGTAATCACCGCTATGTTAGGATGATCACGTACACCTTACAGCTCTGCTACCCACCATAATCTATAGGCCTCTATCGTTCCTGCATCCATTACCCTGTGATCGGCTGCTACTTCTTCAGGACCTTCTGGAGGTGTTGGCTAGGGAGGTGAGAATACTGCCTCTGTGTCGATCCTCATATATGGTCTATATGCCTATGGTATGTCCTGCACGAATCCAAATTGTCGTCATACGTGATCTATAGGAATCCTCTCATATTCACCTGGCCTATGCCCCGCGATCCACCTCAATCACTCTACACCCCTCAGCTCCTCAGATATGCTCTCTGTTACCATATAATTCTTGTAAGGCCTCCAACAGATATCCGCAATCGTCACCCTCTCCCATATCTGCCTGTAATACTCAATGTCACCCGTCACGGCCTGAGATCTTGCCTCTTGTTCTATCTGGACCCATCGTCTGAATCCTAACCTCTGTACTCCGGTCTCTCCTGACTAGATGGGTCGTCCTATTGGTCGCACACAAACAATGTGCTCATAGGCCCAACAGTGTAACAAGTATGAACCATCCAGTGTCGTCCTGTGATTTCGCCTACAAGCCCATAAACCCCTGTATAGCTCCGCCAAATATGCAGGTGCCCATGTAAAAGTCACGTTCCTTTCTATCATTTCCCAAATAACACACATCAATGAATTTAGAAATCTTCCCCCTTCCGCCCTCGGTAATGCATAATACCCTACCGCTATCATTAATATCACTGCTAACCTTGTCTCCTCAGGGTGTGCTGCATACATTACCCCATAAGTAAATGTCAAACCTCGCTGTGTTAGATCTCGTGCGTATGGACCAAATATTGCTGTTATCGCTCCCCGTGCCGCGCTAGGTAATGCCTGATATACTGGTTTTCCTGTAATTGGGAGTCTCAAAATATGAAACACATCTTCCAATGTCACTGTCATCTCCCCTATTGGTAGATAGAAGGTATTTTTCTCAAGATTCCATCTCTCAATCAACGCCTGTAACATAGCATGGTTACGTGTAATTCATGAATAATAGTGGATTCCACTTAACCCCAAACGATTTATCAATGTCCATTCAACTGGCGTTACATCCGCTCAGATTCGTGACAACAACACTGGTACACTATCATTCATCCTCAACCCTGCCTCTGCCTGCATACATCAAGATAACAAATAACCATTCAATCCATCAAATTCCCACGGGTTTTTTCTCACATTCTGGAAATTCCTAAAGCAACCAGTATCGTTTATAATAAACCAGTACCGGTTTAGTAACCGATACCGGTTATCCCTAACCGATATCGGTCACTGTCACCTTCATACAGCTTGCCTAAACACACTACCTACGACAATAATTTGAGCATTTTTTCCTTTCTATACATACAAACATACCTGAAAACCCCTGATTACCTACCCCGTAACACTTATAACCCTTGTTATCATGTTTTCTTTTTCATATCTACCCACTTAATCTCTTATTCATAACACATGCAAAAATCACATCACAACCAAAACGTTTACCTCTTGGGTTGCAGCAGCTTGTGGTGGCACTTGTCTTCCCTCTCATCCCTGCCTGCGGGATGCTTCTCCTCGTTCTGCCATGATCACCACTCTTTTCAAATTCACCTTTCTACTTTCTGAATCTCTGTTCGCATTCACTTTCCTATCTATTTTCTCCTTATCACTCAAATATCTCATGCAATTACCTGTCTCAATCGTCAAAAAGCGTCACATTCACGTCTTTAACCTCTTGCATGGCTCTAAAAATAAGAACTTAAGTTGCCACCCTAGCTTTTCTATTTTTAGAAAAGCTCATACCTAAATAACCGGTATCAGTTATATAACCGATATCGGTCTATCACCTACCGCCATCGGTTCCCTAATTGATATCGGTTATACAACTACCTTTTTAAAACATGGTTCTTTTCTTCATTTTTCTACCTAATTTTTTTTTTTCGCACCCGCCTCTTTTCCTGCATAACAACACCATTATCCATGTTTGTCCATCCACCACACATATCATTACAATTTCATTAACATCATCTATTCTACAAAAACAAACAAACCATCAACTAATTCACATCTAAAAAAAACCAAAAAATCATCATTTGGATCCAACCCATCAGATACATATATAACAATGTCAAAAAAAACCAGCTCACAACATGCAACATTTCATCATATAACATGTCATCCATATATACGTGCAATAAAAAAAACATCAACATCATCCATATATCAACATGTCAACTAAACTCATCATACATTCTATATCACAAACCATTGACGAAATACTTAAACACATTTTGAACAATGCATGTGGATCAACACATCATCTCTATATATATATACAAGTCTTCAAAAAATACAATGTGCCCTGCATCGGGGCCTCTGTGATCTCAACATCCAATAAAGCTAACACACAGGCCGCAATAAATATCAGTAACCTCGAATCGGCTCGCAGGCTGGTCCCTCATATCAAAAATATACTCGGCTCGCAGGCCAATATCAAATGTACAACCCGTACTCGGCTCGCAGGCTGGTATATAATGAATAAATGAATCAATACATGAATAAATGTAGGCACGCAGGCCTCTATCAACACAACCCGTTCGCAGACCAGTGCCCATGTCCATATATACAAAACTATGTGGGGATCCCTTAGCTCTCCCCACCACCCTCAGCACCTCTCCCTGCTGGTCCATGAGGTACCTCTCACCTCCTACCTGTCACGGACACACCGGCTGTAGCTGCACCTCCCTGTGACCTCTGACTATGAGAGGTCTCTGTTCTATGAGCTGCATAAGGCTTATACTCAACTCCGGTACCATCAAGAATATCCTGATAGTATCGGGCCTCCGCTCTAACCTCCATATAGCGCTCTCAAGCCACTGAAGGAGCTGGGGCTAGTCCCCCTGGCACCTAATACTAGTACCCCCCTATGCCTATGCTGGTGGTGCCTATGGCTGTGTCGCTGCTGGCGGTGGTATCTGTACCTGTGCCTGGGGCTGTGGCTGCGCTACTACTGGTGGTGGTGCCGGTACCCTGTGCTGCTGCTGGTACTGCTGCCTGTACCTGTACCTACACCTGTGGCTATGCTGCTGGTGGTGGTGCTACCTGTGCCTATCCCTGAGCCTGGGCTAACTGCCCCTGTAAGACCCCTATCTGTGCCTGCGCAGCAGTAAGCCTGCCCCTGTAAGAGCTACACCTGACCCCTGAGCTGATCTCTCTCTGCCATCACATCTGCCAAGTCTAGCTGTGTGGGCTGTACCTACCCTCGCCGCTCTCTGACCAGCCCACCACACCCTGTATGCTCCCGTGCAACCAACATCATCTACTGCCATCATCTGCTGGCCTCTCAGCAACCCAATCTAGATCCAAGGGCTATGGTGCAGGCAATGGGGCCTCTACATCATCCCTCCTGTATTGAGGGAAGGGAGGTGGCTTGTCCTATCACAGCCCCATCTGCCTACGTACCCTCTCTAGGGGTATCCTCTTGTACTCTCTCTGGCCTCCGTCCTACTATCCAGAAAGTGTACTGGATCCAGACGTAACTGTACTCGGGCCTCCTCCATGAGGTTGATGACCTCTGTAAGGTCTCCATATGATATCTACCGCTGTCAGGCCCTCTAATAAATGTCCTGTAGTAGGCAACGTCTCTCCCTGTAAGCACTGCTCGTGGCTGCCCCACGACTCCCAACCACCTATGAAAGCTGTATCTGTATATAACATGTGGCCTTGGCTGATTGGGGCAGCCCTACTGGTCTGATGCATATGATGTGCTCATATGCCCAACAGTGAAGTAAAAAAGTTGAACAGATACCGAATCACCGCATCTGGCGATAACCCCAGAGCTCTCTGTATAGCTGCACCAGATACACTAGTGCCCATGCATAGCAAGTATGCTCCTCCACCATCTCAAGCAACACCCCCATCAATGCTCATGGAAAGCAGCCTCCCTCTGAGTCCGGGAGGGCGAAGCAGGTAATCCCAATCATCATCAGCACAGCCAGTCGTTGTATCATGTCGGTGCGCATGGTACATGTCACCATACCTGATACTCACGCTGTGATAGGTAAGTCGCGCGGCTGCATCTCCAAAAACCTATAATATGCTATCCATCGCTGTCTCCGAATCTACCTGGAACACTGCCTCTCCCTCGATCGGCAGTCAAAGGATGTGATACACATCCTCCAATGTGATGGTAATCTCTCTGGTCGGGAGATGGAACACATTGGTCACCGGATCCCATCTCTCGATGAGGGCAACCATCAGGCTGTGATCTCTATCAATAGCTCTGTATCGCTGGACTCCGCCGAGTCCCACCTCGTGCATGATCACCCAATAAGCCGCGGATACGTGTGGTCTGCATCCGCACCAACAGCGGGGGGCATCCTATCCCACATCGTTAACTGCTGACGTGCCTACAAAACTAACCCACATCCTTAGACCTACTCTTTATCACAACATCTACTTTACCCTCTAAACCCCCCTTTTATCCCCCCAACCACACCCCAACTCTATAGCACACCCCCCTCTAGTAACCTACATTTAACCACCCCCACCCAACACCCAACCCAGCCCAAAACCAAACCCAATCCCACCTAGCCCAAAACCACAACCCAACCCACCCAGCCCACTACCTGAACCCACCTAGCCCAAAACCAATCTACCCAACCCAACCCAAAGCCCAAAATCTACCCAAACCCAACCCCACCACACCCAACAAACCAAACCCACCCCAAGCCCAAAATCTACCCAAACCCAGCCCCAAACCAAACCCAACATCCAAACCCAAAACAAAGCCCAAAATCTACCCACACCCCAACCCAACCCACACCAACACAAAACCCACCCAGCCCCAAAACCAAATCCCACCCCACCCAACAACCAAACCCACCCAAAAACTCACATCCCAACCCAAACCAAAACAAACCCACACAAACACCCCACCCCAAACCCTGGACCGGTACCGGTCCCAAACAACCAACCCACGACCCATACAAACCCAAACCGACGCCGGTCAACATACCGACCGACGCCGGTCCAGCCCACACAGAACCCAGCCCACTAAAATTTTGCGACCGATGCCGGTTGTTTAGCGACCGACATCGGTCACTGTCATTTCCCGGAGCTGAACCCCCGCGCGCCCCCCCCCCACCCATATTTTTACATTTTTCTACTTATCTACCCATCCAAACACCATAAAAACCTACCTACCCCAGCCGCCTGGCCCTATTTTACCCATCTATCCTCTTCGTTTTTCAAATTAAGTCCATTTACTCATTATTTTCTAAAACATGTAAATTCCTACCCAAACCCCCAATTTAGCTTAATACCATTCAAATGCACAAAATCAAGAATTTTGAACCTACCTGAATGACGACACGTCGTCGTGGTGGGATGGGTGGTGGTGGTCCAGCTGGTCCAGCCCCTCCTACTCCTCTTGCCTGTGCCATAGCTCCAATTCTGATCTGCTGGGTCCCCCGGCCAATCAACTGCTCGCCTCCTCCTCACTCGGGCCCGCAAACAACTCACTCTTCTAGCAAAATAGCTCCACCTCACTCAATACAAACCTCCAATCTCAACTCTCCATGTCAGACAAATCAATTTGGTTTTCAAATAACAAAAGTGACAATGACAAGCCGTATTTATCTTTTTATAGGTTTTTCGCCCATAACCGATATCAGTTTCATTTTGCCCTAATGAACCGGTATCGGTCCCTTAACCGATATCGGTCATGTAGAATCGACATCGGTTTTTCTGCCCACTTTCCCCCAATTTTTTTCCCCCTATTTACCATTTGCCCTTTTTTAAAAAAAACCACATATCACCTATATCCACCTTTGCTGAACACCATTTGTTTACCTATTCGGCCCAACCCAAGGCCTCAACCTACCCATTTGGCCCAACCCAAGGCCTTAACCTACCTATTTGGCCTGACCCAAGGCCTCAATCTACCCATTTGGCCCGACCCAAGGCCTCAACCCACCTATTTGGCCCGACCAAGGCCTCAACCCACCTATTTGGCCCGACCCAAGGCCTCAACCTACCCATTTAGCCTGACCCACGGCCTCAACCTACCTATTTGGCCCGACCCAAGGCCTTAACCTACCCATTTGGCCCGACCCAAGGCCTCAACCTACCCATTTGGCCCGACCCAAGGCCTCACCCTACCCATTTGGCCCGACCCAAGGCCTCAACCTACCTATTTAGCCCGACCCAAGGCCTCAACCTACCTATTTGGCCTGACCCAAGGCCTCAACCTACCTATTTGGCCCAACCCAAGGCCTCACCCTAACCATCCGACCTGACCCCAAGCCGCCACCCAACAACTTGGCCTGACCCAAGGCCTGACCCTAACCATCCGGCCCGACCCAAGGCCGTAACCCAACAACTTGGCCCGACCCATGGCCGTATCACTTCAATACCATACCCACAATCAACGTTTTATTTTATCCATCCATCATGTACCTTTTGTTCAATCGAGCTCACCTGTTCATGTTTTAGCATGACTAGGGTCCTTGACTTGATCTATCGACCAACTTTGCCTAGACCTAGACCGTGACGTTTATCTCAACAAAAACCAACCATTTGGTACTCGCCGAACATGCCTAAACGTTCTTGTACCTTACCTGTTATATACCCTGGAGCTAATTCCTATGCCTTGGATACTAGGATTATATCACCCTTGTTTGGATAAACTATCAACCTTTGCCTATACATTGATGGCTTTGCTTGCCAAATCATGTACCCTAGTCGCACGATTATATTTCAACATGCATCTGCTGCCTTGGACCTCCCCCCACCACCTTACCATCCTCTCTACAACATGTACCCTTTATCAACCCTATCCCTGACTTCCCATTCACCTCAATCCATGATAGATTTGAGGGGGATTACCTATATCCCTTAACAAGAGAAACCACTTCATATTATTGTTCCGCGCAACCTTTACAACATAAGCTACACGACAATAAGGGGCTAATGTAGACACCAAATTCGTGTCTTACGACCCCTTGTGACCCGCATCCCATTTCGCAACTTAACCTCGTTACCTAAACCTTACAAAATTATTTATTAATTACCTTGTAATTGATAAATCCCCATCACCTCACCTGCCACCTCATTTTGCCACCTCATCATGACCTAGCCCTAATCCTAAACTAACCTAATTAAAAACCTAAAACTTGGTCTACACTCTACACCCATGACTAAGGACCTCCATTACTCGCACCTAAAACCGACCTTCTAGTCACTTGACCAAGCCCGCCACTAATCTCTTGGGAGAAAAGCAGGGAAGGTGGGCTGTTTTACTAAAAATAGACTACTTTTTCCTTACCGATGCCGGTTCCTACTCGACCACCATCGGTTACGTAACCGCCATCGGTTCCATGTAAATGGCCTCCCCAAACCAAAAATGAAGGATCGGAATTTCATATTTTGGATCAGAGGCCGAAGGATTTTTTGAATCAAGAAAGAGCATCAGGAGTGATCGAGAACAGAGTCCGGATCTTTACTTGACTGAGTAGAGACAAGTGGAGAGACAGGGAGAGTTAGCAACAAGGGAGAGCAAGCCCAGGACTGCAACTGGATACCAGAGCCCTGTGATATTTAGCTGATTTGATCTGCTGTGTGCTAGACCATCCTACCTCAGTTCTGCCTTTGCCATCAGAGCTCTTAGACCTGCATCTCCGTGAATAATCACTAAGTTCCATCTTTCATGTCTTCTGTTAATAACACTTCTTCGACCTTTTGAATCATAAGTCCCCACAAATCCATCCTTGGATCCACTACCCAGCATACATATTTCCTCTAAATATCATTCATATACCTCTCATCACCCTATTTCCTAAATACCATCTATATACAGCCCTACAAATAACACAACTACCCCATATAAGTGACCACCACCCCACAGAACAAGTAACCTTCAGATCCTAGACTCCACCGATATCGGTCATCAGTAACCGCCATCGGTTATCAGTAACTGCCATCGGTTCCTAATGACTCAAAACTAGATAAACTAGCCTTTCCCCTACCCAGTTCAAACGAAGCAACTTAATTGATATTTTATAGTCTTTTGTGTTAATTCATATTAACAGGGGAACTGACCACCTTCGAAAGGAAGTTTTATATTTCCTGGGCCCAAGGCAGTTTCCCTCATTTATTGTCTAATTAAAATCTTGTGGTCTTGTATTCTTATTTGCAGGTAGTCCTTCCAAGACAAAAAGGAGTCCTTCACAGTCAGCCTGATCTTTCTCTACGGTACGCACACATCATCTCGACATTCTACAGGTATTCCTCCTAGCCCCTAACCTTTATCTGTTTCTAAAAGGAACGAAACATTCTGAGTGAAACAAGCTCACCTACTAGCTCGCCTGGGAGCTCGCCGAATAGCATCACAAAGTAGCTCACCTAGGAGCTCTTCTGGGAGATCACCAATTAACTCAAGTTCAGATTTCGTAGGGAGCTCATCGTAGATAAGCTCACCTTTGAACTCACCTTAGGAGCTCCCCTAACAAGCTCACCTTGTGAGCTCAATATGGAGCTCACCAAGTGGAACTCACCTAGGAGCTCACCTAAACAGCTCAACTAGTAGCTCGATCAAGTAGCTTGACTGGAAGCTCACCTAAGAGCTTGCACATGACAATCTCACCTTTGGAGCTCATGTGAGGGATCTCACCCAGGAGCTCTCACTAGAGCTCGAGCTGGGACTTGGCAAGTAACTCAGTCTAGGAGCTTGTCAAGTAGCTTGACCCTGATAACTTTCCTTACCAACTCATCATAGGGAGCTCACCTATCAGCTCACCTTGCCAGCTCACCTTGAACTTGTCCAGGAGCTCGGCAACTTAAGCTCGAAATTGTCTTGAGCTCACCTGGCGAGCTCATCGAGTAGCTCTCCAAGTATCTCACGTGGGAGCTCACCTAACAGCTCACCTCGAGTCATCTCACCTGAGTAGGTTGAGAAGGTGAGCTCACTTTTGAGTTTGTTGAGATAACTTGAAGTAAAGTTCACCTGGGAGCTTGTATAGTAGCTCACTTGTGAGCTCACCTGAGCAGCTCACTTGGCCTAGAGCTCACCTTGCCAACTCACCTTGAGCTCACCTTGCCAACTGGGTAACCTTTGAGCTTACCTGGGAGCTCACATGGAAGCAGCTCACCTTAGAGATTGTTGACAAGCTTGCCTGGGAGCTCTTCTAAGAAGCTCACTGATCAGCTCGATTTGAGCTCAGCTTGGAAGATCTTCGTAACTTGCTTGGGAACTCACCTGGGAGCTCACCTGATACAGTTCACCTTTCCAAATTCACCTTGAGCTCACATTGTCAACTCTCCTTGAGCTCACCTTGCCAGCTCACCTTGAGCTCATCTAGTAGCTCACATTTGAAAACTCACCTCAGAGATTAACTAACAAGCTCACCTTTGAGCTCACCTGGGAGCTCACGGAGTAGCTCACCTTGGGAGCTCGGCAAGTAACTCGACCTTGAGATTTCTTGAGCAGCTCACCTCAGAGCAAATCACCTGAGCAAGCTCGTCCAAGTCATCTCACCTGGGATCATCACCTA
Source organism: Taxus chinensis (assembly GCA_019776745.2). Taxonomy (NCBI): domain Eukaryota; kingdom Viridiplantae; phylum Streptophyta; class Pinopsida; order Cupressales; family Taxaceae; genus Taxus; species Taxus chinensis. Next base: position 898,818,530 of record CM034151.1, on the reverse strand, counting down.
AATAGCTCTCCTTGCCAGTAACTCACCTGGGAGCTCTTCTGGGAGCATCACTGAGCTCAGATCGATTTGAGCTCGCCATAAGAGCTCATCGAGAAGCTCACCTAGGAACTCACTTGGGAGGTCACCTAATAAGCTCACCTGGTAGCTCACCTATGAAGCTCGTCGAGTAGCTTGCTGAGGTAGCTTTAAATGTAAGCTCACCTGTTAGATTACTAACCTGGGGCCTCACCTTTGAGCTCACTTGGGAGCTCACCGAGTAGCTCACCAAGGAGATTAGCTAGGAGCTTGGCAAGTAGCTCTCCCTGGGAGCTCTGTCTGAGTGAGCTCACTTAGAAGCTCTTGGAAACTCATCCAGGAGCTCGACTGGAGTAGCTCACCTTGTAGTTCAACTCACATGAGTGAGCTCGCCTGACCATCTCACCTAGGAGCTAGTCAACTCACCTTACCTAAAAACACACATAGGAGCTCATCCTGAAGTAGCTCACCTAGTAAGACTCACCTGGAGAGCTTACCTAATCAATCTCACCTTGTGAGCTCTTTAGCCTAAGGAGCTCACCTGGCTAACTCACCTGAGTAGCTCACTGTCTGTAGGAGCTCACCTTAGAAAGTGAGCTCACCTAGTAGCTTGCCAAGTAGCTCACCATGAAGCTTACCTAGATAGTCTCACCTGGGACCTCGCTCACTGGGAGCTTGCCTAATAGTTCACTTTAAGCTTGACTATGAGTAGCTCACCTAGTAGGTTTAATTTGAGCTCACCCAAGAGCTCATCAAATAGGAGCTCACCCTGGGAGCTCGCTATCAGTATCTTGCTTGAGATCAGCTCACATAGAAGCTCACCTGGGAGCTCACCGAACAGCTCACCAAGTTACAACTAGGAACTCACTCTGGGAGCTCACCTGATTAGCTCACCTTGTCATCTTACCTTAGCTACACTGAGGAACTCACCTTAGGAAACCTTAAACTCACCTTGAGCTCACCTTGCCAACTCACCTTGAGCTCATCTGAGTAGCTCACATTTAAAGCTCACCTGAGAGATTACTAACAAGCTCACCTTTGAGCTCACCTAAGAGCTCACCTGAGTAGCTCACCTAGGAGCTCAGCTTGGGAGCTCGGTAAGTAGCTCACCGAGAAGGTCATCGACTTGACAACTCACTTGTGAGCTAATAGGTGAACTCAACTAGAAGCTCACTCAGAAAGTTCACCTACGAGCTCACCAAGATAGCTCAGCCAGGAGCTCACCGAGTAGACATCGACATTGAGCTCACCAAAGAGCTCATCAAGTAGCTCACCTAATAGCTCTGTTATGGGAGCTCACATCGATCAGCTTGACCTTGCCAGCTTTCATGGGAGATCATCGAGTAACTAGTCTTGGAACTTACCTAATAAGCTCACCTTACCAACTGCCCTTGAGTTCACCTTGCTAAATCACCTTAAGCTCATCTAGTAGTTCACATTGTAATCTCACCTCAGAGTAGGTCACAAAGTAAGCTCACCTTTGAGCTCGACCTAGGACAGCTAACTCAAGCAGCTCACCTAGGAGTTTGGCAGGGAGCTCAACAAGCAGCTTGTCTAAGGAGCTTGGCTTGAGCATCTCGACTTATGTTATCATTGAGAAGCTCATCTAAGAACCTCACTTGCGATCTCTTCTAAGTAGCTAACCTTTCTAGCTCACCTTGCAGATTGCACCAGGGATCTCAGCCAAGTAACTTGCCAACTTGAGATTGCACCTGGGAGTCTATTCAAGCATCTCACCTAGATCAATTTTCGAGTGGGAGCTATCACCCTAATAGCTCACCTAGTAAACTTTCCTGGGAACTCAACTATCAACTCGCCTTGCCATGCTCACCTTGAGCTTGTTCACCTTGGAGATCACCTTTCCATCTCACCTTAAGATTGTCTTACGTATCTCACCTCAGAGCTGATTTGAGCAGCTCACCAAGTAATCTCACCTCAGGAGCTCACTGACTAACACCTCACCTGGGAGCTCACCTAGCAAGCTCATCGAGTCATCTGATTTAGGAGCTCAGCTGTGAGCTCACCGGGTAAGCTCATCTCAGGGACCTCGCATGAGATAACTCTGACAAGTAACTCACCTTGTGATCTCACTCTAGAAGCTCACTGAATAGCTCATCCAAGTAGCTCACCTAGGACCTCTTTTGGGAGCTTTCCAATCATCTCGATTTGATCTCACCTAAGGAGCTCAGTTGAGTAACTTGCACATGGGAACTCACATTCTCATCTAGGAACTCACCAAGTAGCTCAACTAAAAAAATCATATGGGAGCTCACCTTTTAGTTCACCTTACCATCTCACATTAAGCTTCACTCAGGAGCTCACCTTGCAAAGCTCACCTTGAGCTTGTCTAGTAGCTTGCCTCAGAATTCATCGAGCATCTCACCAAGTAGCTTGCTTGGGAGCTCACCTAACAGCTCACCTAGGAACTCGCCTAACAGCTCAATTACAAGCTCATCAAAGAAGCTCACTAAGTAGGTTGACTTATGAGCTCGATCGATGAGATCAGTTCGGAGTTGAACTCACTTGAGGAGCTTGTCTGGGAGCTAACTCAAGTAGGAATTTTCCTTGGGAGATCACCTAGCACAGTTCACCTGGGTGCTTACCGAATAACTCACCAAGTAGCTCACCTGGGAGCTCTTCTGGGAGCTCACCAATTAGCTCAAGTTGAGCTCATGTGGGAGCTTGTCCTGAGTAACTCACCTGGGAACTCACATTGCTAACTTTCCTGTGATCTCACCTGACTGCTCGCCTTGTCAACTTGCCTTGATGCAATCCTTGCAAACTTACCTTGAGCTTTCCTTGCAAACTCACCTTGAGCTCATATGGTAGCTTGTATGTAATCTCACCTAAGTGATTGTTGATAAGCTCGCCTTTGAGCTTTCTTGGGAGCTCATCAAGTAGCTTGGCTGGGAAACTCAACATGCAGCTCTCCCATTTGGTAGCTCATCGATGTAAGCTTGACTTCAGAGATTCTCTTACAAGGTCTTGAGCTCACTTGGGAGCTCACCTGAGTAGCTAACCTAGGAGATAGGATGGGACCTGAGGAAGCAGCTCACCCAGGAGCTCGTACCGAGCAGCTCGACTTGAGCTCACCTAAGAGCTCATCAAGTAGCTCACCTAAAAAACTTGACATAGGAGCTCACCTAATAGCTCGCCCTAGAAAACTCGCATGGGAACTCACCTTGCCATCTCACCTTGAGCTTGTTAAGGAGCTCACCTTGCCATACTCACTTTGATCTCATCTTATAAGCTTGTCTCAGATATTCGTTAAGCTAGCTCACCTGAGTAGCCTCATCTAACACCTCACCTAGAGTAGCTCACCAAGTAGCTAGTCAAGTAAGATGCTCTTCTGGGAGCTCACTTGATGAGATCAAGTGGGGTCCTTCACCTAGGAGCTTACCAAGTAGCTCACTTAGGATGATCACATAACAAGCTTGCACTTGGGAGCTCACCTAATAACTCAGCTTGCCAACTCGGCTTGTAAGCTCACCTTGCCAGAGATTACCCTGACAAGCTCACCTTTGCCAACTCGCATGTGAGCTCATCTGAGTAGGTCACATAGTAAACTTTCAGCTCAGAGATCTGCTGATAAGCTCACCTTTGAGCTTGCCCGAGTGTTCATCAAGCAGTCTCGACTTGAGCTTTCCCAGAAACTCACCTAAGATCTCGCCTGATAGATCACCTTGCTAGCTCACCTTGAGCTCACGCAACAGCTCTCTCAGAAACTAACCTAGGAGCTCACCTTTCTATCTCGACCTTGAGCTTGACCCAGGAGCTCACCCAGTAGCTCACTCAAAAAAATCTTATGGGAGGCTCACCTGACAACCTCACCTTACCAACTCACATGGGAGCTCACCTATGTGCTCAGCTTGGTAGCTTTCCTTGAGCTTGCTAAGGAGCACAACTTGCCAACTCACCTTGAGATTATCAAGCAGCTCACCTTGGAGTTCATCAAGTAGATCATCTAAGTAACTCACCTGGGACCTCACCTAACAACTCATCGAGTATCTTGCCTGAGTAGGTTGACTTAGGAGCTCACTTGTGTGAGCTCATGCCGAGTAGCTATACTTGAGCTCACCTTTTATGGGAGTTCTTGCTAAGTAGCTCACCCAGGATCTCGGCAAGTAGCTCACCTTGGGACCTTTCAACTACGAGATCACCAAATAGCTCACCAAGTAGCTCACCTAGGATCTCTTCTGGGAGCTCAGCTGATCAAAGTTGAGTTGAGCTCACCTGGGAGTCTCCTTGATTAACTCCATCTAGGAAATTGCCTAGGATCTCACTTGATAGCTCACACCTTACCAACTTGCACTTAGAGCTCATCATTGCCAACTCACCTTGAGCTCACCTTGTAAACTCACCTTGAGCTCATCTAGTAGCTCACATGTAAGCTCACCTCAAGAGATTGTTGACAAGCTCACCGTTGAGCTTACCTAGGATCTCACCAAGCATGGCTCACCTAGGAGATTAACTTGGAGCTCGTCAAGCAGCTCACCTCAGGATCTTGTTAAGCATCTTGACTTGAGCTTTCTAGGATACTCACCTAACAACTTGCCTTGCCATGTCACCTTGAGCTCACCCAGGAGCTCACTGAGTAACTCAACTTGAGCTCACTCTAGGATCTCGTCAAGTATCTCACACTGAAAACTCCCATGGGAGCTCACTTGATAAGCTCGCCTTGCCAACTCACATGGGAGCTCCCCTTGCCAGCTCACATTAAGCTATCGTGAGGAGCTCACCTTGCCAGACTCACCTTGAGCTTAGAAGGTAGATCACCTTAGAGGTTTGTCAAGAATCTCGAGTTAAGTCTCACCCAAGAGCTTGTCAAGTAACTCACTTGGGAACTCACCTAGTACAGCTTGCACTTGCTAACTAGCCTTGATTTCACCTTGCCAAATGGCTCACCTTATGAGCTCACCTAGTGAGCTCACCTAGCAACTCACCTAGGGACCTCAGGCATAGGAGTTCACCAAGTATCTCACTTGGGAACTCGCCTAGTAGCTCGACTTGAGCTTACCTAAAAACTTTCCTAGGAGCTTGCTCTTGATAACTCACCTTGCTTAGCTTAACTTGAGCTTGCCCAGGAGCTCTCTAAAGAGCTCAAATTGAGCTCACCTGGGAGCTTATCAAGTAGGTTGCTGTGAAAACTCACATGGGAGCTTACCTTATCAAATCACCTGATGGGAGCTCACCTTGTCAACTTTCCTTGCAGCCTCTCCTTAAGGAGCTCACCTTGCCAACTAGCCTTTGAGCTCGTCTGGTAGCACACCTCAGAATTTGTTGCGTAGCTCATCAAGTAGCTTGCCTAGGAGCTTCACCTAAAAGCTTACCTGGGAGCTCATCGGAGTAGCTCACCGAGTAGGTTGACTTGATCTGGATTGTTAGATCACTTGTAAGCTTACCGAGTAGCTCTATGGGGACCTCACTTAGAAGCTCCCCAAGTAGCTCACTTGAGATCTCGCCTAGCAAAATCGACCTTGGATCTCACTGAACTACTTGCAAAGTAGCTCACCTAGGAGCTCTTCTGGGAGCTCGTCAACTCAGATTGATTTGAGCTCACCTGGGAGCTCATTGAGTAACTCACCTAGGAACTCACCTAGGAGGTCACCTAATGAGATCACCTTACCAACTGAGCTTGAGCTCATCAAGTAGCTCAAATGTAAGCTCACCTCATGATATTCGTTGACAAGCTCACCTTTGTAGCTCACCTGGGATAGCCCACCGAGTAGCTCACCTAGGAAGCTCAACTAGGAGCTCGGCAAGTAGTTTCCCCAGGAGCTCATTGATCAGTTCGACTTGAGCTTGCTAGGAAACTCACCTGGGAGCTTGCCTGATAGCTCAGACGTAGTAGCTTGTATTGAGCTCACCCATGAGATATTTGAGCAACTTGAATTGAGCTCACCTAGGAACCTGGTGAAGTAGATCACCTAAAAACTCACATGAATAGCCCACCTAACAGCTCACCTTGCCAACTCGCATAGAATCTCACCTCATCAACTCAACTTACTAGCTTACCTTGAACTCGCTGAGGAGCTCACCTTACCAACTCTCCTTAAGTTTGTATGGTAGCTCGCCTTATTTTTTTTGAGTATCTCACTGAGTAGCTCACTGTGTAGGTTAAGATGAACTCACTTATGAGCTTTCTGAGTAGCTCACCATGGACCTCACCTAGGAGCTCACCAAGTACCTCGCTTGGGAGCTTGCCTAATAGTTCACATTGGAGCTCACCAAATAGCTCACCAAGTAGCTCAACTGGGAGCTCACTGCTCAGCTCTAGTTGAGATCACTCAAGATCTCGTCGAGTAACTCCCTTGGGAACTCACTTGGGAGCTCACCTGACAGCTCACATTGTAAATTAGCTTAGAATTCACCTTACCAAATCACCTTGAGCTCACCTTGCCAACTCACCTTGAGCTCATCTGGTACCTCGTATGTAAGCTCACCTGAGAGATTATTGACAATCTCACCTTTTAGCTAACTTGGGAGCTTACCAAGTAGTTCACCTAGGAGCTCAGCTGGGAGCTTGGCAAGTAGCTCGCCCAAGAAGTCATCGAGCAACTCGACTTGAGCTTGCCCAAAAACTCACCTAGGAGCTCACATGATAGTTCACCTTACCAGCTCACCTTGAACTCACCCAGGAGCTCACCGAGTAGCTCGACTTGAGCTCATCTGAGAGCCCATCGAGTAGCTCACCTAAAAACTTGTATGGGAGCTCACTTGATAGCTCACCTTGCCAACTTACATGGGAAATCCCCTATAAGCTCTCCTTATCAGCTCACCTTGCGAAATCACCTTGAGCTCATCTAGTAGTTCACATTGGAGTTCATCGAGTAGGTCACCAAGTAGCTCACCTGGGAGCTCGACTAACAGCTCACTCGGGAGCTCACCTAATAACTTGGTTGGGAGCTCACCAAGTAGCTCACTAAGTAGGTTGGCTTGAGCTCACTTATGTTATCATTGAGAAGCTCATCAGGGACCTCACTTGAGATCTCTTCAAGTAGCTAACTTGGGAGCTCACCTAGCAGCTCACCAGGGAGCTCACCAAATAACTTACCAATTAGTTTGCATGGGATCTATTCTGGAGCTCACTGATCAACTCGAGTTGAGGTCACCCTAAAGCTAATCGAGTAACTTTCCTGTGAACTCAACTAGGAGCTCACCTGATAGCTCACCTTACTAATTCACCTTGAGTTTGCCTTGCCATCTCACCTTAAGCTCACCTTTGCCAACTCACCTTGAGCTGATTTGGTAGCTCGCATATAATCTCACCTCAGAGATTGCTGACAAGCTCACCTTTGAGCTCACCTAGGAGCTCACCAATCAGCTCACCTAGGAGCTCAGCTGGGAGCTCGGGAAGTAGCTCACCTAGGAGATAACCTGACAACTCGCCTTGCGAGCTCACCTTGAACTCACCAAGAAGCTCACCGAGCAGCTCAACTTGAGCTCCCTAAGGAGCTCATCAAGTAGCTTGCCTGAAAATTCACATGAGAGATCACCTTACCAACTTGTATGGGAGCTCACCTTTTAGTTCACCTTACCATCTCACATTAAGCTTCCTCAGGAGCTCACCTTACAAAGCCACCTTGAGCTTGTCTAGTAGCTTGCCTCAGAATTCATCGAGCAGCTCACCAAGTAGCTTGCCTGGGAGCTCACCTAACAGCTCACCTGGGAACTCACCTAACAGCTCAATTACAAGCTCATCAAGAAGCTCACTAAGTAGGTTGACTTGAGCTCGATTGTGAGATCATGGAGTAACTCACCGAGGACCTTGTCTGGGAGCTTACCAAGTAGATTTCTTGGGAGATCACCTAGCAACTCACCTGGGTGCTTACCGAATAACTCACCAAGTAGCTCACCTGGGAGCTCTTCTGGGAGCTCACCAATTAGCTCAAGTTGAGCTCATGTGGGAGCTTGTTGAGTAACTCACCTGGGAACTCACATTGCTAACTTTCCTGGGAGCTCACCTGACTGCTCGCCTTGTCAACTTACCTTAAGCAATCCTTGCAAACTTACCTTGAGCTTGCCTTTCCAACTCACCTTGAGCTCATATGGTAGCTGTTGTCAAAATTTCACCCCCCTAGGGTAAATTTCGATAACATGTATCAGAGTTTTGTAGTTCCAAGCATGTAGATTGATCCAAGGAAAATCGTGAAAATTGGCCAAGTCCTGCTCAAGGTCGCCTTTGGGACAATTGGAACAAAGGGACGCGAAGGGCGCGAATCAGCCGGTTTCCCCAAAACAGAGAATTTTTGCAAAGGAACAATCATGCCACGAGGGCGTGAAGGGCGCGAAAAGGCAAAGCGGTAAAGTAAGGGAAGCCCATTTTGGGTGGTTCGGAAGAATTTGTCCCAAGCAGTAAAGGGAGATCTAGGAAAAATGTACGTGAAAGACGTGAACTGGCCGGTTTGGCTGGAATGGGAAACTTTCACACTGGGACATCTAGGCTGCAGGGACGTGAGGGACGCGGATAGCCGAAAAAGTCGAGAGCCAATCAGATTACGCCACGTGTCATCAGCAGATAAGGGACAAGGAATCCCATTTCGGGTGGATCAAAGTTTTCTGTCCCAAACAGCACTGGGACATCTGGGACAAAAAGACGTGAAGAGCGCGAAAGAGCTGGCAGGCCCACGGACCAATCAAATCATGACACATGTCATAAGGGAAAAGGTCAAAAAGTCAAAGGGCGAGTTTTGAAGGGTCATCCCGAACCAATGGGATAGTGCCACGTGTCCTAGCTAGGGCCCACAAGGAAATTTCAAAGGAAAGCCCGCGGAAAGGTGGAGGAGAGAGAATTATTTAGCGAATCAAAGCCTACCACGTGTCATCTAGGTGGCAAAGTGCGGGAAAATATTTCAAAATCTATCTTGATCTGTTTCGTACCCTCAATCTTCAGATCGACATATCTTTCGATCCAGAGCTCAGATTTGCACGTTCTTTATATCAACGGAAAGCTTGTGAGATTCTTTACATGATTCCAAGGTTAATCTTGCATTTTTGTTGAGGGTGAAGAGAGAAAATCAAGAAACGCCTCTGGCACAAAAAAAAAACAGAAGTAATGCTTCAACAAACAACTTTAATGCAGCAGACAGTTCGCCGCTTCTGTTAGGCAGCCCACCGTTTTGCCAGGATCCACCACTTCTGCCATGATGGATGAATTGAATGCAACCTGGAGGTGGTTGGGGTAGTTTTAGCTTTCAATCCTCTCTTTCCTCTCTCATTCTTCCTATATATTGTAAAGAGGAACTTCTTTTCAAGGTCAAACATTTTCTGTTTTACCTCTCCCTTCTTCTCCTTAGGTGAATTTGTGGAATTCGAACCTCTCATTTGAACTGTAATACTATTCTGCCTCATGGCATTCTGTGGTGTATTGTATCAATCTTTGGAGCAAGTAATGCATGTCTGTGGATGATTCTCAGCCCTCTCTGTGTTCTTTCTTGCATCCTCTTGGTCTTTCACTGCAGGTTTTGTCATCTGTGCATGGTCTTATATCACATTCAAATGGTCTTTGTTTATTGGCAAAACATATGTTCTTCATTCCTTGGTGCATCACCTCCTTATCTTAGGTTTATTTTATGAATTTATCTCTCCCTATCTCCTTGGTAGTTAGTTTAGGTTTTGGGTAAACCTCTACGTTTCATTCGTGCATCTGAACAGAGGAATAGGAGCTGGCCTTCATCTGGAGAGCTTTTCCGATTTCGTAAGGTCCCACACTTGGGAAAAGCTCCATGTTGTGCAATCACACTGAGATTCTCAACCCATTGTGTTGAAGAGTCCCAGGGGTAATGTGATTTTGCACCAACAATTTTGGCATGCCCGGTGGGACCTTAGAGGTCTTCCACTTCATCTTTTGCAGGTTGGTGTGTTCCTGTGAAGATTTCAGCCTTTGGAGGCACTTACAAACACATCTGGCAACTCCATCTGATTAGCAACCCATTTCTGAAGTTACAGACCCGTTTTCCATCCATTCCCGTTCATCCTTCTTTCCATCTCTTTCATTCTTTCCCATTCCATGAGGTTGTGTAATCATGACTTCATTTCCATCATGGAATTCACACCAACAACAACAGTATATTCCACCTCTAACATGTTTTACAAATCCTCCAAATCAACATTTTGAGCAGATTCAAGATCAGTATGCATACCCATATGAGTAGCAGTGCCAAAGTTAGTTTGGCTATGGAGCCTTCCAAGAGCAATAGTATGCATACAATGAAGACCATCAGATCCAAGATGCTGGTCTGTTGGAGAAAATCTGTAAGATGGAGGCAAAGATGGTGTAGTCCAGAGCAACAACTCAGATGAGAGCTTTCAGAATTTGTTGCAGGACTCCTTGTCCATGGGGAGGCCCTTTTCCAAGACACTTCAGCCCTCAAGAGAAGCTGGACTTCATGATAAAGATGCTACCCCAACTTGCACAATGGACATCAGAAATAGAGGCCTATACATTCGGTGTTGAACAACCTTGTCAATGGGTAAGTTCTACACCATCATCTAGTTTTTCTCTTCCCATTACTCAAGCAGCATCATCTCATTTGGACTTGCAAATTTTGAACTCTCCATCTGCTGTCCCAAATGTTGATCCCATGTCTCCACCTCTCAGTCTTCCACCACACCTCAATTCTTCTTTCCTTTTTCCTTCCAAACAGTCATCCTCTCCACAAGAGCTAAAAGAAATCCCCCCTCCTCTAAAGAAACAAGATATTTCATCTCCTTTACCACCACAAAAAATTTCCAAATCAATTGAGTTGCAACCCACCCCTCCTCTTGCATTCCCAATTCCATGTGGGGAAGACGAAATTGAAAAAATCAGTCATCAAGGACAGCAAGAGGAAGAGCCAAGAAAAGAAGAAATGATTAAGAGCTTAGTAAGTTTGGCTACCAAGTTTTGTATGACAAAGATCCCCTTGATGGTTAAGCCTATAGAAGAGGCTAAGGTTAGAGAATAAATGGTGGTCAGGACTGATTCTGTTGCAGCAGAAGAAGAAGATTTTGCAGTCCCAACTTGTCCTCTAGAGCAGCAGATTGAAGAGTTTGACTTGAAAAAATTCATGCTGGAGGAGGAGCTCATTCAAGAGCAAGATTTTCTTCGAACATTTGATGAAGGAGAAGCTGCTCCAGATCCAGCAGCAGAGGAGCACATTCTAGCTGTGGAGGAGAAAGTTGCAGATCCAAGAGCTCTGAGCACAAAGCAGGCTACAGGAGAACCTTCATTTCTTCTTTCTACTTCACCTCTCTCAAGTTCCAGTGCTGAAGAGGAGTTTGACCTCTCAAAATCAATGTTGGAGGGAGAAAGAAACCATGGTGGTCAAGTTATAGATCAAGAGGACACCATGGAGGAAGTTGAACATTTGTAGCAGGACAGCCATGAGGCAGTTTATCTATCAAATTTGGAGGATTGTTTTGATGGAGAAGAGCCGGTTGAGTTTCCACCATTCTCTCTTTCATCATCCACATTCCAAACACAAGAGTCTACTGTCCTGAAGGAGAACATTCATTTGCAGTAGCCTACATCTTATAACAGCTCTTCGGAATCAAGATTGGAAGATTTTAATCTTTCATGTTCTTCATTGGAGGAAGAGAAAGGGCAGAAGGGTTCTACCATTGCTTCCACACCATCCATTCAAGGTCTACAAGAAGACTCCATTCTTGGAGTTGAAAATAAGAGCTATGGGCATATCAAACTGATCTGACCTTGCCCAATCAGGTATTTGGCTTCATTGGAGCCAAAGGAGAAGTCACAACCAGTCATGCTTGCTTCTGAGCATGAGGGTGAGCTACAAAGTATCAAGGATCAGTTGTCATACCTCTTCAACCCAAATGCAGAGCAACTAAAAGAGGCATTGAATTTGCCTTTAGTTGATACCTTGATGATTTGTGTGGAATACCAGCTTTTTGTTGATTTTCCACTCATCCTAACAACCATGATCAGCTCCAAATCAATTGCATGGCTGCCAATTTTGAAGAAAGGAAGCTATTTATCACAACCAGTTGCAAGGTTTGTTTAGCTTGCCTTTGCTTCCAGTTAGAGTAGAGTAGCTAGGTTTTCTTTCAGTAGAAGAAGTGCTTGTGCACACTCTGCATGTTCCATTCAGAGCATGTATGATTTTTAGTTCTGTACATAGTTTTGGTGTTGCCGGTTCTACTCTTGCACAGTTCATTTCAGTGGCATTTTGGTGAGAACAACTCCATGTCCGGTGGGATTCAAGTGCCTTAGAGGGAATTTTTCAAAGTTCAGATCAGTTTTCAGGCTTCCTTATGACTCCATGCCCAATGGATTGCTTCAGGCTACTGATCATTCACCTAGCAGGCAGGTGACCCCACTGAGTCGTCAAAACTGTTGTCAAAATTTCACCCCCCCAGGGTAAATTTTGATAACATGTATCAGAGTTTTGCAGTTCTAAGCATGTAGATTGATCCAGGAAAAATCGTGAAAATTGGCTAAGTCCTGCTCAAGGTCGCCTTTGGGACAATTGGAACAGAGGGATGCGAAGGGCGCGAATCGGCCAGTTCGCCTGAAACAGAGAATTTTTGCAAAGGAACAATCGGGCCGTGAGGGCGCAAAGGGTGTGAAAAGGCGAAGCGTTAAAGAAAGGGAAGCCCATTTTGGGCGGTTCGAAAGAATTTGTCCCAAGCAGCAAAGGGACATCTGGGACAAATGTACACGAAAGACATGAACCGGCCGGTTCGGCCAAAATGGGAAACTTTCGCACTGGGACATCTGGGCCACAGGGATGTGAGGGACGCAGATAGCCGAAAAATCTGAGAGCCAATCAGATTGCGCCACGTGTCATCGGTAGATAAGGGACAAGGAAGCCCATTTTGGGTGGATCAGAGGTTTCTGTCCCAAATAGCACTGGGACATTCGGGACAAAAAGACGTGAAGGGCATGAAAGAGCCGTCAGGCCCATGGACCAATCAAATCATGACACGTGTCACAAGGGAAAAGGTCAAAAAGTCAAAGGGCGAGTTTTGAAGGGTCAGCCCGAACCAATGGGATAGTGCCACATGTCCCAACTAGGGCCCATAAGGAAATTTCAAAGGAAAGCCCGTAGAAAGGTGGAGGAGAGAGAATTATTCAGGGAATTAGAGCCTGCCACGTGTCGTCCAGGTGGCGAAGTGCGGGAAAATATTTCAAAATCTGTCTTGATCAGTTCCGTGCCCTAAATCTTCAGATTGACATATCTTTCGATCCAGAGCTCGGATTTGCACGTTCTTTATATCAACGGAAAGCTTGTGAGATTCTCTACATGATTCCAGGGTCAATCTTGCATTTTGGTTCATTGTGAAGAGAGAAAATCAAGAAATGCCTATGGCATGAAAAAACAAACAAAAGTAATGCTTCAACAAACAACTTTAATGCAGCAGACAGTTCACCGCTTCTGTTAGGCATCCTGCCGTTTTGCCAGGATCCGCTGCTTCTGCCATGATGGATGAATTGAATGCAACTTGGAGGTGGTTGGGGTAGTTTTAGCTTTCCCTCCTCTCTTTCCTCTCTCATTCTTCCTATATATTGTAAAGAGGAACTTCTTTTCAAGGTCAAACATTTTCTGTTTTGCCTCTCCCTTCTTCTCCTCAGGTGAATTTGTGGAATTAAAACCTCTCATTTGAACTGTAATACTATTCTGCCTCATGGCATTCTGTGGTGTATTGTATCAATCTTTGGAGCAAGTAATGCATGTCTGTGGATGATTCTCAGCCCTCTCTGTGTTCTTTCTTACATCCTCCTGGTCTTTCACTGCAGGTTTTGTCATCTGTGCATGGTCTTATATCACATTCAAATGGTCTGTGTTTATTGGCAAAACATATGTTCTTCATTCCTTGGTGCATCACCTCCTTAGCTTAGGTTTATTTTATGCATTTCTCTCTCCCTATCTCCTTGGTAGTTAGTTTAGGTTTTGGGTAAACCTCTGCATTTCATTGGTGCATCTGAATAGAGGAATAGGAGCCGGCCTTCATCCGGAGAGATTTTACGATTTCGCAAGGTCCCACACTTGGGAAAAGCTCCATGTTGTGCAATCGCAATGAGGTTCTCAACCCATCGTGTTGAAGAGTCCCAGGGGTGCTATGATTTTGCACCTACAGTAGCTTGCATGTAATCTCACCTAAGTGATTGTTGATAAGCTCACCTTTGAGCTTTCTTGGGAGCTCATCAAGTAGCTCACCTAGGAGCTCAGCTGGGAGCTTGATAAACAGGTCACCCAGGAGCTTGTCAAGCAACTCAACTTAAGCTTCCCTTGAAACTCACCTGGGAACTCACCGGACAGCTCACCTTACTAACTCACCTTGAGCTCACCGAGTAGCTCGACTTGAGATCACTGGAGAGCTTGTTAAATAGCTCACCTGAAAACTGACATAGGAGCTCACCTGATAGCTCACCCTGACAACTCACATGGGACCTCTCCTATAAGCTCACCTTGTCAACTCACCTTGAGCTTGCTAAGGAGCTCACCTTGCGCTCGCTGAGGAGCTCACCTTGCTAACTCGCCTTGAGCACCTCTTGTATATCACCTCAGAGTTTGTCAAGTAGCTCACCTGGGAGCTCACCTAACAGCTCATCTAGGAGCTCATCGTAACAGGTCACCGAATAACTCATCAAGTAAGATGACTTGAGCTCACTTGTGAGCTCACCGAGTAACTCGCCAAGGACCTTTCTTGGGAGCTCAGCAAGTAGCTCACTTGGGAGCTCTCCTAGCTACTCACCTATGAGATTTATGAATAGTTTACCAAATATCTCTCCTAGAAGGTCTTTTGGGACTTCACTGATAAGATCGTATTAAGCTTGCCCATGAACTCGTCGAGTAACTCACATGGGAACTCACAGTTCATCAAGGAGCTCATTAAGTAGCTCACCTAAAAACTCTCATGGGAGCTCACCTTGCCAGTCTACCCTGAGCTCACTGAGGAGCTCACCTTGCTAACTCACCTTGAGCTTATCTGGTATCTCACCTTGGAGTTTCTCAAGTAGCTCACCAAGTAGCTTGCCTGGGAGCTCATTTTGTAGCTCAATGAGTATGTTTACTTGAGCTCACTTATCAGTTCACTGAGCAGCTCTCTGGGGACCTCACCTAGTAGCTCACCAAGTAGCTCACTTAGGAAGTCACCTAGCAGCTCACCTGGGAGCTCACCAAATATCTCGGTAAGTATATCACCTAGGAGCTCTTCTGAGAGCTATATGATCAGCTCAAGTGTAGCTCACCCAAGAGATCGTCAAGTAACTCACTTAAGAAATCACCTAAGAGCTCACCTGAAAGCTCTGCTTACTAACTCACCTTGAGCTCACCTTTCCAACTCACCTTGAGCTCACCTTACAAACTCACCTTGAGCTCTTCTTATAGCTTACATGTAAGCTCACCTCAGAGATTGCTGACAAGCTAACCTTTGAGCTCACATGTAGCTTACCCAAGAGCTCATCGAGTAGCTCACCTTGATTTTTCCCAGAAAATCACCTGGGAGCTCACCGTTCCAGCTCCCTGGAGCTCGTCAAGCAGCTCACCCAAAAACTCAGATGGGAGCTTGCATGATAGCTTACCTTACCATCTTGCATGGGAGCTCACTGAGGAGCTCACATTACCATTTTTCCTTGAGCTCATCTAGCATATTTCCTTAGAGTTTCATCGAGCAGATCACCTAACAGCTCACTTGGGAGCTCACCTAACAGCTCACCTAGGAGCTCACCGAGAAGCTTGTCTTGAGCTCAGCAGGTTAGCTGACTTGAGCTTGCTTGTGAGCTCACCTAGTAGCTCACCTAGGGACCTCACCTGGGAGCTCATCAAGTAGCTCACTTGGGAGCTTACCTAGCAACTCACCTTACCCAACTTGGAGCTCACTGAATATCTTGCCAAGTACCTCACCTTGCAAACTTTCCTTGAGTTCTTCCAACTCCACCTTAAGCTCATCTGGTAGCTCATGTAAGCCTCAGAGATTTCCGACAAGCTCACCTTTGAGCTTGCCTGGGAGCTCATCGAGTAGCTCATCTAGGAGCTCAGCTGGGAGCTCAAGTAGCTCACCCAGGAGCTTATCGAGTAGCTCGACTTGAGCTTCCCTAGAAACTCACCTGGGAGCTCACCTGACAGCTCACCTTGAGCTTGCCAAGTAGCTCACCTAAAAACTCACATAGGAGCTCACCTGATAGCTCACCCTGACAACTCACATGGGACCTCTCCTATCAGTTCACCTTGCTAGCTCACCTTGAGCTCACTGAGGAGCTCACCTTACTAACTCACCTTGAGCTCATCTGAGTATCTTGCCTTAGAGTTCATCAAGTAGCTCACCTAACAGCTCTCATGGGAGCTCACCTAACAGCTCATCTAGGAGCTTGCCTAATAGCTCACCTGGGAGCTCACCGAATAGCTTGTCAAGTAAGATGAATTTATCTCACTTATGAGCTCACTTGTGAGCTCACTGAGGACCTCGCCTGGGAGCTTGGCAAGTAGCTCACTTGGGAGCTCACCTAGCAGTCTCACCTAGGAGCTCTACAAATAGCTCGCCAAGTAGCTCACCTAAGAGGTCTTCTGGGAGTTTTTCGATAAGCTCGAGTTGAGTTCACCTAGGAGATTGTCAGTAACTCATGTGGGAACTCATAGTTCATCTAGCAGCTTATCAAGAAGCTCACCTAAAAAACTCATATGGGAGCTCACCTTGCTAGGCTGCCTTGAGGTCACTGAGGAGCTCACCTTACAACTCACCTTGAGCTTGTCTGGTAGCTCACCTTAGAGTTTATCAAGTAGCTCACCAAGTAGCTCACTTGGAGCTCACCTAACAAACTCACTTGGGAGCTCATTGAGCAGCTTGCCAAGTAGGTTGACTTGAGCTCACTTGTGAGTTCACCATTGAGCAGCTCACCGGAAACTCACCTAGGAGCTCACCAAGTAGCTTGTCTAGTAGCTCACCTGGGAGATCACCTGCTGAAGATCTCACCAAGTAGCTCACCTGGGAGCTCTTCTGGGAGCTCGCCGATCAGCTCGAGTTGAGCTCACCTAGGAGCTCATCGAGTAACTCACATAGGAACTCACCTAGGAGCTCACTTGACAGCTCTCCTTGCCAACTCACCTTGAGCTCACCTTTCCAACTCACCTGTAGCTTGCCTTGCCAACTCACCTTGAGCTCATCTAGTAGCTTGCATGTAAGCTCACCTAAGAGATTGCTGAAAGATCTCACCTTTGAGCTCACCTAGGAGCTCATCGAGTAGCTCACCTAGGAGCTTGTCTAAGAGCTCAGCATGCAGCTCACCTAGGAGCTCATCGAGTAGCTCAACTTGAGCTTGCCTTGAAACTCACCTAGGGAGCTCATCAAGTAGCTCACCCAAAAAATTGCATGGGAGCTTTCCTGATAGCTTGCCTTGCCATCTCACATGGGAGCCCACCTTGCCATCTCACCTTAAGCTCGCTGAGGAGCTCACCTTGCCATCTCACCTTGAGCTCATCTGGTAGCTTCCCTTAGAGTTCATCAAGTAATTCACCTAACAGCTCACCTAACAACAGATCACCTAGAAGCTCACCAAGAAGTTTGCTCGAGTAGGTTGACTTGAGCTCACTTGTGAGCTCACTGAGTAGCTCACCGGGGTCCTCACCTAGGAGCTCACCAAGTAGCTCACTTGGGAGATCACCTAGCTCACCTGGGAGCTCACCGAATAGCTCCAAGTAGCTCTAGGAGAGCTCACTGATAAGCTTGAGTTGAGCTCACCTGTGAGCTCATCAAGTAACTCCCCTGGAACTCACCTAGAGCTTTCTGACAGCTCACCTTACCAACTCACCTTGAGCTTGCCTTGCCAACTTTCCTTGAGCTCACCTTGCCAACTCACCTTGAGCTCATCTAGGTAGCTCACATGTAAGCTCACCTCAGGTTCATTTCTGACAAGCTCACCTTTGAGCTTCACCTTGGAGCTCACCGAATAGCTCACCTAGGAGCTTGGCTGGAAGCTCGACAAATAGCTCACAAAGGAGTTCATCAAGTAGCTCAACTTGAGCTTGCCCAGAAACTTGCCTGGGAGCTCACCTGATAGCTCACCTTTCTAGCTCACCTTGAGCTCACCCAGGAGCTCACTGAGTAGCTCAACTTGAGCTCATCCAGGATCTCATCAAGTAGCTCACCCAAAAACTCACATCAGAAGTCTCACCTTGATAACTCACCTTGCCAACTCACATGGGAGATAACCTATCAACTCACCTTGAGCTCATCTGAGGAGCTCACCTTGCCAACTCACCTTGAGCTTGTTTGGTAGCTCACCTTAGAGTTCATTGAGTAGCTCGCCATGTAGCTTGCCTAAACACTCACCTGGGAGCTCACCTAACACCTCACCTGGGAGCTCACCTACGTAGCTCTGCCACGGAGTAGGGGACGTCACCTAAGAGCTCACTTGGGAGCTCACCTAATAGCTCACGTGTAGGAGCTCATTATCAATAGCATGACAAGTAGCTCACCTGAGAGCTCTTCTGGGAGCTTTCCGTTCAACTCAAGTTAAGCTCACCTCAGGAGCTCATCAAATAACTCACCTAGGAACTTACCTGGGAGCTCACCTGATAGCTCACCTTACCAACTGACCTTGAGCTTTCCTTACTAACTAACTCACCTTGAGCTCACCTTGCCAACTCACCTTGAGCTCATATGGTAGCTCACATGTAAGCTCACCTGAGAGATTGTTGACAAGCTCACCTTTGAGCTCACCTAGGATCTCACCAAGTAGCTCACCTAGGAGCTTGACTCGGAGCTCGGTAAGTAGCTCACCTAGGAGCTCATCGAGTAGCTCGACTTGAGATTTCCCCGAAACTCACCTGGGAACTCACCTTATATGTCACCATGTTAGCTCATCTTGAGCTCACCCAGGAGCTCACTAAGCCTCTCAGCTTGAGCTCACCCAGGAGCTCGCCAAGTAGCTCAACTTGAGCTCACCTGAATCTTATTAAGTAGCTCACCTAAAAAATCACATGGGAGCTTTTTTGACAGTTCACCTTTTCCAACTCGCATGGGATCTCACCTATTAGCTCACCTTTCCAGCTCACCTTGAGGTCACTGAGGAGCTCACCTTACCAACTCACCTTGAGCTCATAAGGTAGCTCACATCAGATTTTATCAAGCTTGCCAAGTAGTTCACCTAGGAGCTTACCTAATAGCTCACCTGATATCTCACCTAACAGCTTTCCTGGGAGTTCACTGAGTAGGTTGACTTAAGCTCTTGTGAGCTCATCGAGTAGCTCACCAGGGACATCACCTGGGAACTCCAAGTAGCTCACTTGGGAGCTCACCTAGCAGCTCACTTGGGAGCTCACCTGAGCTAGATTGCCAAGTAGCTCACCTAGGAGCTCTTCTAGGAGCTCACCGATCAGCTCAAGTTGAGCTCACCTGGGAGCTCATCCAGTAACTCACTTGGGAACTAACCTGGGATCACTTCCTGATAGCTCACTTTGCTAACTCACCTTGAGCTCACCTTTCCAACTAGCTTAATTTTGAGCTCACATGGGAGCTCATTAGCAGCTCAGCTAGGAGCTTGGTTGGGAGCTCGATAAGCAGCTCAACCAGGAGCTTGTCAACCAGGTCAACTTGAGCTTGCCCAAAAACTCACCTAGGAGCTCACCTCATAGCTTACCTTCCCAGCTAACCTTGAGGTCACCCAGGAACTTTTCAAATAGCTCAACTTGAGCTCACCTAGGAGCTCATCAAGTAGCTCACGTGAAACTCTCATGGGAGCTCACCTGACAGCTCACCTTACCAACTCAGATGGGAGCTCACCTATCAGGTCACCTTGAGCTCACTAAGGAGCTCACCTTGCCAAATCACCTTGAGCTCATCTGGTAGCTCACCTCAGAGTTCATTAAGTAGCTCACCAAGTAGCTCACCTAGGAGCTTGTCTAGGAGATCACTGAGTAGCTCACTGAGTAGGTTGACTTGAGCTTGCACAGGAGCTCATCAAGAAGCTCACTTGAAAACGTGCATGGGAGTTGGCCTGACATCTTGCCTTTCTAACTCACATGGGAACTCCCCTATCAACTCCCCTATAAGAGTTCATTGAGTAGCTTTCTGAGTAGCTCACTTGGGAACTTGACTAATAGCTCACCTGGGAGCTCACCTAATAGCTCACTAGGAGTTCACCAAGTAACTCGCTGAGTAGGTTAACTTGAGCTTGCTTATGATCTTGCCGAGTAGCTCACCAGGGACCTCACCTAGGAGCTCACCAAGTAGCTCCCTTAGGAGCTCACCAAGTAGCTCACCTACCTAACAGCTTACTTGAGAGCTCACTGAACAGCTCACAAGTAGCTCACCTGGGAGCTCTTCTTGGAGCTCACCAATCAGCTCAAGTTGAGCTCACCTAAGAGCTTGTCAAGTAACTCACCTTGGAACTTACCATTCCAACTCACCTTGAGCTCACCTTTCCAACTTTCACCTTGAGCTCATCTTATATCTCACATGTAATCTCACCTTAGAGATTACCTTGAACTCACCTTTGAGCTCACCTTGGAGCTCACAGAGTAGCTCACCTAGGAGCTTGGTTGGGAGATCAAAAATAGGTCACCCAGGAGCTCGTCGAGTAGCTCAACTTGAGGTTACCTAAAAACTCACCTGGGAGCTCACCTGTAAGCTCACTCTTGGAGCTCACCAAGCTCACCTAGGATCTCGACTTGAGCTCACCTAGGAGCTCATTAAGTAGATCTCCCTAAAACTCACATGGGAGCTTGCCTGACAGCTCACCTAAAAACTCAAATGGGAGGTCACCTGATAGCTCACTATGAAAATCACATGGGAGCTCACATATCAGCTCACCTTGCTAGCTCACCTTAAGCTTGTTGAGGAGCTCACCTTAGTAACTCACCTCGAGCTCATCTGGTAGGTCACCTCATAGTTCATCAGAGTAGCTACCAAGTAGCTCACCTGGGAGCTCACCTTGGAGATCACCTAATAGCTCACCTAGGAGCTCACTGAGTAGATCACCGAGTAGGTTGAACTTGAGCTCACTGCGTAACTTGTTGGGCACCTCACCAAGTAGCTCACTTAGGAGCTCACCTAGCACATCACCTTGGAGCTCACTGAATAGCTCACCAAATAGCTTTCCTGAGAGCTCTTCTGGGAGCTCGCCTGATCATCTCACCTTGAGCCACCTGGGAGCTCACCTGAAGCTTACCTTGGAGCTCACTGAGGAGCTCACCTTATCGACTCCCTTTGAGCTCACCTTGCCAACTCACCTTGAGCTCATCTAGTCAGCTCACATGTAAGCTCACCTTAAAGATTACTAACAAGCTCACCTTTGAGCTCACCTAGGAGCTAACCACTTAGCTCACCTAGGAGCTTGGCTGGGAGCTCAGTAAGTAGCTTTCCTAGGAGCTCCTCTAGTATCTCAACTTGAGCTTTCCTGAAAAGCTCACTAGGAGCTCACCTGATAGCTCACCTTGCCAACTCACCTTGAGCTCTCATAGGAGCTTGACAAGAATCTTGACTTGAGCTTGCATGGGAGCTTGTCAAGTAGCTCACCTGAAAACACACATGAGAGCTCACCTAAAAACTTGCCTAGAAACTCACATGGGAGCTCACCTATCAGCTTTCCTTACCAGCTCACCTTGACCTCACTTATGAGATCACCTTGCCAACTCACCTTGAGCTTGTCTGGTAGCTCACCTCAAAGTTCTATCGAGTAGCTCCCCAAGTGAGCTCACCTGGGAGCTCACCTAATAGCTTGCCGGGGACCTCATATGGGATCTCGCCAAGTAGCTCACCCAGGAGCTCACCTAGAAACAACTTGTCAATTAGCTCTTCTGGGAGCTCACCAATCATCTCAAGTTGATCTCACCTAGAAGCTCATCGAGTAACTCACCTGGGAACTCACAGCTCATCTAGGAGCTTATCAAGAAGCTCACCTAAAAACTTATATGGGATCTCCCCTTTCTACCTCACCTTAAGCTCACTAAGGAGCTCACCTTGCCAACTCACCTAGACCTCATCTAGTAGCTCACCTCAGAGTTTATCAAGCAGCTCACCAAGTACCTTTCCTGGGAGCTCACCTAATAGCTCACCTAGGATCTCACCTAACAGCTCACTTGTGAGCTCACCAGGGACCTCTGCTTGGGAGATCACAAAGTATCTCATTTGGGAGCTCACCAAGAAACTCACCTGGGATCTCACTGAAAAACTCGCTAAGTAGCTCACCTAGGATCTCTTCTAGGCACTCACTGATCACATCAAGTTGAGCTTTCCCCAAGATCTTGTTGAGTAAATCACCTGGGAACTCACCTGGGAGCTCACCTAATAGCTTTCCTTTCTAACTCACCTTGAGCTCAGCTGGTATCTCACATATAATCTCACCTCAAAAATTTCCAACAAGCTCACCTTTGAGCTCACCTAAGATCCTACTAAGCAACTCACCTAGGAACTCAGCTAGGAGCTCGACAAGTAGCTCACCTAGGTGCTCGTTGAGTAGCTTGATAGCTGGACCTTGCATGGAAACTCAACTGTGAGCTTCCCTTGCCATCTCATCTTGAGATCATTGTAAGAGCTCATCCTAGCATCTCGACATGAGCTCATCAAGTAGCTCACCCAAAAACTCACATGGGAGCTCACCTGATAGCTCACCTTACCAGCTCGAATGGGAGATCACCTTGCCAACTCACCTTGAGCTAACATGAGCTCACCTTGAGTTCGTCGAGTAGCTCACCAAGTATATCTCCTGGGAGCTCACCTAGCAGCTCACCTGGAGCTCAACAAGTAGCTCACCGAGTAGGTTGACTTGAGCTCACTTGTGAGCTCACCTGACAGCTCACCTAGAAACTTATATGGGAGGTCACCTAATAGGTCACCCAGAAAATCACATGGGAGCTCACCTATTAGTTCACCTAGGAGCTCATCGAGTAACTCGATGAGAAGCTCAACTTGAGCTCATTCGGGAGCTCATCATGTAGCTCATGTGAAAACTCACATCGAGTAGCTCACCTTATCAAATCATATGGGAGCTAACTTATCAAATCACCTTTCCAGCTCACCTTAAGCTCACTGAGGAGCTCACCTTGCCAACTCACCTTGATCTCATCTGGTAACTTGCCTCAGAGTTCATTGAGTAGCTTGCCAAGTAGCTTGCCTAGGAGCTCACATAATAGCTTTCCTGGGAGCTCACCAAGTAGCTCGCTAAGAGGTTGACTTGAGCTCACTTTTGAGCTCACCAAGTAGCTCATAGGGGACCTCACCTAGGAGATCACCAACTAGCTCAGTTAGGAGCTCACCTAGTAGCTCACCTTGGAGCTCACTAAATAGCTCACCAAGTAGCTCACCTGAGAGCTCTTGTAGGAGCTTTCTAGGATTAGCTCGAGTTGAGATCACTCACAGAGCTCATCGAGTAACTCACCTAAGAAATCACCTGGGAGCTCAGCTTGCCAACTCCCCTTGAGCTCACCTTTCTAACTCACCTTGAGCTCATCTGGTTACTCGTATGTAAGCTCACCTCATAGAGCTACTGACAAGATCACCTTTGAGCTCACCTAGGAGCTCACTTATCATCTTGCCTTGCCAGCTCACCTTGAGCTCAATTAGGAGATCACCTTGCCAACTCACCTTGAGCTTGTCTAGTATCTCACCTCAGAGTTCATTGAGTAGCTCACCAAGTAGTTCACCTAGGAGCTCACCTAACATCTCACCTGGTAGCTCACCTAAGTAGCTTGTTGAGTAGGTTTAGTTGAGATTGCTTGTGTTCACTTGTGATCTCACTGAGGACCTCACTTATGGGAGCTCACTTAGGTGAGTAGCTCATCGGGGACCTCACCTAGGAGATCACCAAGTAGCTTGCTTGGGAGCTCACCTAGTAGCTTGCCTGGGAGCTCACCTAGTAACTTTCCTGGGAGCTCACTAAATAGTTCGCTAAGTAGTTTACTTGGGTTCTGTTCTATGAGCTCACCGATCAGCTTGAGTTGAGCTCACCCAGGAGCTCGTCAAGTAACTCACTTGGGAACTCAACTAGGATCTCACCTTATAGCTCACCTTACCAACTTGCCTTAAGTTTTCCTTGCTAACTCACCTTAAGCTCACCTTGCCAAGTCACATTGAGCTCATATGGTAGCTCACATGTAATCTCACCTCATAGATTGCTGACAAGCTCACCTTTGAGCTCACCTGGGAGCTCACCGATCAGTTCACCTAGGATCTCAGCTGGGATCTCAGGAAGTAGCTCACCTAGGACCTCACTTGACAACTCACCTTGTCATCTCACCTTGAACTCACCCAAGAGCTCATCGAGAAGCTTGACTTGAGCTCCCCCAGGAGCTCATCAAGTAGCTCACCTGAAAACTCACATGGGAGATCACCTTAAAAAATTGCTAGCTATGGGAGCTTACCTATCAGTTCACCTTACCAACCCACCTTGAGCTTGTCTGGTAGCTCACCTCAAAATTTGTCAAGCAGCTCACCAAGTAGCTCACCTGGGAGCTCACCTAACAGCTCACTTGGGAGCTCACCGAGAAGCTCGCTGAGTAGGTTGACTTGAGCTCACTTATGAGCTCATAGAGTAGCTCACAAGGGACCTTGTCTGAGATCTTTCCAAGTATCTTGCTTGGGAGCTCACCCAGTAGCTCACTTGGGAGCTCACCGAATAACTCACCAAGTAGCTGAACTAGGAGCTCTTCTAGGAGCTCGCCGATCAGCTTGAGTTGAGCTTGCATGGGAGCTCGTTGAGTAACTCACCTAGGAACTCACCTTGCCAACTTACCTAGGAGCTTTCCTGACAGCTTTCCTTGCCAACTTGCCTTGAGCTCTCCTTGCAAACTTTCCTTGAGCTTGCCTTGCCAACTCACCTTGAGATCATCTGGTAGCTCAGATGTAAGTTCACCTTAGAGATTTTTGACAAGCTCACCTTTGAGCTTACCTGGGAGCTCACTGAACAGTTCACCTAGGAGATTAGTTTGGAGCTCGGTAAGTAGCTCACCTAGGAGGTCATCAAGCAGCTCAATTTGAGCTTTCCCAGAAACTCACCTGGGAGCTCACCTAATAGCTTGCCTTTCTAGCTCAACATGAGCTCACCTAAGAGCTCGCTGAGCAGCTCGAACTTAGCTCACCCAGGAACTCATCAAGTAGCTCACCTGAAAACTCACATGGGATCTTACCTAACAACTTGAATTGCCAACTCGCATGAGAGCTCACCTATGAGCTCACCTTGAGCTCACTTAGGAGCTCACCTTACCAACTCACCTTGAGCTCATCTGGTAGCTTTTCTAAGAGTTCATCAAGTATCTCACCATGTAGTTTTCCTAACAGCTCACTTGGGATCTCGTTAAGTAGCTCACTTGGGAGCTCACATAATAGCTCACCTAGGAACTCACCAAAAATCTCGCCAAGTAGCTCACCTAGGAGCTCTTCTGGGAGCTCACCAATCAACTCAAGTTGAGCTCACCCGGGAGCTCATCGAGTAACTCACCTGGGAACTCACCTAGGAGATCAACTGATAGCTCACCTTGCCAACTCACCTTGAGCTCACCTTGCCAATTCACCTTGAGCTCACCTTGCAACTCACTTATAGCTCATATGGTAGCTTGCATGTAAGCTCACCTAAGAGATTACCAATAAGCTCACCTTTGAGCTCACTTGGGATCTCATAGAACAGCTCACCTAGGAGCTCGACTGGGAGCTCAGCAAGTAACTTGCCTAGGAGCTCGTTAAGTAGCTCAACTTGAGCTTTCCCATAAACTCACCTAGGAACTTGCCTTACATCTCATCTTACGCTCACCCAAGAGCTCACCAAGCCACTCAACTTGAGCTCACCCATGAGCTCGTCAAGCAGCTCACCCAAAAACTTTCCTGGGAGCATGCCTGAAAGCTCACTGATCAGCTCGAGTTGAGCTCACCTGGGAGCTCACCTTATGAGTAACTCATCAAGTTGGTTAACCAAATATCTCGCTGAGTAGGTTGACTTAAGCTCACTTGTGTGCTCCTTCTGGGTGCTCACCAAATAGCTCGTCAGGGACCTTGCCAGGGATCTCACCAAGTAGCTCACTCAGGAGCTCACCTAGCAGCTTACCTAGGAGCTCACCGAATAGCTTGCCAAGTAGCTCACCTGAGAGCTCTTTTGGGACTTCACCAATCAGCTCAAGTTAAGCTCATCCTAGAGCTCATCATGTAACTCACCTAATAATCAACAAGGAGCTCACCTTAACCGAGCTTACCTTAACTCAACTCACCTTGAGCTCTCCTAGCTGGAGCTCAACTCACCTTGAGCTTGACCTTGCCTAGAACTCATCGTCACCTGAGCTCAGCTCACCTTGCTCAGCTCACATTCACCTTGAGCTCATCTCACCTCATCAGAGCTTCCTGACAAAGAGATCACCTTTGAGCTCACCTAGAAAATCACCGAGTACCTCACCTAGGAGCTCAGCAGGGAGCTCAGAAATAGGTCACCCAAGAGCTAGTTCAGTAGATTGACTTGACCTTGCTTGAAATCTCACCTCATAGCTCACCTGACAGATCACATTGCCAGCTCACCTTAAGCTCACCTAGGAGCTCACTGAGCAGCTCAACTTGAGCTCACATAGGAGCTCATCAAGTAACTCACCCAAAAACTTGCATGGGAGCTTGCCTGATAGCTCACCCAGAAACTCACATGGGAGGTCACTTGATAGCTCACCCAGAAAACTCACATGGGAGCTCACCTATCAGCTCACCTTGCTAGATCACATTAAGCTTGCTGAGGAGCTCACCTTGCCAACTCACCTTGAGCTTGTCTGGTAGCTCACCTTAGAGTTCACTAAGTAGAATTCCAAGTAGCGTACCTAGGAGCTCACCTAATCACCTGGGAGCTCACCTAACAGCTCCCTAGGAGCTCACCGAGTAGCTCACCAAGAGGTTGACTTGAGCTCACTTGTGAGCTCACCAAGTAGCTCACTTTTTAGCTCTGACCTCACCTAGCAGCTCACCTTAGAGCTCACTGAACAACTCACTAAGTAGCTCACTTGAGAGCTCTTCTGGGATCTCACCGATTAGTTCAAGTTGAGCTCAACCTAGAGCTCATCAAGTAACTCACCTAGGAACTCACCTGGGAGCTCACCTGACAGCTCACCTTGCCAACTCCCCTTCAGCTTGCCTTACTAACTCACCTTGAGCTCGTCTGGTAGCTCACATATAATCTCACCTAAGAGATTACTGACAAACTGACCTTTGAGATTTCCTAGGAGCTAACCGAGTAGCTCACCTAGGAGGTCAGCTGGGAGCTTGAAAAATAACTCACCCAGAAGCTCCTCAAGTAGCTCACCTTGAGATCACTTAGGAGATCACCTTACCAACTCACCTTGAGCTTGTTTGGTATCTCACCTAAGATTATGTCAAGTAGCTCCCCAAGTAGCTCACCTGGGAGTTCACCTAACAACTCACTTGGGAGCTCACTAAGTAGCTCATCGAGTAGGTTGACTTTAGCTTTCTTGTGAGCTCACTTATGAGCTCACTGAGTAGCTTACTGGGGACCTCGCATAGGATCTCACTAAGTAGCTCAATTAAGATCTCGCCTAGCTATTCACATAGAAGCTCATCAAACAGCTTGTAAAGTAGCTCACTTAGGACCTATTCTGGGAGCTTTTTGATCATCTCAAGTTGATCTCACCTAGAAGCTCGTCAAGTTACTCACCTGGAAATCACAGCTCATCCAAGAGCTCGTCAAGTAGCTCACCTAAAAGCTCACATAGGAGCTCACCTTGCCAGCTTGTCTTGAGCTCACTGAGGAGCTTGCCTTGCCAATTTACCTTGAGCTCATCTTGTAGCTCACCTTAGAGTTCATCGATCAAACTCTCACCTGGAAGTAGCTCACCTAGAAGCTCACCTAATAGCTCACTTGTGAGCTCTACAGGGACCTCACTTGGGAGATCACCAAGTAGCTCATTTGGGAGCTCGCCTAGCAACTCACCTGGGAGGTCATCAAACAACTCACCAAGTAGCTCACCTGGGAGTTTGCGTATTAGCTTGAGTTGAGCTCACCCAAGAGCTTATCAAGTGACTCACCTGGGAACTCACTTGGGAGCTCACCTGAGAGCTTACCTTGCCAACTCACCTTGAGCTCACCTCAGACATTGTTGACAAGCTCACCTTTAAGCTCACCTAAGAGCCCACTGAGCAGCTCACCTAGAAGCTCAGCTAAGAGCTTAGCAAGAAACTCACCCAGGTGCTCGACGAGTAGCTTTACTTGAGCTTGCACAGAAACTCACCTGGGAGCTCACCTTGAGCTCACCTAGGAGCTTGCTGAGTAGCTTGACTTGAGCTCATCAAGTAGCTCACCCAAAAACTCACATGGGACCTTGCCTTACCAACTCGAATGGGAGCTCACCTTACCAGCTCACCTTGAGCTCACTGAGGAGCCCATCTTCCCAACTCACCTTGAGCTCATCTGGTAGCTCACCTCTGAGTTCATCGAGTAGCTTTCCAAGTAGCTCACCTAGGAGCTCACCTATCAGATCACCTGGGAGCTCAACGAGTAGCTCACTGAGTAGGTTGACTTGAGATTTCTTGTGAGATTTCATGATAGCTCACTCAGAAACTCACATGGGAGGTCACCTGATAGCTCACCCAGAAACTCACATGGGAGCTCACCTATCAGCTCACCTTATCAGCTCACCTTAAGCTAACTAAGGAGCTCACCTTACCAACTCACCTTGACCTCATCTGGTAGCTCACCTAAAATTTCGTCGAGCAGTTTGCCAAGTAGATCACCTGGGAGCTTGCCTAATAGCTCACCTGGGAGCTCACCTAACAGCTCACCTAGGAGCTCACTGAGTAGGTTTACTTGAGCTCACCGAGTAGCTCACTGGGGACCTCACCTGGGAGCTCGACAAGTTGCTCACTTGGGAGCTTGCCTAGCAACTCACCTTGAAGCTCACCAAATAACTCACCAAGTAACTCTCCTGAGAGCTCTTCTAGAAGCTCACTGATCAGCTCAAGTTGAGCTCACTTGGGAGCTCATTAAGTAACTCACCTGGGAACTCATCTAGGAGCTCACCTGACAGCTCGCCTTGCCAACTCCCCTTGATCTCACCTTTCCAACACACCTTGAGCTCATCTTGTAGCTTACATATAAGCTCACCTTAGAGATTTGTGACAAGCTCACCTTTCAGCTCACCTAGGAGCTTCAGTAGCTCACCTAGGAGCTTAGCTAGGAGCTTGGCAAGCTCACCCAAGAGCTCCTCGAGTAGCTCAACTTGAGCTTACTTGAAAAACTCACATGGGAGCTCACCTAACAGCTCACCTTGCCAGCTCACCTTGAGCTCACACAGGAGCTTACCGAGCATCTCGACTTGAGCTCCAATAGGAGCTTGTCAAGTAGCTCACTCGAAAACTTGCATGGGAGCTCACCTAATAGCTCACCTAGAAACTCACGTGGGAGCTCACCTATCAGCTTGCCCTACCAGCTTGCCTTGAGCTCGCTTAGGAGATCACCTTACCAACTCACCTTGAGCTTGTCTAGTAGCTCACCTCAGAGTTCATCAAGCATCTCCCAAATAGTTTGCCTAGGGGCTCACCTAACAGCTCACCTGGGAGCTCACTGAGTAGTTCGTCGAGTAGGTTGACTTGAGATTGCTTGTGAGCTCACTTGTGATCTCATCAAGTAGCTTATAGGGGACCTCACATGGGATCTCACCTAGCAGCTCACCTAGAAGTTCCCTGAATAGCTTGTCAAGTAGCTCACTTAGGAGCTCTTCTTAGAGCTTCCCTATCATCTCAAGTTGATCTCACCCAGAAGCTCATCAAGTAACTCACCTAGGAACTCACAGATCATCTAGGAGCTTGTCAAGTAGCTCAACCTAAAATTCACATGGGATCTCACCTTGCCAGCTCACCTTGATCTCATTGAGGAGCTCACCTTGCCAACTCACCTTGAGCTCATCTGATAGCTCACCTCAAAGTTTGTCGAGTATCTCACCAAGTAGCTCCCCTCGAAGCTCACCTAACAGCTCACTTGTGAGCTCACTAGGGACCTTACTTGGGAGATTTCCAAGTAGCTCATTTGGGAGCTTGCTTAGTAACTCACCTAGGATCTCACTGAACAACTCACTAAGTAGCTCACCTAGGAGCTCTTCTGGGAGCTCGCTGATCAGCTCGAGTTGAGCTCACCTAAGAGCTTGTTAAGTAACTCACCTGGGAACTCACCTGATAGCTTACCTTGCCAACTCACCTCGAGCTCAGCTGGTAGCTCACATATAAGCTCACCTCAAACATTACCGACAAGCTCACCTTTGAGATCACCTAAGAGCTCACTGAGTAACTCACCTAGGAGCTCAGCTAGGAGCTCGGCAAGTAGCTCACCTAGGTGCTCATCGAGAAGCTTGACTTGAGCTTGCATGGAAACTCACCTAGGAGCTCACCTTGAGCTCACCCAGGAGATCTCCGAGTAGCTCAACTTGAGATTGTCAAGTAGCTCATGCAAAAACTCACATGGGAGCTCACCATATAGCTTGCCTTATCAACTCGAATGAGATCTCACCTTGCCAACTCACCTTGAGCTTAATGAGGAACCTGCCTTGCTAACTCACCTTGAGCTCATCTGGTAGCTCACCTCTGAGTTCATTTAGTAGCTTGCCAAATAGCTCAACTGGGAGCTCACCTGGGATCTCAATGAGCACCTCACTGAGTAGGTTGACTTGAGCTCACTTGTGAGCTCGCCAAGCAGCTCACCAGGGACCTCACCTGGGAGCTTACCATGTAGCTCACTTGGGAGCTCACCTAGCAGCTCACCTTAGAGCTCACTGAATAGCTTGCAAAGTAGCTCACCAGGGAGCTCTTCTAGGAGCTCGATGATCAGCTTGAGTTGAGCCATCCTAGGAGCTCATTGAGTAACTCACCTGGGAGCTTTCCTGACAGCTCACCCTGACAACTCACATGGGAACTCAACTATTAGCTCACCTTCCTAGCTCACCTTGAGCTCATTGAGGAGATCACCTTGCCAACTCACCTTGAGCTCATCTAGTAGCTCACCTCAGAGTTCATCAAGTAGCTCACCTAACAGCTCCCTTGGGAGCTCACCTGGGAGCTTTCCTAATAGCTCACCTGGGAGCTCACCAAGTAGCTCATCGAGTAAGATGACTTGAGCTCACTTGTGAGCTCACTGACTAGCTCCTTGGGGTCCTTACTTGGGAGCTCAGCCAAGTAGCTCACATAGGAGATTGCCTAGCAAATCACCTGGGAGCTCACTTGATAGCTTTCCTTGCCAGCTCACCTTGAGCTCACCTTGCCAACTCACCTTGAGCTCACCTTGCCAACTCACCTAGAGCTCATCTGGTATCTCACATGTAAGCTCACCTCAGAGATTGCTGACAAGCTCACCTTTGAGCTCACCCAGGAGTTTGTCACCTGAGAATCTTGACTTGAGCTTGCCTGAAAACTCACCTAGGACCTCAGCTGTCAGCTAGCTCAGATAACCTTGAGCTCACCCAGGAGATCACCCAGCAGCTTGGCTAGAAACTAGCCTTGGAGCTCACCTTGCTAGCTCACCTTGAGATCACCCAGGAGATCACCTAGCAGCTCACTCAGAAACTCGCATGGGAGCTCACCTGACAACTCTTCTTACCAACTCACATGGGAGCTCACCTTGAGCTCACTAAGGAGCTCACCTTGCCAACTTGCCTTGAGCTCATCTGGTAGCTCACCTCAAAGATCATTGAGTAGCTCACCTAACACCTCACCTAGGAGCTTTCCTAATAGCTCACCTTGGAGCTCCCCGATCATCTCATCGAGTAGGTTGACTTGAGCTCATGTGTGAACTCACTAAGCAGCTCACCGGGGACCTCACCTGGGAGCTTGCTAAATAGGTCACTTGGGAGCTTGCCTAGTAACTCACCTGGGAGCTCACCGAATATCTCACCAAGTAGCTTGCCTAGGATCTCTTCTGGGAGCTTTCCGATCAAGTCGAGTTGAGCTCATAGGGAGCTCATCAGTAACTCACCTGGGAACTCACCTTGAAACTCACCTGACAACTCACCTTGCCAACTCACCTTGAGCTCACCTTGGCAACTCAACTTGAGCTCACCTTGCCAACTCACCTAGAACTCATCTAGTAGCTCACATGTAAGCTACCTAAGAAATTTCTGATAAGCTCACCTTTGAGCTCACTTGGGATCTCACCGAGCAGCTTGTTGGGAGCTCATCTCAAGCTTGTCAGATCTCAACTTGAGCTCTTAAAAACTCACCTAGGAACTCACTTGACCTTACCAGCTCACCTTGAACTCACCCAGGAGCTTAGCAACAGCTCGACTTGAGCTCACCTGGGAGCTCCTCAAGTAGCTCACCCAAAAACTCACATGGGAGCTCTACTGACAGCTCACCTTAGCAACTCACATGGGAGGTCACTTATCAGCTCACCTTGACAACTCACCTTGAGCTCGGTGAGGAGCTCACCTTGCCAACTTACCTTAAGCTCAGAAGGTAGCTCACCTCAGAGTTTTTTGAGCAGCTGAAGTTGAGTTCACCTGGGAGCTCATCGAGTAACTCACCTGGGAAACTCACTTGGGAGCTCACCTAATAGCTCACCTTGCCAACTCACCTTGAGATCAATTTACAAAATGGCTCACCTTTGAGCTCACCTAGGAGCTCACCTAGCTCACCTAGGAGCTAGGCTGGGAGCTCGGTAAGTAGCTCACCCAGGAGCTCATGTGAAAACTCACATGGGAGCTCACCTTATCAAATCAGATGGGAGCTCACCTATCAGCTTGCCTTGCCAGCTTGCCTTGAGCTCACTAAGGAGAGCTCACCTTGCCAACACACCTTGAGCTCATTTGGTAGCTCACCTAGGAGTTTGTTGAGCACCTCCCAAAGTAGCTCTCCTAGGAGCTCACCTAATAGCTCACCTGGGATCTCACCATGTAGCTCACTGAGTAGGTTGACTTGATCTCACTTGTCAGCTCACTTGTGAGCTCACTGGCTCACTAGGACCTCACCTAAGAGCTCTCCAAGTAGGTCACTTGGGAGCTCACCTCGTAGCTCACCTGGGAGCTCACTGAACAACTCCTAAAGTAGCTCACCTTGGAGCTCTTCTGGGAGCTCACCAATCAAATCAAGTTGAGCTCACCTGGGAGATGATCGAGTAACTCACCTGGGAACTCACCTAGGAGGTCACCTAAAAGCTCACCTTTCCAACTCACCTTGAGCTCATCTGGTAGCTCACATGTAAGCTCACCTCAGAGTTTTCTGACAAGCTCACCTTTGAGCTCACCTAGTAGTTCACCTAAGCAGATGTGCAAGGAGCTCATTGAGTAGCTTGACTTGAGCTTACCGAGAAACTCACCTTGGAGCTCACCTGATAGCTCACCTTGAGCTCACCCAAGAGCTTGCTGAGTAACTTAACTTGAGCTCACCTAGAGCTCTTCAAGCAGCTCACTTAAAAACTCACATGGGAGCTCACCTGACAACTCACCTTGCCAACTCACATGGAAGCTCACCTATCAGCTGGCCTTACTAGCTTTCCCTGAGCTTAATGAGGAGCTCACCTTGCCAACTCACCTTGAGCTCATCTGGTAGCTCACCTCAGAGTTCATTGAGTAACTCATCAAGTAGGTCACCTAGAAGCTTGCCTAAAAACTCACCTGGGAGCTCACCTAATAGCTTACCTAGGAGCTTTCCTAACAGCTCACCTGGGAGCTCACCGAGAAACTCAATGACTAGGTTTACTTGAGCTCACTTGTGAGCTCATTGGGGACCTCACCTGGGAGCTCACCAAGTAGCTCACTTGGAAGCTTGCCTAGCTACTCACCTAAAATATCACTAAGTAGCTCACCTAGGAGCTCTTCTAGGAGATCACTGATCAGCTCAAGTTGAGTTCACCTAGGAGCTCATCAAGTAACTCACCTGGGAGCTCACATGATAGCTTGCCTTGCCAACTCACCTAGAGCTCAGCTTGATAACTCACCTTGAGCTCACCTTACCAATTCATCTTGAGCTCATCTGGTAGCTCACATGTAATCTCACCTCAGAGATTACCAACAAGCTCACCTTTGAAATCAAATGGGAGCTCACCGAGTGGCTCACCTAGGAGCTCGAGCTGGGAGCTCAACAAGTAGCTTTCCCCAGGAGCTTCATTGAGAAGTTCAACATGACCTTTCCTAGAAACTCACCTGGGAGCTCGTGTGATAGCTCACCCAGGAGCTCGCTGAGTAGCTCAACTTGGTCACATTGTCAGGTCACCCTGCTAGCTCACCTTGAGCTCACTAAGGAGCTCACCTTGCCAACTTGCCTTGAGCTTATTTGGTAGCTCACCTTGGAGTTCATTGAGTAGCTCACCAATTAGCTCACCTGGGAGCTCACCTAACAGCTCACATGGGGTCTCATGAGTAGCTCACTGAGTAGGTTTACTTGACCTCACTTTTGAGCTCATTTGTGAGCTCACCGAGTAGCTCGCCAAGGACCTCACATGGGAGCTCACCATGTAGATCACTTGGGAGCTCACCTAGCATCTCACCTGGGAACTCGTAAGAACTCACCAAGTAGCTCACTTGGGAGATCTTATGGAGCTCATATCATCTCGAGTTGAGCTCACCTTTCATCAGTAATTCACTTGGGAACTCACCTGAGCTCACCTTTCCAACTTTGAGCTCACCTTTCCAACTCTCCTTGAGCTCACCTTGCTAACTCAACTTAAGCTCATCTGGTAGTGCAACATGTAAATTGAATTTAGAGATTGCTAACAAGCTCACCTTTGAGCTCTCTTGGGAGCTCTCAGAGTAGCTCACCTAGGAGCTAGGCTATCAGTATGCAGCTCACCCAGGAGCTTGTGTAGAGTCTCAACTTGAGCTTTTCCAGGAGCTCGTCAAGTAGCTCACCTGAAAACTCGAATGGGAGCTCACCTCATGGCTCACCTTGCCAACTCGCATGAGAGCTCACCTATCAGCTCACCTTGAGCTCACCTATGAGTTCGTCGAGTAGCTTGCCAAGTAGCTCACCTGAGAGCTTGCCTAACAGCTTGCCTGGGAGCTCATCTGAGCAACTCACTGAGTAGGTTGACTTGAGCTCACTTGTGAGCTCACCAAGTAGCTCACCAGGGACCTTAACTAGGAGCTCACCAAGTAGTTCACTTTTAAGATTGCCTAGCAGCTCACCTAGGAGCTCACTGAATAGCTCACCAAGTAGCTCACCTGGTAGCTCTCCTCGGAGCTCACCTAATAGCTCACCTAGGAACTCACCTAATAGCTCACCTGGGAACTCACTAAGCAACTAACTGAGTAGGTTGACATGAGCTCACTTGGAGACCTCACATGGGAGCTCACCAAGTAGCTCACTTGGGATCAGCTAGCAGTTCACCTGGGAGCTCACTGAATAGCTCACCAAGTAGCTCATTTGGGAGCTCTTCTAGGAGCTCACTAATCAGATCGAGTTGAGTTCACCTGGGAGCTCATCGTAGTAACTCACCTGGGAACTCACCTGGGAGCTCACCTGAAAGCTCACCTTGCCAATTCACCTTGATTTCACCTTACCAACTCACCTTACTCAACTCACCTTGAGCTCATCTAGTAGCTGTATGTAAGCTCACCTCACACATTACCGATAAGCTTGCCTTTGAGCTCACCTAGGAGCCTACCGAGTAGCTCTGCTGGGAGGTTGGTAAGTAGCTCACCCAGGAACTCATCAAGCGCTTGACTTGAGCTTTCCTAGAAACTCACTTGGGAGCTCACCTGACAGATTACCTTACCAGCTCACCCAGGAGCTCACCTAGGAGCTTGACTTGATATCACTCAGGAGATCTTCAAGTAACTTGCCTAAAAACTCACATGGGAGCTCACCTGACAGCTCAACTTGCCAACTCACATGGGAGTTCCCCTATTAGCTCACATTGCCAGCTCACCTTGAGCTCACTAAGGAGCTCACCTTCTCAACTCCCCTTGAGCTCATCTGGTAGCTCACATCAGAGTTCATCAAGTAGCTTACCAAGTAGCTCACCTGGGAGCTTGAATAATAGCTCACCTGGGAGCTCACCTAACATCTCACCTGGGAGCTCACCAACCAGCTCGCTGAGTAGGTTGACTTGAGCTCCCTTATGAGCTCACCAAGTAGCTCATTGGGGACCTCACATTGGAGCTCATATAGTAACTCACCTGGGAGCTCACCAAATAGCTCACCAAGTAGCTCACCTATGAACTATTCTAGGAGGTCACCGATCAGCTTGAGTTGATCTTACCGAGGAGCTTGTCAAGTAACTCACCTGGGAACTCGACTAGGAGCTTGCTTGACAACTCACCTTACCAACTCACCTTTAGTTAGCCTTACTAACTCACCTTAAGCTCACCTTACCAACTCACCTTGAGCTCATCTAGGTAGGTCACATGTCATCTCACCTCAGAGATTACCAACAAGCTCACCTTTGAGCTCACCTGGGAGCTCACCTAGGAGCTCGGCTAGGAGCTCAGAAAGTAACTAACCCAGGAGCTCACCTGACAGCTTTCCTTGTCAGGTCACCTTGAGCTTGCCCAGGAGCTCACTGAATAGCTCGACTGGGGACCTCACCGAGTAGCTCACTGGGGACCTCACTTGGGAGCTTGCCAAGTAGCTTGCTTGGGAGCTCACCTAGCATCTCACCTATGAGCTCGCTAAATAACTCACTAAGTATCTCACCTGGGAGCTCTTTTGGGAGCTCAATTAGCCGATTAGCTCGAGTTGAGCTCACATGGGATCTCATCGAGTAACTCACCTGGGAGGAAACTCACCTTGAGTAGCTCACCTTGAAGTTCGAACTCACCTTACCAACTCACCTTGAGCTCACCTTGCGAACTCACCTTGAGCTTTCCTTGCCAACTCACCTTGAGCTCATCTCTCATGTAAGCTCACCTCAGAGATTACTAACAAGCTCACCTTTGAGCTCACCTAGGAGCTCATCGAGTAGCTCACCTAGGAGCTCAGCTGGGAGCTTGGTAACCAGATCAACTTGAGCTTGTCCAGAAACTCACCTAGGAGATCACCTGACAAGCTCACCTTGCCAGCTCACCTTGAGCTCACCCAAGAGCTCACCGAGTAGCTCACCCAGAAACTCACCTTACAACTCACCCAAAAACTCACATGGGAGCTTGCCTTGCTAGCTCACCTTAAGCTCACTAAGGAGCTCACCTTGAAAAACTCACCTTGAGCTCATCTAGTATCTCACCTCAGAGTTCATAGAGTAGCTCACCAAGTAGCTTGCCTGGGATCTCACCGAGTAGCTCTCTCGAGTAGGTTGACTTGAGCTCACTTGTGAGTTCACTTGAGTTCAAGCTCACGAGGGACCTTTCCTGGAGCTCACCAAGTAGCTCACTTGGAACCTTGCCTAGCAGCTCACCTAGAAGCTCATCGAATAACTTGCCAAGTAGCTCATGTGGAGCTCTTCTCAGGTACTCACCAATCAGATCAAGTTGAGTTCACCTGGAGCTCGTCGAGTAACTCACCTAGGAACACACCTGGGAGCTCACCTAATAGCTCACCTTTCCAACTTACCTTGAGCTCAGCTATCCAACTCGACTTGATCTCACCTTGCCAACTCACCTTGAGCTGATCTGGTAGCTCACATGTAAGCTCACCTCAGAGATTTTTGATAAGCTCAAATTTGAGCTCACTTGGGAGCTCATAGAGTAGCTCACCTAGGAGTTTAGCTGGGAGCTCAGACAAGTATCTCACCTAGGAGGTCATCAAGAAACTCGACTTGAGCTTTCCCAGAAGCTCACCTAGGAGCTCAGCTTATAGCTCGCCTTGCTAGCTTACCTTAAGCTTACCTAGGACCTCACCAAGAAACTCAACTTGAGCTCACCCATGATTTCATCAAGTAGCTTGCCCAAAAACTCACATGGGAGCTCACCTGATAGCATGCCTTGCCAACTCACATGGGAGCTTACCTTTCCAGCTCACATTGAGCTCGTTGAGGAGCTCACATTGCCAACTCACCTTTAGCTTGTCTGGTAGCTCACCTCAGAGTTCATAGAGAAAATATCCAAGTAGATTACCTAGGACTTCACCTAATAGCTCTCCTGGGAGCTCACCTAATAGCTTACCTGGGAGCTCACCGAGTAGCTCGCTCAGTAGGTTCACTTGAGCTTGCTTGTGAGGTTCACCGATTAGCTCATCAGGGACCTCACCTAAGAGCTTGCCAAGTATCTCGGTTGGGAGCTCACCTAGCAGGGTTCTTGGGAGCTCACCGAACAACTCGCAAAGTAGCTCACCTTGAGCTCTTCTAGGAGCTCACTGATTAGCTCGAGTTGAGCTCACCCAGGAGCTCATCGAGTAACATTTTTGGGAGCTTGCTAGACAGCTCACCTTGCAAACTCACTTTGATCTCACCTTCCAAAATTTCCTTGAGCTCACCTTGCAAACTCACCTTGAGCTCTCCTTACCAACTCACCTTGAGCTCACCTTTGAGCTCACCTGGGAGCTCACCGAGCATCTCACCTAGGAAGTTAGCTATGATCTTGGTAAGTAGCTCACCTAGCAGCTCGTCAAGTAGCTCAACTTGAGCCTACCCGAAAACTCTCTTGGGAGCTCACCTCATAGCTCACCTTGCCAGCTCACTTTGAGCTCGCATATGAGCTAGCTGAGGAGCTCAACTTGAGCTCACCTAGGAGCTCATCAAGTAGCTCACCCAAAAACTCACATGGGAGCTCACCTTAATAGCTTACCTTGAGCTCACTTGAGGAGCTCACCTTCCCAACTCACCTTGAGCTCATTTGGTAACTCACCTTGAATTTTGTCGAGCAGCTCATCAAGTAGCTCACCTAGGATTCACCCAGTAGCTCGCTAAGTAGGTAACTTGCCTGGTAACTCACCTAGGGAGCTATCCTGATAGCTCACCTTGCCAACTCACCTTGAGCTCATCTAGTATCTTGCATGTAAGATTACCTTAGAGATTTGTTATAATCTCACCTTTGAGCTCACCTGGCCAACTCACTGAGCAGCTCAACTAGGAGCTTAGCTAGGAGCTTGGCAAGCAGCTCACCGAGGAGCTCATCAATTAGCTCAAGTTAAGCTTTCCCATAAACTCACCTGGGAGATCACATGACATATCTCACCTTACAAAATCACTTTAAGCTCACCAAGTAGCTCAACTTGAGCTCGATCAGGAGCTCATCAAATAGCTCACTCAAAAACTCACATGAGAGCTCACCTGATAGCTCACCTTGCCAACTCACATGGGAGCTCACCTATCAGCTCGGGTTGCCAACTCACCTTGAGCTAGCTAAGGAGTTCACCTTACCAACTTTCCTTGAGATCATCTGGTAGCTCACCTTGGAGTTCATCAAGTAGCTCACCAAGTAGCTCAACTAATAGCTCATCAGGGAACTCACCTAACATCTCTCCTAGGAGATCACCGAGTAGCTCTCTGAGTAGGTTGACTTGAGCTTGCTTATGAGCTCACCAAGAAGCTCATCGAGTAACTCACCTAGGAACTCACCTTGGAGCTCACCTAACAGCTCACCTTGCCAACTCACCTTGAGCTTACCTTGCCAACTCACCTTGACCTCACCTTGGTAACTCACCTTGAGCTAATCTGGTAGCTCACATGTAAGCTCACCTCAGAGATTACTGACAAGCTCACCTGGGAGCTCTTTTGGGAGCTCTCTGATCAGCTTGAGTTGAGCTCACCTAGGAACCATTTGAGTAACTCACCTGGGAACTTACCTGGGAGCTCACCTAATAGCTCACCTTGTCAACTCACCTTGAGCTCGCCTTGAGCTCATCTGGTAGCTCATATGTAAGCTCACCTTAGAGATTACCGATAAGCTCACCTTTGAGCTCACCTGGGAGATCAACTAAGATCATGGTTGGGAGATCAGCAAAAATCTCACCCAGGAGCTCATTAAGTGGGAGCTCGCCTGATAGCTCACTTTTCCAATTCAACTTGAGTTCACCTTACCAACTCACCTTGAGCTCACCTTGCCAACTCACCTTGAGCTCATATGGTAGCTCGTATGTAAGCTCACCTCAGATTACCAACAAGCTCACCTTTGAGCTCACCTGGGAGCTTACTGAGTAGCTCACCTAGGAGCTTAGCTGGGAGCTCAGTAAGTAGCTCACCGAAGAACTCGTCAAGCAACTCGACTTGAGCTTTCCCAGAAACTCACCTGGGAGCTCTACTAATAGCTCACCTTGCAAGGTCACCCAGGAGCTCGCCAAGAAACTCGACTTGAGCTCACCTGGGAGCTCGTCAATTACCTCACCTGCGAGTATTTCCAAATAGCTTGCCAAGTATCTCTCCTTAAGCTCTTCTGGGAGCTCACCGATTAGCTCGAGTTTAGATTTCCCAGGAGCTCGTCGAGTAACTCACCTGGAAGCTTACTTGACATCTCACCTTACCAACTCACTTTAAGCTTGCCTTCCCAAATCACCTTGAGCTCACCTTGCTAGCTCACCTTGAGCTCACCTTTGAGCTTGGCAGGGAGCTCATCAAGCATCTCACCTAGTAGCATGGTTGGGAGCTTAGTAAGCAGTTCACCTAGGATCTCATTGAGCAGCTCAACTTGAGCTTGCCTAAAAACTCACCTAGGAGGTCACCTGACATCTCACCTTGCCAACTCACTTTTAGGTCACCTAGGAGTTCACTAAGTAGCTCAACTTGAGCTCACCTAGAAGCTCATCAAGTAGCTCACCCAAAAACTCTCATTACAGGTCACTTGATAGCTCACCCAGAAACTCACATGGGAGCTCACCTATCAACTCACCTTAATAGCTCACCTTGAACTTGTAGAGGATC
Source organism: Taxus chinensis (assembly GCA_019776745.2). Classification (NCBI taxonomy): domain Eukaryota; kingdom Viridiplantae; phylum Streptophyta; class Pinopsida; order Cupressales; family Taxaceae; genus Taxus; species Taxus chinensis. The sequence continues at coordinate 898,777,888 of CM034151.1, read as the reverse complement.
TCACCAATCCAACTCACCCTGAGCTCATCTAGTAGCTCACCTCATATTTTTTTGAGAAACTGGTCAAGCAGCTCACCTGGGAAGTCACCAAGTAGCTCACCGAGTAGGTTGAATTGAGCGCGCTTGTGACCTCACTCGTGAGCTTACCAAGAAAATTTCTTGGGAGCTCACCTAGGAGCTCACAAAGTAGCTCAATTAGGAGCTCACATAGCAACTCACCTAGGATTTCATCGAAAATTTCACAAATTAGCTCACTTGGGAGCTCTTCTAGGAGCTCACCGATTACCTCGAGTTGAGCTCACCTGGGAGCTCGTCAAGTAACTCACCTGATAACTCACCTAGGAGCTAGCCTGACAGTCACCTTTCCTTTCTAACTCACCTTGAGATCATCTGGTAGCTCACATGTAATCTCACCTCAGAGATTACCAATAATCTCACCTTTGAACTCACCTGGGAGTTCACCGAGTAGCTCACCTAGGAGCTCAGCTGGGAGCTCGGTAAGTAACTCACCTAGTCACTTGTCGAGCAGCTCGAGTTAAGATTTCCTATAAAATCACTTGGGAGCTCACATGACATCTCACCTTACCAAATTTACTTAAGCTTGACTTGAGCTCGATCAAGATCTCGTCAAACATCTCACTCGAAAAATCACATGGGAGCTCAACTGAAAGCTCACCTTACCAACTCACATGGGAGCTCACCTATCAGCTCAGCTTACCAGCTCACCTTGAGCTCACTGAGGAGTTCACCTTGCTAACTTACTTTGAGCTCGTCTGGTAGCTTACCTCAAATTTCATCAAGTAATTTGCCAAATAGCTCACCTAACAGCTCACCAGGGAGCTTGGCTAACAACTCACCTGGGAGATCACTACGTAGCTCTCTGAGTAGGTTGACTTGAGCTTACTTGTGAGCTCACTAAGTAGCTCATTGAGTAACTCACCTTAGAACTCAGCTTGAAGCTTTCCTGACAGCTCACCTTGCCAACTCACCTTGATCTCACCTTGCCAACTTACCTTGGTCTCACCTTGCCAACTCACCTTGAGCTAATCTGGTAGCTCCAATGTAAGATCACCTCAAAGATTGCTGAAAATCTCACCTAGGAGCTCTTTTGGGAGCTCACCAATTAGCTCAAGTTAAGCTCACCTAGGATCACTTCAAGTAACTCACCTGGGAACTCACCTCACATGGGAGCTCAACTGAAAGCTCACCTTACCAACTCACATGGGAGCTCACCTATCAGCTCAGCTTACCAGCTCACCTTGAGCTCACTGAGGAGTTCACCTTGCTAACTTACTTTGAGCTCGTCTGGTAGCTTACCTCAAATTTCATCAAGTAATTTGCCAAATAGCTCACCTAACAGCTCACCAGGGAGCTTGGCTAACAACTCACCTGGGAGATCACTACGTAGCTCTCTGAGTAGCTTGACTTGAGCTTACTTGTGAGCTCACTAAGCAGCTCATTGAGTAACTCACCTTAGAACTCACCTTGAAGCTTTCCTGACAGCTCACCTTGCCAGCTCACCTTGATCTCACCTTGCCAACTTACCTTGGTCTCACCTTGCCAACTCGCTTGAGCTAATCTGGTAGCTCCAATGTAAGATCACCTCAAAGCTTGCTGAAAATCTCACCTAGGAGCTCACCTCACCAATTAGTTCGAGTTAAGCTCACCTAGGATCACTTCAAGTAACTCACCTGGGAACTAACCTGGAAGCTCACCTAATAGTTCACCTTTTCAAGTCACCTTGAGCTCACCTTGAGCTCACCTTAGCCAAAGCTCACCTTGAGATTATCGACAAGCTCACCTTACCAAATCACCTTGAGCTCATATGGTAGCTTAAGCTCACCTCAGAGATTAAATACAAGCTCACATTTGAGCTCACCTAGGAGCTTACCGAGTAGCTCACCTAGGAGCTCAGCTGGGATCTCGTCAAGTAGTTCACCTGAGAACTCATCGAGCAGCTTGACTTGAGCTGGCCAGGAAACTCACCTGTGAGCTCACCTGACAGCTTGCCTTGCCATCTCACCTTGAGCTCATCTAGGAGCTTTTCAAGTAGTTTGACTTGAGCTCACCCAGGAGCTCATTAAATAGCTCACCTGAAAACTCACATGGGAGCTCACTTGATAGCTCACCTTGCCAACTTGCATGGGACCTCCCCTATCATCTCACTTTGAGCTCGCTGAGAAGATCACCATTCCAACTCACCTTGAGGTCATCTTGTAGCTCACATTGGAGTTCATCAACAGCTTGCCTAGGAGCTCACCTAACAACTTACTTGGGAGCTCACCTAATAGCTTGCCTGGGAGCTCACCTAACAGCTCACATGGGAGCTCACCGAGTAGCTCGCTGAGTAGATTGACTTGATCTCGCTTATGAGCTCACTGAGAAGCTCATCGATGACCTCACTTGGGAGCTCACCATGTAGCTCAATTAGGAGCTCACCTAGCAGCTTGCATGGGAACTCACCAAATAACTCACCAAGTATCTCAACTTAGAACTATTCTGGGAGCTTTCTTATCAGGTTGAGTTGAGCTCACCCAGGATCTTGTCAAGTAACTCACCTGGGAAATCGACTAGGAACTCTCTTGACAGTTCACCTTAAAAACTCACCTTTCCATCTCACCTTAAGCTTGCCTTACCAAGTAGCTCACCTTGAGCTCATCTGTTAGCTCAAATGTAATCTCACATTAGAGATTACCGACAAGCTTTCCTTTAAGCTAAAATGGGTGCTCACCAAGTAGCTCACCTAGGATCTCACCTAACATCTCACCTTACAAGCTCACCTTGAGCTCACCCAGGAGCTCATCCAGGAGTTCATGAAGTAGCTCCCTAAAAAAAACACATGGGAGACCTCACATTGCCAGCTCACTCAGGAGCTCACCTTGCTAACCCACCTTGAGCTTGTCTAGTAGCTCACCTAAAATTTCATCAAGTAGCTAACCAAGTAACTTACCTAACAACTCACCTGGAAGCTCACCTAATAGCTCACTTAGGAGCTCACTGAGAAGTTCACTGAGTAGGTTGACTTGAGCTCACTTGTGAGCTCACTGAGAAGCTCACCAGGGACCTCACCTAGGAGCTTACCAAGTAACTCACTTGGGAGCTCACCGAGTAGCTCTCCTGGGAGCTCACTGAATAACTTGCCAAGTAGCTCTCCTGGGAGCTCTTCTAAGAGCTCAGCGATCAGCTCAAGTTTAGCTCGTGTAGGAGCTCATCGAGTAACTCACCTGGGAACTCACCTAGGAGCTCACCTAATAACTCACCTTACCAAATCACCTTGAGCTCACCTTACCGACTCATCTTGAGCTTTCCTTTCCAACTCACCTTGAGCTCATCTGGTAGCTTACATGTAATCTCACCTCAAAGATTATCAACAAGCTCACCTTTGAGCTCACCTAGGAGCTCATAGAGTAACTCACCTAGGATCTCAACTTTGAGCTTGACAAGCAGCTCGACTTGAGCTTGTCTAGAAACTGACCTTGGAGATCACCTGACAGCTCACCTTGCTAGCTCACCTTAATCTCACCCAAGAGCTCATTGAGTAGCTCACCTAGAAACTTGCCTTACAACACACCCAGAAACTCACATGGGAGATTTCCTTGCCACTCACCTTGAGCTCGCTAAGGATATCACCTTTCCAACTCACCTTGAGCTCGTCTGGTAGCTCACCTGAGAGATCACCGAGTAGCTCTCTGAGTAGGTTCAATTGAGTAGGGACCTCACCTAGGACCTCACTAAGTAGCTCGATTGGAACCTTTCCTAATAGCTTTCCTGGAAGCTCATTAAATAGCTCACCAAGTATCTCACCTGGGAGCTCTTTTGGGATCTCACTGATCAAATCGAGTTGAGCTCACCTGGGAGCTCAACAAGTAACTCACCTGGGAGCTCACCTGACAGCTCACCTTACCAAATCACCTTGAGCTCACTTGTAAAACTTGACTTGATCTCACCTTACCAACTCACCTTGAACTCATCTTGTAGCTCACATATAAACTCACCTCAGAGATTGCCGACAAGCTTTCCTTTGAGCTCACCAAGGAGCTCACAGTATAGCTCACCTAGCAGCTCACCTGGGAGTTCGTAAGTAGCTCACCTAGGAGCTCATCGAGTAGCTCAACTTTAGCTTTCCCAAAAACTCACTTAGAAGCTCACCTTATAGCTCACCTTTCCATATACCTTTTTAGCTTGCATAGGAGATTGCTGAGTGACTCGACTTGACCTCACCCGTGAGTTGGTCAAGTAGCTTAAACAAAAACTCAGATGGGAGCTCACCTGAATACATGCCTTGCCAACTCACATGGGAGCTCACCTTACCAGCTCACATTAGGCTCACTAATGAGCTCATATTTCCAACTCACCTTGAGCTCATTTGGTAGCTCACCTCAGAGTTCATCGAACAAATCTCCAAGTAGCTCCCCTAGGAGCTCACCTAACATGTCACATGGGAGCTCACCTAATAACTCACCTAGGAGATCATCGAGCAGCTAGTCGAGTAGGTTGAACTTGAGCTCACTTGTGAGCTCACTGATTAGCTCACTAGGGACCTCACCTGAGAGCTGACCAAGCAGCTCGCTTGGGAGCTCACCTAGCAGCTTACCTGGGAGTTCACTAAACAACTCACTAATAGCTCACCTTTATCTCTTCTTAGAGCTCACCAATTAGCTCAAGTTGAGCTCACCCAGGAGCTCGTCGAGTAACTCACCTGGGAGCTTGGTTGACAGCTCACCTTACCTGAACTCACTTTGAGCTCACCTTCCCAACTCACCTTAAGCTCAATTTTTGAACTCACCTTGAGCTCGCCTTTGAGCTCACTCAGGAGCTCACCAAGAATCTCACTTAGGAGCTTAGTTGGGAGCTCAGTAATCAGCTCACCCAGGAGCTCGTCGAGTAGCTCGACTTGAAATTTCCTGGAACTCACTGGGAGCTCACCGAGCAGCTCGAATTGAGCTCACCTGGGAGCTCGTCATAGTTTCACCCAAAAACTTGCATGGGAACTCACTTGACAGCTTACAAAAAAACATGCATGGGAGCTTGCCTATCAGTTCACCTTAATATCTCACCTTGAGCTCATTAAGGAGCTCACCTTGAGCTCATATGGTAGCTCACCTCGGAGTTTTTCTAGTAGCTCACCGAGAAGCTCGCCAAGAGCTCAACTTGAGCTTACTAGTGAGCTAACTAGTGAGCTTACCGAGTAACTCACTAGGGAGCCTGACCTGAGAACTCACTGATCATCTCGTCAAGTAGGTTGACTTGAGCTCACATGTGATCTCACTAATCAACTCACTAGGGACCTCACATAGGAGCTCATCAAATAGCTTTCTTGGGAGCTCACCTAACAGCTTACCTGGGAGCTGCTAACTCAATAGCTCACCAAGTAGCTCACCTTGAGCTCTTCTGGGAGCTCACCTATTAGCTCAAGTTGAGCTCACTTAGGAGCTCATCAAGTAACTCACCTGGGAGCTCACTCAATAGCTCACCTTGCCAACTTGCTTTCAGCTCACCTTCCCAACTCACCTTGAGCTCACCTTGCTAACTCACCTTGAGCATCTCACCTAGGAGCTTGGCTGGGAGCTCAGAAAGCAGCTCACCCAAGAGCTAGTCAAGCAACTCGACTTGAGATTTCCTAAAAAATCACCTGGGAGCTCACCTAAAGTTCAACTCACCTTACCAGCTCACTTTTAGCTCACCTAAGAGCTCATCAAAGTAGCTTGACTTGAGCTCACCTAGGAGCTTAGTCAAGCAGCTCACCCGAAAACTCACATGCAAGGACTCACCTAAAAGCTCACCCAGAAACTCAAATAAGAGATTTCATATTATCTCACCTTAAAAGATCACCTTGAGCTCTTCTGGGAGCTCGCTGATCAGCTTGAGTTGAGCTCACCTGAGAGCTCTTTGAGTAACTAACTTGGGAACTCACCTAGGAGCTATCCTAATAGCTAAGTTGGTCAACTCACCTTGAGCTGACCTTGCCAGCTCACATTGAGCTCATTTGGTAGCTCACATAGAATATCACCTCAGAGATTACCGACAAGCTCATCTTTGAGCTCACCTGGGAGCTCACCTAGGAGCTCAATTGGTGAGCTCAGTAAGTAGCTTTCCTAGGAGTTCGTCGAGCAGCTCAAATTGAGATTATCCTAGAACTCACTTGAGTTCTCACCTTGTAAGATCACCTTGATAAAACTCCAGGAGCTTGCTCAATCAAGTTGACTTATGCTTTCCTAGGAGTTCTCAAGTAGATCACCTAATAACATGTCATGGGAGCTCACCTGACAGCTTGCCTTGAAAAATCACATGGGAACTCCCCTATCAGCTCCCTTATCAGAGTTCATTGACTAGCTTGCCAAGTAGCTCACCTAGGAACTCGACTAACAACTCACCTGGGAGTTCACCTAACAGCTCGCCTAGGAGCTCATTGAGCAACTCACTGAGTAGGTTGACATTGAGCTCACTTGTGAGCTCACTGAGTAGCTCACCAAGGACCTCACAGGGGACCTCGCCAAGTAGAGCTCTTGGGAGGTCATTGCCTAGCAGTTCACCTAGGAAGCTCACTGAAGTAGTTCGCCAAGTAGCTCACTTGGAAAGCTCTTCTGGGAGCTCACCAATCAACTCAAGTTGAGCTCGCCTAGGAGCTCATCAAGTAACTTTCCTGGGAGCTCTCCTGACAGCTCACAGGTGCCAGCTCACCTAGGTGAGCTCATCTAGTAAGCTCACATGGTAATTTCACCTTAGAGATTACCGATAAGCTCACCTTTGAGCTCACCTAAGGAGCTCACTGAGTTAGCTCACATAGGAGCTCACATAGGATCTCAAAAGCTATTAGGCTAGCTCCCAGGTGAGCTCGTCAATCTACTGGACTTGAGCTTATGAATAATATCACTTGGGAATTTGCCTGATGAACTCTGCCTTACCAACTCACCTTAAGCTCACCCAGGAGCTCACCGAGCATCTCAACTTGAGCTCACCCAGAGAGCTCGCTAAACAGCTCACCCTAAAAAGCTCACATGGGAGCTCACCTGATAGATCACTTAGGAAACTCACTATGGGAGATCGCTTGATAGCTCACCTGAAAATTCACAGGGAGCTCACCTTACAAGATTGCATTGAGTTCTTTGAGGAGCTCACCTTGAGACTCACCTGAGCTCACTTCTAGCTCACCTCAAAGTTCATCGAGTATCTTGCTCAAGTACCTCACTTGGGAGCTCACCTAGTTGAGCTCACCTAACTGAGCTCACCTGGGTGCTCTCCTAGTAGCTCACCATGTAGGTTGAACTTGTAGCTTGCTTAGGAGCTCACTTGTGAGCTCACCGAGTAGCTCGCCAGGTGACCTCGCCTAGGAGCTCAGCCAAGTAGCTCACTTGGGAGGTCACCTAGAAGCTCATCTTAGAGCTCACCAGATAGCTCACCAAGTAGCTCACCTGAGAGCTCTTCTAGGGAGCTCACCGATCAGCTTGAGGTGAGCTCTCCTAGGAGTTCATCAAGTAACTCACCTAAGAACTCACCTAATAGCTTGCCTTACCAACTACCCTTGAGCTCTCCTTGCTAACTCACTTTAAGATCATCTAGTAGCTCACATGTAAGCTCACCTCATATATTGCCAACTCGGTGAGCTCACCTTTGAGCTCACTTGGGAGCTAACTGAGTAGCTCAACTAGGAGCTTGGCTGGGAGCTCGGTAAGTAGCTTTTCTAAGAGCTAACTCAAGTGAGCTCGACATTGAGCTTGCCAAGAAACTCTACCTGGGAGCTCACCTGACAAGCTGCCCTTGCTAGGTCACCTGGAGCTCACACAATGAGCTCACCGAGTGTCTTGTCTTGAGCTCACATGGGAGATCATCAAGTATCTCACCTAAAAACTCACATGGGATCTCTCCTAATAGCTCGTTAGAAAAACTCATGGGAGTTTACCTATTAGCTTGCCTCACCTGCTCACCTTGATGCTCACTTAGGAGCTCACCTTACCAACTCACCTTGATGCTTATCTAGTAGCTCACCTATGAGCTCATCAAGTAGCTCACCAAGTAGACTCACCTACGAACTCACCTAACAGTTTTCCTAGGAGCTCACCGAGTAGCTCATCTAGTAGGTTGACTTGAGATTACTTGTGAGCTCACCGAACAGCTCGTTGAGGACCTCACATGGTGAGCTTGGTAATTAGCTCACTTGGTGAGCTCACCTAGCAGATCACCTAGAAGCTCACCAAATGAGCTCACCTAGGACCTCTTCTGTGAGCTCACCAATCATCTCAAGTTGATCTTGCCCAAGAGCTAGTCGAGTAAGCTTACCTAGGAACTCATAGCTCATCATATGTAACACTCTGGTTTTGTATGTTAACTTGGTGAATGTTTTACATACTGTTATAGCTGTTGGAATGAAAGCAAACATGTTAAGATATGTTTTGATCTTAAGAGAATGTGTTGCTAACTTGGATTCTTGCATACTGTGATTTATTGCATAGAACAACAAATATTGTACTTGTGTGTTGCTGATGTGATGACAGATTGTCGTATAATTGCTTGCTCTTGTGCTGATTGACAGCATACCCTGAATCAATTCCATTGATTCAAGTATGTTGAGGCCCTCTTGTGCTTTCTATGATTAATTCACACTTGAACTGGACTAGGATTATTATGAGTGTGCAGCGCCTGATTACAGGTGTGAATAGCTAGCACGAAAATGCCAACGACAGGGGTTCGATTCTTGAACCCTGTACTATTGAATTTAGGACCTCGTGGGGTGAGAAACGCCTGGACACGGGTGGCCTTGGCATGTAATCTGAAGGACGGAACGTCCTGCTCTGCGTTAACATGAATGTTAGTAAGGGGCTGGAAGGAAGTTGTTAGTGTTAGTGGTTAGTGTGAATTAAACCTAAACTAACCCTAAGGCCTAACATACATCCTACACTACTATCCTAAGTGGATTTTTAAATTTAAAAAAAAAAAGAGGAAAAATAAACCTAAATTCTAAAACCTAAGGTTGAATTAGGACCTAGGTTGAATACTACTGGCAACCTAAACTAATCCTAAACTAAGGGGTACGCAGACCCTTGGGAGGAAAGGGATAAGGATGGGAAGGAGGCATTCATTGGTATTAAATGAACTGTCCCTTCGTGGACGGCGCCAGTTTTGGCGGGACAGGTAAGGAATTTAGAGGTATCCATTTGGAAATAGAGCTAAATTCATTTGCATGGAAAATTTGAAATTTGGAAGCTTGCCAACCCAAGTGGCGGTGGCGTGGAAAGTAAGGAAAAAGGCAAAGCCTTTAATGCATTAATGGTTTTTGGTCCTTGCGACCAGCTTGCCTTGGAAACAGCATGAGGAAAAATTGATTTTCATTTTTGTTGGTTCGAGCCTTTTGTAAAGTTGCTCTGCATTTGGTTTCTTCTGACCTGGTTCGGTCGAACCAGCTCTTGCATTTGACATTTTCTTGGAAGATTTGAGGCTGTTGATAAGCCAAAGAAGGAAGGAAGTGCTGGAGAATTTGTGTTGCCGATTGTGGAAAGGAAAAACGTGGCAAACAAGGTTTTCTTCGAGTTCTGGAAGAGAGATTACAGGCATGTTAAGCCCTTCTCTTTAAAAATCTTTGCTTTGATTTAAATGTTTCATTAAAACAACCCTGCTCTTGGGTTGGGATTGCATGATTGTTGTTGAGTTGATTTGGAAATGGATTTTGTTGGTTCTTGCCTTCTTTTCTTTGGAAAATGATAAGAAAATTTGCTTTTGGTTGCTCGGCCTTGATTTGTTGTTGCTCGATTCATGTTGGAATATGATTTACAGTATGTAGTTGTTGACTAGTTTGTGGAATGAAATAAACATTTTCTTTCTCTGTACATGTGGTATGGAATGGACAGGCATATCCTTAATCTTTTCCTTATAGTGTAATCGTTCTCTTGTTGTTGTGCTTGGAACTGCTATTACATGTGAAAAGAAAAATGGAATTACAGTCGTGATTATATTGCTATGACTGGGGTTTAATAACTCTTGCTGTCATTATTCAGAAATAATATGGAATCATCTTCTATGGGTCGCTGAGTTTGACTGTCCTTGTATTTTATTGAATGGAATACCTTCTTGTCAAGCTGGGTGTTTAACAGTAATGGGAAAACGTCATATATATCTTAAGACTGTGCTTGATATATTAGTTGTGTCGCTATGAATTGGGTTTTCGACCCTTGAACTGTCTTTTCTTTTGGAAATGTTAAGAAAATTGTTTTGAATTGCTGTGTTTAACTGTTTTGTCTTCTCGAATGGATTTACCTTGAGGTGCCGGTTATGGGTATTATATGAAAATGGTATTTGGTTGTTCTTGTGGAATGGAAGGTAAACTGTATAGGTTACTGGAGTTGTTTTTGGCATTGAAACTATTGTTGTCCTTTGGCTGATGGACTAAGAAATTAAAGAAGCATTAGTGTTTGAAATTGTTTCTTATTGAAAGTTTCAAGGATATAGATCCTTTCCCTTCTCCAGTTTTGGGATCTTAATGGAAATGGCATTCGGGATTTCTGTTGGATAATCGAACTTGTTTTAATAAAGTAATAGTAGTATTACACTGTTGTGCCTATTCCTTGGATTGGATATAGACGAACACGTATTGGGTATGTGAAGTAGGAAAAGTGAATCTTTTCCTTCTGAATTCCTTAATGAATGTATGTCTTTTCTTACGGTGTAATAAGATGGTTTCATTGTGTTTTATGCTTGATACTTTCGGTCTTTTGATCAGACTATTGACGCAATTATAAACTGGTTTTGTTCTAGTCTGTGCAATGAATGATTATAATTGGATATCTGTCTTGCTTAATGAAGGTTGACCCCATGGCATCTAGCAGTCATGGTTTGACCTTCTGATATTATTATTTTTGATCTTGTGAATGCGAAAGTTTGAATGGAGTGTTCATTGCTGTAGCTCATTGGATTGCAGCTGTACTGGCTATGTGAGTTGCTTATCAATGAGAATGTTTTCTGTTATCTTTCTAAGTTGAGTTGTCATGCTAAGAAAAACATGATTTGAATGTTTTTACTTCATTCTGAATACAATGATTGTTTCTTAATGAAATCAAAGAGAATGAATTCTTCTCTTTTTTCTATTTGGGACTCTGAAAGTGACATTGGAATTCATCGTGCATATGACTAATGGTCTTGCTGTAGGTAACAGCAATGTACCACTGAACGGGGTGTTATTAAGAACTATATGCATTCAGAGGTATAAAAGATCATATGAATATATACTTGTGTGGTTTGCAGCGAATTGTTGTTGGTTAGCTATACAGTGTAAGAAGTAGGGAATCTTCTAGTATAGCAAATACCTAGTATTGCATATTGATATGGTTGCTCAACAATGAAAATATATGTCTTACTAACCTTTTTGGTGTTCATATGAACTGGAAATAAATGAAATTATTCTTGCTGCCAGAAAGTGAATTTCCGAGTGGATTTTGTAAGTTTCACTCTGAACTGCTATCTTGAATTGATTTTCATTTGGATTCCACTGTTAGGACAGTCATGTGGAAGGAAATAGAGATATGAATGAATGTGTTAGAAAAATGATCTTTCTTCTTTCATTCAGTTAGAAATCTGGAATTCGTGAATGATGAATTTTTATAGTGCTTAGATGGGAGCTACTATATGCATTGCTGTTCGCTTTCTTGTTTGTACTTGAATGCTTTAAATTTAACATGCTTCATGAACGGAAAGGAAAGTAATGGATTTATATTCAGTTAGTTTCATCCTTTGCATTTGTTATTAATGAAAGGCGTGGAAAGGATAACTGTATGCTATATAGGCAGCAAGCTACTTGTATTCCTAACGTTACAAATATTGTAAATTGATACTTGCAATGATTATGTGGAAATGGGACAGCAGTCCCTTGGCTGATTGTGATGATATTTTTTTGATAGTTCAGTTGTTATGCTGATCTCTCCTTTGTGCCTATTTCGAGATTGATGTTTTGCTGTCGTTTCATAAAAGCAGGGTTCTTTTATTGAAACAGTTAGTTGAAGCATCTTATTTTAAGGATAAGTGCTTAATGTGCTCAGTTCATTGAACTGACCCGTGCAATTCATTTTGACAGATGGAATTTGATTAAATATGAAGGCATGGTTGTTTCCTGATGCCTCTTGATTAGATGTAAAATAAATTGTAATTGTTGCTTTTATTCCTCTTTGAGGAATTGCGAAAGAAGAAAATATATTCTTCTGTCCATGAGTTGTATGGATGCTTTGTATAAACTATACCCAATCAGCTGGATTGGCAAATGTACAAATTATGTCTTGAAATATTGAATACAATTACAGGTGTGATATTTTCAATAATTATATCAGTTGATATTGTTGTTTAAATTGGAAATCTGATGTTATTTCCTGATTTGGAATTGTTTCATTATCCTTGGATGGATGTTGAATTGAAACTGATATCTATTCTTACTTAAATACAACTTTTAAGTTGAACAATGCAATTAGTTCATACTTGGGTAAAGATGAATTTTTAAATTGACATTAAAAAGGATTAAGAAGAATATGATTTCATAATCAGAAGGTATTCAGGATTAGCTTAGGAGCTAAGGAATATCAATTCAATTTCGGAGTAATCGAACTTTGTTTTCGAACTCCATTAATGATCCCGTTTGATAAAATTCAGAATAAAGGATATAGGATAAATGTATCCATAACCAATGATCCTTAACTATATAACGTTAAGGAGAACAAATGAATTCATTTCTCGAAGATTAGACCTCATTTGAATGACGTCTAATAAGTTAATATTCTGAAATTAGTTGCAGTTGGAAACATCTTGGCTAAGTTTAATAGGTTAAACTTATTACGTCCGTCGGTACGGACTGCTTAATCCAATGATTAAGAAATAAACCAAGTAAGGAAATGTAGCCCTTCGATACGAAGGAGACGATACTTAGCAAACTAATGGACAGTTTAGTCCCTCTTAGTTATATACAACTGCAAAGGAAACGAGGATCAAGAGATCAGCGTGGATGCTGAAAGTCGTTTTTAATTATTACTCGTAGCTAAGTCACTTGAGCAGGATGTGTATTCTCGATGGGTGGATTCAGCAGGACATTGGCATACGCCAGCTACAGCAAGGTGTCTTCATGAAGACGGGGTCTTCATGACGACACAATGTTGCAGCTGACATATAGCAATGCCCTCCCGAATTAAAACATTTAGAATACATAGGCTGAATGTGTAGATCTTAGCTGGGGTGGGGATAGGGTATGATCTGGTATACGGAGTGACTCCAGAATACTAAAGATAATCAGACACACGGAGTCGTGGGGTAACGACACCGTATGTCTGCGTATCTTTAGTTACCAGGAGTGCCTTCCTATACCCGTTCATATTACTAACTGGAACTGAAAGTTTAAAACTGAACTTAAATGTTGAGGACTGGTAGGAACCAGGAAAGACCATTCTAGATAACAGGTGAAGTGAAGTGAAGGACGTATTCCGTAGATGTGTATCACATCCAGGAATATGATCATGCAAAGCATGTGAAAATCTTTGGCCAAAGTATCGCAATTCCTGGTTGTGTTGTCCTTATCACTTAATTTAAGATGCAGGATGTTAGATGAATATCAGTAATAGATATTCAGATAGGCTTCTTAAATGGATCACTTTGATAACTGGGGAAGGTTATGAGAATAGGTATATATATAATATACTATGCAAGAAAACATGAAGGATCGGTTATTGCCGAGTCATGAACATGAAGGATCGGTTGTTGCCGAGTCATGAAATGAAGGATCGTTGAAACTCCGAGCCATGAAAATGGAAGATCGGCAGTTCATCGAGTCATTTACAGCAGCATATAGAATCTGTTATAAGATTGAATGGCATTGAAATGTGTGTTCCATATTGTACATATGTGAACAGGGAACATTCGTTTTAAAAAGAAATTGTATGATCCAAACTGTTGTTGTTTGGGCAGAGAACAATTATTAAAACTTGAACGTGTGTTTGAATTTTATAATTCATAACAGAGAACGTTATATACATAAAAAAATAAAATAAAAAAATTTCCCTTGTTCTTGTGTTTCAAAATGGGGATGTTACATCTTGTTATCAGAGCTGAAGGTTGCAACTCTTGGACCTAATGAGTCCACGTTATTAATAAAGTTTACATTTTCTTATTGAACAGAAAATGGTCAGGACAAGAGGGAATTCTGCGAATAACCCGTTGCAGGGTGGAGAAGCAGCAACTGCCCAAAAGCTGGATGAAATCCTTGCTGCCCTACTTGATACGAGGGATCGTTTGACTGTACTGGAACAACAGTCAATGGGAAATGAAGAGGAGGGGGAATGAAGCTGAAATAAATGATCAGCTACCTCCTGTGGACAACATCAACGGAGGGAATCCGGGGTGTTGAGGATAATAATTGTAATTGCTCCTAATCCCCCTGAAAACAAAAGGGCAAGATTAGCAGCTGAACTTACAAATGATATAAAGAGAATAAGTCCTCCAAAGTTTTGATGGAACAACTCTTGGGGACGGAGTTGAGAACTGGCTCAGTGAAATGGAGAAATACTTTGCAATAAGAAACTTCTCCGAAGAGACTAAAGCGATATGGGGAGCATATCAGCTTTCTCATGAAGCGTCATCCTGGTGGGACAACCGTAAGGTTGAGCTGAATATTGTCAAATCAGACATAACTTGAGATCAATTTAAGGGTTATTTTAGGCAAATATGGCTTGCCTCAACTCTATTTTGATAGGAAAATGACTGAATTTCAGTACTTGGTCGCAAGGGAAGGCTGTCGGTGACAGAATACTGGGAAGGGGTTTACTAAACTCCTTAAAGTATGTGCCGCAGTACCAAGGTGACGAGAAGTTCAGAACACGGAAATTCATAATGGGACTAAATCCCATCATCGGTGGCGAAGTGGATGTCCACGGCCCAACCACCATGGATGGAGTTGTCGAAAAGGCAATCAGATAGGAACAAAAATTGAGAGCAATATCTGCTCACAGGGAAGAGATAAGGAAGAAGATTCCCAATCCTTCTTCGTCTCTTGCACCTAAAAGGGGACCTTGGAAAAGGTTTGGTGTGAAAAATAAAATTGTTGTTGATAACAACAAGAAACCTGTGATGAACAGACCTGTAAACAGCGTGCGGAACAGCTTCCCAAAAGTTAATGGCATTGGACAAAAGTCCTATGGAAGCCAGAACGATAACTATAAGGTTGGTAATAAATTTGAACCTAGAAAAGGGGGCCAGCTGGAGGATGCTTCAACTGTGGAAAGGACCACTATGCGAATCACTGTCCTCTGAAGAAGGATGATCGCGGACAGCAGCATAAGATACATGCTGCAGTGGCTAACAGACAATCTGAAAAAGCAAGTGACGCCCATAGAAGTTACGGGTAAGTTATTCGGTAAACCTGTAATTGTACTTTTTGATACTGGGGGCTACAGAATGTTTTTATTTCTGCTGAACTTGCTATGAAATTAAAAAGAAAGGCTGCGAGAATGGAGTAAAAACATGGACAGTGCATTATGGGAATAATGCTGTCCATTCACAGTTGAAATGTGCCTTTTTGGGGCAATTCTTGACCTGCCTGGTTTCTCCACCGAAGTTGACTTGTATGTCACTCCTCTAGGATCATATGATATCATTATTGGAGTTAACCTGGTTGGCTGAACATAAAGCAAAGGTTGACTGTTATGAAAAACAAATCAGTTGCCTTAATGACCTGCAGAAAACAACAATCATTCAAGGTGTAAAACGGGAAGTTGCAGTTAGGAAACTGACGGCTATGCAACTAAAGAGGGCTAAAAACAGAGGCTGCACTTTGTATGCGGTAAAAATGACAGAAAATGAAGAGGAAGATAAATGATTTCATGGAAAGATATCCATTGTTGAGGGATTTCCGTGATGTGTTATCCGGAGGAATTGCCGGGTCTTCCGCCCAAACGTGAGTTTGACTTCGCTATAGAGATCAAACCAGGAACGGAACCCATATCTAAGGCACCTTATAGAATGACTACCATTGAGCTGGTAGAACTGAAGGCTCAGTTACAAGAAACTTCTGACTAAGGGGCTGATCAGACCGAGCGTCTCACCTTGGGGAGCGCCGGTAATCTTTGTAAAGAAAAAAGGATGGCACTTTGAGGTTGTGCATTGATTACAGAATGCTGAACAAGGCAACCATTAAAAATCGATACCCACTTCCAAGGATCGATGATCTATTTGATCAGATGCGAGGAGCATCAGTCTATTCAAAAATAGATCTGCGATCAGGGGTACCATCAAGCTGAGAATAAAAGAGGAAGATATTCATAAAACAACTTTTAGAACGAGGTATGGACATTATGAGTTCACGGTGTTGCCTTTTGGGCTGACTAATGCACCTGCCGCCTTCATGAATCTAATGAATAACATTTTTCAAGAATACTTAGACAAGTTTGTGCTTGTATTCTTAGACGACATTCTTATATACTCTAAAAATGTCGAAGAACACCAAGAACATCTCAGGATAGTGCTAGAAATCTTAAGAAAGAGGAAGTTGTATGGAAAACTGTCCAAATGTTCCTTTTATGATGCAGAGGTGCATTATTTAGGACACGTTATAAGCAAAGACGGGATAGCTGTTGACCCTTCAAAAATCACAGCTATAACTGAGTGGCCTGCGCCTAAGAACGTGCACGAAGTGAGGAGCTTCATGGGCTTGGCTGGATATTATAGAAAGTTCGTTAAGGACTTTTCAAAAATTGCTGCCCCAATCACTTCGTTGCAAAAGAAAGAAAAGAAATTTGTCTGGACAGACAAATGTGAATCTGCCTTTAAAAAGTTAAAGGAGCAGTTAACTACAGCACCTATTTTGACTGTACCTGATCCAAATGGAGATTTTTAGGTTGTAACGGATGCCTCAGGAGAAGGCCTTGGAGGTATTCTATTACAGAATAACCATGTTATCGCTTATGAAAGCAGAAAGCTTAAGTTACATGAACAGAACTATGCTCCACAACGATCTTGAGCTCATTGCCATTGTTCATGCGCTTCAAATATGGAGGCATTACCTTCTTGGCAAGCCCTTTGAATTAAAAACAGACCATCTGGGGCTGAAGTATATTTTTACTCAGCCAAATCTGAATGCAATGGCAGCCGAAGATGGTTAGAATTTCTGTCTCAATATGATTTTGATATAAGCTACATTAAGGGCAAGGAAAATAGAGTAGCAGATGCTCTGAGTCGAAGGAATCATATCTCTGCTCTTATAACGTTAAGAACTTAGTTTAAGGATGAGGTAAAAGATGCCTTGGAATCAGATCCTTATTCCCAGCAAGTCAAATCAGCACTTGCTGCAGACCCACAGGACAACAGGTACAAAGGATTTCGTTTTGATAACGAAGGAGTTCTGAGGTTCGAAAACAGGGTATAGGTACCTGTGGCAAATGACTTAAGAGGGAAATTTCTAACTGAATTCCATAATTCACCTTTTTCTGGGCACCCTGGCATTACAAAAATGCTTGCTGATCTTAAGCAGCAATATTTTTGGAAGGGAATGAAAAAGGATGTCGTAGAGTTTGTAACACACTGCTTGGAATGTCAGCTTGTTAAAGCGGAACATATTCACCCTTCTAGATTATTTTATCCCCACAGCATTCCGCAGTATAAGTGGCAAGTGATAACGATGGATTTCGTTCAAGGATTTCCTATGTCAAGAAATAAACATGACATTATCCTGGTTGTAGTCGACAAATTGACCAAAGTGGCACACTTCATTGCTGGTAATTTGAAGGACGATGCACCAGTTTTAGCAAGAAGATTTGTGCATGAAATCTTCAGGTTGCATGGAATACCAGAATTAATCATATCGGACAGAGATCCGAGGATGACATCAAGGTTTTGGCAAACGCTTAATGCAGCCTTGGGAACTAAATTAAACTTCAGTTCTGCATATCATCCAGAAACGGATGGACAGACTGAGAGAGTTAATCAAGTTTTAGAGGACATGCTAAGCATGTATTGCATGGACCAGCAGTATAAATGGGAGGAATACCTTCCGCTGGTAGAATTTGCTTACAATAACACCTATCATGCCTCTTTAAAAATGGCGCCCTTTGAAGCATTATATGGAAGAAAATGCAGAACCCCTGTCAGCTGGGACAACGTTGAGGATAGAGAGGTAATTGGGCCAGAAATCCTTATGGAAATGGAACAACAAATCAAAATGATTCGGGAACATCTAAAGGAGGCTGCCAAAGGCAGAAGAGCTATGCAGACTTGAAGCGGGTTGACAGGCATTATAAACTTGGAGAGAAGGTCTTTCTTTGGGTGACGCCGAAAAAGAGCTCCATAACTTTTGGCAAGGCTGCCAAGTTGTCGCCACGTTACGTGGGACCTTTTGAAATAATTGAAATAATCAACCCTGTAGCTTATCGTCTAGCATTACCTCCTGCTTTGTCTCAAATGCATGATGTTTTTTCATATTTCTTTACTTAAGAAATACGTGACAGATTTATCACATGTGCTAAATTGGAATTCCTTGCAGGTCCAAGACCCAGGAATAATCATTGTTAAGCCCATTCGAGTGTTGGGAACTTGCACTAGTTGTACTTGAGAAATCGCGAAGTGAACCAATGTAAGGTCTAGTGGGACCAGTTCAGCGAAGAAAGTGCAACTTGGGAGAATCTCGAAGAAATGAGATCTACTTTTCCACACCTGTTTAACTGAATTTGAAATTCAGAGAACTGAAAATTCTACCAAATTTAGACAATTATTAGTCTACTGTACAGTTTTCTTAAAACATTGTTTTTTAAGAGAGAATCTGTTTTTTGGTATGAACTTATGAATGGAAGGGACAATAACTGAACTTTGTCCCTAGGAACTCCTTGACTTGTTAATCTGATCATCAGAACGATGATTCTTTAAGGAGGGAAGAATGTAACACTCTGGTTTTGTATGTTAACTTGGTGAATGTTTTACATACTGTTATAGCTGTTGGAATGAAAGCAAACATGTTAAGATATGTTTTGATCTTAAGAGAATGTGTTGCTAACTTGGGATTCTTGCATACTGTGATTTATTTGCATAGAACAACAAATATTGTACTTGTGTGTTGCTGATGTGACGACAGATTGTCGTATAATTGCTTGCTCTTGTGCTGATTGACAGCATACCCTGAATAAATTCCATTGATTCAAGTATGCTGAGGCCCTCTTGTGCTTTCTATGATTAATTCACACTTGAACTGGACTAGGATTATTATGAGTGTGCAGCGCCTGATTACAGGTGTGAATAGCTAGCACGAAAATGCCAATGACAGGGGTTCGATTCTTGAACCCTGTACTGTTGAATTTGGGACCTCGTGGGGCGAGAAACGCCTGGACACGGGTGGCCTTGGCATGTAATCTGAAGGACGGAACGTCCTGCTCTGCGTTAACGTGAATGTTAGTAAGGGGCTGGAAGGAAGTTGTTAGTGTTAGTGGTTAGTGTGAATTAAACCTAAACTAACCCTAAGGCCTAACATACATCCTACACTACTATCCTAAGTGGATTTTTAAATTAAAAAAAAAAGAGGGAAAATAAACCTAAATTCTAAAACCTAAGGTTGAATTAGGACCTAGGTTGAATACTACTGGCAACCTAAAACTAATCCTCAAACTAAGGGGTACGCAGACCCTTGGGAGGAAGGGGATAAGGATGGGAAGGAGGCATTCATTGGTATTAAATGAACTGTCCCTTCGTGGACGGCGCCAGTTTTGGCGGGGCAGGTAAGGAATTTAGAGGCATCTATTTTGAAATAGAGCCAAATTTAGTTGCATGGAAAATTTGAAATATAGAAGCTCGCCCAACCCAAGTGGCGGGTGGCGTGGAGAAGCAAGGAAAAAGGCAGCGCCTTTAATTGCATTAATTATTTTTGGTCCTCCGCGACCAGCTTGCCTTGGAAACAGCATGAGGAAAAAATTGATTTTCATTTTTTGTTGGTTCGAGCCTTTTGTAAAGTTGCTCTACATTTGATTTTTTCTGACCTGGTTCGGTCGAACTAGCTCTTGGCATTTGACATTTTCTTGGAAGATTTGGAGGCTGTTGTTAAGCCGAAGAAGGAAGGAAGTGTTAGAGAGTTTGTGCTGTCGTTGTGGAAAGGAAAAACGTGGCAGACAAGGTTTTCTTCGAGTTTTGGAAGAAGAGATTACAGGCATGTTAAGCCCTACTCTTTAAAAATCCTTGCTTTAATTAATTGTTTCATTAAAACAACCCCTGCTCTCTGGGTTGGGATTGCATGATTGCTGTTGAGTTGATTTGGAAATGGATTTTGTTGGTTCTTGCCTTCTTTTCTTTGGAAAATGATAAGGAGATTTGCTTCTGGCTGCTCTGTCTTGATTTGTTCTTGCTCGATATCATGGGTTGGAATATGATTTTCAGTATGTGGTTGTCTGACTGTATAAATGGTTTGAAATGTGGATATTCCTTTCACTGTTCGTGTTGTATCGAAATTGGAAAGGTTATTGTGCTGTGCAACTCGCTCCTTACATGTGAAGAGAAAAATGTTTCTTTACAGTGCAATCTTTATCTTGCTGTTATGACTGGGGAATTAATAACTCTTGGTATGTATTCAGAAATAATATGAGATCATCTTTAGTGGAGATACAGCCGTGTATATTTCTACTGTCCTTGGGTTTCATTGAACGGAATACCTTGCTGTCGAGCTGGGTGTTGGAAACAATAATGGGAAAACGTCATATGTATCTTAAGACTGTGCTTGAGTTTTATTAGTCTGTGTCATTCTCGAATTGGGTTTGTCGATCTTTCCGTGTGCTGGACGTTTGGACATGTTAATGGGAAATTGTTTCTCGTTGCTATAATTATACTATCTTGTGACTTCTACACCTTTTTTTACCTCCATGAGTTGCCGGTTATGGGTACTATATGAACAATCGTTTAATTGCTAATTCTTGAACTGGAATGGAAGGGAATAATAGTTGATGACAGTAGTTACTGGAGTAGAAATTTTGGCTTTAAGAAAGTAGACCCTTCCTTCTTGTACTGTTTGGATTTTGGATGGAAGTGGCATTCGGGTTTACTTTGAGTAATTGAACTCGAACCATAGGAAGTTTCAAGCAATAATATCATTGCTGTACCCTTTTCCAGTTGAGAAGGAACTTAATGCGAAATGACGTATTCGGGTATTCGTGAATAGGAAAATCGATAACTCGTTTTTCCTTCTTAAAGTTAACTCTGGATTTCGTTTCTCCATTGTTGAAAGAATAAGGTGGTTTCACTTGTGATTGGATATAAATGAACATGTATTGGGTCTTCTTGAAGTACGGAAAAGTTGACATCAGTTTCCACTTGATTGAATTCCTTAATGCAAAGAATGATTATATTTCTATATACTGTAATGGATAAGATGGATTTCATTGCGTCTTATGGTTGATACTGTTCGGTCATTCCGGTTGAATCAGATTATCTGGACGCAATGCGAAACTTGATTTGTATTTTTGTGGAAATAAATGGAAAAAAAATTGGGATCTAATCTTGTCTGTAATGAAGGTTGACTCATGGCGTGTACCGAGCTCATACAATTTGACACTTCTGGTATCGGGTGTTTTACTATCTTGTGAATGAGAAGTATGGACAGTTGAATATTCAGTTGTTTGTGGCTCATTGGATTGAAGCGGTACAGGCTATGTGAGATGTTTATTTTTTTGATAAGAACGACTGTACTCTGTTATCCTTATAAGTTGAGCTGTCTTGTTTGAGATGAACACGGATTAGAATGTTTTTATTTCGTTTTGAACACAATGGTTGTTTCATAGTGAAATTTAAAAGGGAATGAATTCTTCTCTTCTTGCTATGTTGGGACTCTGAAACCTGACATTGAAATTCATCGTGCATGTGAATTGGTCTTGCTGTGGGTAACAGTAATGAATACCACCTGTTATTCTGAACGGGGTATGCGTTCCTAGAGGTATAAAAGATCATTATGTGATATAATTGACTTGCATGATTGAATATATTGTTTTTGTTTAGCTATGCAGCGAAAGAAATATGGATTTCCTTCTATTATGGCAAATACCTATGGTATGTATACCTTAATATTGTTTGATCTCGGATGCTACCTAATGTTGTACTAATAATGTTTTGGATCCTTAAATGAGTCTGATTCCAATGAAGTATGGATATGAATGGTGAATTCCTTCCTGTTTTCGTTTAAAGCTGATTATATATGAAATTATTCTTCTGCCCTGCCACGGAAAGTGAATTTCCGAGTGGATTTTGTAAGTTTCACTCTGAACTGCTATCTTGAATTGATTTTCGTTTGGATTCCACTGTTAGGACAGTCATGTGGAAGGAAATAGAGATATGAATGAATGTGTTAGAAAAATGATCTTTCTTCTTTCATTCAGTTAGAAATCTGGAATTCGTGAATGATGAATTTTTATAGTGCTTAGATGGGAGCTACTATATGCATTGCTGTTCGCTTTCTTGTTTGTACTTGAATGCTTTAAATTCAACATACTTCATGAACGGAAAGGAAAGTAATGGATTTATATTCAGTTAGTTTCATCCTTTGCTTTTGTTACTAATGAAAGGCGTGGAAAGGATAACTGTATGCTATATAGGCAGCAAGCTACTTGTATTCCTAACGTTACAAATATTGTAAATTGATACTTGCAATGATTATGTGGAAACGGGACAGCAGTCCCTTGGCTGATTGTGATGATATTTTTTTGATAGTTCAGTTGTTATGCTGATCTCTCCTTTGTGCCTATTTCGAGATTGATGTTTTGCTTTCGTTTCATAAAAGCAGGGTTCTTTTATTGAAACAGTTAGTTGAAGCATCTTATTCTAAGGATAAGTGCTTAATGTGCTCAGTTCATTGAACTGACCCGTGTAATTCATTTTGCAGATGGAATTTAATTAAATATGAAGGCATGGCTGTTTCCTGATGCCTCTTGATTAGATGTAAAATAAATTGTAATTGTTGCTTTTATTCCTCTTTGAGGAATTGCGAAAGAAGAAAATATATTCTTCTGTCCATGAGTTGTATGGATTGCTTTGTATAAACTATACCCAATCAGCTGGATTGGCAAATGTACAAATTATGTCTTGAAATATTGAATACAATTACAGGTGTGATATTTTCAATAATTATATCAGTTGATATTGTTGTTTAAATTGGAAATCTGATGTTATTTCCTGATTTGCAATTATTTCATTATCCTTGGATGGATGTTGAATTGAAAACTGATATCTATTCTTACTTAAATACAACTTTTAAGTTGAACAATGCAATTAGTTCATACTTGGGTAAAGATGAATTTTTAAATTGACATTAAAAAGGATTAAGAAGAATATGATTTCATAATCAGAAGGTATTCAGGATTAGCTTAGGAGCTAAGGAATATCAATTCAATTTCGGAGTAATCGAACTTTGTTTTCGAACTCCATTAATGATCCCGTTTGATAAAATTCAGAATAAAGGATATAGGATAAATGTATCCATAACCAATGATCCTTAACTATATAACGTTAAGGAGAACAAATGAATTCATTTCTCGAAGATTAGACCTCATTTGAATGACGTCTAATAAGTTAATATTGTGAAATTAGTTGCAGTTGGAAACATCTTGGCTAAGTTTAATAGGTTAAACTTATTACGTTCGTCGGTACGGACTGGTTAATCCAATGATTAAGAAATAAACCAAGTTAAGGAAATGTAGCCCTTCGATACGAAGGAGACGATACTTAGCAAACTAATGGACAGTTTAGTCCCTCTTAGTTATATACAACTGCAACGGAAACGAGGATCAAGAGATCAGCGCGGATGCTGAAAGTCGTTTTTAATTATTACTCGTAGCTAAGTCACTTGAGCAGGATGTGTATTCTCGATGGGTGGATTCTGCAAGACATTGGCATACGCCAGCTACAACAAGGTGTCTTCATGAAGACGGGGTCTTCATGACGACACAATGTTGCAGCTGACATATAGCAATGCCCTCCCGAATTAAAACATTTAGAATACATAGGCTGAATGTGTAGATCTTAGCTGGGGTGGGGATAGGGTATGATCTGGTATACGGAGTGACTCCGGAATACTAAAGATAATCAGACACACGGAGTCGTGGGGTAACGACACCGTATGTCTGCGTATCTTTAGTTACCAGGAGTGCCTTCCTATACCCGTTCATATTACTAACTGGAACTGAAAGTTTAAAACTGAACTTAAATGTTGAGGACTGGTAGGAACCAGGAAAGACCATTCTAGATAACAGGTGAAGTGAAGTGAAGGACGTATTCCGTAGATGTGTATCACATCCAGGAATATGATCATGCAAAGCATGTGAAAATCTTTGGCCAAAGTATCGCAATTGCTGGTTGCGTTGTCCTTATCACTTAATTTAAGATGCAGGATGTCAGATGAATATCAGTAACAGATATTCAGATAGGCTTCTTAAATGGATCACTTCGATAACCGGGGAAGGTTATGAGAACAGGTATATATATAATATACTATGCAAAAAAACATGAAGGATCGGTTGTTGCCGAGTCATGAACATGAAGGATCGGTTGTTGCCGAGTCATGAAATGAAGGATCGTTGAAACTCCGAGCCATGAAAATGGAAGATCGGCAGTTCATCGAGTCATTTACAGCAGCATATAGAATCTGTTATAAGATTGAATGGCATTGAATGTGTGTTCCATATTGTACATATGTGAACAGGGAACATTCGTTTTAAAAAGAAATTGTATGATCCAAACTGTGTTGTTTGGGCAGAGAACAATTATTATAAAACTTGAACGTGTGTTTGAATTTTATAATTCATAACAGAGAACGTTATATACAAAAAAAAAAAAAAAACTTCTTCCCTTGTTCTGGTGTTTCAAAATGGGGATGTTACAATCAAGGAGCTCATCAAGTAGCTCATCTGAAAACTCACATGGGATCTTTCCTTGCCATCTCACCATGAGCTCACTTAGGAGCTCACCTTGCTAACTCACCTTGAGGTCATATGGTAGCTCATCTCAGATTTTGTGGAGTTTCTCACCAAGTAGCTCGCCTGGGAGCTTAGCTAACAGCTCACTTGGGAGCTCACCTAATAGATCGCTTAGGAGCTCACCTAACAACTCACATGTGAGCTCTCTGGGGACCTTACTGGGTATCTCACCAAGTACCTCACTTGTGAGATCACCTAGAAAATCACCTGGGAGATCACCAAAAAACTAGCCAAGTAGATCACCTGGGAGCTCTTCTAGGAGCTTTCCGATCAGCTCGAGTTGAACTAACCTGAGAGCTTATGAAATAACTCATCTAGGAACTCACCTGGGAGCTCACCTAACAGTTTGCCTTGCCAAATCTCCTTGATCTCATCTTGTAGTTCGTGTATAAGCTCACCTCAGACATTACTGACAAGCTCACCTAAAATCCCACCAACTAGATCACCTAGGACTTCAGCTAGGAGCTTGGTAAGTAGCTCATCCAGGTCCTTGTTGAGCAGCTTGACTTGAACTTACACAGAAACTTACATTGGAGATACCTTGACATGTCACCTTGCCATCTTGACTTCAGCTCACCCAGGAGCTCACCGAGAAGCTCGACTTGAGCTCGTCACGCAACTCACATGGGAGTTGACCTGACAGCTTGCATTACCAACTCACATGGGAGATCACCTTACCAGATCACCTTGAGCTAACTGAGGAGCTCACCTTTCCAACTCACCTTGAGCTCATCTGGTAGCTCACCTTTTATTTCATCGAGTAGCTCACCAAGTAACTCACTTGGGAGCTCACCTAGGAGCTCACTTAGGAGCTCAATGAGCAACTCATCAAGTAGGTTGACTTGAGCTTGCTTTTGATCTTGACTGTGAGGTCACCAGGGAGCTCTTCTAGGAGCTTAATGATAAGCTTGAGTTGAGCTTTCCTGGGAGCTTGTTGAGTAACTCATTGGGGAACTTTCCTGGGAGCTCACTTAGCAGCTCACCTTGCCAACTTACCTTAAGCTTGCCTTTCAAACTTACCTTGAGCTCACCTTTCCAACTCACCTTGAGCTCATCTAGTCACTCCCATGTAAGCTCACCTTAGATATTTCCGAAAATCTCACCTTGTAGCTCACCGAGTAGCTCACTTAGCAGCTAATCGAAGAGCTCAGATGGGAGATCGACAAGATTCTCACCCAAGAGCTCGACAAGATGCTCACCTAGGAGCTTGTCAAGAAGCTCAACTTGAGCTTTCCTGGAAACTCACCTCGGAGCTCACCTTTCCAGCTCACCTTGAGCTCACCTGATAGCTCACCTTGATAACTCACATGGGACCTCACCTATCATCACACCTTACCAGCTCACCTTGAGCTCACTGAGGAGCTCACCTCACCATCTCACCTTGATCTCATCTGCTAGCTCACCTTGAAGTTCATCCAGTATCTCACCATGTAGCTTGCATGGGAGCTCACCTAATACCTCACTTGGGAGCTCACCTTATAGCTCACCTGAGAGCTTACCTAACAACTTTACATGGAGATCATCGAGTAGCTTGCTGAGTAGGTTAACTTGAGCTCGTGTGTGAGCTCATCGAGCAGCTCACCAGGAACCTTGCCTAAGAGCTCACTTAGTAGCTCACTTGGGAGCTCACCTAGTAGCTCACCCATGAGCTCGCCAAAAATCTCACTAAGTAGCTCACCTGGGAGCTCTTCTGGGAGCTTACTGACCAACTCGAGTTGAGCTCCCCTGGGAGCTCATCGAGTAACTCACCTAGGAACTCACCGGGGAGCTCACCTGACAGGTCACCTTGCCAACTTACTTTGAGCTTGCCTTGCCAACTCACCTTGAGCTCACCTTACAAACTCACCTGTAGCTCATTTAGTAGCTCATATGTATGCTCACCTAGGATATTACCAACAAGCTTGCCTTTGAGCTCGCCTGGGATGTCGCTGAGCAGCTCACCTAGGAGCTCGACTGGAAGCTCAAAAAGCATCTCACCGAAGAGCTTGTCAAGTAGCTTGACTTGAGCTTTCCTAGAAACTCACCTGGATCTCACCTAATAGTTCACCTTGCTAGCTCACCTTGAGCTAACCTAGGAGCTCGTTGAGTAGCTCGACTTGAGCTTACCTAGGAACTCATCAAGCATCTCACCAAAAAACTCACATGGGAGATCACCTGAAAGCTCAACTCTCCAACTGACACACGAGCTCACCTTGTCATCTCACCTTGAGCTTAGGGAGAAGCTCACCTTGCCAACTCACCTTGAGCTTGGAAGGTATCTCACCTTTGATTTTTTCAAGCAGCTCACCAATTAGCTCACCTAGAGGCTTACCAAACATCTCACCTAAGAGCTCACCTAATAGATTGTCTGGGAGCTCACTGAGTAGGTTGACTTGAGCTCATTTGTGAACTCACTTGTGAACTCATTGAGAAACTCATCGGGGACCTCACCTGGGAGCTCACCAAGTAGCTTGCTTGGGAGCTCACCTTGCAACTTTCCTGGGAGCTCTTCTTGGAGCTCACTGATCAGCTTGAGTTGAGCTCACTCAGAAGCTCATCAAGTAACTCACCTAGGAACTCACTTGGGAGCTCACCTTACCAACTCGCCTTGAACTCACCTTACTAATTGGTTCACCTTTGAGCTCACCTAGGAGATC
This sequence comes from Taxus chinensis, assembly GCA_019776745.2. NCBI lineage: Eukaryota > Viridiplantae > Streptophyta > Pinopsida > Cupressales > Taxaceae > Taxus > Taxus chinensis. The sequence goes on along the minus strand of CM034151.1, from coordinate 898,750,311 downwards.
ATCGACTGGCTTGACTTGAGCATACCTGAAAAACTTACCTGTGAGCTCAGATGACAGCTCAACTTGCAGCCTCACGTTGATCTCACCTAGGAGCTCGCTAAGTAGCTCAACTTGAGCTCACCTGGGAGCTCATCAAGTAGCTCACGTAAAAAATCACATGGGACTTTCCTTACCAACTCAGAAGGGAGATCACCTATCAAATCACCTTCCCAGCTCACCTTGAGCTCACTGAGGATGTCACCTTACCAAGTCACCTTGAGCTCATATGGTATCTCATCTCGGAGTTCATCAATTATCTCACCAAGTAGCTCACCTGGGAGTTCACCGAGTAGCTTAACAAGTAGGTTGACTTGACCTCGCTCGGGACCTCGTCGAGTAGCTCACCTAAAAATTTGGATGGGAGCTCACCTAATAGCTTGCCTTGCTAACTCACATGTGATCTCCCCTATCAGCTCCCTTATCAGATTTCATCAAGAAGCTCGCCAAGTAGCTCACCTGGGAACTTGACTAATAGCTCACCCAGGAGATCACCTAACATCTCGTCTAGGAGCTCACCGAGATGCTCACTGAGTAGGTTGAATTGAGATCAGTTGTGAGCCCACTGAGTAGCTCACTAGGGACCTCACCTGGGAGGTCACCAAATAGCTTTCTTGGGAGCTCTCCTAGCAGCTCATATGGGAGCTTGTGAAATTTCTCACTGGGTAGATGACCTAGAAACTCTTCTGGGAGCTCACTAATTAGCTCAAATTGAGCTCACCCAGGAGTTCATCGAGTAACTCACTTGGGAGCTCACCTAATATCTTGTATTTCCAACTCACCTTGAGCTCATCTAGTAGCTCACATGTAAGCTCAACTCAGAGATTACTGGTAAGCTCACCTTTGAGCTTTCATAGGAGCCTACCAAGTAGCTCACCTAGGAGCTTAGCTGGGAACTCAGCAAGGAGTTCACCCAGGATCTCGTCAAGCAACTTGACTTGAGCTTACCTATAAACTCACCTGACAGTTCACCTTGCTAGCTTGCCTTAAGCTCACCCAAGAGCTCACCGAGTAGCTCAACTTGACCTCACCTAGGAGCTCATCAAGTAGCTTGCCCTAAAACTCACAGGGGAGCTCGACTGACAGCTCACCTGGAAACTCACATGGGAGGTCACTTGATAGCTCACCCAGAAACTCACAAGGGAGCTCACCTATTGGCTCACCTTGTCAGCTCCCCTTAAGCTCACTAAGGAGCTCACCTTGCCAACTCACCTTGAGTTCATCTAGTAGCTCATCTCAGAGTTCGTCGAGTAGATCACCAAGTAGCTCACTTAGGAGTTTGCCTAATAGCTCACCTAGGAGTTCAACTAACAGCACACCTAGGAACTCACCGTATAGGTTGACTTAAGCTCACTTGTGAGCTCACTGAGTAACTCACCAAGGATATTTCCTTGGAGCTCACTAAGTAGCTCACTTGGGAGCTCACCTAATACGTTTCCTTGGAGGTCACCGAATAGCTAACTAAGTATCTCACCTGAGAGCTCTTCTGGGAGCTTTCCGATCAACTCAAGTTGAGCTCACCTGGTAGCTCATCGAGTAACTCACCTAGGAACTCACCTTGAAGCTCACCTGACATCTCACCTTGCCAACTCCCCTTAAGCTCAACTTGCCAACTCACCTTGAGCTCATCTGGTAGCTCACATGTAAGCTCACCTTAGATATTATCGACAAGCTCATGTTTGATCTTACCTGGGAGATAACCAAGAAGCTCACCTAGGAGCTCGGCTGGGAGCTCGGAAAGTAGCTCGCCCAAGAGCTCCTTGAGAAGCTCGACTTGAGCTTACCCAAAAATTCACCTGGGAGCTCACCTGACATCTCACCTTTCTATCATGCCTTGAGCTCACAAAGGATCTCACCGAGAAGCTCGACTTGAGCTCACCCATAAGATCATCAAACAGCTCTCCTGAAAACTTGCATGGGAGCTCACCTGACAAATCACCCAGAAACTCATGTGGGAGCTTGCATATCAGCTCACCTTGAGCTCGCTTAGGAGATCACCTTGCCAACTCACCTTGATCTTGTATGGTATCTCACCTCAGAGTTCGTCGAGTAGCTCACCAAGTAGCTCAACTGGGAGCTCACCTAACAACTCACCTAGGAGCTCACCAAGTAGCTTGTTGAGTAGGTTGACTTGAGATTTCTTGTGAGCTCATTGAGCAACTGATCAAGGATCTCACATTGGATCTTGCAGAGTAGCTTACTTGGAAGCTTAGCTAGTAGCTCGCCAAGAAGCTCACCAAATATCTTGTCAAGTAGCTCTTCTAGGAGCTCAGTAATCATCTCAAGGTGATCTCGCCCAGAAGCTCACCCAAAAACTCACATGGGAGGTCACCTTTCCAGCTCACCTTGACCTCACTGAGGAGCTCACCATTCCAACTCACCTTGACCTCATCTTGTATCTCACCTAAGAGTTCATTGAGAAACTTGCCAAGTAGCTCCTTTGGGAGCTCACCTAGCAGTTCACGTGGGAGCTCACCTAACAGTTAACTTGTGAGATCACCAGGGACCTCACTTAGGGAATTTTGAAATAGTACATTTGGGAGCTCACCTAGCAACTCACATGGGAGATTACCAAATAGCTCAACTGGTAGCTCACATATAAGCTCACCTCAGGCATTACCAACAAGCTCTCCTTTGATATTTCCTAAGAGGTCACTAAGTAGCTCACCTAGGAGCTTAGTTTAGAGCTTGACAAGTAGCTCACATTGGTGGTAGTCAAGCAGGTTGACTTGAGCTTACATAGAAACTCACCTAGGAGCTCACATTGGTAGCTCACCTTGAGCTCACCCAAGAGCTCGCTGAGTAACTCAACTAGAGCTCATCAAGTAGCTCACCCAAAAAACTCACATGGGATCTCACCTAACAGTTCACCTTACCAACTCACATGAGATCTCACCTATCAGTTCACCTTGAGCTCACTAAGGAAACCACCATGAAAACTTACCTTGAGCTCATCTAGTAGCTCACCTCTAAGTTCATATGCTAGCTCACCAAGTAGCTCACCTGGGAGCTCAACGAGTAGATCACCAAGTATGTTGACTTGAGCTTGCTTATCAGCTCACCAAGCATCTCACCAAGGACCTCACCTAGGATCTCACCAAGTAGCTCACTTGGGAGCTCACCTAGCAGCTCGTATGGGATCTCACTGAAAAGCTCACAAAGTAGTTCACCAGGGAGCTCTTCTAGAATCTTGATGATCAGCTCAAGTTGAGCTCACCTGGGAGCTCATCGAGTAACTCACTTGGGAACTTGTCTGGGAGCTCATCTGGCAGCTCACCTTGCCAACTTACCTTGAGCTTTCCTTGCTAACTTACCTTGAGCTTACCTTGCCAAATTCTCTTGAGCTCCCCTTACCAACTCACCTTGAGCTCATCTAGTATTTCGCATATAATCTCACCTTAGAGATAGCTGACAAGCTCACCTTTGAGCTCACCTAGGATCTCACCAAGAAGCTCACCTAGGATCTCAGCTGGGAGCTCGGCAAGTAGCTTGCCTAGGAGCTCATCAAGTAGCTCAACTTGAGCTTTACCAGAAACTCACATGGGAACTCATCTAACAGCTCACCTTACCAGGTAGCCTTGAGCTCACCTAGGAGCTCACTTAGTAGTTTGACTTGAGCTCACCTGGGACCTCATTAGGTAGCTTACCCAAAAACTTGTATGGGAGCTCACCCTGGTAGGTCACCTTGAGCTTGCTGAGGAGATCACCTTGCCAACTTTCCTTGAGCTTGGAAGGTAGCTCACCTCAGAGTTTTTCAAGTAGCTTGCCTAAAAACTCATGTGGGAACTCACCTGACAGCTTTCCTTTCCAGCTCAACTTAAGCTCACACAAGATCTCACCGAGCAGCTCGACTTGAGATCACATAGGATCTCATCAAGTTTCTCACCCAAGAAAATCATGTGGGAGATTACTTATCATCTTTCCTTGCTAGCTCACCTTGAGCTTGCTTAGGAGATCACCTTGCCAACTCACCTTCAGCTTGTCTAGTAGCTCACCTCAAAGTTCATCTAGTAGCTCCCCAAGTAGCTCATCTGGGAGCTCACCTAACATCTCACCTGGGAGCTAACTGAGTAGCTCATCAAGTAGGTTTACTTGAGCTTACTTGTGATCTCATCGAGTAGCTTTTTGTGGACCTTGCATGGGAGCTCGCAAAGTAGATCACTTGGGAGATCACCTAACATCTCACTGAATAGCTTGTCAAGTAGCTCACCTAGGAGCTTTTCTGGGAGCTCACCAATCATATCAAGTTGATCTCACCCAGAATCTCATCAAGTAACTCACCTGGGAACTCATAGCTCATCCAGGAGATCGTCAAGTAGCTCTCTCAAAAACTCACATGGGAGCTAAACTTTCCATCTCAACTTGAGCTCATTGAGAAGCTCACCTTACCAACTTTCCTTGATCTCATCTAGTATCTCTCCTCAGAGTTCGTCGAGTAGCTCGCCAAGTAGCTCACCTAGGAGCTCACTTAATATCTCACTTGTGAGCTCACCAGGGACCTCACTTGGGAGATTTCCAAGTAGTTCATTTAGAGGCTCACCTAGAAACTCACCTGGGAGCTCACAAAACAACTCACTAAGTAGCTCACCTGGGAGCTCTTCTGGAAGCTCACCGATTAGCTCGAGTTGAGTTCACTTGAGAGCTTGTCGAGGAACTTACCTGAGAACTCACCTGGGAGCTGACCTTATAGTTTTTCTTGCCAACTCACCTTGATCTTAGGTGGTAGCTCACATATAATCTCACCTTAGACATTTATGAAAAAATCCCCTTTGAGTTCACCTAAGAGCCCAGTGAGAATCTCACCTCGGAGCTAAGTTGGGAGCTCGGAAAGTAGCTCACCCAGGTTCTCTTTGAGTAACTTGACTTAAGCTTGTACGGAAACTAACCTAGGATCTCACCTTGAGCTCACTAAGGAGCCTAGCTTACCAACTCACCTTGAGCTTGTCTAATAGCTCCTCTCTGAGTTTGTCGAGTAGCTCAGCAAGTAGGTCACCTGGGAGCTCACCTAATGGCTAGCCTGGAAGCTCACCTAATAACTCACCTAGGAGCTCATCAAGTAGCTCATCGAGTAGGTTGACTTGAGCTTACCTAGGAGCTCACTGAATAGCTCACCAAGTAGCTCACCTTGAGCTCTTTTGGGAGCTTACCTATTAGCTTGAGTTGAGCTTGCTCAAGAGCTTGTCAGGTAACTCACCTGGGAGCTCACTTAACAGTTCACCTTGCCAACTCAATTTGAGCTCACCTTCCCAACTCACCTTGAGCTCACCTTGCTAACTCACCTTGAGTATCTCACCTAGGAGCTCGGCTGGGAACTTGGTAAGCAGCTCACCCAGGAGCTGGTCAAGCAGCTCGACTTGAGATTGCCCAAAAAATCACTTGGGAGCTCACCCGACAACTCACCTTACCATCTCACTTTTATCTCACCTAGGAGATCATCGAGCAGCTCGACTTGAGATCACCCGGGAGCTCATCATGCAGCTCACCTGAAAACATGCATAGGAGCACACCTAATAGCTTGCCTTGCCAAATCGTATGGGAAATCCCCTATCAGCTCCCTTATTAGAGTTTATTGAGTAGCTTGCGAAGTAGCTCACCTAGGAACTTGACTAACAGGTCACCTGGGAGCTCACCTGATAGCTCTCCTAGGAGCTCATTGAGTAACTCAACGAGGAGGTTGACTTGAGTTCACTTGTGAGCTCAATGAGTAGCTCATTGGGGACCTCACATGGGACCTTGCCAAGTAGCTAGCTTGGGAGGTCATCACCTAGCATCTCACCTAGGAACTCATCAAATAGTTCACCAAGTAGCTCACCTGGGAACTCTTCTAGGAGCTCACCAATCAACTCAAGTTGATCTCACCTAGGAGATCGTCGAGTAACTCTCCTGGGATCTCACCTGATAGCTCACATTGCCAACTCACCTTGAGCTCATCTGGTAGCTCACATGTAAGTTAACCTTAGAGATTACCAACAAGCTCACCTTTGATCTCACTTGAGAGCTCACTGAGCAGGTCACATAGGAGCTCAGAAAGTAGCTAACCCAGGAGCTTTTCGAGCCGCTTGCCTTGAGCTTACGAAGAATCTCACCTGGGAACTTTCCTGATAGCTCGGCTTACCAACTCACCCTAAGCTCACCCAGGAGCTCTCTGAGCATCTCAACTTAAGCTCACCTAGGAGCTCACCAAACATCTCACCCTAAAAATCACATGAGATCTCACCTGATAGATCACCTAGAAACTCACATGGGAGCTTTCTTGATAGCTCACCCAGAAATTCACATGGGAGCTCACCTTACAAGCTTACCTTAAGTTTGTTGAGGAGATCACCTTGCTAATCACCTTGAGCTCATCTGATAGCTCACCTCAGATTTCATTGAGTAGCTCGCCAAGTACCTCACCTGATAGCTCTCCTAATAGCTCACCTAACTACTCACCTGGGAGCTCACCTAGTAGCTCACCAAGTAGGTTGACTTGAGCTTGCGTATTAGCTCACTTGTGAGCTCATCGAGTAGCTCACCAGGGACCTCACCTACAAGTTTCCCAAGTAGCTCAATTGGGAGGTCACCTAAAAGCTCATCTTAGAGATCACCAAATAGCTCACCAAGTAGCTCACCTGAGAGCTCTTCTAGGAGCTCACCGATCAGCTCGAGTTGAGATCTCCTAGGAGCTCATCGAGTAACTCACCTAGGAACTCACCTAACAGCTTACTTTACCAACTACCCTTGAGCCCTCCTTGAAAACTCACCTTACGCTCATCTAGTAGCTCACATGTAAGCTCACCATAGAGATTACCAACAAGCTCACCTTTGAGCTCATCTGGGAGCTAACTAAGCAGATCAACTAGTAGCTTGGCTGGGAGCTCAATAAGTAGCTCATCTAAGAGCTCCTCTAGCAGCTCGACTTGAGCTTGCCAAGAAACTCACCTGGGAGCTCACCTGATAGCTCCCCTTGCTAGCTCACCTTGAGATCACACAGGAGCTCACCGAGTGGCTCGTCTTGAGCTCACATGGGAGCTCATCAAGTAGCTCACCTAAAAAATCACATAGGAGCTCTCCTGATAGCTCATATAGAAACTCACTTGGGAGCTTACCTATTAGCTTGTGTTACCTGCTCGCCTTGAGCTCACTTAGGAGATCACATTACCAACTCACCTTGAGCTTGTCTGGTAGCTCACCTCAGAGTTCATCAAGTATCTCACCAAGTAGCTCACCTAGGAGCTCACCTAACAACTTGCCTAGGAGCTCATAGAGTAGTTCATCGAGTAGGTTAACTTGAGCTTAGTTGTGAGCTCACCGAACAGCTCACTAGGGACCTCACACAAGAGCTTGGTAACTAGCTCACTTGGGAGCTCACCTAGTAGCTCACCTAGAAGCTCACCAAATAGCTTGTTAAGTAGCTCACTTAGGACCTCTTCTATGAGCTCACTAATCATCTCAAGTTGATCTTGCCCAGGAGCTAGTCGAGTAACCCACATGGGAACTCATAGCTCATCAAGGAGCTCATCAAGCATCTCACCTGAAAACTCACATTTGAGCTTTCCCTGCCAGCTCACCTTGAGCTCACTTAGGAACTCACCTTGTTAACTCACCTTGAGCTCATACGGTAGCTCATCTCGGAGTTCATGGAGTTTCTCACCAATTAGCTCACCTGGGAGCTCAGCTAACAACTCACCTGGGAGCTCACCTAATAGCTCACCTAGGAGCTCACCTAACAACTCACTTCTGAGATCTCTGGGCACCTTATTTGGGAGCTCACCAAGTACCTTACTTAGGAGCTTACCTAGCAACTCACCTGGGAGCTTGACAAACAACTAGCCAATTAGATCACCTTGGAGCTCTTCTGGGAGCTTGCCGATCAGCTCGAGTTGAGCTAACCCGAGAGCTTATCAAATAACTCACCTAAGAACTCACCTGGGAGCTCACCTGACAGCTTACCTTGCCAAATCTCCTTGAGCTCAACTGGTTGTTCATGTATAAGCTCACCTCAGACATTACTGACAAGCTCACCTTAAATCCCACTGACTAGCTCACCTAGGAGTTCAGCTAGGAGCTCCATAAGCATCTCATCCAGGTCCTTTTTGAGCATATTGACTTGATTTTACATGAAAAATCACATGGGAGCTCCCTTGATAGGTCACCTTGCCAGCTCAACTTGAGCTCACCAAGCAGCTCGACTTGAGCTTGTCAAGTAACTCACCCTAAAAATTAGATGGGATCTCACCTGATAGCTTTCCTTACCAACTCACATGGGATATCACCTTACTAACTCACCTTGAGCTAACTGAGGAGCTCACCTTGAGCTCATCTGGTAGCTCACCTCTTATTTCATCGAGTAGCTCACCAAGTATCTCACCTGGGAGCTCACCTAGGAGCTCACTTAGGAGCTCAACAAGCAACTCATAGAGTAGGTTAACTTGAGCTTTCTTTTGAGCTCGATTATGAGCTCACCAGGGAGATCTTATGGGAGATTTATGATCAGCTTGAGTTGAGCTCGCTTGGGAGATTTTTGAGTAACTCGCTGGGGAACTTGCCTGGGAGCTCACCTGGTAGCTCACCTTGTGAACTTACATTGAACTTTCCTTTCAAATTTTCCTTGTGCTCACCTTACCAACTCACCTTGAGCTCATCTAGTCATTCCCATGTAAGCTCACCTTAGAGATTGCCAAAAATCTCACCTTTGAGCTCACCGAGTAGCTCACTGAGCAGCTAATTTAGGAGCTCAGATGGGAGCTTGACAAGATGCTCACCCAAGAGCTCGACAAGATGTTCACCCAAGAGCTCACCTGAGAGCTCAACAAGATGCTCACCCAGGAGATTGATAAGATGCTCACCCAGGAGCTCCATAAGATGCTCACCTTGTCATCTCACCTTAATCTCATCTACTATCTCACCTTGAAGTTCATCTAGTAGCTCACCATGTAGCTCACCTGGGTACTCACCTAATATCTCGGCAGGGATCTCACCTTACAGCTCACATGAGAGCTCACCTAATAGCTTGCCATGGAGCTCATCAAGTAGCTCACTAAGTAGGTTAACTTTTCCTAGGATCTCACTTAGTAGTTCACTTGGGAGCTCCCTAGTAGCTCACCTAGGATCTTGCCAAAAATCTCACTAAGTAGCTCACCTGGGAGCTCTTCTGGGAGCTCACTGACCAAATCAAGTTGATTTCCCCTGGGATCTCATCGAGTAACTTGCCTAGGAACTCACTAGTGAGCTCACCTGACAGCTCACCTTGCCAACTAGCTTTGACCTTAACTTGCCAAATCACCTTGAGATCACCTTACAAACTCATCTGGAGCTCATTTAGTAGCTCATATGTATGCTCACCTAGGATATTACTGACAAGCTTATCTTTGAGCTCGCCTGGGATGTCACTAAGCACCTCACCTAGGAGCTTGACTGGAAGCTCAACAAGCATTTTGGTGAGCTCCCAGGTGAGATTTTCAGTAATCTCTAAGGTGACCTTACATACAAGCTACCAGATGAGGTCAATGTGAGTTGGAAAGGAGCTCAAGGTGAGTTAACAAGGCGAGCTACCAGGCTAGCTCCCAAGTGAGTTACCAGGTAAGTTACTTGATGAGCTCCTAGGTGAGCTCAAATCGAGGTAATCAGTGAGCTCCAAGAAGAGCCCCCAGGTGAGCTACTTTTTGAACTATTTGGTGAGCTCCCATGTGATCTCCCAAGTGAGCTACTTGGTGAGATCCCAAGTGAGGTCTCAGGTGAGTTACTTGGCAAGCTCACTAGTGAGCTCACAAGTGAGCTCAAGTCAACCTACTCAAAGATTTTCTCAAAAAAATTTGAGGAAAGCTACCAGATGAGCTCAAGGTAGGTCAAAAAGGTGAGATCCTGAGCGAGCTCAAGGCAAGCTGTTAAGGTGAGCTAATAGGTGAGCTCGCATGTGAGTTTCTAGGTGAGTTGTCAGGTGAGCTCCCATGTGATTTTTTGGGTGAGCTACTTGACAAGCTCCTAGGTGAGCTCAAGTTGATTTACTCAGTGATCTCCTAGGTAAGTTCAAAGTGAGGTGTAAAGGTGAGCTATCAGGTGAGCTTGCAGGTGAGTTTTTTGGTAAGCTCAAGTCGAGATACTTGACGAGCTCCTAGGTGAACTGCTTACTGAGTTCCTAGGTGAGATGCTCATTGAGCTCTTGGGTGAGCTCAAAGGTGAGCTCAATGTTAGTTGGCAAGGTGAGCTCAAGGAAAGTTAGGAGTGTGAGCTCAAATTGAGTTGGAAAGGTGAGATGTTAAGTGAGCTCCTAGGCCAAGCTCCTAGGTAAGCTACTATGTGAGCTCCCAAGAGAGATCAAAGGTGAGCTTACATGCAAGCTACCAGGTAAGCTCAAGGTGAGTTGGAAAGATGAGATCAAGTCGAGTTTGATAGCTAAGCCCAAGGTGAGTTGGTAAGGTGAGCTATTACGTGAGATCTCAGGAAAGTTTCTAGGTGAGTTACTCGATGAGCTCCTAGGTGAGCTCAACTCGATTTCATCGGAGAGCTCCCAGAAGAGCTCCCAGGTGAGGTCGCTAGCTAGTTGCTTGGAAAAATCACATGCAATCTCACAAGTGAGCTCAAGTTAACCTACTTGGAGAGATGTTGGGTGAGCTCCTAGGTGAGCTACTTAGTAAGCTACTTGATGAACTTTGAGGTGAGCTACTAAACGAGCACAAGGTGAATTTCCAAGGTGAGCTCCTTACCGAGCTCAAGGTGAGTTGGTAAGGTGATATTTCATGTGAGTTTATGGGTGAGCTACTCAGTGAGATCTTAGGTGATTTGAAGATGAGCTAGCAAGGTGAGATGTCAAGTGATCTTTGAGGTGAGTTTCTAAACAAGCTCGAGTCGAGCTGCTTATCAAGCTCCTAGCTGAGCTCCTAGGTGAGCTACTTGATGAGCTCCCAGGTGATCTCAAAGGTGAGCTCATCAGTAATCTCTAAGGTGAGCTTACATTCAAGCTACCAGATGAGCTCAACATAAATTGGCAAGGTAAGCTCAAGGTGAGTCTACAAGGTGAGCTCAAGTAGAGTTAGTAAGCTGAGCTATCAATTGAGCTCCTAGGTGAATTCCTAGGTGAGTTACTCGATGAGCTCCCACGTGAGCTAAACTTGAGCTAATCAGCGAGCTCCCAAAAGAGCTCCTAGGTGAGCTACTTGGTGAGTTGTTTGGTGAGCTCCCAGGTGAGCTACAAGGTTAGCTAACAAGTGAGATACTTAGTAAGCTCCCAGGTGAGGTCCTTGATGAGCTACTCAGTGAGCTCACAAGTGATCTCAACTTAGCCTACTCGACGAGATTCTCAGTGAGCTCCCAAGTGAGCTGTTAGGTGAGCTACTTGGTGAGCTACTCGACAAACTCTGAGGCGAGCTACCAAACAAGCTCAAGGTGGGTTGGTAAGGTGAGCTCCTGTGAAAGCTTAAGGCAAGCTGGAAAGGTCATTTGATAGGAAAGCTTTGATGAAAGTTAGGAAGGTGAGCTCCCATGTGAGTTTTAGGGTGAGCTACTTGATGACCTCCTTGGTGAGCTCAAGTTGAGCTACTCAACGAGCTCCTGGGTTAGCTCAAGGTGAGATGGTAAGGCAAGATGTCAAGTGAGCTTTTGGATGAACTATTTTCTGAGCTCCCATCTGAGCTCCTTCATGAGCTACTTGGTTAGCTCCCATGTGAGCTAAAAGGTGAGATTGTCAATAATCTCTGAGGTGAGATTACATGTGAGTTACCAGATGAGCTCAAGGTGAGTTGGTAAAGTGAACTCAAGGTGAGTTGGTAAGGTGAGCTATCAGGTGAGATCCTAGTTGAGTTCCCAGGTGATTTACTTGACGAGCACCCAAGTGAGCTCAACTCGAGTTGATCGGTGAGCTCTTAGAACAGCTCCTACGCGAGCTACTTGGTGAGTTGTTTGGTTAGCTCCTAGGTGAGCTACTAGGGAATATTCCAAGTAAACTACTTGGAAAGCTTCCAAGTGAGGTCCTTGATGAGCTGCTTAGTGAGCTGATAAGTGAGCTCAAGTCAATCTACTCGGTGAGCTACTTAGTGAGCTCCCAGGTGAGCTATTAGGTGAGCTACTTAGCGAGCCACTCGATGAAATCTTATTTGATCTACCAGATGAGCTTAAGGTGAGTTAGCAAGGTGAGCTCCTAAGCAAGCTCAAGGTGAGCTGGAAAGGTGAGCTGATAGGTGAAATCCCATGCGAGTTGGCAAGGTGACATGTCACGTGAGCCCCCATGCAAGTTTTTGTGTGAGCTACTTAATGAGCTCCTAGGCTAGTTCAAGTTGAGCTACTCGATGAGCTCCTGGGTGAGCTTAAGGTGAGCTTGTAAGGTGAGCTATCAGGTGAGCTCCCAGGTGAGTTTCTAGGAAATCTCAATTTGAGCTGCTCAATGAGTTCCTGGGTGAGTTTCTTACCGAGCTCATAGCTAAGGTCCTAGGTGAGCTACTCGGTAAGCTCCCAAGTGAGGTCAAAGGAGATTGTCAGTAATATCTGCGGTGAGCTTACATACAAGCTACAAGATGAGTTCAAGGTGATTTGCTAAGGTGAACTCAAGGTGAATTGGAAAGGTGAGCTATCAGATGAGCTCCTCCATGAGTTACTCGATGAGCTCCAAGGTGAGCTCAAATCGAGCTGATCAATGAGATCCTAGAAGAGCTCCCAGGTGAGCTACTTGGTGATCTATTCAATGAGCTCCTAGGTGAACTACTTTTTGAGCTAAGAAGAAAGCTACTTGGTGAGCTCCCAGACGAGGTCCTCGATGAGTTGCTTAGTGAGTTCAAAAGTGAGCTCATGTCAACCTACTCAGTGGGCTACTTGGTGAGTTCCCAAGTGAGCTATTAGGTGAGTTCCCAGATGGCCTATTAGGTGAGCTACTAGGCAAGCTACTTAGCAAGCTATTCAGTGAGCTCCCAGGTGAGTTGCTAGCTGATCTCCTAGGTGAGCTACTTAGCAAGCTACTTGAAAAACTCATAGGTGAGCTACTGGATGTGCTCAAGGTGAGTTTGCAAGGTGGGCTCCTTAATGAGCTTAAGATGAGCTGTCAAGGTGATCTAATAGGTGATTTCCCATACTATGTGGTAAGGTGATCTATCAGGTGAGCTCCCATTGGATTTTTTAGGTGAGCTACTTAATGAGCTCTTGGGTGAGCTCAAGTTAAGTTTCTCTACGAGCTCCTAGGTGATATGCTTGCCGAGTTCCCAGCCCAGCTCTTAGGTGAGCTAATCCATGAGCTCCCAAGTGAGCTTGTCTGTAATCTCTAAGGTCAACTTACATGCATGCTACCAGATGAGCTCAAAATGAGTTTGAAAGGTGAGCTATCAGGTGATCTCCTAGGTGAGTTCCCAAGTGAATTACTTGATGAGATCTTGGGTGAGCTCAACTCGAGCTAATCAATAAGCTCCTAGAAGATCTCCCAAGTGAGATACTTGGAAAGATGTTATGCGAGTTCCCAAGAGAGTTGCTAGGTAATCTCCCAAGTAATCTACATGGTGAGCTCCCATGCGAGCTCCCGAGTGAGCTACTGAGTGAGCTAAAAAGTGAGTTCAAGTCAACCTACTCAGTGAGCTACTTGAAAAAATCTAAGGTGAGCTACCAAATGAGCTCAAGGTGAGCTGGTAAGGTGACCTCCCATGTGAGTTTTTAGACGAGCTGCTTGATGAGATCCCAATTGAGCTCAAGTAGAGCTACTCAGTGAGCTCCTGGGAAAGCTGTCACGTGAGTTCCCAAGTGATTTTCTGGGAAATCTTAACTCAAAAAGCTCAATGAGCTCTTGGGTGAACTGCTTGCTGAGCTCCCAGCCGAGCTCTTAGGTGAGCCAATCGGTGAGCTCCCATGTGAGCTCAAAGGTGAGCTTATCAGTAATCTTTGAGGTGAGCTTCCATGTGAGATACCAGATGAGCTCAAGGTGACTTGGAAAGGTGAGTTCAAGGTGAGTTATTAAGGTGATCTCTAGGTGAGTTAGTAAGGTGAGCTTTCAGGTAAGCTATCAGGAAAGTTCAACTCGAGCTGATCAGTGAGCTCATAAAAGAGCTCCTAGGTGAGCTACTTGATGAGCTATTCCACGAGCTCCCCAGTGAGCTCCCAGGTGAGCTACTAGGTAAGCTCCCAAGTGAGCTACTTGGTGAGCTCCCAGGAGAGGTCCCTGATGAGCTCATAAGTGAGCTCAAGTAAACCTACTCGGTGAGCTCCTAGGTGAGCTGTTAGGCAAGGTCCCAGGTGAGCTATTAGGTGAGCTCCTAGGTGAGCTGGTAGTTGAGCTTCTAGGTGAGCTACTAGGCAAGCTACTCAAAGAAATATAAGGTGAGCTACCATATGAACTCAAGGTGAGTTGGTAAGGTGAGATCCTAAGCAAGCTTAAGGAAAGCTAGTAAGGTGAGCCGATAGGTGAGCTTCCATGCGTTTTGGCAAGGTGAGCTATCAGGTGAGCTCCCATGTGATTTTTCAAGTAAAGATCCTTATGAACTCCAGGTGAGCTCAATCAAGTGCTCAGGGAATCTTGGGTGGCTCAAAGGTGAGCTATAACTTAGAGCTGTCAACGAGTCCCAGTTGAGTTTCTTGGTAAGCTCAAGTCAAACTACTCAACGATATCCTGGTTGAAGCTTCTTGGTGAGCTCACAAGCAGAGCTCAAAGGTGAGCTTTTTTGTAATCCTAAGGTGAACTTAGATGTGAGCTAACCAGATGAGCTCAAGTGTGACTTGGAAGGTGAGTTCAATGTGATTTATTAAGGTGATCCTCTGGGTGAGTTAGTAAGGTGAGCTTCTTCAGGTAAGCTCTCAGGACAAAGTTCAACTCGAGCTGATCAGTGAGCCTCATAAAAGAGCTCCTAGGTGAGCTACTTGATGAGCTATTCCACGAGCTCCCCAGTGAGCTCCCAGGTGAGCTACTAGGTAAGCTCCCAAGTGAGCTACTTGGTGAGCTCCCAGGAGAGGTCCCTGATGAGCTCATAAGTGAGCTCAAGTAAACCTACTCGGTGAGCTCCTAGGTGAGCTGTTAGGCAAGGTCCCAGGTGAGCTATTAGGTGAGCTCCTAGGTGAGCTGGTAGTTGAGCTTCTAGGTGAGCTACTAGGCAAGCTACTCAAAGAAATATAAGGTGAGCTACCATATGAACTCAAGGTGAGTTGGTAAGGTGAGATCCTAAGCAAGCTTAAGGAAAGCTAGTAAGGTGAGCCGATAGGTGAGCTTCCATGCGTTTTGGCAAGGTGAGCTATCAGGTGAGCTCCCATGTGAGTTTTCAAGAAAGATACTTAATGAACTCCCAGGTGAGCTCAAGTCAAGTTGCTCAGGGAGATCTTGGGTGAGCTCAAGGTGAGCTATAATTAGAGCTGTCATACGAGCTCCCAGGTGAGTTTCTTGGTAAGCTCAAGTCAAACTACTCAACGATATCCTGGGTGAGCTTCTTGGTGAGCTCACAAGCGAGCTCAAAGGTGAGCTTTTTTGTAAATCTCTAAGGTGAACTTAGATGTGAGCTACCAGATGAGCTCAAGGTTAGTTGGAAAGGAAAGCTTTCATGTGACCTCCCAGGTGAATTCCCAGGTGAGTTACTCGATGAGCTCCCAGGTGAGCTCAACTCGATCTGATCACTGAGCTCCCAGAAGATCTCACAGGTGAGCTACTTCATGAGTTGTTTGGTGAGCTCTTAGGTGATCTCCCAAGAAACTTGGCGAGCTCCTAGGTGAGGTCCTTAGTGAGCTTATCAGTGAGCACTCAAGTGAGACGAAAAGTGAGATCAAGTCAACCTACTCAGTGAGCTACTCGGTGAGCTCCCAGGTGAGCTATTAGGTGAGCTCCTAGGCGAGCTACTTGGTGAGCTATTTGACTAACTCTGAGGTGAGCTACAAGATGAGCTCAAGGTGAGTTGGTAAGGTGAGCTCCTCAATGAGCTGAAGGTGATCTATCAAGGCAAGCTCCCATTTGATTTGATAAGATGAGCTTCCATGTGAGTTTTTGGTTGAGCTACTTGAAAAGCTCCCATTTGAGCTCAATTTTAGTTGCTCGGTGAGCTCCTAGACAAACTAAAGGAAAGCTGGTAATGTGAGTTCTTAGGTGAGCTCCCAAGAAAGTTTTCAAGCAAGCTCAAGTTGAGCTAGTCGATGAGCTCTTGGGTGAGATGCTTGCCAAGCTCTAAGCCTAGCTTCTAAGTGAGCTCCCAGGTGAGCTCAAAGGTGAGGCATTTTGGAAAGGTGAGCTCAAGGTGAGCTATAAGGCAAGCTCCCAGGTGAGTTCCCAGGTGAACTCAACTTGAGTTACTTGACAAATCTAAGGCGAGCTACCTTCTAAGCTTAAGGTGAGTTGGCAAGGTGAGCTCCTCAGTGAGCTTAAAGAAAGTTGGTAAGGTGAGCTGATAGGTGACCACCTATGTGAGTTTCTAGGTGAGCTATCAGGTAATCTCCCATGTGATTTTCTAGGTGAGCTTTCAAGTAAGCTCCCATGTGAGTTTTAGGGTGACCTATTTTCAAGCTCCCAGGTGTGCTCAAGTTGAGCTACTCGGTGAGCTCCTAGGTGAGCTTAAGGAAAGCTGGCAAGGTGAGCTATTAGGTGAGATTCTGGGAAATCACAATTCGAGCTGCTTAATGAGCTCTTGGGTGAGTTGCTTTCTGAGCTCCTAGGTGAGCTACTCGATGAGCCCCTAGGTGAGCTCAAAGGAAAGCTTGTCGATAATCTCTAAGGTGAGATTATATGTGAGCTATAAGATGAGCTCAAGATGAGTTGGAAAGGTGAGCTATCAGGAAAGCTCTCAGGTGAGTCCCTAGGTGAGTTACTCGATGAGATCCTGGGAAAGCTCACCTTGAGCTGATCGGTGAGCTCTTAGAAGAGCTCCTAGATGAGCTACTTGGTGAGTTGTTTGGTGAGCTCCCAGGAAATTTTCTAGGTGACCTCCTAAGTGAGGTACTTAGAGAGGTCCTAGGTGAGCTGGTAGTTGAGCTTCTAGGTGAGCTACTAGGCAAGCTACTCAAAGAAATATAAGGTGAGCTACCATATGAACTCAAGGTGAGTTGGTAAGGTGAGATCCTAAGCAAGCTTAAGGAAAGCTAGTAAGGTGAGCCGATAGGTGAGCTTCCATGCGTTTTGGCAAGGTGAGCTATCAGGTGAGCTCCCATGTGAGTTTTCAAGAAAGATACTTAATGAACTCCCAGGTGAGCTCAAGTCAAGTTGCTCAGGGAGATCTTGGGTGAGCTCAAGGTGAGCTATAAATTAGAGCTGTCATACGAGCTCCCAGGTGAGTTTCTTGGTAAGCTCAAGTCAAACTACTCAACGATATCCTGGGTGAGCTTCTTGGTGAGCTCACAAGCGAGCTCAAAGGTGAGCTTTTTGTAAATCTCTAAGGTGAACTTAGATGTGAGCTACCAGATGAGCTCAAGGTTAGTTGGAAAGGAAAGCTTTCATGTGACCTCCCAGGTGAATTCCCAGGTGAGTTACTCGATGAGCTCCCAGGTGAGCTCAACTCGATCTGATCACTGAGCTCCCAGAAGATCTCACAGGTGAGCTACTTCATGAGCTGTTTGGTGAGCTCTTAGGTGATCTCCCAAGAAACTTGGCGAGCTCCTAGGTGAGGTCCTTAGTGAGCTTATCAGTGAGCACTCAAGTGAGACGAAAAGTGAGATCAAGTCAACCTACTCAGTGAGCTACTCGGTGAGCTCCCAGGTGAGCTATTAGGTGAGCTCCTAGGCGAGCTACTTGGTGAGCTATTTGACTAACTCTGAGGTGAGCTACAAGATGAGCTCAAGGTGAGTTGGTAAGGTGAGCTCCTCAATGAGCTGAAGGTGATCTATCAAGGCAAGCTCCCATTTGATTTGATAAGATGAGCTTCCATGTGAGTTTTTGGTTGAGCTACTTGAAAAGCTCCCATTTGAGCTCAATTTTAGTTGCTCGGTGAGCTCCTAGACAAACTAAAGGAAAGCTGGTAATGTGAGTTCTTAGGTGAGCTCCCAAGAAAGTTTTCAAGCAAGCTCAAGTTGAGCTAGTCGATGAGCTCTTGGGTGAGATGCTTGCCAAGCTCTAAGCCTAGCTTCTAAGTGAGCTCCCAGGTGAGCTCAAAGGTGAGGCATTTTGGAAAGGTGAGCTCAAGGTGAGCTATAAGGCAAGCTCCCAGGTGAGTTCCCAGGTGAACTCAACTTGAGTTACTTGACAAATCTAAGGCGAGCTACCTTCTAAGCTTAAGGTGAGTTGGCAAGGTGAGCTCCTCAGTGAGCTTAAAGAAAGTTGGTAAGGTGAGCTGATAGGTGACCACCTATGTGAGTTTCTAGGTGAGCTATCAGGTAATCTCCCATGTGATTTTCTAGGTGAGCTTTCAAGTAAGCTCCCATGTGAGTTTTAGGGTGACCTATTTTCAAGCTCCCAGGTGAGCTCAAGTTGAGCTACTCGGTGAGCTCCTAGGTGAGCTTAAGGAAAGCTGGCAAGGTGAGCTATTAGGTGAGATTCTGGGAAATCACAATTCGAGCTGCTTAATGAGCTCTTGGGTGAGTTGCTTTCTGAGCTCCTAGGTGAGCTACTCGATGAGCCCCTAGGTGAGCTCAAAGGAAAGCTTGTCGATAATCTCTAAGGTGAGATTATATGTGAGCTATAAGATGAGCTCAAGATGAGTTGGAAAGGTGAGCTATCAGGAAAGCTCTCAGGTGAGTCCCTAGGTGAGTTACTCGATGAGATCCTGGGAAAGCTCACCTTGAGCTGATCGGTGAGCTCTTAGAAGAGCTCCTAGATGAGCTACTTGGTGAGTTGTTTGGTGAGCTCCCAGGAAATTTTCTAGGTGACCTCCTAAGTGAGGTACTTAGAGAGGTCCTAGGTGAGGTCCCCAACAAGCTACTCAGTGAGATCACAAGTGAGATCAAGTCAACCTACTTGGTGAGTTGCTTGGTGAGCACCTAGGCAAGCTGTTAGGTGAGCTCCCAGGTGAGCTGTTACTCAAGTTCCCATACAAGCTACGTGGTAAGCTGCTCGATGAAATATGATACGGGAGCTCCCATGTGAGTTAGTAAGGTAAGCTATCAGGTGAGCTCCCATGCACATTTTCTAGTGAGTTGCTTGGCAAGCTCCTTGGTGAGCTCAAATCGAGCTCTTAAGAAAGCTCCTGGGTGTGCTCAAGGTGAGCTATCAAGTGAGCTCGTAAGTGAGTTTCTAGGCAAGCTCAAGTCGTGTTTGTCAATGAGCTCCTGGGAAAGCTACTTATCGAGCTCCCACCCAAGCTCCTAGGTGAGCTCCCAGGTGAGCTCAAAGGTGAGCTTATCAGTAATCTATAAGGTGAGATTATATGCGAGCTACTAAATGAGCTCAAGGTGAGCTGGCAAGGAAATCTCATGGTGAGTTGATAAGGTCAGATATTAGGTGAGCTCCTAGGTGAGTTCCCTGGTGAGTTACTTAGGGAGATCCTAGGCGAGCTCAACTTGAGCTGATCAGCAAGCTCCTAGAAGAGCTCCTAGGTGATCTTTTCAGCAATCTATGAGGTGAGCTTACATGCGAGCTACCAGATTAGGTCAAGGTGAGTTGGTAAGGTGAGTTGGCAAGGCAAGCTCAAGGTGATTTGGTAAGGTGAGATGTCATCTGAGCTCCAAGGTGAGTTCCCAGGTGAGTTACTTGACAAGCTACTAGGTGAGCTCACAAGCAAGCTCAATTAAACATACTCAGAGAGATACTCCGTGATCTCCCAGGTGAGCTATTAGGCAAGTTCCTAGGAAAACTACTTGATGAGCTTCTCGAAAAACTCTGAGGTGAGCTACCAGATGAGCTCAAGGTGAGCTGGAAAGGTGAACTCTTTAGTGAGCTCAAAGTGAGAAAGAAGGCCAAGATGATAGGTGATCTCCCATGCCAGTTGGCAAGGTGAGCTGTCAGGTGAGCTTCCATGTGAGTTTTTCAGTGAGTTGCTTGACGAGCTCCTGATTGAGCTCAATTCAATTTTCTTGGTGAGCTCAAGGAGATTTGGTAAGGAAAGATGTCATGCGAGCTCCCAGGTGAGTTTCTGGGCAAGCTTAACTTGAGCTGCTCGACAAGCTCCTTGGTGAGCTGCTTACCGAGCTCCCAGCTGAGCTCCTAGGTGAGCTACTCGGTGAGCTCTTAGGTGAGCTCAAAGGCAAGATTGTCAGCAATCTCTAAGGTGACCTTACATGCAAGGTAACATATGAGCTCAAGGTGAGTTGGCAAGGTAAGCTCAAGGAAAGTTGGCAAGGTGAGATGTCATGCTACCTCTTAGGTGAGTTACCATGTGAGTTACTTAATGACCTCCTAGGTGAGCTCAACTTGAGGTAATCGATGAGCTCCCAAAAGAGATCTTAGGTGAGCTACTTTGCAAGCTATTCGATGATCTCCCAGGTGAGCTACAAGGTGAGCTCCCAAGTGAGCTACTTGGTGAGCTCCCAGGCGAGGTCCCTGGTGAGTTACTCATCAAGCTCACTAGTGAGCTCACAACTGAGCTCAATTCAACCAAATCAATGAGCTTCTCAGTGAGCTACTTGATGGGCTGCTCAAAAAAATCTGAGGTGAGCTACCAGATGAGCTCAAGGTGACTTAGGAAGGTGAGATAATCAGTGAGCTCAAGGTGAGCTATTAAGGTGAGCTCTCATGTGAGTTTCTGGGTGAGATATTATGTGAGCTCCCATGTAAGTTTTTGGGTGAGCTTCTTGATGAGCTCCTAAGTGAGCTTAACTTGAGTTCTCGGTGAGCTCGTAGGCAAGCTAAAAGTGAGTAGGTAAGGTGAGTTATCAGGTCAGCTCCCAGGTGATTTTCTAGGAAAGCTCAAGTCAAGCTATTTGATGAGCTCCTAGGAAAGTTGCTTGACGAGCTCCAAGTTGAGTTCCTAGGTGATATTCTCGGTGATCTCCTAGGTGAGCTCAAAGGAAAACTCAAGGAAATTTGGTAAGTCGAGCTCAAGGTGATTTGGGAAGGTGAACTCAAAGTGAGTTAACAACGTGAGTTATCAAATGAGGCCCTAGGTGAGTTACTCGACAAGCTCCTGGGTGAGCTCAACTCAAGCTAATCGGTGAGCTTCTAGAAGAGCTCAAGGTGAGCTACTTTATGAGCTATTTGGCAAGCTCCTAGGAAATTTTCTAGCTGAGCTCTTAAGTGAGCTACTTAGTGAGTTGATCAGTGAGATCACATGTGAGCTCAAGTCAGCCTACTCGGTGAGCTACTCGGTGATCTATTAGGTGAGATCCTAGGTGAGCTCCCATGCAAGGTCCTCGACGAGTTACTCAGAAATCTTACTAGTGAGCTCAAGTTAACCTACTTAGCGAGCTACTCGGTGATCTCCTAGGTGAGATGCTCGACAAACTCTGAGGTGAGCTACCAGATGAGCTCAAGGTGAGTTAGGAAGGTGAACTCCTTAGCGAGCTCAAGACGAGCTGTTAAGGTGAGCTGATAGGTGAGCTCCGATGCAAGTTTCTGGGAAAGCTATCAGGTGAGCTCCCATGTGAGTGTTTGGGTGAGCTACTTGATGAGCTTCTCGGAGAGCTAAAGTTGAGCTACTCACTGAGCTCTGATGTGATTTTATAGGCAAGCTCAAGTCGAGCTACTCGATGAGCTCCTAGGTGAGCTGCTTGCCAAGCTCCTAGCCAAGGTCATAGGTGAGATGCTCATTGAGCTCCCGAGTGAGCTCAAAGGCAAGGTCAAGGTAAGTTCCCAAGTTGAGCTCAATGCGAACTGGGAAGGTGAGCTCACAGTGATTTGGCAAGGTGAGCTGTCAAGCTAGCTCCCAGGTGAGTTACTTGACAAGATCTTAGGTGAGCTCAACTTAAGCTAATTGGCAAGCTCCTAGAAGATGTAAAGGTGAGCTACTTGGTGAGTTGTCTGGTGAGCTCCTAGGTGAGCTCATTAATGAGCTACTTGGTGAGCTCCTAGGTGATGTCCCCGGTGACCTGATCGGCGAGGTAACAAGCAAGCTCAAGTCAACCTACTCGGTGAGCTACTTGATGAGCTCCTAGGCAAGCTGTTAGGTGAGCTCCTAGGTGAGGTGTTAGCTGAGATACTTGTAGATTTTCTCAAAGAAATCCAAGGTGAGCTATAAGATGATCTCAAGGTGAGTTAGCAATGTGAGCTCCTCAGCGACCTTAATGCAATCTAGTAAGGTGAGCTCCCATGCAAGTTGGCAAGGCGTGCTATCAGGTGAGCTCCCATGCAAGTTTTTGGGCAAGATGCTTGAAGAACTCACGGGTGAGCTCAAGTCGAGTTTCTTGGCAAGCTCCTGGGCAAGCTCAAGGTAAGCTAGCAAGGTGAGCTCCTAGGTGAGTTTCTGGGCAAGCTCAATTTGAGATGATTGATGAGATCCTAGGTGAGATACTTACCGAGCTCCTAGGGGATCTCCTAAGTGAGCTGAAAGGTGAGTTTGTCAGAAATATCTGAGGTGATCTTACATGCGAGCTACTAGATGAGCTCAAGGTGAGTTGGAAAGGTGATATCAAGTCAAGTTGGACAGGTGTGCTCAAGGAAAGTTGGCAAGGTGAGCTCAACTCGATCTAATTAGCAAGATCATAGAAGATCTCCCAGGTGAGCTACTTGGAGAGCTGTTCAGTGAGCTTCCAGCTAAGCTTCAAGGTGAGGTTCCAAGGGAGCTACTTTGTGAGCTCCTACGTGAGGTCCCTGGAAAGTTAATCGGTGAACTCACAAGCAAGCTCAAAAGTGAGATCAAGTCAACCTACTCAGAGAGCTACTCAGTGAGCTCCTAGGTGAGCTACTTGGTGAGCTACTACATGAACTCTGAGGTGAGCTATGAGACGAGCTCAAGGTGAGTTGGCAAGGTGAGCTCCTTAGTGAACTCAAGGTAAGCTGACAAGGAGAGCTCCTATGTGAGTTTCTAGGTGAGCTATAAGGTGAGTTTCTAGGTGAGCTACTTGGTGAGATCTTGGGTGAGCTCAAGGTGAGTTGGTAAGGTAAGTTGTCAGGTGATCTCCTAGGTGATTTTCAAGACAAGCTCAAATCGAGCTGCTTTTCGATCTCCTAGTCAAGCTCCTAGGTGAGTTGCTCTATGAGCTTCCAAGTGAGAACAAAGGTGAGCTTTTCAGAAATCTTTGAGGTGAGCTTACATGTGAGCTACCAGATGAGCACAAGGTGAGTAGGTAAGGCAAGCTCAAGGTGAGTCGGCAAGGTGAGTTCAAGGTGAGTTATTAAGGTGAGCTGTCAGGTGAGCTCCTAGGTAAGTTCCTAGGAGAGTTACTCACCGAGCTCCTACTTGAGCTCAACTGGAGCTGATCGGCATGCTCTAAGAAGATCTCTAAGGTGATCTACTTGGCAAGTTTTTCAGCGAGCTCCCAGGTGAGCTACTAGGTGAGCTCCCAAGCGAGCTACTTGGCAAGCTCTCTGACAAGGTCCTCGGTGAGCTACTCAGTGAGCTCAAGTTAACCTACTCGATGAGTTTCTTGGTGAGCTCCCAAGTGAGTTGTTAGGTGAGCTCCTAGGCCAGCTATTAGGCAAGCTCCCAGGTGAGATACTTTCTAAGCTTCTCAATGAACTCTGAGGTGAGCTATAAGACAAGGTCAAGGTGGGTTGGTAAGGTGAGATCCTGAGTGAGCTTAAGGTGAGATGATAGGTGAGTTCTCATGGAAGTTGGTAAGGAGAGATCCCATGTGATTTTTCAGGCAAGCTACTTGATGAGCTCTTGGGTGAGCTCAAGTCAAGATGCTTAGCGAGATCCTGGGCGAGCTCAAGGTGAGCTGGTAAGGCAAGCTCTCAGGTGAGCTCCTGGGTGAGCTAATTTTTGAGCTCCCAACTGAGCTCCTAGGTGAGCTGCTCGATGAGCTCCTAGTTGAGTTCCTAGGTGAGTTACTCAGTGAACTCCTAGGTAAGCTCAACTTGTGCTGAACGGTGAGCTCCCAGAATAGCTCCTAGGTGAGCTACTTGGCGAGTTGTTCGACAAGCTCCTAAGTGAGCTGCTAGGTGAGCTCCCAAATGAGCTACTTGGAAAGCTCCTAGGTGATGTCCCCAATGAGGTGTTCTGTGAGATAACAAGTGAGCTCAATTCAACCTACTCAGTGAGCTTCTTGGTGAGCTCCTAAGCGAGTTGTTAGGTGAGCTCCCAGGCTTGCTATTAATCGAGCTCCCAGGTGAGCTACTTGGTGAGTTTCTCAATGAACTATAAGATTAGCTACCAGATAAACTCAAGGTGGTTCAGTAAGGTGAGCTGATAGGTGATCTCCCATGCAAGTTAGTAAGGTGAGCTCCCATGTGAGTTTTTGGGTGAGCTACTTGATGAGCTCCTGGTTAGCTCAAGTCAAGCTGCTTAGTGAGATCCTAGGTGAGCTCAAGGTAAGTTGGCAGGGTGAGCTATCAGGTGAGCTCCTAGGTGACCTACTTTCCAAACACCTAGCTGATGTCCTAGGTGACCTACTCGTTGAGCTCCCAGGTGAGCTCAAACGTGAGATTGTTAGCAATATCTAAGGTGACATTACATGCAAGCTACCAGATTTGCTTAAGGTGAGTTGGCAAGGTGAGCTTAAGGTGAGTTGGCAAGGTGAACTGAAAGAGAGTTTATAAGGTGAGCTGTTAGGTGAAGTCAAGTTCCCAGGAAAGCTCAACTCGAATTGATCGGCAAGCTCCCAGAATAGATCCCATTTGAGCTACTTGGTGAGCTATTTGGTGAGCTCCCAAGTGAGCTGCTAGGTAAGCTCCCAAGTGAGCTACTTGGCGAGCTCCCAGGTGAGGTTCCTGATGAGCTGCTCAGTGATCTCATAAGCGAGATCAAGTCAACGTACTCAGTAAGCTCCCAGGTGAGCTGTTAGGTGAAATCCCAGGTGAGCTATTTGTTGAGCTCATAGTTGAGCTATTTGGCAAGCTAATCAATGAACTCCAATGTGACCTTCAAGATGAGCTCAAAGTGAGTTAGCAAGGTGAGCTCCTTAGCGAGCTCAAGGTGGGCTAGCAAGGAAAGGTGATAGGGGAGCTCCCATTCAAGTTGGTAAGGTGAGCTGTCAGGTGAGCTCCCATGTGAGTTTTCGGGTGAGCTCTTGGGTGAAATCAAGGTGAGGTGGCAAGGCTAGCTATTAGGTGAGCTCCTAGGTGAGTTTTTGCGTAATCTCAAGTCAAGCTGCTTGATGAGTTCCTAGGTCAGCTACTTGCCGAGCTCCTAGGTGAGCTACTCGGTAAGCTCCTAGGTGAGCTCAAAGGTGACCTTATCGGTAATCTCTGAGGTGAGCTTACATATGAGCTACCATATGAGCTCAAGGTGAGTTGGCAATGTAAGATCAAGGTGAGTTGGTAAGGCCAACTCAAGGTGAATTGGCAAGGTGAGATGTCAGGCGAGCTCCAACTCGATGAGCTCCTAGGTGAGCTACTTTCTAAACTCCTAGATGAGCTCCTAGGTGAACTTGCAGGTGAGCTCAAAGTTAAGATTATCAGTAATCTCTAAGGTGAGCTTACATGTGAGCTACAAGATGAGCTGAAGCTAAGATGAAAAGGTGAGCTCAAGGTGAGTTGACAAGGTGAGTGTTTAGGCAAGCTCCCAGGTGAGTTCTTAGGTGAGTTACTTGAAGATCTCTTAGGTTAGATCAACTCGAGATGATTGGTGAGCTCTTAGGTAAGATTTTCGGTAATCTCTGAGGTAACATTACATGCGAGCTACCAGATTAGCTCAAGTCAAGTTGGCAAGGTGATCTCTGAGTTGATTTTTAAGACAAACTCAACTTGAGCTATTTTCTGAGATCCCAGTCAAGCTCCTAGGTGAGTTTCTCGATGAGCTCCCAAGTGAGCTCAAAGGTGAGATTTTCGGCAATATTTGAGGTGAGATTACATGTGAGCTACCAGATTAGCAGAAGGTGAGTAGGCAAGGCAAGCTCAAGGTGAGTTGGTAAGGTGAGCTCAAGATGAGTTATTAAGGTGAGCTATCAGGTGAGCTCCTAGGAAAGTTCCCAGGAGAGTTACTCAATGAGCTCCCGCATGAGCTCCACTCGAGCTAATTTGTGTGATCCAAGAAGAGCTATAAGGTGATCTACTTGGTGAGTTATTCAACAAGCTCCCAGGTGAGCTGATAGGTGAGCTCCCAAGTGAGCTACTTGGTAAGCTCTCCAGTGAGGTCCTCGATGAGCTACTCGGTGAGTGCAAGTTAACCTACTCGACGAGCTTCTTGGTGAGCTCCCAAGTGAAATGTTAGGTGAGATCCTATGCCAGCTGTTAGGTATGCTCCCAGGTGAGATACTTTCTGAGCTTCTCGATGAACTCTGACATGAGCTACCAGACAAGCTCAATGTGGGTTGGTAAGGTGAGCTTATATGTGAGTTCCCATGGAAGTTGGTAAGGAGAGCTCCCATGTGAGATTTTAGGAAAGTTACTTGATTAGCTCCTGGGTGAGCTCAAGTCAAGCTCCTTAGCAAGATCCTGGGTGAGCTCAAGGTGAACTGGAAAGGTGAGATGTCAGGTGAGCTCCTGGGAAAGCTACTTTTTGAGCTCCCAGCTGAGCTCCTAGGTGAACTACTCAATGAGATCCTAGTTGAGTTCCCAGGTGAGTTACTCAATGAGTTCCCAAGTGAGCTCAACTCGAGTTGATCGGTGAGCTCCCGGAACAGCTCCTAGGTGAGCTACTTGGTGAGTTGCTTGGCAAGATCCTAAGCGAGCTGCTAAGCAAGCTCCCAAGTGAGCTATTTGGCAAGCTCCTAGGTGAGATCCCCAGTGAGATTTTTGGTGAGCTCACAAGTGAGCTCAATTCAACCTACTCGGTGAGCTTCTTGGTGAGCTCCCAAGCGAGCTCCCAGATGAGCTATTAGGTGAGCTCCCAAGTGAGCTACTTGGTGAGTTGCTTGATGAACTCTGAGGTGAGCTACCAAATAAGCTTAAGGTGGGTCAGTAAGGTGAGATCTTGAGTGAGCTTAAGGTGAGATGATAGGTGATCTCCAATGTGATTTTTTGGGTGAGCTAGTTGATGAGCTCCTGGGTGAGCTAATGTCGAGCAACTCAGCTAGATCCTTGGCAAGCTCAAGGTGAGCTAGCAGGGTGAGCTATCAGGTGAGCTACTAGGTGACCTACTTTCCAAACACCCAGCTGACCTCCTAGGTGACCTACTTGTTGAGCTCCCAAGTGAGCTCAAATGTGAGCTTGTCAGAAATCTCTGAGGTGAGATTACATGCAAGCTTCTAGATGAGCTCAAGGCGAGTTGGCAAGGTGAGCTTAAGGTGAGTTGGCAAGGTTAAATCAAAGAGAGTTTATAAGGTGAGCTATCAGGTGAGCTCCTAGTCAAGTTCCTAGGTGAGCTCAAATCAAGTTAATTGGCAAGATCCCAGAACATATCCCAGGCGAGCTATTTGGCGAGCTCCCATGTGAACTGCTAGGTTAGCTCCTAAGCCAGATACTTAGCGAGCTCCCAGGTGAGGTTCCTAATAACCTGCTCAGTGAGCTCATAAATGAGATCAAGTCAACCTACTCGGTGAGCTCCTAGGTGAGCTATTAGGTGAAATCCCAGGTGAGTTATTAGTCAAGCTCATAGTCGAGCTACTTGGTGAGCTACTCAATGAATTCCTATGTGACCTATAAGATGAGCTCAAAAGTGAGTTGGCAAGGTGAGCTCCTCAGCTAGCTCAAGGTGCGCTGGCAAGGTAAGGTGATATGAGAGATCCCATGCAAGTTGGCAAGGTGAGCTGTCAGGTGAGATCCCATGTGATTTTTTGGGTAAGCTCTTGGGTGAACTCAAGGTGAGGTGGCAAGGAGAGATGTTAGGTGAGCTCCTAGGTGAGCTTTCGGGAAATATCAAGTCGAGCTGCTTGATGAGTTCCTGGGTGAGCTACTTGCCAAGCTCCAAACTGAGCTCCTATGTGAGCTACTCGATAAGCTCCCAGGTGAGCTCAAAGGTGACCTTATCGGTAATCTCTAAGGTGAGCTTACATACGAGCTACCATATGAGCTCAAGGTGAGTTGGTAAGGTGAACTCATGGTGAATTGGAAAGGTGAACTGTCTGGCGAGCTGGGAAGTTGAGCTCACAGTGAGTTGGCAAGGTGAGCTATCAAGCTAGCTCCCAAGTGAGTTACTTGACAAGATCTTAGGTGAGCTCAACTCAAGCTAATTGGCAAGCTCCTAGAAGATGTCAAGGGGAGATACTTGGTGAGTTTTCTGGTGAGGCTCCTAGGTAAGCTACTAGGTGAACTCATAAATGAGTTACTTGGTGAGCTCCTAGGTGATGTCTCCAGTGACCTGATCGGTGAGGTCACAAGCAAGCTCAAGTCAACCTACTCAGTTAGCTATTCGATGAGCTCCAAGGAAAGCTATTAGGTGAGCTGTTAGGTGAGATACTTGTAGATTTTCTCAAAAAAATCCATGGTGAGCTACAAGATGATATCAAGGTGATTTAGTAATGTGAGCTCCTCAGCAAGCTTAATACAATTTGGCATGGTGAGCTCCCATGTAATTTTTTGGGAAAAATACTTGAAGAACTCATGGGTGAGCTCAAGTCAAGTTTCTTGGCAAGCTCCTGGGAAAGCTCAAGGTAAGCTAGCAAGGTGAGCTCCTAGGCGAGTTTCTCGGCAAGCTCAATTTGAGCTGATTGATGAGATCCTAGGTGAGATACTTACAGAGATCCTAGGGGAGATCCTAGGTGAGCTGAAAGGTGAGTTTGTCAGCAATCTCTGAGGTGAGCTTACATGCGAGCTACTAGATGAGCTCAAGGTGAGTTGGAAAGGTGAGATCAAGTCAAGTTGGATAGGTGAGCTCAAGGTAAGTTGGCAAGGTGAGATCAACTCAATCTAATCAGTAAGATCCTAAAAGATCTCCCAGGTGAGCTACTTGGCGAGCTGTTCAGTGAGCTTCCAGCCAAGCTTCTAGGTGAGGTTCCAAGGGAGCTACTTTGTGAGCTCCTACGTGAGGTACCTGGCAAGCTGCTCGGTGAACTCACAAGCAAGCTCAAAAGTGAGATCAAGTCAACCTACTCAGAGAGCTACTCTGTGAGCTCCCAGGTGAGCTACTTGGTGAGCTGGTAGATGAACTCTGAGGTGAGCTATGATACAAGCTCAAGGTGAGCTCCTTAGCGAGCTCAAGGTAAGCTTACAAGGAGAGCTCTTATGTGAGTTTATAGGTGAGTTGTAAGGTGAGTTCCTAGGTGAGATAATTGGTGAGATCTTTGGTGAGCTCAAGGTGAGTTGGTAAGGTAAGTTGTCAGGTGATCTCCAAGGTGATTTTAAAGACAAGCTCGAATCGAGCTGCTTTCTGAGCTCCTAGTCAAGCTCCTAGGTGAGTTGCTCTATGAGCTCCCAAGTGAGCTCAAAGGTGATCTTTTCAGAAATCTTTGAGGTGAGATTACATGTGAGCTACCAGATGAGCACAAGGTGAGTAGGCAAGGCAAGCTCAAGGTGAGTCAGCAAGGTGAGCTCAAGGTGAGTTATTAAGGTGAGCTATTAGGTGAGCTCCTAGGTAAGTTCCCAGGAGAGTTACTCAACAAGCAACCACTTGAGCTCAAATGGATCTGATCGGTGTGATCCAAGAAGATCTCTAAGGTGAGCTACTTTGTGAGTTATTCAGCAAGCTCCCAGGTGAGCTACTAGGTGAGCTCCCAAGCGAGCTACTTGGAAAGCTCTCCGACAAGGTCCTCGGTGAGCTCAAAAGTGAGCTCAAGTTAACCTAGTCGACGAGCTTCTTGGTGAGCTCCCAAGTGAGTTGTTAGGTGAGCTCCTAGGCCAGCTATTAGGCAAGCTCCCAGGTGAGATACTTTCTAAGCTTCTCAATGAACTCTGAGGTGAGCTACAAGACAAGGTCAAGGTGGGTTGGTAAGGTGAGCTCCTGAGTGAGCTTAAGGTGAGCTGATAGGCAAGTTACCATGGAATTTGGTAAGGAGAGCTCCCATGTGATTTTTTAGGGAAGCTACTTGATGAGCTCCTGGGTGAGCTCAAGTCAAGCTTCTTCGTGAGATCCTGGGTGAGCTCAAGGTGAGCTGTTAGGTGACCTCCTGGATGAGCTACTTTTTGAGCTCCCAACTAAGCTCCTAGGTGAGCTACTCAATGAACTCCTAGTTGAGTTCCCAGGTGAGTTACTCAATGAGCTCCCAGGTGAGCTCAACTCGTGCTAATTTGTGAGCTCCCAGAACAGCTCCTAGGTGAGCTACTTGGCGAGTTGTTCTACAAGCTCCTAAGTGAGCTGCTAGGTGAGCTCCCAAGTGTGCTACTTGGAAAGCTCCTGGGTGAGGTCCCCAATGAGCTGTTTGGTGAGCTAACAAGTGATCTCAAGTCAACATACTTGGCGAGCTTCTTAGTGAGCTCCCAAGTGAGCTATTAGCTGAGCTCCTAGGTGTGCTGTTAGGTGAGATCTCAGGTGAGCTACTTTGTGAGTTACTCGATGAACTCTAAGGTGAGCTACCAAATAAGCTCAACGTGGTTCGGTAAGGTGAGCTCCAGAGTGAGCTTAAGGTGAGATGATAAGTGAGCTCCCATGCAAGTTAGTAAGGTGAGCTCCCATGTGAGTTTTTGGGTGAGCTACTTGATGAGCTCCTGGGTGAGCTCAAGTCGAGCTGCTTAGCGAGATCTTGGGTGAGCTCAAGGTAAGTTGGTAGGGTGAGCTATTAGGTGAGCTCCTAGGTGACCTACTTTCTAAACATGCAGCTAACGTCCTAGGTGACCTACTCATTGAGCTCCCAAGTGAGCTCAAACGTGAGCTTGTCAGCAATCTCTGAGGTGAGATTACATGCAAGCTACCATATGAGCTTAAGGTGAGTTGGCAAGGTGAACTCAAAGAGAGTTTATAAGGTGAGCTATCAGGTAATCTCCTAGTCAAGTTCCTAGGAAATCTCAACTCAAGTTGATCGGTGAGCTCCTAGAACAGATCCCAAGTGAGCTACTTTGCGAGCAGTTTGGTGACCTCCCAAGTGAGCTGCTAGGTGAGATACCAAGTGAGCTACTTGGCGAGCTCCTATATGAGGTTCCTAATGAGCTTCTCGGTGAGCTCATAAGCAAGCTAAAGTCAACCTATTTGGTGAGATTCTGAGTTGAGCTCCCAAGTGAGCTCCCAAGTGAGTTATTTAGTCGAGCTCCTAGGTGATCTACTTGGAAAACTGCTTAATGAACTCTGATGTGACCTACAAGATGAGCTACCAGGTGAGTAGGCAAGGTGATCTCCTTAGCGAGCTCAAGGTGAGCTAGAAAGGTGAGCTGATAGGGGAGCTCCTATGTGAGTTGGCAAGGTGAGCTGTCACATGAGCTCCCATATGAGTTTTTAGGTGACCTACTTAATGAGGTCTTGGGAGAGCTCAAATTTAGCTACTCAGCGAAGCTCCTGGGTGAGCTCAAGGCTGAGTTATTAGGTCAGCTCAAAGGTGAGTTTCTGGGAAAGCTCAAGTAGAGATACTCAATGCAGTGCCTAGGTGAGCTGCTTGCTAAGTTCCCAGCTAAGCTCCTAGGTGAGCTACTCGGTAAGCTCCCAGGTGTGCTCAAAGGTGAACTTGTCGGTAATCTCTGAGGTGAGCTTACATACAAGATACTAGATGCAGCTCAAGGTGAGTTGGTAAGGTGAGCTCAAGGTGAGTTGGTAAGGTGAACTCAAGGTGAATTCACAAGGTGAGCTATCAGGTGAGCTCCTACTCGATGAGTTCCTCAGGTGAGTTACTTGACGAGCTCCTCAGGTAATGCTTAACTTGAGTGAGTTCAAAGGTGAGCTTGTCAGAAGAGCTCCTAAGGTGAGCTTACTTGGTGAACTACCAGATGAGCTGAAGCTCCCAGTTAACAAGGTGAGCTCAAGGCAAGTTGACTAAGGTGAGTATACTTGGACGAGCTCCCATGGTGAGGTCCCCGGTGAGCTGCTCTGAAGACCTCTGACAAGTGAGCTCAACTTGATATGATCGGTGAGCTCCCAGAATAGCTCCATAGAGGGCTACTTGGTGAGATGTTTGAGGTGAGATCCCATGTGAGCTACTAGGTGTAGCTCCCAAGTCAGAGCTACTTGGTGAGCTCCTAGGTGAGGTCCCCGACGAGATGATTTGGTGAGTTCATAGAGCAAGATCAAGTCAACCTAATCGACGAGCTACTCGGTGAGCTCGTTAGGAAAGCTCCTAGGTGAGTTGTTAGTCGATGAGCTCCCAGGTGAGCTCACTTGGTGAGCTTTTCGGAAATCTTTGAGGTGAGCTTACATGTGAGCTACCAGATTAGCATAAGGTGAGTAAGCAAGGCAAGCTCAAGGTGAGTTGGTAAGGTGAGCTCAAGATGAGTTATTAAGGTGAGTTTTCAGGTGAGCTCCTAGGTAAGTTTCCAGGAGAGTTACTCAACGAGCTCCTGCATGAGCTCAACTCAAACTTATCTATGTGCTCCAAGAAGAACTATAAGGTTAGCTGTTTGGTGAGTTGTTCAGCAAGCTCCCAGGTGAGCTGATAGGTGAGCTCCCAAGGAAGATACTTAGCAAGATCTTTGGTGAGGTCCTTGGTGAGCTACTCGGTAAGCTCAAGTTAACCTACTCGATGAACTTCTTGGTGAGATCCCAAGTGAGTTGTTAGGTGAGATCTTAGGCCAGCTGTTAGGTAAGCTCCCAGGTGAGATACTTTCTGAGCTTCTCAATGAACTCTGACATGAGCTACAAGAAAAGCTCAATGTGGGGTGGTAAGGTGAGCTTATAGGTGAGTTCCCATGAAATTTGGTAAGGAGAGCTCCCATGTGAGTTTTTAGGCAAGCTACTTGATGAGCTCCTGGGTGAGCTAAAGCCAAGTTACTTAGCGAGATCCTGGGCGAGCTCAAGTTGAATTGGTAAGGTGAGATATCAGGTGAGCTCCTAGGCTAGGTACTTTTTGAGCTCCTAACTGAGCTCCTAGGTTAGCTACACGATGAGCTCCTAGTTGAGTTCCCAGGTGAGCTCAACTCAAGCTTATCGGTGAGCTCCCAAAACAACTCCTAGGTGAGCTACTTGGCGAGTTATTTGGTGAGATCCTAAGTGAGCTACTAGGTGAGCTCCCAAGTGAGCTATTTGGCAAGATCCTAGGTGAGGTCCCCAGTGAGATTTTTAGTGAGCTCACAAGTGAGCTCAAGTCAACCTGGCTTGGTGAGCTTCTTGGTGAGCTCCCATTAGCGAGATCCCAAGTGAGCTGTTAGGCGAGCTCCCAGGTGAGATACTTGGTGAGTTGCTTGATGAAATCTAAGGTGAGATACTAGATAAGCTCAAGGTGGGTCAGGTAAGGTGAGCTCCTTGAGTGAGCTTAAGGTGAGCTGATCGGTGAGCTCTCCCATGCAAGTTAGGTAAGGTGAGCTCCCATGTGAGTTTTAGGGTGAGCTATTTGATGAGCTCCTAGGTGAGCTCAAGTCGAGCTACTCAGGTGAGCTCCTTGGCAAGCTCAAGGTGAGCTAGCAAGGTGAGCTATCAGGTGAGCTCCTAGGTGACCTACTTTCCAATCTCCTAGCTGAGCTCCTAGGTGACCTACTTGTTGAGCTCCCAAGTGAGCTCAAACACGTGAGCTTGTCGGCAATCTCTGAGGTGAGATTACATGCAAGCTACTAGATGAGCTCAAGGTGAGTTGGTAAGGTGAGCTTAAGGTGAGTTGGCAAGGTGAACTCAAATATATTTTATAAGGTGAGCTTCCTAGGTGAGGTCCTAGTCAAGTTCCCAGGTGAGCTCAACTCAAGCTGATCAGTGAGATCCAAGAACATATCCCAGGTGAGCTACTTGGTGAGCTCCCAGGTGAGCTGCTAGGTTAGCTCCCAGGCGAGCTACTTGGTGAGCTCCCAGGAAAGGTTCTTGATGACGCTACTCAGTGAGCTCATAAGTGAGATCAAGTCAACCTACTCAGTGAGCTACTTGGTCCTAGGTGAGCTTTTAGGTGAAATCCCACGAGAGCTACTTAGTCGAGCTCATAATTGAGCTACTTGGTGAGCTACTCGAATGAATTCTGATGTGAGCTACTCAAGATGAGCTCAAAGTGAGTTGGCAAGGTGAGCTCCTCAATGAGCTCAAGGTGCACTGACAAGGCAAGCTGATAGGGAAGCTCCCATGCAAGTTGGCAAGGTGAGCTGTCAGGTGAGCTCCCATGTGAGTTTTTGGGTGAGCTCTTGCGAGAACTCAAGGTGAGGTGGTAAGGTGAGCTGTTAGGCGAGCTCTTAGGTGAGTTGGCAAGCAAGCTCAGGTCGAGCTCCTTGGTGAGTTTCTAGGTGAGCTCACTTACCAAGCTGCCAAAACCGAGTTCCTGGGTGAGCTACTCGGTAAGCTCCCGGGTGAGCTCAAAGGTGACCTTTTCGGTAATATCTAAGGTGAGCTTACATACGAGCTATTAGATGAGCTCAAGGTGAGTTGGTAAGGTAAGCTCAAGGTGAGTTGGTAAGGTGAACTCAAGGTGAATTGGCAAGGTGAACTGTCATGTGAGCTCCCAATCGATGAGACCCCAGGTGAGCTACTTGCTGAGCTCCCAGCTAAACTCCTAGGTGAGCTCCTAGGTGAGCTCCCAGGTGAGCTTGTTGTAATCTCTGAGGTGAGCTTACATGTGAGCTACCAGATGAGCTCAAGGTGATCTAAAAAGGTAAGATGAAGGTGAGTTGACAAGGTGAGCTATTAGGCAAGCTCCCAGGTGAGTTCCCAGGTGAGTTACTTAAAGAGCTCCCAGGTGAGCTCAACTCAAGCTGGATTGGTGAGCTCCCAGAAGAGCTCCCAGGTAAGCTTTTGGTAATCTCTGAGGTGAGATTACATGTGATCTACCAGATTAGCTCAAGGTGAGTTGGCAAGGTGATCTCAAGGAGAGCTAGCAAGGCAAGCTCAAGGTGAGTTGGCAAGGTGAACTGTTAGGTGAGCTCCAAGGTGAGTTCCCAGGTGAGTTACTCGATGAGCTACTCAGAGAGCTCACAAGCAAGCTCAAGTCAACCTACTTCAGATAGCTACTCGGATGATCTCCCAGGTGAGCTATTAGGCGAGTTCCCAGGTGAGGTATTAGGTGAGCTACTTGGTTCCCAGGTAAGCTACTCGATGAACTCTGAGGTGAGCTACCAGATGAGCTCAAGGTGAGTTATTAAGGTGAACTCCTCAGCGAGCTCAAGGTGAGCTGGTAAGACAAGCTGATAGGTGAGCTCCCATGCGAGTTGGGTGAGCTATTAGGTGAGCTCCCATGTGAGTTTTTGAGTGAGTTGCTTGATGAGCTCCTGATCGAGCTCAAGTTGAGCTGCTTGGTGAGCTCAAGGTGAGTTGGCAAGGTGAGATGTCATGTGAGCTCCCAGGTGAGATTTTGGGCAAGTTTAACTCATGTTGCTTGACGATCTCTTGGGTGAGCTACTTGTCGAGCTCCCAGCTGAGCTCCTAGGTGAGCTGCTCGAGTGAGCTCCTAGGTGAGCTCAAAGGTGAGCTTGTCAGTAATCTCTGAGGTGAGCTTACATGTGAGCTACCAGATGAGCTCAAGGTGAGTTGTCAAGGTGAGCTCAGGTGAGATTGAGCTATCAGGCTAGCTCCCAGGTGAGTTACCTAGTGAGTTACTCGACAAGCTCCTGGTGAGCTCAACTCGAGGTAATCAGTGAGCTCCCAGAAGAGCTCCTAGGTGAGCTACTTTGCAAGCTATTCGGTGAGCTCCTATGCGAGCTACTAGGTGAGCTCCCAAGTGAGCTACTTGGTGAGCTCCCAGGTGAGGTCCTTGGTGAGGTTGCTTGGCAAGCTCACTAGTGAGCTCACAAGTGAGCTCAAGTCAACCTACTTGATGAGCTACTCGGTGAGCTCACAGGTGAGCTTCTTGATGAGCTACTTGATAAACTTTGAGGTGAGCTACAAGATGAGCTCAAGGTGAGTTGGGAAGGTGAGCTGGTAAGGTGATATGATAGGTGAGCTCCCATGTGAGTTTTTGGGTGAGTTGTCAGGTGAGTTCCCATGTGCAATTTTTTGGGTGAGCTGCTTGATGAGCTCCTAGGTGAGCTCAAGTTGAGCTACTCAGTGAGCTCCTAGGTGAGCTCAAAGTGAGCTTGCAAGGTGAGCTATCAGGTGAGCTCCCAGGTGAGTTTCTGGGAAATCTCAAGTTGAGCTACTCGACGAGCTCCTGGGTGAGCTACTTACCAAGTTCCCAGCAAGCTCCTAGGTGAGATGCTCGGTGAGCTCAAATGTGAGCTCAAGGTGAGTTGGCAAGGTGAGCTCAAGGTGAGTTGGGAAGGTGAGTTCAAAGAGTGTTAGCAAGGTGAGCTTGTTAAGTGAGCTCCTAGGTGAGTTACTCGACAAGCTCCTAGGTGAGCTCAACTCGAGTTAATCAGTGAGTTCCTAGAAGATCTCAAGGTGAGCTACTTGGTGAGTTATTCAGAGAGCTCCCAGGTAAGCTGATAGGTGAGCTCCCAAGTGAGCTACTTGGTGAGCTCCCAGGTGAGGTCCCTAGCGAGCTGATCAGTGAGCTCACAAGTGAGCTCAAGTCAACCTACTCAGTGAGATCTCCTAGTGAGCTATTAGGTGAGATGATAGGTGAGATCCTAGGTGAGCTACTTGGAGATTTTCTCGATGAACTCTGAGGTGAGCTACCAAACAAGCTCAAGGTGAAATTTTTCAATGTGAGCTCCTCAGCGAGCTCAATGTGAGCTGGCAAGGCGAGCTCCCATGCAAGTTGGCAAGGCATGCTGTCAGGTGAGCTCCCATGTGAGTTTTCAGGAAATATTTTTGATGAACTCATGGGTGAGCTCAAGTCAATTTGCTCGGTGAGCTCCTGGGCAAGCTCAAGGTAAGCTAGCAAGGTGAGCTATAAGGTGAGCTCCTAGGTGAGTTTCTAGGAAAGCTCAAGCCAAGCTGCTCGATGAGCTCCTAGGTGAGCTACTTACTGAGCTCCCAGGGGAGCTCCTAGGTGAGCTACTCTTGTGAGATCCCAAGTGAGCTCAAAGGTGAGCTTGTCAGTAATCTCTGAGGTGAGCTTACATGTGAGCTACCAGATGAGTTCAAGGTGAGTTGGTAAGGTGAGATCAAGTCGAGTTGTACAGGTGAGCTCAAGGTGAGTTGGAAAGGTGAGATATCAAGAGAGCTCCCATTTGAGTTCCCAGGTGAGTTACTCGATGAGCTCACAGGTGATCTCAATCTTGAAGAGCTTTGAGCTATTTTGTGAGCTTCAAGCTACTTGGTGAGCTCCTAAGTGAGCTACCTGGTGAGCTCCTCAGGTGAGGTCCCTAGTGAGCTCACAAGTGAGCTCAAGTCAACCTACTCGGAGAGCTACTTAGTGAGCTCCTAGGCAAGCTACTTGGTGAGCTAGCTCGATGAAACTCTGAGGTGAGCTACCATACATGAGCTCAAGGTGATTTGGCAAGGTGAGCTCCTTAGTCAAGCTCAAGGTGAGCTGGCAAGGTGAGCTCCCATGTGAGTTATTGCGCTGGCTGTAAGGCAAGTTTCTAGGTGAGCTTCTTGACGAGATCTTGGGTGAGCTCAAGGTGAGCTGGCAAGGTGAGCTGTCAGGCAATCTCTGAGGTGAGTTTCTAGGAAAGTTCAAGTCGAGTTACTTACTGAGCTCCAAGCCAAGCTCCTAGGTGAGCTACTCGATGAGCTCCCAGGTGAGCTCAAAGGTGAGCTTGTCGGTAATCTCTGAGGTGAGCTTACATGCGAGCTAACAGATGAGCTCAAGGTGAGTTGGCAAGGCAAGCTCAAGGTGAGTCGGTAAGGTGAGGCTCAAGTTGAGTTGGTAAAGTGAGCTTTTAGGTGAGCTCCTAGGTGAGTTCCCAGGAGAGTTACTCGATGAGCTCCCATGTGCAAGCTCAACTCGAGCTGATAAGTGAGCTCCCAAAAGAGCTCCTAGGTGAGCTACTTGGTGAGTTATTCAGACGAAGCTCCAAGGCAAGACGTAGCTTTGGTGAACTCCCAAGTGAGCTACTTGGTAAGTTCCCAGGAAAGGTCCCTGGTGAGCTACTCGAGTGAGCTCACAAGTGAGTTCAAGTCAACCTACTTGGTGAGCTTCTCAGTGAGCTCCCAAATGAGCTATTAGGCAAGCTCCCAGGTGAGTTGTTAGGTGAGCTCCCAAGTGAGCTACTTGGTGAGCTACTCGATGAACTCTGAGGTGAGCTACCAGACAAGCTCAAGGTGGGCTTGGCAAGGTGAGCTCCTGAGTGAGCTTAAGGTGAGCTGATATGTGAGCTCCCATGCAAGTTGGTAAGGTGTCATCCCATGTGAGTTTTCAGGTGAGCTACTTGATTAGCTCCTGGGTGAGCTCAAGTCGAGCTACTCGGCAAGCTCCTAGGTGAGCTCAAGGTGAGCTGGCAAGGTGAGCTATCAGGTGAGCTCCTAGGTGAGCTACTTTCTAAGCTCCTAGCTAAGCTCCTAGGTGAGCTCAGTGAGCTCAGTGAGCTCAAAGGTGAGCTTGTTGGTAATCTCTGAGGTGAGATTACATGCGAGCTAATAGATGAGCTCAAGGTGAGTTGGCAAGGTGAGCTTAAGGTGAGTTGGCAAGGTGAACTCAAGGTGAGTTGGTAAGGTGAGCTATTAGGTGAGCTCCTAGTCAAGTTCCTAGGTGAGTTACTCGATGAGCTCCTGGGTGAGCTCAACTCGAGCTAATCGGTGAGCTCCAAGAATAGCTCCCAGGTGAGCTACTTAACAAGTTGTTTAGCGAGCTCCTAGGTGAGCTACTAGGCAAGCTCCAAATTGAGCTACTTGATGAGATCCTAGGTGAGGTAACTAATGAGCTGATCGGTGAGCTCATAAGGAAGCTCAAGTCAACCTACTTGGCGAGCTATTCGGTGAGCTATCAGGTGAGATGTTAGGTGAGCTCCAAAGTTAGTTGTTAGTCAAGCTCCCAGGTGAGCTACTTGGTGAGTTGGTTGTTGAACTATGATGTGAGCTACCAGATGAGCTAAAGGCAAGTTAGCAAGGTGAGCTCCTTAGTGAGCTCAAGGTGAGCTGGTAAGGTGAGCTGATAAGGGAGCTCCCATGCAAGTTGGCAAGGTGAGCTATCACGTGTGCTCCCATGTAAGTTTTAAGGTGACCTACTTGATGATCTTCTGGATGGGCTCAAGTCAAGCTACTCAAAAGCTCTCCTTGGTGAGCTCAAGGTGAGCTAACAAGGTGAGCTATAAGGCAAGCTCCTAGGTGAGTTTTAAGTCAAGCTCAAGTCAAGCTGCTCTATGAGTTCCTAGGTGAGCTAGTTATCGAGATCCTAAGTGAGCTGCTTGGTAAGCTCCTAGGTTAGCTCAAAGGTGATATTTTTAGTAATCTCTTAGGTGACCTTACATACGAGCTACCCGATGAGCTCAAGGTGAGTTGGTAAGGTGAACTCAAGGTGAATTGGCAAGGTGAGCTATCAGGTGAGCTCCCAAGTGAGTTCCCAGGAGAGTTACTTGATGAGATACCACGTTAGCTCAACTTGATCTGATCAATGAGCTCCCAGAAGAGCTCCCAGGTGAGATACTTGGTGAGTAGTTTGGTGAGATCCCAAGTGAGCTATTTAGTGAGCTCCCAGGTGAGGTCCCCGGTGAGCTCAATAGTGAGCTCATGTCAACCTACTCAATGAGCTACTTAGTGAGTTCCCAGGTGATCTATTAGGTGAGCACCCAGGTGAGCTATTAGGTGAGATTTGAGGTAAGATACTTGGTAAGCTATTCAACAAGCTCCTAGGTGAGCTACTAGGCAATCTCCAAAGTGAACTACTTGGCGAGCTCCCAGTCGAGGTCCCTGGTGACCTTCTTTGTGAGCTCACAAGGGAGCTCAAGTCAACATACTCAACAAGTTACTTGGTGAGCTCTCATGTGAGCTCCTAGGTGAGCTCCTAGGTGAACTACTAGGAAAGATCATAGGTGAGCTACTTGGCAAGCTGCTCAATGAACTCATAGGCAAGCTACAAGATGTGCTCAAGGTGAGCTGGCAAGGTGAGCTCATTAGAGAGCTCAAGGTGAGCTAATAGGTGAGTTCCCATGTGAGTTGGCAAGGTGAGCTATCAGGTGAGCTCCCATTTGAGTTTTCAGGTGAGCTACTTGATGAGCTCCCAGGAAAGCTCAAGTCGAGCTGTTCTATGAGCTCCTGGGTGAGCTTTTTGCCAAGTTCCCAG
The DNA here is from genome assembly GCA_019776745.2 of Taxus chinensis. Classification (NCBI taxonomy): domain Eukaryota; kingdom Viridiplantae; phylum Streptophyta; class Pinopsida; order Cupressales; family Taxaceae; genus Taxus; species Taxus chinensis. The sequence continues at coordinate 898,710,489 of CM034151.1, read as the reverse complement.
CCCAACTCCTAGGTGAGCTACTCTGTGAGCTCCCAAGTGAGCTCAAAGGTGAGCTTGTCAGCAATATCTGAGGTTAACTTACATGCATGCACTACTAGATGAGCTCAATGTGAGTTGGAAAGGCAAGCTCAAGGAGAGTTGGAAAGGAAAGCTCAAGGTGAGTTAGAAAGGTGAGTTATCAAGTGAGCTCCCAAGTGAGTTCCCAAGTGAGTTACTTGATGAGCTCCTGGGTGAGCTCAACTCGAGCTGATCGGTGAGCTCCCAGAAGATCTCCTAAGCAAGCTACTTGGCAAGATATTCTGTGAGTTCCTAGGAAAGCTGCTAGGTGAGCTCCCAAGCAATCTACGTGGTGAGCTCCCATGTGAGGTCCCCAATGAGCTGCTTAGTGAGCTCACAAGTGAGATCAAAAGCAAGGTCAAGTTAACCTACTCAACAAGATGCTCCATGAGCTCCCAGGTGAGCTATTAGGAAAGCTCCCAAGTGAGATACTTAATTACCTACTCGATGAACTCTGAGGTGAGCTACCAGATGAGCTCAAGGTGAGTTGGTAAGGTGAGCTCCTTAGTAAGCTCAAGGAAGCTGGCAAGGTGACCTTATAGGTGAGCTCGGATATGAGTTTTTAGGTGAGATACTTGATGAGCTCCCGAGTGAGCTCAAGTCGAGCTGCTTGGTGAGCTCCTGGGTGAGCTTTCACGTGAGCTCCCAGGTGAGTTTCTAGGTAAGCTCAAGTCGAGCTACTTGACAAGCTCCTGTGTGAGCTGCTTGCCAAGCTCCTAGCCAAGCTCTTAGTTGAGCCACTTAGTGAGCTCCCATGTGAGCTCAAAGGTGAGCTTGTTGGTAATCTCTGAGTTGAGCTTACATACGAGCTACCAGATGAGCTCATTAGGTTATTAAGATGAGCTCTAGGTGAGTTAGCAAGGTGAGCTATCCTAAGCAAGCTCCCAGGTGAGTTACTCGATGAGCTCCCAAGTAAGCTCAACTCGAGCTGATCAGTGAGCTCCTAGAAGAGCTCCTAGGTGATCTACTTGGTGAGCTGTTTGGTGAGCTCCCAAGTGAGCTGCTAGGTGAGCTCCCAAGCGAGCTACTTGGTGAGCTCCTAGGTGAGGTATGAGCTCACAAGTGAGCTCAAGTAATCTACCTGGCAGCTACTCGGTTGAGCTCCCAGTTGTTAGGAAAGCTCCCAGGTGAGCTATTAGGTGAGCTTCTAGGTGAGCTACTTCACAAGCTTCTTGAGGTGACTCTAAGGCGAGCTACCAAACGAGATCAAGGTGAGTTGGAAAGGTGAGCTCCTTAGACGAGCTCAAGGTGAGATAGCAAGGTGATTTGATAGGTGAGCTTCCATGTGAGTTAGCAAGGTGAGCTGTCAGGTGAGTTTCCATACAAGTTTTTAGGTGAGCTACCTGACGAGCTCCTAGGTGAGCTCAAGTTGAGTTACTCAGTGAGCTCCTAGGTGAGCTCAAAGGTGAGCTTGCCAAGGTGAGCTCCAAGGTGAGTTTCTGGGTAACCTCAAGTTGAGCTACTCAACGAGCTCCTAGGTGAGCTACTTACCAAGCTCCTAGCTGATCTCCTAGGTGAGCTGCTCGATGAGCTCATAAGTGAGCTCAAAGCCAAGCTTATCAAAAAGCTCTAAGGTGAGCTTACATGTGAGCTACTAGATGAGCTCAAGGTGAGTTCATAAGGTGAGTTTTCAGGTGAGTTCCCAAGTGAGTTACTCGATGAGCTCCCAGGTTAGCTCAACTCAATCTGATTGGTGAGCTCCCAAAAGAGCACCTAGGTAAGCTACTCAATGAGCTGTTCAACGGGATAATCACTGCTATATGCTTATATTCCCAACAATGGAGCACAAAGATAATATCTATACATATCTACTTACCTGTGGTGTACATCCATAGCTCATGATATATCTGTGCTACTAGGGCATTGGTAAACAAAAACACATGCTTGAACTCCAAGATGTCATAAACATAATCTAGTAACAACACTCGAAATCTCCTGCCTCTTGAATTTGATAGAGAAAAATAAGAGATCACCATCTGAGTCAGTGATAACCATCTACTCCTGGTGTCATCCTATCTATAATGTGTGGCTATCCTCACCACCCTGGACACTATCTCTGAATCGTCTGCCCTATCTCCATAAAATCATCCTAGGGCCCTTTGATGTTGATCTCATGGCATGATCTCTATCGGGTCCCTAGTGATCGGTAGCCTCAGGATCCTGTATATATCCTCATGGGTGATGGTCATCTCACCTATCCTGAACCAGAAAGTGCATGTTCTACTATCCCATCATCGTATCAGTTCTCTCATCAACTCTACATCTTGAGGCACCCATCGGTAGTAACAGAATCCGCGTCAGTCACATCGGGCAGAATGGTCTCCAGAAGCTTGGGAATATCATCCTGGATATGTAAATCCTCTCATGCCTGCATCACATGGTATCATGCATGGTGTTATATCGTCATTTATCTAAATCCAAACATCAAAAAACACATTCTACCACTTTCTTAAGTCTAAAAACTCTAATCAGCATCGATTGATTTCAATCAACGTTGATCTAATTTAGTCGATGTTGATTGAAATTAAAATTGACACTGATTGAACATAATTGGTGTCGATTTCTCCAGTCAACGCTGATTGTCTCATTTACCCAGTTTTTTTTCCTAAAAACTAGCATCCTAATACGATATTTAATGATAAAACTATATACCAGGTTCGGGTAGATCCACTTACCCTAGGTCATGTCCTCTTCCACTTCTAGCTACTCCCAGAGGCTTCCATGTTGCTTGAAATCAATTTTTGACTCTCTCTAAATCAATCATCGCAGAGTAAATAATCATTCACGTTTTCCTTTCTCCTATTTATATGGGATCAGTACAGTTGATGCCAATTTTTATGGTTGGCACTATTTGGTTTAGTCCATGTTGATTTTCCCTATATCGACGCCAATTGTGGCCCATCATTGCCACTTGGTAGCAATTTGGCCTTTTGACATCACTTTTTTCCATCTCCTCATTTTTTTGATAAAGTGTTGATGTTTGGCTTATTCATTTGATCATTATTATCACCTAGGTGTTGCCTTTGGGCACATATTTGTGGTATTATCACCCATTTCACATCTGTTCCCTGCACATAGGTCATTGGCATTTATGGTAACTCACCTTGCCAACTCACCCTTAGCTTGTCTGGTAACTCACCTAGGAGTTCGTCGAGTAACTCACCCCATTTCACATATGTTCCCTGCACATGGTTCATTGGCATTTATGGGAGCTCACCTTGCCAACTCACCTTGAGCTTGACTGGTACCTCACCTTGGAGTTCATCGAGTAATTCACCAAGTACCTCACCTAACAGCTCACCTAACAGCTCAAAGGTGAGCTTGTCAGCAATCTCTGAGGTGAGCTTACATGTGAGCTACAAGATGAGCTCAAGGTGAGTTGGTAAGGTGAGCTTAAGGAGAGTTGGCAAGGTGAGCTCAAGGCAAGTTATCAAGGTGATCTATCAGGAGAGCTCTAAGGAAAGTTCCCAGGTGAGTTACTCGATGAGCTCTAGGGCAAGTTCAACTCAAGCTGATCATTGAGCTCCCAGAAGAGCTCCCTATTGAGCCACTTTGTAAGCTATTTGGGGAGTTTCCAGATGAGCTACTAGGAAAACTCCCAAGTGAATGACTTGGAGACATCCCAGGTGAGGTCCTTGGCAAGTTGCTTGATGATCTCATAAGAGATCTCATAATAGAGCTCAAGTCAATGTACTCGGTGAGCTACTCGTTGAGCTCCCAGGTGAGATCCCAGGTTACCTCCCAGGTGAGCTACTTAGCGAGCTACTCAAAGAACTCAAAGGTGAGCTACCAGACGATCTCAAGGTGAGTTAGCAAGGTGAGCTCATTAGTGGGCTCAAGAGGAGCTGGAAAGGTGAGCTCCCATATGAGTTTGTAAGGTGAGCTGTCAGGTGAAATCCCATGTGAGTTTTGTTGTGAGTTGTTTGATGAGCTCAAGTCGAGCTACTCAGTGAGATCTTAGGCAAGATCAAGGTGAGCTGGCTAGGTGAGCTCCCAGGTGAGTTTTCATGCAAGCTCAAGTCAAGTTGTTTAACGAGGACCTAGGTGAGCTACTAGGTGGGCTATTAGGTGAGCTAAAAGGTGAGCTAGTCAGCAATGTCTAAGGTGAGCTTACATGTAAGCTATCAAAAGAGATCAAGGTGAGTTGGCAAGGCAAGATGTCAAGTGAGCTCCCAGGTGATTTATTTGATAAGCTCTCAGGAAATCTCAACTTGAGCTAATCAGTGAGCTCCCAGAAGCACTCCCAGGTGAGCTATATGGTGAGCTCCTAGTCAAGTTGCTAGGTAAGATCCTAAGTGAGCTACTTGGCAATATCCTAGGTGAGGTCCCTGGTGAACTCACAAACGAGCTATTAGGTGAGCTCCCAGGTGAGCTATTAGGTGAGATCCTAGGTGAGCTACTTGGTGAGCTACTCCACAAAATCTGAGGTGAGCTACCAGATGAGCTCAAGCCGAGTTGGCAAGGTTATCTCCTCAGTGAGATCAAGGTGAGCTGGTAAAGCAAGCTCCCATGTGAGTTTTTAGGTGAGCTACTTGACAAGTTCCTTGATGAGCTATGAGTTCCTAGGTCAGTTACTCGACTAGCTCCTAGGTGAGATCAAATCAAGATGATTGGCGAGCTCCCATAAGAGGTCCTAAGAAAGCTACTTGACAAGCTACTCGATGAGCTTCTAGGCGAGCATCTAGGAAAGCTCCCAAGTTAGCTACTTGCCGAGATCCCATGTGAGGTCCCGAGAACGCTACTCGGAGAGCTCACAAGCAAGCTCAAGTCAACCTACTCGATGAGCTACATGGTGAGCTCCCAGGTGAGTTGTTAGGTGAGTGCCTAGGTGAGCTACTTGGTGAGCTACTTGATGAACTCTAAGGTGAGATACTAGACAAGTTGAAGGTGAGTTGGCAAGGTAATCTCCTAAGTGAGCTCAAGGTGAGCTCCCACATGAATTTCTAGGCAAGCTATCAGGAGATCTCCCATTTAAATTTTTAGATGAGCTACTTGGCGAGCTCCTGACCGAGCTCAAGTTGAGCTACTCGGTAATCTCCTGTGTGAGTTCAAGGTGATCTCGTAAGGTGAGCTCCCAGGTGAGTCTCTAGGAAATCTCAAGTTGAGCTACTCGACGAGCTCCTGGATGAGCTTATTGCCGAGCTCCCATTCAAGCTCCTAGGTGAGCTACTCAGTTAGTTCCCATGTGAGCTCAAAGGCAAGATTTTTGGCAATCTCTGAGGTGAGCTTACATGCGAGCTACTAGATGAGCTCAAGGTGAGTTGGAAAGGTAATCTCAAGTGTAGTTGGTGAGCTAATTGGCGAGGTCCTAGAAGAGCTCTTAGGTGAGCTACTTGGCGAGCTATTTGGTGACCTCCAAGGTGAGCTTCTAGGTGACCTCCTAAGTGAGCTACTTGGCGAGCTCTTAGCTGAGCTCCCTGGCGAGCTGCTTGGTGAGTTCACATGTGAGCTCAAGTGAACCTACTCAGTAAGCTCCCAGGTGAGCTATTAGGTGTGCTCCTAGGTGAGTTACTTAGTGAGTCACTCGATGAACTCTGAGGTGAGTTACCAGAAAACCTCAAGTTGATATGTTATTAAAGCTCCTAGGTGAGCTACTTAGCAAGCTACTTGACAAAGTCTGAGGTGAGCTACCAGACAAGCTCAAGCTGAGTTAGAAAGGTTAGCTCCTCAGTGAGCTCAAGGTGAGCTGGTAATGACCTTATACGTGAGCTCCCATGTGAGTTTTTGGATGAGATGCTTCACGAGCTCCTGGGTGAGCTCAAGTTGAGCTTCTTGGTGAGATCCTACATGAGCTATCATGTGATCTCCCAGATGAGTTTTCTGTATAAGCTCATGTTGAGCTACTCGATGAGATCTTGGGTGATTTACTTGCTGAGCTCCCAGCTGAGCTCCTAGGTGAGCCACTCGGTGAGCTAAAAGGTGAGCTTATCAGTAATCTCTGAGGTAAGCTTACATGTGAGCTACTAAATGAGCTCAAGGTGAGTTGGAAAGGTGAGCTCAAGGTGAGTTAGCAAGGCAAGCTCTAGGAGAGTTGGCAAGGCAAGATGTCAGGTGAGTTCCTAGGTGAGTTACTCGATAAGCTCCTAGGTAAGCTCAATTCGATCTGATTAGTGAGCTCTTAGAAGAGCTCTTAGGTGAGCTACTTGGAAAGCTCCCAGGTGAGGTCACCAATGAGCTCACAAGTGAGGTCAAGTAAACCTACTCGGTGAGCTCCCAAGTGATCTGTTACGAAATCTCCCAAGCAAGATGTTAGGTGAGCTCCTACGTGAGCTATTAGGTGAGCTTCTAGGTGAGCTACTTGTTGAGTTACTAGATGAACTCTAAGGTAAGCTACAAAATGAGCTATAGGTGAGGTTTTAAGGTGAGCTCCTTAGCGATCTCAAGTTAGGCTAGCAAGGTGAGCTGATAGGTGAGCTTCCATGTGAGTTAGGAAGGTAAGCTGTCAGGTGAGCTCCCATGTGAGTTTTTGTGTGAGCTATTTGATGAGCTCCCGGGTGAGCTCAAGTTGAGTTTCTCGGTGAGCCCCTAGGTGAGCTTAAGGTGAGCTATAAAGATGAGATGTCAGGTGAGCTCCTAGGTGATTTTTTGGGTAAGCTCAAGTTGCGCTGCTCAACAAGATCCTAGGTGAGCTGCTTGTCGATCCCCTAGGTGAGCTCACAAGTGAGCTCAAAGGTGAGCTTATCAACAATCTATGAGGTGAGCTTACATGTGAGCTACCAGATGAGCTGAAGCCGAGTTGGCAAGGTGAGCTTTTAGGTGACCTCCCAGGTGATTTACTTGATGAGATCAACTCGATTTGATCGGCAAGCTCCTAGAAGAGATCCCAGGTGAGCTACTTCATGAGATGTTAAATGAGCTCCCAGGTAAGATCTAAAGCAAGCTACTTGGAAAACTCCCAGGCGAGGTCCCCGGTGAGCTTCTCGGTGAGCTCATAAGTGAGATCACATCAACCTACTCAGTGAGCTACACAATGAGCTCCCTGGTGAGTTGTTAGGCAAGCTTGCAAGTGAGCTACTGAGTGAGTTTCTCAACAAACTTTGAGGTGAGATACCAAAAGAGCTCAAGATGAGTTGGAAAGGTGAGCTCCTCAGCGAGCTCAACCTGAGCTGGCAAGGTGAGTTCCCATTTGATTTGATAAGGTGAGCTCCCACATGAGTTTTTGCATGAGTTATTTGATGAGCTCCCAGGTGATCTCAAGTTAAGCTACTCGGTGAACTCCTAGGCTAGCTCAAGGCTATCTGGCAAGGTGAGATGTTAGGTGAGCTCTTAGGTGAGTTTTTAAGAAATCTCAAGTTGAGCTGGTTGACGAGCTCCTAGGTGACCTGCTTATCAAGCTCCCAGCCTAGCTCCTAGGTGACCTACTAGGTAAGTTGCTAGCCAAGCTCAAAGGTAAGCCATTTGGAAAGGGGATCTCAAGGTGAGTTGGTAAGGTGAGCTGTCAGGCGAGCTCCAAGGTGATTTCCTAGGTGAGTTACTCGGCAAGCTCATGAGTGAACTCAACTTGAGCTACTTGAAAAACTCTTAGGTGAGCTACCTTCTGAGCTCAAGGTGATTTGGCAAGGTGAACTCCTCACCAAGCTCATGGTTAGCTAGCAAGGTGAGCTCCCATGTGAGTTGGCAAGGTGAGCTATCAAGTGAGCTCCCATGCAAGTTTTTGGGTGAGCTTCTTGACAAGCTCTTGGGTGAGCTCAAGTAATGCTGCTCACTGAGATCCTCGGTGAGCTTAAGGTGAGGTGGCAAGGTGAGCTATCATGCAAGTTCCTAGATGAGTTTCTGGGAAACCTCAAGTCAAACTACTTGACAAGCTCCTGGATGAATTGCTTACCATGCTCCTAGCCGAGCTCCTAGGTGAGCTACATGGTAGATCCAAGGCAATCTCAAAGGCAAGCTTGTCATTAATATCTTAGGTGAGCTTACATACTAGCTACCAGATAAGCTCCAGGTGAGTTGGCAAGGTGAGCTCAATGTGATTTGGAAAGGAAAGCTCAAGGTGAGTTGGTAAGGTGAGCTATCAGGTGAGCTCCCAAGTGAGTTCCCAAGTGAGTTACTTGACGAGCTCCCAGGTGAGCTCAACTCAAGTTGATCAGAGAGATCCTAGAAGAGCTCGCTGGTGAGCTACTTGGCAAGCTATTTGGTGAGCTCCCATGTGAGCTACTAGGTGAGCTCCCAAGAAATCTACTTAGCAAGCTCCTAGGTGAGGCCCCTGGTGAGCTACTCGATGATCTCACATGCAAGCTCATGTCAACCTACTTGGGGAGTAGGTCAGTGAGCTCCAAGGAGAGCTGTTAGGTGAGCTCATAGGCAAGCTGTTAGGTGAGCTCCCAAGTAAGCTGTTGGGTGAGCTACTTGATGAACACTGAGGTGAGATACTAGATGATCTCAATGTGAGTTAGCAAGGTAAGCTCCTCAACAAGCTCAAGATGAGCTAATAGGCAAGCTCCAAAGTGAGTTGGCAATGTGAGTTATTAGGTGACCTCCCATGTGATTTTTTGAGTGAGATACCGAGTGACATCTTAGGTGAGCTCAAGGTGATCTAGCAAGGTGAGCTCATAGGTTAGTTTATGGGAAAGCTGCTAGGAAAGCTCCTAGGTGAGGTCAAGAAGAGCTATCAAGGTGAGCTATCAGGAAACCTCCTAAGTGATTTTTTGGGAATGCTCAAGTCGAGATGCTCGACGAACTCTTGGGTGAGCTCAAAGGTGAGCTTGTCAGCAATCTCTGAGGTGAGCTTATCAGCAATCTCTGAGGTGAGCTTACATGCAAGCTACCAGATGAGCACAAGGTGAGTTGGCAAGGTGAGCTCAAGGTGAGTTTGTAAGGTGAGATCAATGTGAGTTGGCAAGATGAGCTCAATGTTAGTTAGCAAGGTGAGCTCCAAGTGAGCTGATAGGTGATCTCCTAAGTGAGCTACTTTGCGAGCTCCTAGGTGAGGACCCTGGTGAGCTACTCAGTGAGCTCAAGTCATATTACTTGACGAGATGCTTGATGAGCTCCCAGGAGAGCTATTAGGTGAGCTCCCAGGTGAGTTGTTAGGTGAGCTATTAGGTGAGCTGCTTTATGAAATCTGAGGTGAGATACCAGATGAGCTCAAGGTAATTTGGCAAGGTGAGCTCAAGGATAGCTACCAAGGTGAGCTAATAGGTGAGTTCCCATGTGAGATATCAAGGTGAGCTATTTTTAGAGCTCCGATGTGAGTTTTCAAATGATCTACTTGATGAGCTCTCAGGTGAGCTTAAGTTGAGGTGCTCGGCAAGCTCCTGGGTGAGCTCAAAGCGAGCTGGTAAGGTGAGCTGTCAAGTGAGCTCCTAGGAAAGTTTTCAGGTAAGCTCAGATCAAGCTACTCGATGAGCTCTTAGGTGAATTGATTTTTGAGCTCCTAACTGAGCTCCTATGTGATCTTCTTGGTGAGCTCTAAGGTGAGCTCAAAGGTGAACTTGTCAGAAATCCTTGAGGTGAACTTACATGCGAGCTACCAAATGAGCTCAAGGTGAGTTGGCAAGGCAAGCTCAAGGAAATTTGGCAAGGCGAGCTCAAGGAAAGTTGGTGAGGTGAGCTCAAGGTAAGTTGGCAAGGTGAGTCATCAGGTGAGCTCCCAGGAAAGGTTCCAGGTGAGTTACTCAACCAGCTCCTGGGGGACCTCAACTTGAACTGATCATCAAGCTCCCAGAAGAGCTGTTTGGTGAGCTACTAGGTGAGATCCCAAGTGAGCTACTTGGTGAGCTCCCAAGTGAGGTCCCTGGAGAGTTTCTCGGTGAGCTCACAAGTGAGCTCAAGTTAACTTACTCGGTGAGCTACTCATTGATCTCCTAGGTGAGATGTTAGGTCAGCTCCCAAGCGAGCTACTTGGTGAGATACTCAATGAACTCAGATGTGAGCTACCATATGAGATTAAGGTGAGTTTGAAAGGTGGGCTCCTCACCGAGCTCAATGTGACTTGGTAAGATAATCTACCATTTGAGTTGGTAAGGTGAGATGTCACGTGAGCTCCCATGTGATTTTTTGGGTGAGATACTTGACAAGCTCAACTTGAGCTGCTTGGTGAGCTCCTAGGCAAGCTCAAGGTGAGTTAACAAGGTGAGCTCCCAGGTGAGTTTCTGTGTAAGCTCAAGTTAATCTATTTGATGAGAACCTAGGTGAGCTTAAGGTGATTTGGTAAGGTGAGTTATCAGGTGAGCTCCTAGGTGAGTTCCCAGGTGAGTTACTTGATGAGATCCTAGGCAAGCTCAACTCAAGATTATCTATGAGCTCCTAGAAGAGCTCCTAAGTGAGCTACTCAACGAGCTATTCAGTGAGATCCTAGGTGAGTTGCTAGGTAATGTCCTAAGTGTGCTACTTGGTGAGCTCCTAGGTAAGGACCTCGGTGAGCTGCTCGGCAAGCTTACAAGTGAGCTCAAGTCAACTTGCTCAGAAAGCTTCTTGATGATCTCCTAGGTGACCTATTAGGTGACCTCCCAAGAGAGCTATTAGGTGAGCTACTAGATGAAATCTGAGGTGAGATACCAGATGAGCTCAAGGTGAGTTGGTAAGGTGAGATCCTCAGTGAGCTATCAAGGTGAGCTAATAGGTGAGCTCGCATGTGAGTTGGCAAGGTAAGATACCAAGTGAGCTACCATGTGAGTTTCTGGGTGAGATCCTTGACAAGCTCCTAGGTGAGCTCAAGTCGAGGTGCTCAGCAATCTCCTGGGTGAGCTCAAGGCCAATTGGCAAGGCAAGCTCCCAGGTGAGTTTCCAGGTAAGCTCAAGTTGAGCTACTCAACAAACTATTGGCTGAGCTACTTGCTAAGATCTCATCCAAACTCCTAAGATCTCATCTCAAGGTGAGTTGGCAAGGTGAGCTCAAGGTGAGTTGGAAAGGTGAGCTCAAGGTGATTTAACAAGTTGAGCTGTTAGGCGAGCTCCTAGGTGAGTTCCTATGTGAGTTACTCAACAAGCTCCCAGGTGAGCTCAACTCGAGCTAATCAGAAAGCTCCCAGAAGATCTCCTAGTTGAGCTACTTGGCGAGATATTCATTGAGCTCCCAGGTGAGCTACTGGGTGAGCACCCAAGGAAGCTACTTGGCATGGTGCCAGGTGAGGTCCCCAATGAGCTGCTCGATGAGCTCACAAGGGATATCAAGTTAAACTACTCGACAAGCTACTTAATGAGCTCCTAGGTGAGCTATTAGGTGAGCTCCTAGGTGAGCTACTTGGTGAGATGCTTGACAAACTCTGAGGTGAGTGACCAGATGAGCTCAAGGTAAGTTGGCAAGGTGAGCTCCTGAGTGAGCTCGAGGTGAGCTGGTAAGGTAAGCTGATAGGCGAGCTCTATACAAGTTTTTAGGTGAGCTACTTGATGAGCTCCTAGACAAGATGTGAGTTCCTAGGTGAGTTACATGACAAGCTCCTGGGAAAAATCAACTCGAGCTTATCGGTGAACTCCCAAAAGACCTCCAAGGTGAGGTACTTGGCGAGCTATTCGACGAGCTCCCTAGTGATCTGCTAGGTGAGCTATAAAGTGAGCTACTTACCGAGCTCTAAGGTGAGGTCCCCAGTGAGCTGCTTAGTGAGCTCACAAGTGAGTTCAAGTCATCTTACTCGATGAGCTACTTGGTGAGCTTCCAAACAAGCTCCTAGGTGAGCTATTAGGTGAGCTGCTTGATAAAATCTGAGATGAGCTACCAGATAAGCTCAAGGTAAGTTGGCAAGGTGAGCTCCTCAGCGAGCTCAAGGTGAGCTGGCAAGGTGAGCTGATATGTAAGTTCCCATGTGATTTGTTAGGGTTAACTATCAGGTAAGCTTCTATATGAGTTTTTGGGTGAGCTACTTGATGAGATCTTAGGTGGGCTCAAGTCGAGGTGCTTGACGAGCTCTTGGGTGAGCTATTTGTTGAGCTCCTAGCTGAGCTCCTATGTGATCGACTTGGTGAGCTCAAAGGTGAGCTTGTGGATAATCTCTGAGGTGAGCTTACATGAAAGCTACCAGATGAGCTAAAGGCAAGTTGGCAAGGTGACCTCAAGCCAAGTTGGCAAGACCAGCTCAAGGCAAGTTGGCAGGGTGAGCTGTCAGGTGAGCTCCCATGCTAGTTCCCAAGTGAGTAACTCAATGAGCTCCTAGGTGAGCTCAACTCGAGATAATCATCGAGCTCCCAGAAGAGCTCCCTAGTGAGCTACTTTGCAAGATTTTCAGAAATCTCCCATGTGAGTTACTAGGTGAGCTCCCAAGCAAGCTACTTAGTGAGCTCCTAGGAAAGGTCCCTAACAAGTTACTTGGTGAGCTCACAACTGAGCTCACAAGCAAGCTTAAGTCAACCTACTCGATGAGCTACTCATTAAGATCCTAGGTGAGCTCCCAAGTGAGCTACTCAATGAACTTAGAGGTGAGCACCAGAAAATTTGAAGGTGATTTGGCAAGGTGGGCTCCTCAGTGAGCTCAAGGTGAGCTAGTAAGGTGACCTTGATAGGCAAGCTCCTATCCGTGTGAGTAAGGTGAGCTGTGAGGTGAGCTACCATGACGAGGTTTTGGGTGAGATACTTGATGAGCTCAAGTTGAGTTACTCGATGAGCTCCTAGGTGATCTCAAGGTGAGCTGGTCACGCAAGCTCCCAGGTGAGTTTCCAGGACAAGTTCAAGTCAAGTTTAGCTACTTGATGAGAATCCTTGGTGACCTACTTTCTGAGCTCCCAACTTGAGTTCCTAGGGTAAGCCACTTGGTGAGCTCCCATGTGAAAGCTCAAAGGTGAATCTTATCGGTAATCTCTGAGGTGAACTTACATTCAAGCTACCAGATTGAGCTCAAGGTGAGGTTGCAAGGTGAGATCAAGGTTAGTTGGAAAGGTGAGCTCCCAGGCGATTTGGCAAGTGAGCTACTCAGGTGAGCTCCTAGGTGAGTTCAACTTGAGCTGAGCTCCTAGGTGATCTCAACTCGAGTTGATCAGTGAGCTCCCAAGTGAGGTCATTTGGATGAGCTTGTTAGCAGATCTCTGAGGTGGTAACTTACTATGTGTGCTACCCGAAATGAGCTACAAGGAAAGTCTCCCAGACCAAGGTGAGCTTAAGGAGACTTAACAAGGTGAGCTCATTAGGTGAGCTCTAGAAAGGTGAGCTGTCAGGTGATCTCCCAAGTGAGCTGTTACTCGATGAGCTCGCTGGGTGAGCTCAACTTGAGCTGATCAGTGAGCTCTAAGAAGATCTCCCAAGCGAGCTACTTAGAGAGATGTGTTAGGTGAGATCCCAAGTGATCTACGTGGTAAGGTCCTCATGCGAGGTCACCGGCAAGATGCTCAGTGAGCTCATCAAGGTGAGCTCAAAAGTGAGGTCATGGGTCAACCTACTCAACGAGCTCTTGGACTAGCTGTGAGCTCCCAGGTAAAGTTACTTGGTGAGATTCTAGGTGAGATAAAATCTGAGGTGAACTACGGAGACGACTCTCATAGGTGATTTGGCAAGGTGAGCTCCTCAGTGAGCTAATTATTTGGTGAGCTTAGTAAGGTGACCTTACTAGGCAAGCACCCAAGTGAGATTTTTTTCAGGTGAGTTACCATGACGAGCTCTCGGGTGAGCTCACAAGTCAAGATACTTAAGTGAGCCTCCTTGAAGCATCTACTCACGTGAGCTCCCAGGTGATTTTTTAGGTAAGCTCCCAGGTCGATATGCTTGATTAGCTACTTGCTGAGCTCCCAGGTCAAGATACCTAGGTGAGACACTTAGGTGAGCTCCCATGATGAGCTCAAAGGTGAGCTTGCTCGATAATCTCCTGAGGTGAGCTTACATGTCGAGCTGCCAGATTGAGCTCCTAGGTGAGTTGGCAAGGTGAGCTCCCAGGTGAGTTTGAAAGGTGAGCTCTTGTCACGAGTTATCTGAGGTGAGCTTACATGTGAGCTGCCAGATGAGCTCCTAGGTGAGTTAGCAAGGTGAGCTCAAGGTGAGTTTGAAAGGTGAGCAAGTTAGTAAGCTGATAAGGTGAGCTCCTAGGTGAGCTCCTAGGTGAGTTACTCGATGAGCTCCTAGTTGAGCTCAACTCAAGCTGATCAGTGACCTCCAAGGTGAGCTACTCAGGTAAGCTATTCGGTGAGCTCCCAGGTGAGTAGCTGGGTAACCTCCCAAGTGAGCTACTCGGTGAGCTACTAGGTGAGCTCCCAGGAAAGGTCCCTGATTAGCTCATAAGTGAGCTCAAGTAAACCTACATGGCAAGCTACTCAGTGAGCTCCAAGGTGAGTTGTTAAGTAAGCTCCCACATGAGCTGTTAGGTGAGCTCTCAGGTGAGCTTTTAGGTGAGATTCTAGGTGAGCTACTTGGCGAGCTACTCGATGAACTCTAAGGAAAGCTACCAGATGAGCTCAAGGTGAGTTGACAAGGTGAGTTCTTCAAGGAGCTCAAGGTAAGCTAGCAAGGTGAGCTGATAGGTTAGCTTCTATGGTAGTTGGCAAGGCAAGCTGTAAGGAAAGCTCCCACGTGAGTTTTCATATGAGCTTCTTGATGAGCTCCCGGGTGAGGTAAAGTCGAGTTGCTTGGTGAGATCCTAGGTGAGCTCAAGGTGAGTTACAAAGGTGAGCTGTCAGATAAGATCCCAAGTGAGTTTTTTGGCAAGCTCAAGTCGACCTTCGCAATAAGCTCCTGGGTAACCTACTTACCAAGCTCCTAGTCAATCTCCTAGGTGAGCTACTCAGTGAGCTCAAAGGTGAGCTTGTAAATAATCTCTGAGGTGGGCTTACATGTGAGATATAAGATGAGCTCAAGGCTAGTTAGAAATGTGAGCTTTCAGTGTGACCTCCCAGGTGAGTTCCTGGGTGAGTTACTCAATAAGCTCCTATGTGAACTTAACTCGATCTAATCAGGAAGCTCCCAGAAGACCTCCCAGGAAAGGTACTTCATGAGCTATTTGGAGATCTTCCAAGCGAGCTGCTAGGTGAGCTCCGAAAGTGAGCTACTTGGCGAGCTCCCTAATGAGCTACTCGTTGAGTTCATAAGTGAGATTAAGTCAACCTACTCAATGAGCTACTCAGTGAGTTCCTATGTGAGCTATTAGGTGAGCTCCTAGGTGAGTTAATTAATGAGCTACTTGAAAAACTCTGAGATGAGCTACCAAATGAGCTCAAGGTGAGTTGGTAAGGTGAGCTCCTCGGCAAGCTCAAGGGGAGTTGACAAGGCAAGCTGATAGGTGAGCTCCCATCTGATTTGATAAGGTGATCTCCCATGTAAATTTTCACATGAGCTACTTGATGAGATCCTAGGTGAGATCAAGTTGAGCTATTTGATGAGCTCCATGGAAAGCTCAAGGTAAGCTAGCAAGTCGAGCTATCAGGCGAGCTCTCATGTGATTTTTTAGGCAATCTCAAGTCAAGCTAGTCAACGAGCTCCTGGGTGAGCTTCTTGCTGAGCTCCTAGCCTAGCTCCTAGGTGAGCTACTTGGTGAGCTCCTAGGTGAGCTCAAAGCTGAGCCATTTGGCAAGGTGAGCTCAAGGTGAGTTAGCAAGGTGAGATATCAGGTGATTTCCCAGGTGATTTCCCATGTGAGTTACTCAACGAGCTCCTAGGTGAACACAACTTGAGCTTCTCGAAAAACTCTGAGGTGAGCTACCTTCTGAGCTCAAGGAAAGTGGGCAAGGTGAGCTCCTCACTGAGCTCAAGGTGATCTAGAAATTTAAGCTAATAGGCAGGCTCCCATGTGAGGTGGTAAGGTAAGCTGTCAGGTGAGCTGCCATGTGAGTTTTTGGGTGAGTTGCTTGATGAGATTATAGGTAAGCTCAAGTCAAGCTACTCACCAAGGTCCTAGGTGAGCTCAAGGTGAGCTGACAGGGTGAGATTTTAGGTGAGTTCCTAGGTGATTTTTTAGGAAATCTCAAGTTAAGCAGCTCGATAAGCTCCTAGAAGAGCTTTTTATCAAGCTCTCAGCTGAGCTCCTAGATGACCTACTCAGTGAGATCCCAAGCGAGCTCAAAGGTGAGCTTGTCAGAAATATATTAGGTGAGCTTACATGTGAGCTAGAAGATGAGCTTTAGGTGAGTTGATAAGGTGAGCTCAAGGTGAGTTGGTAAGGCGAGCTCAAGGTGAGTTGGCAAGGTGAGTTGTCAGGCAAGATCCTTGGTGAGTTCCTAGGCAAGTTACTTGATGAGCTCCTAGGTGAACTCAACTCGAGTTGATCGGTGAGCTCCTAGAAGTCCTCGCAAGTGAGCTACTTGGTGAGCTCCTAGGTGATCTACAAGGTGAGTTCCCAAGCAAGCTACTTAGCAAGCTCCCATTCAAGGTCCCTGGTGAGCTACTCAGTGAGCTCACACTCGAGCTCAAGTTAACCTACTCAGAAAGTTGCTAGGTGAGTTCCTAGGTGGGATCAAGGTGAGCTAAAAAGGTGAGCTGTCAGGTGAGCTCCTAGGAAACTTTTTGGGTAAGCTCAAGTCAATATGCTCGACGAACTCCTGGGTGAGCTCTGATGCGAGCTTATCAACAATCTATGATGTGATCTTACATGCGAGCTACCAGATGAGGTCAAGGTGAGTTGGAAAGGTGAGCTCAAGGTGAGTTTGCAAGGTGAGCTCAAGGTGAGTTGTAACTAGGTGAGCTGTCAAGGGAGCTCCCAGGTGAGCTGCTAGGTGATCTACTAAGTGAGATACTCAGCGAGCCCCTAGGTGAGGACCCCCAAAGAACTACTCAGCAAGCTTACAATTGAGCTCAAGTCATATTACTCAACAATATGCTTGGTGAGCTCCTAGGTGATCTATTAGGTGAGCTCCCAGGTGAGCTACTCGACTAACTCCAAGGTGAGCTATAGGAAGAGCTCAAGGAAAGTTGGCAAGGTAAGCTCAAGGTTAGCTAGCAAGGTAAGCTGATAGGTAAATTCCAATGCTAGTTGTAAGGGTGAGCTATCAAGTGAGCTCCTATACAAGTTTTTGGGTGAGCTACTTGACGAGCTCTTAATTAAGCTTAAGTTGAGGTACTCGGCAAGCTCCTAGGTGAGCTCAAGGTGAGATGGTAAGGTGATCTTTCAGATGAGTTCGCAGGAAAGTTTCCAGGGAAGTTCAAGTTGAGTTGCTTGACAAGATTCTGGGTGAGCTACTTGTCGAGCTCCAAGCTGAGCTCCTAGGTGAGCTTCTCAGTGAGATCCCAGGTGAGCTCAAAGGTGAGCGTGTTGGCAATCTCTAAGGTGAGCTTACATGTGAGCTACTAGATGAGATCAAGGTTAGGTGGCAAGGTGAGCTCAAGGTAAGTTAGCAAGGTCACCTGTTAGGAAAGCTCCCAGGTAAGTTCCCAGGTGTGTTACTCTATGAGCTCCTACGTGAGCTAATCTCGAGCTGATCATCGAGCTCCCAGAAGAGCTCACTGGTGAGCTACTTTGTGAGTTATTCGGTGAGCTACTAGGTGAGCTCCCAAGTGAGCTACTTGGTGAGATCGAAGGTGAGGTCCCTAGCGAGTTACTCAGCGAGCTCACAAGTGAGCTGAAGTCAACCTACTCAGTGAGCTGCTCATTGAGCTCTGAGTTGAGCTCTCAAGTGAGCTACTAGGTGATCTACTAAGTGAGATGCTCAACGAGCTCAGAGGTGAGCTACCAGACGAGCTAAAGGTTAGTTGGCAAGGTGGTAATCCTCAGTGAGCTTAGGGTGAGTTGGTAAGGTGAGTTTATAGATGAGCTCCCATGTGAGTTGGTAAGGTGAGCTATCAGGTTAGCTCCCATGTGATTTTTTGGGTGAGCTACTTGATGAGCTCAAGTCGAGCTGTTCAGTGAGCTCCTGGGGAAAACTCAAGGTGAGCTAGCAAGGTAACCTATCAGGCAAGCTCACAAGTGAGTTTCCATGCAAGCTCAAGTCAAGTTACTCAACAAGGACCTACGCTCTTATGCAAGCTCATATGTGAGCTTTTCAGTAATGTCTAAGGTGAGCTTATATATGAGCTACCAGATGAGCTCAAGGTGAGTTGGCAAGGCAAGCTGTCAATTAAGCTCCTAGGTGAGTTCCCAGGTGATTTATTTGATAAGCTCTTAGATGAACTCAACTTGATCTGATCAGCAATCTCCCAGAAGAGCTCCCAAGCAAGCTACTAGGTGAGCTATTCAACAAGCTCCTAGGTGAGTTACTAGGTGAGCTCCCAAGCAAGCTACTTGGCAAGCTCCCAGGTGAGGTCCCTGGTGAGCTCACAAACAAGCTGTTAGGTGAGCTCCCAAATGAGCTGTTAGGTGAGCTCCCAGGTGAGCTACTTGGTGAGTTGCTCCATAATATCTGAGCTGAGCTATAAGATGAGCTCAATGTGAGTTGGCAAGGTGAGCTCCTCATTGAGCTCAAGGTGAGTTGGTAAGGCAAGCTCCTATGTGGGTTACTCGATAAGATGTGAGTTCCCAGGTGAGTTACTCGACTACCTCTTGGGTGAGATCAACTAGAGATGATTGGAAAGCTCCCAAAAGAGGTCCTAGTTGAGCTACTTGACAAGGTATTCGGTGAGCTTCTAGGCGAGCTGCTAGGTGAGTTCCCAAGTGAGATACTTACCGAGTTCCCATGTGAGGTCCCCCGGGAGCTACTCGATAAGCTCACAAGAAAGATCAAGTCAACCTAATCAATGAGATACTCGGTGAGCTCCTAGGTGAGATACTTAGTGAACTACTCAATGATCTCTGAGGTGAGCTACCAGACAAGCTCAAGTTGAGTTGGTAACGTGATCTCCTAAGTGAACTCAAGGCGAGATGGCAAGGTGAGCTGATAGGTGAGCTCCCACATGAGTTTATGGGTGAGCTATTAGGAGGGCTCTCATACAAGTTTTTGAGTGAGCTACTTGACAAGCTCCTGGGAAAGCTCAAGTTGAGATGCTCGCTGAGCTCCTCTATGAGCTCAAGCTGAGCTTACAAGGTGATCTCCTAGGTGAGTTTCTAGGAAGCTCAAGTTAAGCTACTCGAGGAGGTTCTGGATGAGCTGCTTAATGATCTCCGAGCTGAGCTCTTAGGTGAGCTGCTTAGTTAGCTCCTAGGTGAGCTCAATGGTGAGCTTGTTGGCAATCTTTGAGGTGAGCTTACATGTGAGCTATTAGATGAGCTTAAGGTGAGTTGGTAAGGCAAACTCAAGGTTTAACAAGGTGAGTTGTTAGGTGAGTTACTTGACAAGCTCCTAGACGAGCTGAACTTGAGCTGATCGGTGAGCTCTTAGAAGAGCTCTTATGTGAGCTACTTGGCGAGTTATTTGGTGAGCTCCAAGGTGAACTGCTAGGCAATCTCCCAAGTAAACTACTTGGTGAGCTCTAGGGTGAGGTCCCCGTTGAGCTGCTCAATGAGCTACTTGATGAGCTCACAAGTGAGCTCAAATCAACCTACTCAATGAGCTTCTTGGTGCGCTCCTAGGTGAGTAGTTAGGTGAGCTCCAGGTGAGCTATTAGGTGAGTTCCCAGGTGAGGAACTTAGCGAGCTACTCGATGAACTCCTAAGTGAGCTACCAGACTAGCTCAAGGTGAGTTGGAAAGGTGAGCTCCTTAGTGAGCTTAAGGTGAGCTGATAGGTGAGCTCCCATGTGAGTTTCTTTGTGAGCTTGCATGTAAGTTTCTGGGTAAGCTCCCATTTGAGTTTTAGGATGAGCTGTTAAAAAAGCTCCTGGGTGAGCTCAAGTTGAGCTGCTCGGTGAGCTCTTGGGAAAATTTAATGTGAGTTGGCAAGGTGAGCTATCAGGTGAGCTCCTTGGTGACATTCCAGGTAAGCTCAATTCAAGCTGCTCGATGGGCTCCTAGGTGAGCTATTTTCCGAGCTCCCAGCCGAGCTCCTAGATGAGCTACTTGATGAGCTTCCATGTGAGCTCAAAGGTGAGCTTTTCAACAATCTCTAATGTTAGCTTACATACGAGCTAGCAGATGAGCTCAAGGCCAGTTGGCAAGGTGAGCTATTAGGTGAGATCACAGGTAAGTTCCTAGGCCAATTACTTGATGAGCTCCTGGGTGAGCTCAACTTGAGCTGATTGGTGAGCTCCCAGAAGAGCTCCCACATGAGCTACTTAGTGAGCTATTCGGAAAGCTTCGACGTGAGCTACTAGGTTACCTCTTAAGCGAGCTACTTTGTGAAGTCCCAGGAGAGGTCCCTGGTGAGCTACTCAGTGAGCTTCTCGGTGAGATCCTAGGTGAGCTATTAGGTTACCTCTCGAGCGAGATACTCAGCGAGCTTCTCGATGAGCTCCTATGTGAGCTATTAGGGTGAGCTCCTATGTGAAATTTTAGTTAAGCTAATAGGGGAGCTACCTGATCAGCTCAAGGTGAGCGGGCAAGGTGAGCTTAAGGTGAGTTGACAAGGTGAGCTATTAGGCAAGCTCCTAGGTGAGTTCCCAGGCTTGTTACTTAAAGAACTCCTAGGTAAGGTACCAGACTTGAGCTCAATCCGTGAGCTCCCAGAAGAGCTCCTAGGTGAGCATGTCTGCTCAAATCTCTGAGGTGAGCTTAGATCATGTGAGCTACTAGATTAGCTCAAGGTGAGTAGGCACTGTAGAAGCTCCAAGGTGAGTTGAGCTTCTAGGTGAGGTACAATGTGAGTTGGCTCGAGGTGAGCTGTGAGGCGAGCTCCAAGGTGAGTTCCTAGGTGAGTCCCTACTTGACGAGCTACTTAGTGAGTTCAAGGTCAGATCTACTCAAAGAGCTACTCAAGGTGATCTCCCAGGCGAGCTGTTAGGTGAGTTCCCTGGTGAGATGTTGGGTGAGCTACTGGTGAAAGCTGCTCGATGAACTCTAAGGTGAGCTACTAGATGAGCTCAAGGTGAGTTTTTGGGCAAGGTTAACCCCTCAGCAAGCTCAAGGGGAGCTTGTTAATGTAGGCCAAGTTGATAGGTGAGATTTCATAAGGTGAGTTAGCAAAATGAGATGTCAAGTGAGATCCCATGTGAGTTTTTGAGTGAGCTACTTGATGAGCTCCCGATTGAGCTCAAGTCGAGCTGTTTGAACTCCCAAGAGCTCCTAATGTGAGTTGGCAAGGTGAGATGTCATGTGAAGCTCCTAGGAAAGTTTCTTGGTAAGCTCCCAACTCGATTTACCTTCGCTGAGCTCCAAAGTGAGGTGAGCTGCTTGCCTGAGCTCCCAGTTGAGCTCCTAGGTGAGCTACTTAGTGAACTCCTAGGTGACCTCAAAGGTGAGCTTGCATGGCTATCTCTGAGGTGAGCTTATCATTCCGAAATGTGAGCTACTACAAAATGAACTAGCATTAGGTGAGTTACCTGCAAGCTCGGAAGCTATCAGGAAAGCTTCTTCAATGAACACACATGGGTGAGCTCAAGTACTTGGTGAGTTGTTAGGTTAGCTCCCATGGGAAAGCTCAAGGAAATTTACTAAGGCAAGCTACTAAGGTGAGGTCCCAGGTGAGCTCAAAAGGAGCTGCTTTGGAAATCTCATGAGGTGAGCTTACACTGTGAGCTACCAGGTGATCTCCTAAGGTGAGTTGGCAGGGGCAAGGTTTCAAGGTGAGCTCCTAGGTGAGTTGGCAAGGTGAGATACTTGGAATTAACTGAAATCTGAGGCGATGCTACCAGATGAGCTCAAGGTGAGTTGGAAAGGTGAGTTCCTTAGCAAGCTCAAGGTGAGGAAAGGTGAGTGGCAAGGCGAGCTCCCATGTGAGTTTCTAGGTGAGCTACTTGAGGAGCTCCTGGTGAGTTTCTAGGTGAGCTTACTTGGTGACCTCTTGGGTGAGCTCAAGGTGAGCTAGTAAGGTGAGCTATTAGGTGATCTATGAGGTGAGTTTCCAGGTAGGCTCAAGTCGAAGTGGCTCAATGAGTTCCTTGGTGAGCTACTTATCGAGCTCCTAGCTGAGCTCCGAGCTGAGCTGCTTGATGAGATATTAGGTGAGCTCAAAGGTGAGCTTGTTGGCAATATTTGAGGTGAGCTTACATGTGAGATACTAGATGAGCTCAAGGTAAATTAGAAAGGAAATCTCAAGGTGAGTTGACATAGGTGAGCTCAAGGTGAGTTGGTAAGGTGAGTTTTCAGGTGAGCTCCTGGGTGAGTTCCCAGGAGAGTTACTTGAAGAGCTCCCACACGAGCTTAACTTGAGCTAATCAGCAAGCTCCTAGAAGAGCTCTCAGGCATGGTACTTTAATGAGTTATTTAGGTGAGCTTCTAGGTGAGCTGTTAGGTGAGCTCCCAAGTGAGCTACTTGTGAAAGCTACCTAGGTGAGCTACTTGTGTGATTCGGTGAGCTCCAAGGTGAGCTGTTAGGTGAGCTCCTAGGGGAGCTACTTAGTGAAAGCTCCCAGGTGAGCTACTTGATGAGCTACTTGGCGAGCTCACTTTGAGGTGAGCTACCAGACAAGATACTAAGGTGGGTTGACTAAGGTGAGCTCCTGAGTGAGCTTAAGGTGAGCTGATAAGTGAGCTACTTATGCAAGCTACTTGTCATAGGCAAGCTCCCATGTGAGTTTTTGGGTGAGCTAGCTTGATGAGCTCCTAGGTGATCTCAAGGTGAGAGCTGAGCTCAAGGTGAGATATTGGGTGAGTTCCCATTCAAGTTTTTGTGAGCTAAAAAGGTGAGTTGTAGGGTAATCTCAAGTCGAGCTACTCTAAAGCTTTTAGATGAGCTGCTTCTAAGCTCCCAACTGAGCTCATAGGTGAGCTACTCTGATGAGCTCTCAAGTGAAAGCTCAAAGGTGAGCTTGTCTATAATCTCTGATGTCAGACTTACATGTGAGCTACTGGATGAGCTCAAGGTGAGTTGGCAAGGTAAGCTTAAGGTGAGTTGGAAAGGAAAACTCAAGGAAAATTGGTAAGGTGATTTATTAGGCTAGATCCTAGTTGAGTTCTTAGGTGAGTTACTCGATGAGCCCCCAGTTGAGCTCAACTCGAGCTGATCAGCGAGCTCCCAAAATAGATCTCCCAAGTAAGCTACTTGGTGAGCTACATGGTGAGCTCCCAGGTGAGGTCCTCAGATGAGCTGCTCAAGTGAGCTACATAAGTGAGCTCCCATGTCAAGGTCCCTCGGTGAAGTCTGAGCTATTAGTGAGCTCCCAAGTGAGGTCAAGTCAACCTACTCGGTGAGCTACTTGTTGAGCTTCTTGATGAGGCTATTAGGTGAGCTCCTACTACTTGTTGAAAAACTTCTTGAAACTCTTAGTGTGAGCTACCAAATGAGCTCAAGGTGAGTTGGTAAGGTGAGGTCCTCAGCTGAGCTCAAAATGAGTTGGTAAGGAAAAATGAAAGGGGAGCTGTGAAGTTGAGCTGCTTGAGTGATTTCCCTAGGTGAGCTCAAGTCAGGCTGAGCTGTCAGGCATGATCTCCCAGGTGAGTTTTTTTGGAAACCTAAGGTCAAGCTGCTTGATGAGTTCCTGGGTGAGCTGCTCGATGAGTTCTCTGAGGTGAGCTTATATATGAGCCTACTCAGATGAGCTCCCAGGTGAGTTTTCAAGGTGAGCTCATCAGGTGAGTCTAGTAAGGAAAAACTCACAGGTGAATTGCGACTAGGCGAGCTACCAGGTAAGTTCCCACTTGATGAGCTTAAAGTGAGGCACTTGCTGATCTCAAAGCCAGGGTGAGGCAAGTGAGCTTGCTGTCTATAATCTCTAAAGCTTACAGGTGAGTTACTTAACGAGCTCCCAGGTGAGCTCAAATTGAGCTGATCAATAAGCTCCTAGAAGAGATCCTAGGTGAGCTACTTAGATGAGCTGTTCAAGTGAGCTCCTAGGTGAGCTATAGGTTTGAGCTACTTAGCGAGCTCCCAGAGTGAGTTCCCTCAATGAGCTCATAAGTTAGCTCAAGTAATCCTAGGTTGGTGAACTAGGTTCAGTAAGCTCCAAGGTGAGATGTTAGGAAAGCTCTTAGGTGAGCTATTTGGTGAGCTCCCAGGTGAGCTGTTAGGCAAGCTTCTAGGTGAGCTACTTAGCGAGCTCACTAGTGACTCAAGTTAACTATCCAGGTGAGCTACTAGATGAGCTCCTAGGTGAGATGCTTGAGTGAGCTTGCTCAAGGAAATCTCAAGGTAAGCTACTCATGTGAGCTCCAAGGAAAGCTTTCAAGGTGAGCTCCTCAGGTGAGTTTCTGTGTAGGTCGAGCTACTTGACTAAGCTCATAGGTAAGCTCCCAGTCGAAGCTTGCTAAGTGAGCTCCTAGGTGAGCTCAAGGTGAGGTGCATAAGAGTGAGCTGTTCAGGTGAGCTCTTAAGAGAGATTATCCAGTGCAAGCTCAATTCGAAGCTTGCTCAACGAGCTCCTAGGTGAGCTTACCAAAGTGAGTTGTTAAGGCGAGTCTAGCTAGGTGAGCTCCAAGGAAAGTTCATTTTCAAGTAAGCTCAAGGTGAGTTGATCAGCAATCTGTGAGGTGAGCTCCTTGCGAGGTGAGCTCAAGGTGAGTTGGCAAGGTGAGCTTTCAGGTGACCTCACAAGTGAGTTCCCAGGTGAGTTACTCTATGAGCTCCTAGGATGAGCTCAACTCGATCTGATCAGTGAGCTCCCAGAAGAGCTCCGAGGTGAGCTACTTCATGAGCTATTCAACTGAGCTCCCAGGCGAGCTGTTAGGTGAGCTCCTAGGTAAGCTACTTGGCGAGCTAAGGTCGAGGTCCCCAGTGAGCTTCCCTAGTGAGCTCACAAGTGAGATGACAAGTGAGCTCAAGTCAACCTACTCAGTGAGCTACTCAGTGAGCTCCCAAGTGAGCTATTAGGCTAGCGTGTAGGTGAGCTACTTGGAGAGTTACTCGATGAACTCCAAGGTGAGCTACCAGACGAGCTCAAGGTGAGTTAGTAAGGTGAGTTCCTTAGTGAGCTCAATGTGAGCTGATGGGAAGGTGAGCTCCCATGCAAGTTGATTTGATAAGGTGAGCTCCCATGTCAGTTTTCACATGAGCTACTTGATGAGCTCCCGAGTGAGCTCAAGTTGAGTTGCTCGGGTGAGCTCCTAAGCAAGATCCCAGGCAAGTTGGTAAGGTGAGCTATCTTGTGAGCTCCTAGGTGAGCTCAACTAGATCTTAAGGGGGCTCAAGTCAGAGCTCCTCAGGTGAGCTACTCAGGTGAGTTTTCTTGGTCAACGAGCTTCTAGGTGAAGCTCCTAGGTGAGGTTGTTAGGTGAGCTACTTGGCGTAAGCTCAGGGTGAGGTCCCTTGTGACCTGCTCGATGAGCTCAAGGTGAGTTGGTAAGGTGAGACTCATCAGTGAGCTCAAGGTGAGCCTACTAGAGGTGACTGATAGGTGAGCTACTGTGGTTTTAGGGTAAGCAATCAGGTGAGCTCAACTGATGAGTTTTTTAGGTCGAGCTACCAGATGAGCTCTAAGGTGAGGTACCATCTACTGAGCTCAGGGTGAGTTGGTAAGCTCCTCAGTGAGCTACTTTTTGAGCTCACAGCCAATCTCAATGGTGAGCTACAAGGTGAGCTCCCATGTGAGTCTGCAAAGGTGAACTTGTTAGCTAAGCTCCTGATGTGAGCTTTTAAATGCAAGCTACCAGATGATGCTCACCGTGAGCTCCTGGTAAGTGAGCTTAAGGTGAGCTGGCAAGGTGAGCTATCAAGGTGAGTTTCGTAGGTGAGCTCAAGTCAGGTACTTGACAAGCTCCTAGGTGAACTGTTACCTGAAGAGCTCCTAGGTCGAGCTCGTACTCGAGCTAATCAGGTGAGCTCCCAGAACAAGCTCCCAGGCAAGCTACTTAGTGAGATATATTGGTGAGCTTACAAGTGAAAGCTACTAGATGAGGTCCATGTGAGCTACTTAGCGAGCTCAAAGGGTGAGGTCCCTCAAGGTGAGCTGCTAGGTGAACTCACTAAGTGAGCTATCTTGGTGAGCTCCAAGGCAACGTACCCAGATGAGCTGCTTGACAGTGAGCTCACTAGGTGAGCTCAAGGTGAGCCTACCAGAAGAACTTCTCGATAGAGCTCCTAGAATGAGCTCCCAGGCAAGCTCCAATGGCAAGCTGAGATTTAGTGAAGCTCCAAGGTGAGCTACATGGTGAGCTCCCATGTGAGTTACTTTAGTGAGCTACCAAGGTGAGTTTTTGGTGAGTTGCTCGATGAGCTCACTCAGGTGAGCTCAAGGTCAACCTGATCAGGTGAGCTGTCTAGGTGAGCTCCCATAGGTGAGTTTCAGATAAGATCAGGTGAGCTCCCATGCAAGCTTTTAGGTGAGCTTCTAAGTGAGCTGTTCCCAGGTGAGCTCCTAAATTGAGCTCTGAGGTGAGATTATAGGTGAGCTCAAGGTGAGCTGGTAATGTAAGCTATCAAGACGAGCTCAGGGCAAGTGAGTAAGTGCAAGCTCTAAGTCGTGAGCTGCTTGAAAGGTGAGTTCCCAGGTGAGCTACTTGCCATGAGCTCCCCCGCGAGCTTCTAAGGTCAAGCTTCATCAGTGAGCTCCTAGAAGAGCTCAAAGGTGAGCTTGCAAGGTAATCTCCTAAGGCTAGTCTTACATATGAGCTACTAGATGAGCTCAAGGCGAGTTGGCAAGGTGAGTTGCTAAGGTGAACTCAAGGTGACAGCTAGCAAGGTGAGCTATCAGGCGAGCTTCCCAGGTGAGTTCCTAGGAAAGCTCAAGTTGAGATGCTAATCGATGAGCTCCTGGGTGAGCTCAAATGTGAGGTACTTGGTGATCTATTCAGTGAGCTCCTAGGCAAACTGCTAGCAACCTCACAGGTGAGCTACTTGGTGGGCTCCCAGGTGAGCTCAAAGGTAAGCTTCGGTGTCAGCAAGTGAGCTCAATGTGAGATTCAACGAGCTACTCGGCGAGATACCAATGTGAGCTATTAAGGTGAGCTCCCAGGTGAGCTGCTAGGTGATCTCCTAAGGTGAGATACTTGGAAAGCTCCCAGGTGAGTTACCCAAGTGAGCTCATAGGTGAGCTACTCGAAGGTGATCTCCAAGTGAACTATTTGATGAACTCTGAGCTGAGGTACCTTAGATGAGCTCAAAGAGAGCTTAAGTCAACGTACTTGTTGAGCTCAAAGTGAGCTCCCAAGGTGAGATTATATAGGTGAGTTCTCATGCAAGTTGTCTAGGGTGAGCTATCATATCGAAAGCTCCCATGTGAGTTTTCAAGATCGAGCTGCTCAGTGAGCTCTCAGGCGAATGGCTTAAGGTGAGCTTCTCAGGCGAGCTCCCTAGGTGATCTCAAGGTGAGATGGTCAGGTGAGCTCCCCATTCAGTTTTCAGGTGAATGCTTGATGAGTTTCCTAAGAAAGCTCAAGTCAAGCTACTCAACGAGCTCCTGGGTGAGCTACTTGCCAAGTTACCAAGCTGAGCTCCTAGGTGAGCTACTCAGTGAGCTCCAAGATGAGCTCAAAGGTGAGCTTGTCAGTAATCTCTAAGGTGAGCTTACATGCAAGCTACTAGATGAGCTCAAGGTGAGTTGGCAAGGTGAGCTCAAGGAAAGTTGGGTAAGGCAGGTGAGCTCAAGGTGAGTTAGAAAGGTGAGCTAAGTTACGAGCTCCTGTAAGGTGAGATCAACTCAGGATCAGCGAGCTCCCAGGAAGAGGTCCCAAGTGAGTTACTTGGCGAGCTGTTTGGAAGCTCCCAGGTGAGCTCAACTCAAGCTGATCCCAAGGCGAGCTCTTAGAAGATCTCCCAAATGAGGTACTTGGTGAGTTGCTGTTCATAAGCCAGTTCCTAGGCAAGCTACTAGGTGAGCTCCCAAGTGAGCTACTTGGTGAGCTCCCAGGTGAGAGGTCCCTAGGTGAGCTACTCGGTGAGCTCACAAGTGAGCTAAAAAGTGAGGTCAAGTCAACCTACTCCGTGAGCTCCCTAGTGAGCTGCTTGAGAAACTCCTAGGTGAGCTACTTGGCGAGCTACTCAACGAACTCAGAGGTGAGTTACCAGATGAGCTCAACAGTGAGTTAGCAAGGTGAGCTCCTTATGTGAGCTCAAGGTGATCCCATGGCTAAGGTGAGCTGTAAGGTGAGCTCCCATGTGAGTTTTTGGGTGAGCTACTTAATGAGCTCTTGGGGGAGCTTAAGCAAGATGCTCAGTGAGCTCCTAGGCAATCTGTAATATGAGCTCTCAGGTGAGTTTCTAGGTAAGCTCAAGTTGAAGTTGCTCAATGAGCTCCTAGGTGAGTTTCTTAGCTGATCAACTCCTAGCTCCCAAGTCAAAGGAGAGCTTGTTGGTAATGATCTTACATGCGAAGATACTAGATGAGCTTAAGGTGAGTTGGAAAGGTGTGCTCAAGGTGAGTTAGTAAGGGCGAGCTGTAGGTGAGCTCCCAGGTGAGCTCTCAGGTGAGTTACTTGATGAGCTCCCAGGTGAACTCAACTCAAGCTGATCAGTTAAGCTCCCAGAAGATCTCCTACGTGAGCTACTTAGTGCAAGTTGTTCGGTGAGCTCCTAGGTAAGCTTCTAGGCAAGCTCCTTAGTGAGCTAGCTTGGTGAAGATCCCAAGGTGAGGTTAGGTGAGCTCCTTGATGAGCTTTCTTGGCTAGCTTGATGAAGTGAGCTCAAGTCAACTAACTCAATGAGCTCTGTGAGATCCCATGTGAAATTTAGGTGAGCTCACTAAGGTGAGCTATTGGAAAACTGATAGAAAATCTCCCAGGCAATTTTCTAGGTGAGCTATCAGGTGAGCTCCTTGACAAACACCTGGGTGAGCTATATCCAAACTAGTGGTGAGCTCCCTTAGTGAGCTCCAAGGTTAGCTTGCTTGAGTGAGACTCTGAGGTGAGCTGGTACAGGTGAGCTACCATAGTGAGCTCCCAGGCAAGTTGGCAAGGTGAGCTCAAGTGAGCTACAAGGTGAGCTGGTAAGGTGAGCTCCTAGGTGAGCTGCTCATGTGAGCTCATCAGGTGAGCTCCTTGTTGAGATCTCTGAGATGAACTTTCCAAGGTGAGTTACTAGATGAGCTCAAGGTGAGGTGAGCTCAACTCGAGGTAAGGTTATCAGTGAGAGCTCCCAGAAGAAGAGCTCCTAGGTGAGCTACTTGGCGAAGCTTTTTTGTGAGCTCTTAGGTGAGCTGCTAGGTGAGCTCCCAAGTGAGCTACTTGGTGAAGCTCCTAGGTGAGGTCCCCGATGAGCTACTCAGAAATTTCACAAGTGAGCTCATAAGTGAGCTCAAGTCATCTTACTCAACTCTTGGTGAGATTCCAGGTGGATCTCCTAGGTGAGCTGTTAGGTGAGCTACTTGACAAAGCTATTGAGGTGAGCTACCTGATGACATGCTCAAGGTGAGTTGGCAAGGTAAGCTCCTCAGCAAGCTCAAGGTGAGCTAGCAAGGCAAGGTGAGCTGGCAGGCAAGCTTCCCATGTGAGTTGTTAATGCATAGCTATCAGGTAAGCTCCTATGTGAGTTTTTGGGTGAGCTACTTGATGAGCTCCTGGGGTGAGCTCAAGTCGAGGTGCTTGGTGAGCTCCTAGGTGAGCTCAAGGCAAGATGGAAATGTGAGCTGTCAGGTGAGCTCCTAGGTGAGTTTCTTAGGAAAGATCAAGTTGACAAGCTGCTTGATGAGCTCCTTATCGTGAATACTAGTCTTAGCTCCTAACTGAGCTACTCGGTGACCTCCCAAGGTGAGCTTGTCGATAATCTCTAAGGTGAGCTTACATTAGAACTACTAGATGAGCTCAAGGTGAGTTGGAAAGGTGACCTCAAGGAAAGTGAAGACCTCAAGGTGAGTTAGCAAGGTGAGCTATTTCAGGTGAGCTCCCATGCTGAGTTCCTATGTGAGTTACTTGACGAGCTCCCAGGTGAGCTCAACTCAAGCTGATCGGTGAAGCTCCCAGAAGAGCTCCCATGGTGAGCTACTTTTTGAGTTATTCTAATCTCCCATAGTGAGCTGCTAGGTGAGCTCCCAAGCGAGCTACTTGGTGAGCTCCCAGGTGAGGTCCCTGACAAGCTGACTCTGAGCTCGGTGAGCTCAAAAGTAAGCTCAAGTCAACCTACTCGGTGAGCTACACATTGAGCTCCTAGGTGAGATCTTAGGTGAGCTCCCAGGTGAGCTCACTTGGTGAGTTGCTCGATGAACTCTAGAGGTGAGCATACCAGATAAGATGAAGGTGAGTTGGCAAGGTGAGCTCCTTAGTGAGCTCAAGGTGAGCTGGTAAGGTGAGCTCCCATGCAATTTTTTAGGTGAGCTACCATGTGAGTCAGCTAAGGTGAGCTATCAGGTGAGCATTACTCATGTGAGTTTTTGGGTGAGCTAATTGACGAGCTTCTAGGTCAAAAAACTCAATTCAGAAGACCTCATGGGAGCTACTCAAGGTGAGCTATGCAAGGTGAGATCCTAGGTGATTTTCCCTACAAGTGAAAGCTCAATTTGCCGAGATGCCCAGGTGAGGTCCTCAAGTGAGCTTCTTAGTGAGCTCCAAGCTGTCAGCTGAGTCATCCTACTGATGAGCTTACTCAGTGAGCTCTTAGGAAAGCTCAAAGTCAACCTACTGGCAATAAGCTGTCAGGTGAGCTTACTATGTGAGCTACACAAGTGAGGCTCATAAGTGAGCTCAAAGGAAACCTATTCACATTGAGCTCTCCATGTTAGTTCCCAAGTGAGCTTACTAAGGAAGCTCTGAGGTGAGCTACACCTTAAGCTCAAGGCAAGTTGTGAGCTCCCTCAGAAGAGCTCATCGAGGTGAGCTGGCAAGTAGTTACTCTTGTAGGTGAGCTCCCATGTTATTTGCTTAGGTGAGATGCTTGACATGGGAGCTCCCAAGTGAGCTCACTTTGGATGCTCACCTAGGTAAGCTCTCCTGGTGAGCTGTCAAGCGAGCTCACTAGGTGAGTTTCCACTCAGGTCGAGCTATTGAGCTCCTGGGTGAGCTGTTTTCCAAGCTCCCAGCCAAGCTCCTAGGTGAGCTCACTATGGTGAGCTCAAAATTGAGCTTGTCAGTAAGTCACCTGAGGTGAGCTCACCTATGATGAGGTCACCAGACTGAGCTCAAGGTGATCTCATCTCAACGTGAGCTCAAGGCATGAATCTACTTCAAGGTGAGCTGACAAGCTGCAAGTTTTTAAGCTGAGCTACTCAGGTGAGCTCACTGGCAAGCTCACCTAGGTGAGCTCCCAGGTGAGTTACTCGATGAGATCCTACGTGAGATCAACTTGAGATGATTAGTGAAATCTCACCTAGAAGAGCTCCTAGGTAGATTGCTACTTGAGCTATTTGGTGATCTACCCAGGTGAGCTAGTAGGTAAGCACCTGAAGTGAGCTACTTGGTGAGCTCCCAGGTGAGGTCCCCGATGAGCTCACAAGGGAGCTCAAGTAAACATACTTAGTGAGCTCCCAGGTGACTCGAATGGTGAGCTCCTAGGCAAGCTGTTAGGTGAGCTCACCAAGTGCAGCTCACTTGGGGAGCTACTCTAACAAATCTCTCAAGGTGAGCTACCAGATTAGCTCTTAGGTGAGTTGAGTGAGGTTTACTCCTGAGCAAGCTCAAGTTATGAGCTTTCTGCAAGGACCTCACATCGGCGAGCTAAATTGGCAAGGTGAGCTCCCAGCTGAGTTACCTAGGTGAGCATAACTTAACGAGCTCCCAGAGTGAGATCAAATCGCTAAGTTAGCTCAGTGAGCTCTGGGTGAGGTCTCAGGTTGCTGATGAGCTCACAGATGAGCTCAAGGTGAGATTGCCTAAGGTGAGCTCAAAGGTGAAGCTTGTCAGAAATCTTGTGAGCTATCAGGTGAGCTCACCTAAGTGAGCTCATCAGGAAATCTAACTTGGTGAGATTGCTAACTCACTGTAGATCGATCTCAGATGAGCTCACCTAAGGTGAGTTCCAACAAGCTGAGATGCTTAGGTGAGCTCCCTAGGTAAGCTCACTCAGTGAGCTCACCTAGGTAGAGCTCAACTGGATCTGATTGACCTGAGCTCAGGAAATCTGCTCGGTGAGCTCCCAAGTGAGCTAGCTTAGTTGAGCTCGCTCGCAAAATCTCACATGTGAGCTCACTTCCATGCAGCTCACCTTGACAACTGACAAATTAGCTCAATTCAATAGCCCAATCAGTGAACTACTCAGACATGAGCTCACTAGGTGAGCTGTTAGGTGAGCTCCTCAGGTGAGCTACTTATAGGGGAGCTGCCTGATAAGCTGAGCTGATCCAGGTGAGCTTACCATGATGAGCTCATTTGGTGAGCTGGCACTAGGTGAGCTCCCATGTGAGCTTACCAGGTGAGCTGATCAGGTGAGCTCCCATCTAAATTTCATAAGGTGAGCTACCATGTGAGCTCTCCTAGGAGTCTCACCTAAGTTGAGCTACTTGATGAGCTCACCTAAGTGAGATCAAGTTGAGATAGTAAGGTGAGCTGTCAAGTGAGCTCTCAAGTGAGCTCACTTGGTAAGGTCAGGTCGACCCTCACTTGGTGAGCTCACCAGAGTGAGCTCACTTGCTGAGCTCACCAACGAGCTCCTAGGTGAGCTGCTTGGTGAGCTCTTCTTGTGAGCTCACCGATCAGCTCATCAGATCAACTCATCTTGAGGATCAGATTACATGGGAGCTCACCAGATTAGCTCGCCAAGTAGCTCACCTTGCCAACTCATGTAGAGCTCACCTTGCCAACTTTCCTTGAGCTCATCTGGTGGAGCTCATATGTAAGCTCACCTCAATGATATTTTCGATAAGCTAACCTTTTAGCTCACTTAGTGCAAACTCACCCAGGAGAACTCAAAGGTCGAAGATAATCTGGTGACTTGAACTTCAGTGAGCTCCCAGGAAAGCTTACATAGGTGATCTCTACCTAATAGCTAAACTTGCCATCTCACCAGGTGAGTTCACCTAGGAGCTCACTGAGTGAGCTCATAACTAGAGCTCACCCAGGAGCTCGCCAAGCTATCTCATCTGAAAAATGCACGATGGTAACTCACCTGATAACTCGACCTTGCTAATTCACGTGGGAGCTCACCCTAGGTCAGCTCATCTTGCCGAGTCTCACCAGGTGAGCTACATTGAGTGAGCTAACTCGATGCCAATCTCACCTTAGGGGATCTTGTCTTGGGGAGCTCACCATGCAGAGTTGGCATCGAGGAAAGCTGTACAAAGTGATCTCACTATAGGATGCTCACCTAAGTGAGCTCACCTAATGAGCTCTACTGAGTGAGCTCACCAAGTCATATTTACTCGGTGAGCTCACTCAGTGAGCTTACCAGGAAAGCTATTTGTAACATCCCCATTTTAAGATACCAGAACAAGGGAAATTTTTTTTTTTTTTTGATAACGTTCTCTGTTATGAATTATAAAATTCAAACACACGTTCAAGTTTTTAATAATTGTTCTCTACCCAAACAACACAGTTTGGATCACACAATTTCTTTTTAAAACGAATGTTCCCTATTCACATATTTACAATATGGAACACACATTCAATGCAATTCAATCTTATAATAGATTCTTTATGCTGCTATAAATGACTTGAGGAATTGCCGATCTTCCATTTTCATGGCTCAGAGTTTCAACGATCCTTCATTTCATGACTCGGCAACAACCGATCCTTAATTTCATGACTCTGCAACAACCAATCCTTCATGTTCGTTTATGCATGGTATATTATATATACCTATTCTCATAACCGTTTCCTGGTTATCGAAGTGATCCATTTAAGAAGCCTATCTGAATATCTGTTATTGATATTCATCTGACATCCTGCATCTTAAATTAAGTGATAAGGATAACGCAACCAGACAATTACGATACTTTGGCCAAATATTTTCACATGCTTTACATGATCATATTCCTGGATGTGATACACATCAATACGGAATACGTCCTTCACTTCACTTCACCTGTTATCTAGAATGGTCTTTCATGGTTCCTACCAGTCCTCTTTATTTAAGGTCAGTTTTAAACTTTCTAATTTCCCTAACTAGTAATATGAACAAATATAGGAAGGAACTCCTGGTAACTAAAGATACACAGACATACGGTGTCGTTTCCCCCATGACCCCGTGTGGTCTAGTTATCTTTAGTATTCCAGAGTCACTCTGTATACCAGATCATACTCCTATCCCCTACCAACAGTTACACATTCAGCCTATGTATTCTTGATGTTTTAATTCAGGAGGGCATTGCAATATGTCAGCTGCAACAGTGTGTCATCATGAAGACCCCGTCTTCATGGAGACACCTTGTTGTAGCTGGCATATGCCAATGTCCTACAGAATTCTCCCATCGAGAATACACATCCTGCTCAAGTGATTTGGATATGATTTGACCAATTAAGAATAAACTTTCAGCATCCATGCTGATCCCTTGATTCTTGTTTCCGTTACAGTTGTATATTGCTAAGAGGGACTAAAACCATCCATTAGCTTGCCATGCATCTTCTCCTTCGTGTCGAAGGGCTACATTTCTCTACTTGGTTCACTTCTTAATCATTGGATTAAGCAGTCCGTACCGATGGACGTGATAAGTTTAACCTATTGAACTTAGCTAAGATTTTCCCAACTGTAACTAAGATTTAGAATACTAACTCATTAGACGTCATTTAAATGAGGCCTAATTCCCAAGAAATGTATTCATTTTTTCTCCTTAACATTATATAGTTAAGGTCCATTAGTGATGGATATATTTTTCCTATATCCATTATTCTGAATTTATCAAACGGGATTATTAATGGAGTTCGAAAAAGAAGTTTGATTACTCCGAAATTGAATTGATATTCCTTAGCTCCTAAGCTAATCCTGAATACCTTCTGATTATGGAATCATATTCTTCCTAATCCTTTTTAATGACAATTAAAAATTCATCTTTATCCAAGTATGAACTAATCGCATTTTCAACTTAAAAGTTGCATTTAGGTAAGAATAGATTTCAGTTTCCATTTAACATCCCTCCAAGGACAATGAAACAATTCCAAATCAAGAAATAACATCATATTTCCAATTTAAACAACAATATCAAACTGCTATAATTATTGAAAATATCACACTTGTAATTGTATTCAATATTTCATGTCATAATCTGTACATTTGCCAATCCAGCTGATTGGGCATAGTTTATACAAAACATCCATACAACTCATGGACAGAAGAATATATTTTCTTCTTTTCACAATTCCTCGAAGAGGAATAAAAGCAACAATTTCAATACATCATCAAATCAAAAAGCATCAGAAAACTACCAAGTCTTCATTCTAATCAAATTCCATCTACAAAATGAATTGCACGGGTCAGTTCAATGAACTGAGCATATTAAGCACTTATCCTTAAAATAAGATGCTTCAACTAACTGTCTCAATAAAATAACCTTGCTTTTAGGAAACGATAGTTAAACATCAATCACAAAATAGGCACAAAAGAAATATCAGCATAACAACTGAACTATCAAAATAATCATCACAATCAGCCAAGGAACTGCTGTCCCGTTTCCACATAATCATTACAAGTATCAATTCACAATATTTGTAAAGCTAGGAACACAAGTAGCTTACTACATATATAACGTACAGTTATCCTTTCCACGCCTTTCATTAATAACAAATGCAAAGGATGAAACTAACTGAAATATAAATTCATTACTTTCATTTTAGTTCATGAATCATATTAAATTCAAAGCAATCAAGTTCAGAAAAGAAAGCGAACAACAATGCATATAGTTTCTCCCATCTAAGCACTATAAAATTCATTATTCACGAATTCCAGATTTCCAACTGAATGAAAGAAGAAAAGATCACTTTTCCAAGACATTCATTCATATCTCAATTTCTTTCCACATGAATGTCCTAAGAGTGGAATCCAAACGAAAGACAAATCAAGATAACAGTTCAGAGTGAAACTTACAAAATCCATTCGGAATTCACTTTCCGGCAGCAAGAATAATTTCATTTAATTCTGGTTCATATGAATACCAAAACAGGTTAGTAAGACATTGTATTCATCATAGAACAAGCCATATTAAGATGCATACTGTGTATTTGCTGTACTAGAAGATTCCATACTTCTTTCACTGTAGTGTTAACCAAACAAACAGTTATGTAATCACGCAATCAATTAATCACATGAATTTCTAATCCTATGAATGTATCCTATTCAAAATAACATTTTATTCATTGTTGTTACCTACAACAAGTCCAATAATCACATGACTACGAATTTCACCAAGCCAGAACAACAGGCAGAAGAAGAATTCATTTCCCTATAATTTCATTAAGAAACAATCATTTTGTTCGGAATGAAATAAAAACACCCAAACAACATGTTAGAGTCTTAGCATGACAGCTCACTACTTCGCATAGCAGATAACAAATTCAATCGTTCTTATTGAAAAACAACTCACAAAGCCTGTACAGTTTCAATCAAATACTACCATGGCGCAATGGAATCATCCATTTCAAGTTCTATCAACAAGGATCAAATCGTATAATCGTTCCTTGCACAATATAGCATTCTCCATTTTCTTAATAAGTGTCTACAGGACTCAATATATAATATTCATACAGTATCAAGAAAACTCTATAAAGGTATCTTATCCACACCGTAAAGAGTGTTACAATGCATAAGTCAGATACAGTTAAGACAGGACCCAAACAATATGACAGAGTTCCCACTGCATCGACTTCTTTCAATACAGCAATTCAAAGTCAAGTTCGCACTCACAAGGACAGTCCTAACTAGAGGATTGCAGCTAGTACCATCACTTTAAACACAATCGAGTTCGATCATACCTTCTTCAGCAAGACCTCAAATGTCAGTGTCCATTATACTCCCATAAGTTTAGAAGGAAGAAAATCTATTTCTTTCAGCAAGAAAACCTCAGTACAGAAATGACATCAAGTCGTTCCACACAACTATTGCACCATCTTCATCCCAAAAGTTCATGTGACAAAAGACAATCACACAGTAATAAAATAATTCACACTGCCTGCACAGTTCACATTAAGCATTTTACAGACCCATGAACCACATTTCTAACTTCCCCATTTAACTGTCAAACAACCAGCTACGACAGGAAGGTATTCCATTCGAGAAATACAAAGACAGTTAAACTCAGCAACCAGATGACAATGTATTCTTATTATTTCCAAAAATGACAACAAGAGTCAAATCGAAATCCAAATCATAGCAATATAATCACGACTCTATTTCCACTTCCTTTTTACATGAATTAGGAAAGTTCCAAACACAACAACAAGGAAAAGATTACACAATAAGGAAACAATTACACAGCCTGTTCCAATTCCACACAACACGAACAGAGAAAGAGAAGGTCTATCTTATTCCACAATACAGTCAACAACCACCACAATAATTCATATTCCAACTCGCTTCGAGAAAAAACACATCAAAGCCGAGCAACCAGAAGTACGATTACTTCATATAATTTTCCAAAAAAAAGAAGTCAAGAATCGACGAAATCCAAATCAAATCGACCCCGACAACAATCGCATAATCCAAACCCAAGAGCAGGGTTGTTTTAATGAGACACTTAAACAAAGCAAAGAATTTTTTACAGAGAAGGGCTTAACATGCCTATAATCTCTTTTCCAGAACCTGAAAAAAGACTTCATTTGCCGCATGTATTTCCTTCCTCAGCAACAACAAAAACTCTCCCAGCACTTCCTTTCTACTTCAGGCTCAACAACAGCCTTAAAATCTCCAAGAACAGTGTCAAATTCCAAGATCTGGGTCGACTGAACCAGACCAGAAAAACCAAATGCAGAGCAACTTTACCAAAAGCTCGAATCGAAACAAAAATGAAATCAAAATTCCCTCATACACTTTCCAAGGTGAGCTGGTCATGAGGACTGACAACAATCAATGCATTAAAGGCTCTACCTTTTTCCTAACTTCCCACGCCACTCGCCAACTTGAGTTGGTGAACTTTTAATTTTCAAATTTCCCATGCAAAGACCGAATTTGGCTCTATCTCCAAATAGATGCCTCCATTTCTTACCTGCCCCGCCAAAACTGGTGCTGTCCACTTATGGACTGTTCTAATTAAATGCTAATGAATACCCCCTTCCCATCCTTATCCCTTTCCCTCCAAGGGTCTGTGCGTACCCCTTTAGATTAGGATTAGTTTAGGTTGCATATAGTGTTCAACCTAGGTCTTAGTTTAGCCTTAGGTTATTAGGGCTTAGGTCTATTTTTCCTCCCTTTTTTTTTGTAATTTAAAAATCCACTTAGGATAGTAGTTTAGGATGCATGTTAGGACTTAGGATTATTTTATGGTTTTTAATTCATAGTAACCACTAACACTAATCAACTTCCTAACCCAACCTCTCTAGCTAACATTCACGTATCTAATGTTGTGCAGGACGTTCCAGTCCTTTGGATTACATGTGTCAAGGCCACCTATGTCCAGGCATTTCTTGCCTCACGAGGTCCCAAGTTCGATAGTACAGGGTTTAAGAATCAAACCCCTGTCATTGGCATTTACGTACTAGCTGTCTCATACCTGCAATCAGGCGCTGCACGTTCATAACAATCCCAGGTTCAGGTTCAAGAGTAAATCGACACAGAAATCACCAGAGAGCCCTCAGCATACTTTGGATCAATGAAATTGATTCAAGGTGTGCTGTCAATCAGCAACGAGAGTTTAACAAGTATACGACAATTTGTCGTCACATCAACAAACACGCAAGTACAATAACTACTGTCCTGAGCAATAAATCACATCATACAAGAATCCAAGTTAGCAACACATTCCTCTTAAGATCAGAGTTTATCTTAACATGTTTTCCTTCATTCCAGCAGTTATAACAGCATGAAAAACCTTCACCAAGATAACATACAAAATCAGAGCGTTACATTCTTCCCCTCCTTAAAGAATCATCGTCCTGATGATCAGTTTAAGCAAATCAAGGGGTTCCTAGGACAAAGTTCAGTTATTGTCCTTTCATTCATAAGTTCATACCAAAAATAGATTCACTCTTAAAAACAACGTTTTAAGACAACTGTACAATAGACTAATAATTGTCTAAATTTGGTAGAATTATCAATTCTCTGAATTTCAAATTCAATTAAACATGTGTGGAAAAGTAGATCTCATTTCTTCGAGATTCTCCCAAGTTGCACTTTCTTTGCTGAACTGGTCCCACTGGACCTTACATTGGTTCACTTCGTGATTTCTCAAGTACAACTGGCAAGTTCCCAGCACTTGAATGGGCTTAACCACGATTATTCTTGGGTCTTGGACCTGCAAGGAATTCCAATTTAGTACATGTGATAAATTTGTCACGTATTTCTTAAGCAAAGAAATATGAAAAACATCATGCATTTGAGACAAAGCAGGAGGTAATGCTAGATGATAAGCTACAGG
The DNA here is from genome assembly GCA_019776745.2 of Taxus chinensis. Classification (NCBI taxonomy): domain Eukaryota; kingdom Viridiplantae; phylum Streptophyta; class Pinopsida; order Cupressales; family Taxaceae; genus Taxus; species Taxus chinensis. The sequence continues at coordinate 898,671,393 of CM034151.1, read as the reverse complement.
GTTGATTATTTCAATAATTTCAAAAGGTCCCATGTAATGTGGCGACAATTTGGCAGCCTTGCCAAAAGTTATTTAGCTCTTTTTCAGCTTCACCCGAAGAAAGACCTTCTCTCCCAGTTTATAATGCCTGTCAACCCGCTTCAAGTCTGCATAGCTCTTTTGCCTATTGGCAGCCTCCTTAAGATGTTCCCGAATCATTTTTATTTGCTGTTCCATTTCCATAAGGATTTCTGGCCCAATTACCTCTCTGTCCTCAACGTTGTCCCAGCTGACAGGGGTTCTGCATTTTCTTCCATACAATGCTTCAAAGGGCGCCATTTTTAAAGAAGCATTATAGGTGTTATTGTAAGAAAATTCTACCAGCGGAAGGTATTCCTCCCATTTATACTGCTGGTCCATGCAATACATCCTTAGCATGTCCTATAAAACCTGATTAACTCTCTCAGTTTGCCCATCCGTTTCCAGATGATATGCAGAACTGAAGTTTAATTTAGTCCCCAAGGCCGCATTAAACATTTACCAAAACCTTGATGTCATCCTCGGATCTCTATCCGATATGATTAATTCCGGTATTCCATGCAACCTGAAGATTTCATGTACAAATATTCTTGCTAGCACTGGTGCATCGTCCTTCAAATTACCAGCAATGAAGTGTGCCACTTTGGTTAATTTATCGACTATAACCAGGATAATGTCATGCTTATTTCTTGACATAGGAAATCCTTGAACGAAATCCATCGTTATCACTTTCCATTTATACTGTGGAATGTTGTGGGGATACAATAATCCAGTGGGGTACATATGTTCCGCTTTAACACACTGACATTCCAAGCAGTGTGTTACAAACTATACCACATCCTTTTTCATTCCCTTCCAAAAATATTGCTTCTTAAGATCAGCGAGCATTTTTGTAATGCCAGGGTGTCCAGAAAAAGGTGAATTATGGAATTCAGTTAACAATTTCCCTCTTAAGTCATTTGCCACAGGTATATATACTCTATTTTTGAACCTCAGAACTCCTTCATTATCAAAACGGAATCCCTTATACCTGATGTCCTGTGGGTCTGCAGCAAGTGCTGATTTGACTTGCTAGAAATAAGGATCAAATTCCAAGGCATCTTTTACCTCATCCTTAAATTGAGTTCTTAACGTTATAAGAGCGGAGATATGCTTCCTTCGAATCAAAGCATATGCTACTCAATTTTCCTTGCCCTTAATGTAACTTATATCGAAATCATACTGAGACAGAAATTCTAACCATCTTCGCTGTCTTGCATTCAGATTTGGCTGAGTAAAAATATACTTCAGCCCCAGATGGTCTGTTTTTAATTCAAAGGGCTTGCCTAGAAGGTAATGCCTCCATATTTGAAGCACATGAACAATGGCAGTGAGCTTAAGATCGTGTGGAGCATAGTTCTATTCATGTAACTTAAGCTTTCTACTTTCATAAGTGATGACATGGTTATTCTGTAATAGAATACCTCCAAGGCCTTCTCCTGAGGTGTCTGTTACAACCATAAAATCTCCATTTGGATCAGGTACAGTCAAAATAGGTGCTGTAGTTAACTGTTCCTTTAACTTTTAAAAGGCAGATTCACATTTGTCTGTCTAGACAAATTTCTTTTCTTTCTTTTGCAACGAAGTGATTGGGCCAGTAATTTTTGAAAAGTCCTTAATGAACACTCGATAATAGCCAGCCAAGCCCATGAAGCTCCTCACTTCATGCACGTTCTTAGGCGCAGGCCACTTAGTTATAGCTATGATCTTTAAAGGGTCAATAGCTATCCCATCTTTGCTTATAACGTGTCCCAAATAATGCACCTCTGCATCATAAAAGGAACATTTGGATAGTTTTCCATACAACTTCCTCTTTCTTAAGATTTCCAGCACTATCCTGAGATGTTCTTGGTACTCTTCGACATTTTTGGAGTATATAAGAATGTCGTCTAAGAATACAAGAAAAAAATTGTCTAAGTATTCTTGAAAAATATTGTTCATTAGATTCATGAAGGCGGAAGGTGCATTAGTCAGCCCAAAAGGCAACACCGTGAACTCATAATTCCCATACCTCATTCTAAAAGCTATTTTATGAATATCTTCCTCTTTTATTCTCAGCTGATGGTACCTTGATCGAAGATCTATTTTTGAATAAACTGATGCTCCTCGCATCTGATCAAACAGATCATCAATTCTTGGAAGTGGGTATCAATTTTTAATAGTTGCTTTGTTCAACATTCTGTAATCAATGCACAGCCTCAAGGTGCCATCCTTTTTCTTTACAAAAATTACCGGCACTCCCCAAGGTGAGACGCTCGGTCTTATCAGCCCCTTAGTCAGAATTTTTTATAACTGAGCCTTCAGCTCTACCAACTCAATGGTAGTCATTCTATAAGGTACCTTAGATATGGGTTCCGTTCCTGGTTTGATCTCTATTGTGAATTCAAACTCACATTTGGGTGGAAGACCCGATAATTCCTCTGGAAATACATCACAAAAATCCCTCAACAATGGGTATCTTTCCATGAAATCATTATCTTCCTCTGCATTTTCTGTCATTTTTACTGCATACAAAGTGTAGCCTCTATTTTTAGCCCTCTTTAGTTGCATAGCCGTCATTTTCCTAACTGTAACTTCCCGTTTTACACCTTGAATGACTACTACTTTCTGCAGGTCATCAATGCAACAGATTTGTTTTTCATAACAGTCAAAATTTGCCTTATGTTCAGCCAACCAGTTAACTCCAATAATGATATCATATGATCCTAGAGGAGTGACATACAAGTCAACTTCGGTGGAGAAACTAGGCAGATCAAGAATTTCCCCAAAAAGGCACATTTCGACTGTATGGACAGCATTATTACCATAATGCACTGTCCATGTTTTATCCATTCTTGCAGCCTTTCTTTTTAATTTCAAGGAAAGTTTAGCAGAAATAAAACATTCTGTAGCTCCAGTATCAAAAAGTACAACTACAGGCTTACCAAAAAACTTACCCGTAACTTCTATGGGCGTCACTTGCTTTTCAGCTTGTCTGCTAGCCACTGCAGCATGTATCCTATGCTGTTGTCCGTGATCATCCTTCTTCAGAGTACAGTGATTCACATAGTGTTCCTTTCCATAGTTGAAGCATCCTCCAGCTGGCCCTTTTCTAGGTTCAAATTTGTTACCAGCCTTGAAGTTATCATTCTGGCTTCCATAGGACTTATGTCCAATGCCTATAACTTTTTTGAAGATGTTCCGCATGCTATTTATAGGTATGTTCATCACAGGTTTCTTGTTGTTATCTACAACAATTTTTCTTTTCACACCAAACCTTTTCCAAGGTCCCCTTTTTGGTGCAAGAGATGAAGAAGGATTGGGAATCTTCTTCCTTATCTCTTCCCTGTGAGCAGATATTGCTCTCAATTTCTGTTCCTGTCTGATTTCCTTTTTGACAACTCCATCCATGGTGGTTGGGCCGTGGACATCCACTTCACCACCAATGATGGGATTCATTCCCATTATGAATTTCCATATTATGAACTTCTCGTCAGCTTGGTACTGCGGCACATACTTAAGGAGTTTAGTAAATCCTTCCCAATATTCCGTCACCAACAGCCTTCCTTGCGACTAGTTCTGAAATTCAGTCATTTTCCTATCAAAATAGAGTTGAGGTAGCCATCGTTGCCTAAAATAACCCTTAAATTGATCCCAAGTTATGTCTGATTCGACAATATTCAGCTCAACCTTACAGTTGTCCCACCAGGATGATGCTTCATGAGAAAGCTGATATGCTCCCCATATCGCTTTAGTCTCTTCGGAGAAGTTTCTTATTGCAAAGTATTTCTCCATTTCACTGAGCCAGTTCTCAGCTCCGTCCCCAAGGGTTGTTCCATCAAACTTTGGAGGACTTATTCTCTTTATATCATTTGTAAGTTCAGCTTCAAATCTTTCCCTCTTATTTTTAGGGGGATTAGGAGAAATTACATTATTATCATCAACACCCGGATTCCCTCCATTGATGTTGTCCATAGGAGGTAGCTGATCATTTATTTCAGCTTCATTCCCCTCCTCTTCATTGCCCATTGACTATTGTTCCAATACAGTCAAATGATCCCTCGTATCAAGTAGGGCAGCAAGGATTTCATCCAGCTTTTGGGCAATTGCTACTTCTCCACCCTGTAACGGGTTATTCGCAGCATTCCCTCTTGTCCTGACCATTTTCTGTTCAATAAGAAAATGTAAAATTTATTAACATTGTGGACTCATTAGGTCCAAGAGCTGCAACCTTCAGCTCTGATACCAAGATGTAACATCCTCATTTCAAAATACTAGAACAAGGGATTTTTTTTTTGATAACGTTCACTGTTATGAATTATAAAATTCAAGCACACGTTCAAGTTTTAATAATTGTTCTCTGCCCAAACAACACAGTTGGGATCACACAATTTCCTTTTAAAATGAATGTTCCCTATTCGTATATTTACAATATGGAACACACATTCAATGCCATTCAATCTTATAACAGATTCTATATGCTGCTGTAAATGACTCGATGAACTGCCGATCTTCCATTTTCATGGCTCAGAGTTTCAACGATCCTTCATTTCATGACTCGGAAACATCCTTCATGTTCATTTATGCATAGTATATTATATATACCTATTCTCATAACCTTTCCCAGTTATTGAAGTGATCCATTTAAGAATCCTATCTGAATATCTGTTACTGATATTCATCTGACATCATGCATCTTAAATTAAGTGATAAGGACAACGCAACCAACAATTGCGATACTTTGGCCAAATATTTTCACATGCTTTGCATTATCATATTCCTAGATGTGATACACATCTACGGAATACGTCCTTCACTTCACTTCACCTGTTATCTAGAATGCTCTTTCGTGGTTCCTACCAGTCCTCATCATTTAAGATCAGTTTTAAAATTTCAATTTATCTAATTAGAATATGAACGAATATAAGAAGGAACTCCTGATAACTAAATATACGTAGACATACGGTGTCGTTACCCCATGACTCCGTGTGTCTAATTATCTTTAGTATTCCGGAGTCACTCCGTATATATGATCATACTCTATCCCCTGCTAAGAGTTACACATTCAGCCTATGTATTCTAAATGTTTTAATTCGGGAGGGCATTGCTATATGTCAGCTGCAACATTGTGTCATCATGAAGAACCCATCTTCATGGAGACACATTTTTGTAGCTGGCATATGCCAATGTCCTATAGAATTCTCCCATCGAGAATGCACATCTTGCTCAAGTGATTTGGATACGATTTACCAATTAAAATCAACTTTCAGCCTCCACGCTGATCCCTTGATCCTCGTTTCCATTACAGTTGTACAAGGCCAAGAGGGACTAAACCCATCCATTAGCTTGCTATGCATCTTCTCCTTCGTATCGAAGGGCTACATTTCCCTACTTGGTTCACTTCTTAATCATTAGATTAAGCAGTCCGTACCGACAGACGTGATAAGTTTAACCTATTAAACTTAGCCAAGAATTTCCAACTGCAACAAGATTCAGAATTCTAACTTATTAGACGTCACTTAAATGAGGCCTAATTCCCAAGAAATGTATTCATTTTTTCTCCTTAACGTTATATAGTTAAGTTCCATTAGTGATGGATATATTTTTCCTATATCCGTTATTCTGAATTTATCAAAAGGGATCATTAATGGAGTTAGAAAGTGAAGTTCGATTACTCTGAAATTGAATTGATATTCCTTAGCTCCTAAGCTAATCCTGAATACCTTTCGATTATGGAATCATATTCTTCCTAATCCTTTTTAATGACAATTAAAAATTCATCTTTATCCAAGTATGAACTAATTGCATTTTCAACTTAAAAGTTGCATTTAGGTAAGAATAGATATCAGTTTCCATTTAACATCCCTCCAAGGACAATGAAATAATTCCAAATCAAGAAATAACATCATATTTCCAATTTAAACAACAATATCAAACTGCTATAATTATTGAAAATATCACACTTGTAATTGTATTCAATATTTCATGTCATAATCTGTACATTTGCCAATCCAGCTGATTGGGCATAGTTTATACAAAACATCCATACAACTCATGGATAGAAGAATATATTTTATTCTTTTCACAATTCCTCGAAGAGGAATAAAAGCAACAATTTCAATACATCATCAAATCAAAAAGCATCAGAAAACCAGCCAAGTCTTCATTCTAATCAAATTCCATCTGCAAATGAATTGCACAGGTCAGTAAAATGAACTGGAGCATATTAAGCACTTATCCTTAAAATAAGATGCTTCAACTAACTGTCTAAATAAAAGAACCCTGCTTTTATGAAACAACAGTTAAACATCAATCACGAAATAGGCACAAAATAAAGATCAGCATAACAACTGAACTATCAAAAATATCATCACAATCAGCCAAGGAACTGCTTTCCCGGTTTCCACATAATCATTACAAGTATCAATTCACAATATTTGTAAAGTTAGGAATACAAGTAGCTTACTACATATATAACATACAGTTATCCTTTCCATGCCTTTCATTAATAACAAATGCAAAGGATGAAACTAACTGAAATATAAATTCATTACTTTCCTTTCAATTCATGAATCATATTAAATTCAAAGAAATCAAGTTCAGACAAGAAAGCGAACAGTAATGCATATAGTTGCTCCCATCTAGAGCACTATAAAATTCATTATTCACGAATTCCAAATTTCCAACTGAATGAAAGAAGAAAAGATCACTTTTCCAAGACATTCATTCATATCTCAATTTCTTTCCACATGACTATCCTAACAGTGGAATCCAAACGAAAGACAAATCAAGATAACAGTTCAGAGTGAAACTTACAAAATCCATTCGGAATTCACTTTCCGGCAGCAAGAATAATTTCATTTAATTCCGGTTCATATGAATACCAAAACAGGTTAGTAAGACATCGTATTCATCATTGAACAAGCCATATCAAGATGCATACTATGTATTTGCTATACTAGAAGATTCCATACTTCTTTCACTATAGTGTTAACCAAACAAACAGTTATGCAATCACGCAATCATTTATTCATATGATCTATTATATCCATGAACGCATACAGTTCATAATAACAATTTGCACATTGATGTTACCTACAGAAAAACCAATTCATATGCACAGTAAGCTCCAATATTACTTTCAGAGTCCAAAACAACAAAAAGAGAAGAATTTATTCTCTTTAATTTCATTGAGAAATAATCATTTTATTCCAAATGAAATAAAAACACCCAAACAACAAGACAGAGTTTCCATGCATCACTACTTTGCACAAAAATTCAAAGTCAAGTTCACATTGAAAAACATTTCAAAATAGAAGATCAACCACAACTACATGGTGCAATGGAATCATCTTTCCATCACAGCAAGGAGAAAATATATAATCGTTCCTTACACAGTATACAAAAAACAATTTATAATTGTGTCTACAGTCTGAATAAGAAGACCGAACAGTATCAAGAAAACACAATAAAACCATCTTATCCACACCGTAAAGAGAGACACAACCCATTAATAAGTTCAGAAGGAAAACAATTAACTTTTCCTACTTCACGAATACCCAATACGTATTCATCTATTTCCAGTTCAAGGAAAGACACAGAAATGAAAATATTACCATTAATTTATTCGAATCAAGTTCGAATACCCATAGAAACGTGAAATTCTGTTTCCATTAAAATCCCAAAACTGGAGAAGGAAGAAAATTTATTTCCTTAAAAAAAAATTTCAATAAGAAACAACTTCAAACAGCTATTGCTCCTTTCATTCCAGTTTATCAGTAAAAGAACTTATAGTTTCAATAGTGAAAACAACTCAAATAACATGTACAGACCCATGATGCACATGACGAATTCCCCATTACTGTTAAACAGCCAGCTCGACCGGAAGGCATTTCATTCGAAAAATACAAAGACAGTCGAACTCAGCGACCAATGACAATGATTCATATTATTTCCAAAATGACAGCAAGAGTCATCCATACCCAAATCACAGCAATATAATCACGACTGTATTTCCATTTCCTTTTTACATGCATTAGCAGTTCCAAGCACAACAACAAAGAAACGATTACCCTATAAGGAAATGATTAAACAGTCTGTTCCACTTCATACAACATGTACAGAGGAAGAAAAGGTCTATTTTATTCCACAATACAGTCAACAACCACCACAGTAATTCATATTCCAACTCGCTTCGAGCAAAAACACATCAAGGTCGAGCAACCAGAAGCAATTCTTCTTATCATTTCCCAAAGAAAAGAAATCAAGAACCAACAAAATCCAATTTGAATCGACTCAACAGCAATCACACAATCCAAACCCAAGAGTAGGGTTGTTTTAATGAAACACTTAATCAAAGCAAAGATTTTTAAAGAGAAGGGATTAACATTCCTGTATTCTCTCTTCCAGAACTCGAAGAAAACTTCCTTTGCCATGTTTTTCCTTCCACAGCGACAACACAAACTCTCCAACACTTCCTTCTTCTTCAGGCTTAGCAACAGCCTCGAAATCTCCAAGAAAATGTCAAATGCCAAGAGCTGGTTCGACTGAACCAGACCAGAAAAACCAAATGCAGAGAAACTTTGCCAAAAACCAAACCGAAACAATAAAAATCAAATTCCCTCATACACTTTCCAAGGCCAACTAGTCGCGAGGACCGAAAACAATCAATGCATTAAAGGCTCTTCCTTTTTCCTTGCTTCCCACACCACTGCCACTTGAGTTGGCGAGCTTTTAAATTTCAAATTTCCCATGAAAGACTGAATTTGGCTCTATTTATAAATAGATGCCTCTATTTCCTACCTGCCCCGCCAAAACTGGCACTGTCTACGTAGGGACTGTTTTATTAAATGCCAATTAATGCCTTCTTCCCATCCTTATCCCTTTCCTCCAAGGGTCTGCGCACCCCTTAGATTAGGATTGGTTTAGGTTGCATAAAGTATTTAGCCTAGGTCTTAGTTTAGCCTTAGGTTATTAGGGCTTAGGTTATTTTCCCCCCTTTTTTTTTGTAATTTAAAAATCCACTTAGGATAGTAGTGTAGGATGCATGTTAGGACTTAGGATTAGTTTAGGTTTTTAATTCATACTAACCACTAACACTAACAACTTCCATCCAGCCTCCCTAATAACATTCAGGTTAATGCAAAGCAGGACGTTCCGTCCTTCAGATTACGTGCCAAGGCCACCCATGTCTAGGCATTTCTTGCCTCACGAGGTCCCAAGTTCAACATTATAGGGTTCAAGAATCAAACCCCTGTCGTTGGCATCTATGTGCTAGCTGTTCACACCTACAATCAGGCACTGCACGTTCATAAAAATCTCGGGTTTGGTTCAAGTGTGGATCGACATAGAAATCACAAGAGAACCTCAGCATACTTGGATCAATGGAATTGATTCAAGGTATGCTATCAATCAACAACAAGAGTTAGCAAGTATACGACAATTTGTCATCACATCAGCAAACACACAAGTACAATATTTGTTGTCCCAAGCAATAAATCATAGCATACAAGAATCCAAGTTAGCAACACATTCTCTTAAGATCAGAAATTATCTTAACATGTTTGCCTTCATTTCTGCAGCTATAACAGTATGTAAAACATTCACCAAGTTAACATACAAAATCAGAGTGTTACACTATTAGGTGAGCTCCTAGGTGAGCTACTTGGTGAGTTACTCAATAAAATCTGAGGTAAGCTACCAGACAAGCTCAAAGTAAGTTGGCAATGTGAGCTCCTCAGTGATCTCAAGGTGAGCTTATAGATGAACTCCCATCCAAGTATCAGGAAAGCTCCCATGCAAGTTTTCATATGAGCTTCTTGATGAGCTCCTAAGTGAGCTACTTGATGAGCTCTCGGGTGAGCTCAAGTTGAGCTACTTGGCAAAACCCTGGGTGAGCTCAAGGTGAGGCTACAAGGTGATATTTTAGGTGAGCTTTCAGGTGATCTCCTAGGCATGTTTTTTTGGTGAGCTCAAGTTGAGCTAGTCGACGAGCTACCAAGTGAGATCAAAGGTGAGCCAGTTAGCAAGGTGAGTTCAAGGTGAGTAAGTAAGGTGATCTATTAGGTGAGCTCCTAGGTGAGTTCCCAGTCAAGTTACTCGACGAGCTCCCAGGTGAGCCCAACTCGAGATGATTGATGATCTCCCAGAAGAGCTCCCAAGTGATTTGTTAGGTGAGATCCCAAGTGAGCTACTTGGTGAGCTCCCAAGTGAGCTACTTGGTGAGCTCCCATGTGAGATCCTAAGTGAGCTGCTTGATGAGCTCACAAGTGAGCTCAAGTTAACCTACTTAGTGAACTCCCAGGTAAGCTGTTAGGTGATTTCTCAGGTGAGATGTTAGGTAAGCTCCAAGGGAAGATAATTGGTGAGCTACTCAAAAAAATATGAGGTAATCTACCTTTTGAGCTCAAGGAAAATTGGTAAGGTGAGCTCCTCAGCGAGCTCAAGGTGAGCTAGCAAGGTGAGCTAATAAGAGAGCTCCAATGAGGTAAGCTCCCAGGTGAGATAATTGGTGAGCTGCTTGAAAAAATCTAAGGTAAGCTACCTTCTGAGCTCAAGGAAAATTGGCAAGGTAAGCTCCTCAGTGAGCTGAAGGTGAGCTAGCAAGGAAAGCTAATAGGCAAGCTCCAATGTGAGTTGGCAAGGTGAGTTATCAGGTGATCTCCCATGCAAGTTTTTGGGTGAGCTACTTGATGAGCTCCCGAGCGAGCTCAATTCGACCTCCTTGGAGAGCTCCTGGGAAATCTCAAGGTGAGCTTCAAAGGTGAGTTATAAGGTGAGTTCCAGGTGAGTTTCCAGGAAAACTCAAGTTGAGTTGCTTGACGAGCTCCTAGGTGAGCTATTTTCCAAGCTTCTAGTTTAGCTCCTAGGTGAGCTACTTGGTGAGATCCTAGGTCTACTCAAAGGCAAGCTTATCAGAAATCTATTAGGTGAGCTTACATACAAGCTACCAAATGAGCTCCAGGTGAGTTGGCAAGGTAATATTAAGGTGAGTTGGCAAGACAAGCTCAAGGTGAGTTGGCAAGGTGAGCTATCAGGTGAGATCCCTCATGAGTTCCCAGGTGAGTTACTCAATGAGCTCCCAGGTGAGCTCAACTCGAGTTGATCAGTGAGCTCCTAGGTGAGCTACTTGATGAGCTATTCAGTGAGCTCCTAGGTGAGCTACTAGGTGAGCTCGAGAGCGAGCTACTTAGTGAGCTCAAGTCAACCTACTTGGCGAGATACTCGGTGAGATCCAAGGTGAGCTCAATTCAACCTACTTGGCGAGCTCCGAGGTGAGCTATTATGTGAGCTCCCAGGTGAGCTATTAGGTGAGCACCCAGGAGAGCTATTAGGTGAGCTCCCAAGTGAGCTACATGGTGAGATACTCAACAAACTCTGAGGGGAGCTACCAGATGAGCTCAAGGTGAGTTTTCAAGGTGAGCTCCTTAATGAGGTCAAGGTGAGCTGATATGGGAGGTCCATTGTGAGTTGTCAAGTGAGCTATCGGATTAGCTCCTATGTGATTTTTTGGGTGAGCTACTTGTCGAGCTCTCAGGCGAGCTCAAGTTGAGCTATCAGGTGTGCTCCAAGATAAGTTTCCAGGGAAGCTCAATTCAAGCTACTCGATGAGCTCCTAGGTGAGATACTTATCGATCTCCCATCTGAACTCCTAGGTGAGCTACTTGGTGAGCTCCAAGGTGAGCTACTCGGTGAGCTCCAAGGTGAGATCAAAGGTGAGCTTATATGCTAGCTACTAGATAAGCTCAAGGTGAGTTGGCAAGGTGAGCTCAAGGCTAGTTTAGAAGGTGAGCTCAAGGTAATTTTATAAGGTGAGCTATCAGGTGACCTCCCAGGAAATTTCCCAGGTGAGTTACTTAATGAGATCCCAGGAAAGCTCAACTCAAGCTAATCATTGAGCTCCCAGAAGAGCTCCCTGGTGATCTACTTTGCAAGATGTTCGGTGAACTCCCAAGTGAGCTGCTAGGTGAGCTCCCAAGTGAGGTACTATTTGAGATCCCAGGTAGGGGTCCCTGGCAAGCTACTCAGTGAGCTCACAATCGATCTCAGGTTAGCCTACTTAGTGAGCTACTCATTGAGCTCCCAGGTGAGCTCCCAGGAGAGATACTTAGTGAGCTACTCAAAAAAATCAGAGGTGAGCTACCAGAAAAGCTCAAGGTGAGTTGGCAAGGTGAGCTCCTAAGTGACCTCAAGGTGAGCTGGTAAGGCGATTTGATAGGTGAGCTTCCATGTGAGTTGGTAAGGTGAGCTATTACGTGAGCTCCCATGTGAATTTTGGGGTTAGCTACTTGACGAGCTCAAGTAGAGCTACTCGGCTATCTCTTGGGTGAGCTCAAGGTGACCTAGCAAGGAAATCTCCCAAGTTAGTTTCCATATAGGCTCAAGTCAAGCTGCTTGACGAGGACCTGGGTGAGTTACTTACCGAGCTCCTAGCCAAGCTTCTAAGGGAGCTACTCACTGGGCTCTTAGGATAGATCAAAGGTAAGCTTGTTAGTAATGTCTGAGGTGAGCTTATATGTGAGCTACCAGATGATCTCAAGGTGATATGGAAAGGCAAGTTGTCAGGTGAGCTCCTAGGTGAGTTCCCAAATGAGTTATTCGATAAGCTCTTGGTGGAGTTCAACTCGAGTATATCAGAAAGATCCCAGAAGATATCCAAGGTGATTTACTTGGCAAGCTATTTGGTGAGCTCCCAGGTGAGTTACTAGGAAAGCTCCAATGTGAGCTACTTAGTGAGCTCCTAGGCAAGGTCCCCGGTGAGCTCACAAGCGAGCTATTAGGTGAACTCCCAGGTGAGCTATTAGGTGACCTCCCAGGTGAGCTACTTGGTGAGCTACTCCACGAACTCCAAGGTGAGCTAACAGATGATCTCAAGGTGATTTCGCAAGGTGAGCTCCTCAGTGAGCTTAAGGTGAGCTGACAAAGCAACCTCCCATGTGAGTTTTTAGACGAGCTGCTTGATGAGCTCCTGGATGAGCTCTGAGTTCCCAGGGGAGTTACTCGACTAGATCCTGGGTGATATCAACTCAAGATGATTTGTGAGATACTAGGTGAGCTCCCAACTAAGCTACTTACCGAGCTCCCATGTGAGGTCCCCGATGAGCTACTCGGTGAGCTCACAAGTAAGCTCAAGTCAACCTACTTGATGAGCTACTCATTTTTCTCCTAGGTGAGCTATTAGGTGAGCTACTTGCTAAGATAATTGATGAACTCCGAGGTGAGCTACCAAACAAGCTCAATGTGAGTTAACAAGGTTATCTCCTTAGTAAGCTACCAGACAAGAGCTCCCATTTGAGTTTTCAGGTGACATGCTTGATGAGCACCTGGGTGAGCTAAAATCAAGCTACTCGACGAGCTCTTGTGTGACCAAAAGGTGAGTTCCTAGGTGAGTTTCTTGGCAAGGTCAAGTCGAGCTACTTGAGGAGCTCCTACCAAGCTCATAGGTGAGAAAATTGGTTATCTCCCAAGTGATCTCAAATCTGAGCTTCTTGGCAATCTCTGAGGTGAGCTTACATGTGAGCTAATAAATGAGCTTAAGGTGAGTTGGCAAGGGGAGATCAAGGGTAGTTGGAAAGGTTAGCTGTTAGGTGAGTTCCCAGGTAGGTTACTCAATGAGCTCCTAGGTGAGCTCAACTCGAGCTGATCAGTGAGATCCTAGAAGAGATCTTAGGTGAGATACTTTGCAAGCTTTTTGGTGATCTCCAAGGTGAGCTTGTAGATGACCTCCCAAGTGAGCTACTAGGTGAGGTCACTGGAAAGCTTCTTGGTGAGCTCACAATTGAGCTCACAAGTGAGCTCAAGTCAACCTACTCGGTGACCTCCTAGGAGAGTAGTTAGGTGAGATCCCAAGTGAGCTGTTAGGTGAGCTCCCAACTGAGGTTCTTGGTGAGCTACTCGATGAATTTTGAGGTGAGCTACCAGACGAGCTCAAGGAAAGTTGGAAAGGTGAGCTCCTCAACAAGCTTAAGGAAAGGTGGTAAGGTGAGGTAATAGGTGAGCCCCCATGTGAGTTTCTGGGTGAGGTATCAGGCTTGCTCCCATACGAGTTTCCAGGTGAGCTCCTAGGTTAGCTACTCTGTGAGCTTGTCAGTAATGTCAAAGGTGAGCTTATATGCAAGCTACTAGATGAGCTCAAGGTGAGTTGGTAAGAAGCATTGTTAGGTGAGCTCCCAGGTGAGTTCCCAGGTGAGTTGGCAAGGTGAGCTCAAGGTGAGTTGGCAAGGCGAGCTAAAGGTGAGTTAGTAAGGTGAGATGTTAGGAAATCTCTAAGGTGAGTTCCTAGGTGAGTTACTCGATGAGCTGGTTGGAGAGCTCACAAGTAGGGTAAATTCAACCTATTCAGAGAGCTACTCGATGATCTCCCATGCGAGCTGTTAGGTGAGTTCTCAGGTGAGCTGTTAGACTAGCTATTCGACGAGCTACTCGATGAACTCTAAGGTGAGCTACTAGATGAGGTCAAGGTGAGTTGGTAAGGTGAACTGCTTAGTAAGCTCAAAGTGAGCTGGAAAGCTGAGATGATATTTGATTTTTTGAGTGAGCTACTTGATGAGCTCCTGATTGAGCTCAAGTCAAGATACTTGGTGAGCCCAAGGTGAGTTGTCAAGGTGAGATGTCATGCAAGCTCCCAAGTGAGTTTCTAGGAAAACTTAACTCAAGCTACTTGACAAGCTCCTACGTGAGCTACTTGTTGAGCTCCTAGCTGAGCTCCTAGGTGAACTGCTCAGTGAGCACCCAGGCGAGCTCAAAGGATAGCTTGTCAACAATCTCTAAGGTGAGCTTACATGCGAGCTACCAGATGAGCTCAAGGTGAGTTGGCAAGGTGAGCTCAAGGTGAGTCTGTAAGGTAGGCTATCAGGCTAGCTCCCAGGTGAGTTACAAGTAGAGTTACTTGACGAGCTCTGGGGTGAGTTCAACTCAAGGTAATTAACAAGCTCCCAGAAGAGCTCCCTAGTGAACTCAAAATTGAACTCAAGTCAACCTACTTGGTGAGCTACTCAGTGAGCTCCGAGAAAAAATGTTTGACAAGCTTCTCGATAAACTCCTAGGTGAGCTAGTAGATGAGCTCAAGGTGAGTTGGGAAGGTGAGCTCCTCAGTGAGCTTAAGGGAAGCTATTAAGGTGAGCTAAAAGGTGATGTCCCATGTGAGTTTTTTGGTGAGCTCCCATGTGAGCTACTTAACAAGCTAATTGGCGAGCTCCCAGGTGAGCTGCTAGGTGAGTTCCCAAGTAAGCTACTTGGCGAGCTCTTAGGGGAGGTCCCCAATGAGTTACTCACCAAGCTCACTAGTGAGCTTACAAGCAAGCTCAAGTCAACCTACTCAATGAGCTGCTTGGTGAGCTCCCAGGTGAGTTGTTTGACGAGCTACTCGACAAACTCTGAGGTGAGATACCAAATGAGCTCAACGTGAGTTTGGAAGGTGAGCTAACCAACGAGCTCAAAGCGAGTTGTTAAGGTGAGCTGATAGGAAAGCTCTCATGTGAGTTTCTGGGTGATGTGTTAGGTGAGATCCCATGTGATTTTTTGGGTGAGCTGCTTGACGACCTCTCAGGTGAACTCAAATCAAGCTGCTCAGTGAGCTAATAGGTGAGCTAAAAGTGATATGGTAAGGTGAACTATCAGGTGAGCTCCCAGATGAGTTTCAAAGTAAGCTCAAGTTGAGCTGCTCGACGAGCTTCTGGGTGAGCTCCAAGTTGAGCTCCTAGGTGTGATTCTCAGTGAAATCCCAAGTGAACTCAAAGGAAAGATCAATGTGAGTTGGCAAGGCGAGCTAAAGGCGAGTTAGGAAGGTGAGCTCAAACTAAGTTGGTAAGGTGAGCTGTCAAGTGATCTCCCAGGTAAGTTACTCAATGAGGTCCTGGGTGAGCTCAACTCAAGCTAATTGGTGAGCTCCTAGAAGAGGTCAAGGCAAGCTACTTAGTGAGGTACTTGGCGAGCTCCTAGGTAAGCTATTAGGTGAGCTCCCAAGTGAGCTACTTGGCGAGCTCCCAGGTGAGGTCCCCAGTGAGTTGATTAGTGAGATCACATGCGAGCTCAAGTCAACCTTCTCAGTGAGCTACTTGGTGAGCTCCCAGGGGAGATTTTTGGTGAGCTCCTAGGAGAGTTGTTAAGTGAGCTCCCAGGTAAGGTCTGTAGTGAGTTGCTAGATGAGCTCAAGTCAAGTTTCTCGGTGAGCTCCTGGGTAACCTCAAGGCAAGCTGGTAAGGTGAGTTGTAAGGTGACATCCCAGGTGACTTTCTAGGAAAGCTCAAGTTGAGTTCCTCGATGAGCTCCTAGGTGAGCTACTTACCAAGCTCCTAAGGGAGCTCCTAGGTGAGTTACTCTGAGTTTCCAGGTGAGCTCAAAGGCAAGCTTGTTGGAAATCTCTAAGGTGAGCTTACATGTGAGCTACCAGATGATCTCAAGGTGAGTTGGTAATGTGAGATCAATTTGAGTTGGACAGGTGAGCTCAAGGTGAGTTGGTAGGGCAAGCTATCAGGTGAGCTCCTAGGAAAGTTCCCAGGTAAGTTACTCGTAGAGCTCCCAGGTGAGCTAAACTTGATCTTATTGGCAAGCTCCCAGAAGACCTCCTAGGTGAGCTACTTGGCGAGCTGTTTAGTAAGCTTACAGGTGAGTTGCTAGGTGAGGTTCCAAGTGAGCTACTTGGCAAGATCCTAGGTGAGGTCCCTGGTGAGCTACTCATCTAACTCACAACCGAGCTCACAAGTGAGTTCAAGTTAACCTACTCGGAGAGCTTCTTGGTGAGATCCCAGGTGAACTACTTGGTGATCTGATCAATGAAATCCTAGGTGAGCTACAAGACTAGCTCAAGGCAATTTAGTAATTTGAGCTCCTTAGTGAGCTCAAGGTGAGCTAGCAAGGTGAGCTCCTATGTGAGTCTCTGGGTCAGCTGTAAGGTGATTTTTTGGGTGAGCTACTTAGTGAGCTCTTGGGTGAGCTCAAGGAAAGCTGGTAATGTGAGCTATCAGGTGATCTCTGAGGTGAGTTTCAGGACAAGCTCAAGTCGAGCTACTTACCAAGCTCCCAACTAAACTTCTATGTGAGCTACTCGATGAGCTCCTAAGTGAGCTTAAAGGCAAGCTTGTCAGTAATATTTCAGGTAAGATTACATGTGAGCTACCATATTTGCTCAAGGTGAGTTGGGAATCCAAGCTCAAGGTGAGTTAGTAAGGTGTGTTGTCAGGTGAGCTCCTAGGTGAGTTCCTAGGAGAGTTACTCGATGAGCTCCCACACGAGCTCAACTCAAGATAATCAGGGAGCTCCCAGAAGAGCTCCCAGGTGAGCTACTTGGTGAGTTATTCATTGAGCTCCTAGGTGAGCTGCTAGGTGAGCTCCCAAGTGAGGTACTTGGTAAACTCCTAGGAGAGGTCCCCAGTTAGCTACTCACTAAGCTCACAAGTGAAATCAAGTCAACCTACCCAATAAAATTCTCGATGATCTCCCAAGTGAGATTTTAGGCAACCTCCCAGGTAAGCTACTTGGTGAGCTACTCGACGAAATCTTAGGTGAGCTACCACATAAGCTCAAGGTGCATTGGTAAGGTGAGCTCTTAAGCGAGCTTAAGGCTAGTTGCTAGGTGAGCTTCCATGTAATTTGGTAAGGTAAGCTCCCATGTGAGTTTTTGGGGTGAGCTACTTGATGAGATCCTAGGTGATCTCAAGTTGAGCTACTCAGCGAGCTCTTGGGTGAGCTCAATCTGAGCTGGTAAGGTGAGCTGTCAGGTGAGCTTCTAGGTGAGCTACTTTATGAGCTCCCAGCTGAGTTCCTAGGTGAGCTACTCAGTGAGCTCCCAGGTGAACTCAAAGGTGAGCTTGTTGGTAACCTTTGAGGTTAGATTACATGTAAGCTACTAGATGAGCTCAAGGTGAGTTGCCAAGGTGACCTTAAGGTGAGTTGGCAAGGTGAACTCAAGGCAAGTTGTTAAGGTGACCTATCAGGTGAGCTCCTAGTCGAGTTCCCAGGTGAGTTACTCGACGAGCACCTGGGTGAGCTCAACTCAAGCTGATTAGCGAGCTCTGAGAACATCTTCCAGGTGAGCTACTTAGTGAGTTATTTGGTGTGATTCCATGTGAGATGCTAGGCGAGCTCCCAAATGAGCTGCTAGGTAAGCTCCTAAGTGAGGTCTCTGATGAGATACTCGATGAGCTCATAAGCAAGCTCAAGTTAACCTACTCGGTGAACTACTCAGTGAGATCCAAGGTGAGTTGTTAGGTGAGCTCCTAGGTGAGCTGTTAGTTGAGCTACTAGGAGAGCTTCTTAACAGGCTACTCGATGAACTCTGATGTGAGTTACCAGACGAGCTTAAGGTGAGTTGGTAAGGTGAGCTCCTCAGTGAGCTCAAGGTGAGTTGGCAAGGTGAGCTGATAGGGGAGCTCCAATATGAGTTAGCAAGGTGAACTGCCAGGTGAGCTCCCATGCTAGTTTTCGAGTGAGCTACTTGATGAGCTCCCATTTGAGCTCAAGCTGAGCTTCGTGGCAAGCTCCTAGGTGAGCTCAAGGAGAGATGGTAAGGAGAACTATCAGGAGAGCTCCCAAGAGAGTTCCTAGGTGAGCTACTTGTCAAGTTCCCAATGGATCTCCTAGGTGAGCAATTCGATAAGCTCCCTGGTGAGCTTAAAGGTGAGCTTGTTTTTAATCTCTGAGGTGAGCTTACATATGAGATACTAGATGAGCTCAAGGTGAGTTGGAAAGGTGAGTTCAAGGTTAGTTGGTAAGGTGAACTCAAGGTGAATTGGTAAGGTGAGCTGTTAGGTGAGCTCCCACTCGATGAGGTCCTAGGTGAGCTACTTGCTAAGCTCCCAGCCAAGCTCCTAGATGAGCTCCCAGGTGAGCTCAAAGGTGAGCTTGTCGGTAATATTTGAGGTGAGTTCCTAGGTGAGTTACTAGAAGAGCTCCAAGGTGAGCTTGTCGGTAACCTCTGAGGTGAGGTTACATGCGAGCTACGAGATTAGCTCAAGGAAAGTTAACAAGGTGAGCTTAAGGCTAGTTAGCAAGGAAATCTTAAGGTGATTTAGCGAGGTGAGCTATCAGGAAAGCTCCAAGGTGAGTTTTGAGGTGAGATACTTGACGAGCTACTCGGCAAGCTCATAAGAAAGATCAAGTAAACCTACTCAGAGAGCTACTCAGTGATCTCCCACGCGAGTTGTTAGTATAGTTCCTAGGCAAGCTATTAGACGAGCTACTTGGCAAGCTAATCAATGAAGTCTGAGACAAGCTACCAGAAAAGCTCAAGGTGAGTTGGAAAGGTGAACTCCTTAGTGAGCTCAAGATGAGCTAGCAAGCTGAGATGATAGGTGAGCTTCCATGTGAGTTGGTAAGGTGAGTTATCAAGTGAGCTCCCATATGAGTTTTCAAGTGAGCTCCTTGATGAGCTCCCGATCAAGCTCAAGTCGAGCTACTTGCCAAGCTCAAGGATAGTTGGTAAGGTGAGATGTCATGTGAGCTTGTAAGTGAGTTTACAAGGTGAGATAAATGTGAGCTAGTAGATGAGCTCAAGGTGAGTTTGCAAGGTGAGATAAATGTGAGTTAGTAAGGTGAGCTATCAGGATAGCTCCAAGGTGATTTATCGGGTGAGTTAATTGATGATCTGCCGGGTGAGCTCAACTTGAGTTAATCGGTGAGCTCCCAAAAGAGTTCCCAGGTGAGATACTTTGCGAGCTATTTGGTGATCTCCCAACTGAGCTCCGAAGCAAGCTATCTAGTGAGCTCCCAGGTGACATCCCCGATGAGTTTCTTGGCAAGCTCACAAGCGAGCTACAAGTGAGCTCAAGTCATCCTACTTGGTGAGATACTCGGTGAGCTCCCAGACGAGCTACTTGATGAGATAATCGACAAAATTTGAGGTGAGATACCTAATGAGGTCAAGGTGAATTAGGAAGGTGAGCTCCTCAGTAAGCTCAAGGAAAGTTTTTAAGGTGAGTTAATAGGTGAGCTCTGATGTGAGTTTCTAGGTGAGCTATCAGGTGAGCTCCCATGTGATTTTTTGGGTGAGATGCTTGAGGAAATCTCAGGTGAGCTCAAGTCAAGCTACTCAGTGATTTCCTAGGTGAGCTCAAAGTGAGCTGGCAAGCTGAGCTATTTGGAGAGCTCTAAGGTGAGTTTCTAGGTAAGCTCAAGTTGAGCTACTTGATGAGCTCTTGGGTGAGTTTCTTGCCAAGATCCCAGTTAAGCTCTTAGGTGAGATGCTCGGTGAGCTCCTGGGTGAGCTCAAAGGTGAGCTCAAGGTGAGTTGGAAAGATGAGCTAAAGGTGAGTTGGGAAGGCGAGCTCAAATCAAGTTGGCAAGGTGAGCTGTCAAACAAGCTCCTAGGTGAGTTACTCCACAAGCTCTTAGGTGAGCTAACCTTGAGTTAATTGGTGAGCTCCAAGAAGAGCTCAATGTTAGCTACTTGGTGAGTTGTTCGGTGAGCTCCCAGGAAAACTGCTAGGTGATCTCGCAAGTGAGCTACTTGGTGAGCTCCTAGGTGAGCTACCAGATGAGCTCAAGGTGAGTTGGCAAGGTGAGCTTAAGGTGAGTTGGCAATGTGAACTCATGTCGAGTTGGTAAGGTGAGTTGTTAGGTGAGCTCCTATTTGAGTTCCCAGGTGAGTTACTCGATGAGCTCTCGGGTGAGCTCAACTCGAGCTTATCGGTGAGCTCTTAGAATAGATCTCAGGTGAGCTACTTAGCAAGCTCCCAGGTGAGGTCCTGGATGAGTTGCTCAGTGAGCTCATAAGTGAGCTCAATTCAACCTACTTAGGGATCAGCTTGGCGAGCTCCCAAGTGAGCTGTTAGGTGAGCTCACAGGAAAGCTTTTAGTTGAGATCCAAGGTGAGCTACTTGTTGAGCTACTCGACGAACTTGGATGTGAGATACCAGACAAGCTCAAGGTGAGTTAGCAAGGTGAGCTCAAGGCGATCTAACAAGGTGATCTGATAGGGTAGCTCCCATGTGAGTTGGTGATGATCTTTCAGGTGAGCTCCGATGCAAGTTTTTAGGTGAGCTACTTGACGAGATCTCAGGAGAGCTCAAGTCAAGGTCATGTCAAGCTACTCGGTGAGCTCCTACGTGTGCTCAAGGTGAGTTGGCGAGGTGAGCTCCTGGGTGAGCTCAAGGTGAGCTAGCAAGGGGAGCTGTTAGGTGAGCTCCTAGGTGAATTATCGGGTAGGCTCAAGTTGAGCTGCTCGATGAGTTCCTGGGAGAGTTACTTGCTGAGCTCCAAGTCAAGTTCCTAGGTGAGCTACTTAATAAGCTCCTAGGTGAGCTCAAAGGTGAGCTTATCAGTAATCTCTGAGGTAAGATTACATATGAGCTACTAGATAAGCTGAAGGTCTGTTGGTAAAGTGAGCTCAAGGCGAGTTGGTAAGGTGAACTCAAGGTGAATTGGTACGTGAGCTGTCAGGTTAGCTCGTAGGTGACTTCCCAGTCGACATAGTCGATAAGATTTTAGGTGAGCCCAACTTGAGCTGATTATCAAACTCCTAGAAGAGCTCAACTCAAGTTGATTAGTGAGCTCCCAGAAGATCTCCCAGGTGAACTACTTGGTGAGCTATTCAACGAGCTCCCTAGTGAACTGCTAGGTGAGCTCCCAAGCGAGCTACTTGGTGAGCTCCTAGGTGAGTTACTCAATGAGTTCCTAGGTGAGCTATTAGGAGAGCTCCGAGATGAGCTATTAGGTGAGATCCGAGGTGAGGTAATTGGTGAGCTATTCAGTGAAATCCTAGGCAAGATGATAGGCGATCTCAAAAGTGAACTAATTGGTGAGCTCCCAGTCGAGGTCCTTGGTGAGGTGCTCGGCGAGCTAACAAGCGAGCTCAAGTAAACGTACTCAGTGAGCTCCCAAGTGAGCTACTTGGAGAGCTTCTCTATGAACTCATAGGTGAGCTACTAGATGCGCTCAAGGTGAGTTAGCAAGGTGAGCTCCTACATGAGCTCAAGGTGAGCTGATAGGTGAGCTCCCAAGTGATTTGGCAAGGTGAGTTGTAAAGTGAGCTCCCATTTGGGTTTTTAGACGAGCTACGTGACGAGCTCCTTGGAAAGCTCAAGTTGAGCTTCTCTACGAGCTCTTGGGTGAGCTACTTGACAAGTTCCCACCCTAGTTCTTAGGTGAGCTTCTTGGAAATCTACCAGGAAAGGTCCCCGTTGAGCTACTTATTGAGCTCACAAGTGAGCTCAAGTCAACCTACTCAGTGAGCTTCTCGGTGAGCTCTTAAGTGAGTTGTTAGGTGAACTCCCAGGTGAGTTGTACCATGAAATTTGAGTTGAACTACTAGAAAGGCTCAAGGTGCATTGGCAAGGTGAGCTCCTGAGTGAGCTTAACACAAGATAGCAAGGTGAGCTCCCATGTAAGTTGGTAAGGTGAGCTCCCATGTGAGTTTTTGTACGAGCTAGTTGATGAGCTCCTGGGTGAGCTCAGGTTGAGCTACTTGGTGAGATCCTTGGTGAGCTCAAGGTGAGCTGGCAAGGTAACCTATCAGGTGAGCTCCTAGGCAAGCTACTTTTTGAGCTCCCAACTGAGCTCCTAGGTGAGCTATTTGGTGAGCTCGTGGGTGAGGTCCCAGGTGAGCTTGTCGGAAATCTCTGATTTGAGATTACATGTGAGCTACCAGATGAGATCAAGGAGAGTTGGCAAGGTGAGCTTAAGGTGAGTTGGCAAGGTGAACTCAAGGTAAGTTGTTAAGGTGAGATGTTAGGTTATCTCCTAATCGAGTTCCCAGATGAGTTACATAATGAGCTCCCAGGTGAACTCAACTCGAGCTAATTGGTGACCTCCCAGAATAACTCCTAGATGAGATACTTAGTAATCTGTTTGGTGAGCTCCCAGGTGAGCTACTTGGTGAAATCCAAGGAAAGGTCCTTGATTAGCTGCTCGGTGAGCTCATAAGTGTTCTCAAGTAAACCTATTTCCCGGGCTACTCAGTGAGCTCCCAGGTGAGCTATTAGTTGAGCTCCTAGGCAAGCTACTTAGTGAGTTACTCGATGAACTCTGATGTGAGATACCAGATGAGCTTAAGGTGAGTATGCAAGGTGAGCTCCTCAACGAGCTCTAGGTGAGCTGGCAAGTTGAGCTGATAGGGGAGCTCCCATGCTAGTTGGCAAGGTGAGCTGTCAGGTGAGCTCCCATGAGAGTTTTTAGGTGATTTTCTTGATGAGCTCCCATGTGAGCTCAAGTTGAACTACTCAGCAAGCTCCTAGGTGAGCTTAAGCTGAGCTGACAAGGTGAGCTATCAGGTGAGATTCCAAGAAAGTTTCTAGGAAAGCTCAAGTTTAGCTACTCGATGATTTCCTGGGTGAGCTACTTGTCAAGCTCCCAGCCGAGCTCCTAGGTGAGCTACTTGATATGTTCCCAAGTGAGCTCTAAGGTGAGCTTGTGGGTAATCTCTAAGGTGAGCTTACATATGAGGTACCAGATGAGCTCAAGGTGATTTAGCAAGGTGAGCTCAAGGTGAGTTGGTAAGGTGAACTAAAGGTGAATTGGCAAGGTGAGCTCTCAGGTGTGCTCCCACTCCATGAGCTCCTGGGCGAGCTGCTTGCCTAGCTCCCAGAAGAACTCCTAGGTGAGCTCCTAGGTGAGCTCCCAGGTGAGCTCAAAGGTGAGCTTGTCATAAATCTCTGAGGTGAGCTTACATGTAAGCTACCAAATTAGCTATTAGGAAAGCTCCCAGGTGAGTTCCCAGGTGAGATACTTGAAGAGATCTCAGGTGAGCTCAACTCGAGTTAATCGGTGAGCTCCTAGAAGAGCTCCCAGGTGAGCTTGTTGGCAATCTTTGTGGTAAGCTTACATGTGAGCTGCCATATTTCTCAAGGTGAGTTAGCAAGGTGTTTTCAAGGAAAGTTAGCAAGGTGAGCTTAAGGCGAGTTGGCAAGGTGAGCTATCAGGAAAGCTTCAAGGTGAGTTCCAAGGAGAGTTATTCAACGAGCTACTTGGTAAGCTCAAAAGAAAGCTCAAGTCAACCTACTCGAAGAGCTACTCAATGATCTCCTATGTGAGATGTTAGGTGAGTTCCCTAGTGAGTTGTTAGGTGAGCTACTTGGTGAGCTACTTGATGAACTCCAAGGTGAGCTACTAGTGTTTCACTCAGAATGTTTCAGATTCTGGGAATAGAGTTGCTTCTATCCTTTCATTCCTTTTAGAAATAGATAAGGTTAGGGTTAGGAGGAATACCTGTTTAATGTCGAGATGGTGTGTGCGTACCGTAGAGAAAGATCAGGTTGACTGTGAAGAAATCCTTTTTGGCTTGGAAGGACTACCTGCAAATAAGAACACAAGACCACAAGATTTTGATTAGACAATAAATGAGGAAACTACCTTGGGCCTAGGAAATATAAAACTTCCTTTCGAAGGTGGTCAGTTTCCCTGCTAATATGAATTAACACCAAAGACTGTAAAATATCAATTAAATTGCTTCATTGAGATAGGTAGGGGAAAGGTTGATTTCTGGTTTTGAATCAAAATAACCGATATCGGTAGGGTCTAGGATCTATAGGTTGGTTGTGTTGTGGGGTGGTTCTGTTGTAGGGTAGTTGTGTTGTTTGTAGGGCTAGTATATGAGTGATATTAGGTAATGAGGTGATGAGAGGTAAATGAATGATAGTTAGATGCGATGGAACGCTGGGTAGTGGACCTAGGAATGGATTTATGAGGACTGTGATTCAAAAATTCTAAGAAATGTTATTAAAGAGGACATGCAAGATGTAACTTACTGGTTATTGACAAAGATGCAGGTCCAAGAACTCTGATGACAAAGGCAGAACTCAGGTAGGATGGCCTGACACACAGAAGATGAGATATATCCCTCCCGATGATCAGCTGAGTATCACAGGGCTCTAGTTATCTAGTTGCAGTCTTGGGCTTGATCTCCTTTGCTGCAAACTCTTCTTGTCTCCTCACTTGTCTCTGCTCGGCCAAGTAAAAATCTAGATTCCCTTGATCGCTCCTGATGATCTCTATTGATCCAAAAATCCTTCCACCTTCGTTTCTAGTTAGGGGAGCCCATTTTATAGGGAACCGATGGCGGTTTCGTAACCGACAGCAGTCGAGTAGGAACCGGTATCGGTAAGGAAAAATTAGGCTATTTTTAGTAAAATATCCCACTTTCCCTACTTTTCTCCCGAGGGATTAGTTGCGGGCTTGGTCAAGTGACTAGAAGGTCGGTTTTAGGAGCGAGAAAGGGGTCCTTGGTCATGGGTGTAGATGTGGACCAAGTTATAGGTCTTAATTAGGTTAGTTTAGGGTTAGGAATAGGTCACGATGAGGTGGAAAGATTAGGTGGCAGGTAAGGTGATGTGGATTTATCAATTACAAGGTAATTAATAAATAATTGTGTAAGGTTTAGGTGATGAGGTTAGGTTGCGAAATGAGATGTGGGTCACAAGGGGTCGTAAGACACAAATTTGGTGTCTACATTAGCCCCTTATTTTTGTGTAGCTTGTTTTGTAAAGCTGCATGGACAATAATATAAAGTGGTTTCTCCTGTTAAGGGTATAGGTAATCCCCCTCAAATCTATCACTGATTGAGAGAACGTGAAATCAGGGATAGGGTTGATAAAGATTAAATGGTGTAGAGATGATGGTGAGAGGTTGGGGTAGGGAATCAGAGGTTTTTAGGTATGTTTGTATGTACAGAAAGGAGTAAACGATCAAATTATTGTCGTAGGTGGTGTGTTTTGGCAAGGTGTATGAAGGTAACAGTGACCGATAGCGGTTAGAGATAACCAGCATCAGTTACTGAGACAGGTAGCGGTTAGCCATAACCGATACCAGTGTCTGTAGGCATTTCCATCATGTGAGAAAAAAAACCTTGGGGATTTGATGTTTTGAATGGTTGTTTGTTGTTTTGACGTATGCAGGCAGAGGCAGGGTTGAGGATGAATGATAGTGTGCCAGCGCTGTTGTCACGAATCCGAGTGGATGTAACACCAGCTGAATGGACATTGATAAATCATTTGGGGTTAAGTGGAATCCGCTATCATTCACAAATCACACGTAACCATGCCATGTTGCAAGCATTGATTGAGAGATGGAATCCTGAGAAAATTACCTTCTATCTGCTAACAGGGGAGATGACGGTGACATTGGAAGATGTGTTCTGTATTTTGAGACTCCTAATTATAGGAACACAAGTATATCAGGAAATTCCTAGCATGGGGCGGGCAGCGATAATAGTAGTATTTTGTCCATACGCACGAGATTTGACACAGCGAGGTTTGACATTTATGTATGGCATAATGTATGCAGCACACCCTGAGGAGACAAGGTTAGCAGTGATATTAATGATAGCGGTAGGGTATTATACATTACCGAGGGTGGATGGGGGAAGATTTCCAAAAGCATTGATGTGTGTTATTTGGGAGATGATAGAAAGGAACGTGACGCTTGCATGGGCACCTGCATATTTGACGGAGCTATACAGGGGTTTATGGGCTTGTAGGTGAAATCACAGGACGACACTGGATTGTTCATTTTTATTACACTATTGGGCCTATGAGCACATTGTTTGTGTGCAACCAATAGGCCAACCCATCCAGTCAGGAGAGACCGGAGTACAGAGGTTGGGATTCAGATGATGGGTCCAGACAGAACAAGAGGCAAGATCCCAGGTCGTGATGGGTGACATTGAGTATTATAGGTAGGTGTGGGAGATGATGATAATTTCAGATATATGTTGGAGGCCGTACGGGAACTATATGGTAACAGAGAACATAGCTGAGGAGTTGAGGGGTGTAGAGCGATTGAGGTAGATCGCAGGGCACAGGCCAGGTGAGTATGAGAGGATTCCTTTAGATCGTGTGTGGCGACAATTTGGATTTGTGCAGGACATACCCCTGGCTTATAGACCATATATGAGGATCGACGCTGAGGCAGCATTCTCACCTCCCCGGCCAACACCTCCAGAAGGGCCAGAGGAGGTAGCAGCCGATCGTAGGGTGATGGATGTAGGAACGACAGAGGCCTATAGATTGTGGTGGGTAACGGAACTGTGAGGTGTACCTGATTATCCTGACATAGCTATGATTACAGTGGAGAGAGATCATCTGCAAATATTAGTTCATCAGCTCCAAACGCAGGTGAATGAGACAAGAGGACTATTAGCGGTTATGGAGTCACGAGCGGAGGGACTATAGGCAAGATACCTCCATGTGAGGGAGCGTATTCATATGTTATTGGAGAGATTGGTAGATCAGTGGGAGGTACCGATAGCCGTGGTACCTTTGAGGATAGAGAGGCCCGGCGAGAGGTTTCGACGATCACGATCATCACCTGGTTTGGGATGAGGCGTGAGGGTCTAAGTAAATGTTATCAAGGGATAATAATAAATAAGGATGCTGACCTGTGTGTCGATGATAGAGAAGATGTATTTGTTTAACATCTAAATAAAACTGAATATGTATGTTGATTTGAGTTATGATAATAATAAGAATGTTTGTGTTTTGACTTTTTTGTGTTGAAAAAGGATAAAGAGGAATGTGATTAAATAGAAATACACAGAAATATTTATATTTACCACACATGATAGGTTATGGTAGGGGATGGTCGAGCTAACCTTGGGAGACCCCATGTCTCCGAAGTGCTGCCTACATAGCCCATTGCACAAAGCAAGGAGGGGCCTCAGACCGATGTAGTTCTCCCTTAGGACCAGGGAGAGGTGAATTTAGGCAATTTGGTA
The DNA here is from genome assembly GCA_019776745.2 of Taxus chinensis. Classification (NCBI taxonomy): domain Eukaryota; kingdom Viridiplantae; phylum Streptophyta; class Pinopsida; order Cupressales; family Taxaceae; genus Taxus; species Taxus chinensis. The sequence continues at coordinate 898,643,717 of CM034151.1, read as the reverse complement.
TGGTTAGGCAATTGGTTGGTTGGTAAAAAAATATTGATATTAATATTGGTAAGGTAAGGTTGATGGTGTTGGTAACGAATTGGTGATGTTGTAAAAGGTATAAGGGAAGCGAAAGTTAGCCTACCCAAGTGGTAGGGAACCATGTCCTGATTAAGATCAACACACAATCCTAGATGTGAGGTAAAGAGGAAAGAGTGCTCCGTAGGTGAAAAGAGCTAAACAAACCACACAACGTAGAACGAGCTTGAATCCCTAGGTACCGTGCATAGATGAGAAGTCAATAGGTAAAAAGAGTTGTATGATCACAATATATCGGGTGTACGTCACGTCCCTTGAGTTGAAACAAATGGTGAGGTGAGGTGGATGGTATAGCTGAGGTATGGAGAACTTATTACAAAGTGATTGTTCTGATGAAAGAGAACCTACCCTAAATAGACAAGTCCATGAATCAAAAGTTCTTTTGAATGAGGCTTTTATTTTACTGAATATAGACTAATTGATGCGGGAAGTCTACAAGGGATATTGATTGTATTATTCTTGAGGTCTTCACAAAGTTGATCAATGTGAGAAGCTTCTGATAAAGGCTTACTGTGTATAGCTGTCCTTCGAGGGAGAAGTCTATTTATAGTAGCAGATATGATTTTAGTGCATAGCTGTCCTTGGAGGGAGCAGTCTATATATAATAGCAGAAATAGTTGGGCATATAGCTGTCCTTCGAGGGAGCAGTCTATATATAATGGCAGCAATAGTTGGGCATATAGCTGTCCTTCGAGGGATCAATCTATATATAATGTAGATAGCTAGATGTCCTTTTGGTGTGAAGCATCTAGTTTGGTAGGAAGTTTGACTCAAGAAAATCCCATAAGAATGTGTTATTTTAATACTTTGAAGTCATGGACTAGACTAAAAAGGGAAGGCATTGCTAAGGTGAGGTGAGAATCAAACTATGTGAGCTTGATTTTTATTATGAGGTGTAGGAAACAAAGTGTATGTGGTGGTAAGTGAGCTCAAGGGATGAGCGGCAGGTAGATAAGAAGTGATATAACACTAAATTCAACAGTAGAATGGTCAAAGATGCAAGGCATTAATGGGTTCAGGCTCAGGTTTACCATTAAGTGAAGCTAAACGATAAGTGCCTGATCCATAAGTGTGAGTGATTATGTAAGGCCCAATCTAATTGGGAGCAAATTTTCCACGTTTACTCTTTTCTAGTTTGGTTACATGTTGATTCTCTTTGAGGACAAGATCACCAACTTGAAAGGTACGCTCATGAATTCACTTATCATAAGCACGCTTGATATGTTTTTGATAGATTTGGAGGTGATCAAGAGCTGTAAGACGATGCTCTTCAAGAAGCTCCAATTGGGCTAACCACTCTTGGCGGAAATCATCGTTGGTGAGAATATCCTGAAGAGATATTCTGAGGAAGGGTATTTGGATTTCGAGAGGCAAGACAGCCTCGGTACCATATACCAAAGAAAAAGGTGTGGCATTAGTGGAGGTAAGAATGCTAGTACGATAAGCCCAAAGGGAAAAGGGGATGTGATCGTGCCAATTTCTTCTGGACTCACTGACAACTTCCATGAGGATTTTAGTTAGGGTTTTATTAAAGGATTTGGCTTGTCCATTCGCTTGTGGATAGTAGGGTGATGAGAAGCTAAGTTTGATAGCAAATTTGTCACAAAGGTCTTGCAACAACTTATTTTTGAAAGATTTTCCATTATCTATTATCAGGCGATGAGGAACACCAAAACGATAGATAATGTGGTGGTTAATGAAATCTACAATTTTTTCTTTTTTAATTGAAATGAGTGGAATAGCCTCCACCTTTTGTGTAATATTCGGTTGCTGTGATAATCCATCGGTGACGTTGTGAAGAGGATGGATGAATCTCACCAATAAGGTCTAAACCCCATTGTGATAAAGGCAAAAGATCTCGGGCGACTTGTAGCGGGTGGCTAGGAGTATGTTGAAGGTTGGCATGTTGTTGAAACATAACACAACGCTTAACATATTCGTAGCAATCGTTATTGAGAGTAGGCCAATAATAACCTAGGCAAAGGATTCGTTTGGCCACGGCAAGGCCACTAAAATGTCTGCCACAAATACCGTCATGGACTTGTTGGATGGTATGGGTGACCTCCGCACCGGTGAGACATCGAAGGAGGATGCCATCAAAGCCACGTTTATAAAGGAGTCCCCCCATAACAACATAACGAGAAATGCATTTAAGAAATGCACGTTTTCCGGTAGTAGTAAGGTCAGATGGGAGAACAGAGGTTGTAAGGTAGTCATGGAATTGGTGATACCAAATATCCTACGAATTAGCAGACACCGTATTTATCGTACAAACAACTGGGGTTGAGTAAGATGGGGCAAAAAGTTGTTGGACCAAGACGAAAATGTCAGAGTCAGTTGATGAAGCTGGAATTTGCGAGGCTAAGCAAGCCATAGTATTCACAAATTTTTTAGTGGAGCGGGGAATGGTTTGGATAGAATAGTGAGTAAATAAGGCTAGAAGTGAATCCACGTAGTGTTTGTACTTTTGAAGTTCCTCATATTTGCATTGGTAGATGCCCATAACTTGATTGACTACCAATTGAGAGTCGCCAAAAATATTGATAGATTTGATACCTAAGTGTAACGCAACTTGGAGACCCAGAACAAGGGCTTCGTATTCCGTTGTATTATTAGTGCAAGGGAAATCAAGTCAAAATGAAAGAGGCATAGGCTCAGTGTCGAGAGGAATGAGAACAACGCCAGATCCTCCACCGCATTGGTATTTGGATCCATCGAAGAAGAGGGTCATTGGATACGACTCCTCCCTGAGTGAAAGAGTGGCGATGAGTTCGTCGGGGAATGTAAAATTGGTAAATTGTTCCCTAGGTAAAGGGGCTTCCGCAAGTTGGTCTGCGATGGTTTGTCCTTTGATTGATTTCTGGTGGAAAAACTCAAGGTCGAGGTTAGCGAGGAGCATAAGCCATCGGGTGATGTGTTGGTTTAGATGAGGTTTGGCATACATGTAATGGATGGGGTCCGTGTTGGTGATGATGAAAGTTTTGTGATTCAGGAGGTAGTGTCAGAGTTTGGTTGCCACAAATGATAGGGCTAGGCATAACTTTTCTACATGTGTATACCTAGTCTCATAGTCCACCAAAGTACGACTTATATAATACACGGCTTGTTCTCGATTCTCAAAGTCACGGTGTGCAAGCATGGCTCCTATAGCGTGGTCAGTGGCAGAAAGGTAAAGGTAGAAAGGGCGGTCATCCTGGGGTGGGATAAGCACGGGTGGCTGCAAGAGATAAGCTTTGAGAGCTTCAAAGGATTGGTGGCACTCTTCACTCCATTGAAAATCAATGTCCTTTTTAAGGAGGTGATGGAAAGGTTGACATAGATCCGAGAGTTGGGAGATGAAACGTCAGATAGATTGGAGCTTACCTTGTAAACTACGCAATTGTTTAAGATTAGTAGGTGGGGGCATTTCTAGAATAGCTTTGAATTTAGATGGGTCGACCTCAATGCCACGCAAAGAGACGATAAAGCTAAGAAGTTTTCCCGAAAGGACACCAAAGACACATTTCTTTGGTTGAAGGTGGACAGAATATTGTAACAGGCGATCAAAAATAATGGTTAAAACATCGAGATGTTCACTACGATGTTTAGATTTGCCAAGAAGATCATCAACATAATATTCAAGGATTGTATGCATAATGTCATGAAAAATATAGGTCATAGCCCGCTGATAGGTTACACCAGCATTCTTAAGGCCAAATGGCATTACACGGTAACAGAAGGTTCCCCAAGGAGTTATGAAGGTAGTTTTATATTGATCAGTAGGGGTAACCAAAATTTGGTTATATCCTAAAAAGCCATCCATGAGAGAGAGCATCTCATGGCCTGTAGTGAGATCAACAAGTTGGTCAATACTAGGTAGGGGGAAGTCATCCTTAGGGCAAGCGAGGTTAAGATCCCGAAATCTGTGCATATCCGAAGTCCCCGCGTCGCTTTAGTGAAAGGTACAATGTTAGAAATCCATTGAGGATAGTCAATAGGTAGAATGAAGGAAACAGAAAGGAGTCGTTGAAGCTCCTCGTTGACCAAGAGGGCAATGCGTGGATGCGTTTTTCTCAATTTCTGTTTAATTGGCTTGGAATCAGGTTTCAGTGTAATGTTATGGACAGCAATGTCAGGATCAATTCCTGGCATGTCAGCGTAGGACCAAGCGAAAGCTTGGTTGTGAGCACAGAGAAAGGTAGTAAAGGTGACTTGTTCTGATGCGTTAAGGGATTGTCCAATCTTCACAATGTGAGGATCCTCCTCCATGTAGATGTTGATTTCAATAGTAGATTCGTTCAGCATGGTTTGAGTTTCAGATGGTAAGGCGCGTTGAATATAAGAGTCATCCGCGCCAAGGTAAGTGAGGATGGAGTCATCATCCTGACACTCAACAACGTTAATTGAAGGTGAGTCCTCTTCAATCATTGCTGGATACAGAAGGGGAATAGAAGAGGGGTCCTCATTATCACATTGATAAGTGAGCGGACCTAGGAAGATAGCATTTATGAAAAAAAAAAGTTAGGAGGGATAGATTCGGGATCTATCGACTCTGTGGGTGATGAAGGCAAAATGGGTGATGATGGTTCGGTAGGGGTGATGTCATTGTCTTCTAGAAGACAACTGACATGAGGTTCCTTTGATGTAAGTGTTCCCAGAAATCCGAGACCACTACGATCATTGTGCTTGCGTGTAGTTACAGGAATGATTGTGTGTTGGCCTTGTTCATAAAGACCAAAACCAAAGCCTTTCCAAGCACAGCGAGTCAAGAAGGTGAGGGCGAAATGATGATTTTTCAGGTATTGAAAATTGGATTGGAAAGGAACCACACCAAGAGGAGGCTCGGGGGCAACGGAAGATGTGTCGACACCCCCATATGTTAGGTTAGTGCGGTAGTGCGGTGGTCTGTAGGGGATTACTTCCCCCACATGACGGTCATAGGTAGGATGTGCATGTACCTATCCGTCCTCCTGTGGGGTATGGAAAGAACTAACGTTATATAGGTGATACTCCCCTAGCGTAAGGTGTTGAAAAACATCTACTAAGGGGTCTGTGGTTGGGATGTTAGCTGCGGGAAGGGAAGTGGTTTTTGCGACAGTGGTTTCATTAGTTGAAGGCGTAGGTGCGGTTGAGGTGGATGGTTGAGGCATATTTGAAGAGGATGGTTGGGTTGAATGAATGGGTTTCTTGATTGTTACAAGCACATCATTAGGGTGGTATAACATATTACAGGTTTTAAAGGGGGGAGGATCAGCTTTTACGGTGTAGGACTTCCCCTCGTACTCAAATTTAATGCATCTATGCAAGGTTGAAGGAACGCATCCCATAGCCCGGATCCAAGGGCGACCTAGCAATATATTATATTGGAAGTCTCCCTCAAGGACATAGAAGATTTCGGGTAAAGTACGTGGTCCTACACAAATTTTGAGGATCACGGTGCCTAAGGTAGAGGTAATAGCATCATTCAATGACTGTAACATGATGGGATTGGCACACATGTAGCTAGAAGGGATATTCATTTATTGGAAGGATTTTGAAGAGATGATGTTTAGGCTAGCGCCTTCGTCAATCATAACACGACGTACCCAAATGTCCCAGACGTAAGCTGAGATGAAAAGAGCAAGGTCAGGATCTTCTGTACCAAAGTCAACAATTTCTTCTTCAGAGAAACTGACTGCAACAACTTGTTGTACAGAGACAGAAGTGGTTGGGGAAATGGGTTTTTTGGCGAGAGAAGAAACATGATTGGGTGTTAAAATGGAGGCAATGGGTAGGGTTTCATTAGGTAAGACCTCAATCCCTTGAAGAATTTCCATGAGAGCTTGTCGATGAGATTCAGAAGTCTGAATGAGATCATATAGTGTCATTTTTATGGGTGATTGGTGAAGCTGTTTGATCATGGCTCGATGGGAAACTCCATTAGAGACCGGGTAAGTGGGTCCACAAATAACCACTTTGGGTGGTGGTGCAATCGGGATGGTGGACGGGGAAAGAGAGGACGCAGGTGTGCTTTCTTTCGCTTTCTCGTTGTTTTTCTGCACTTGAGTAGCAACACTAATCATATTAATCTCGTATACCTGAGATGAGGAAGATGGTTGGGATAAATCATGGTCTTCAAGAGGTGGGGTTGTAATAATGATAGATCTTGGTGAGGCAGGGACAGATGGTATAGGAGAGGGAATTGAAGCTAAAGGTCTCTCCCTTCGTAAGTTATCTTTCTTAACCTTTCTATCTGGGAGAGGTGACTGACAAAGGATGGTTTTTAAAGCTTTACATCCCTCCACATCATGTCCTGGTGTGCGGTGATAAGCACAGATTTTAGACTCATCATAACCTATAGGTCGAGGTTTAGATGGGTCATAAGGTCTAAGTGGGGGTAGGGAAATGGTCGCATTCTCCACCAACATAGCAAGGATTTTGGCGTAAGATCCTTTGAGTGGGTCAAAATCGGAGGAGGATGAGGGTATTGGTTTTGTGGGTTTTGGTAATGTTTGGGCATGGTTGGTTTGTACAGGTGGTGGTTTAGCCAAATGGGTATTGACACGTGGTTTTCACTAAACGTGGTTTCTTTGGCACAAGAGCTATGTTTAGCTGGTTAGATGATGAGGCTACAAATAACGTGGTAGCGGGAAACAACCACGGAGAAATGGGAGTGACAGAAAATAAATCCTTTGATGATGGAGTTTGTTTAGGGTTGATGGGTGGACAAGATACGTGGGGTGATAATGTTGATATACCATTAGATCTCTGTATGGGTGTAGAAGGCGTAGGTCATTTTAAAGAAAACGCAGGAGGTATGATATATTGATGCAAGGTGGAGGGATGAGGTCCCAATATGGAAGGTAGGTGTGACGATGATGGTTTTGATTGTGATAGAGGCATGGATTGAGTTTGTCTCCTAGGTGGCAGGGCGGCTTTATTTTTGGATAAATCTAGTCGCTTAGGCGGGTGTGTTAGACTGGGTATTGGGGAGGTCCCAAGTGTAGGGAAAGATTTGGTTAGGTTAATAGAGGTGGATGGGATATTTGGTAGAGATGCGGGGGATGGAGATGAGGACATAGGCATTTTGAGTTTCTGTAAACACTTAGGGTATATGGTAGAGGTGTCTGGATCGGTCATCTGCATTTGAGTAGAATAGGGGGTACTCAAATGTTCCCATAGGATTTGTCTATCTTCTGGAGAATGACAGTCTTCAGGTGTGAATTGTAAATTTTGTATGGAAGAAAGGTTGGTTGTGATTCTAGTCCATTGTGGGTGTGATACAGGGGGTAGATGAGGCACTATATCAATAGGTACTAAGAGGTCAACCGGTCGTTGAAAAGATTTAGGTGATGAAGAACTAATAGGTAGGAGGGCATGTTTGAGAGGATCCGTCATGGTTAAATAATTTGGTGATGTCGGTGCAAGAGATTTCTCATCTAAGGATGACAAAAGGAGTGGTGAGCCTTCCTCTTGTGTAGCAAGAGTGGTAGAACGGGATGTTTGGGAAATAGATAGGTTAGATAACATCCGCTCGCAGTCTTGTAGGGATGTGGTGTAAGAAGACTCATCGATGAGAAGATAAGTCTGGGAAGTTAACTCCTTTATGGGTAAAGGAATTATTTCACCTTGATTTGATGGTGGTGAAGGAGGTTCAGGCCCCTGCGTTAGTGAAGAGGCTTGATTCAAAATTTTCTTGATAGATGCTTTTGGATGGGAGTCGAAGACTACATGGATCTCATGAAAACTTTCCTTGGCTAAGATATCCTGGTTTATGTTACCGTTAGAAGAGTGATTTGGGAATGGTTTGTTGAAGATTTTCAAATTTCAGTTGGCAGGGGCATTAGGATTATCGAGGGTTATATCCCCTGCATTAACCATTTCCTGCACTATGTTTTTCAACATCTTGCAGTTTTCATGACTATGTCCTTTTACGTGGTGAAAGTTACAGAAGTCATTTTCTTTGTACCAGGAAGGTATAGCGCGGGTGGAATCAAACCCGGAGTGGGGTTTAATAGGAGGCAAGGTGATAGCTCCGGCTTTGAGCAATTTTTCCAAGATGACCCCATAAGTTTCCCCCAAGGGAGTGTAATTGATGGGCTCGGCTTTGTAATTATAGGTGGTTTTTGGTGGAGTATTAGATGGTGCTTGAGATTTGACCATCACTGCATGGACAGCTCCTTTTGATTTCAAAGAAGTGGATGTGTGAGGAGTGGTGGTGTTTTGTTTTTTGGTAGAATCTGGAGTTCGGAAATTGGGGTTTTTGTTACGCAACCGCAATTTCTCTTCTTCTAAGGCTTGAATTTCTAGTTTCCGAGCCATGGTAAAGGCCTCATCAAATGTGCAGAAAGTTTGAATTTGAAGAGTAGGAGAAATGTGCTTAGAAAATTCCCGCGTAAAAAGTTTGATAAGTTCAGCCTGAGGTAAGGCATATGTAAGTTGGTTGATAAGGCCATGCCATCGTCCAACGAAATCTGTGATAGATTCGTCTTCGAATTGTCGGATGGCATAAAGGTCGGTGATAGATACTTTCTTGGAAATGTTAATGGAGAAATGATCCAAGAAAGATTGGGCTAGTTGGTTAAAAGAGAAGATTGAGTGCTAGGTTAAAGCACTGTACCACTCCAAGGTGGGTCCTGATAAGGACATGGGAAAGGTGCGGAGTAACAAGGCATCATCATGGGCAATCAAATAACAAGCATGTCTAAATGATCACAAGCATTGTTGAGGATCCTCTTTACTATTAAAATGAGTAAATTTTGGCAATTCCCATTGAGGAGGATATGAATGAAGGGGGACAGAAGGGTGAATAGGCTCCTGACAAACGTGCTCATATGTCAAGGCACTACGACTTCCTGAAACAGAAGCCTCTAGATTTTGCATTTTTTCCATCATTTGTTTGATGAAATCCGTGGTTGGATGAGATGATGGTGCGGTTGTGGTAAACAGAGGCAAATTGGGCCAAGGGCCTCTGCTAGACAATGATGAGGTTAAGTGTTGATAAGGTATAGAGGATGAATATGTTGAGGTGACCGAATAGGGATGTCCCATATAAGATTTTGAGGTTACTGGATATGTGTATGGGAATGAAAAGGTAGGCGGAGCTTGAGAAGGAAAGCTCGTGTGGATAGGTGGCAGAGAGCAAGTCATGAACGGAGCAGTCTGCAAGAGAGATGAGGTAGGGACAGTCGGTGGTAATGATATGTGGGGTTCAAGATTAACCAAAGGAAAGCCAATCTATGTCGTATGAACCTCTGAAGCCATTGGATTGGGAGATGGGGCTAAAGATGCAGGAAGCAAAGCGGTGTTATCAGGCAGAGTGGGAGGTAAATGAGCAGCTATACTAATAGGCATACCAATAAGGAGCTGACCATCAGGTGTATGGTCAGGGGTATGAGACAAATAGTATTGTATAGCACTAGGATTAGCATCAAGAAACTTGGCAAAGTCCTTATCTCCTACAGGAATTTTGGGGATCTCACTGGTGTCCGTAGGGTTCCCCATAGAATGTGAAGGGGGTGATTCAGGAAAAGGAACAGAAAAGGCATGTGAAACCATGGCGGTGGCTTGCTTTCGAGTGATAACAACCATGGAAAAGAGTACACAGTAGGGTTTCAATCTATCAGGAACAGAAACAGCCTCAGAATGGTGAAATTGGCAGGTTGCTGGTTTGTCAGGGGCTGTAAAAGACAGTAACCGATATCGGTCTAATAACCGATGTCAGTCAGATTTTAGCTGGCGTCGGTCAGTTAACCGATGCCGGTGTAAGAGGTCTGGAATAACAAGATATAAAAGGCTGCTAATTTGATTTTTAACAACGTTTAGTACACTTGTCAAATTATTGATCACAGAAGACAGAGTATGACAGAGAAAACAGAACTGAAAATAAGCAAGATGCACACACAAATCCAGAGACTAACCCTAGGGTTAATTTTAATTATCGTGGGCTTATGCCTTTAGACATAGAATGATGTCAAAATCCTAAACAAAAGACTTAGGGGAAATGTCAAGTTTGTTTTGGCTTATAAGGTTACCTCAATCGGGCGGAGGAATACCGTGGAAAAGGGGGGGGTGTTTGAGCTGTTGTGTTAATTGTGAAGTGATTCGGTATGTGTTGTGTAGTGAAAGTAAGATTAATTTCTTGTCAATACCGTGGATATCACCCCCACATGTACGACCTGTTACTTAATCTATGTTCACTAGAATTGAAAACAGCAAGCAGGAATGTAATGCACGTGTTTTAAACCCAAATCGAAAATGATATTCGATGAAGCAAAAGAGATGACTTTCACTAATGCAAGATGTAAAAGCAAAGAAAGTTCTTTTACCAAAATAAAAAAAACCTTGTGAATATCTTTAGAAGAAGAAAACAGCAACTATGCTCCCTATATGAAAGCAAGCAAGAAAGAAAGAAACCCAAAATGGGTCCCACCAGACGTTCCAAAATGTTTCGCTCAGAATGTTTCAGCTTCTGGGAATAGAGTTGCTTCTATCCTTTCATTCCTTTTAGAAATAGATAAGGTTAGGGTTAGGAGGAATACCTATTTAATGTCGAGATGGTGTGCGCGTACCGTAGAGAAAGATCAGGTTGACTGCGAAGAACTCCTTTTTGTCTTGGAAGGACTACCTGCAAATAAGAACACAAGACCACAAGATTTTGATTAGACAATAAATGAGGAAACTGCCTTGGGCCCAGGAAATATAAAACTTCCTTTCGAAGGTGGTCAGTTTCCCTACTAATATGAATTAACACCAAATACTGTAAAAATATCAATTAAATTGCTTCGTTGAGACAGGTAGGGGAAAGGCTGATTTCTAGTTTTGAATCACAATAACCGATACCGGTTACTGATAACCGATATCGGTAGGGTCTAGGATCTGTAGGTTGGTTGTGTTGTGTGGTGGTTCTGTTGTAGGGTAGCTGTGTTGTTTGTAAGGCTAGTATATGAGTGATATTAGGTAATGAGGTGATGAGAGGTAAATGAATGATAGTTAGATGAGATGGCACGCTAGGTAGTGGACCTAGGAATGGATTTATGAGGACTGTGATTCAAAAAGTCTAAGAAATGTTATTAAAGAGGACATGCAAGATGCAAGATGTTTCTTGGTGAGCTACTCAGTGAGATCTTGGGTGAGCTCAAGGTGATTTGGTAACATGAGCTGTTATGTGATCTATGAGGTGAGTTTCAGGACAAGATCAAGTCGAGCTGCTTTCCGAGCTCCCAAACGAGCTCCTAGGTCAGTTGCTTGATGAGCTCCAAGGTGAGCTTGTTGGAAATATTTGAGGTGAGCTTACATGTGAGCTACAAGATGAGCTCAAGGCAAGTTAGAAAGGCAAGCTCAAGGCAAGTAAACAAGGCAAGCTCAAGGTGATTTGGTAAGGAAAGCTGTTAGGTGAGCTCCTACGTGAGTTCCTAGGAGAGTTACTTGATGAGCTCTCACACGATCTCAACTAGAGATGATCAGCGAGCTCCCAAAAGAGATCCTCGGTGAGCTACTTGGTGATTTGTTTAGCAAGCTCCCAGGCGAGCTGCTAGGTGAGTTCCCAAGTGAACTACTTGGCAAGATCCCAGGAAAGGTCCCCAGTGAGCTATGTAGGGAGCTCACAAGTGAGTTCAAGTCAACCTACTTGGTGAGATTCTTGGTGAGCTCCTAAGAAAGTTGTTAGGAAAGCTCATAGGTGAGCTATTACGTGAGATCTCAGGCAAGCTACTTGGTGAGGTGCTTTATAAACTCTGAGGTGAGCTATAAGACAAGCTCAAGGTGGGTTTGTAAGGTGAGCTCCTGAGCATGCTTAAGGTGAGCTAATAGGTGAGCTCCCATGTATGTTGGTAAGGTGAGCTCCCATGTGATTTTTTGGGTGAGCTACTTGATGAGCTCCTAGGTGAGCTCAAGTCAAGCTACTTCGTGACCTCCTAGGTGAGCTCAAGGTGAACTAGCAAGGCAAGCTGTCAGGTGAGGTCTTGGGTGAGGTACTTTTTGAGATCCTAGTAGAGCTCCTAGGTGAGCTAGTTAGTGAGCTCCTAGGCAAGCTCAAAGGAAAGCTTATCAGTAATCTCTGAGGTGAGATTACATGTGAGCTATGAGATGAGATCAAGGAAAGTTGGCAAGGTGAGGTTAAGGTGAGTTGGCAAGGTGAACTCAAGGTGAGTTGGTAAGGTAAGCTATCAGGTGAGCTCCTATTCGAGTTCCCAGGTGAGTTACTCGATGAGCTCCTAGGTTAGCTCACCTCGAGTTGATCGGAAAGATCCTAGAATAGTTCCCAAGTGAGCTACTTAGTGAGCTATTTATTGAGCTCCCAAGTGAGATTCTACATGAGCTCCCAAGTGAGCTACTTTGTGAGCTCCCAGGAAAGGTCCCCGATGAGCTACTTGGTGAGCTGAGAGGTTCACACACCATTAGATTTTCCACTGTTCTGTAGAATCCAGGTTCTAGCTTTCAAAGTTCTAATTAGGAGCATATCAAATAGAGTAGCCAATCACTTTATTTTAATCAATTTTACTTTCGATATTACCAGGGAAGCTATGGGGATTGATAGTTTCTGAGAAACTATGATTCATTCCTCACTTCTGAGGTAGGATCGAGAGTCTTTCAAATAGATTAGATCAGTTATTTCATTTTTTAGAATAGATTTACAACTGCACAGGGAAGTAGCTATACTCGGTTGCTTTTTTTGTTTTAAATTTTTCATTAGATTAGTTTTCAATTTCTAGATATATTATAATAGTTTCTCCTTCAATTTCATTCATATAAATTCATCAGAAAAATACAAAAATATAGAAGTTATATATGTTATAGATATATTTCACATAGTTAATTTTACTTTGCTACATTTAGTTTACATTGTTGCTTTTGTATGACAATCACGGGCCCTAGAGAGCCCAGGGAATATGTATTCGAGCCAATCATGCCCCAACCCAATCTCTTCACAGTAATAACTGATATAGATCAAAATCTTAGGATCCAAATCTTCTGAACAATGACAAACTTACAACAGATCAGCCTCTAGTTAAGTGGGTTAAACATAGAAGACAACCAAACGCACACGTTTTGGTCAAATCAACCAAACTATAGATTACCCTAGATACATATCTACATGAGTATGGAAGGGTTTGAAAGAGAGTAAACATTCAGTTATGATCCTTTGGTCCCACAACCAGATGTAGGAGACACTCTCATGGATATAGATACCAGCTTAAGAATTCAGGTTGCACGAACACCTATGCGATACTCTAAAAAGATCACACAACTGTTAATTCTGAATATAGAGGCTGAGAAAGCATATGACTATTGGATACTAGGGATTAGGGACTGAATCTGAATATGACCATAGTAGGACCACAACAAACATGAATCTATGGTTGTGACCCACAAATCTCAGAACCCAATGAGTCCATAGGTGAATTAGACATAGATGTTGGCCTACGTACATTAGTATTCAGATCTATTCCACTTCCACCTATCATCATCGAACAATTATCCTTGTTAGACATAGCAGATAATGAAGTTAAGGAGTTCTGGACTAGGCTAAAGAATCACCCATAGAGTCAATTATATTTACCATCCATGTTATTACCTTATCTGGAGACATACACGAAACTATCCTAGGTCATTTTCCACGTATTCCACAACCCATAGACTGAATCATGCCAGAGATTGATATTTATTGGATCCTTTGAGCAGTCATCCTTGCTGATTGATCTATCACACTAGTTTAGGTTAAGATGGCCTTCTTTGCCTTAGATTCACAATTTCTAGTAGTGCGCGTCGAAGACATTAGATTGTCTAACTATTTTTTCTGCATCCCACACATATTAAATCCCCACTGGCTATCTCGGCATGACCTCGGGAGGTCGGGTGCGAGGAAAAGTTACTTGTAGATTCCCACACTCGCTTGTCACTTTTCCATCATACAGTGAGCTACCAAATGAGCTTAAGGCAAGTTGGTAAGGTGAGATCCTCTAGTGAGCTCAAGGCAAGCTGACAAGGCTAGCCCCTATTTGAGTTAGTAAGGTGAGCTCTTAGGTGAGGTCCCATGTGAGTTTTTGGGTGAGCTACTTTACGAGCTCAAGTTGAGCTCAGCGAGCTCCTGGGTGAGCTCAAGGTGAGTGGAAAGGTGAGATCCCAAGTGAGTTTCCATGTAAGGTCAAGTCAAGCTACTCAATGAGCACCTGGGCGAGCTACTTGCTGAGATCCCAGCTGAGCTCCTAGGTGAGCTACTTAGTGGGCTCTTAGGCAAGCTCAAAGGTGAGCTTGTTGGTAATGTCTAAGGTGAGCTTATATGCAACCTACCAGTTGAGCTCGAGGTGAGTTGGTAAGGCAAGCTATCAGGAAAGCTCCCAGGTGAGTTACACGACAAGCTCTTAGGTGAGATCAACTCAAGCTAATCAGAGAGCTCCCAAAAGAGCTCCTAGGTGAGCTACTTAGTGAGTTGTTTGGTGAGCTCCCAGGTGAGTTGCTAGGTGAGCTCCTAAACAAGCTACTTGGCGATCTCCCAATTGAGGTCCCTAGTGAGCTCACAAGTGAGCTGTTAGGTGAGCTCCTAGGTGAGATACTTGTCAAGTTACTTGATGAACTCTGAGGTGAGCTAACAGATGAGCTCAAGGCGAGTTGGAAAGGTGAGATCCTCAGTGAGCTCAAGGTGAACTGGAAAGGTGAGCTCCTATGTGAGTTTTTGGGTGAGCTACTTGACAAGTTGTGAGCTCCCAGGTGAGTTACTTGATGAGCTTCTAGGTGAGATCAAGTTGAGATGATTGGCAAGCTCCAAGAATAGCTCCTAGGTGAGCTACTTGACAAGCTATTTGGTGAGCTTCTAGGCAAGCTGCTAGGTGAGCTCCCAGGTGAGATATTTGGTGAGATCCAATGCAAGGTCCCCAGCAAGCTTCTCGGTGAGCTCACAAGAAATCTCAAGTCAACCTACTCGATGAGCTACTCAATGAGCTCCCAGGTGAGCTGTTAGGTGAGCTCCCAGGTGAGCTACTTGGGGAGCTTCTCGATGAACTTCAAGGTGAGATACCATATAAGCTCAAGGTGAGTTGGCAAGGTGATCTCCTAAATGAGCTCAAGGTGAGCCAGCAAGGCAAGTTGATAGGTGAGCTCCCACGTGAGTTTCTGGGTGAGTAGTCATGTGAGCTCCCGTGTGAGTTTTTGGTGGAGCTACTTGAAGATCTCCCGTGTGAGCTCAAGTTAAGTTGCTCAGTGAGCTCCTGTGTGAGCTTAAGGTGAGTTGGTAAGGTGAGATGTCAGGTGAGCTCCTAGGTGAGTTTCCATCTAAGCTCAAGTTGAGCTGCTCAAGGAGCTCCTGGGTGAGCTACTTTCTGAGCTCCTAGTTGAGCTCCTAGGTGAGTTGCTCAGTTTGCTCCAAGGTGAGCTTAAAGGTGAGCTTGTTGGTAATATTTGAGGTGAGCTTACATGCGAGCTACCAGATGAGCTCAAGGTGAGTTGGTAAGGTGAGCTCAAGGGGAGTTGGTAAGGTAAGCTGTCAAGAGAGCTCCCAGGTGAGTTCCTAGGTGAGTTACTCAATGAGCTCCTGGGTGAACTTAAGGTGAGTTGGCAAGGTGAGATGTCAGGTGAGCTCTCAGGTGATTTTTTAGGCAAGCTCAAGTTTAGGTGCTCAACGAGCTCTTGGGTGACCTTTTACTGAGCAAAAATTCAAGCTCCTAGGGTAGTAGCTCGATGAGCTCCCAGGTGAGCTCAAAGATGAGCTTATCAACAATATCTGAGGTGAGATTACATGTGGGCTACTAGATGAGCTCAAGGTGAGTTGGCAATGTGAGCTCAAGGTGAGTTGACAAGGTGAGCTCAAGTTGAGTTGGCAAGGTAAGCTATTAGGTGAGCTCCCATGTGAGTTCCCAGGTGAGTTACTCAACGAGCTCCCGTGCGAGCTCAACTTGAGATGATCGGTGAGCTCCCAGAAGAGATCCTAGGTGAGGTACTTGGCAAAATGTTTGTTGAGCTCCCATCTGAGCTACTAGGTGAGCTGTCAAGTGAGCTACTTGACGAGCTCCTAGGCGAGGTCCCCAGTGAGCTACTCGGTGAGCTCACAAGTGAGCTCAAGTCAACCTACTCAGCGAGCTACTCAGTGAGGTCCTAGGTGAGCTGTTAGGTGAGCTCCCAGGTGAGTTGTTAGTCAAGTTTCCAAGTGAGTGACTTTGCAATCTACTCGATGAACTCTGAGAGGGGAGCTGATAGGGGGGCTCCCATACGAGTTGGCACAACAATCTTTAAGGTGAGCTCCCATGCATGTTTTCAGGTGAGTTGCTTGACAAGTTCCCAGGTGAGCTTAAGTAAACCTACTCGGCAAGCTACTCAATGAGATCCTAGGTGAGCTCCCAGGTGAGTTACTTGGCGAGATGCTTTATGAACTCTGAGGTTAGCTACCAGACAAGCTCAAGGTGAGTTAGTAAGGTGAGGTCCTCAGGGAGCTCAAGGCGAGCTGATAGGTGAGCTCCCATCCAAGTTTGTAAGGTGATCTCCCATGCATGTTTTTGCGTGAGATTCTTGACGAGCTCCTAGGTGAGCTCAAGTTGAGCTACTTGGTGAGATCTTGGGTGAGCTCAAGGTGAGTTGGCAAGGCGAGCTATCAGGAGAGCTCCCAGGCTAGTTTTTCGGGTAAGCTTAAGTCAACTTGGTTGACGAGCTTCTGGGTGAGCTGCTTACTGAGCTCCTAGCTGAGCTACTCGGTGAGCTCCCAAGTGAGCTTAAAGATGAGCCAGTAAGCAAGGTGAGCTCAAGGTGAGTTGGCAATTCGAGCTATCAGGAGAGCTCCTAGGTGAGTTCCTAGGTGAGTTACTCAATGAGCTCCTGGGTGAACTCAACTTGAGCTTATCGGTGAGCTCAAGTCGAGTTGATTGGTGAGCTACTTGGTGAGCTGATCAGCGAGCTACTTAGCAAGCTGTTTGACAAGCTCCCAGGCAAGCTACTAGACGAGCTCCCAAGAGAGCTACTTGGTGAGCTCCCAGGTGAGGTCCCTGGTGAGCTACTTGATGAGCTCACAAGTGAGCTCACAAGCAAGCTCAAGTCAACCTACTCAGTGAGCTCCCAGGCAAGATGTTAGGTGACATCTTAGGTGAGTTTTTAGGCAAGCTCCTAGTAGAGCTACTTGGTGAGATGCTCAAAAAACTTCAAGGTGAGCTATGTAGTGCCCACTTTCCTTGGACACTATTCAGATACTGATTTTGACACTACCGATCATATTTTGGACATTATTTTGTTTTGATATAGTAGGATGTGTATATACTATCTCATGGATTATTATGGACATTATTATGTTTTGATTAGCATGATGGTTAGATGTTAGACTATGGATTAATATTGATCTGGATTCAAATATTCTAATTGATGATCATTGAGACATTATTATTATTATTATGTGGATGATGATATACTGTTGACATGTATATAATATTGCTTCTTGTTTAGGACATTTGACAGTGGATATTATGAATAGCCCTAGTATAGAGATCTACTAGATGATGATAAAAGTTCCAAATTGAATTTAAATGATAAATGTTATATCCTTGATATTGTTGTGATTTGGAATTAATAATTATATGTTACTTATATCATTTGGATGTTCTGATGTGGCCACGAGGCTGAAGGAGGTATTGTTATTTTGCAGGTAAAAATCACAACAATGTCAGGGGACTGGAGACTAACCATATTGGAATTTAGTGTGAAATCAACAAGTTCACTATGGCAAATGTGTTTGATTTGTGTGTGGTGTTATGTTAGGACTTCCCGTGGGGGGGATTTCTATTATTGTGACCATGGGGGCATATGTGTGTTTTATTTATATGTTCTTTTATTATTATTATTGTTGTGTGTACTTTTATTTGTAAGGTGTTCCTTCTTTTAATAAATTTTAATGTGATAGTATAATGTGAGAGTCTTATAGTTAAAATTTAATTAAATTAATTGGGATGTGGAATATAAATTAAATGTTATTGTCTTGGTTGAAAATAAAATTTGATGTATATATTGTATAACCATATGGTAAATAAATAAATCTTTAAGAAATATTGTAATAAATAAATGTCGTATATATTAATGCATGTTTAAGAGGATGTAAGAGTATTTAAGAACTTGTAAGAAGGTTGTAAGGAAGATTTTGGAAGGTTCCAACACTCCATCTCTCTTGAAATTGGAATTTGGTCTTGGGAACCTAAATTGGAGGCTTGTGGGACAAGTCAAACTTGTCCCAAACCTCTTAAAATCCTCCACCAACCATGATTATTGATTTGGAGTCAAAATCAATCTATTTTATTATATTTTGACTTAAAATTGGGTAAGTATTGATTTCACTTGTCTTACAAATTTTAAATGCATTCCTTTTGGGGTATGGGCTATATTGTGTATGTAAGTAATTTTGTCATATTTCATTTATGGTGATTTATTTTCCTTTATGTTGATTGCATTTTAGGATGACAAAAAGTGATCTGGCATCCCACTTGGAATTCACATCATCCTCTTCCACCCTGTCCCTTTAAAATGTGAATTTCTTCCTCATTTGAGGTTGTTGAAATTTTGTTATTTGCTTCGTGGGCATCGAATTTACTCTTGCATTGGGAGCTTGTTCTTGTGGAAGGAGCTTGGAATGCTTTACATGCTTTGCATTTACTGTTTGGGACTGATTTTTGCAACAAAGAATCTGCTATTTGAAAGAAAATCTCCATTATGGAGACGTAGGGTCTTATCCCTTTATATTGCCATTTTCTTTCCCCTTATTGCATGCAAATTATTGAATGGTTTTTGTGGTTACATTCTTGAGGGATGGGTAGAATTCTTAGGTCATGGTGTTGAGATAATACTATGAGGTTTATCAGATGAGGGATAAGGGATTTGAAATTGTTATTTGTTCTTGGGAGGGAATATTTGTTTGGGATCCACCTAGGAAAGGTAATGGCTTGCATTTCCTACTTTGGGGGAGGTATAAGGGATAAATTTGGAGGAGGGATAAGGAGGGGTTAAGGAGGGATAAGGTTTATGGGATTGCTATGATTTTTGTAGTTTACTTTTAGTGGATTCCCAAAATTCAACTTGGGAGGTATAAGGAGACCTCCATAGCTTATTTCTCTTACTTGGCTTGCTTACTTAAAGAGGGAGCCTTTGTTTTGTTTGAAATTGATTGTTGTAGTTGAGAACTACATCTTATTGCTTTGTATTTATTTGTGATTGTGAAATTATGCTTGTATGTGAAGAAGCCATGTTGTCATGTGTTGTATCATCATGTTCCATTCCAATATGGTTGGGGCTCGGGGGCCAATGGGGAAAGATGGCTTCTCCTTTCCTATTGGATGTTTTGGTAGGGTGGAGAGTGTTCCCTTTCCCCCTTCCTTGGTGTGGTTAGAAGAATGAAAATGAAGAACTCAACTTGCTTTAATTTGGAGAAGAAAGAAAATAGTTTTACAGTCATCCTTTTTGTAAATTTTAAATGTAATCCTTCCCATTTCAAGTGGATACATGTAATTGATTTGAGATGGGAAATATTTACCTTCTAATTTGAAAGTTGTAATTGATTGTGAAATGTAAATGACATCCTCTATTTTTTATTTGAAATGAGAAAGAGCCACTTTCCCTTCCTCTATTTAAAAAAAAAATATATGATACAATTTTTAAGTTTCAAATCGGAATGTAAAGAAAAGAGTTCAGTTGTAAACTTGTGTAAATTCAATAAAGGAATCGAAGTTATCTTGATATACCTTGTTGTAATATTATTTTTGGAGATAGATGAATGAAATAAATTACTTTCCCAATTGCATTGTTATCTTGGAAATCACCCGACTATTAAATTTACAATTCATTTTTGGAAAGAGAAAACGTATAAAAAAACAGAATTGGATCTTTGAAATGAGTTGAGAAAAGTTAGAAATAAACTTTGCATACTGTATACATGTATTTTTTGAATCAATTAGATGTCTTAGTAATGAAATGGATATTTTTTCATTAATTAAAAATTGCATATTAAATAGTAAATTCGTGGAGAAGAGAACTCTGTTTTAATTTCATAATTCTGGCATCTTCCTTTTTAAATAAAATGAGCAGTTTGAATTTATACTCAACAATAAATTATGAAACTTGAAATTTATACTTAGGAATACTTAAGGAATCAAAATTCACTAAAACATTCAAGAATAAATCTCCAAAACTCAAATAATTTCAATTCAGAGCTTGTATGGTCGTTTTTCCCGTCAATTATCAGAAAATTGCAAACTTGTATAAATGAACAAATTGACTTCACTAAAGCACTCTAAACATCCCCTAGACTGGTCCCCCATGTCTGATTGACATTATGAGTGGAGGAAGAGCTCAATTTTATAAAATTTTCAAGTTTGAAAATTTTCTAGTTTTAAATGTGAAACTCTGCAGATCGATTTCTTAAAATTGACCCTCAAAACTTCACCAAATTCCAAAATTGATGATTTCCGTGCAAAGAGGACTCTAAGAAATTTTTGGAAAGTCGTTGCTTGCCCAAAATGGAGTTCTGAATAAAAGCTTATGGCCATTTTAAGTTTTACTTCAAATTGGCCCTCCAAAACCAAAAATAAATTAATTCAACCTTAGAAAATTTAAATTTTGCACTTTAGAAAAATTTCCTAAAAAGTCCTGTGGCCCCGCCACACTCTCACCCAATCAGATGATGCCATGTGGCATCTTGGAGGAGCAGACATTTGGAAATCTATCTTTTTTTGAAAAAATTTCCTTGGGAAATTTTTCCAATTTTCCCCACAAACCCCTCAACTAATCAGAAGTTGCCACATGTCACTTGGGAGGGTGGATTCATCTTGAAAACTTAGTTTTTGAAAATAAAAAATTTGGGAAAATTTTCCCAATTTTATCCACAACTCCGTGTCCCCGTAGCCAATCACATGCCGACACATGGCATGGTGGGCGCGAAAGAAAATTTGAAAACATAACTTTTTTCTCTCGGGAAGAATTTCACTTTTTCCTCTGCGGACCCACACCCTTGCAGCTGAATACGGTGTTGACACGTGTCACCCTCAGAGGTATGGGTCCACGTAATTCATTTTACATTTTAACCTCTTTTGGTAAAAAAATCCAAATATTCTCCGCCGGCCCACGGGTAATAACAAGGTGCCACATGGCCATTTGAGGAAGCACAGAGGCATGAGAAATTTTCCTTGGGAAAATTTTCAAGTTTTTCCCCGCAACCCGTTGGTCCGGCTAAATCACGTGTTGACATGTGGAAATTTGGGCATCAGTGGGGGTGTGGAGATATTTCTCCCTAACCCTACGGACCTTCAAGGGAAAATTTTGCCCTAAAACTCCACCCGGCCATAACTTGAGTTTTACAAGGAGTTATGAGGACTTATTTATATGGTTGGAAAGGTGAGAAAATTTCCTATCCAATTATCCTAGTTTAGGAAAGTTTTGACAAATCTAAATGTGTAAAAAATCTAGTTGAACTTCTAGGCCTATTTGAGAATAGGCATGAGGGAAATTTTCTCCCTGAACCTAAGTAAAACATGTAACCCTAAATTTGGAACATTGTAAACTTATTATAAGATTAAAATGGAAATCTTGTGTTTGGTTAATTAGAATCTATTCTGGAACCTATTTAGTTTCAAACTAGTGTCTTGCAACTTAGTTGTAGACTCTTCTTATAAAAAAAAAATATTCCATAATTTTCCTAATTTGTTTCTTGGTCTCAAGTGGTAGTTGAAGCGGGCATCACACTTGGTATCAGAGTGATGGTTCCAAAAGATTGGACCATTGGGCACACTAAAAACATTGAGACTTGAAACCTATAACTAGCAAACCTTTGAATCTAGAAAACAAAATTGTGTGAAAATTGTTCATGTTAGTAAACTTAGAAAACTAAAGGAAACTCAAGGTAATGGACTAACTCCCACTTTGGTCTATGTAGGGAGCTCAGATGGAGTAGGAGGAACATTCACAGAGACTCAAAGTCACCACCACCACCTCCACCACTAGCACCACCACCACCAAACCAAGGTTTAGTAGCTATCCTACCATAAATTTTATAGACCCTCTAGGATGTTAATGCTTCCCTACATGGAGGATCAATAGGAGGGAACTCAGGTAGGTAGGTCAGAGATACTTCCATTGAGGGACATGTAGCTCCTCCACCTAGCAAGGAGGATGGATGAGATAATTTTCATGGAGAGTCAGCTAGATTAGAGTATCCCTTGAGGGGACATGGTGACCATATTTCAGGACAGAGAGAGAGGTCTCAGAGCCCTAGGCTCGGGGATAGGTAGGTTGGATAGGCCCAGAGGTCGTCAAACCATAGCTGTGGATCACATCAGGGAGATCCTGAAGCTTAGGCCCTCACATTATTTAGGTGACATAGGGGGATTCTAGGAAGAGGCCTGGCTGATTAGCTTGAGTGGTTACTTCAAGCTTTGTCCTTGTTCTAGCAACACAGAAGCTTGTGTTGTGATCCATCTACTAAAGGATGGAGCTAGAGTATAGTTGAGGATAGAGGAGTAGAAGCTCCATATAGATTTAGAGATAGTCACTTAGAATATATTTGAGAAGAGATTCAAGAGCAGATACTTACCATAGAGATTCATACAGTAGAAGGATTGATGAGTTCCACCATCTTCAATAGGCTTCCCTTATAGTGGCTCGAGTATGAGAGTAGGTTCTTGGACCTACTTCAGTACGTTGATTACATGTAGGATGAGCAGGTGTGGATCCACAGGTTCATCTGGGGCCTTAATATAGACATTGGAGGTGCAGTTCAGATCCACTACCCACTGACATTAGTAGAGGCCATTGAGAAGGCCTACATTACATAGGAGACTCAGGGTAAAACCTAGTAGGCTAGAGACTGAGTCAGGAGCCGTATTCAGTAGTTTTAGGATAATATATTAAGGGGGTCAGTTCCTCCTCCTCATGGTGGTTAGCATTCTTTGCAGTCATATTTCAGACAACAGCAATAGTAGCAGTAGTCCTGCCCACCATTTAGGCCTCCTCAGAGAGCTGATATATAGAGAGGTCGCAGTATGGGGCCTCCTCCTAGGGGACCCACTAGGACACAGGGTGGAGCTAGAGCTCAATCAGTAGGATCTCAACCACATAGGCCACAATAGACTATATCTAAATCATCAGGATCAACAACACCTACCTCTAGGGCACCTTCTGAAGGTGCTTCTATTTGGAGAGGTTTAGGTAGTGGTTGTTTCAAGTGTGGAGTAGTGGGACACTTTTGGAGAGATTACCCCCAAAACCCTAATAAAGGTAAGGCACCCATCTCAGAGCCTACAGTTGGAGACATGGGATGGAGTCAAAGGATCTATGTAGTGGTTGAGAACTACCAGGCTGAGCACCAGAGCATGGTCATTGAGACCACATGTAGTATTAGAGGTGTTCCTACCTCCATATTGTTTGAGTTTAGTTCTTCTGATTCATTTATTATACCATCCTTAGTAGGGTGATGTAGGCTGGTGGCTGTTTGATAGGGTCATAGTTGGGATGTCAAGATGGCTTCAGGAGCTAAGGTCTTTGTAGACTCCTTAGTAAAGGAGTGTGTTGTTAACTTGGGGCCTTTCACCACCACTTCAGATCTCCACATACTTCCTTTGGGTTTGTATGGAGTCATTTTAGGCATGGACTAGTTATCTACACATAGGGCCAGAATGGATTACTATCATAAGACTATATCTTGTGTAGATGATCTTGGAGTTGATTCGGTGATTTCTAGGGTGAGGAGACATGTTTCTATTCACACTATCTCTACTATGTAGCTCAAGCGGGGTGTGTGATGGGGTTGTTAGATGTATGTAGTCATAGTTAGTGACCAGACAAAGGATGGGTCTAGTGGGCCATCACTAGATGACCATCCCATTTTGAGAGAGTATGAAGATGTTTTCCTGGGGGAGTTTCCAGGGATACCACCCCCAGGTGAGATTGACTTCCATATTGATCTGGTTCCATGAGTAGAGCCAATCTCATGAGCTCCCTATTTGGATGACCACCCCAGAGCTCTACAAGCTCAATTTATAATTAGAGGACCTTCTAGAGAAATGCCTTATCCATCCTAGTGTATCCCCTTGGGGTGCTCCAGTTATATTTGTGAAGAAGAAGGATGGATCCTTGCGGTTGTGCATAGATTACCGCCAATTGAACAAAGTGACGAATCAAGATTTTTTATCCCCTGCCTCACATTGATGACTTGTTTAATCAAATGAGGGGATCCACGGTGTTCTCTAAGATTGATCTTAAGTTAGGGTACCATCAGTTAAGGATTACAGAGGTAGACAACCATAAGACTACTTTTCATATGAGGTATGGGCACTATGAGTTCACAGTGGTGTGTTTTGGTTTGACAAATGCCCCCGCAGTGTTTATGAGTTTGATGAATTGGGTATTTAGGACATTTTTATATCACTTCATACTCATCTTTCTTGATGACATTATAATTTACTCATGTACACATGATGAACATGAGGGACACCTTCGTCAAGTTCTTCAGTGTCTTCGTCAGTAGTAGCTTTACAAGAACTTGGAGAAGTGTGCTTTATTTCAATCAGAGGTTCAGTACTTGGGTCGTATCATCTCAGGGAAAGGTATCGTAGTCAACCCTTCCAAGATTAGAGCCATTATGGATTAGCCAACACCCACTACAGTGACAGAGGTGCATAGATTCATGGGGTTAGCAGGTTACTATAGGAGATTTTTTTAGGACTTCTCTTAGATAGTGCACCCCATCACCTCCCTTTAGCAGAAAGGGGATAATTTTATCTAGTTAGATAGGTGTGAGCATTCCTTCAGGACCCTAAAGGAATGTCTCACTATAGCACCTATCCTTGTAGTGCCAGACCCATATGGTGAGTTCTTTATGTACACGGATGCTTTGTTGGCAGGCCTAGGAGGTGTTTTTATGTAGGAGGGAAGAGTTGTAGCCTTTAAGTCTAGAAAAATAAAATATCATGAACTTAACTATTTGACCCATGATCTTGAGCTTGCGATAGTTGTGCATGCTTTAGTTCATTGGAGACACTTCCTTCTTAGTCAGAGATTCATACTCAAGATAGATCATTTGAGTCTTTGCCACCTCTTCACACAGCCCAATATAAATGCTCATCAGAGGCATTGGATTGAGTTGATTTGTGAGTACAACATGGAGATAGAGCATGTGAAAGGGAAGGAGATTTTGGTTGTAGATGATTTTTAAAAAATGGAGGAATTTGAGCATAGCTACTTTAGTGAGTACAAATTTGTAGAGCAGGATCCTTCAACAACTTCCTCTTGATAGTTTCTACACTACAACTCGAGTAGAGACTGAGCCCTAGAGGCCCCTTGAGGGAAAATTTTATGGTTTCTCTCTAGAGGTAGATGGTCTTCTCAGGAATAGAGGTCAGATATATGTTCCTAAAGATGGATTCTTGAGGTATGGAATCTTGATAGAGGCACATCATGCACCCTATTCAGCCCATTGTGGGGTGAAGAAGATGCATGCCACTTTGAGACAGCTATATCACTTGAGAGGACTTCACAGGGACATGGCTCAGTTTGTGTCACACTGTTTAGAGTGCTAGAAAGTGAAGGCTAAGCATCAGCATCTAGCTAGCCTTCTCTATCCTCATACTATACCAGAGTGGAAATGGGACACCATTTCCATGGATTTCATTGTTGGGTTACCAATGTCGAGATATCACCACGACACCATCATGGTCACAGTTGATAAATTGACAAAAGTAGCTCACTTTTCTCTGGTGAAGACCACCTATAAATCTAGTGCGGTGGCATGTGTCTACTTGGATGATATTTTTAGGTTGCATGGGATTCTGTGGAAGATAATTTATGACCATGATCCTTTCTATACTTCCCATTTTTGAACTACCATGAAGTATGTTCTCGGGATGAAGATTAACTTCAACACAACTTATCACTTGGAGATAAATGGAAACACTGAGAGGGTGAATCATATTTTGGAGGAAATTCTTAGGATGTACGTGATGGATCACTAGGCGAGATGGGAGGAGTATCTGTATCTTTTGGAGTTTGCCTACAATAATAGATTTCAGAGTTATATAGGCATGGCTCCCTTCTAGGCCTTGTATGGTAGGGACTTTAAGACACCCATTAGATGGGATAGGTTGGAGGATAGAGTATCTCTTAGACCAACTCTTTTGCAGGACATGGAGCAGTAGGTAGTGTTGATCAGGAAGAGATTGTAGGAGGCACAGGATATGCAAAAGAAGTATGTTGATCGGCGTAGAACCAAGCATAATTTTGATGTGGGCATGAAGGTTTTCCTTTGTGTTAGGACACATAAGAGCCCGATCCATTATGGAAAAGGTTCTAAGTTAGCTCCTTAGTTCATTTGAACCTTTGAGATCTTGGAGCATATCGGCCCATTGGCCTACCGTCTAGCATTGCCACCCAGCTTGTCTCATGTATATGATGTGTTTCATGTTTCTGTTCTTATGAGATACATCATAGATCCTTCTCAAGTACTAAATTAGACATCATTATAGGTGTAGGATCAGGGATAGGTGATGGTGGATCCCAACCATATCATAGATCATAGGACCCTGGGCCTTTGAGGTAGAGAGATTGATCAGGTACGAGTGCAGTGGGACATATATGATGAGACTGCGGCCACTTGGGAGGATGCTACTTCTTTATGAGTGTATTTTCCACATTTGTTCTAGTGACTTCTAGGAAGAAGTTGATTCTAAGGGGAGGGGGATGTAGTGCCCACTTTTATTGGATACTATTCATATACTGATTTTGACACTACTGATCATATTTTAGACATTATTGTGTTTTGATATAGCAGGATGTGTATATACTAGCTCATGGATGATTATGGACATTATTATGTTTTGATTAGCATGATGGTTAGTGTTTTGCTTGGAATGTTTCAGCTTCTGGGAATAGAGTTGCTTCTATCCTTTCATTCCTTTTAGAAATAGATGAGGTTAGGGTTAGGAGGAATACCTGTTGAATTTCGAGATGGTGTGCGCGTACCATAGAGAAAGATCAGGCTGACTGCGGAGAACTCCTTTTTGTCTTGGAAGGACTACCTGCAAATAAGAACACAAGACCACAAGATTTTGATTAAAAAATAAATGAGGAAACTGCCTTGGGCCCAGGAAATATAAAACTTCCTTTCGAAGGTGGTCAGTTCCCCTGCTAATATGAATTAACACAAAAGACTTGCAAAATATCAATTAAATTGTTTCGTTAAACTGGGTAGGGGGAAAGGCTGGTTTTCTGGTTTTGATCAGAGGAACCGATGCCGGTTATGATAACCGATGCCGGTTACTGATAACCGATACCGGTGGGTTCTAGGATCTTCTTGGTAGCTATGGTGTTTGTAATGGCTGGTTTTTGGATGGTATTAGGAAATGGGATGATTAGAAGCAAAATAATGACAGTTAGATGCAATGGCACATTGGGTAGTGGATTCAGAAACGGATTTAGGAGGACTGAGATTCAAGAAGCATAAGCAATGTTATAACAAAGGACATGCAAGATGTGACTTACTGGTTTTGACCAAGATGCAAGTTGATCTCCTTGGTTGTAAACACTTCTAGTTTCTTTACTCGTCTCTGCTCTGTCAAGTGAAGATCTGGACTCTGTTCCTCACTCACAATGCTCTCTGTTGATCCAGAAATCCTTTGACTGATCTCCAAAATGAAATTATGATCCGTTTTTTTGGTTTGGGGAGCCCATTTACAGGGAACCAATGGTGGTTGCGTAACCGACGGCGGTCGAGTAGGAACTGGCATCGGTAAGGAAAAAGTAGGCTATTTTTAGTAAAATATCCCACCTTCCCTGCTTTTCTCCCGAGAGATCAGTTGCGGGATTGGTCAAGTGGCTAGAAGGTCGGCTTTGGGTGCAAGTAAGGAGGAATTAGTTATGGATGTGAGTCTAGACCAAGTCACGGGTCTTAATTAGGTTAGTTTAGGGTTAGGGCTAGGTTATGATGAGGTGGTAAAGTGAGGTGGCGGGTAAGGTGATGTGGATTTATCAATTACAAGGTAATTAATAAATAATTGTGTAAAGTTTAGGTAATGAGGTTAGGTTGCAAAATGGGATGCGGGTCACAAGGGGTCGTATGACACGAATTTGGTGTCTACATTAGCCCCTTATTGTCGTGTAGCTTGTTCTGTAAAGCTGTGCGGATAATAATATGAAGTGGTTTCTCATGTTAAGGATATAGGTAATCCCCCTCAAATCTATCACAGATTGAGTGAACGGGAAATCAGGGATAGGGTTGATAAAGGGCATATTTTGTAGAGAGGATGGTAAGGTGGTGGGGTAGGTCCAAGGAAGCAGACGCATGTTGAAATGTAATAGTACGACGAGGGTACATGATTTGACAAGCAAACCAGTAATGTGTAGGCAAAGGTCAATAGTTTATCCAAACAAGGGTGATATAATCTTGGTATCCAAGGCATAGGAAGTAGCTCTAGGGTATATAACAGGTGAGGTACAGGAACATTTAGGCATGTTCAGCAGTACCAAATGGTTGGTTTGGTTGAGATAAACGTCACGGTCTAGGTCTAGGAAAAGTTGGTCGACAGATCAAGTCAAGGACCCTAATCATGCTAAAACATGAACAGGTGAGCTCAATTGAACAAAAGGTACATGATGGATGGATAAAATAAAACATTGATTGTGGGTATGGTATTGAAGTGATACGGCCTTGGGTCAGGCCAAGTGGTTGGGCGGTGGCCCTGGGTCAGGTTAGATGGGTAGGTTGAGGCCTTGGGTCAGGCCGGATAGGTAGGTTAAGGCCTTGGGTTGGGCAGAATAGGTAGGGCGAGGCCTTGGGTCGGGCCAAATAGGTAGGTTGAGGCCTTGGGTCGGGCCAAATTATTAGGGCGAGGCCTTGGGTCGGGCCAAATAGGTTAGGGCGAGGCCTTAGGTCGGGCCAAATAGGTTAGGGCGAGGCCTTGGGTCGGGCCAATTGGTAGGTTGAGGCCTTAGGTTGGGCCGAATGGTAGGTTGAGGCCTTGGGTCGGGCCAAATAGGTAGGGCAAGGCCTTGGGTCGGGCCAATTGGTAGGTTGAGGCCTTAGGTCGGGCCAAATGGTAGGTTGAGGCCTTGGGTCGGGCCAAATAGGTTAGGGCGAGGCCTTGGGTCGGGCCAATTGGTAGGTTGAGGCCTTAGGTCGGGCCGAATGGTAGGTTGAGGCCTTGGGTCAGGCCAAATAGGTTAGGGCGAGGCCTTGGGTCGGGCCAATTGGTAGGTTGAGGCCTTAGGTCGGGACGAATGGTAGGTTGAGGCCTTAGGTCAGGCTGGACAAGTGAACAAATGTTGTGCAGCAAAGGTGGATAGAGGCGATATTGGTGAAAAAGAGGCAAGGAGTAAATAAGGGCAAAGAATGGGGTGAAAGTTAGGTAGGGAACCGATGTCGATTCTGCATGACCGATATCAGTTAAGGGACCGATACCGGTTCCTTAGGGCAAAATGAAACCGATATCGGTGAAAGGTGAAAAACCTATAAAAAGAAAAATACGGCTTGTCATTGTCACTTTTGTTATTTGCAATCCAAATCTACTTGTCTGACATGGAGACTTGGGATTAGAGGCTGGATTGAGTGAGGTGGAGCTATTGTATTGGCGGAGAGAGTTGATAGTGGGCCCGATTAAGGAGGAGGCAGCAGTTGATTGGCCGGGGACCCAGCAGATCAGGATTGGAGCCATGGCACAGGCAGGAGGAGCTGGACCAGCTGGACCACCACCACCCATCCCACCACGACGACGTGTCATCGTTCGGGTAGATTCGAAACTCTTTAATTTGGTGATTTGGTTGTATTATGCTAAATTGGGGGTTTGGGTAGGAATTAACCTTTTTTAGGAAATAATGAGAAAATGGAAATGATTTGAGAAAGGGAGAGGGTAGATAGGTTAGATAGGCTAAGGTGGGTAGGTGGGTAAGTATTTAGGGTTTTGGGTGGGTAGATGGGTAGAAATAGGTAAAAAAATGGGTTTTGGGGGCCGCGCGGGGGTTCGGCTCCGGGATGAGGACAGTGACCGATGTCGTTCGCTAAGCGACCGGCATCGATCGCACAATTTTAGGGAAAGGGAGGGTTATTGGTGACCGGCGTCGGTCATGTATCGGCCAGCGTCAGTTGTGGGTTTATGTAGGGGATTAGGTTGGGTTGGGGGTGGGTGTGGGGTTGGGTTGGTTGTTTTGGGTTGTGGGTGGGAGTGGGAGTGGGGTTGGGTTGGTTGTTTTGGGTTGGGTTGCAGGTCGGGTGTGGGGTTGGGTTGGTTGTTTTGGGTTGTGGGTGGGAGTGGGAGGTTTTGGGTTTTTGGGTTGGGTGGGGTTGGTTGTTTTGGGTTGTTGGGTTGGGTTGTGTTTGGTGTGGGTGTGTGGGGGTGGTAGGTTGTTAGAGGGGGGCGGTAGAGAGTCAGGGTATGGTCGGGGGGATAAAAAGGGGTGTTTAGATGACAAAGTAGATGTTGTAATAAAGAGTAGGTCTAAGGATGTGGGTTGGTTTTGCAGACACGTCAGCAGTTGACGATGCGGGATAGGATGCCCCCGCTGTTGGTGCGGATGAGGCCACACGTATCTGCGGCTCATTGGGCCATCATGTGTGAGGTGGGACTCGGCGGAGTCCAGAGGTACAGAGCGATAGAGAGAGATCACAGCCTGATGGTCGCCCTCATCGAGAGATGGGATCCGGTGACCAATGTGTTCCATCTCCCGACTGGGGAGATGACCGTCACATTGGAGGATGTGTATCGCATCCTTCGGTTACCTATCGAGGGAGAGGCAGTCTTCCAGGTAGATTCAGAGACTGCGATGGACAGCATACTGCAGGTTTTTGGGGATGCAGCCGCGCTACTGACCTACCATAGCGCGAGTATCGGGTACGGTGACATGTACCGGGCGCATCGTCACGAGACACGACTGGCTGTGTTGATGATGCTTGGGATCACCTGCTTCGCCCTCCCGGACTCAAAGGGAGGCCACTTCCCACGAGCATTGATGGGGGTACTGCTAGAGATGGTGGAGGAGCACACCTGTTACACCTGGGCACCAGTATATCTGGTGCAATTATACAGGGAGCTATGGGGCTATCGCCGGAGGAGGCGATTTGGTATTTATTCTACAAATTTGTTGCATTGTTGGGAATACGAGCACATCGTATGCATCAGGCCAGTAGGGTTACCCCAGCAGCCAGGGCCACAGGTCATATACCGATATGGCTTTCAGAGGTGGTTGGGGGTCGTGGGCCAGCCACGAGTAGTTATGGCAGGTCGGGATGTGGCATACTATAGACATCTGCTAGAGGGCCTTACAGCAGTAGACATTGTATGGAGACCCTACAGAGGTCACCATCCTAGCAGAGGAGCCCGCTTACAGTTGCGCCTAATCCAGTACACATTCTGGATAGCAGGACGGAGGCCAGGAGAGTACGAGCGGATACCCCTGGAGAGGGTACGCAGGCAGATGGGGCTGCGACAGGACGAGCTACCTCCCATTCCTCAGTACAGGAGAGATGATGTAGAGGCCCCCACTGCCTGCATCACAGCCTTTGGATCCAGATTGGGTAGCAAAGAGGCCAGCAGGTGAGGGTA
The DNA here is from genome assembly GCA_019776745.2 of Taxus chinensis. Lineage (NCBI taxonomy): Eukaryota > Viridiplantae > Streptophyta > Pinopsida > Cupressales > Taxaceae > Taxus > Taxus chinensis. The sequence goes on along the minus strand of CM034151.1, from coordinate 898,612,146 downwards.
TAGATGATGCTGGGTGCACGGGAGCATACAGGGTGTGGTGGGCTGGGCAGAGAGCAGCCAGGATAGTACCGCCTGCACAGCCAGACTTGGCTGCAGTGATAGGAGAGAGAGATCAACTCAGGGGTCAGGTACAGCTCTTATAGGGGCAGCTTGCTGCTGCGCAGGCACAGATAGGGGTCTTACAGGGGCAGCTAGCCCAGGCTCAGGCACAGGCACAGGCAGCACCACCACCAGCACCACAGCCACAGGTGCAGGTACAGGTACAGGCAGCAGCACAGGTACCAGCACCACCACCACCAGCGGTACAGCCACAGCCCCAGGCACAGGTACAGGTGCAGGTACCACAGCCATAGGCACCACCAGCGGCACCAGCACAGGCAAAGGGGGCACTGGTAGTAGGTGTCAGGGGACCAGCCCCAGTACCTACGGTGGCTCGAGAGTGCTACATGGAGGCTAGAGCGGAGGCCCGATACTATCAGGATATTCTTGATGGTACCGGGGCTGATTATCAGCCCTATGCAGCACATAGAGCAGAGACCTCTCAGAGCCAGAGGTCTCAGGGAGGTGCAGCCACAACTGGTGGGTCCGTCACAGGCAGGAGGCAAGAGGCACCACAGGGACCAGTAGGGAGAGGTGCCGAGGGCGGTGGGGAGAGCTGAGGGATCCCAGACATGACTTTTGTATTTAGAGATGGGCACCGGTCTGCGAACCGGGTGTATTGATAGAGGCCTGCGTGCCTATGTATTATTCATGTATTCATTTATTCATTTATTGTATACCGGCCTGCGAGCCGAGTAGGGGTTGTATAGTGGATACCGGCCTGCGAGCCGAGTATATATCTATTTTTGATACGAGGGACCGGCCTGCGAGCCGAGTCGAGATTTTTTGACAGTTATTGCGGCCTGCGTGCCGGCTTTGGTGGATTATGAGATCACAGAGGCCCCGATGTAGGGCACATTGTATTTTTGAAAATTTGTATATATATAGAGACGATGTTTTAATCCTCGTGCAGTGTTCGAAATGTGTTTAAATATTTTGTTAATGGTTGGTAATATGTAATGTATGATAAGTTTTAGTTGACATGTTGATAGATGGATGATGTTGATGTTTTTTTTTTGCACGTATATATGAATGTCAGGTTATGTGATGAATTGGTGGTTTTGTGACATTGTGATATATGTAACTGATGAGTTGGATCCAAATGATGTATAGATTGATAGTTTCTTGATATCCATAGTTGATGGTTTGTGTATTTGTATAAAATAAATGATGTTAATGAAATTGTAATGCTATGTGTGGTGGATGAACAAATGTGGTAAATTGTGTTGTTTATGCAGGAAAAGAGGCGGGCGCGACAAAAATTTAGGTGAGAAATGAAGAAAAGAACGCTGTTGAGAAATGATAGGTGTGTAACCGATATCGGTTAAGGAACCGATATCGGTAGCTGATGACCGATATCGGTTAAGTAACCGATACCGGTTATTTAGGTATGAGCTTTTCTAAAAATAGAAAAGCTAGGGTGGCAACTTAAGTTTTAATTTTAGAGCCATGCAAGAGGTTAAATACGCGAACGCGACACTTTTTGACGACTGAGACAGGTATTTGCATGAGAGATTTGAGTGATAAGGAGAAGAGAGACAGGAATTTGTATGAGAGATTTGGGTGATAAGAAAAGAGACTGGGAAGGTGAATGCGATCGGAGATTCAGAAAGTAGAAAGGCGAATTTGAAAAGAGTGGTGATAATGGCAGGATGAGGAGAAACATCTAGCAGGCAGGGACAAGAGGGAAGACAAGGGCCACCTCAAGCTACTGCAACCCCAGAGGTAAATGTTTTGATTGTGATTTGATTTTTGCATGTGTTATGAATAAAAGATTAAGTGGGTAGATATGAAGAAGAAAACATGATAGCAAGGGTTATAAGTGAGGTAAGTGTTACGTGGTAGGTAATCACGGGTTTCGGGTATGTCTGTGTATACAGAGAGGAATAAACGAGCAATTTATTGTCGTAGGTGGTTGTTTTAGGCAAGATGTATGTAATTGACAGTGACCGGTAGCGGTTAGGGAGAACCGGTATCGGTCACTCAACCGATATCGGTTATGTATAACCGATACCGGTTACTGGAGGAATTTCCAGAATGTTTGAAAAACCCTGATGGATTGAATGGTTGTTTGTTGTTTTGGTGTATGCAGACAGAGGCAGGATTGAGGATGAATGATAGTGTGCCAGCGCTGTTGTCACGAATCCGAGCGGATGTAACACCAGTTGAATGGACATTGATAAATCGTTTGGGGTTAAGTGGAATCCGCTATTATTCACGAATCGCACGTAATCATGCTATGTTGCAGGCATTGATTGAGAGATGTAATCCTGAGACAAATACCTTTTATCTGCCAACAGGGGAGATGACAGTAACATTGGAAGATGTGTTTCGGATTTTGAGACTCCCTATTACAGGAGAACCAGTATATCAGGCACTACCTAGCGCGGCACGGGGAGCGATAACAACAGTATTTGGTCCATACGCACGAGATTTGACACAGCGGGATTTATCTTTTACATATGGGGTAATGTATGCAGCACACCCTGAGGAGACAAGGTTAGCAGTGATATTAATGATAGCGGTAGGGTATTATGCGTTACCGAGGGCGGAAGGGGGAAGATTTCCAAAGGCATTGATGTGTGTTATTTGGGAGATGATAGAAAGGAATGTGACTTTTGCATGGGCACCTGCATATTTGGCGGAGCTATACAGGGGTTTATGGGCTTGTAGGTGAAATCACAGGATGACACTGGATAGTTCATACTTATTACACTGTTGGGCCTATGAGCACATTGTTTGTGTGCGACCAATAGGCCGACCCATCCAGTCGGGAGAAACTGGAGTGCAGAGGTTGGGATTCAGACGATGGGTCCAGACAGAACAAGAGGCCAGATCCCAGGCCGTGACGGGTGATATTGAGTATTACAGGCAGGTATGGGAGAGAGTGACGGTTGCGGATATCTGTTGGAGGCCATACGGAAACTATATGGTAACAGAGAACATAGCTGAGGAGTTGAGGGGTGTAGAGCGATTGAGGTGGATCGCAGGGCACAGGCCGGGTGAGTATGAGAGGATTCCTATAGATCGCGTGCGGCGACAATTTGGATTTGTGCAGGATATACCCCTGGCTTATAGACCATATATGAGGATCGACGCCGAGGCAGCATTCTCACCTCCCCGGCCAACACCTCCAGAAGGGCCTGAAGAGGTAGCAGCCGATCGCAGGGTAATGGATGCGGGAACGACAGAGGCCTATAGATTATGGTGGGTAGCAGAACTGCGAGGTGTACGTGAGCACCCTGACATAGCGGTGATTACAGCAGAGAGGGATCGTCTGCAGCGTTTGGTTCAGCAGCTCCAAACGCAGGTGAATGAGACAAGAGGATTGTTAGTGGTTGCGGAGTCACGGGCGGGGAGACTAGAGGCTGGAGTCCTCCATGCGAGAGGGCGTATTCATATGTTACAGGAGAGATTGGCAGATCAGTGGGCGGTACCAATAGCCGTGGTACCTTTGAGGACAGAGAGGCCCGGCGAGAGGGGTCGACGATCACGATCATCACCTAGTTCGGGATGAGGCGTGAGGGTCTGAGTAAATGTTAGCAAGGTATAAGAATAAATAAGGATGCCGACCTGCGTGTCGATGATAGAGAAGATGTATTTGTTTAACATCTAAATAAAACTGAATATGTATGTTGATTTGAGTTACGATAATAATAAGATTGTTTGTGTTTTGATTTTCGGTGTTTTGAAAAAGGATAAAGAGGACTGTGATTAAATAGAAATACACAAAAATATTTATATTCACCACACAGGATAGGTTATGGTAGGGGATGGTCGAGCTAACCTTGGGAGACCCCATGTCTCCGAAGTGCTGCCTACATAGCCCATTGCACAAAGCAAGGAGGGGCCTCAGACCGATGTAGTTCTCCCTTAGGATCAGGGAGAGGCGAATTCAGGCAATTGGGTACGGTTTAGGTAATTGGTTGGTTGGTAAAAATATTAAGATTAGTAAAGGTAAGGTGGATGGTGTTGGTAATGAATTGGTGATGTTGTAAAAGGTATGAGGGAAGCGAAAGTTAGCCTACCCAAGTAGTAGGGAATCGGGTCCTGATTAAGGTCAACACACAATCCTAGATGCGAGGCAAAGCAGAAAGAGTGCTCCCGTAGATGAAGAAGAGCTAAACAAACCACACCACGTAGAATGAGCTTGGAGCCCTAGGTACCGTGCATAGACGAGAAGTCAATAGGTGAAAAGAGTTGTGTGATCACAATATATCGAGCGTACATTACGTCCCTTGAGTTGAAACAAATGGTGAGGTGAGGTGGATGATATAGCTGAGGTACGGAGAACTTATTACAAAGTGAGTGTTCTGACGAAAGAGAACCTACCCTAAATAGACAAGTCCATGACTCAAAAGTCCTTTTGAATGAGGCTTTTCTTTTATTGAATGTAGACTGATCGATGCGGGAAGTCTACAAGGGATATTGATTGTATTATTCTTGAGGTCTTCACGAAGCTGATCAATGCGAGAAGCTTCTGATAAAGGCTGACTGTGTATAGCTGTCCTTCGAGGGAGCAGTCTATTTATAGTAGCAGATATGATTGTAATGCATAGCTGTCCTTCGGGGGAGCAGTCTATATATAATAGCAGCAATAGTTCGGCATATAGCTGTCCTTCGAGGGAGCAGTCTATATTTAATTTAGATGACTAGATGTTCATTTGGCGTGAAGCATCTAGTTTAGTAGGAAGTTTGACTCAAGAAAATCCCATAAGAATACGGCTTATTTTAATATTTTGAAGTCATGGACTAGACTAAAAAGGGGAAGGCATCATCAAGGGGAGGTGAGGATCAAACTATGTGAGCTTGATTGTTATTATGAAGTGTAGGAAACAGAGTGTATGTAGTGGTAAGTGAGCTCAAGGGACGAGCGGCAGGTAGATAAGAAGTGATATAACACTAATTTCAACAGTAGAATGGTCGAAGATGCAAGGCATTAAGGGGTTCAGGCTCAGGTTTACCATTAAGCGAAGCTAAACGATAAGTACCAGATCCATAGGTATGAGTGATTATATAAGGCCCAATCCAATTGGGAGCAAATTTTCCACGTTTGCTCTTTTCTAGTTTGGTTACATGTTGATTCTCTTTGAGAACAAGATCACCAACCTTAAAGGTACGCTCATGAAGTCGCTTATCATAAGCACGTTTAATGCGTTTTTGATAGATTTGAAGGTGATCAAGAGCTGTAAGACGGCGTTCGTCAAGAAGCTCCAATTGGGCTAACCGCTCTTGGCGGAAATCATCGTTGGTGAGAATATCCTGAAGAGATATTCTAAGGGAGGGTATTTGTATTTCGAGAGGCAAAACAGCCTCGGTACCGTATACCAAAGAAAAAGGTGTGGCATTAGTAGAGGTACGAATGCTAGTACGATAAGCCCAAAGGGCAAAGGGAATGTGATCGTGCCAATTTCTTCCGGATTCATTGACAACTTTCATGAGGATTTTGGTTAGTGTTTTATTAGAGGACTCGGCTTGCCCATTGGCTTGTGGATAGTAAGGTGATGAGAAACTAAGTTTGATACCAAAGTTGTCACAAAGGTCTTGCAACAACTTGTTTTTGAAAGATTTTCCATTATCTGTTATCAGGCGATGAGGAACACCAAAACGACAGATAATGTGGTGGTTAATGAACTCGACAATTTTTTCTTTTTTGATTGAAATGAGTGGAATAGCCTCCACCCATTTTGTGTAATATTCGGTCGCTGTGATTATCCAACGGTGACGTTGTGAAGAGGTTGGGTGAATCTCACCAATAAGGTCTAAACCCCATTGTGAGAAGGGCCAAAGATCTCGAGCGATCTGGAGCGGGTGGCTAGGAGTATGTTGAAGGTTGGCATGTTGCTGACACATAACACAACGCTTAACATATTCGTAGCAGTCGTTATTGAGAGTAGGCCAATAATAACCAAGGCGAAGGATTCGTTTGGCCACGGCAAGGCCGCTAAAATGTCCACCACAAATACCGTCATGGACCTGTTGGATGGTATGAGTGGCCTCCGCGCCAGTTAGACAGCGAAGGAGGATGCCATCAAAGCCACGTTTATAGAGGAGTCCCCCCATGACAACATAACGCGAAACACTTTTAAGAAAAGCACGTTTGCCGTTACTAGTAAGGTCAGGTGGGAGGACAGAGATTGTAAGGTAGTCGTGAAATTGGTGGTACCAGGTATCCTGTGAATTAGTAGACACAGTATTTATCATACAAACTACCGGGGTTGAATAGGATGGGGCAAAAAGTTGTTGGACCACGACGAATAATTCAGAGTCAGTTGGCGCGGCGGGAATTTGCGAGGCTAAGCAAGCCATAGTATCCGCAAATTTGTTAGTGGAGCGGGGAATGGTTTGTATAGAATAGTGGGTAAATAAGGCTAGAAGTGAATCCACGTAGTGTTTGTATTTTTGAAGTTCCTCGTTTTTGCATTGGTAGACGCCCATAACTTGATTGACTACCAATTGAGAGTCGCCAAAAATGTTGATAGATTTGATACCTAAGTGTAACGCAACTTGGAGACCCAGAACAAGGGCCTCGTATTCCGCTGTATTATTAGTGCAAGGGAAATCAAGTCGGAATGAAAGAGGCATAGGTTCAGCGTTGAGAGGAATGAGAACAACGCCGGCTCCTCCGCCGCGCTGGCATTTAGATCCATCGAAGAAGAGGGTCATTGGGTACGACTCCTCCGTGAGGGAAAGAGTAGCGATGAGTTCGTCGGGAAATGTGAAATTGGTAAATTGTTCCCCAGGTAAAGGAGCTTCCGCAAGTTGGTCTGCGATGGTTTGTCCTTTGATTGATTTCTGGTGGACAAACTCAAGGTCGAGGTCGGCGAGAAGCATGAGCCATCTAGCAATGCGTTGGTTCAGATGAGGTTTGGCATACATGTAATGGATGGGGTCTGTATTGGTGATGACGAAAGTCTTGTGATTTAGAAGGTAGTGTCGGAGTTTGGTGGCCACGAATGATAGGGCAAGGCACAATTTTTCTACATGTGTGTACCTAGTCTCATAGTCCACCAAAGTACGACTTATATAATAAACGGCTTGTTCGCGATTCTCAGAGTCACGATGTGCAAGCATGGCTCCTACAGCGTGGTCGGTGGCGGAAAGGTAAAGGTAGAAAGGGCGGTCGTCTTGGGGTGGGATAAGCACGGGTGGCTGCAAGAGATAGGATTTGAGAGCTTCGAAGGCTTGGTGACATTCTTCGCTCCATTGGAATGCAATATCCTTTTTAAGGAGGTGATGGAAAGGTTGACACCGATCCGAGAGTTGGGAGATGAAACGTCGGATAGATTGAAGCTTACCTTGTAAACTACGCAATTGTTTGAGATTTTTGGGTGGGGGCATTTCTAGGATAGCTTTGACTTTAGATGGATCGACCTCAATGCCACGCAAAGAGACGATAAAGCCAAGAAGTTTTCCCGAAAGAACACCAAAGACACATTTCTTCGGTTGAAGGTGGACAGAATATTGTAACAGGCGATCAAAAATAATGGTTAAAACATCGAGATGTTCACTACGATGTTTAGACTTGCCGAGAAGATCGTCGACATAGTCTTCAAGGATAGTGTGCATAATGTCATGAAAAATGTAGGTCATAGCCCGCTGATAGGTAGCACCAGCATTCTTAAGGCCAAATGGCATGACACGATAACAGAAGGTTCCCCAAGGAGTTATGAAGGTAGTTTTGTGTTGATCGGCAGGGGCAACCAAAATTTGGTTGTATCCTGAAAAGCCATCCATGAGAGAGAGCATCTCATGACCTGCAGTTAGATCAACAAGTTGGTCAATGCTAGGTAAGGGGAAGTCATCCTTAGGGCAAGCGAGGTTAAGATCCCAGAAATCTGTGCATATCCGAAGTCCCCCTGTCGCTTTAGTGACAGGTACGATGTTAGAAATCCATTGAGGATAGTCAATAGGCAAGATGAAGGAAACAGAAAGGAGTCGTTGGAGCTCCTCTTTGACCAAGAGAGCAATGCGTGGATGCATTTTTCTCAATTTCTGTTTGACTGGTTTGGAATCGGGGTTTAGGGTGATGTTATGGACGGCGATGGTAGGATCAATTCCTGGCATGTCAGCGTAAGACCATGCGAAAGCTTGGTTGCGAGCACGGAGAAAGGTAGTAAAGGCGGCTTGTTCTGATGTGTTAAGGGATTGTCCAATCTTCACAATGTGAGGATCCTTCTCCGTGTGGATGTTGATTTCTATGGTAGATTCGTTCAGCATAGTTTGGGTTTCAGATGGTAAGGCTCGTTGAATATAAGAATCATCCGCGCCAAGGTAAGTGAGGATGGAGTCGTCATCCTGGCATTCAACAACATTAATCAAAGGCGAATCCTCTTCGATCATGTCTGGATAAAGAAGGGGCAAAGAAGATGGGTCGTCATTATCGCGTTGATAAGTGAGAGGACCTATGAAGATAGCATTTATGAAAAAAAAAAGTTAGGAGGGATGGATTCAGGGTCTATAGATTCTGCGGGTGATGATGGCAAAGTGGGTGATGATGGTTTGGTAGGGGCGACGTCTTCTTCTTCCAGGATACAGCTGACAGGAGGTGTCTCCTGTGTAGGTGTTTCGGGAAAACCGAGACCACTGCGATCATTGTGTTTACGGGTAGTCACGGGAATGAGTGTATGTCGGCCTTGTTCGTAAAGGCCAAAACCAAAGCCTTTCCACGCACAGCGAGTCAAGAAGGTGAGGGCGAAACGACGATTTGTCAAGTATTGAAAATCAGATTGGAAAGGAACCACACCAAGAGGAGGTTCAGGGGTAATGGAGGATGCGTCAACACCCCCATACGTTAGGTTAGTGCGGCAATGGGGTGGTCCGTAAGAGATTATCTCCCCCACGCGACGGTCGTAGGTGGGATGTGCATGTAATTGTCCATACTCCTGCGGGGTAGGGAAAGAACTAACGTTATATAGGTGGTACTCCCCCAGCGTAAGGCGCTGAAAAACATCTACTAAGGGGTCGGAGGTTGGAATGTTAGCTGCGGGAAGGGAAGTGGTTTTTGCGATGGTGGTTTCATCAATTGAAGGCGTAGGCGCGGTTGAGGTGGATGGTTGAGGTACATTTGAGGAGGATGGTTGGGTTGAATGTATGGGTGTCTTGATTGGTATAAGCACATCGTTAGGGCGGTATAACATATTGCAGGTTTTAAAGGGGGGAGGGTCAGCTTTTACGGTGTAAGACTTCCCCTCGTACTCAAATTTTATGCATCTATGTAATGTTGAGGGAACGCATCCCATGGCTCGGATCCAAGGACGACCCAGCAATATATTATATTGGAACTCTCCCTCCAAGACATAGAAGAGTTCGGGTAAAGTACGTGGTCCTACGCGAATGTTGAGGATCACGGTGCCTAAGGTAGAAGTAATAGCGTCATTGAATGACCGCAACATGATGGGGTTGGCACACATGCAACTAGAAGGGATGTTCATCTGTTGGAAGGCTTTTGAAGAGATGATGTTTAGGCTAGCGCCCCCGTCAATCATAACCCGACGTACTCGAATATCCCGGACGTAAGCGGAGATGAAAAGGGCAGGGTCAGGGTCTTCTGTACCAAAGTCGACAATTTCATCTTCAGAGAAACTGACTGCAGCAGCTTGTTGTACAGAGACAGAAGTGGTTGGGGCAGTGGGTTGTTTGGTGAGAGAAGCAACGTGATTGGGTGTTAGAATGGAGGCGACAGGCAGGGTTTCATTAGGTAAAACCTCTATCCCTTGAAGGATCTCAACGAGAGCTTGTCGATGAGATTCAGAAGTCTGAATGAGATCATACAATGTCATTTTTACGGGCGATTGGTGAAGCTGTTTAATCATATTTCGGTGGGCAATGCCATTAGAGACGGGATAGGCGGGTCCGCGAATGACCACTTTAGGTGGTGGTGCAATCGGGATGTTTGACGGAGAAAGAGATGCCGCAGGTGTGTTTTCTTTTGCTTTCCCATTGTTTTTCTGCCCTCGAGTAGCGACACTAATCATATTAATCTCGTAGACCTGAGATGAGGAAGATGGTTGGGATAACTCATGGTCTTCAAGAGGTGGGGTTGTAATAATGACAGATCTTGGTGAGGCGGGGACAGATGGTATAGGAGAGGGAATGGAAACTAAAGGTCTCTCCCTTCGTAAGTTGTCTTTCTTAATCTTTCTATCCGGGAGAGGTGACTGGCGAAGGATGGTTTTTAGAGCTTTGCATCCCTCCACATCATGTCCTGGTGTGCGGTGATAAGCGCAGATTTTAGACTCATCGTAACCCATAGGTCGGGGCTTAGACGGGTCATAAGGTCTAAGTGGAGGTAGGGAAATGGTCGCATTCTCCACCAACATAGCAAGGATTTTGGCGTAAGATCCTTTGAGTGGGTCAAAATCGGAAGAGGATGAGGGTATTGATTGTGTGGGTTTTGGTAATGTTTGGGCATGATTGGTTTGCATGGGTGGTGGTTTAGCCGAGGGGTGTTGATACATGGTTTTTACTAAACGTGATTTCTTTGGCGCAGAAGCTATGTTGGATGATGAGGCCGCAGATGATGTGGTATCAGAAAACAACCACGGGGAAATAGGAGTGACTGAAAACAAATCTTTTGATGATGGAATTTGTTTAGGGTTGATAGGTGGACAGGATACGCGGAGTGACGGTGTTGCTATACCCTGGAATTTCTGTATAGGTGCGGAAGGCGTAGGTTGTTTTGAAGAAAACGCAGGAGGTATGATATATTGATGTAAGGTAGAGGGATGGGGTCCCAATATGGAAGGTAGGTATGACGATGATGGTTTTGATTGTGATAGGGGCACGGATTGAGTTTGTCTCCTAGGTGGCGGAGCGGATTTATTTTTGGATAGATCGAGTCGCTTAGGCGGGTGCGTTAGACTGGGCATTGGTGAGGTCCCAAGCGTAGGGGAAGATCTGGTTAAGTTGATAGAAGTGGACGGGGCATTTGGTAGAGGTGAGGGGGGTGAAGGTGAGAACAGGGGCATTTTAAGCTTCTGTAAGCACTTCGGGTATATGGTGGAGACATCAGGATCAGTCATTTGCATTTGAGTAGAAAAAGGGGTACTCAAACGTTCCCATAGGGCCTGTCTATCTTCTGTGGAATGACAGTCTCCAGGTGTGATTTGTAATTTTTGTACGGAAGAAAGGTGGGTTGTAATTCCAGTCCACTGCGGGTGTGACACAGGAGGTAGATGAGGCACTGTATCAATAGATGTTAAGAGGTCAACCGGTCGTTGAAAAGATTTAGGCGATGAGGGACTAATAGGTAGGAGGGCGTGTTCGAGGGGATCTGTCACGTTTAAAGAATGTGGTGATGTTAGTGTAAGAGATTTCTCGTCTAAGGATGTCAAAAGGAGTGGCGAGCCTTCCTCTTGTGTAGCAAGAGTGGTAGAAGGGGACGTTTGGGAAATAGATAAATTAGATAGCATCCGCTCACAGTCTTGTAGGGATGTGGTGTAAGAAGACTCGTCGATGAGAAGAGAAGTCCGGGCAGTTAACTCTTCTATGGGTAAAGGAATGATTTCACTTTGGCTTGATGGTGGTGAAGGAGGTTCAAACTCCTGTGTTGGTGGAGAGGCTTGATTTAAAAAAATTTTCAATAGAGGCTTTTGGCTGAGAATCGAAGACTGCATGGATCTCATGAACACTCTCCTCGGCTAAGATATCTTGGTTCACGTTACTGTTGGACGAGTGATTCGGGAATGGCTTGTTGAAAATTTTCAGATTTCGGTTAGCAGGGGCGTTAGGATTATCGAGGGTTATATCCCCTGCGTCAACCATTTCCTGCACTATGTTTTTCAACATCTTGCAGTTTTCATGACTATGTCCTTTTACGCGGTGAAAGTTACAAAAGTCATTTTCTTTGTACCAGGAAGGTATTGCGCGGGTGGAGTCAAACCCAGAGTGAGGTTTAACAGGGGGCAAGGTGATAGCCCCAGCTTTGAGCAATTTCTCCAGGATGACGCCATAAGTTTCTCCCAAGGGAGTGTAATTGGTGGGCTCGGCTTTGTACTTATAAGTGGTTTTCGGCGGAGTATTGGACGGTGTTTGAGATTTGACCATTACCGCGTGGACAGCTCCTTTTGATTTAGAAGAAGTGGACGCGTGAGGAGTGGTGGTGTTTGGCTTGTTGGTAGAATCAGGAGTTCGGAAATTGGGGTTTTTGTTACGCAACCGCAATTTCTCTTCTTCTAAGGCTCGAATTTCTAGTTTCCGAGCCATGGTAAAGGCCTCGTCGAATGTGCGGAAAGTTTGAATTTGGAGGGTAGGGGAGATGTGCTTAGCGCAGGCCCGCGTAAATAGTTCGATGAGTTCGGTTTGAGGCAAGGCATACGTAAGTTGGTTGATAAGGCCCCGCCATCGTCCAACGAAATCTGCGATAGATTCGTCTTCAAATTGTCGGATGGCATAGAGGTCAGTGATAGATACTTTCTTGGCAATGTTAATGGAGAAATGATCCAAGAAAGATTGGGCTAGTTGGTTAAAAGAGAAGATTGAGTGCTGGGTTAAAGCACTGTACCACTCCAAGGCAGGTCCTGATAAGGACATGGGAAAGGTGCGGAGTAACAAGGCATCATCATGGGCAATCAAATAACAAGCATGTCTAAATGATCGCAAGTGTTGTTGAGGATCCTCTTTACTGTTAAAACGAGTAAACTTTGGCAACTCCCATTGAGGAGGATATGAATGAAGGGGGACAGAAGGGTGAATGGGCTCCCGACAAACTTGCTCGTATGTCAAGGCGCTACGACTTCCTGAAACGGAAGCCTCCAGGTTTTGCATTTTGTCCATCATTTGTTTGATGAAATCTGTGGTTGGATGAGATGATGGTGCCACAGAATAGGGATGTCCCATATAAGGTGTTGAGGTTACTGGATACGTGTATGGGAATGAAAAGGTAGGCGGAGCTTGAGAAGGAAAGCTCGTGTGAATAGGTGGCAGAGAGTAAGTCATGAATGGAGTGGTCTGAAAGAGAGATGAGATAGGGGCAGTTGGTGGTAACGATACGTGGGGTCCAAGGTTAACCAAAGGAAAGCTAATCGGGGTCGTATGAACCTCTGAAGCTGTCGGATTGGGAGACGGGGCTAGAGATGCAGGAAGTAAGGCAGTGTTATCAGGAGGAGTGGGAGCTAAATGAGCAGCTATACTAATAGGCATGCCAATAAGGAGCTGACCATCAGGCGTACGGTCGGGGGCATGAGACAAATAGTATTGTACAGCGCTGGGATTAGCATCCAGAAATTTGGCAAAGTCCTTGTCTCCTACAGGAATTTGGGGGATCTCACTGGTGTCCGTAGGGTTCCCTATAGAATGTGAAGGGGGTGATTCAGGCAAAGACACAGAGCAGGCATGTGAAACCATGGCGGCGGCTTGCTTCCGAGTGATGACAACCATAGACAAGAACACACAGGAAAGTTTCAATCTATCAAGAACAAAAACAACCTCAGAATGATGAATTTGGCAAGTTGCTGGTTTGTCAGGGGCTGATGAAGACAGTAACCGATATCGGTTTAGTAACCGGTGTCGGTCACAGAGCAAACGACGTCGGTCCCTTAACCGATGCCGGTGTCAAAAGTCTAGGATAAGAAGATATAAAAGGCTGCTAATTTGATTTTTAGCAACGTTGAGTATATTTATCAACTTATTGATCACAGAAGACAAAGTATGACAGAGAAAACAGAATTTGAAAACAAGCAAGAGGCACACGCAAATCTAGAGACTAATCCTAGGGTTAATTTTAGTTATCGTGGGCTTATGCCTTTAGACGTAAGATGATGTCAGAATCCTAAACAACAAGACCTAGGGGAAATGTCAAGTTTGTTTTGGCTTATAAGGTTACCTCAATCGGGCGGAGGAATACCGCGGAAAAGGGGGGATGTTTGAGCTGTTGTGTTAATTGTGAAGTGATTCGGTATGTGTTGTGCAGTGAAACTAAGGTTAATTTCCTGTCAATACCGTGGATATCACCCCCACGTGTACGACCTGTTACTTAATCTATGTTCACTAGAATTGAAGAACAACAAGCAGGAATGCAATGCACGTGTTTTAAACCCAAATCGAAAATTATATTCGATGAAGCAAGAGAGATGACTTTCACTAATGCGAAACTAGGAAAGCAAGACAAATTCTTTACGAAATATATAACAAAAGCAGCAACAACAAATATGCTTCCTAAAATGAAAATAAGCAAGAGAAAGAAACCCAAAATGGGTCCCACCGGGCGTGCCAAAATGTTTCGCTCGGAATGTTTCGGCTTCTGGGAATAGAGTTGCTTCTATCCTTTCATTCCTTTTAGAAACAGATGAGGTTAGGGTTAGGAGGAATACCTGTTGAATGTCGAGATGGTGTGCGCATACCGTAGAGAAAGATCAGGCTGACTGCGGAGAACTCCTTTTTGTCTTGGAAGGACTACCTGCAAATAAGAACACAAGACCACAAGATTTTGATTAAACAATAAATGAGGAAACTGCCTTGGGCCCAGGAAATATAAAACTTCCTTTCGAAGGTGGTCAGTTCCCCTGCTAATATGAATTAACACAAAAGACTTGCAAAATATCAATTAAATTATTTCGTTAAACTGGGTAGGGGGAAAGGCTGGTTTTCTGGTTTTGATCAGAGGAACCGATGCCGAGTTATGATAACCGATGCCGGTTACTGATAACCGATACCGGTGGGTTCTAGGATCTTCTTGGTAGCTATGGTGTTTGTAATGGCTGGTTTTTGGATGGTATTAGGAAATGGGATGATTAGAAGCAAAAGAATGACAGTTAGATGCAATGGCACGTTGGGTAGTGGATTCAGAAATGGATTTAGGAGGACTGAGATTCAAGAAGCATAAGAAATGTTATAACAAAGGACATGCAAGATGTGACTTACTGGTTTTGACCAAGATGCAAGTTGATCTCCTTGGTTGTAAACACTTCTGGTTTCTTTACTCGTCTCTGCTCTGTCAAGTGAAGATCTGGACTCTGTTCCTCGCTCGCAATGCTCTCTGTTGATCCAGAAATCCTTTGACTGATCTCCAAAATGAAATTCCGATCCGTTGTTTTGGTTTGGGGAGCCCATTTACAGGGAACCGATGGCGGTTGCGTAACCGACGGCGGTCGAGTAGGAACCGGCATCGGTAAGGAAAAAGTAGGCTATTTTTAGTAAAATAGCCCACCTTCCCTGCTTTTCTCCCGAGAGATCAGTTGCGGGCTTGGTCAAGTGGCTAGAAGGTCGGCTTTGGGTGCGAGTAAGGAGGCATTAGTTATGGATGTGAGTCTAGACCAAGTCATGGGTCTTAATTAGGTTAGTTTAGGGTTAGGGCTAGGTCATGATGAGGTGGCAAAGTGAGGTGGCGGGTAAGGTGATGTGGATTTATCAATTACAAGGTAATTAATAAATAATTGTGTAAAGTTTAGGTAATGAGGTTAGGTTGCGAAATGGGATGCGGGTCACAAGGGGTCGTAAGACACGAATTTGGTGTCTACAGTTCCCAAGAGAACTCAGACTCAAGCTGATTGGTGATTGCTCCTAGATTCAGAGTATTCTACTAGATGATCATTGAGACATTATTATTATTATGTGGATGCTGATTTATTGTTCACATGGATCCTAGGTGAGTTACTTCAGGTTTAAGACATCACATAGAGAGATACTTATGCAATCTCCCTAGTATAGATATCTTTTGTATGAGTTGCTCAGCAAGATTTAACAATTGCAACCTCACAATGCAAGCTCAATGTCAAATCCTACTCGGTAAGCTACTTGTTGTGAGCTTCTAGGTGACTTATTAGGTGAGCTCCCAGGTGAGCTTACTATGGCAAGCTACTCGATGAACTCTGAGGTGAGCTACCATACGAGGCTCAAGGTGGTAGTCTTATTTTGCAAGGTGAGAATCCTCAGCAATGCTCGTGGTGAGCTGGAAAGGTGAGCTGATAGGGGAGCTCCCATATGAGTTTCTAGGTGAGTTCATCAGGGGAACTCCCATGTTTTAGTTCTGTGAGTGGTGCTATATTGAAGAGCTTCCCATGGGGTGGGGACTTCCATTAGTTGAGACTCAGTGAGCTCCTATGAAGAGCTCCTAAGTGTATGCTACTTGGAAAGTTATTCATTGTTGAGCTGTACTTTTGATTTGTAAGGTGTTCCTTATTTTAATAAAATTTAATGTGATAGCTCCCAGGTGAGAGTCTTATAGTGAAAATCTACTCAGCAAGCTCACATTGGGATGTGGAATCTCAAGTCAACCTTACTTAGTCTTGAGCTGACTCAGTGAGCTCCCAGGTAAGATATTAGGTGAGCTAACCATATGGTGAGCTACTTAAATGAACTCTGAGGTGATTGCTACTAGACAAATGCTCATAGGTATTAGTGCATGTGCAAGAGGATGTAAGATTGTGTAATAAACTTGTAAGTCGAGCTAGCAAGGAAGAGCTTGGATAGGTCCAACACTCCCATGTGTGTTGAAATTCAGGTGAGTTGGCCTTGATGAGATCCTAAGTTGGAGGCTTAGGTCGAGTTACAAGTCAATGACTTCTCCTAGGTGAGCTCTCAAGAAAGCTCCACCAACCATGATTAGCTATTTGGAGTCAAGCTCAATCTAGGTGATTGTATTTTAGACTAGCTCAAGTTGGGTAATGAGCTTGATGAGCACTTGTCTTAGGTGAGCTGCTCTAATTTTAAATGCATTCCTTTTGGGGTATGGGCTCCTATATTGTGTATGTAAGTAATTTTGTCATATTTCATTTATGGTGAGTTATTTACAAGTTAATGCTGATTGCATTTTGGGATGACCTCCCAGTGATGTGGCATCCCACTTGGAATTTACATCGATCCAGCTTCCACGGGTGAGCTCAACTTGAGTTAATCAGTGAATTGCTCCCAAAAGAGCTCCTAGGTGAGCTACTTGGTGAGATGTTTGGTGATTTGCTCCCAAGAGAGATGATTTGGTGAGCTCCCAGATAAGGTCCCCGAGCTGAGCTATTGTGGAAGGAGCTCACAACTAAGCTCAAGTCAACCTACTTAGTGCATTTGCTACTTAGTGAGCTCCTAGGTGTAACAAAGAATCTACTTTTTGAAAGCAAATCTCCATTATGGAGAAGTAGGGTCTTATCCGTTTATATTGTTGTTTTCTTTCCCCTTCTTGCATGTAAATTATTGAATGGTTTTTGTGGTTACATTATTAATGGATGGGTAGAATGCTTAGGGCATGGTGTGGAGAGAATACTATGAGGTTTATCATAGGAGGGATAAAGGATGAGCCATTGTTATTTGAGCTCCTAGGAGGGAATGTTGGTAAGGGATCCAGCCTATGAAAGGAAATTGCTTGCATTTCTTACTTTGGGGGAGGTATAAGGTGAGTAAATTTGTGAGGATGGATAAGGAGGGATTGAGGAGTGAGCTAAGGTTTATGGGCTTGCTATGAGCTCAGTAGTTAAAAAAAAAACGATCAGGCAGTTCCTAGGTAAGTTTCAAATTTGAATGTAAAGAAAGGAGTTCAGTTGTAAACTTGTTTAAATCCAATAAAGGAATAAAAGTTATCTTGATATATCTTGTTGTAATATTGTTTTTGGAGATAGATGAATGAAATACATTACTTTCCAAATTGCATTGTTATCTTGGAAATCACCTGACTGTTAAATTTGTAATTCATATTTGGAAAGAGAAAACGTATATAGCTAAAAAAATAGAATTGGATCTTTGAAATGAGTTGAGAAAAGTTAGAAATAAACTTTGCATACTATATACATGTATTTTTTGAATCAATTGGATGTATTAGAAATGAAATGGATATGTTTTCCTTAATTAAAAATTGCATATTAAATTGTAAATTCGTGGAGAAGAGAACTCTGTTTTAAGTTCATAATTTTGGCATCTTCCTTTTTAAATAAAATGAGTAGTTTGACTTTATACTCAACAATAAATTATGAAACTTGAAATTTATACTTAGGAAGACTTGAGGAATCCAAATTCACTAAAACAGTCAAGAATAAATCTCCAAAACTCAAAGAATTTCAATTCAGAGCTTGCATGGTCATTTTTCCCATCAACTGTCGAAAAATTGCAAACTTGTATAAATGAACAAAATGACTTCACTAAAGCACTCTAAACCTCCCCTAGATTGTTCCCCCATGTCTGATTGACATGTTGAGTGGAGGAAGAGTTCAATTTTATAAAAATTACAAGTTTGAAAAAATTGTCAGTTTTAAATGTGAAACCGTGCAGATCAATTTCTCAAAATTGACCCTTGAAATTTTACCAAATTCCAAAATTGATGATTTCCATACAAAGAGGACTCTGAGAGATTTCTGTAAATTCCTTATTTTCCCAAAATGGAGTTCCCAATCAAAATTTATGGCCATTTGAAGTCTTACTTCAAATTGGCCATCCAAAACCAAAAATAAATTAATTCAACCTTAGAAAAATTAAATTTCACAGGTGTTACAAAAGTCCCACAGCCCCACCACCCTCTCACCCAATCAAATGATGCCATGTGGCATCTTGTAGGGGTGGTATTTTTGAACTCTATCTTTTTCTGAAAATTTTGCCTTGGGAAAATTTTCCCAATTTTCCCCACAAACCCCTCAACCAATAAGAAGTTTCCATGTGGCACTTGGGAGGGTGGACTCATCTTGAAAACTTAGTTTTTGAAAAAAATTCCTTTGGCTAAAATTTCCCAATTTTCTCTGCAACTCCACGTCCTCTGTAGCCAATCACATATCGACACATGGCATGGTGAGGCATGAAAGAAAATTTGAAAAGATAACTTTTTGCTCTCGGGAAGAATTTCACTTTTTCCTTCACATAATTCATTTTACCTTTTAACCTCTTTTGGAAAAAAAATCCAAATATTCTCTACCACTCTGAGTTGTCAGGGCGAGCTATCAGGTAAGCTCCTATGTGAGTTTTTGGGTGAGCTACTTGACGAGCTCTCAGGAGAGCTCAAGTTGAGCTACTCGAAAATCTACTGGGTAACTTCAAGGTACAATGGCAAGGTGAGCTATCAGGTGAGCTCCTAGGTGAGTTTTCAGGGAAGCTCAAGTCGAGCTGCTTCACAAGCTCATGGGTGAGTTGCTTGTCGAGCTCCCAGCTGAGCTCCTAGGTGAGCTACTTGATGAGAACCTAGGTTAACTCAAAGGTGATCTTGGTGGTAATATCTGAGGTGAGCTTACATGCGAGCTACTAGATGAGCTCAAGTTGAGTTGGCAAGGTGAGCTCAAGGTAAGTTTGCAAGGTGAGATCAAGGAAAGTTAGCAAGTTGAGCTATCAGGTGATCTCCCAGCCAAGTTGGTAAGGTGAGTTTCTAGGTGAGTTACTTGATGAGCTCTTGTGTGAGCTAAACTCAAGCTGATCGGCAAGCTCCCAGAAGAGCTCCTAGGTGAGCTACTTGGTGAGTTGTTCGGTGAGCTTGAGCGACAGGTGAGCTCCCAACCGAGCTACTTGGTAAGCTCCCAGGTGAGGTCCTCTGGTGAGATGCTCGGTGACTTGAGCTCAAGCTTCTTGAAGAGCTCCCAAGTGATCTTTTAGGTAAGCTACCAGGTGAGCTACTTGGTGAGCTGCTCGATGAACTCTGAGGCTAGCTACCAAATAATCTCAAGGTGGGTTGGCAAGGTGAGCTCCTGAGTGAGCTTAAGGTGAACTGATAGGTGAGCTCCCATGAAATTTGTTAAGGTGAGCTCCCATGTGACTTTTTAGGTGAGCTACTTGATGAGATCCTAGGTGAGCTCAAGTTAGCTACTCCAGTGAGCTCCTGGGTGAGCTCAAGCTGAGCTAGCAAGGCAAGCTGTCAGGTGAGCTCCTGGACAAGTTGTTTTCTGAGCTCCCAACCGAGCTTCTAAGTGAGCTACTCGGTGAGCTCCCAAGTGAGCTCAAAGGTGAGCTTGTCAGCAATATCTGAGGTGAGATTACATGTGAGCTACTAGATGAGCTCAAGGTGAGTTGGCAAGGTGAGCTTAAGGTGAGTTGGCAAGGCATACTCAAGGTGAGTTCTTAGGTGAGTTATTTGATGAGCTCCCACGTGAGCTCAACTCGATCTGATCGGTTAGTTACCAAAAAAACTCCCAGGTGAGCTACTTGGAGAGATATTTAGTGAGCTCCTAGGTGAACTACTAAGTGAGCTCCCGAGTGAGCTACTTGGCGAGCTCCCAAGCGAGGTCCCCGATGAGCTACTCAGTGAGCTCATAAGTGTTCTCAAGTTAACAGACTCAGCGAGTTGGTCGGTGAGCTCCCATGTGAGCTATTAGGTCGAGCTCCCAGGTGAGATGTTAGTCGAGCTCCCAAGTGAGCTACTTGGTGAGCTACTCGATGAACTCTAATGTGAGCTACCAGATGAGCTCAAGGTGAGTTGGCAAGGTGAGCTCCTTAAGGTGAGCTGGCAAGGTGAGCTGATAGGGGAGCTCCCATGTGAGTTGGCAAGGTGAGTTTTCAGGTGAGCTCCCATGTGAGTTTTTGGGTGAGCTCAAGTCCAGCTACTCAGTAAGCTCCTAGGTGAGCTCAAGGTGAGCTAGCAAGGTGAGCTGTCAGGTGAGCTCCCAAGTGAGTTTCTAAGCAAGCTCAAGTTCGAGCTACTCGATGAGTTCCTGGGTGAGCTACTTGCTGAGCTCCCAGCTGAGCTCCTAGGTGAGCTACTTGATAAGCTCCCATGTGAAGCTCAAAGGTGAGCTTGTCGATAATCTCTGAGGTGAGCTTACATATGAGCTACCAGATGAGCTCAAGGTGAGTTGGCAAGGCAAGCTCAAGGTGAGTTGGTAAGGTGAACTCAAGGTGAATAGGTAAGGTGAGCTATCAGGTGAGCTCCTACTCGATGAGCTCCTTGGTGAGCTGCTTCAAGCTCCCAGCCGAGCTCCTAGGTGAGCTCCCAGGTGAGCTCAAAGGTGATCTTGTCGGAAATCTCTAAGGTGAGCTTACATGTGAGCTACCAGATGAGCTCAAGGTAAGCTGGCAAGGTGAGCTCAAGGTGAGTTGACAAGGTGAGCTATTAGGAAGAGCTCCCAGGTGAGTTCCCAGGAAGTTACTCAAAGAGATCCCAGGTGAGCTCAACTCGAGCTGATCAGGGAGCTCCCAGAAGAGCTCCGAGGGGAGCTTATCAGTAATCTCTAAGGTGAGCTTCCATGTGAGCTACCAGATTAACTCAAGGTGAGTTGGCAAGGTGAGCTCAAGGTGAGTTGACAAGTGAGCTTAAGGTGAGTTGGCAAGGTGAGCTGTCAGGTGAGCTCCAAGGTGAGTTCCCAGGTGAGTTACTCGACAAGCTACTCGGTGAGCTCATAAAGAAAGCTCAAGTCAACCTACTCAGAGAGCTACTCGGTGATCTCCCAGGTGAAGCTATTAGGTGAGTTCCCAGGTGAGCTGTTAGGTGAGATACTCAATGAACTCTGAGCCGAGCTACCAAATGAGCTCAAGGCTAGTTGGAAAGGTGAACTCCTCAGCGAGCTCAAGGTGAGCTAGCAAGCCAAGCTGATAGGTGATCTCCCATGTGAGTTGGCAAGGCTGAGCTGTCAGGTGAGCTCCCATGTGAGTTTTTGAGTGAGCTTCTTGACGAGTTCCCGATCGAGCTCAAGTTGAGTTTCTTGGTGAGCTCAAGGTGAGTTAGAAGGGTGAGATGTCATGTGAGCTCCCAGGTGAGTTTCTGGGAAAGCTTAACTTGAGTTGCTCGACGAGCTCCTGGGTGAGCTACTTGTCGAGCTCCCAACTGAGCTCCTAGGTGAGCTGCTCAGTGAGCTCCTAGGAAAGCTCAAAGGTGAGCTTTTCAAGCTCAATCTCTGAGGTGAGCTTATATGAGCTACCAGATGAGCTCAAGGTGAGTTAGTAAGGTGAGCTCAAGGTGAGTTGGCAAGATGAGCTGTCAGGCTAACTCCTAGGTGAGTTACCAGGTGAGTTACTTGACGAAGTCCCAGGTGAACTCAACTCAAGGTAATTAGTGAGCTCCCAGAAGAGCTCCTAGGTGAGCTACTTTGTGAGCTATTAGGTGAGCTCCCAGGTGAGCTGCTAGGTGAGCTCCCAAGCGAGCTACTTGGTGAGCTCCTAGGTGAGGTCCCCTATGAGTTGCTTGGTAAGTTCACTAATGAGCTCACAAGTGAGCTCAAGTCAACCTACTTAGTGAGCTATTCGGTGAGCTCCCATGTGAGCTACTCAACAAATTTCGAGGCAACCTACTAGACGAGCTGAAGGATGAGTTGGGAAGGTGAGCTCCTCAGCGAGCTCAAGGTGATCTGTTAAGGCAAGGTCTCCCATGCACTTTTCTGGGTGAGTTGTCAGGTGAGCTCCCATGCAAGTTTTTGGGTGAGTGGCTTGATGAAATCCTAGGTGAGCTCAACTCGAGGTAATTGGTGAGCTCCAGAAAGAGTTCCTAAGTGAGCTACTTTGTGAGTTATTCGGTGAGCTCCCAAGTGAGCTACTAGGTGAGCTCCCAAGTAGCTACTTGGTGAGCTCCCAAGTGAGGTCCCCGATGAGTTACTCAGCAAGCTCACTAGTGAGCTCATAAGTGAGCTCAAGTCAACTTACTTGAACAAGCAAGCTCAACCTACTCAATTAAACCTACTCGACAAGTGAGCTCAAGTCAACCTACTCGACAAGTGAGGTCCCAGGAAAGGTCCCCGATGAGCTACTTGACAAACTCTAAGGTGACCTACCAGATGAGTTCAAGGTAAGTTGGGAAGGTGAGCTACTCAGCAAGCTCAAGGTCAGAGCTGAGCTGATAAGTGAGCTCCCATGTGAGTTTCTAAGGTGAGCTATCAGGTGAGCTCCCATGTGAGTTTTTTAGTGAGCTGCTTGATGAGCTCCTAGGTGAGCTCAAGTCAAGTTCCTCGACAAGCTCACTAGTGAGCTCACAAGTGAGCTCAAGTCAACCTACTTGACGAGCTACTCGGTGAGTTCCCAGGTGAGCTACTCGAAAAACTCCGAGGTAACCTACTAGACGAGCTCAAGGTGAGTTGGGAAGGTGAGCTCCTCAGCGATCTCCCATGTAAGTTTCTGGGTGAGCTTTCAGGTAAGCTCCCATGTGAGTATTTGGGTGAGCTGCTTGATGAGCTCCTGGGTGAGCTCAAGTTGAGCTACTCGTGAGCTCCTAGGTGAGCTTAAAGTGAGCTCTCAAGGTGAGCTGTAAGGAAATCTCCCAGGTGAGTTTCTGGGTAAGCTCAAGTCAAGCTACTCGACGAGCTCCTGGGTGAGCTACTTGTCGAGCTCCTAGGTGAGATGCTAGGTGAGCTCCCATGCTCAAAGGTGAGCTCAAGGCTAGTTGGCAAGGTGAGCTCAAGGTGAGTTGGAAGGAGAGCTTAAAGTGAGTTGACAAGGTGAGCTGTCAAGTGAGCTCATAGGAAATTTACTCGGTGAACTCCCAGGCAAGCCGCTAGGTGAGCTCCCAAGTGAGCTACTTAGAGAGCTCCCAAATGAGGTCCATGGCGAGCTGATCGGTGAGCTCACAAGTGAGCTCAAGTAAACCTATTCAACGAGCTACTCAGTGAGCTCTGAGGTGAGCTCAAAGGTGAGCTTGTCAGAAATCTCTAAGTTGAGACTTATATACGAGGTACCAGATGAGCTCAAGGTGAGTTGGCAAGGCTAGCTCAAAGTGAGTTGGCAAAGCTTGCTATTAGGCTAGCTCCTAGGTGAGTTACCAAGTGAGTTACTCAATAAGCTCCCAGGTGAGCTCAACTTGAGGTAATCGGTGAGCTCCCAGAAGAGCACCCACATGAGCTACTTTATGAACTATTTAGCGAGCTACTAGTGAGCTACTAGGTGAGCTCCCAAGTGAGCTACTTGATGAGGTCCCTAGTGAGTTGCTTGGCAAGATCACTAGTGAGCTCATAAGTGAGATCAAGTCAACCTACTCAGTGAGTTTCTCAGTGAACTCCCAGGTGAGCTACTCCAGAAACTCTGAGGCTAGCTACCAGACAAGCTCAAGGTGAGTTGAGAAGGTGAGCTCCTCAACGAGCTGATAGGTGAACTCCTATGTGATTTTCTGGGTGAGCTATCAGGTGAGCTCCCATTTTTTTTTGGGTGAGCTGCTTGATGAGCTCCCAGGTGAGCTCAAGTCAAGTTACTCGGAAAGCTCCTAAGGTGAGCTCAAAGTGAGCTCTAAAGGTGAGCTATTCAGGTAAGCTCCTAGGTGAGTTTCTGGGAAAGCTCAAGTTTAGCTACTCGACAAGCTCCTGGGCGAGCTGCTTTCCGAGATCCCAGCCAAGATCCTAGGTGAGATGCTCGTGAGCTCCTAGGAAAGCTCAAAGGTGAGCTCAAGGTGAGTTGGAAAGGTGAGCTCAAGGTGAGTTGGGAAGGTGAGCTCAAATTGAGTTGGCAAGGTGAGCTGTCAAGCGAGCTCCCAGGGAGTTACTCGATGAGCTCCTAGGTGAGCTCAACTCGAGCTAATCGGAAAGCTCCTAAAAGAGCTCAAGGTGAGATACTTGGTGAGCTATTTGGTGAACTCCTAGGGAAGATACAAGGTGAGCTCCCAAGTGAGTTACTTGGCGAGCTCTGAGGTGAGGTCCCCAGCTGAGCTGATCGGTGAGCTCACAAGTGAGCTCAAGTCAACCTACTTGGTGAGCTACTTGGTGAGCTCCCAGGTGAGCTATTAAGCAAGCTCCTAGGTGAGCTGTTAGGTGAGCTCCTAGGTGAGCTACTTGGAGATTTTCTCGATGAACTCCATGGTGAGCTACCAGATGAGCTCAAGGTGAGTTGGAAATGTGAGCTCCTTAGCGAGCTCAATGAGAGCTGGCAAGGTGAGCTCCCATGTGATTTTAAGGCATACAAGGCAAGCTGCTTAAAACACTCACGTGTGAGCTCAAGTCAAGTTACTTGGTGAGCTCTTGGAAAAGCTCAAGTAAGATGGCAAGGTAAGCTGTAAGCTGAGCTACCAAGTGAGTTTCTGGGCTAGCTCAAGTCGAGCTACTCGATGAGCTCCTAGGTGAGCTACAAGCCAAGATCCTAGCTGAGATCCTATGTGAGCTACTCTCTGAGCTCCTAGGTGAGCTCAAAGGGAAGGTTGTTGGTAATCTCAAAGGTGAGCTTACATGCGAGCTAAAGATGAGCTCAAGGTGAGTTGGCAAGGTGAGATCAAGTTGAGTTAGAAGGTGAGATCAAGGCTAGTTGATAAGGTGAGATGTCAAGGTGAGCTCCCAGGTGAGTTACTCGATGAGCTTCCAGGTGAGCTCAACTCGATCTAATTGGTGAGCTCCTATAAGAGCTCCCAGGTGAGCTACTTGGTAATCTAGTTGGTGAGCTTCTAAGTGAGTTGCTAGGTGAGGTTCTAAGCAAGCTAATTGGTGAGATCCTAGATGAGGTCTCTGGTGAGCTACTTGGTGAACTCACAAGCAAGCTCAAGGTGAGTTGGAAAGGTGAGCTCCTTAGTGAGCTCAAGGTGATCTCCCATGCGAGTTTCTAGGTGATCTATAAGGTGAGTTTCTAGGTGAGCTCAAGGTGAGCTATCAGGTGATCTCCGAGGTGAGTTTTTGGACAAGCTCAAGTTGAGATACTTGCCAAGCTCCCAGCTGAGCTCCTAGGTGAGCTGCTTAATGAGCTCCCAAGGGAGCTCAAAGGCTAGCTTGTCGGAAATCTCTGAGGTGAGCTTACAAACTACCAGTGAGCTCAAGGTGAGTTGACAAGGCAAGCTCAAGGTGAGTCAGGCAAGGCAAGCTCAAGGTGAGTTAGTAAGGAAAGCTATCAGGTGAGCTCCTAGATGAGTTCCAAGGTGAGTTACTCGATGAGCTCCCATGTGAGCTCAACTTGAGTTGATTGGTAAGCTCCTAGAAGAGCTCCCAGGTGAGTTACTTGGCAAGTTATTCAGCGAGCTCCCAGCCGAGCTCCCAAGCGAGCTACTTGGAAAGCTCCCAAGTGAGGTCCCTAGTGAGCTGCTCGGTGAGCTCACAAGTGAGCTAAAGTCAACCTAATTGGTGAGCTTCTTAGTGAGCTCCCAATCAAGCTATTAGGGGAGCTCCCAGGTGAGCTACTTGGTGAGCTTCTTGATGAACTCTGAGGTGAGCTACCAGACAAGCTCAAGGTGGGTTGGCAAGGTGAGCTCCTGAACGAGCTTAAGGTGAGCTGTAGGTGAGCTCCCATGAAATTTGGTAAGGTGAGCTCCCATGTGAAATTGTGAGCTACTTGATGAGCTCCTAGGTGAGCTCAAGTCAAGCTACATGATGAGCTTTTAGGTGGGCTTAAGGTGAGCTGGCAAGGTGAGCTATCAAGTGAGCTTCTAGGTGAGCTAAGTTTTTGAGCTCCTAGCTGAGCTCCTAGGTGAGCTCCCATGTGAGTTTTATGGTGAGCTACTTGATGAGCTCCTAGGTGAGCTCAAGTCAAGCTGCTCGATGAGCTCCTAGGCAGGCTCAAGGTGAGCTAGAAAGGTGAGCTATCAAGTGAGCTTCTAGGTGAGCTACTTTCTGAGCTCCTAGCTGAGCTCCTAGGTGAGCTCCCAGGTGATCTCAAAGTCAAGATTGTTGGTAATCTCTGAGGAGAGATTACATGTAAGGTACCAGATGAGCTCAAGGTGAGTTGGCAAGGTGAGCTTAATGTGAGTTAGCAAGGAAAACTCAATGTAAGTTGGTAAGGTGAGCTATCAGGTGAGCTCCTAGTCGAGTTCCTAGGTGAGTTACTCGACGAGCTCCTGGGTGAGCTCAACTCAAGTTGATCAGTGAGCTCCTAGAATAGCTCCTAGGTGAGCTACTTGGTGAGCTGTTTAGGCGAGATCCAAGGAGAGCTACTAGGTGAGCTCCCAAGCAAGCTACTTGGTGAGCTCCCAGGTGAGGTCCCTGATGAGCTACTCGGTGAGCTCATAAGTGAGCTCAAGTCAACCTACTCAGTGAGCTCATAAGTGAGCTTCCAGGTGAGCTGTTAGTCAAGCTCACTGGTAAGGTACTAGGTGAGCTACTCGATGAACTCTAATGTGAGCTACTCAGCATGAGCTCAAGGTGAGTTGGTAAGGTGAGCTCCCATGTGAGTTAGGGGAGATCACATGCGAGCAAGGTGAGCTGTCAGGTGAGCTCCCATGTGATTTTTTGGGCAAGCTACTTGATGAGCTCCTGGGTGAGCTTAAATCAATCTTCTTAATGAGCTCTTGGGTGAGCTCAAGTTGAGCTACCAAGGTGAGCTATTCAGGTGAGCTCCCAGGTGAGTTTCTGGGTAAGCTCAGGTCGAGTTGCTTGATGAGTTCCTGGGTGAGTTACTTGTCCGAGCTCCCAGCCGATTTCTTAAGTTAGCTTCTCAGTAAGCTCCCAGGTGAGCTCAAAGGTGAGATTTTCGATAATCTCTAAGGTGAGCTTAAATACGAGCTACCAGATGAGATAAAGGTGAGTTGGCAAGGTGAGCTCAAGGTGAGTTGGTAATGCAAACTCAAGGTGAATTAGCAAGGTGAGCTGTCAGGTGAGCTCCCAGGAAAGTTTCCATGTGAGTTACTCGATGAGCTGCCAGGTGAACTCAACTCAATCTTATCAGCGAGCTCCTAAAAGAGCTCCTAGGAGAGCTACTTGGTGAGTTTTTTGGCTGAGCTCCCAGGTGAACTGCTAGGTGAGCTACTTGGTGAGCTACTAGGACGAGGTCCTCGCTAAGCTACTCGATGAGCTCACAAGTAAGCTCAAGTTAACCTACTTGGTGAGTTACTTGGTGAGCTCCCAGGCGAGCTACTAGGTGAGCTCCCAAGGTGAGCTACTTGGTGACAACGAACTCATAGGTGAGCTACTAGATGCGCTCAAGGTGAGTTGGCAAGGTGAGCCTTAGTGAGCTCAAGGTGAGCTAATAAGGTGAGCTGACAAGTGAGCACTCATGTCGAGTTGGTAAGGTGAGTTGTCAGGTGAGCTCCCATTCAAGTTTTCAGGTGAGTTGCTTGATGTGCTCCTGGGAAAGCTCAAGTTGAGCTACTCTACAAGCTCCTGGGTGAGCTTTTTACTAAGTTCCCAGCCCAGATCCTAGGTGAGCTACTCCATGAGCTCCCAAGTGAGCTCAAAGCTAAGCTTGTTAGCAATCTCTAAGGTCAACTTACATGCACGCTACAAGATGAGCTCAAGGTGAGTTGACAAGGTGAGTTCAAGGAGAGTTGGCAAGCTGAGCTCAAGTCGAGTAGGAAAGGTGAGCTGTCCCTCCCAGTTGAGTTCACAAGTGAGTTACTCAATAAGCTCCTAGGTGAGCTCAACTTGAGCTTATCAACGAGCTCCTAGAAGTTCTGCTAAGTGAGCTACTTGGCAAGATATTTTGTGAGTTACCAAGCAAGATGCTAGGTGAGTGATCTACATCGTAAGCTCCCATGTGAGGTCTCAATGAGCTACTCGGTGAGCTCACAAGTCGAGCTCAAAAGAGAGGTCAAGTTAACCTACTTGGCGAGGTGCTCTATGAGCTCCCAGGTGAGCTGTTGGGTGAGCTCTCTGGTGATCTACTTTGGTGAGCTACTCAACGAACCCCAAGGTTAGCTACCAGATGAGATCAAGGTGAGTTGGCAAGGTGAGCTACTCAGTGAGCTCAAGGAGAGCTAGTAAGGTGATATTGTAAGTGAGCTCCCATGTAAGTTTTCGGGTGAGCTACTTGATGAGCTCCCGGGTGAGTTCAGGTCGAGTTCTCAAAGAACTCTTAGATGATCTATCATGTGATCTCCCAAGTGAGTTTCTAGGTAAGCTCAAGTCGAGCTTCTCGATGAGCTCCTAGGTGAGTTGCTTACCGAGCTCCCAGCCGAGCTACTAGGTGAGCCACTCGGTGAGCTCCCATGTTATCTCAAAGGTGAGCTTGTTGGTAATCTCTGAGGTGAGCTTACATGCGAGCTACCAGATGAGCTCAAGGTGAGTTGGTAAGGTGAGCTCAAGGTGAGTTGGTAAGGTGAGCTCTATGTGAGTTGAAAAGGTGAGCTGTTAGTAGAGCTCCCAGGTGATCTCTAAGTGAGTTACTCGATGAGTTCCTAGGTGAGCTTAACTCAAGCTGATCAGTGAGCTCCTAGAAGAGCTCCTAGGTGAGCTATTTGGTGAGCTATTCAATGAGCTCCCAGGTGAGCTGTTAGGTGAGCTCCCAACTTAGCTACTTGGCAAGCTCCTGGGTGAGGTCCCTGATGAGCTCACAAGTAAGCTCAAGTAAACCTACTCAAAGAGATACTTGGTTAGCTCCTAGGTGAGCTGCTAGGAAAGCTTCCAGGTGAGCTATTAGGTGAACTCCCAGGTGAGCTGTTAGGCGAGCTTCTGGGAAAGCTACTTGGTGAGCTACTCAACAAACTCTGAGGTGAGCTACTAGATGATCTCAAGGTGAGTTCGCAAGGTGAGCTCCTGAGCGAGCTCAAGGTAAACTAGCAAGGTGATCTAATAGGTGATTCCATGCAAGTTGGCAAGGTGAGCTATTAGGTGAGCTCCCATGCAAATTTTTGGGTCAAGCTGCTTGACAAGCTCCCAGGTGAGCTCAAGTCAAGTTGCTTGGTGAGCTCTTGGGTGAGCTCAAGGTGAGCTGAAAAGGTGAGCTATCAGGTGAGCTCCAAGGTGAGTTTCCAAGAAATCTCAAGTTGAGCTACTCAACAAGCTATTGGGTGAGCTACTTGCCAAGCTCCTAGCCAATCTCCTAGGTGAGCTACTTGGTGAGCTCACAAGTGAGCTCAAAGTCTAGCTTGTCAGCAATATCTAAGGTGAGCTTACATGTGAGCTACCAGATGAGCTCAAGGAGAGTTGGAAAGGTGAGATTTCAGGTGACCTCCTAGGTGAGTTCCCAGGTGAGTTACTCAATGAGCTCCCAGGTGAGCTCATCTTGATCTGATCAGTGAGCTCCTAGATTAGCTACTCAGTGAGCTCCTAGGTGAGTTACTTGACAAGCTCTTGTGTGAGCTCAACTCGAGCTAATTGGTGAGCTCCTAGAAGAGCTCCAAGGCTAGCTACTTGGTGAGTTATTCGTTAAGCTCCCAGGTGAGTTGCTAGGTGAGCTCCTAAGTGAGAAACTTATCTTTCTCCCAGGTGAGGTCCTTTGCGTGCTACTGGGTAAGCTCACAAGTGAGTTGTTAGGTGAACTACTTGTATAGCTCCTAGGAGAGGTCCCTGGTGATCTGCTTGGAAATCTCACAAGTGAGCTCCCACACAAGCTATTAGGTGAGCTCCCAAGTGAGCTACTTAGTAAGCTACTTGATGAACTCTGAGGCGAGCTACCAGACGAGTTCAAGCCAAGTTAGCAAGGTGAGCTCCTCAGCGAGCTCAAGGTAAGCTAGCAAGGAAAGCTGATAGGCAAGCTCCCATGTGAGTTGGCAAGGTGAGCTCCCAAGCAAGGTTTTGGGTGAGCTACTTGATGAGCTCCTAGGTGAACTTAAGTTGAGCTACTCAGTGCAGCTCCTGGGAAAGCTCAAGGTGAGCTATCAAGGTGAGGTGTCTGGTGAGATCCCAGGTGAGTTTTTGGGTAAGCTTAAGTCGAGCTACTCGACGAGCTCCTAAGCAAGCTACTTACCGAGCTCCTTAGGTGAGATACTCGATGAGCTCCTAGGTGAGCTCAAGGGAAAGCTTTTCAGAAATCCCTGATGTGATCTTACATACAAGCTACTAGATGAGCTCAAGGTGATTTGGTAAGGCAAGCTCAAGGTGAGTTGGTAAGGTGAGCTCAAGGTGAGTTGGCAAGGTGAGCTCAAGGTGAGTTAGAAAGACAAGCAGTCAGGTGAGCTCCCAGGTGAGTTCCCAGGTGAGTTACTTGATGAGCTATCGGGTGAGCTCAACTCGAGCTGATTGGTGACCTCCCAGAAGATCTCCCATGTGAGGTACTTAGCGAGCTATTTGGAGAGCTCCCAAGCAAGCTACTAGGTGAGATCCCAAGCAAACTACTTCATGAGCTCCTAGGAGAGGTCCCTTGGCAAGCTTCTCAGTGAGATCACAAGCAATCTCAAGTAAGCCTACTTGGTGAGATAGCTCAATATAGCTCCTAGGTGAGCTGTTAGGAGATCTCCTAGGTGAACTACTTGGTGAGCTACTCAATGAAATTTGAGGTGAGCTACCAGATGAGCTCAAGGTGAGTTAGAAAGGTGAGCTCCTCAGTGAGCTCAAGTCGAGCTCAGCAAGGTGAGCTGATAGGCGAGCTCCCATTCGAGTTGGAAAGGCAAGCTATTAGGTGAGCTCCCATGTAAGTTTTTGGGTGAGCTAATTGACGAGCTCTCAGGTGAGCTAAAGTCGAGCTACTTAGTGAGCTCCTCGGTGAGTTCAAGCTGACCTAACAATGTGACCTGTCAGGTGAGTTTTTGGGAAAGCTCACATTGAGCTTCTCGATGAGCTCCTGGGTGAGCTACTTACCGAGCTCCCAATTGAGCTCCTAGGTGAGCTCTCAAGCTAGCTCAAAGGTGAGCTTGTTGGTAATCTTTGAGGTGAGCTTACCTATAAGCTACAAGATGAGCTCAAGGTGAGTTAGTAAGGTGAGCTCAAGGTGAGTTAGTAAGGAGAGCTTTCAGGTGAGCTCTCAGGAAAGTTCCCATGTAAGTTACTTGATGAGATCCCCAGTGAACTCAACTCGAGCTGATCAGAGAGCTCCCAGAATATCTCCTAGGTGAGCTGATTGGTGAGATATTTGGTAAACACCCAGGTGAGATACTTGGTGAGCTCTAAGGTGAGGTACCTGGTGAGCTACGTGAACGAGCTCACAAGTGATCTCAAGTCAACCTACTCAGTGAGCTACTCAGTGAACTCCCAGGTGAGATCCTAGGCAACCTGTTAGGTGAGCTCCTAGGTGAGCTACTTGGCGAGCTACTAAAAAAACTTCAAGGTGAGCTACCAGAATGAGCTCTAGGTGAGTTAGCAAGGTGAGCTCCTCAGTAAGCTCAAGGCGAGCTCAGATGTGAGGTTGCAAGGTGAGATGTTAAGTGAGCTCCCATGTGAGTTTTTAGGTGAACTACTTGATGAGCTCCTGGGTGAGCTCAAGTCAAGCTACTCGGTGAGCTCCTAGGCGAGTCCAAGGTGAGCTGGCAAGGTGAGCTATCAGGTGAGCTGGCATGTGAGTTTCTAGGTAAGATCACATTGAGCTTCTTGAGGAGCTCCTAGGATGAGCTACTTACCAAGCTCCTAGCCGAGCTCCTAGGTGAGCTACTCATTGATCTCCTAGGAGAGCTCAAAGGTGAGCTTGTCGATAATCTTTGAGGTGAGCTTACATGCGAGCTACCAAATGAACTCAAGGTGAGTTGGCAAGGTGAGCTCAAGGCGAGTTAGCAAGGTGATTTCAAGATGAGTTGGCAAGGAAAGCTGTCAGGCGAGCTCCTAGGTGAGTTCCCAGGTGAGTTACTCAACAAGCTCCTAGGTGAACTCGACTCGAGCTGAGTTAGTGAGCTCCCAAAAGAGCTCCCAGGTGAGCTACTTGGTGAGGTATTCGGTGAGCTGCTAGGTGATCTCAAAAGTGAACGACTTGGAGAGATCCTATGCGAGGTCCCTGGTGAGCTGCTCTTTGAGCTCACAAGTGAGCTCAAGTCAACCTACTCGGTGAGCTCCTAGGCGAGCTATTAGGTGATCTCCCAGGTGAGATACTTAGCGAGGCTGCTCAACAAATTCATTGGTGAGCTACCAAACTTGCTCAAGGTGAGTTGGCAAGGTGACCTACTTAGGGAGCTCAAGGTGAGCTGACAAGGTGAGCTGATAGGTGAGCTCCCATGCAAGTTGGCAAGGTGAGCTATTAAGGAAAGTCTCCCATTTAATTTTTTAGGTGAGTTACTTGACGATCTCCTGGTTAAGGTCAAGTCGAGCTACTCAGAGAGCTCCTAGGTGAGATCAAGGTGAGCTGGCAAGATAATCTATCAGGAAAGCTCATAGGAGAGTTTTTGGGAAAGCTCAAGTCAAGCTACTCTACGAGCTCCTAAGCGAGTTACTTGCCAAGCTCCCAATCTAGCTCCTAGGTGAGCTACTTCGTGAGCTGCCAAGTGAGCTAAAAGGTGAGGTTGTCAGTAATCTCTGAGCTCAACTTACATGTGCACTACCATATGAGCTCAAGGTGAGTTGGTAAGGTGAGATCAAGGAGAGTGGGGCAAGGTGAGCTCAAGGTGAGGTTACAATTCGAGCTATCAGGAAAGCTCCCAGGTGAGTTCCCAAGTGAGTTACTCAATGAGCTTCTAGGTGAGCTCAACTCGAGTTGATTGGTGAGCTCTTAGAAGATCTCCTAAGTGAGCTATGTCACAAAATCCTAGGCGAGGTCCCCGGTGAGCTTCTTGGTGAGCTCACAAGTAAGGTCAAGTCAACCTACTCAGTGAGCTACTCCATGAGATCCCAGGTGAGCTATTAGGTGAGCTCCTAGGTGAGCTACATGGCGAGCTACTCGATAAACTATGAGGTGAGCTACCAGATGAGCTCAAGGTGAGTTAGCAAGGGGAGCTCCTTAGCAAGATCAATACGACTTGGTAAGGTGACCTGATAGGTGAGCTCCCATGTGAGTTTTTAGGTAAGCTTCTTGATGATCTCCCAGGGGAGCTCAAGTCAAGCTGCACGGTGAGCTCCTGGATGAGCTATCACGTAAGCTCTAAGGAAAGTTTCTGGGAAGCTCAAGTCAAGTTACTTGATGAGCTCTTGGGTGAGCTGCTTTCTGAGCTCCAAGATGAGCTCCTAGGTGAGCCACTCAGTGAGCTCCCATGTGAGCTCAAAGGTGAGCTTGTAAGTAATCTCTAAGATGAGCTTATATGCGAGCTACCAGATGAGCTCAAGGAGAGTTGGCAAGGTGAGCTCAAGGGGAGTTGGCAAGGTGAGCTCTAGGAAATGGCAAGGTAAGCTGGCAAGGCAAGCTCCCAGGTGAGTTCCTAGGTGAGTTACTCGATAAGTTCTTAGGAAATCTCAACTCAAGCTGATCAGTGAGCTTTAAAAAGAGCTCCTAGGTGAGCTACTTGGTGATATGTTTGGTGAGCTCCCACATGAGCTACTAGGTAAGCTCCCAAGTGAGCTACTCAGTGAGCTACTCGATGAGCTCCTAGGTGAGTTGTTAGGAAAGCTCCCAAGAAAGCTATTAGGCAACCTCTTAGGTGAGCTGTTAGGTGAGCTCTTAGGTGAGTTACTTGGTGAGATACTCAACTGAACTCTGAGGTGAGGTACCAGACGAGCTCAAGGTGAGTTGAAAAGGTGAGCTCCTCAGTGAGCTCAAGGCAAGCTAGCAAGGTGAGTTGATAGGTGAGCTTCCATGTGAGTTGGTAAGGTGAGCTGTCAGGTGAGCTCCCATGCAAGTTTTTGGGTGAGCTACTTGATGAGCTCCCAGGTGAACTCAAGTTGAGCTGCTCAGTGAAAGCTCCTAGGTGAGCTCAAGGTAAGCTGGCAAGGTGAGCTATCAGGTGAGCTCCAAGGTGAGTTTTTGAGAGAGCTCAAGTTGAGCTACTTAACGAGCTCCTGGGTGATCTTCTTACCAAGCTCCTAGCCTATCTCCTAGGTGAGCTACTCGGTAAGCTCACAGGTGAGCTCAAAGGTGAGCTTGTAAGAAATATCTTAGGTGAGCTTACATGTGAGCTACTAGATGAGCTCAAGGTGAGTTAACAAGGTGAGCTGTCAGGTGAGTTCCCAAGTGAGTTACTTGATGATCTCCCAAGTTGAGCTAACTTGAGCTGATCAAGCAAGCTCCTAGGTGAGTTCCCAAGTGAGTTACTTGTGAGTCCCAGGTTGAGCTCAACTTGAGTCCCATCGTGAGCTCCCAGGCGAGCTCCCAAGTGAGCTACTTGGTGAGATCCTAGGTGAGATCCTCTGTGAGCTACTAGGTGAGCTCCCAAGTGAGCTACTTAGTGAGCTCCTAGGTCAACCTACTTGGTGAGCTACTCGGTGAGCTCCCACGTTCAAGCTCCCAAGTGATCCTACTCGGTGAGCTGCTCAACAAGCTCTGAGGTGAGCTCCATAGGTGAGCTCCCAAGTTAGGTGAGCTCCTCAGTGAGCTCAAGGTGAGCTGCAAGGAAAGCTCCCATCCGAGTTACCTAAGGTGAGCTCAAGTGAGCCTCCTTGATGAGTTCCCAGGTGGAAGCTATTAGGTGAGCTCTTAGGTGAGTTGTTAGGTAAGCTCCCAGGTAAAGTATTTAGGTGAGCTGCTTAACAAAGCTCTAAGAAAGCTCAAGTTAAGCTACTCGATGAGCTCCTTGGTGAGCTACTTATCGAGCTCAAGTTGAGCTACTCGGTGAGTTCCTGGGAAGCTCAAAGGTGAGCTTGTCAGTAATCTCTGAGGTGAGCTTACATGTGAGCTACCAGATGATCTCAAGGTTAGTTAGCAAGGTGAGCTCAAGGTGAGTTTAGACAAGGTGAGCTCAAGGTGAGTTGGCAAGGTGAGCTATCAAATGAGCTCCTAGGTGAGTTCCAAGGTGAGTTACTTGATGAGCTCCTAGGTGAGCTCAACTTGAGTTGATCAGAGAGCTCCCAAAAGAGCTCCTAAGGTGAGCTACTTGGTGAGCTATTTGGTGAGCTCCCAGGTGAGCTACTAGGTGAGCTCCCAAGTGAGCTACTTAGTGAGCTCCCAGATCGAGGTCCCCAATGGGCTCACAAGGCTAGCTTAAGTAAGCTACTTAGTGAGCTGTTAGGTGAGCTCCCAGGAGAGCTAGGCAAGCTCCTAAGTGAGCTCCCAGGTGAGCTCCTAGGTGAGCTGTTAGGTGAGCTCCCAGGTAAACTACTTGGTGAGCTGCTCGACAAACTTTGAGGTGAGCTACCAGGTGAGTTGGTAAGGTGAGATCCTTAGCTGAGCTCAAGTTGAAAGCTACCAGGTGAGATGATAGGAAAGCTCCATGTGAGTTGGCAAGGTGAGCTGTCAGGTGAGCTCCCATGTGAGTTTTTAGGTGATCTTCTTGATGAGCTCCTGAGTGAGCTCAAGTTGAGTTGCTCGGTGAGCTCCTTACTCAAGGCAAGCTAGCTGAGCTCCTAGGTGAGCTACTGAGTTGAGCTCACAAGCGAGCTCTAAGGTGAGCTTGTTGCGGAGATCTCTGAGCTCCTAGGTGAGCTTACATGTGAGCTACCAGATGAGCTCAAGGTGAGTTGGTAAGGTGGTCAAGGTGAGTTAGGTGAGCTCAAGGTGAGTTCCCAAGGTGAGCTACTTAGATGAGCTCCTAGGTGAGTTCTTAACTTGAGTTACTTGGTGAGCTCCTTGGTGAGCTCTAAGCTCGAGCTGAGCTCGGTGAGCTATTCAAAAGAGCTCCCAGGTGCCAAGCTACTAGGAGATGTTCAAGCTCCCAAGTGAGCTACTAGGAAAGCTGAGCCAAGCAAACTAGGTGAGCTCCCAGGTGAGCTACTCTCAGTAAAGCTCACAAGCTGAAAGTGAGATCAAGTCAGCCTACTCAGGAAAGCTACTCAAGGTGAGCTCCTAGGTGAGCTATTAGGTGAGCTCAGGTGAGCTACTTAGATGAGCTCCTCAATGAACTCTGAGGTGAGCTACCAGATGAGATCAAGGTGAGTTGGCAAGGTGAGCTCCTCAGTGAGCTCAAGGTGAGCTCAAAGGTGAGCTGATTGGTGAGCTCCCATGTGAGTTTTTCAGGAGGAGCTACTTAGATGAGCTCCCATGGTGAGTTCCTAGGTGAGCTGCTCATGAGATCCTGGGTGAGCTCAAGGCAAGATGAGCTTATCAGGTGAACTTAGAAGGTGAGCTCCCAGGTGAGTTTTCAAGAGCTCAAGGTGAGTTGTTGAGGCAAGCTCCTTAGGTGAGCTTACTGGTGAGCTCCCAAGTGAGCTCCTAGTTAAGTCAAGCTCCCAGGTGAGTTACTCAACGGTCCTCATTTGGCAGGTGAGCTCTTAGGTGAGTTAGTTAAGGTGAGCTCCCAGGTGAGCTTGGCTTCCTAGGTGAGCTACTTACTAAGGTCCTGAGCTACTTGGTGAGCTCCAAGCGAGGAGCTACCTTACCAAGCTCCTAAGTGAGCTGGCCAGGTGAGCTCCTCAAGTGAGCTCAAGGTGAGCTACTCAGGTGAGCTACTCGATGAGCTCTTAGGTGAGCTATTAGATGAGCTCCCAGGTGAGTTTTTAGGTGAGCTCAAGGTGAGCTGTTAGGTGAGCTCAAGGTGAGTTGGCAAGGTGAGCTATAAGGTGAGCTCCCAGGTGAGTTGGCAAAGGTGAGTTCCTCAGCTAGCTCAAGTGAGATCTGCAACTTGGCAAGACTGCAAGTTACTTTCAGGTGAGCTCCCATGTGAGCTCCTAGGTGAGCTACTCTTTGTGAGATCCTAGGTGAGCTCAAGGTGAGCTACTTGGTGAGCTCCTGAGGTTAGCTTTCAAGTGAGCTGTTGGTAATCTCCTAGGTGAGCTCAAGGTGAGCTAGCAAGGTGAGCTATCAGGTGAGCTCCTAGGTGAGTTCAAGGGAAAGCTCAAGTTGAGATGCTTGATGAGCTCCTAGGTGAGCTTGAGCTTATCAATAAGTGAGCTTGATCTTCAATGTAAGCTACCATATGAGCTCAAGGTGAGTTGGTAAGAGCTCAAGGTGAGTTGGAAAGGTGAGCTTAAGGTGAGTTGCAATGTGAGCTATCAGGTGAGCTCCCATGTGAGCTGCTAGGTGATCTCCTAAGTGAGCTACTTGGTGAGCTCCCAGGCAAGGACCCTGGTGAGCTGCTCAGTGAGCTCACAAGTGAGCTCAAGTCATCTTACTTGACAAGCTACTCAGTGAGCTCCTAGGTGAGCTGTTAGGTGAGCTCCCAGGTGAGCTGTTAGGTTAGCTACTCAATAAAACTCCGAGGTGAGCTACTCAGATGAGCTCAAGGTGAGTTGGCAAGGTGAGCTCCTCAGTGAGCTCAAGGTGAGCTTAAGGTGAGCTGATAGGAGAGCTCCATGTGAGTTGGTCAGGGTGAGCTATCAGGTGAGCTCCTATGTGAGTTTTTAGGTGAGCTACTTGATGAGCTCTCAGGTGAGCTTAAGCAAGGTGCTTGGTGATGTCCTAGGTGAGCTCAAGGTGAGCTATCAGGTGAGCTCACAGGTGAGTTTCTAGGGAAGCTCAAGTCTAGCTACTTGACAAGCTCCTAGGTGAGCTTCCTGGTCAAGCTCCTAGTCTGAGCTCCTAGGTGAGTTACTTGGTGAGCTCCTAGGTGAGCTTGTTAGAAATGAGATCTGAGGTGAGATTACATGTGAGCTACCAGATGAGCTCAAGGTGAGTTGGCAAGGTGAGCTCCCAAGAGCTCCTAGGTGAGCTACTTGAGCTCAAGGTGAGCTTCAAGGTGAGCTCCTAGGTGAGTTCCCAAGTGAGCTACTTGGTGAGCTCCTAGGCAAGCAGTCAACGTCAAGCTTCTCGGTGAGCTCACTAGGTGAGCTCACCAAGTAAGCTACAGGTGAGCTCTTGATGAGCTGCTTGGTGAGCTCCCAGGTGAGATGTTAGGTGAGCTCTTAGGTGAGCTACTTGGGAGCTCAAGGAGCTGCTGAAGGTGAGCTCCAGACAAGCTCAAGGTGAGCTGGCAAGGAAAGCTCATAGTCAAGCTACTCACGTGAGTTTCTGGTGAGCTCCCAAGTGAAGCTCCTTGGTGAGCTACTTGGGTGAGCTACTTGAGGTGAGCTCTAGAAGCTCAAGGTGAGATGCTCAGGTGAGCTCCTATAGTGAGCTCAAGGTGAGCTAGCAAGGTGAGCTATCATGTGAGATCCCAGGTGAGTTTCAGGTGAGCTACTCAAAAAGCTCTCAAGGTGAGCTACCTTCCAAGCCTCAAGGTGAGCTGGCAAGGTGAGCTCTTCAGCAAGCTCAAGTGAGTTGACAAGGTGAGCTCCCATGCGAGTTGGTGAGCTCAAGTTAGGTGAGCTACTCATGTAAGTTTTTAGGTGAGCTACCTCCTATGAGCTCCTAGGTGATCTCAATTCTCATGAGTGAGCTCCTAGCTTAGCTATTAGGTGAAGTTGACAGGTTAGCTGTTAGGTGAGTTGTACAGGTGAGCTACCAGATGGCTCAAGGCGAGCTTGGACGAGCTCCTGGGTGAGCTCACTTACCAAGCTCCTAGGTGAGTTCCTAAGGTGAGCTACTCAAGGTGAGCTCCTAGGTGAGCTGTCTAGGTGAGCTTACTCAGACTGTCTCTTACATGAGCTCAACTTAGCTGATAAGAGCTCCCAAATGAGCTCCAGGTGAGCTACTTGGTGAGCTCAAGGTGAGTTGGCAAGGTGAGCTCTAGGCAAGCTCCCAAGGTGAGCTACTCAAGTGAGCTCCTAGGTGAGTCCCTGGTGAGTTATTTGGTGAGCTCACAAGTGAGTCAAGCTCAACTACTGAGAGCTTGATTGGTGAGCTCCCAAATGAGCTCCTAAGGTGAGCTACTTGTGAGATCTTTGGTGACCTCCATAGGCAAGCTACTAAGCTCCCAAGTGAGCTACTTAGCAATCTCCTAGGTGATGTCCCTAGAGCTCACACGGTGCTCAAGTCATCCTACTCGGCAAGGTGAGCTCCAAGGTGAGGTTCCAAGGCAAGTGAGCTTTTAGGTGAGCTCCCATGTGGCTGAGCTCCCATGTGAGTTACCTAGGTGAGTTGGTAAGGTGAGCTCCCATGTGAGTTTCTAGGTGAGCTACTAGGTGAGCTCTTGGGTGAGCTCAAGGTGAGCTCCTAAGGGATTTTTCAGTGAGCTCTAGGTGAGCTCAAGGTGAGCTAGCAAGCGAGTTGTCAGGTTAGCTCAGGTTTTTGGCAAGCTCCCAGTTGAGCTGCTCGACGAACTCTTGGGCAAGCTCAAAGCTGAGCTTGTCAGCCTCTGAGGTGAGCTACATGTGAGCTACCAGTGAGCTCAAGGTGAGCTTGTTGATAATTGACTGAGGTGAGCTCAAGGTGAGCTGGCAAGGCAAGCTATCAGAGCTCCCAGGTGAGGGTGAGCTTACTTGGAGCTCCTAAGCTCAACCCAAGCTGAGCTCCCAAGAGCTCCTAACTGGTGAGCTACTTGGTGAACTTCTGCCAGGTGAGTTCCTCAATGAGCTACTAGGTGAGCTCAAGTGAGCTCAGCTCCCAGATGAGGACAGCGAGCTCCAAGGTGCTACTTCTGTTAGGTGAGCTACTCAGGTGAGCTTGAGTACCCAGGTGAGCTCCTAGGTGAGCTAACTCAAGGTGAGTTGGTATGAGCTCCTCATGAGCTGGTAAGCTACTTGGTGAGCTCCCATGTGAGTTGGCAAGGCTGCCAGGTGAGCTCCCATGTGAGTTTTTGGTGATGCTTGACATAAGGTGAGCTCAAGTTGAGGTGCTCGGCAAGCTTGGCTCAAGGCAAGCTACTTGGTGAGCTCCCAGGTGAGTTTCTAGGTGAGCTCCCAGTTGAGCTACTCAATGAGCTCTAGGTGAGCTACTTGCGGAGAGCTCTCAGCTGAAGCTCCTAAGTGAGCTTACATGTGAAAGGTGAGCTCAAGGTGAGTTGGAAAGGTAAGCTCAAGGTGAGTTAGAAAGGTGAGCTCCCAGGTGAGTTGGCAAGGTGAGCTATCAGGTGAGCTCCTAGGTGAGTTCTTAGGTGAGTTACTTGACAAGCTCCTGGGTGAGCTCAACTCAAGCTGATCGGTGAGCTCCTAGGTGAGCTCAAGGTGAGCTGGCAAGATTGAGTTGTTAGTGAGCTGTTCAGGTGAGCTCCCAAGTGAGCTGCTAGGAAAACACCTAAGGTGAGCTACTTGGTGAGCTCCCAGGTGAGGTCCCCAATGAGCTTCTCAGTGAGCTCACAAGCAAGGTCAAGTCAGCCTACTCAGCAAGCTACTCAATGAGCTCCTAGGTGAGCT
Source organism: Taxus chinensis (assembly GCA_019776745.2). NCBI lineage: Eukaryota > Viridiplantae > Streptophyta > Pinopsida > Cupressales > Taxaceae > Taxus > Taxus chinensis. Next base: position 898,571,566 of record CM034151.1, on the reverse strand, counting down.
GTTAGGTGAGCTCCCAGGTGAGCTACTTGACAAGCTACTTTATGAACTGTTCTTTGAGCTACCAGACAAGCTCAAGGTAAGTTGGCAAGGTGATCTCCTCAGTGAGTTCAAGGTGAGCTAGTAAGTGAGCTGATTCGGTGAGCTCCCATGTGAGTTTTCAGGTGAGCTACTTGGTGAAGCTCCTAGATGAGCTATGAGTTCTTTAGGTGAGTTACTTGATGAAGCTCCTGGGTGAGCTCAACATGAGCTTGGCTCGGTGAGCTCCTAGAGTGATTCTTGCCCAGGTGAGCTACAAGGTGAGTTGTTTGGCAAGCTCCCAGGTGAGCTCCTTCATGAGCTCTACTTGTCAAGCTCCCAGGTGAGGTCCCTAGTGAGCTCATAAGTGAGCTCACAAGTGAGCTCATAAGTTGGCTCAAGCCATCTTACTCAACGAGCTACATGGTGAGCTCCAAGCGATCTATTAGGTGAGCTCCCAAGTGAGCTCAATGAACCAGCAGGTGAGCTACTAGGTGAGCTATTAAGGAACAGGTACTCAAGGTGAGTCTTAAGGTGAGCTCCAAGATGAGCTCAAGGTAAGATGGCAAGGTGAGCTCCTAGTGAGCTCAAGGTTCACCTGTTAGGTAAGCTCAAGGTGAGTCTGATCGGTGAGCTCCCAGGTGAGTTGTCTGGGTGAGCTATCAAGTGAGCTCCTATGTGAGTTTCCAGGTGAGCTACTCGAACGAGCTCTCAGGCGAGCTCAATTTGAGGTGCTTAGTGAAGCTCCTAGGTGAGGTGCTCGGTGAGCTCCTAGGTGAGCTCAAAGGTGAGCTTATCTTTAATCTCTGAGGTGAGCTTATATGTGAGCTACCAAATGAGCTCAAGGGTGAGTTACACATGGCAAGGTGAGCTCAAGGCAGGTTGGCAAGGTGAGCTCAAGGTGAGTTTTAGGTAATGTCAGCTCCCAGGTAAGTTCCAAAGTGAGTTACTCAATGAAGCTCCCAGGGTGAGCTCAACTCCAAGAGCTGATCATGCCAAGCTCCTAGAAGAGCTCCCTGGTGAGCTACTTTGTGAGCTATTCGGTGAGCTCCCATGTGAGCTGCTAGGATGAGATCCCAAGTGAGCTACTTGGTGAGCTCCCATGTTGAGGTCCCTAGGTGAGCTTGCTCCGTGAGAGCTCACAAGTGAGCTCCAGTCTAAAACCACTCCATGAGCTTGCTCATTGAGATCTTCTAAGTTGTGAGCTCCTCAGGTGAGCTACTTGGTAAGATTGCTTAATGCAAATTAGAGGTGAGCTACCAGATGAGTTCAAGGTGAGTTGGCCAAGGTGGGCTCCTCAGTAAGCTCAATGTGAGTTGGCAACGGGTGAACTGATAGGTGAGCTCCCATGTGAGTTAATAAGGTGAGCTATCAGGTGAGCTCCCATGTGATTTTTTGGGTGAGCTACTTGATGAGCTCTAGTCCTACTTGGTGAGTCCTGAGTGAGCTCAAGGTGAGCTGGTAAAGTGAGCTCCCGAAAGTGAGTTTCTATGTAAGCTCAAGTCAAGCTACTTGATGAGCTCCTAGGTGAGCTACTTCCTAGATACTCCTGAGCTCCTAGGTGAGCTTCTAGGTGGGCTCTTAGGTCAAGCTCAAAGGTGAGCTTGTCACCCAAATGTCTGAGGTGAGCTTATATTGAGCTACTAGCTAAGCTCAAGGTGAGTTGGCAAGGTGAGATCAAGTCAAGTTGGACAGGTGAGCTCAAGGTGAGTTAGCAAGGTGAGCAAACTGAAGGCAAGATCCAAGATGAGTTCCCAGGTGAGTTACTCGATGAGCTCCTAGGTGAGCTCAACTCAATCTGATCAGTGAGCTCCTAGAAGAGCTCACAGGTGAGCTACTTGTCGAGCTATTCAGTGAGTTTCTAGGTGAGCTGCTAGGTGAGGTTCCAAGTGAGCTACTTGGTGAGGATCCCTTCCTCACTGAGCTACCAGGTGAATCCCAAGTGAGATCACAAGTGAGCTTCAAGTCTACTCAGAGAGCTTCCTCATAAGAGCTCCCAGATAAGCTAGTTAAGCTAGGTGAGCTACTTCATCTTGAACTACTGAGGTGAGCTACCAGATGAGCTCAAGGTGAGTTGGCAAGGTGAGCTCCTCAGTGAAGGTGATCTAAGGTGGAGCTAAGGTGAGCTCCCATGTGAAGTTTTTAGGTGAGCTTGTAAGGTGAGTTTCTGGGTGAGCTTACAAGTTATCCTGAGCTCTTGGGTGAGCTCAAGGTGAGCTGGCAAGGTGAGCTGTCAGGTGATCTCTGAGGTGAGTTTCTATGACAAGCTCAAGTCAATGACGAAGCTAGGTTAGCAAAAGCTCCCAGCTGAGCTCCTAGGTGAGCTACTCAATGAGCTCCCAGGCAGCTCAAAGGTGAGCTTGTCAGTAATATTTCCAGGTGAGCTTACATGTGAGCTACGGATGAGCTCAAGGTGAGTTGGTAAGGTAAGCTCAAAGGTGAGTTGGCAGGTGCGTCTTAGCTCAAGGTGAGTTGATAAGGTGAGCTAAGTTAGGTGAGCTCCTAGGTGAGTTCCTAGGTGAGTTACTCGATAGCTCCCATGCAAGCTCAACTCGAGCTGATCGATGTAGCTCCTAGGTGAGCTACTTGGTGAGTTCTTCATGAAGCTCCCAGGTGAAGCTGCTAGGTGAGCTCCCAAGTGAGCTACTTGGCAAGCTCCCAGGTGAGTCCCTAAGAGCTACTTGGTTCGTGAGCTCACAAGTGAGCTCAACTCAACCTGACTCCATAAGTGAGCTTCTTAGATGAGCTCCCAAGTGATTTGTTATCCAAGAACTCCTAGGTGAGCTACCAGGTGAGCTACTCCATAAAATCTAAGGTGAGCTACCAGACAAGCTCAAGGTGGGTTGGCAAGGTGAGCTCCTGAGTGAGCTTAAGGTGAGCTGGCAAGGTGAGCTGATAGGTTAGCTCCCATACAAGTTGGTAAGGTGAGCTCCCATGTGAGTTTTTGGGTGAGCTACTTGATGAAGCTCCTGGGTGAGCTCAAGTCATTAGAGCTAGGCTCAGTGAGCTCCTGCGCAACTCAAGTGAGCTACTCAAGCTATTAGTGAGCTCCAAGGTGAGCTACTTTCTGAGGTAAGCCAAGCTCCTAGGTGAGCTATTTTTGAGATCCCAAAGAGCTCAAAGGTGAGCTTGTCAGTGTAGCTCAAGGTGAGATTAATGTGAGCTACCAGATGATCTCAAGGTCAGTTCATACAAGGTGAGCTTAAGGTGAGTTACTTTCAAGGTGAGCTCAAGGTGAGTTTCCAAGGTGAAGCTCAAGGTGAGCTCCTAGTAAGTTCCAGGTGAGTTACTCGATGAGAATCCTAGGTGAGCTCAACTCGAGTTGATCAGGTGAGCTCCCAAAATAGTTCCCAGGTGAGCTAAGCTTGGTGAGTTATTTGGTGAGCTCCTAGGTGAGCTACTAGGTGAGCTCCCAAGTGAGCTACTTGGTGAGCTCCTAGCATGAGGTCCCCGATGAGCTACTCAAAGCTCATAAGTGAGGTCAAGTCAACCTACTCGGTGAGCTACTAGGTGCTCCCAGGTGAGCTGTTAGGTGAGCTCCCAGGTGAGCTGTTAGTCAAGCTCCTAGGCCAGCTACTTGGTGAGCTACTCGATGAACTCTGATGTGAGCTACCAGATGAGCTCAAGGTGAGTTGGATTAAGGTGAGCTCCTTAGTGAGCTCAAGGTGAGCTGATAAGGTAGCTGATAGAGCTCCCATGTGAGTTGGCAAGGTGAGCTATCAGGTGAGCTCCCATGTGAGTTTTCAGGTGAGCTAGTTTGACGAGCTCCTGGGTGAGCTCAAGTTGAGCTACTCAGGTGAGCTCCTGGGTGAGCTCAAGGTGAGCTAGCAAGGTGAGCTGTCAGGTGAGCTCCTAGGTGAGTTTTTAGGAAAGCTCAAGTCAAGCTGCTCGATGAGTTCCTGGGTGAGCTACTTGACAAGCTCCCAGCCGAGCTCCTAGGTGAGCTGACTTGGTAAGCTCCTAGGTGAGCTCAAAGGTGAGCTTGTCGGTAATCTCTAAGGTGAGCTTACATACGAGCTACCAGATGAGCTCAAGGTGAGTTGGCAAGGTGAGCTCAAGGTGAGTTGTAAGGTAAACTCAAGGTGAATTGGTAAGGTGAGCTGTTAGGTGAGCTCCCAGGTGGTGAGTTCCTAGGTGAGCTCAACTTGAATGAGATCCTAGGTGAGCTCAACTCGAGCTGATCAGATGATCCCTGAAGAGCTCTAGGCAGCTACTTGGTGAGCTATTCAGGAGCTCCCAGGTGAACTTAGGTGAGCTCCCAAGTGAGCTACTTGGTGAGATTCCAGGTGAGGTCCCAAAGGTGAGCTGCTCAGTGAGCTCAGTGAGCTCATGTCAACCTACTCGGTGAGCTACTCAGTGAGTTCCTAGGTGAGCTATTAGGTGAGCTCCCAAGTGAGCTATTAGGTGAGCTCCAGGTGAGCTACTTGGTGAGCTATTGAGCTGAGCTCCCAGGTGAGCTGTTAGGTGATCTCAAAAGTGAACTACTTGGTGAGCTCCCAGTCTAGGTCCCTGGTGAGCTACTCGGTGAGCTCACAATTGAGCTCAAGTCCACCTACTCAGTGAGCTCCTAGGTGAGCTGCTAGGTGAGCTCTAGGTGAGCTCCTAGGTGAGCTACTTGGTGAGCTCCTAGGTGAGCTAACTCATAGGTGAGCTACCAGATGAGGTCAAGGTGAGTTGGTAAGGTGAGCTCCTTAGTGAGCTCAAGGTGAGCTAGCAATGTGAGCTGATAGATGAGCTCCCATGCAAGTTGGCAAGGTGAGCTATCAGGTGAGCTCCCATTCGAGTTTTCAGGTGAGCTACTTGATGAGCTCCCAGGCAAGCTCAAGTCGAGCTACTCTACAAGCTCCTGGGTGAGTTGCTTGCCGAGTTCCCAGCCCAACTCCTAGGTGAGCTACTCTTGTGAGCTCCCAAGCAAGCTCAAAGGTGAGCTTGTTAGCAATCTCTAAGGTTAACTTACATGCACGCTACCAGATGAGCTCAAGGTGAGTTGGCAAGGTGAGCTCAAGGAGAGTTGGCAAGGTGAGCTCAAGGAGTGAGTTGGAAAGGTGAGCTGCTTAGGCGAGCTCAAGGTGAGTTCCCAAGTGAGTTACTCGATGAGATCCTGGGAGAGCTCAACTTGAGCTGATCGGTGAGCTCCAGAAGATCTCCCAAGTGAGCTACTTGGCGAGTTGTTCTATGTGAGTTCCTAGGTGAGTTGCTAGGTGAGCTCCCAAGTGATCTACATGGCAGAGCTCCCATACGAGGTCCTCGGTGAGCTACTCAGTGAGCTGAGCTCAAAAGTGAGGTCAAGTCAACCTACTCAATGAGCTACTCCATGAGCTCCCAGGTGAGTCCTTAGGAAAGCTCCCAGGTGAGATACTTGGTGAGCTACTCAACGAACTCTTGAGGTGAGCTACTAGACAAGAGTCAAGGTGAGTTGGCAAGGTGAGCTCCTTAGTGAGCTCAAGGTGAGCTGACAAGGTGAACGTTATAGGAGCTCCCATGTGAGTTTTTAGGTGAGCTACTTGATGAGCTCCTGGGTGAGCTCAAGTCGAGCTACTCGGTGAGCTCCTTGGGTGAGCTATCACATGAGCTCCCAGGTGAGTTTTCGGGTAAGCTCAAGTCGAGTTGCTTGACAAGCTACTGAGCTACTTTCAGCTCCTAGCTCCTATGTGAGCCACTCAGTGAGCTCCCATTTGAGCTCAAAGGTGAGCTTGTTGGTAATCTCTGAGGTGAGCTTACATGTGAGCTTATGAGCTCGGTGAGTTGGTAAGGTGAGCTCAAGGTGAGTTGGCAAGGTGAGCTCTAGGTAAGTTTTCAAGGTGAGATCTCAGGTGAGTTACTCAATGAGCTCCTAGGTGAGCTCAACTCGAGCTGATCAGTGAGCTCCTAGAAGAGCTCCTAGGTGAGCTACTTTGTTCGGAGCTCCTAGGTGAGCTCCTAGGTGAGCTCCTAAGTGAGCTACTTGGTGAGCTCCCAGGTGAGGTCCCTGATGAGCTCACAAGCAAGCTCAAGTAAACCTACTTGGTGAGCTACTCAGTGAGCTCCCAGGTGAGCTGTTAGGCAAGCTCCCAGGTGAGCTATCTAGGTGAGCTCAAAGGTGAGTTGTTAGGTGAGCTCCTTGGTGAGCTGTCGAGCTGAAATCTGAGGTGAGCTACTAGATGAGCTCAAGGTGAGTTAGCAAGGTGAGCTCCTCAGCGAGCTCAAGGCTAAGCTAGCAAGGTGAGCTGATAGGTGAGCTTCTATGTGAGTTGGCAAGGTGAGCTATCAGGTGAGCTCCCATGTGAGTTTTTAGGTGAGCTACTTGACGAGCTCCCGGGTGAGCTCAAATCGAGTCACTCAGCAAGCTCTTGGGTGAGCTCAAGGTGAGCTATCAGGTGAGCTCCCAAGTGATTTTCTAATGAAAGCTCAAGTCAAGTTGCTCAACGAGCTCCTGGGTGAGCTACTTGCTGAAGCTCCTAGCCGAATCTCCTAGGTGAGCTACTCAGTGAGCTCACAAGTGAGCTCAAAGGTGAGCTTGTCAGCAATATCTGAGGTGAGCTTACATGTGAGCTACTAGATGAGCTCAAGGTGAGTTGGCAAGGTGAGCTTTCAAGTGACCTCCCAGGGAGTTCTCAGGTGAGTTACTCGATGAGCTCCCAGGTGAGCTCAACTCGATCTGATCGGTGAGCTCCCAGAAGAGCTCCCAGGTGAGCTACTTCATGAGATTATTTAGAGAGCTCCCAGGTGAGCTGCTAGGTGAGCTCCCAAGTGAGCTACTTGGTGAGCTCCCTGGTGAGGTCCCAGGTGATGCTCGGTGAGCTGAAGCTGATAAGTGAGATCAAGTCAACCTACTTGGCGAGCTACTCAAGTGGTGAGCTCCCAGGTGAGTTATTTAGGTGAGCTCCTTGGTGAGCTACTTGGTGAATACTTGATGAAATCTGAGGTGAGCTACCAGATGAGCTCAAGGTGAGCTGGCAAGGTGAGCTCCTTCAGCGAGCTCAAGGTGAGTTGGCAAGGTGAGCTCCCATCTGATTTGATAAGGTGAACTCCCATGTGAGTTTTCACATGAGCTACTTGATGAGCTCCTGGGTGAGCTCAAGTTGAGCTACTCGATGAGCTCCTGGGCAAGCTCAAGGCAAGCTGGCAAGGTGAGCTATCAAGTGAGCTCCCAGGTGAGTTTTCATGTAAGCTCAAGTCAAGCTGGTCGATGAGCTCCTGGGTGAGCTGCTTGTTGAGCTCCCAGCCTAGCTCCTAGGTGAGCTACTAGGTGAGCTCCTAGGTGAGCTCAAAGGTGAGCCATTTGGCAAGGTGAGCTCAAGGTGAGTTGGCAAGGTGAGCTATCAGGTGAGCTCCTAGGTGAGTTCCTAGGTGAGTTACTTGATGAGCTCCCAGGTGAACTCAACTCAAGCTGCTCAAAAAATCTGAGGTGAGCTACCTTCTGAGCTCAAGGTGAGTTGGCAAGGTGAGCTCCTCATCAAGCTCAAGGTGAGCTGGCAAGGAAAGCTGATAGGTGAGCTCCCATGTGAGTTGGTAAGGCGAGCTGTCAGGTGAGCTCCCATGTGAGTTTTTGGGTGAGCTACTTGACGAGCTCCCGGGTGAGCTCAAGTTGAGCTTTGCTCACCAAGCTCCTGGGTGAGTTTAAGGTGAGCTGGTAAGGTGAGCTATCAGGTGAGTTCCTAGGTGAGTTTCTAGGAAAGCTCAAGTCAAGCTACTCGACAAGCTCCTGGATGAGCTACTTACCAAGCTCCTAGCTGAGCTCCTAGGTGAGCTACTCGGTGAGATCCCAGGTGAGCTCAAAGGTGAGCTTGTCAGTAATATCTTAGGTGAGCTTACATGTGAGCTACAGATGAGCTCTAGGTGAGTTGGTAAGGTGAGCTCAAGGTGAGTTGGCAAGGTGAGCTCAAGGTGAGTTGGTAAGGTGAGCTATCAGGTGAGCTCCCAGGTGAGTTCCCAGGTGAGTTACTCGATGAGCTCCCAGGTGAGCTCAACTCGAGTTGATCAGTGAGCCCAGAAGAGCTCCTAGGTGAGCTACTTGGTGAGCTATTCATGAGCTCCCAGGTGAGCTACTAGGTGAGCTCCCAAGTGAGCTACTTAGTAAGCTCCCAGGTGAGGTCCCTAGTGAGCTCTTGGTGAGCTCACATTCGAGCTCAAGTCAACCTACTCAGGTGAGCTACTTGGTGAGCTCCAAGGTGAGCTGATTCAGGTGAAGGTTAGGTGAGCTCCTAGGTGAGCTGTTAGGTGAGCTCCTCAATGAGATATTAGGTGAGCTAACAGATGAGCTCAAGGTGAGTTGGCAAGGTGAGATCCTCAGTGAGCTCAAGGTGAGTTGATAGGTGAGCTCCCATGCGAGTTGGCAAGGTGAGTTGTCAGGTGAGCTCCCATGTGAGTTTCCAGTAAGTGAGGTCAAGGTGAGCTAGCTTGAGCTCAAGGTGAGCTAGCAAGGTGAGCTCCTAGGTTAGTTTCCTAGGTGAGATGCTGAATTCTTGGGTGAGCTCCTGGGTGAGCTAAAGGTGAGCTTGTAAGGTAGCTGTCAGGTGAGCTCCTACGTGAGTTTCCTGGCAAGCTCAAGTTGAGATGCTCAACAAATTCTTGGGTGAGCTCAAAGGTGAGCTTTTCAGCAATCTCTGAGGTGAGCTTACATGCGAGCTACCAGATGAGCTCAAGGTGAGTTGGCAAGGTGAGCTCAAGGTGAGTTGGCAAGGTGAGCTCAAGGCAAGTTGGTAAGGTGAACTGTCAGGTGAGCTCCCAGGTGAGCTGGCTAGGTGATCTCCTAAGTGAGCTACTTGGTGAGCTCCCAGGTGAGGACCCTAGTGAGCTACTTGGTGAGCTCACAAGTGAGCTCAAGTCATCTTACTTGACGAGTTGCTTGGTGAGCTCCCAGGTGAGCTGTTAGGTGAGCTCCCAGGTGAGTTGTTAGGTGAGCTACTCGACAAACTTTGAGGTGAGCTACTAGACAAGCTCAAGGTGAGTTGGCAAGGTGAGCTCCTTAGTGAGCTCAAGGTGAGCTGATAAGGCATGTGAGTTGTCATATTAGTGAGCTCCCATGTGAGTTGTCAGGGTGAGCTATTAGGTGAGCTCCTATGAGAGTTTTTTGCTCTTAACGAGCTCCTAGGTGAGCTCAAGGTGAGCTGGTAAGGTGAGCTATTAGGTGAGCTCCTAGGAAAGTTTGTAAGGAAGCTCAAGTCGAGCTACTCCATGAGCTCCTAGGTGAGCTGCTTGTTGAGCTCCCAGATTGAGCTCCTAGGTGAGCTACTCGGTGAGCTCCCATGCTGAGCTCAAAGGTGAGCTTGTTGGTAATCTCTGAGGTGAGCTTACATGTGAGCTACCAGATGAGCTCAAGGTGAGTTGGTAAGGTGAGCTCAAGGCAAGTTGGCAAGGTGAGCTCAAGGTAAGTTGGTAAGGTGAGCAAGGTGAGCTCCTAGGAAAGTTCCCAGGTGAGTTACTCGATGAGCTCCTGGGTGAGCTCGAGCTGATCAGAAGAGCTCTCCCTGTGAGCTACTTTGAAGAGCTGTTCGGTGAGCTCCTAGGTGAGCTAGCTAGGTGAGCTCCCAAGTGAGCTACTTGGTGAGCTCCTAGGTGAGGTCCCTGGTGAGCTACTCGGTGAGCTCACAAGTGAGCTCAAGTCAACCTACTTGGTGAGCTACTTGATTGAGCTCCTAGGTGAGCTGTTAGGTGAGCTCCTAGGTGAGCTACTTGGTGAGTTGCTTGATGAACTCAGAGGTGAGCTACCAGATGAGCTCAAGGTGAGTTAGCAAGGTGGCTCCTCAGTGAGCTCAAGGTAAGCTCAAGGTGAGATCTCATTCGAGTTGGTAAGGTGAGCTATCAGGTGAGCTCCCATGTGAGTTTTTGGGTGAGCTACTTGATGAGCTCAAGTTGAGCTACTCGGTGAGCTCCTGGGTGAGCTCAAGGTGAGCTGGCAAGGTGAGCTCTAGGTGAGTTTCCACACAAGCTCAAGTCAAGCTACTCACGAGCACCTGGGTGAGCTTCTTGCCAAGCTCCCAGCTGAGCTCCTAGGTGAGCTACTCAGTGGGCTCTTAGGTGAGCTCAAAGGTGAGCTTGTCTGAAATGTCTGAGGTGAGCTTATATGTGAGCTACCAGCTGAGCTCAAGGTGAGTTGGCAAGGCAAGTTGTCAGGTCTCCCAGGTGAGTTCCCAGGTGAGTTACTCGACAAGCTCTTAGGGTGAGCTCAACTTGAGCTGATCAAGCTCCCAGAAGAGCTCCCAGGTGAGCTACTTAGTGAGTTATTTGGTGAGCTCCCAGGTGAGTTGCTAGGTGAGCTCCTAAATGAGCTACTTGGTGATCTCCCAAGTGAGGTCCCTGGCGAGCTCACAAGTGAGCTGTTAGGTGAGCTCCTAGGTGAGCTATTAGGTGAGCTCCTAGGTGAGCTACTTGGTGAGCTACTCATGAACTCTGAGGTGAGCTACCAGATGAGCTCAAGGTGAGTTGGCAAGGTGAGCTCCTCAGTGAGCTCAAGGTGAGCTGGTAAGGTGAGCTCCCATGTGAGTTTTCAGGTGAGCTACTTGACGAGCTCCTGGATGAGCTATGAGTTCCTAGGTGAGTTACTCGATGAGCTTCTGGGTGAGATCAACTTGAGATGATCGTGAGCTCCCAGAAGAGCTCCTAGGTGAGCTACTTGACAAGCTGTTCAATGTGAGCTTCTAGGCAAGCTGCTAGGTGAGCTCCCAAGTGAGCTACTTGGCGAGCTCCCATGTGAGGTCCCTGGCGAGCTACTCTGAGCTCACAAGTGAGCTCACAAGCAAGCTCAAGTCAACCTACTCGATGAGCTACTCGGGTGAGCTCCTAGGTGAGCTATTAGGTGAGCTCCTAGGTGAGCTACTTGGGGAGCTACTCGACTGAACTCCAAGGTGAGCTACCAAGACAGCTCAAGGTGAGTTGGCAAGGTGATCTCCTAAGCGAGCTCAAGGTGAGCTGGCAAGGAAAGCTGATAGGTGAGCTCCCACGCAAGTTTCTAGGTGAGCTGTTAGGTGAGCTCCCATGTGAGTTTTTGGGTGAGCTACTTGACGAGCTCCCATGTGAGCTCAAGTTGAGTTGCTCGGTGAGCTCCTGTGTGAGCTCAAGGTGAGCTTGTCAAGGTGAGCTATCAGGTGAGCTCCTAGGTGAGTTTTCAGGCAAGCTCAAGTCGAGCTGCTCAAGGAGCTCCTAGGTGAGCTACTTGCAAGCTCCCAGCTGAGCTCCTAGGTGAGCTACTCAATGAGCTCCCAGGTGAGCTCAAAGGTGAGCTTGTCAAGTTCCCAATCTCTGAGGTGAGCTTACATGCGAGCTACCAGATGAGCTCAAGGTGAGTTGGTAAAGGTGAGCTCAAGGTGAGTTGGCAAAGGTGAGCTGTTAGGTGAGCTCCCATGAGTTCCCAGGTGAGTTACTTGATGAGCTCCTAGGTGAGCTCAACTTGAGCTGATCAGGTGAGCTCCTAGAAGAGCTCTCAGGTGAGCTACTTGGCAAGCTCTCCCATGAACTATGGTGAGCTACCAGTGAGCTCAAGGTGAGCTGGCAAGGTGAGCTACTCAGTGAGCTCCCAGGTGAGCTATTAGGTGAGATCACAAGGTGAGCTCCCATGAGGTGAGTTTCTAGGTGAGCTCACAAGTGAGCTCCCAAGTGAGCTACTAAGGCAAGCTCTACTCATTTGAGCTCTCCAGGTAAGGGTGAGCTTACTTGGTGAGCTACTCAGGTGAGCTCATGAGGTGAGCTACTCAGACAAGCTCAAGGTGAGCTGGCAAGGTGAGCTCAAGGTGAGTTGGCAAGGTGAGCTCCTCAGGTGAGCTCAAGGTGAGTTGATATGTGAGTTTTCATGTGAGCTCCAGGTGAGCTCCCTTGATTTTCTGGGTGAGCTTTCAGGTGAGCTCCCATGTGAGTTTTAGGGTGAGCTACTTGATGAGCTCCTGGGTGAGCTCAAGTTGAGCTACTCGGTGAGCTCCTAGGTGAGCTCTAAGGTGAGCCTGGCAAGGTGAGCTATTAGGTGAGCTCCCAAGTGGTGAACTTCTAGGCTAGCTCAAGTGAGCTACTCAGTGAGCTCCTGGGTGACCTATTAGGTGAGCTCCCAGCTGAGCTCCTAGGTGAGCTAGCTGGAGAGCTCAAAGGTGAGCTTGTTAGCAATCTCTGAGGTGAGATTACATACGAGCTACCAGATGAGCTCAAGGTGAGTTGGCAAGGTGAGCTCACCAGCTGGCTAAGGTGAGTTCAAGGTGAGTTGGCAAGGTGAGCTATCAGCTTTGTGGTGAGCTCCCAGTGAGTTTTCCTAGGTAAGTTACTTGACGAGCTCTTAGGTGAGCTCAACTTGAGCTGATCTATGTGAGCTCCCAGAAGTGAGCTCCCAAGGAGCTGAGCTACTCGAGCTATTTGAGTACTAGGTGAGCTCCCAGGTGAGCTGCTAGGTGAGCTCCTTAGTGAGCTCTTGTTAAGCTCACAAGTGAGCTCCATAGGTGAGGGTCCTAGGTGAGCTATCCTAGGTGAGCTCTACTCAGTGAGCTCTAGGTGAGCTCTAGGTGAGCTAATCAAGTTCTCTAAGTGAGATACTTGGTGAGCTACTTGATGAGCTCAAGGTGAGCTCCCAAGGTGAGCTCCCAGGCAAGCTTTAGGTGAGCTCCTAATGGCTTTTAGTGAGCAACTTGATGAGCTCCCAGGTGAGTTACTCGATGAGCTCTTGGGTGAGCTCAACTTGAGCTGATCGTGAGCTCCCAGAAGAGCTCCTAGGTGAGCTACTTAGCAAGTTATTTGGTGAGCTCCCAGGTGAGCTACTAGGTGAGCTCCCAAATGAGCTACTTGGTGAGCTCCTAGGTGCGAGCTCAAAGTGAGTTGTAGGTGAGCTACTTGAGGTGAATCTCACAAGTGAGGTCAGATGAGCTACTTGAAGCAAGGTGAGCTCAAGAGCAAGTTGGCAAGGTGAGCTCCTAAGTGAGCTCAAGGTGAGCTGGCAAGGTGAGCTCCCATGTGAGTTTTTTAGGTGAGCTAATTGATGAGCTCTTGTGAGCTACTGAGTTCCCAGGCTGAGTTACTCAATGAGCTTCTAGGTGAGATCAAAGGTGAGATGATCGAGCTACCAAGGTGAGCTCCCACAAGAGTTCCTAGGTGAGCTACTTGACAAGCTCCTATGTGAGCCTCTAGGTGAGCTACTAGGTGAGCTCCCAAGTGAGCTACTTGGTGAGCTCCCATGCGAGCTCCCAAGGTGAGCTGCTCAGTGAGCTCACTAGGAAGTGAGCTCACTTCGGCAAGCTCAAGTCAAGCTACTTGAGGTGAGCTACTTAGGTGAGCTCCTAGGCTAGCTATTAGGTGAGCTCCTAGGTGAGCTACTTGGTGAGCTACTTGAGGTGACTCTGAGGTGAGCTACCAGAAGAGCTCAAGGTGAGTTGGCAAGGTGATCTCCTAAGCGAGCTCAAGGTGAGCTGGCAAGGAAAGCTGATAGGTGAGCTCCCATGTGAGTTTCTATGGGTGAGCTGTTAGGTGAGCCCATGTGAGTAGGTGAGCTACTCCCATGTGAGCTCAAGTCGAGACTGAGTGTGAGCTCAAGGTCAGAGAAAGATCCTCCTAGGTGAGCTTTCTTGGAAAGTCAAGTTGAGCTACTCAAGTGAGCTCCTGGGTGAGCTACTTAGCAAGCTCCTAGCTGAGCTCCTAGGTGAGCTACTCGGTAACTCCCAAGTGAGCTCAAAGGTGAGCTCCTGTCGGTAATCTCTGAGGTGAGCTTACATGTGAGCTACCAGATGAGCTCAAGGTGAGTTGGCAAGGTGAGCTCAAGGTGAGTTCCCAAGGTGAGCTGTCAGGTGAGCTCCTAGGAAAGTTCTCTGAGGTGAGTTACTCATGATGAGCTCCTAAGGTGAGCTCAACTCAAGCTGATCAGGTGAGCTCCTAGAAGAGCTCAAGGTGAGCTACTTAGCGAGCTATTTGGTGGTGAGATCCAAGGTGAGTTTACTAGGTGAGCTCCCAAGTGAGCTACTTGGTGAGCTCCTAGGTGGTGAGCTACTCATGTGAGCTCCTAGGTGAGGTCCCTAGAAGCTACTCGGCAAGCTCACAAGTGAGCTCAAGTCAACCTACTCAGTGAGCTGCTCAGTGAGCTCCCAAGTGAGCTATTAGGTGAGCTCCTAGGTGAACTATTAGGAAAGCTCAATGAAATTTGAGGTGAGCTACCAGATGAGCTCAAGGTGAGTTGGTAAGGTGAGTTCCTTAGTGAGCTTAAGGTGAGCTAGCAAGGTGAGCTGATAGGTGAGCTCCCATGTGAGTTTCTAGGTGAGCTATAAGGTGACATCCCATGTGAGTTTTCAGGTGAGCTGTCAGGTGAGCTCCCATGTAAGTTTTAGGGTAAGCTGCTTGATGAGCTCCCAGGTGAGCTCAAGTCAAGCTGCTCGGTGAGCTCCTGGGCAAGCTTAAGGTGAGCTGGAAAGGCAAGCTGTCAGGTGAACTCCCAGGTGAGTTTTTGGCAAGCTCAAGTCAAGATGCTCGATGAGCTCCTGGGTGACCTATTGTACCGAGCTCCCAGCCGAGCTCCTAGGTGAGATGCTTGGTGAGCTCCCAGGTGAGCTCAAAGGTGAGCTTGTTAGTAATCTCTGAGGTGAGATTACATGTGAGCTACCAGATGAGCTCAAGGTGAGTTGGCAAGGTGAGCTCAAGGTGTGTTGGTAAGGTGAGCTTAAGGTGAGTTAGTAAGGTGAGCTATCAGGTGAGCTCCCAGGTGAGTCCCTAGGTGAGTTACTCGATGAGCTCCTGGGTGAGCTCAACTTGAGCTGATCAGGTGAGCTCCCAGAAGAGCTCCTAGGTGAGCTACTTAGTGAGCTATTCGATGAGCTCCCAGGTGAGCTGCTAGGTGAGCTCCCGAGTGAGCTACTTGGTGAGCTCCTAGGTGAGGTCCCCATGAGATACTTGGTGAGCTCACAAGTGAGCTCAAGTCAACCTACTTGGTAAGCTACTTGGTGAGAGCCTAGGTGAGCTATTAGGTGAGATCCCAAGTGAGCTGTTAGTCAAGTTCCCAAGCGAGCTACTTGGTAAGCTACTTGATGAACTCTAATAGGGGAGCTGATAGGGGATCTCCCATGTGAGTTGGTAAGGAAAGCTGTTAGGTGAGCTCCCATGCACATGTTTTTAGGTGAGCTACTTGATGAGCTCCTGGGTGAGCTCAAGTTAACCTACGCAGCAAGCTACTTGGTGAGCTCGGTGAGCTCCCAGGTGAGCTGCTTGATGAACTCCAAGGTGAGCTACCAGACAAGCTCAAGGTGAGTTGGTAAGGTGAGCTCCTCAGCAAGCTCAAGGTGAGCTATCTAGGTGAGCTGATAGGTGAGCTCCCATCTGATTTGGTAAGGTGAGCTGTCAGGTGAGCTCCCATGTGAGTTTTCATGTGAGCTACTTGAAGACTTCCCAGGTGAGCTACTTGACGAGCTCTCAGGTGAGCTCAAGTTGAGCTATTTGGTGAGCTCTTGGGTGAGGTTCAAGGTGAGCTGGCAAGGCGAGCTATCAGGCAAGCTCCCAGGTGATTTTTTTTGGCAAGCTCAAGTCAACCTAGTTGACGAGCTCCTAGGTGAGCTACTTGCCGACCTCCTAGCCAAGCTCCTAGTTGAGCTACTCGGTGAGCTCCAGACGTTCAAAGGTGAGCTTTTCCTCAAAGGTGAGGCAAGTTGGTAAGGTGAGCTCAAGGTGAGTTGGTAAGGTGAGTTAGGTGAGCTCCAGGTGAGTTCCCAGGTGAGTTACTCGGTGAGCTCCCAAGGTGAGCTCAACTGAAAGCTGTCGGTGAGCTCCCAGAAGAGCTCCCAGGTGAGCTACTTGGTGAGCTATTCAAGAGCTCCCAGGAAAGCTGTTAGGTGAGCTCCCAAGTGAGCTACTTGGTGAGCTCCTTGGTGAGGTCCCCTAGGTGAGCTACTCGGTGAGCTCACAAGTGAGCTCAAGTCAACCTACTCAGTGAGCTCCCAGGCAAGCTGTTAGGTGAGATATCAGGTGAGCTGTTAGGAAAGTTCTCAGGTGAGCTACTTGGTGAGCTACTTGATAAACTCTAAGGTGAGCTACCTTCTGAGCTCAAGGTGAGTTGGCAAGGTGAGCTCCTCAACAGCTCAAGGTGAGCTAGTAAGGTGAGCTGATAGGTGAGCTCCCATGTAGTTTGCAAGGCAAGCTGTCAGGTGAGCTCCCATGTGAGTTTTTAGGTGAGCTACTTGACGAGCTCCAGGGTGAGCTCAAGTCAAGCTACTTGGTGAGCTCCTGGGTGAGCTCAAGATGAGCTAACAAGGTGAGCTGTAAGGTGAGTTCCCATGTGAGTTTTCAAGAAAGCTAGGTTGAGCTTTAGGACGAGCTCCCAGGTGAGCTAATTAGGTCGAGCTCCTTGATGAAGCTCCTAGGTGAGCTACTTGGTGAGATCCCAGTGAGCTCAATGGTGAGCTCCTTAGTAAGCTCTTAGGTGAGCTTACTTATGCAAGCTGGCAAGGCCATATGAGCTCCTAGGTGAGTTTGGCAAGGTGAGGTCAAGGTGAGCTTAGGTGAGTGAGCTCAATGTGAGCTGAGGTGAGCTCACTGAGATTTTCCCAGGGAAAGCTCAAGGTGAGCTACTCGATGAGTTCCTAGGTGAGCTCAAGCTGAGCTGAGTTGGCAGGTGAGCTATTAGGTGAGCTCCCAGGTGAGTTCCCAGGTGAGTTACTCGATGAGCTCCCTGGTGAGCTCAACTTGAGTTGATCGGTGAGCTCCCAGAAGAGCTCCCAGGTGAGCTACTTAGTGAGCTATTTGGCGAGCTCCTAGCTGAGCTATTAGGTGAGCTCCCAAGTGAGCTACTTAGTGAGCTTCCAGGTGAAGGTCCCCGGTGAGCTACTCACATGAGCTCAAGTGAGCTACTTGTCAAGCTACTTGGAGCTCCCAGGTGAGCTGCTTAGGTGAGCTCCCAGGTGAGCTGTTAGGTAAGCTACATGGTGAGCTACTCAATAAACTCTGAGGTGAGCTACAAGATGAGCTCAAGGTGAGTTGGGGTGAGCTCCTCAGTGAGCTCAAGGTGAGCTGATAGGTGAGCTCCCATGTGAGTTGGCAAGGTGAGTTGCTTCAGGTGAGCTCCCATGTGATTTTTTAGGTGAGCTGCTTGATGAGCTCCTGGGTGAGCTCAAGTCAAGCTACTTGGTGAGCTCCTAGGTGAGCTCAAGGTGAGCTAGAAAGGTGAGCTATCAGGTGAGCTCCAAGGTGAGTTTCTGGGAAAGCTCAAGTCGAGCTCCTTGACAACTCCTGGGTGAGTTACTTGCCAAGCTCCCAGCCAAGCTCCTAGGTGAGCTTTTGGTGAGCTCCTAGGTGAGCTCAAAGGTCAGCTTGTCAGCAATCTCTGAGGTGAGCTTACATGTGAGCTAAGGATGAGCTCAAGGTGAGTTGGCAAGGTGAGCTCAATTTGAGAGTTGAAGCAAGGAGAGTTGTCAAGTGAGCTCCCAGGTGAGTTCCCAGGTGAGTTACTTCACAAGAGCTCCCAAGTGAGCTCAACTCGAGCTTATCAGGTGAAGCTCTATGAGCTCCTAAGCTAGCTACTTGGTGAGTTGTTCGGTGAGCTCCCAGGTGAGCTGCTAGGTGATCTCCCAAGTAAGCTACTTAGGTGAGCTCCTAGGTAAGGGACCCAGTGAGCTACTCAGTGAGCTCACAAGTGAGCTCAAGTCAAGCTACTCAGAAAGCTTCTCAAGTTCCCAGGTGAGCTATTGGTGAGCTCCCAGGTGAGCTATTAGGTGAGATTACTTGATGATCTCTAAGGTGAGCTACTAGATGAGCTCAAGGTGAGATGGCAAGGTGAGCTCCTCAGCAAGCTCAAGGTGAGCTGGCAAGGTGAGCTCCCATGTGAGATGGCAAGGTAAGCTGTCAGGTGAGCTCCCATGTGAGTTTTTGGTGAGCTACTTGATGAGCTCCCAAGTGAGCTCAAATCGAGGTGCTCGGTAAGCTCCTAGGGTGAGCTTAAAGTGAGCTGGTAAGGTAAGCTCCTAGGTGAGTTTCTGGGAAAGCTCAAGTTGAGCTGCTCGATGAGCTCCTAGGTAAGCTACATGTTGAGCTCTCATCCAAGCTCCTAGGTGAGCTTACATGCAAGCTACCAGATGAGCTCAAGGTGAGTTGGCAAGGTGAGCTCAAGGTGAGTTGGAAAGGTGAGCTCAAGGTGAGTTGGCAAGGAGAGCTGTCAAGATCTCCTAGGTGAGTTCCTATGTAAGTTACTCGATGAGCTCCAGGTGAGCTCAACTCGAGCTATCAGTGAGCTCCTAGAAGAGCTCCCAGGTGAGCTACTTCGTGAGTTGTTCAGTGAGCTCCCAGGTGAGCTGCTAGGTGAGCTCCCAAGTGAGCTACCTTGGCGAGCTCCCAGGTGAGGTCCCCAGTGAGCTACTCAGTGAACTCATAAGTGAGCTCAAGTCAACCTACTTGGTGAGCTACTCAATGAGCTCCTAGGTGAGTTATTAGGTGAGCTCCCAGGTGAGCTACTTGGTGAGCTACTTGAAAAACTCTGAGGTGAGCTACCAGACAAGCTCAAGGTGAAGTTGGCAAGGTGAGCTCCTCAGTGAGCTCAAGGTCAGGATGGCAAGGTGAGCTCCCATGTGAGTTTTTAGGTGAGCTATTGATGAGCTCCTGGATGAACTATGAGTTCCCACTTGAAGTTACTTGATGAGCTCCTCGGTGAGCTCAACTCAAGCTTATTAGTGAACTCCCAAAAGACCTCCCAGGCGAGCTACTTGGTGAGCTATTTTATGAGCTCCCAGGTGAGCTGCTAGGTGAGCTCCCAAGTGAGCTACTTACCAAGCTCCCAGGAGGTCCCCGGTGAGCTACTCAGTGAGCTCAAGTGAGCTCACAAGTGAGCTCAAGTCATCTTACTTGACGAGCTGAGCTCCCAGGCAAGCTCTTAGGTGAGCTCCCAGATGAGGTAAGCTGTTAGGAGCTCCCAGGTGAGTTATTAGGTGAGCTACTTGATGAAATCTAAGGTGAGATACTAGATGAGCTCAAGGTGAGTTGGCAAGGTGAGCTCCTTAGTGAGCTCAAGGTGAGCTGAAGGTGAGGTGAGGTCCCATGTTAGTTGTCAGGGTGAGCTATTAGGTGAGCTCCTATGTGAGTTTTTGGGTGAGCTACTTGATGAGCTCTCAGGTGAGCTCAAGTCAAGCTACTCGGTGAGCTCCTGGGTGAGCTCAAGGTGAAAGGTGGCTATCAGGTGAGCTCCCAGGTGAGTTTCCAAGGAAGCTCAAGTCAAGCTGCTCAACAAGCTCCTGGGTGAGCTACTTTTCGAGCTCCCAACTAAGCTCCTAGGTGAGCTACTCGATGAGCTCCCAGGTGAGCTCAAAGGTGAGCTTTTCAGCAATCTCTGAGGTGAGCTTACATGCGAGCTACCAGATGAGCTCAAGGTGAGTTGGTAAGGTGAGCTCAAGGCAAGTTTTGTAAGGTGAGCTCAAGGAAAGTTGGCAAGGTGAGCTCCAGGCAAGCTCCCAGGCAAAGTTGGCAAGGTGAGTTCCTAGGTGAGTTACTCGGTGAGCTCCCACGCGAGCTCAACTCGAGCTATCAGTGAGCTCCCAGAAGAGCTCCTTGGTGAGTTGAGCTCCTAGGTAGCTGAGGCTAGTTCCCAAGTGAGCTACTTGGAAAGCTCCCAGGTGAGGTCCCCGGTGAGCTGATCGGCAAGCTCACAAGTGAGCTCAAGTCAACCTACTAAGTGAGCTTCTCAGTGAGCTCTCAAGTGAGCTGTTAGGTGAGCTCCCAGGTGAGCTACTTGGTGAGCTACTCGACGAACTCTTAGGTGAGCTACTAGACAAGCTCAAGGTGGGTTGGCAAGGTGAGCTCCTGAGTGAGCTTAAGGTGAGTTGCTAAGGTGAGCTGATAGGTGAGCTCCCATGCAAGTTGGTAAGGTGATCTCCCATGTGAGTTTTTAGGTGAGCTACTTGATGAGCTCCTGGGGGAGCTCAAGTCGAGCTGCTCGATGAGCTCCTGGGTGAGCTTAAAGTGAGCTCAAGGTGAGCTATCAGGTGAGCTCCTGTAATGAGGAAAAGTGATGTGGCATCCCACTTGGAATCCACATCATCCTCTTCCACCCTCTCCCTTTAAAATGCAAATTACTTCCTCATTTGAGGTTGTTGAAATTTTGTTATTTGCTTCTTGGGGGTCGAATTTCCTCTTGCATTGGGAGCTTGTTCTTGTGGAAGGATCTTGGACTATTTTGCATGCTTTGCATTTGATGTTTGGGACTGATTTGTGAACAAATAATATGTTGTTTGAAAGAAAATCTCCATTATGGAGAGGTAGGGTCTTATCCCTTTATATTGTTGTTTTCTTTCCCCTTCTTGCATGTAAATTATTGAATGGTTTTTGTGGTTACATTCTTGAGGGATGGGTAGAATTCTTAGGGAATGGTGTGGAGAGAAGACTATGAGGTTTATCAGAGGAGGGATAAGGGATTTTCCATTGTTATTTGTTCTTGGGAGGGAATGTTGGTTTGGGATCCACCTAGGAAAGGAAATTGCTTGCATTTCCTACTTTGGGGGAGGTATAAGGGATAAATTTGGAGGAGGGATAAGGAGGGGTTGAGGAGGGATAAGGTTTATGGGATTGCTATGATTTTGGTGGTTTTCTTTTAGTGGATGTCCAAAATTTAACTTGGGAGGCATAAGGAGACCTCCATAGCTCTTTCTCTTGCTTGGCTTGCTTGCTTGGAGAAGGAGCCTTTGTTTTGTTTGAAATTGATTTTTGTAGTTGAGAACTACATCTTCTTGCTTTGTATTTCTTTGTGATTGTGAAATTATGCTTGTATGTGAAGAAGCCATGTTGCCATGTGTTGTATCATCATGTTCCATTCCAATATGGTTGGGGCTCGGGGGCCAATGGGGAAAGATGGCTTCTCCTTTCCCATTGGATGTTTTGGTTGGGTGGAGAGCATTGCCTTTCCCCCTTCCTTAGTGTGATTAGAAGAATGAAGAAGAATAACTCAACTTGCTTCTATTTGGAGAAGAAAGACAACAGTTTGACAGTCATCCTTTTTGTAAATTTTAAATGTAATCCTTCCCATTTCAAGTGGATGCATGTAATTGATTTGAGATGGGAAATTTTTACCTTGTAATTTGAAAGTTGTAATTGATTGTGAAATGTAAATGATATCCTATGTTTTGTATTTGAAATGAGAAAGAGTCACTTTCCCTTCCTCTGTTTAAAAAAAAAAATGATACAGTTTGTAAGTTTCAAATTGGAATGTAAAGAAAGGAGTTCAGTTGTAAACTTGTTTAAATTCAATAAAGGAATCAAAGTTCTCTTGATATACCTTGTTGCAATATTGTTGTTGAGATAGATGAATGAAATACATTACTTTCCCAATTGCATTGTTATCTTGGAAATCACCTGACTGTTAAATTTGTAATTCTGTTTTGGAAAGAGAAAACATATTAAAAAAATAGAATTGGATCTTTGAAATGAGTTGAGAAAAGTTAGAAATAAACTTTGCATATTGTATACATGTCTTTTTTGAATCAATTGGATGTCTTAGAAATGAAATGCATATGTTTTCCTTAATTGAAAATTGCATATTAAATTGTAAATTTGTGGAGAAGAGAACTCTGTTTTAAGTTCATAATTCTGGCATCTTCCTTTTTAAATAAAATGAGTAGTTCAACTTTATACTCAAAAATAAATTACGAAACTTGAAATTTATACTTAGGAAGACTTGAGGAATCCAAATTCACTAAAAAAGTCAAGAATAAATCTCCAAAACTCAAATAATTTCAATTTGGAGCTTGCATGGTCATTTTTCCCGTCAACTGTCAAAAAATTGCAAACTTGTATAAATGAAAAAATTGACTTCACTAAAGCACTCTAAACCTTCCTAGACTAGTCCCCCATGTCTGATTGACATGTTGAGTGGAGGAAGAGTTCAATTTTATAAAAATTACAAGTTTGAAAAATCACCAGTTTTAAATGTGAAACCCTGCAGATTATTTCTTAAAATGACCCTTGAAACTTCACCAAATTCTAAAATTGATGATTACTATGCAAAGAGGACTCCAAGAGATTTCCAAAAAGTCCTTATTTTCCCAAAATGGAGTTCCCAATCAAAAGTTATGGCCATTTGAAGTTTTACTTCAAATTGGCCATCCAAAACGAAAAATAAATTAATTCAACCTTAGAAAATTTAAATTTCACACTTTAGAAAAATTTCCTAAAAAGTCCCATGGCCCTGCCACCCTCTCACCCAATCAGATGATGCCATGTGGCATCTTGGAGGGGTAAATTTTGGAACTCTATCTTTTTTTGAAAATTTTCCTTGGGAAAATTTTCCCAATTTTCCCCGTAAACCCCTCAACCAATCAGAAGTTGCCATGTGGCACTTGGGAGGGTGGACTCATCTTGAAAACTTAGTTTTTGAAAAAATTTCCTTTGGGAAAAATTTCCCAATTTTCTCTGCAACTCCACATCCCTACAGCCAATCACGTTCCGACACGTGGCATGGCGGGTGCAGAAAGAAAATTCGAAAACATAACTTTTTGCTCTTAGGAAGAATTTCACTTTTTCCTCCACCCACACCCCCACAGCCAATAGGGTGTTGACACATGTCACCCTCAGAGGCATGGGCCCATGTAATTCATTTTACCTTTTAACCTCTTTTGGAAAAAAATCCAAATATTCTCCACTGCTGCCACTGGCTTGTGGCAACTAATAACAAGGTGCCACGTGGCCATTTGAGCAAGTGTGGAGGCACGGAGGGAAATTTTCCTTTGAAAATCAAGGGAAAATTTTCAAGTTTTTCCCCATGACCCACCAGCCATAAATCATGTGTTGCACGTGGTAATTTGGGCATCAGTGGGGGTGTAGAGATATTTTCTCCCTAACCCCGTGAGACCTTCAAGGGAAAATTTTCCCCTAAAAATTGGCCATAACTTGAGTTTTACAAGGAGTTAGGAACTTCTTTATCATTGCCCGGCCATGGAAAGGTGAGGAAATTTCCTATCCAATGAACCTATTTTAGGAAAGTTTTGATAAACTCTAAATGTGTGAAAAATCTAGTTGAACTTCTAGGCCTGTTTGAGAATAAGGCATGAGGGAAATTTTCTCCCTGAACCTAAGTAAAACATGTAACCCTAAATTTGGAACCTTGGTAAACTTGTTATAAGATTAAAATGGAAATATTATGTTTGGTTAATTAGAATCTATTCCAGAACCTATTTAGTTTCAAACTAGTGTCTTGCAACTTAGTTG
This sequence comes from Taxus chinensis, assembly GCA_019776745.2. Lineage (NCBI taxonomy): Eukaryota > Viridiplantae > Streptophyta > Pinopsida > Cupressales > Taxaceae > Taxus > Taxus chinensis. The sequence continues at coordinate 898,548,448 of CM034151.1, read as the reverse complement.
TAGACTCTTCTTATAAAAAAAAAATTATTCCATAATTTTCCTAATTTGTTTCTTGGTCTCAAGTGGTAGTTGAAGTGGGCATCACAAGCTACCTTCCAAGCTTGGTGAGCTCACAAGTGAGCTCAAAAGTGAGGTCAAGTCAACCTACTCAGTGAGCTACTCTGTGAGCTCCCAGGTGAGCTGTTAGGCGAGCTCCCAGGTGAGCTACTTGGTGAGCTACTCGAACTCCAATGTGAGCTACTAGATGAGCTCAAGGTGAGTTGGAAAGGTGAGCTCCTTAGTGAGCTCAAGGTGAGCTGGTAAGGTGACATTATAGGTAAGCTCCCATGCAAGTTTTTTTGGTGAGCTACTTGACGAGATCCTGAGTGAGCTGTCACACAGCTTCCAGGTGAGTTTCCAGGTAAGCTCAAGTCAAGCTACTTGATGAGCTCCTGGGTGAGCTACTTACCAAGCTCCCAGCCAAGCTCCTAGGTGAGCCACTCGGTGAGCTCCCATGTGAGCTCAAAGGTGAGCTTATCAGTAATCTCTGAGGTGAGCTTACATGTGAGCTACTAGATGAGCTCAAGGTGAGTTGGCAAGGTGAGCTCAACGTGATTTGGTAAGGTGAGTCTAGGTAAGGAAGGAGCTATCAGGAAATCTCCCAGGTGAGTTCCTATAGAGTTACTCGATGAGCTCCCAGGTGAGCTCAACTAAGTTGATCGGTGAGCTCCTAGAAGAGCTCCTCGGGTGAACTACTTAGTGAGCTATTCGAAGAGCTCCCAGGTGAGCTACTAGGAAGCTATTCCCAAGTGAGCTACTCTAAGAGCTCCCAGGTGAGGTCCCCGGTGAGCTACTCAGTGAACTCACAAGTGAGCTCAAGTCAACCTACTCGGTGAGCTGCTCAATGAGCTCCCAAGTGAGCTATTAGGTGAGATCCCAGGTGAGCTACTTGGTGAGCTACTCAACAAACTCTGAGGTGAGCTACCAGAAAAGCTCAAGGTGAGTTGGCAAGGTGAGCTCCTCAGTGAGCTCAAGGTGGGCTAGCAAGGTGAGCTCCCATGTGAGTTTTTAGGTGAGCTACTTGACGAGCTCCTGGATGAAACTATGAGTTCCCACGTGAGTTACTTGATGAGCTCCTAGGTGAGCTCAACTTGAAGCTTATCAGAAAACTCCCAGAAGACCTCCCAGGTGAGCTACTTGGTGAGCTATTTGAAAGTGAGCTACTTGAGCAGAGCTCCCAGGTGAGGTCCCTGGCAAGCTACTCAGTGAGCTCACAAGTGAGTTCACAAGTAAGCTCAGGTCATCTTACTCAATGAGCTATTTGGTGAGCTCCCAGGCAGTTTTTAGGTGAGCTCCCAGATGAGCTATTAGGTGAGCTCCCAGGTGAGCTGTTAGGTGAGCTACTCAATGAACTCTAAGGTGAGATACTAGATGAAGCTCAAGGTGAGTTGGTAAGGTGAGCTCCTCAGTGAGCTCAAGGTGAGCTGGCAAGGTGAGCTGATAGGTGAGGTCCCATGTGAGTTGTTAGGTGTGAGCTATCAGGTGAGCTCCTATGTGAGTTTTTGGGTGAGCTACTTGATGAGCTCTTAGGTGAGCTCAAGTGGAGGTGCTCGGCGAAGCTCCTAGGCAAGCTCAAGGTGAGCTGGCAAGGTGAGCTGTCAGGTGAGCTCCTAGGTGAGTTTCTAGGGAAGCTCAAGTTGAGCTACTTGACAAGCTCATGGGTGAGCTACTTGTCAAGCTCTCTAAGTTGAGCTCCTAGGTGAGCTACTCGATGAGCTCCCAGGTGAGCTCAAAGGTGAGCTTATCAGAAATCTCTGAGGTGAGCTTACATGCGAGCTACCAGATGAGATCAACGTGAGTTGGCAAGGTGAGCTCAAGGCAAGTTTGTAAGGTGAGCTCAAGGCAAGTTGGCAAGGTGAGCTATCAGGTGAGCTCCCAGGAAAGTTGGTAAGGCAAGTTCCCAAGTGAGTTACTCAATGAGCTCCCACGTAAGCTCAACTCAAGTTGATCGGTGAGCTCCCAGAAGAGCTCCCAGGTGAGCTACTTGGTGAGTTGTTCTGTGAGCTCCCAGGTGAGCTGCTAGGTGAGCTCTTAACCAAGCTACTTGGAAAGCTCCCAGGTGAGGTCCCTGTGAGCTACTTGGTGAGCTCACAAGTGAGCTCAAGTCAACCTACTTAGTGAGCTTCTCGATGAGCTCCTAAGAAGTTGTTAGAGTTGAGCTCCCAGGTGAAAGCTACTTGGTGAGCTACTCAATGAAATCTTAGGTGAGCTACTCAGACAAGCTCAAGGTGGGTTGGCAAGGTGAGCTCCTGAGAAAGCTTAAGGTGAGCTGCAAGGTGAGCTAATAGGTGAGCTCCCATGCAATTTGGTAAGGTGAGCTCCCATGTGAGTTTTTAGGTGAGCTACTTGATGAGCTCCTGGGTGAGCTCAAGTTGAGCTGCTCGGTGAGCTCTTGGGTGAGCTCAAGGTGAGCTGGTCAGGTGAGCTGTCAGGTGAGCTCCTAGGTGAGATAATTTTTGAGCTCCTAGCCTTTTTGAGCTCCCAGCCAAGCTCCTAGGTGAGCTACTTGGTGAGCTCCCAGGTGAGCTCAAAGGTGATCTTTTCGGTAATCTCTGAGGTGAGATTACATGTGAGCTACCAAGATGAGCTCAAGGTGAGTTGGTAAGGTTCGAGCTTAAGGTGAGTTAAATAAGGAAAACTCAAGGTGAGTTAGTAAGGTGAGCTCCTAGTTGAGTTCCTAGTTGAGTTACTTGATGAGCTCCCAGGAGAGCTCAACTCGAGCTGATCAGCGAGTTCCTAGAATAGCTCCCAGGTGAGCTATTTGTGAGCTCCCAGGCAAAGCTACTAGGTGAGCTCCTAAGTGAGCTACTTGGTGAGCTCCTAGGTGAGGTCCCCAATGAGCTACTCAATGAGCTCATAAGTGAGCTCAAGTCAACCTACTCACCGAGCTACTCAGTGAGCTCCCAGGTGAGCTGTTAGGTGAGCTCCTAGGTGAGCTATTAGTCAAGCTCCCAGGTGAGATACTTGGTGAGCTACTCGATGAACTCTTGATGTGAGCTACCAGATGAGCTTAAGGTGAGTTGGAAAGGTGAGCTCCTTAGTGAGCTCAAGGTGAGCTGGAAAGGTGAGCTAATAGGGAGCTCCCATGTGAGTTGGCAAGGTGAGCTGTTAGGTGAGCTCCCATGTGAGTTTTTGGGTGAGCTACTTGACAAGCTCCTAGGTGAGCTTAAGTCAAGCTACTTGACAAGCTCCTAGGTGAGCTCAAGGTGAGCTAGCAAGGTGAGCTATCAGGTGAGCTCCCAAGTGAGTTTTTAGGAAAGCTCAAGTTGAGCTACTCGATGAGTTCCTGGGTGAGCTACTTGCTGAGCTCCCAGCCAAGCTCCTAGGTGAGCTACTCGGTAAGCTCCCAGGTGAGCTCAAAGGTGAGCTTGTCGATAATCTCTGAGGTGAGCTTACATACAAGCTACCAGATGAGCTCAAGGTGAGTTGGCAAGGTGAGCTCAAGGTGATTTGGTAAGGTGAACTCAAGGTGAATAGGCAAGGTGAGCTATTAGGTGAGCTCCCACTCGATGAGCTCCTAGGTGAGCTACTTGTTGAGATCCCAGCCAAGCTCCTAGGTGAGCTCCCAGGTGAGCTCAAAGGTGAGCTTGTCAATAATCTCTAAGGTGAGCTTACATGTGAGCTACCAGATGAGCTCAAGGTGAGCTGACAAGGTGAGCTCAAGGTGAGTTGACAAGGTGAGCTATTAGGTGAGCTCCTAGGTGAGCTTCTCAGGTGAGTTACTCAGGTAAGAGAAGAGATCCTAGGTGAGCTAAACTCGAGCTGATCAGGGAGCTCCCAGAAGAGCTCTTAGGGAGCTTGTCAGTAATCTCTAAGGTGAGCTTACATGCGAGCTACCAGATTAACTCAAGGTGAGTTGGAAGGTGAGCTCAAGGTGAGTTGGCAAGGTGAGCTCAAGGTGAGTTTGCAAGGTGAGCTATCAGGTGAGCTCCAAGGTGAGTTCCCACAGGTGAGTTACTCGATGAGCTACTTGGTGAGCTCACAAGTAAGCTCAAACCTACTCAAGAGATACTCTGATCTCCCAGGTGAACTTGTTAGGTGAGTTCCCAGGTGAGCTATTAGGTGAGCTACTTGATGAACTCTAAGGTGAGCTACTAGATGAGCTCAAGGCTAGTTGGTAAAGGTGAACTCCTTAGCTTAAGGTGAGCTGAAAAGTCGAGCTGATAGGTGAGCTCCCATGTGAGTTGGCAAGGTGAGCTATCAGGTGAGCTCCCATGTGAATTTTTAAGTGAGCTACTTGATGAGCTCCCAATCAAGCTCAAGTCAAGTTGCTTGGTGAGCTCAAGGTTAGTTGGCAAGGTGAGATGTCATGTGAGCTCCCAGGTGAGTTTCTAGGGCAAGCTTAACTTGAGCTACTCGACAAGCTCCTGGGAGTTGCTTGTTGAGCTCCTAGCTAAGCTCCTAGGTGAGCTATTCAGTGAGCTCCTAGGAAGCTCAAAGGTGAGCTTGTCAGCAATCTCTGAGGTGAGCTTACATGTGAGCTACCAGATGAGCTCAAGGTGAGTTGGCAAGGTGAGCTCAAGGTGAGTTGGAAAGGTGAGCTGTCAGGCTAGCTCCTAGGCAAGTTACCAGGTGAGTTACTCGATTAAACTCCCAGGTGAGCTCAACTCGAGGTAATCAGTGAGCTCCCAGAAGAGCTCCTAGGTGAGCTACTTTGAGTTATTCAGTGAGCTAAGTGAGCTACTAGTGAAGCTCCTATGTGAGCTCCCAGGTGAGGTCCCCGATGAGTTGCTCGGTAAGCTCACTAGTGAGCTCACAAGAAAGCTCAAGTCAACCTACTCGGTGAGCTACTCAGTGAGCTCCCAGATGAGCTACTCGACAAACTCTGAGGTGACCTACCAGACTAGCTCAAGGTGAGCTCCTCAGCAAGGGTGAGCTGTTAAGGTGAGATGATAGGAAAGCTCCCATGTGAGTTTCTAGGTGAGCTATTAGGTGAGCTCCCATGTGAGTTTTTGGGTGAGCTACTTGACAAAATCCTAGGTGAGCTCAACTCGAGGTAATTCTATGAGCTCCTAGAAGAGCTCCTAGGTGAGCTACTTTGTGAGCTATTCAGTGAGCTCCTAGGCAAGCTACTAGAAAGCTCCCAAGTGAGCTACTTGGTGAGCTCCCAGGTGAGGTCCCCGATGAGTTACTCAAGAAAGCTCACTAGTGAGGTCACAAGTGAGCTCAAGTTAACCTACTTGACAAGCGAGCAAAAATAAACCTACTCAATTCAACCTACTTGACAAGTGAGCTCAAGTCAACCTACTCGATAAGTGAGCTCCCAGGTGAGGTCCCCGATGAGCTGCTTGAAAAAATCTGAGGTGAACTATCAAATGAGCTGGTGAGTTGGGAAGATCCTCAGAGCTCAAGGTGAGCTAAGGTAAGCTGATATGAGAGCTCCCATTCATGTTTCTGGGTGAGCTGTCAGGTGAGCTCCCATGTGAGTTTTTAGGTGAGCTTTCTTGACGAGCTCCCAGGTGAGCTCAAGTCGAGTTACTTAGCAAGCTCACTAGTGAGCTCATAAGCGAGCTCAAGTTAACCTACTCAGCGAGCTACTCAGTGAGCTCCCAGGTGAGCTACTCAACAAACTCTAAGGTGAGCCTACTAGATGAGCTCAAGGTGAGTTGGGAAGGTGAGCTCCTCAGCGAGCTCAAGGTGAGTTGTTAAGGTGAGCTGATAGGTGAGCTCCCATGTGAGTTTCTGGGTGACCTATCAGGTGAGCTCCCATGTGAGTTTTTGGTGAGCTACTTGACGAGCTCCCAGGGTGAGCTCAAGTTGAGCTACTCATGAGATCCTAGGTGAGCTAAGTGAGATGGCAAGGTGAGCTATCAGGTGAGTTCCTAGGTGAGTTTCCAGGCTCAAGTTGAGCTGCTCAATGAGCTCCTAGGTAAGCTACTTACTGAGCTCCTAGCTGAGCTCCTAGGTGAGATGCTCAGTGAGCTCCTAAGTGAGCTCAAAGCTGAGCTCCCAAGAAGATGAGCTTAAGGTGAGTTGGTAAGGTGAGCTCAAGGTGAGTTGGGAAGGTGAGCTCAAAGTGAGTTTTTAAGGTGAGCTATCAAGTGAGCTCCCAAGTGAGTTACTCGACAAGCTCTTGGGCGAGCTCAACTTGAGCTAATCAGTGAGCTCCTAGAAGAACTCAAGGTGAGCTATTTGGTGAGCTCCCAGGAAAGCTAATAGGTGAGCTCCCAAGTGAGCTAGTTGGCGAGCTCCTAGGTGAGGTCCTCATTGAGCTGATCGGTGAGCTCACAAGTGAGCTCAAGTTAACCTACTCGGTGAGCTACTCAGTGAGCTCAATGTGAGCTGGTAAGGCAAGCTCCCATGCAAGTTGGTAAGGCATGTTGTCAGTTGAGCTCCCATGGGAGTTTTTGGGTAAGCTACTTGATGAACTCATGGGTGAGCTCAAGTCGAGTTACTCAGCGAGCTCCTGGGAAAGTTCAAGGCAAGATGGCAAGGTGATCTCCCAGTTGAGTTTCTTGGCAAACTCAAGTCGAGCTGCTCAATGAGCTCCTAGGTGAGCTACTTGCCGAGCTCCTAGCCAAACTCCTAGGTGAGCTACTCTATGAGCTCAAAGGTGAGCTTATCAATAATCTCTGAGGTTAGATTACATGTGAGCTACCAGATGAGCTCAAGGTGAGTTGGCAAGGTGAGATCAAGTCGAGTTGGAAAGGTGAGCTCAAGGTGAGATTGGCAAGGTGAGCTGTTAGGTGAGCTCCCAAGTGAGTTACTAATGAGGTCTTGGGAGAGCTCACCTCGATCTGATTGGCGAGCTCCCAGAAGTGCTCCCAGGTGAGCTACTTGGCGAGCTGTTTGGCTAGCTTCCCAGGTGAGCTGCTAGGTGAGGTTCTAAGTGAGCTACTTGGTGAGATCCCAGGTGAGGTCCTCGGAGAGTTACTCAAAAAAATCACAAGTGAGCTCAAGTTAACCTACTCAGAGAGCTTCTCAGTGATCTCCTAGGTGAGCTACTTGGATAGTTGCTTGATGAACTCTGAGGTGAGCTACCAGATGAGCTCAAGGGGAGTTGGAAAGGTAAGCTTCTTAACGAGCTCAAGACGAGTTGGTAAGGCGAGCTCCCATGTGAGTTTCTGGGTGAGCTGTAAGGTGAGTTTCTGGGTGAGCTACTCGGTGAGCTCTTAGGTGAGCTCAAGGCGAGCTGGCAAGGTGAGCTGTTAGGTGATCTCCGAGGTGAGTTTCCAGATAAGGTCAAGTTAAGCTACTTACCAAGCTCCCAGGAGAGCTCCTAGGTGAGCTACTCGATGAGCACCTAGGTGAGATCAAAGGTGAGCTTGTTGGCAATCTCTAAGGTGAGTTTACATGCAAGCTACCAGGTGATTTGCAGGAAAGCTCAAGGTGAGTTGGTAAGGCGAGCTCAAGGTGAGTTGGTAAGGTGAGCTCAAGGTGAGTTGGTAAGGTGAGCTATTAGGTGAGCTCCTAGGTGAGTTCCAAAGTGAGTTACTCGATGAGCTCCCATGCAAGCTCAACTCGAGCTGATCAGTGAGCTCCCAGAAGAGCTCCCAGGTGAGATACTTAGCGAGTTGTTTGGTGAGCTCCCATGTGAGCTGCTAGGAAAGCTCCCAAGTGAGCTACTTGGTAAGCTACAAAGTGAGGTCCCCAGTTAGCTACTTAGAAAGCTCACAAGTGAGCTCAAGTCAACCTACTCAGCAAGCTTCTCGTGAGCTTCTAAGTGAGCTGTTAAGTGAGCTCCTAGGAAAGCTACTTGGTGAGCTACTTGACTGTTGAAACTCTGAGGTGAGCTACCAGACAAGCTCAAAGTGGGTTGGCAAGGTGAGCTCCTTAGTGAGCTTAAGGAGATCTAAATGTGAGATGATAGGTGAGCTCCCATATAAGTTGGTAAGGCAAGCTCCCATGTGATTTTTCAAGTGAGGTACTTGATGTGCTCCTGGGTGAGCTCAAGTCAAACTACTCGGTAAGCTCCTGGGCTAGCTCAAGGTGAGCTGGTAAGGTAAGCTGTCAGGTGAGCTCCTGAGTGAGCTACTTTCTAAGCTCCTAACTGAGCTCCTAGGTGAGATGCTTGGTGAGCTCCCAGGTGAGCTCAAAGGTGAGCTTGTTAGCAATCTCTGAGGTGAGATTACATGTGAGCTACAAGATGAGATCAAGGCAAGTTGGCAAGGAAAGCTTAAGGTGAGTTAATAAGGAAAAATCAAGGCAAGTTGGTAAGGTGAGCTATTAGGTGAGCTCTTAGTCGAGTTCTAGGTGAGTTACTTGACGAGCTCCTAGGTGAGCTCAACTTGAGTTGATCGGTGAGCTCCCAGAATAGCTCCTAGGAAAGCTACTTGGCATGCTTCATGAGCTCCCAGGTGAGCTCCTAGGTGAGCTCCCAAGTTACTTAGAGCTCCCAGGTAAGGTCCCTGATGAGCTACTCGGTGAGCTCATAAGTGAGCTCAAGTCAACCTACTCGGTGAGCTACTCAGTGAGCTCCCAGGTGAGCTGTTAGGTGAGCTCCAAGGTGAGCTGTTAGTTGAGCTCCCAGGTGAGCTACTTGGTGAGCTACTCAATGAACTCTGATGTGAGCTACTAGATGAGCTCAATGTGAGTTAGCAAGGTTAGCTCCTCAATAAGCTCAAGGTGACCTAGTAAGGCAAGCTGATAGGGGAGCTCCCACACGAGTTTGCAAGGTGAGTTGTTAGGTGAGCTCCCATGTGAGTTTTTAGGTGAGCTACTTGATGATCTACCAGGTGAGCTCAAACTGAGCTACTCAGTGAGCTCCTAGGTGAGCTCAAGGTGAGTCTGGTAAGGTGAGCTATCAACTAAGCTCCCAGGTAAGTTTCTGGGAAATCTCAAGTCAAGCTGCTCAATGAGTTCCTTGGTGAGTTATTTTCTGAGCTCCTAGTGAGCTACTCGGTAAGCTCCTAAAGCTCAAAGTTGAGCTTATCAGTAATCTCTGAGGTGAGCTTACATACGAGCTACTAGATGAGCTTAAGGTGAGTTGGTAAGGTGAGTTCAAGGTGAGTTGGTAAGGTGAACTCAAGGTGAATTGGCAAGGTGAGCTGTCAGGTGAGCTCCCAGGTGAGTTCCCAGGAAAGTTACTTGATGAGCTCCTGGGTGAGCTCAACTTGAGCTGATTAGTGAGCTCCCAGAAGAGCTCCCAGGTGAGCTACTTGGTGAGTTGTTTGGTGAGCTCCCAGGTGAACTACTAGGTGAGCTCCCAAGTGAGCTACTTGGTGAGCTCCTAGGTGAGGTCCCCAGCAAGCTACTCAGTGAGCTCACAAGTGAGCTCATGTTAACCTACTCCAGTGAGCTACTTGGTGAGTTCTAGGGTGAGCTATTAGGCAAGATCTAAGGTGAGCTACCAGGTCAGAGCTACTTGGTGAGCTATTCGGTGAGCTCCCAGGTGAGCTACTAGGAGATCTCAAAAGTGAACTACTTGGCAAGCTCCCAGTCGAGGTCCCTGGTGAGATACTTGGTAAGCTCACAAGTGAGCTCAAGTCAACCTACTCGGTGAGCTCCTAAGTAAGCTATTAGGTGAGCTCCTAGGTGAGCTACTTGGCTCAAGCTACTTGGTGAGCTACTCGATGAACTCATAGGTGAGCTACTGGATGCACTCAAGGTCAATTAGCAAGGTGAGCTCGTAAGTGAGCTTAAGGTGAGCTAGCAAGGTGAGCTGTCAAGTGAGCTCCCAGGCAAGTTGGGAAGGGGAGATATCAGGAAAGTTCCCATAAAAGTTTTCGGGATGACATACTTGATGAGCTTCTAGGTAAGCTCAAGTCATACTGCTCTACAAGATTCTGAGTGAGTTGCTTGCCAAGTTCCTAGCCCAGCTCCTAGGTGAGCTACTCCGTGAGCTCCCAAAGGTGAGCTTGTAAGCAATCTCTAAGGTTAACTTACATGCTCGCTACCAGATGAGCTCAAGGTGAGTTGGAAAAGAAATCTCAAGGAGAGTTGGCAAGGAAAGCTCAAGGAAAGTTGGAAAGGTGAGATCTTAGGCAAGCTCCTAGGTGAGATCCCAAGTGAGTTACTCAATGAGCTCCCGAGTGAGCTCAACTCAAGATGATTGGTGAGCTCCCAGAAGATCCCAAGGTGAGTTTTTTGGCGAGCTCCCAAGCAAGATCCCAAGCGAGGTACTTGGGAAGCTCCTAGGTGAGGTCCCTGGTTAGCTAAAGGTGAGCAAGATCACAAGTGTGCTCAAGTCAACCTACTCAGCGAGCTTCTCAGTGAGCTCCCAAGTGAGCTATTAGGTGAGCTAAGGTGAGTTTAGGTGAGCTCCCAGGTGAGCTAATTGGTGAGCTACTCGATAAACTCTGAGGTGAGCTACTAGACAAGCTCAAGGTGGGTTGGCTAGGTGATCTCCTTAGCGAGCTTAAGGAGAGCTAGTAAGGTGAGCTGACAGGAAAGCTCCCATATAAGTTGGTAAGGAAAGCTCCCATGTGATTTTTCAAGTGAGGTACTTGATGATCTCCTGGGTGAGCTCAAGTCGAGCTTATCGACAAGCTCCTGGATGAGCTCAAGGTGAGCTGGCAAGGTAAGCTATTAGGTGAGCTCCTGAGTGAGCTACTTTCCAAGATCCCAGCTGAGCTCCTAGGTGAGCTGACTCAATGAGCTCCTAGGTGAGCTCAAAGGTGAGCTTGTCAGCAATCTCTGAGGTGAGATTACATGCGAGCTACAAGATGAGCTCAAGGTGAGTTGGCAAGGTGAGCTATAGGTGAGTTGGCAAGACAAACTCAAGGTGAGTTAGTAAGGTGAGCTATCAAGCGCACTCCTAGTTGAGTTCCTAGGTGAGTTACTCAATGAGCTTCCGGGTGAGCTCAACTCGAGCTGATCGGTGACCTCCCAGAATAACTCCCAGGTGAGCTACTTGGCAAGCTATTTGGTGAGCTCCCAGGTGAGCTGCTAGGTGAGCTCCCAAGTGAGCTACATGGCGAGCTCCCATGTGAGGTCCTGGTGAGCTCCTCATGTGAGTTCACAAGAGATACTTGGTAAGTTCACAAGTGAGCTCACTTCAACCTGAGCTCGGTGAGCTATTAGGTGAGCTCCAAGGTGAGTTGTTAGTTAAGCTCCTAGGTGAGCTACTTGGTGAGCTACTCAATGAACTCTGATGTGAGCTACCACACATGCTCAAGGTGAGTTAGCAAGGTGAGCTCCTCAGCGAGCTCAAGGTGACCTGGCAAGGTGAGCTAATAGGGGAGCTCCAATGCGATTTGGTGAGCTATCAGGTGAGCTCCCATGTGAGTTTTTGGGTGAGGTGCTTGACGAGCTCCTGGGTGAGCTCAAATTTAGCTACTTGGTGAGCTCAAGGTGAGCTAGTAAGGTGAGCTATAGGGAGAGCTCCCAGGTGAGTTTCCAGACAAGCTCAAGTCGAAGCTACTCGATGACTTATTGGGTGAGCTACTTGTCGAGCTCCCAGCCGAGCTTCTAGGTGAGCTACTCGGTAAGCTCTGAGGTGAGCTCAAATGTGAGCTTGTTGGTAATCTCTAAGGTTAACTTACATATGAGCTACCAGATGAGCTCAAGGTGAGTTGGCAAGGTGAGCTCAAGTAGAGTTGGTAAGGTAAACTCAAGGTGAATTGGCAAGGTGACCTGTTAGGTGAGCTCCTAGGTGAGTTCCCAGGTAAGTTACTCGATCCTAGAGATCTCAGCTGATCGTTAAGATCCTAGAAGAGCTCCCAAGTGAGCTACTTGGTGAGTTGGTCAGTGACAAGTGCTCTCCAAGAGAGAGTGAGCTCCTAGGAAGCCCGGTGAGCTACTCTATGAGCTCACAAGTGAGCTCATGTCAACCTAATCGGTGAGATGCTCAGTGAGTTCCTAGGTGAGCTATTAGGTGATCTCCCAGGTGAGCTATTAGGCAAGCTCTAAGGTGAGCTACTAGGTGAGCTACTCGGTGAGCTCCTATTCGGTGAGCTCCCAGGTGAGCTAGGAAATCTCCTAAAGTGAACTAATTGGCAAGCTCCCAGTCAAGGTCCCTATTGAGCTACTTGGTGAGCTCAATAGTGAGCTCAAGTCAACCTACTCGGTGAGCTCCTAGGTGAGCTTGTAGGAAAAATACTCGATGAACTCATAGGTGAGCTACCGGATGCACTCAAGGTTTGTTGGCAAGGTGAGCTCCTCAGTGAGCTCAAGGTGAGCTGGTAAGGTGAACTGTTAGGTGAGCTCTTAGGTGAGTTAGCAAGGTGATCTGTTAAGTGAGCTCCCATTCAAGTTTTCAGGTGAGCTACTTTACAAGCTCCTGGGAAAGCTCAAGTCAAGCTGCTCTATGAGCTTCTGGGTGAGCTGCTTACCAAGTTCCTAACCCAGCTCCTAGGTGAGCTACTCCGTGAGCTCCCAAGTGAGCTCAAAGGTGAGCTTGTTAGCAATCTCTAAGGTTAACTTACATGTATGCTACCAGATGAGCTCAAGGTGAGTTGGAAAGTGAGCTCAAGGAGAGGTTGGCAAGGTGAGCTCAAGGTGAGTTGGAAAGGTGAGCTATTAGGTGAAGCTCCTAGGTGACCTCACAAGTGAGTTACTCAATGAGCTCCTAGGTGAGCTCAACTTGAAGCTGATCGGCATGCTCCCAGAAGATCTCCCAAGTGAGCTACTTAGACAGCTATTCTGTGAGTTCCCAGGTAAGCTGCTAGGTGAGCTCCCAAGTGATCTACTTGGTGAGATCCTATGTGCTCCTCAGTGAGCTACTTGGTGAGCTCACAAGTGAGCTCAAAAGCAAGCTCAAGTTAACCTACTTAATGAGATGCTCCATGAGCTCCTAGGTGAGCTGTTAGGTGAGCTACTTGGTGAGCTACTCGATGAACTCTGAGGTGAGCTACTAGATGAGCTCAAGGTGAGTTGGTAAGGTGAGCTCAAGGTTAGCTGATAGGGTGACCTTATAGCTGAGCTCCCATGCAAGTTTTCAGGTGAGCTACTTGATAAGCTCCCAGGTGAGCTCAAGTCAAGCTACTCAGTGAGTTCCTAGGTAAGCTATCACGTGAGCTCCTAGGTGAGTTTCCAAGCAATCTCAAGTGGAGCTACTCGACAAGCTCCTGGGTGAGCTACTTTTCAAGCTCCCAGCTGAGCTTTATAGGTGAGTAACTCAGTGAGCTCTCATGTGAGCTCAAAGGTGAGCTTGTCGATAATCTTTGAGGTGAGCTTACATGTGAGCTACCAGATTAGCTCAAGGTGAGTTGTCATGGTGAGCTCAAGGTTAGTTAGCAAGGTGAGCTCTAGGTGAGTTAGTAAGGTGTGCTGTCAGGTATCTCCTAGCTCCCAGGTGAGTTACTTGATGAGCTCCCAGGTGAGCTCAACTTGGGTTGATTAGTGAGCTCTTAGAAGAGCTCCTAGGTGAGCTACTTGGAGAGTTGTTTGGCGAAGGTCCCATGCAAGCTGCTAGGAAAGCTCCCAAGTGAGCTACTTGGTAAGCTCCCAGGTGAGGTCCTTGACGAGCTCGCAAGTAAGATCAAGTAAAACCTACTCGGTGAGTTGTTCGGTGAGCTCCCAGGTGAGCTGTTAGGCAAGCTCCCAGGTGAGCTATTAGGTGAGCTCCCAGGAGAGCTATTAGGTGAGCTTCTAGGTGAGGTACTTGGTAAGCTACTCGATGAACTCCAAGGTGAGCTACCAGATGAGCTCAAGGTGAGTTGGCAAGGTGAGCTCCTCAGTGAGCTTAAGGAAAGCTAGCAAGGTGAGCTGATAGTAGCTTCCATGCGAGTTGGCAAGGTGAGCTGTCAGGTGAGATCCCATGTGAGTTTTCAAGTGAGTTGTCTTGATGAGCTCCTAGGTGAGCTCAAGTCAAGTTACTCGGTGAGCTCCTGGGTGAGCTCAAGGCAAGTTGTAAAGCTAACCTATTAGGTGAGCTCCCAGGTGAGTTTTGAGGCAAGCTCAAGTCAAGCTGCTCAATGAGCTCCTAGGTGAGCTATTTCCATGAGCTCCTAGCCAATATTTTAGGTTGAGCTACTCGGTGAAGTCTCATAACCAAGCTCATAGGTGAGCTTGTCAACAATATCTAAGGTGAGATTACATGTGAGCTACCAGATGAGGTCAAGGTGAGTTGGTAAGGTGAGCTTTCAGGTGACCTCCCAGGTGAGTTCCCAGGTGAGTTACTCGATGAGCTCCTTGGTGAGCTCAACTTGATCTGATCGGTGAGCTCCCAGAAGAGCTCATAGGTAAGCTACTTTATTCAGTGAGTTTCTAATCTACTAGGTGAGCTCCCAAGTGAGCTACTTGGAGAGATCCCAGGTAAGGTCCCCAGTGAGCTGCTCGGTGAGCTCACAAGTAAGCTGACAAGTGAGATCAAGTCAACCTACTCGGCGAGCTACTCGGTGAGCTCCCAAGTGAGCTATTAGGTGAGCTCCCAAGTGAGCTACCTAGTGAGCTATTTCGATGAACTCTGAGGTGAGCTACTAGACTAGCTCAAGGTGAGTTGGTAAGGTGAGCTCCTCAGTGAGCTCAAGGTGAGCTAGAAAAATGAGCTCCCATGTGAGTTGATTTGATAAGGTGAGCTCCCATGTGAGTTTTCACATGAGCTGCTTGCTGAGCACCTCGGGTGAGCTCAAGTTGAGCTGCTCGGTGAGCTCTTGGGCAAGCTCAAGGTAAGCTAGCAAGGTAAGCTATAAGGTGAGCTCCCACGTGAGTTTTTGGGTAAGCTCAAGTCAAGCTGGTTGACGAGCTCCTGGGTGAGCTATTTACCGAGCTCCCAGCCTAGCTCCTAGGTGAGCTACTATGTGATGTGAGCTCAAAGGTGAGCCATTTAGCAAGGTGAGCTAAAGGTGAGTTGGCAAGGTGAGGTGTATTGTGAGCTCCCAGGTGAGTTATCTTACTCGACGAGCTATTTAGTGAGCTCCCAGGTGAGCTATTAGGTGAGCTCCCAAGTGAGCTCCCAGTTGAGCTTTTAGGTGAGCTCCCAGGTGAGCTACTTAGGTGAGCTACTTGACGAACTCTGAGGTGAGCTACCAGACAAACTCAAGGTGAGTTGTCAAGGTGAAACTCCTCAGTGAGCTTCAAGGTGAGCTAGAAAGGTGAGCTAATAGGTGAGTTCCCATGTAAGTTATCAGGTGAGCTATCAGGTGAGCTTCTATGTGAGTTTTTAGGTGAGTTACCTTGATGAGCTCCTAGGTGAGCTCAAGTTGAGCTGCTCGGAAAGATCATGGGTGAGCTATCAAGGTGAGATGGAAGGTAAGCTATCAGGTGAGCTCCTAAGTGAGATACTTTCTGAGCTCCTAGGTAAGGTGAGCTCTTAGCGAGATCCAATGGGATTTTTCACATGAGCTCTTGACGAGCTGAATGAGCTCAAGATGAGCTATTTTGTGAGCTCTTGGGTGAGCTGCAAGTTGAGTTGGCAAGGTGAGCTGTCAGGTGAGCTCTCGGGTGAGTTTCCCAGGTGAAATCTCAAGTCGAGATGGTTGTAAGGTGAGCTCCTGGGTGAGTTATTTGCTGAGCTCCTAGCTCAAGGTACTTGATGAGGGTCCCTGAGGTGAGCTCAAAGGTGAGCAAGTTGGAAAGGTGACCTCAAGGCAAGTTGCAAAGGTGAGCTATCAGTCGAGCTCCTAGGAAAGTTCCCAAGTGAGTTACTTGATGAGCTCCCAAGTGAGATCAACTCTTACTGATCAGCGAGCTCCCAGAAGAGCTCCTAGGTGAGCTACTTGGTGAGCTATTCAGTGAGCTCCCAGGTGAGCTATTAGGCAAGCTCCCAAGTGAGCTACTTGGTAAGCTCCAAGTGAGGTCCTTATCGAGACTGCTCAACAAGCTCGCAAGTGAGCTCAAGTCAACCTACTCAGTGAGTTCTGCAAGCTGTTAGGTGAGATATTGGGTGAGCTGTTAGGTAAGCTCCCAGGTGAGCTACTTGGTGAGCTACTTGAAAAAAATCCAAGGTGAGCTACCTTTTGAGCTCAAGGTGAGGTTACTAGGAGAGACCTTCTCAAGGTGCTTGATAAGGTGAGCTCCCATGCGAGTTGGTAAGGTGAGCTGTCAAGGTGAGCTCCCATGTGAGTTTTTGGTGAGCTAATTGATGAGCTCCCAGGTGAGCTTAAGTCGAGATAATTGGTGAGCTCCTGGGTGAGCTCAAGGTGAGCTAACAAGGTGAGCTGTAAGGTGAGTTCCTAGGTGATTTTCTAGGAAATCTCAAGTCGAGCTACTCGATGAGCTCTTGGGTGAGCTACTTTTTGAGCTCTTAGTTGAGCTCCTAGGTGAGCTGCTCGGTGAGCTCCCAGGTGATCTCAAAGGTGAGCTTGTCAAAAATCTCTGAGGTGAGCTTACATGCAAGCTACCAGATGAGCTCTAGGTGAGTTGGCAAGGTGAGCTTCAAGGTGAGTTAGTAAGGTGAACTCAAGATGAATTGGCAAGGTGAGTTATTAGGTGAGCTCCCAGGCTAGTTCCTAGGTGAGTTACTTGATGAGATCCTGAGGTGAGCTCAACTCGATTTGATCGGTGAGCTCCCAAAAGAGCTCCTAGGTGAGCTACTTGGTGAGCTATTTAGCGAGCTCCTAGGAAAGCTATTAGGTGAGCTCCCAAGCATGCTACTTGGTGAGCTCCTAGGTGAGGTCCCTGGTGAGATACTTAGTGAGCTCACAAGTGAGCTCATGTCAACCTACTAGGTGAGCTGCTCAGTGAGTTCCCAGGTGAGCTATTAGGAGAGCTCCCAGGTGAGCTGTTAGGCAAGCTACATGGTGAGCTACTCAAAAAACTCTTAGGTGAGCTACTAGACAATCTCAAAAGTGAGTTGGCAAGGTGAGCTCCTCAACAAGCTCAAGGTGAGCTCAGAAGCAAGTGCCAACTAGGTGAGCTCCCACGCAAGTTGGCAAGGTGAGCTGTCAGGAGAGCTCCCATGTGAGTTTTTAAGCGAGCTACTTGATGAACTCCCAGGTGAGCTACAAGTGTGCTCAAGGTGACTTGGAAAGCTCCTAGGTGAGCTCCTAGGTGAGCTAGAAAGGTGAGCTATGAAGTGAGCTCCCAGGTGAGTTTCTAGGCAAGGCAAGCTCAATTTGAGCTACTCTATGAACTCCTGGGTGAGCTGCTTACCGAGTTCCCAGCCAAGCTCCTAGGTGAGCTACTCTGTGAGCTCCCACATGAGCTCAAAGGTGAGCTTGTTAGTAATCTCTAAGGTGAGCTTACATGTGAGCTACCAGATGAGCTCAAGGTGAGTTGGTAAGGTGAGCTCAAGGTGAGTTAGCAAGTTGAGCTCAAGGTGACTTGGCAAGGTGAGCTTTAAGGTGAGCTCCTAGGTGAGTTCCTAGGTTAGTTACTTGACGAGCTCCTAGGTGAGCTCAACTTGAGCTTATCAGAAAGCTTCCAGAAGGGTTCCCAAGTGAGCTACTTGGTGAGCTTTTTGGCGAGGTCCCATGGTGAGTTGCAAGGCAAGCTCCCAAGTGAGCTACTTGGTGAGCTTCCAGGTGAGGACCCTAGTGACTCTGCTCAGTAAGCTCATAAGTGAGCTCAAGTCAACCTACTTGAGTAAGCTTCTCAATGAGATATTAGGTGAGATCCTAGGTGAGCTTTTAGGTGAGATACTTGATGAACTACAAATGAGGTGAGCTACCAAATGACCTCAAGGTGAGTTGGCAAGGTGAAAGCTGTCAGGTGAGCTCCCATGTGATTTTTTTGGTTATCTAATTAACGAGCTCCTAGGTGAGCTCAAGTCAAGCTACTTAGTGAGCTCTTGGTTGAACTCAAAGTGAGCTGGTAATGCAAGCTCCCAGGTGAGTTTCTTGGAAAGCTCAAGTTGAGCTGCTCATGAGCTCCTGGGTGAGCTGCAAGGTGAGCTGGCAAGGTCAGCCAAACTCCTAGGTGAGCTTACATGCAAGCTATCGAGTGATCTCAACTCAGGCTGATCAACAAGCTCCTGAGAAAGCTCAACTCAAGCTGATTGACGAGCTCCTAATTGAACTACTAGGTGAGCTCCTAAGCCAGCTACTCTAGTGAGCTCCCAGGTGAGCTGTTCCCAGCGAGCTTACTCGGTGAACTCACAAGTGTTGTCAAGTCAACCTACTCGATGAGCTACTCAATGAGCTCCCAAGGATGATTTGTTAGGTGAGTTCCAAGGTTAGCTACTTGGTGAGATGATCGATAAACTCTGAGGCAAGCTACTAAACAAGCTCAAGGTGAGTTGGCAAGGTGAGCTCCTCAGGTGAGCTTAAAAGGCGAGTTGTCAAGGTGAGCTCCCATGTGAGTTCCCAGATGAGTTAATTGATGAGCTCCTAAACAAAACTATGAGTTCCCACATGAGCTACTCAATGAGCTCCTAGGTGAGCATAACTCGAGCTACTTGGCGAGCTATTCGGTGAGTTCCCAGGTGAGCTCCAAAGTAGAGCTACTTGCCGAGCTCCCTGGTGATGTCCCCGGCCAGCTGCTCAGTGAGCTCACAAGTGAGCTCAAGCTCATGAGGTGACAAGTTATTAAGGTGAGCTATTAAGGCGAGCTGACTCAGGTGAGCTCCCAGGTGAGTTGTTAGGTGAGCTCCCAAGTGAGCTACTTAGGTGAGCTACTTGATGAAGCTCCAAGGTGAGATACCTACGTGAGCTACTCAAGGTGAGATCCTTAGGTGAGCTCAAAGCAAGCTGAGCAAGGTGACAATCTCTATAGGTGAGCTTACCATGTGAGTTTTTAGGGGTGTGCTATCTAGGTGAGTTTCCAAGGTGAGCTCTCAGGTAAGCTCAAGTTGATAAGCTGAGCTTAATGTGAGCTCGCTAGGTGAGCTATCAAGGTGAGCTCCAGGTGAGTTTCTAGGGAAGCTCAAGTCAAGCTACTCGAGTTAGATCCTAGGCAACATCCTTGAAGAGCTCCCAGGTGAGCTCTTAGGTGAGCTACTTGGTGAGCTCCCATGTGAGCTCAAAGGTGAGCATGTTGGAGATCAAGGTAAGTCTACTAAGCATGAGCTCCCAGGTGAGTTGGTAAGGTGAACTCCAGGTGAGTCTACTGAGCTCAAGGTAAGTTGGCAAGGCAAGCTATCAAGTCAAGCTCACTCGGTGAGACTCAGCGAGCTCCAAGGTGAGTTACTCAATGAGATCCTAGGTGAGCTTAACTCGAGCTGATTAGTGAGCTCCTAGAAGAGCTCCTAGGTGAGCTACTTGGTGAGCTCGTTTGGTGAGATCCAAGGTGAAATGCTAGGTGAGATCCCAAGTAAGCTACTTGGTGAGTCCTGAGGTGAGGTCCTCGATGAGTTGGTCGAAGTGAAATTTATCAGTGAGCTCAAGTAAGCCTACTGTGTGAGCTACTCGGTGAGCTCCTAGGTGAGCTCTTAGGTCAGACTAGCAACGTAAGCTCCTAGGTGAGCTATTAGGTGAGCTACTAGGTGAGCTACTGGGAAAGCTGGTGAGCTATTCTCAATGAACTCTTAGGTGAGCTACCATAAAAGCTCAAGGTGAGTTCTCAGTAAACCCTTGGTGAGCTCCTCAGGTGAGCTTTTCAAAATGTTTGAGCTGAGCAAGGTGAGCTGATAGGTGAGCTCCCATGTGAGTTGGCAAGGTGAGCTCCCAGGTGAGTTCGACAAGTGAAAGTTCATTCAAGTGACAAGGCTACTTGTTAGGCGAGCTCAAGTCGAGCTACTCGGTGAGATCCTAAGTGAGTTACTTGGTGAGCTCTCAGGTGAGTTGACCAAGGTAAGCTGCTCAGGTGAGCTCACTAGGTGAGCTCAAGTCGAAGCTCCTTAATTGAGCTCCTAAGTGAGCTACTTGGTGAGCTCCTAGTCAATCTCCTAGGTGAATCTACTTGAAAAACTCTAAGGTGAGCTCACAAGATGAGCTCAAATGAGCTTGAGTTGGCAAGGTGAGGTTACAGGTGAGCTACCAAGGTGAGCTCAAGGTGAGTTTGTCAAGGTGAAGTTGTCAGGTGAGCTCCCATGTCAAGTTCCTAGGTGAGTTACTTGACGAGCTCTCGAGGTGAGCTCAACTCAAGCTGATCAGTGAGCTCCCAGAGTGAGATCTCCCAAGATGAGCTACTTTGATGAGCTATTTGGTGAGCTCCCAAGTGAGCTTTAGGTCAAGCTCCTAGTCAAGCTACTTGGTGAGCTCGCTAGGTGAGCTCCTTGATGAGCTACCTAGCTGAGCTCATAGGTGAGCTCAATTCAACCTACTCGGTGAGCTCCCATACGAGCTCACAGGTAAGCTTATCAGTAATGGCTGAGGTGAGCTTACATAGGGGAGCTCCCATGTGAGCTCAAGGTTAGTTGGTAAGGTGAGCTATCAAGTGAAAGTTTCCAAGGTGAGCTTAAGGAAACTTGGTAAGGTGAGCTACTTAGATGAAAGCTCCCAGGTGAGTTAGTCGATGAGCTCCTGGTCTGAGCTCAACTCAAGAGGATCATCAAGCTCTGAGAAGAGCTCCCTAGTGAGATACTTTTGCGAGCTATTCAGCAAGCTCCCAGGGTGAGCAGCTAGGTGAGCTCCCTACAAGTGAGCTTTAAGGTGAAAGCTCCCTGGTGAAGCTTCTCGGTTGAAGCTCACAAGTTCCTAGCTCAAGATCAACTTACTCAGTCGAGCTACTTAGTTAAGCTCCTAGGCAAGCTATTAGGAAAGCTCCCATGTGTGCTCACGTGGCAAGCTTACTCAGTAAACTCTAGAGGTGAGCTTACATAGATGAGCTACAAGGTGAGTTGGCTAAGGTGAGGCTCCTGGCAAGGTGAGCTTAAGGCAAATGGGTAAGGCGAGACTCAAGCTTTCGAGTTCGTAAGCCAAGCTATTAGGTGAGCTCCCATGTAAGTTTTTGGGTGAGCTAACTCGACGAGCTACAAGTTGAGCTCAACTCAAGTTGAGCTCAAGGCGAGCTCTTAGGTAGAGTTCCTACGTGTAAGCTCAAGTCAAGCTGCTCGACAAGCACTTAGGCGAGCTGCTTGGTCGAGCTCCTATGGTGAGCTGCTCAAGTGCAAGCTACTTAGGTGAGCTCCCAAGGTGAGCTTATCTGCAATCTACTTAGGTGAACTTATATGTGACCTCAACTCGAGCTAAGCTCACGGTGAGCTAGTAAGGAATAGCTATCCAGGTGAGATACTCTGGCGAGCTATTTGAAGAGTTCTCCTGAAGATGAGCTGCCTGGGTGACCTTCTTAGCGAGCTACTTGGTTGAACTCCCAGGTGAGGTCTACCGCGATGACCTGCTCAAGGTGAGCTCATAAACAAGGTGAAATCTCCACAATGACCTACTCAGATCCCATGTGAGTTGTTTGAAAGCTCAGTAAGTGAGATGTTAAGTCAGCTCCAGGTGAGCTACTTGGTCAAGCTGCTTGATAAAATTTTAGGTGAGCTACTATATGAGCTCAAGGTGAGCAGCTTGGCAAGGTGAGCTCCTCGAGAAGGTGAGCTCTCAAGTGAGCTGGCTGGGTGAGATGCTTGATGAGATTTTGGATGAGCTCCCATGTGAGTTAGCAAGTGAGTTACTTGATGAGCTCCTGGGTGAGATTAATTCGAGCTGATCAGACGATTCCTAAAAGACCTCCTAAACAAGCTACTTGACAAGTTGTTTGACTTCCTAGGCAAGCTCACTAGGTGAGCTCAAATTGATCTATGGTGAGCTCCAAGTGAGGTCTACTTGGTGAGCTCCCAGGTGAGTCCCCATTGAAGAGCTCATAAGCATGAGCTCAAGTCAACCTAGACTCTATGAGCTAGCTCCTGTGAGCTCCTAGGTGAGATACTTATCGAGAAATGCTCTGATGAACTCTACGAGGTGAGCTACTAGAAAAGCTCAAGGTGAGTTTGTAAGGTGAGCTCCTGAGCAAGATCAAGGTGAGCTATCAAGGTGACCTTATAGGTGAGCTCCCATGTGAGTTTTTCAGGATGAGCTGCTTGACGAGCTCACGTGAGGTGAGCTCAAGTCAAGTCAAGCTGTTTGATGAGCTCCTAGGTGAGCTGTTGACGGAAAGCTCCTAGGTGAGCCACTTAGTGGGAGAACTCTCATGTTGAGCTACTGAGATGAGTAATCCTAGGTGAGCTTACAAGGTGAAGCTCCTTAGGTGAGCTCAAGGTGAGTTGGAAAGGTGAGCTCAAGGTGAGATGGCAAGGTGAGCTCTAGGTGAGTTGGTAAGGTGAGCTAGTCAGGTGAGCTCCCAGGTGAGCTTCAAGGTGAGTTACTCGATGAGCTCCTATGTGAGCTCAAGCTCTGAGCTGATAAGTGAGCTCCTAAAAGAGCTCCTAGGTGAGCTACTTGGTGAGCTATTCGTTGAGCTCCCAGGTGAGCTCTAAGGTGAGCTCCCAAGCAAGCTACTTGCTGAGCTCCCAAGAGGTCCCTGACGAGCTCACAAGTGAGCTCAAGTAAAACCTACTTGAAAGCTACTCGGTGAGCTCCTAGGTGAGATTACTTAGGTGAGCTCCCAGGCAAGCTATTGAGGTGAGCTCCCAGGTGAGCTTTAGGTGAGCTTACTTGGTGAGCTCCTTAGTGAGCTCAAGGTAAATTAGTAAGGTGAGATCCAGCATGAGTTGGCAAGGTGAGCTGTCAGGCGAAGCTCCCAGTGAGATTACTAGGGTGAGCTTCTTGACGAGCTCTCAGGTGAGCTCAAGTCAAGGTGAGCTCCCAGGTGAGCTCCTAGGTGAGCTAAGTTGAGCTGAGCTAGTTTGGTGAGCTCCCAAGGTTGAGTTTGCTCGGTAAGCTCAAGTGAACTCAAGGATGCTGGGTGCTTGCTGAGCTCTCCACCTAATCTCCTAGGTGAGCTGTTTGGTGAGCTCACTAGTGAGCTCAAAGGTGAGCTTGTCAGCAATCTTTAAGGTGAGCTTACATGTGAGCTACCAGATGAGCTCAAGGTGAGTTGGATAAGGTGAGATTTCAGGCGAGCTCCTGAGGTGAGTTCCCAGGTGAGTTACTCGATGAGGATATCGCAAGTGAGCTCAACTCGATCTGTATCAAATGAGGCTCCTAGAAGAGCTCCCAGGTGAGCTACTTCACGAGCTATTTGGTGAGCTCCCATAGTGAGCTACTTAGGTGAGCTCCTAAGTGAGCTACTTGGTGAGCTCCCAGGTGAGGTCCCGATGATGAGCTACTTAGGTGAGCTCACAAGTGAGCTGACAAGTGAGATCAAGTCAACCTACTCGGTGAGCTACTCGCGAGCTCCTAGGTGGAGATATTGGTGTTAGGTATTAGCTCCCAGGTAAGCTACTTAGATAGAGCTACTTGATGAAACTTTGAGGTGAGCTACCAGATGAGCTCAAGGTGAGTTGGCAAGGTGAGCTCCTCAGTGAGCTCAAGGAGAGTTGGCAAGGTGAGCTGATAGGCTGAGCTCCCATCCGATTTGATAAGGTGAGCTCCCATGTGAGTTTTTGTAGAAGCTTCTTGACGAGCTCCTAGGTAAGCTCAAGTTGAGCTACTCGGTTAGCTCCTGGGTAAGCTCAAGGCAAGCTGGCAAGGTGAGCTGATAGGTGAGCTCCTAGGTGAGTTTTTCAAGAAATCTCAAGTCGAGCTGGTTGAAACGAGATCATGGGTGAGCTACTTTCTGAGCTCGAATCCTAACTCCTAGGTGAGCTGCTAGGTGAGCTCCCAGGTGAGCTCAAAGGTGAGCCATTTGGCAAGGTGAGCTCAAGGTGAGTTACTCAGGTGAGCTCCCCAAGTGGAGTTTCAATGTTCTTACTAGACGAGCTCCTCGGACAAATCAACTAAGCTGCTCAGGCTCTAAGGTGACCTACCTTCCGAGCTCAAGGTGAGTTGGCAAGGTGAGATCCTCATGCGAGCTTAAGGTGAGCTACAAGGTGAGCTGATAGGCGAGCTCCCATGTGAAGTTAGCCAAGGAAACCTTGTCAGGTGAGCTCCCATGACGAGTTTTTGAAGTGAGCTACTTTATTGAGCTCCTGGGCAAGCTCAAGTTGAGTTGTTTGCTCAAGCTCATGGCTGAGCTCAGGTGAGCTAGCAAGGCGAGCTGTTAGGTGAGTTCCTAGGTGAGTTTTTGGGAAAGCTCAAGTCGAGCTACTCGACAAGCTCCTTGGATGAGCTACTTTCAAAGCTCCTAGCCGAGCTCCTAGGTGAGCTACTCAGTGAGATCCCAAGTGAGCTCAAAGGTGAGCTTGTTGGAAAATAATCTTAGGTGAGCTTACATGCGAGCTACCAGATGAGCTCCAGGTGAGTTGGCAAGGTGAGCTCAAGGTTAGTTGGCAAGGTGAGCTCAAGGTGTAAGTTGGCAAGGTGAGCTATCAGGTAAGCTCCCAGGTGAGTTCAACTCAGAAAGTTGACTCAATGGTGTGATCCTCAACTCGAGTTGATCGGTGAGCTCTAAGAAGAGCTCCCAGGTGAGCTACTTGGTGAGCTACTTAGGCCACTAGGTGAGCTCCCAAGTGAGCTACTTAGCAAGCTCCCAGGTGAGGTCCCTTGATGAGCTTGCTCCATGAGCGCAAGTCAACGTACATGGAAAGCTCAAGTCAACCTACTCCTAGGAAAGCTATGTTAAGTGAGCTCCAAGGTGAGTTGTTAGGTGAGCTATTAGGTGAGCTACTCCATGAACTTAGGTGAGCTACTCAAACAAGCTCTGAGGTGAGTTGGCTAAGGTGAGCTCATTAGGTGAGCTTCATGGTAAGTTGATAGGTGAGCTCCCACTGTGAGTTAGTAAGGAAAGCTTGATCAATGTGAGCTCCCATATGAGGTTTTTTAGAAAGCTGATTCAAGGTAAGCTCAGGTAAGCTCCTAGGTGAGTTTCTGAGGTGAGCTCCTAAGCAAGCTTGGGTAAGCTCCTGGGTAAGCTCAAGGTGAGCTAGTAAGGTGAAGCTGTCAGGTGAGCTCCTAGGTGAGTTTTCAGGAAAGCTCAAGTCGAGATGCTTAACAAACTCCTGGGTGAGCTCAAAGTTGAGCTTATCAGTAATCTCTGAGGTGAGCTTACATGTGAGCTACCAGATGAGCTCAAGGTGAGTTGGTAAGGTGAGCTCAAGGCGAGTTGGCAAGGTGAAGCTCAAGGTGATGTTGGTAAGGTGAGGTCCCAGGTGAGCTGCTAGGTGATCTCCTAAGTGAGCTACTTGGCGAGCTCCTAGGCTTGGACCCTAGCGAAAGTTGCTCGGCGAGCTCACAAGTGAGCTCAAGTCATCTTACTCAACGTGCTGCTTGGTCAGCTCCCAGGCAAGCTGTTAGGTGAGCTCCTAGGTGAGCTGTTAGGTGAGCTCCCAGGTGAGCTGTTAGGTGAGCTCGATGAAACTCTGAGGTGAGACTAACAGATAAGCTCAAGGTAAGTTAGCAAGGTGAGCTCCTCAGTGAGCTCAAGGTGAGCTAGTCAAGGCGAGATGATATGGTGAGTTCCCATGCGAAGTTGTCAGGATGTGAGCTATTAGGTGAGCTCCTATGTCAAGTTTTTGGGCAAGTTACTTGACGAGCTCTTAGGTGAGCTTAAGTCGAGGTGCTCGGTGAGCTCCTTGGTGAGCTCAAGGTGAGATGGTAAGGAAAGTGTTAGGCTAGTTCCCAGCTGAGTTTCTAGGGAAGCTCAAGTCAAGCTGCTCGATGAGCTCCTAGGTAAGCTACTTATCGAAGTCACCCTGAGCTCTATAGGTGAGCTACTCAGTGAGCTCCCAGGTGAGCTCAAAGGTGAGCTTGTCAGCAATCTCTGAGGTGAGCTTACATGTGAGCTACCAGATGAGGTCAAGGCATGTTTACAAGTTGAGCTCAAGGAAAAGCTCCTAGAAGAGCTCATAGGTGAGCTACTTGATAAGCTATTTGGTGAGCTCTAGGTGAGTTACTAGGTGAGCTCCCAAGTGAGCTAACTTGGTGAGCTCCCATGTGAGCTTTCCTTTGT
Organism: Taxus chinensis; assembly: GCA_019776745.2. NCBI lineage: Eukaryota > Viridiplantae > Streptophyta > Pinopsida > Cupressales > Taxaceae > Taxus > Taxus chinensis. Next base: position 898,522,837 of record CM034151.1, on the reverse strand, counting down.
GCAAGCTACTTGGTGAGCTCACAGGTAAGCTCAAGTCAACCTACCATCGACTGAGCTACTCAGGTGAGCTCTTAGGTGAGGTCCTTAGCGAGTTACTTGGTGAGCTACTTGATGAACTCTCGAGGTGAGCTACCAGAAGTTCAAGCTCAAGGTGAGTTGGCTCAAGGTGATCTCCTAAGTGAGCTCAAGGCGAGCTACTTGATGAGCTAGGACAAGCTGATTAGGTTAGCTCTCCACGTGAGTTTCTGGGTGAGTTGTTAAGGTGAGCTCCTCATGTCAAGTTGATTTGGGTGAGCTATTCAAATTTACATGATGATCCCATGTGAGCTCAAACAGCTTGAAGATGCTTGGCAAGCTCCTAGTGTGAGCTTAATGTGAGCTGGTAAGTGAGGCTACACAGGTGAGCTCCCAGGAACTAGTTTTCAGGGAAGCTAGCTCAAAAAAATCCTGAGGTAGAGCTACCTTCCGAGCTCAAGGCGAGTTTGCAAGGTGAGCACCTCAGCGAGTCAAGGTGAGCTGGCAAGGCAAGCTGACCAGGCTAAGCTCCTATGGTGAGTTAGCAAGGTGAGCTGTCAGGTGAGCTCTCCATGTGAGTTTTTGGGTGAGCTACTTGATGAGATCCTCAGGTGAGCTCAATGTCCAAACTACTCGAATAAGCTCCTAGATGAGCTCCAAGGATGAGCTGGCAAGGTGAGTTGTTTAGTGAGTTCCTAGGTGAGTTTTCTAGGTAAAACTCAAGTTGAAGCTACTTGGTGAGCTCTTAGGGTGAGCTACTTGTCTGAGCTCCTAAGCCAAGCTCCTAGGTGAGCTACTTAGATGAGATCCCAGGTGAGCTCAAAGGTGAGCTTGTCAGCTATCTCTCAGGTGATATTATATGCGTAAGCTACTAGATGAACCGCATGGAGAGTTGGAAAGGTGAGCTGTCAAGGTGAGCTGGTAAGGTGAGCTCAAAGTGAGTTGGCAAGGTGAAGCTATCAAGAGAATCTCATGGAGGTTATGAGTTAGGTCAGTGACTTGACAAGATCCTAGGTGAGCTCAAATCGAGTTGATCAGTTCAAGCTCCCAGAAGAGCTCCTAGGTGAGCTACATGGTGAGCTATTCGGTGAGCTCCTAGGTAAGCTACTAGGTGAGCTCCCAAGTTAGCTACTTAGCGAGCTCCCAGGTAAGGTCCCTAGTGAGCTATTCGATGAGCTCACAAGGGAGATCAAGTCAACTACTTGGTGAGCTACTCGCTAAGCTCCAAGGCGAGCTATTTGGTGAGCTTCCAGGTGAGTTGTTAGGTGAGCTCCCATGTGAGCTTTTAGGAGAGCTCCTAGGTGAGCTACATGGTGAGATACTTGATGAACTCCAAGGTGAGCTACTAGATGAGCTTAAGGTGAGTTGGAAAGGTGAGCTCCTTAGTGAGCTAAAGGTGAGCTCCCATGTCAGTTAGCAAGGTGAGTTGTCGGGTGAGATTCCATGTGAGTTTCCGGGTGAGCTACTGGGTGAGCTCCTAGGTGAGCTCAAGGTGAGCTAGCAAGGTGAGCTCTAAGGTGAGTTTTCAGGTGAGCTCCCAGGTAAGTTTTCAGGTGAGCTACTGGGCAAGCTCCTTAGGTGAGCTCAAGGTGAGCTAGTAAGGTGAGCTGTCAGGTGAGATCCTAGGAAAGCTCAAGTTTCTTAGCAAGTTCAAGTCGAGATGATCGATGAACTCCTGGGTGACCTCAAAGGTGAGCTTTTCAGTAATCTCTGAGGTGACCTTATATGCGAGCTACAAGATGATCTCAAGGTGAGTTATCAAGGTGAGCTCAAGGTGAGTTGGCAAGGCAAGCTATTAGGTGAGCTCCTAGGTGAGTTCCCAGGTGAGTTACTTGATGAGCTCCCAGGTGAGCTCAACTCAATATTATCAGTGAGCTCCTAGAAGATATCCTAAGGTGAGCTACTTGGTGAGCTATTCAGTGAGCTACTAGGTGATCTCCTAAGTAAGGCTACTTGGCAAGCTCCCAGGTGAGGACCTCGATGAGCTACTCGGCAAGCTCACAAGTGAGCTCAAGTTATTCTACTCGGCAAGCTTGTCGAAGAGCTCCCAGGTGAGATCTTAGGTGACCTGCCAGGTGAGCTGTTAGGTGAGCTCCCAGCCAAGCTACTAGACAAGCTCAAGGAAAGTTGGTAAGGTGAGCTCCTTCGTGAGTTGGCAAGGCATGCTGATAGGTGAGCTCCCATGCAAGTTGGTAAGGCAAGCTACCAGGTGAGCTCCCATGTGAGTTTTTGGGTGAATCTATTTGACGAGCTCCCAGGTGAGCTCAAGTCAAGGTACTTTCCAATCCTAGGTGAGCTGAAGGTGAGCTGACAAGGTGAGCTCCTAGGTGAGTTTTTGGGCAAGCTCAAGTTGAGCTGCTCAAGGAGCTTCTCAGTGATGAGCTACTTGTAGAGATCTCTAGCTGAGCTCCTAGGTGAGCTTACTTGTAAGCTACCAGATTAGCTCAAGGAAATTGGGTAAGGTGAGCTCAAGAAAGTTGGAAAGGTGAGCTCAAGGAGAGATTTGTAAGGTGAGCTGTCAGGTGAGCTCCCAGGTGAGTTCCTATGTGAGTTACTTGATGAGCTCCCAAGTGAGGATCAACTCGAGCTGATCAGTGAGCTCTTAGAAGAGCTTCCAGTCAACCTACTTGGCAAGATGTTCAGTGAGCTCCCAAGTGAGCTACTAGGTGAACACCTAAGAAAGCTACTTGGTGAGCTCCTTGAGGTGAGGTCCTCGGCGAGCTTACACAAGTGAGATCAAGTCAACATACTCAGAAAGTTGCTTAATGAGCTCCCAGGTGAGCTGTTAGGTGAGCTCCCAGGTGAGATACTTAGTGAGCTACTCAATGAACTTAGAGTTGAGCTACCAGATGAGCTCAAGGTAAGTTAGCAAGGTGAGATCCTCAGTGAGCTCAAGGTGAGCTGACAAGGTGAGCTGATAGGTGAGCTCCCATGCAAGATTTCAGGTGAGCTACTTGATGAGCTCCTAGATGAGTTACGAGTTCCTAGGTGAGTTACTCGACGAGCCTGGAAATCTCAACTTGAGCTTATCGGTGAACTCCCAGAAGACAAAACCCAGGTGAGCTACTTGGTGAGCTATTTGGTGAGCTTCCATGTGAGCTCCCAGGTCGAGCTACTAGGTGAGCTCCCAAGTGAGATACTTTTCAAGCTCCTAGGTGAGGTCCTGGGTGAGCTGATCTCAAGTGAGCTCACAAGTGAGCTCAAGTCATCTTACTCGATGAGCTAGTTGGTGAGCTACCCATGCGAGCTATTAGGTGAGCTCCCATATGAGCTATTAGGAAAGCTTCTTGAAAAAGTTTAAGGTGAGCTACTAGATGAGCTTAAGATTAGTTGGCAAGGTGAGCTCCTCATCTAGCTCAAGGTGAGCTAGCAAGGTGAGCTGATAGGTGAGTTTCCCATGTGAGTTCTCAGGGTGAGCTATTAAGTGAGCTTCTATGTGAGTTTTTAGGTGAGCTACTTGACGAGCTCTCAGGTGAGCTCAAGTCAAGGTGCTCAGTGACCTCAAGGAAGCTGGAAAGGTGAGCTAGAAGGTGAGCTCTAAAGTGAGTTTCCATGGAAGCTCAAGTTGATCTGATTGAAAAGCTCCTGGGTGAGCTACTTGTCGATCTCCCAGCTGAAATCCTAGGTGAGCTACTTAGTGAGCTCCCAGACGAGCTCAAAGGTGAGCTTGTCAGTAATATCTGAGGTGAGCTTACATGTGAGCTACAAGATCAGCTCAAGGTGATTTAGCAAGGTGAGCTCAAGGAAAGTTGGAAAGGTGAGCTCAAGTTAAGTTTGTAAGGTGAGTTATTAGACGAGCTCCTAGGCAAGTTCCCAAGTGAGTTACTCGACGAGCTCCTAGGTGAACTCAACTCGATCGGATCATCGAGCTCCCAGAAGAGCTCTCTAGTGAGCTACTTTGCAAGCTATTCGGTGAGCTCCCATGTGAGATACTAACTGAGCTTCCAAGTGAGCTACTTGGCGAGCTCCCAAGTGAGGTCCCTGGTGAGCTACTCGGTGAGCTCACAAAGTAGCTCAAGTCAACCTACTCAGTGAGCTACTCATTGAGCTCCCAGGAAAGGCAAGCTCCTAGGTGAGCTACTTGGTGAGCTGCTTGATGAAACTCAAAGGTGAGCTACCAGATGAGCTCAAGGTGAGTTGGTAAGGTGGGCTCCTCAGTGAGCTCAAGGAGAGCTGACAAGGTGAGATGATACAAGAGCTCCCATGTGAGTTTGTAAGGCAAGCTGTCAGGTGAGCTCCCATCTAAGTTTTTGGGTGAGCTACTTGATGAGCTCTAGTCAAGCTACTCAGCAAGCTCTTGGGTGAGATCAAGGTGAGCTAGCAAGGTGAGCTCCTAGGTGAGTTTCCAGACAAGCTCAATTCAAGCTACTCGACAAGCACCTGGGCAAAGCTACTTGCTGAGCTTCTAGGTGAGCTCCTAGGTTAGCTCTTAGTGGGTTCTTAGGCAAGCTCAAAGGTGAGCTTGTCGGTAATGTCTGAAGCTTATATGTCTACCATATGAGGTGAGCTAAGGTGAGATCAGGTTGAATGATAGGTGAGCTCACAAGAAAGCTCACAAGTTAGCTGAGTTACTCAAAGTTCCTAACTCAACTTGATACTCAAAGAGCTCTCAGGTGAGCTACTTGGCAATCTATGAGTTCCCTAAGTTGAGCTACCTAGTGAGCTACTCAAAAAACTCTAAGTTGAGCTGCTTGGTGACAAGCTCAACGTGAGTTGGCAAAGTGAGCTCCTAAGCGAGCTCAAGGTTAGCTGGCAAGGTGAGCTCCCATGCAAGTATTTGGGTGAGCTGAAAGGTGAGTTTCTAGGTGAGCTTCTCGGTGAGAACTTGGGTGAGCTCAAGGTGAGTAGGTAAGGTGAGCTATCAGGTGATCTCTGAGGCATGTTTCTAGACAAGCTCAAGCCAAGCTGCTTGCTGAGATCCTAGCTGAGCTCCTTGGTGAGCTGGCTTGATGAGCTCCCAAGTGAGCTCAAAGATGAGCTTATCGGTAATATCTGAGGTGAGGGTTATATGTGAGCTACCAGATGAGCTCAATGTGAGTTTACAAGGCAAAGCTAAAGGTGAGTTAGCAAGGTGAGCTCAAGGTGAGTTGGTGAGGTAAGCTGTCAGGTGAGCTCCTGGGTGAGTTCTCAGGTGAGTTACTTAATGAGCTCCCGGGAAAGCTCAACTCAAGCTGATTGGTGAGATCCTAGAAGAGATCCCAGGTGAGCTACTTGGCAAGTTATTTTGTGAGCTCCCATGTAAGTTACTAGGTGACCTCCCAAGCGAGCTACTTGGTAAGCTCCTAGGTGAGGTCCCTAGTGAGCTACTCAGGGAGCTCACAAGTGAACTCAAGTCAACCTACTTAGTGAGCTTCTTGGTGAGCTCCTAAGTGAGTTGTTAGGTGAGTTCCTAGGTGAGCTACTATGTGAGCTACTTGAAAAAAGCTTTGAGGGGAGCTACCAGACAAGTTCAAGGTGGGTTAGCAAGGTGAGCTCTTGAGTGAGCTTAAGGTGAGCTAATAGGGAATATCCTCGGCATGTTGGTAAGGTGAGCTCTCATGTGAGTTTTCAGGTGAGCTACTTGATGAGCTCTTAGGTGAGCTCAAGTTGAGCTACTCGGTGAGCACCTAGGTGACCTCAAGGTGAGCTGGCAAGACGAGCTGTCAGGTGAGCTCCTGGGTGAGCTACTTTCCAAGATCCAAGCCAAGCTCCTAGGTGAGCTACTCGATGAGATCCCATGTGAGCTCAAAGGTGAGCTTGTCAGTAATCTCTGAGGTGAGATTACATGTAAGCTACCAAATGAGCTCAAGGTGAGTTGGAAAGGTGAGCTTAAGGTGAGTTAGGAAGGAAAACTCAAGGTGAGTTGGTAAGGTGAGCTCCTAGTGAAGTTCCCAGGCAATTTACTTGACAAGCTCTCAGGAACTCAACTCAAGCTGATCAGAGAGCTCCCAAAATAGTTCCCAGGTGAGCTACTTGGTGAGCTGTTTGGTGAGTTCCCAGGTGAGCTACTAGGTGAGCTCCCAAGTGAGCTACTTGGTGAGCTCCTAGGTAAGTTCCCTGATGAGCTACTTGGTGAGCTCATAAGTGAGGTCAAGTCAACCTACTCGACGAGCTGCTCGATGAGCTCCCAAGTGAGATGTTAGTCATGCTTCTAGGTGAGCTACTTGGTGAGCTACTCGACGAACTCTGATGTGAGCTATCAGATGACCTCAAGGTGAGTTGGCAAGGTGAGCTCCTCAGTGAGCTCAAGGAGAGATAATAATGGAGCTCCCATGTAAGTTGGCAAGGTGAGCTATCAGGTGAGATCTCATGCAAGTTTTCAGATGAGCTACTTGACGAGCTCTGAGGTGAGCTCAAGTTGAGCTACTCAGTGAGCTCCTGAATGAGCTCAAGGTGAGCTGTCAAGTGAGTTTCTAGGAAAGCTCAAGTCGATTCTGCTTGATGAGTTCCTAGGTGAGCTGCTTGCCAAGCTCCCAGCTGAGCTCTTAGGTGAGCTACTCGGTAATCTCCTAGGTGAGCTCAAAGGTGAGCTTATCGGTAATCTCTAAGGTGAGCTTACATACGAGCTACCAGATGAGCTCAAGGTGAGTTGGCAAGGTGAGTTAGTAAGGTGAACTCAAGGTGAATTGGCAAGGTGAGCTGTCAGGTGAGATCCTAGGTAATTTCTCAGGTGAGTTACTCACTGAGATCCTGGGTGAGCTCAACTTCAAGCTGATCAGCGAGCTCCTAGAAGATCTCCCAGGAAAGCTAATTGGTGAGCTATTTAGTGAGCTCCTAGGTGAACTGCTAGGTGAGCTCCCAAGTGAGCTACTTGTTGAGCTCCCAGGTGAGGTCCCCAAGTGAGCTACTCGGTGAGCTCACAAGTGAGCTCATGTCAACCTACTCAGAAAGCTACTCAGTGAGTTCCCAGGTGAGCTATTAGGTGAGATCCCAGGTGAGCTATTAGGTTAGCTCTGAGGTCAACTAAGAGGTGAGCTACTTGGTGAGCTCCCAGTTGAGCTGCTAAGTGATCTCAAAAGTGAACTACTTGGCGAGCTCCCAGTCATGGTCCCTGCCGAGCTACTCTGGTGAGCTCACAAGCAAGCTCAATTCAACCTACTTGGTGAGTTACTCGGTGAGTTCCCAAGTTAGATACTAGGCGAGCTCCCAATCGAGCTACTAGGTGAGCTCTCAGGTGATCTACTTAGTGATTTTCTCGATAAATTCATAGGTGAGCTACCAGATGTGCTCAAGGTGAGTTGGTAAGGTGAGCTCCTCAGTGAGCTCAAGGTGAGCTGGCAATTCGAGCTGATAGGTGAGCTCCCATATGAGTTGGCAAGGTGAGCTATCAGGTGAGCTCCCATTCGAGTTTTTAGGTGAGCTTCTTGACGAGCTCCCCGGCAAGCTCAAGTCGAGCTACTGCACAAGCTCCTGGGTGAGCTACTTGCTGAACATCCCAACCCAGCTCCTAGGTGAGCTAATTTGTGAGCTCCCAAGTGAGCTCAAAGGTGAGCTTGTTAGCAATCTCTGAGGTCAACTTACATGTGTGCTCCTAGATGAGCTCAAGGTGAGTTGGCAAGGTGAGCTTAAGGAGAGTTGGCAAGGTGAGCTCAAGGTGAGTTAGAAAGGTGAGCTGTTAGGTGAGCTCCCAGGTGAGTTCCCAACTGAGTTACTTGATGAGCTCCCAGGTGAGCTCAACTCAAGCTAATTGGTGAGCTCACAGAAATATCCCAGAGTGAGCTACTTGGTGAGCTATTTCACGAGTTCCCAGGTGAGCTACTTCGGTGAGCTCCCAAGTGAACTCAAAAGTGAGCCTATCAACAATCTCTGAGGTCAAGTTACATGCACACTACTGGACGAGCTCAAGGCAAGTTGGAAAGGTGAGCTCAAGGAGAGTTGGTAAGGTGAGCTCAAGGTGAGCTGGAAAGGTGAGATGTCAGGTGAGGTGAGTCCCAAGTGAGTTACTCATAATCTACTTAGTGAAGCTTTTCTCTGAGTTCCTAGGTGAGCTGCTAGATGAGCTCCCAAGTGATCTAAGTGGTGAGCTCTAATGTGAGGTCCCCAGGTGAGCTCACAAGAGAGCTCAAAAGAAAGGTCAAGTCAAGCTACTTGGCGAGGTGCTCCGTGAGCTCCCAGGTGAGCTGTTAGGTGAGCTCTTAGGTGAGATACTTTGTGAGCTACTCAAAGAACTTTGAGGTGAGCTACCAGATGAGATCAAGGTGAGTTGGGAAGGTGAGCTCCTCAGTAAGCTCAAGGTTGAGCTGGCAAGGTGACCTCAAGGTGAGCTAGTAAGGCGAGCTATCAGGTGAGCTCATTGGTGAGTTTTCAAGAAAGCTCAAGGTGAGATGCTCGACAAACTCCTAGGTGAGCTCAAAGGTGAGATTTGTCAGTAATCTCTAAGGTGAGCTTACATACGAGCTACAAGATGAGGTCAAGGCAAGTTGGCAAGGTGAGCTCAAGGTGAGTTAGGTGAGCAAGGTGAGCTCAAGGTGAGTTCCCAGGTGAGCTACTAGGTGATCTCCTAAGTGAGCTACTTAGCAAGCTCCCAGGTGAGGGCCCTGATGAACTACTCGGTGAGCTCACAAGTTAGCTCAAGTCATCTTACTCGATGAGCTACTTGGTGAGCTCCTGAGGTGAGCTATTAGGTGAGCTCCCAGTCAAGCTGTTAGGTGAGCTCCTAGGTGAGCTGTTAGGTGAGCTACTCAATGAACTCTGAGGTGAGCTAACAGATGAGCTCAAGGGATGTTGGCAAGGTGAGCTCCTCAGTGAGCTCAAGATGAGCTAGCAAGGTGAGATGATAGGTAAGTTCCCATGTGAGTTGTCAGGGTGAGCTATCAGGTGAGCTTCTATGTAAGTTTTTAGGCAAGCTACTTGACGAGCTCTCAGGTGAGCTTAATTTGAGGTACTCAGAGAGCTCTTCGGTGAGCTCAAGGTGAGCTATCAAACAAGCTCCTAGGAAAGTTTCTAGGGAGGCTTTAGTCAAGCTACTTAATGAGCTCCTGGGAAAGCTTCTTGTTGAGCTCCCAGCCGAGCTCCTAGGTGAGCTACTTGGTGAGCTCCCAGGTGAGGTGAGCTTATCTACAATTTCTAAGGTGAGCTTACATGTGAGCTACTAGATGAGTTAAAGGTGAGTTGTCAAGGAAAGCTCCTAGAAGAGATCCTAGGTGAGCTACTTGACAAGCTATTCAATGAGCTTCTAGGAGAGCTCCTAAGTGAGCTACTTGGTGAGATCCCATGCTAGGTCCCTGGCAAGCTACTTGGTGAGCTCACAAGTAAGCTCAAGTCAACCTACTCGACGAGCTACTTGGTGAGCTCCCAGGTGAGCTGTTAGGTGAGCTCTCAGGTGAGCTAATTGGGGTGCTACTCGATGAACTCTGAGGTGAGCTACCAGAAAAGCTCAAGGTGAGTTGGAAGTTGATCTTCTAAGTGAGCTCAAGGTGAGCTGGCAAGGCAAGAAAATAGGTGAGATCCCATGTGAGTTTCTGGGTGAGCTATCAGGTGAGCTCTCATGATGATTTTTTGGGTGAGCTACTTGATGAGATCCCACGTGAGCTTAAGTTAAGATGCTCGGTGAGCTTTTATGTGAGCTTAAGGTGAGCTGGTAAGGTGAGCTGTCAAGTGAGCTCCTATGTGATTTTTTTGGGGAAGCTACTCAAAAAAATCCAAGTTAAGCTACCTTTTGAGCTCAAGGGGAGTTTGCAAGGTGAGATCCTTAGTGACCTCAAGGTGCAGCTGGCAAGGATAGCTCATAGGTGAGCTCCCATGTGAGTTGTCAAGGTGAGCTGTCAGGTGAGCTCCCATGTGAGTTTTTTGGTGAGCTACCTGACGAGCTCGAAGGTGAGCTAATGTCGAGCTACTCGACAACATCCTAGGTGAGCTCAAGGCCAGCTGGTAAGGTGAGCTATCATGTGAGTTCCTAAGTGAGTTTCCGGTAAATCTCAAATCTAGCTACTCAACAAGCTCCTAGGTGAGCTACTTGTTGAGCTCCCAGCCAAGCTCTTAGGTGAGCTACTCAGTGAGATCCCAGGTGAGCTCAAAGGTGAGCTTGTCAGCTATCTCTTAGGTGAGCTTACATGCGTGAGCTAGTAGATGAGCTCTAGGTGACTTGCTAAGGTGAGCTCAAGGTCAGTATGGTAAGGTGAGCTCAAGGCGAGTTAGCAAGGTGAGCTATCAAGTGAGCTCCCAGGTGAGTTCCCAGGTGAGTTACTCGACAAGCTCCTAGGTGAGCTCAACTCGAGTTGATCGGTGAGCTCCTAGAAGAGCTCCTAGGTGAGCTACTTGGTGAGCTATTTGGTGAGCTCCTAGGTAAGCTACTAGGTGAGCTACCAAGTTAGCTACTTAGCAAGATCCTAGGACAAGTTCCCCAGTGAGCTACTTAGTGAGCTCACATGTGAGCTCAAGTGAACCTACTTGGCGAGCTACTTAGGTAAGCTCTAAGGCGAAGCTGTTTGGTGAGCTCCTAGGTGAGCTATTAGGTGAGCTCCCATGTGAGCTGATAGGAGCAGGTGAGCTACATGGTGAGCTACTCGATGAACTCTGAGGTGAGCTTATACAAGATGAGATTAAGGTGAGTTGGCAAGGTGGGATCCTCAGTGAGCCACAGGTGAGCTCCCATGTGATTTAGCAAGGTGAGTTAGAAAGGTGGGATCCTCAGGTGAGCTCCCATGTGAGTTTAGTAAGGTGAGTTACTAGGGTGAGCTCCCATGTGAGTTTCAAGGTGAGCTACTGGGTGAGCTCAAGGTGAAGCTCCCAGGTGAGTTTTCAGGTGAGATCCTAGGTAAGTTTTCAGGTGAGCTACTGGGTAAGCTCCTACGTGACGAGCTCAAGGTGAGCTAGCAAGGTAAGCTGTCAGGTGAGATCCTAGGTAAGATTCCAGGCAAGTTCAAGTTGAGATGCTCGATGAACTCCTAGGTGAGCTCAAAGGTGAGCTTGTCAAAAATATCTGAGGTGACCTTATATGTGAGCTACAAGATGATCTCAAGGTGAGTTGTCAAGGTGAGCTCAAGTTGAGTTAGTAAGGCAAGTTGTCAGGTGAGCTCCTAGGTGAGTTCCCAGGTGAGTTACTTTATGAGCTCCTGGGTGAGCTCAACTCAAGCTTATCAGCGAGCTCCTAGAAGAGCTCCTAAGCAAGGTACTTGGTGAGCTATTCGGTGAGCTACTAGGTGAGCTACTAGGTGATCTCCTAAGTAAGATACTTGGCGAGCTCCCAGGTGAGGACCTCAGTCGAGCTACTCGATAAGCTCACAAGAGAGCTCAAGTCAACCTACTTGGCAAGATTCTCGAAGAGCTCCCAAGTGAGCTATTAGGTGACCTCCCAGGTGAGCTTCTTAGGAAACCTCCCAACCAAGCTACCAGATGAGCTCAAGGTAAGTTGGCTAAGGTGAGCTCCTCTGTGAGCTGGCAAGGTGAGCTGATAGGTGAGCTCCCATGCAAGTTGGTAAGGCAAGCTACCAGGTGAGCTCCCATGTGATTTTTTGGGTGAGCTGCTTGATGAGCTCCTAGGCTGAGCTTTCAAGTTGATGTGCTTGAAAGCTCCTGGGTTAGCTCAAGGTGAGCTTGTAAGGTGAGCTCCTAGTTGAGTTTTTGGGTAAGCTCAAGTTGAGCTACTCGAGGAGCTCTTGGGTGAGCTACCTGCAGATATCTCAGTCGAGCTCCTAGGTGAGCTTACATGTGAACTACCAGATTAGCTCAATTGAGTTGGCAATGTGAGCTCAAGGTGAGTTATGCAAATGTGAGCTGAAAGAGAGTTTGACAAGGTGAGCTATCAGGTGAGCTCCTAGGTGAGTTCCTATGTAAGTTACTCAACAAGCTCCTAGGTGAGCTCAACTCGAGCTGATTCAGTGAGCTCCTAGAAGAGCTCCCAGCCAAGCTACTTAGCGAGATGTTCAGTGAGCTCCCAGGTGAGCTACTAGGTGAAAACCTAAGAAAGATACACTCCAAGCTCCTAGGTGAGGTCCTCGACAAGCTTACAAGTGAGCTTCAATTCAACCTACTCGGTGAGTTACTCAATGAGCTCCTAGGTGAGCTGTTAGGTGAGCTCCTAGGTGAGCTACTTAGTGAGATACTTGATGAACTTTGAGGTGAGCTACTAGATGAGCTCAAGGTAAACTGCAAGGTGAGCTCCTTAGTGAGATCAAGGTGAGCTGCTAAGGTGAGCTGATAGGTGAGCTCCCATGTGAGATTTCAAGTGAGCTACTTAATGATCTTTTAGATGTATGAGCTACAAGTTCCCAGGTGAGTTACTCGATGAGCTCCTCAGCAAGCTCAACTTGAGCTTATCGGTGAACTCCCAAAAGACCTCCCAGGTGAGCTACTTGGTGATCTATTCAGTGAGCTCCCTGGTGAGTTGCTAGGTGAGCTCCCAAGTGACCTACTTGTTGATCTCCCAGGCAAGGTTCCTGGTGAGCTGAGCTCACAAGTGATCTTACAAGTGAGCTCAAGTCATCTTACTCGACGAGCTACTTGGTGAGCTCCTAGGTGAGCTATTAGGTGAGATTCCCATTCGAGGTTGTCAGGTGAGCTACTCGAAAAACATCGAGGTGAGCTACCAGATGAGCTCAAGGTGAGTTAGCAAGGTGAGCTCCTCATCTAGCTCAAGGTGAGCTAGCAAGGTGAGTTGATAGGAGAGTTCCCATGTGATTTCTCAAGGTGAGCTATCAGGCGAGCTCCTATGTGAGTTTTTTGATGAGCTACTTGATGAGCTCTTGGTTGAGCTCAAGTTGAGGTACTCGATGAGCTCAAGGACAGCTAGTAAGGTGAGCTATTAGGTGAGCTTCTTGTCGAGCTCCTAGCTCAAGAGCTTCTAGGTGAGCTACTCTAGTGAGCTCCCAGACGAGCTCAAAGGTGATCTTATGGGTAATATCTGAGGTGAGCTAACATGTGAGCTACCAGATGAGCTCAAGGTGATTTGGTAAGGTGAGCTCAAGGTGAGTTGGCAAGTCAAGGTATTGGCAAGATGAGTTGTCAGATGAGCTCCCAGGCAAGTGCCCAAGTGAGTTACTTAATGAGGTCCTAGGTGAGCTCAACTTGAGCTGATCATCAAACTCCCAAAAGATCTCTTTGGTGAGCTACTTTGCGAGCTATTTGGCAAGCTCCCGTGTGAACTACTAAGTGAGCTCCCAAGTGAGCTACTTAGTGAGCTCCCAGACAAGGTCCCTGGTGAGCTGCTCAGCAAGCTCACAAGCGAGCTCAAGTTAACCTACTTGGTGAGCTACTCGTTGAGCTGCCAGGTGAGCTCCCAGGTGAGCTACTTGGTGAGCTACATGATAAACTCAGAGGTGAGCTACCATAAGAGCTCAAGGTGAAAGGTCAAGGGCTCCTTAGTGAGCTCAAGGTGAGATAGCAAGGTGAGTTTATAGGTGATCTCCCATGTGAGTTGGTAAGGTGAGATGTCAGGTGAGCTACTAGGTGAGCTACTTTCCAAGTTCCAAGCCAAGCTCCTAGGTGAGCTATGTTAGGAAATAAGAGATAAAATATGTGGAATAATCCCTTACAGAATCGCAACAGTAGAAACTGATATGTAAAAAATATTACAGATCTCAAAAAAAGTGAAGAATAAATAACACAACACAGAGAGACATGATTTAATGTGGTTTCACCTAATTTGGGCTACATCCACCAAGAATCACTTGCTTAGATTTTATTACAAGCCTCCACTCTCTCAATACAATACCCAGATCCGTTTGGAGCAATACTCAACAAACTCTACAGAATTCACACCTGAATTCAAAACACATATGCAATAAATTTACTTGTACATCTATCATATGCATAAGACCATATAAATATATAACCACCTAAGTAGTTTGATGCAAAACCATGGGTATCAAAACCAAGGGAAAAAATCATGGGTATCAAAACAATGGGCAAAAGACTGAAAAAAAACATGGGCCCAAAAACAACCCATAACGGTTACCCATTACCCATGGGTTAATAAACCACCCATGAGAATTTGCTTCGGCAGCTTCACCCCCGAACCCCCTTCCATCGGAAGGGCTTCACCCCCCTGAACCCCCTGACCCACTCACCGATGAGCGGGACCACCGTAAAAATACCCGAGTGTAACAAATAGAAGGTGTACCACATTCTAACATGCAAATAGGCTCCACAAACATAACAATCTCCCACTTGGAGACTGATTTCCACTAAGAAAGCTTCTCAACCCTTCACTATCATCTACGAAGGCCAACCAAAGCTAAACATAGCTTTATTTTATCCCTTGTGACCACCTTGGTCATCATGTCTGCAGGATTCTGACTGGTATGAATCTTCTCCAACTTCAACTTATCTTCCTCCAAAGTTGTCCTGATGAAGTGATATCTCAACTATATATGCTTCATCCTGGAGTGGAAAGTAGAGCTTCTTAGCTAGGTGTATAGCACTTTGACTATCACTATAAAGCTTACATTCCTCCTACTTATGCCCCAACTCCTCAAGCAATTGTTGTAGCCAAATCATCTCTTTGCTTGCCTCCATGGTAGCAAAATACTCAGCCTCTGTGGTAGCAATATACTCAAGCTCCACAAACATAACAAGCTACTCAGTGAGATCCCATGTGAGCTCAAAGGTGAGCTTGTCGGTAATCTCTGAGGTGAGATTACATGTAAGCTACGAGATAAGCTCAAGGTGAGTTGGAAAGGTGAGCTTAAGGTGAGTTGGTAAGGAAAACTCAAGGTGAGTTGGTAAGGTGAGCTCCTAATCAAGTTCCCAGGTGTGTTACTAAACAAGCTCTCAGGTGAACTCATCTAAAGATGATCGGTGAGCTCCCAAAATAGTTCTCAGGTGAGCTACTTGGTGAGTTTTTTTGTGAGCTCACAAGTGAGCTACTTGGTGAGCTCCTAGGTGAGGTCCTTAATGACCTACTCAGTGAGCTCATAAGTGAGGTCAAGTCAACCTACTCAGAAAGCTACTTGGTGAGCTCCTAAAGTGAGATCCCAGGTGAGCTATTAGTTGAACTTATAGGCAAGGTACTTGGTGAGCTACTCAATGAAACTCTGATGTCAGCTACCAGACAAGCTCAAGGTGAGTTGGTAAGGTGAGCTCCTCATCGAGCTCAAGGCAAGCTGATAAGGGAGCTCCCATGTGAGTTGGTAACGTGAGTTGTCAGGTGAGATCTCATGTAATTTTTCAGATGAGCTACTTGATAAGCTCCCAGGTGAGCTCAACTCGAGCTACTTAGTGAGCTGTTGGGTGAGCGTAAGGTGAGCTATCAGGTGAGTTTCTGGGTTTTCAGACAACCTCAAGTCGAGCTGCTTGATGAGTTCCTGGGTGAGCTGCTTACAAAGCTCCCAACTGAGCTGTTACGTGAGCTGCTCGATAAGCTCCTAGGTGAGCTCAAAGGAAAGCTTGTCGGTAATATTTGAGGTGAGCTTACATATGAGCTACCAGATGAGCTCAAGGTGAGTTGGTAAGGTGAGTTGGTAAGGAAAACTCAAGGTGAATTGGCAAGGTGAGCTATTAGGTGAGCTCCCAAGTAAGTTCTTAGGTGAGTTACTCGATGAGATCCTAGGTGAGCTCAACTTGAGCTTATCAATGAGCTCCTAGAAGAGCTCCCAGGTGAGCTATTTGGTGAGCTATTCGGTGAGCTCCCAGGTGAACTGTTAGGCAAGCTCCCAAGCGAGCTACTTGGTAAGCTCCCAGGTCACATCCCCGGTGAGCTGCTCGGTGAGCTCACAAGTGAGCTCATGTCAACCTACTCAGGAAGCTATTTGGTGAGTTCCCACATGAGATATTATGTGAGCTCCTATGTGAGCTATTAGGTGAGCTTTGAGGTGAGCTAAGAGGTGTGCTAGTTGGTGAGCTATTTAGCGAGCTCCCACGCGAGCTGCTAGGTGATCTCAAAAGTGAACTACTTGGTGAGCTCCTAGTCAAAGTCCCTGTCAAGCTACTTGGTGAGCTTATAAGTGAGCTCAAGTCAACCTACTTGATGAGTTACTCGGTGATCTCCCAGGTGAGCTACTAGGAAAGCTCCCAAGCAAGTTGCTAGGTGAGCTCCCAGGTGAGCTACTTGGCGAGATGCTTGACAAACTCTCAGGTGAGCTACCAGATGTGCTCAAGGGGAGTTAGTAAGGTGAGATCTTTAGTGAGCTCAAGGTGACCTTTCAATGTGAGCTGATAGGCAAGCTCCCATATGAGTTGGCAAGGTGAGCTCTCAAGTGAACTCCCATTCAAGTTTTTGGGTGAGCTGCTTGATGAGCTCCTGGGAAAGCTCAAGTCAAGCTGCTCCATGAGCTCTTAAGTGAGCTACTTGCCAAGTTCCTATCCCAGATCCTAGGTGAGCTAATTTTTGAGCTCCCAAGTGAGCTTGTTATCAATGTTTGAGGTCAACTTACATGCACACTACCAAATGAGCTCAAGGTGAGTTGGCAAGGTGAACTCAAGTAGAGTTGCCAAGGTGAGCTCAAGGTGAGTTAGAAAGGTGAGATATTAGGTGAGCTCCCAGGAAAGTTCCCAACCAAGTTACTCAACAAGCTCCCAGGTGAGCTCAACTTGAGTTGATCAGTGAGCTCACAGAAGATCTCCCAAGCTAGCTACTTGGTGAGCTATTCTGTGAGTTCCTAGGTGAGCTACTAGGTTTTCTCCTAAGTGATCTCCAGATAAGCTCAAGGTGAGTTGGTAAGGAAAGCTGTCAGGTGAGATCTTTGGTGAGTTCCCAAGTGAGTTATTTGATAAGCTCTCAGGTGAGCTTAACTTGAGTTATTGACGAGCTCCCAGGCAAGCTACTTGGCAAGCTGTTCAGTGAGCTCCCAGGTGAGTTGCTAGGTGAGCTCTCAAGTGAGCTACTTAGCAAGCTCATAGGTGAGCTCACAAATGAGTTGTTAGGTGAGCTCCCAGGAGAGTTGTTAGGTGATCTCCCAGGTGAGCTACTCCACGAAATCTGACGTAAGCTTCAAGATGAACTCAAGTTGAGTTGGCAAGGTGAGCTCCTCAGTGAGCTCAAGGTGATCTGGTAAGGTAAGATCCCATGTGAGTTTTCAGGTGAGCTACTTGATGAGTTCTTGGATGAGATGTGAGTTCCCAGGTGAGTTAATCGAATATCTCTTGGGTGAGATCAACATGAGATGATTGGCAAGATCCCAGAAGAGGTCATAGGAGAGCTACTTGACAAGCTATTTAGTGAGCAACTAGGTGAGCTGCTAGGTGAGCTCCCACATGAGCTACTTACCAAGATCCCATGCTAGGTCCTCGGTGAGCTGCTCAGTGAGCTCACAAGAAAGCTCAAGTCAACCTACTCGATGAGCTACTTAGTGAGCTCCAAGGTGAGCTATTAGGTGAGCTCCTAGGTGAGCTACTTGGTGAGCTACTCGATTAACTTCGATGTGAGCTAGTAGACAAGCTCAAGGTGAGTTGGCAAGGTGATCTCGTAAGCGAGCTTAAGGTGACATGGAAATGCAAGTTAATAGGTGAGCTCCTATGTGAGTTTCTGAGTGAGCTATCAAGATAGCTCCCATGTGAGTTTTTAGGTGAGCTGCTTGATGAGCTTCCGAGTGAGCTCAAGTTGAGCTGCTTACTGAGATCTTGTGTAAGGTCAAGGTGAGCTAGCAAGATGAGCTCTCAAGTGAGCTCTTAGGTGAGTTTCTGGGCAAGCTCAAGTTGAGCTGCTCTAGGAGCTCTTGGACAAGTAGCTTGCCAAGCTCCTAACTAAGTTCCTAGGTGAGTTACTCATGTAGCTCCCAGGTGGCCTCAAAGGTGAGCTTGTTGGAAATCTCTGAGGTGATCTTACGAGTGAGCTACCAGATGAGCTTAAGGTGAGTTGGCAAGGTGAGCTCAAGGGTAGTTTGCAAGGTGAGCTATTAAGTGGGTTCCCAGGTGAGTTCCCAAGTGATTTACTTGACAAGATCCTAGGTGAGCTCAACTTGAGCTGATTGGTGAGCTCCTAGAAGAAATCTTAGGTGAGTTACTTGGTGAGCTATTTGGCAAGCTCCAAGGCAAGCTACTAGATGAGCTTCTAAGTGAGCTACTTGGTGAGCTCCTAGGTGAGGTCCTTGGAGAACTACTGGGTGAGTTCACATGTGAGCTCACAAGTGAGGTCAAGTAAACGTACTCGGCAAGCTACTCGGTGAGCTCCCAGGTGAGTAGTTAGGTGAGATCCCAGGTGAGCTGTTAGGTGAGGTACTTGGCAAGCTACTTGAAAAAATCCAAGGTGAGCTACCAGATGAGCTCAAGGTGAGTTAGCATGGTGAGCTCCTATGCAAGCTCAAGGTGAGCTAGTAAGATGAGCTATCAGGTGATCTCCCAGGTGAGTTTCTTGGTAATCTTAAGTCGAGTTGCTCGAGGAGCTCTTGCATGAGCTTCTTGGTGAGCTCCCAGTTGAGCTCCTAGGTGAGCTACTCAGTTAGCTCCTAGGTGAGCTCAAAGGTGAGCTTGTTGGAAAGGCTCTGAGGTGAGCCCTTATATGTGAGCTACTCGAGATGAGCTCAAATAAGGTGAGTTGGTAAGGCAAGATCTAAGGGTAGTTTACAAGGTGAGTTCCCTGGTGAGTTCCCAAGTGAGCTCAAGTACTCGACGAGCTCCCAGGTGATCTCAGGTGAGTAGTTAGGTGAGCTCCCAAGTGAGCTATTAGGTGAGCTCCCAGGTGAGGTACTTGAGCCTAAGGTGAAGCTGTTTGGTGACAAGCTCCAAGGTGAGCACTTACTAGATGAGCTCATAAGAAAGTTCCCAGGTAAGCTCATAGGCAAGGTCATGGAGAGATCTCCTCAACGAGCTTAAGGTGATCTGGCAAGGTGAGTTGATAGGTGAGCTCCCATGTGAGTTTTTGGGGTGAGCTATCAGGTGAACTCCATGTGAGTTTCTAGGTGACCTGTTAGGTGAACTCCCATACATGTTTTAGAGTGAGATGTTTGATGAGCTCCCAAGAGAGCTCAAGTTGAGCTGCTCGGCGAGCTCCTGGGTGATCTTAAGGTGAGCTAGGAAGGTGAGCTGTTAGGTGAGCTCCGAGGTGAGATTCCATGTAAGCTCAAGTCGAGCTACTCAACAAGCTCCTGGGTGAGCTACTTTTCAAGCTCCTAGCTGAGCTCCTAGATGAGCTACTCGTTGGGCTCCCAGGTGAGCTCAAAGGTAAGCTTGTTGGAAATCTCAAAGGTGAGCTTACATGGGAGCTACCATATGAGCTCAAGGTGAGTTGGCAAGGTGAGGTATTAGGCATGCTCCAAGGCAAGTTCCCAAGTGAGTTACTTGATGAGATCTCAGGTGATCTCAACTTGAGCTTACTAGTGAGCTCCCAGAAGAGCTCACATGTGAGCTACTTGGTAAGATTTTTCATGTGAGCTCCCAGGTGAGCTGCTAGGTGACCTCCCAAGCAAGCTACTTAGTGAGGTCCCTAGTGATCTCCTCGGTGAGATAACAAGTGAGCTCAAGTCAAGCTCCTAGGCGAGCTCCTAGGTGAGCTACTAGAGTTTCTAGGTGAGCTACTTAGAGTGTTTCTTGATGGACTCTGATAGGGGAGCTGTGTGTTTGCAAGGCAAGATGTCAAGTGAGCTCCCATGCATGTTTTCACATGAGCTCTTGGGTGAGCCTAAGTCAAGTTGCTGGGCAATATCTTGGGTGTGCTCAAGGTGACCTTACAAGGTGAGCTGTCAGATGAGCTCCCAGGTGAGTTTCAGGGAAAGTTCAAGCTGAGCTACACGAGCTCCTGGGTGAGATACTTTCCGAACTCCTAGCCGATCTCCTTGGTTCCTAGGTGAGCTGGTGAGCTTGTTGGTAATATCTGAGGTGAGCTTACGAGAGCTCCTAGGTGAGCTCAAGGTGAGCTGGGAAGGTGAGCTTTTAGGTGAGCTCTGAGGTGAGATTCTCAAGGTAAGCTCAAGTCGAGCTCACTCAACAAGCTCTTGGGTGAGCTACTTTTCGAGCTCCTAGCTAAGCTCCTAGATGAGGTACTCAGTGGGCTCCCAGGTGAGCTCAAAGGTGAGCTTGTTGGCAATATCTAAGGTGAGCTTACATGGGAGCTACCATATGAGCTCAAGGTGAGTTGGCAAGGTGAGCAGTTAGGCGTGCTCCAAGGTAAGTTCCCAAGTGAGTTACTTGACGAGATCTCAAGTGAGCTCAACTTGAGCTTATTAGTGAGCTCCAAAAAGAGCTCACATGGAGCTACTTGGTAATATTTTTTTGTGAGCTCCCAGGTGAGCTACTAGGTGACCTCCCAAGGAAAGCTACTTAGTGAAGGTCCCTACTGATCTCCTCGGTGAGATAACAAGTGAGCTCAAGTCAAGCTCTTAGGTGAGCTCCTAGGTGAGCTACTAGACAAGTTCCCAGGTGAGCTACTTAGCGTGTTTCTTGATGGAATCTAATAGGGGAGATCACATGCATGTTTGTAAGGCAAGCTATCAAGTGAGCTCCCATGCATGTTTTCAGGTGAGTTGCTTGACGAGCTCTCGAGTGAGCCTACGTCAAGTTGTTGGGAAAGATCTTGGGTGTGCTCAAGGTGAGCTTACAAGGTGAGCTATCAGGTGAGCTCCCAGGTGAGTTTTACGGAAAGCTCAAGTTGAGCTACTCAACGAGCTCTTGGGTGAGCTGCTTGCTGAACTCCCAGCCGAGCTCCTAGGTGAGCTCCTAGGTGAGCTCAAAGGTGAGCTTGTCAGTAATCTTTGAGGTGAGATTACATGAGAGCTACCAGACGAGCTCAAGGTGAGCTGGCAAGGTTATATCAGGGTGAGTTGACAAGGTGCACTATTAGGCGAGCTCCCAGGTGAGTTCCCATGCAAGTTACTCGAAGAGCTCCCCGGTGAGCTCAACTCGAGCTGATTAAAAAACTCCCATAAGAGCTCCCATGTGAGCTTGTTGACAATATCTGAGGTGAGCTTACATGTGAGCTACTAGATTAGCTGAAGGCAAGTTGGCAAGGTGAGCTGTCAAGTGATCTCTAAGGTGAGTTCCTAGGTGAGTTACTTGATGAGATACTCTACAAGCTCACAAGAAAGCTGAAGTCAACCTACTTGGAGAGATACTCTGTGATCTCCCATGTGAATTGTTAGGTGAGTTCCTAGGTAAATTGTTAGGTGAGTTCCCAGGTGAGCTATTAGGTGAGCTACTTGGCGAGCTACTCTACGAAATCTGAGGTGAGCTACCAAATGAGCTCAAGGTGACTTGGCAAGGTGAACTCCTCAACGAGCTCAAGTTGAATTGGTAAGCTGAGCTAATAGGTGAGCTCCCATGCGAGTTGGTGAGGTGAGCTTTTAGGTGAGCTCCCATGTGAGTTTAGCAAGGTGAGCTTCTTGACGAGCTCCCAATCAAGCTCAAGTCGAACTACTTGGCGAGCTCAAGGAGATTTGGCAAGGTGAGATGTCTTGTGTGCTGCCAGGTGAGTTTTTAGGAAAGCTTAACTCAAGCTACTCGATGAGCTCTGGGTGAGCTAGTTGCTGAGCTTCCAGCTGAGCTCCTAGGTGAGCTACTCATTGAGCTCCAAGGGGAGCTCAAAGGTGAGCTTGTCAGAAATCTCTGAGGTGAGATTACATGTGAGCTACCAGATGAGCTCAAGGTGAGTTAGTAAGGTGATCTCAAGGTGAGTTGGTAAGGCAAGCTATCAGGTGAGCTACTTGGTGAGCTCCCAGGTGATGTCCCTGGTGAGTTACTCAATAAGCTCACTATTGAGCTTGCAAGTGAGCTAGAGTTAACCTACTTGGTGATCTCCCAGGTGAGCTTGTTGATGAGCTACTCAACAAACTCCAAGGTGAGCTACCAGATGAGCTCAAGGAGAGTTAGGAAGGTGAGCTCCTCAGTGAGCTCAAGGAAAACTGTTAAGGTGAGCTGATAGGTGTGCTCCCATGCGAGTTTTTGGGTGAGCTGTCAGGTAAGATCCCATGTGATTTTTTGGGTGAGATACTTGACGAGCTCCTGGGTGAGCTCAACTCAAGCTACTCAATGAGCTCCTAGGTGAGCTAAAAGTGAGCTGGCAAGGTGAGCTATCAGGTGAGCTCTTAGGTGAGTTTCTGAGCAAGCTCAAGTCAAGCTGCGCGATAAGCTCCTAGGTGAGCTGCTTGCTGAACTCCCAGATGAGCTCCTAGGTAAGATGCTCGGTGAACTCTTGGGTGAGCTCAAGGTTAGTTGGCAAGGTGAGCTCAAACGAGTTGGCAAGGCGAGCTCAAGCAAGGTCCAAGGTGAGTTACTTGATGAGCTCTAGGGTAGCCTCAACTCGAGCTAATTATTGAGCTCCTAGAAGAGCTTAAGGTGAGCTACTTGGAGAGCTCCCTTGTGAGATGAGATTGGAAAACTCACAAGTGAGCTCAAGTCAACTTACTCGGTGAGCTCCCAGGTGAGTTGTTAGGTGAGCTACTTGGAGATTTTCTCAATGAACTTTGAAGTGAGCTACCAGACAAGCTCAAGGTGAGTTGGCAATGTGAGCTTCTGAGTGAGCTCAATACAAGCTAGAAAGGTGATAACCCATACAAGTTGGAAAGGCATGGTGTCAAGAGAGCTCCCATGGGAGTATTTGGGTAAGCTGCTTGACAAACTCATGGGCAAGCTCAAGTCAAGTTGCTTTACGAGCTCCTAGGAAAGCTCAAGGAAAGCTAACAAGGTAAGGTGTAAGGTGAGCTCCTAGGTGAGTTTCCAGGCAAGCTCAATTCGAGCTACTCAACAAGATCCTAGGTGAGCTAATTTCTGAGCTCCTAGGTGAGCTACTTTATGAGCTCCCGAGTGAGCTCAAAGGTGAGCTTGTCGGTAATCTCTGAGGTGATCTTACATGTGATCTACCAAATGAGCTCACGATGAGTTGGCAATGCGAGATCAAGTTGAGTTGGATAGGTGTGCTCAAGGTGAGTTGGTAAGGTGAGTTGTAAGGTGAGCTCCCACATGAGTTCCTAGATGAGTTACTCAATGAGCTCCCAGGTGAGCTACTTGGCGAGCTGCTCGATGAACTCTAAGGTGAGCTACCAGATGAGCTCAAGGTGAGTTAGCAATGTGAGGTCCTTAGAGAGCTCAAGTCAAGCTGGCAAGGTGAGCTCCCATGTGAGTTTCTAGGTGAGCTATAAGGTGATTTATGGGGTGAGCTACTCGGTGAGCTCTTGGGTGAGCTCAAGGTGAGCTAGCAAGGTGAGCTTACAGGTGATCTCTGAGGTGAGTTTCTTGAAAATCTCAAGTAGAGATACTTGCCAAGATCCCAGCTGAGCTCCTAGGTGAGCTGCTAGATGAGCTCCTAAGAAAGCTCAAAGGTGAGCTTATCAATAATCTCTGAGGTGAGCTTACATGTGATCTACCAGATTAGCTCAAGGTGAGTTGGCAAGGCAACCTCAAGGTGAGTTGGCAAGGTGAGGTCAAGGTGAGTTGGAAAGGTGAGCTATCGGGTGAGCTCCTAGGTGAGTTCCCAGATGAGTTACTCGATGAGATCCCACATGAGCTTAACTCGAGATGATCTGTGAGCTCCCAGAAGAGATTCCAGGTGAGCTACTTGAAGAGTTGTTCAGTGAGCTCCCAGGTGAGCTGCTAGGCAAGCTCATAAGTGTGCTACATGGTAAGCTCCCAGGCAAGGTCCCTAGTAAGCTGCTCGATAAACTCACAAGTGAGCTCAAGTCAACTTACTCAGTGAGCTTCTTGATGAGCTCCCAAGTGAGCCATTAGGTGAGTTCCTAGGTGAGCTGTTAGGTGAAATCCCAGGAGAGCTACTTGGTGATCTACTCAATGAACTCCAAGGTGAGCTACCAGAAAAGCTCAAGGTAGGTTGGCAAGGTGAGCTCCTGAGTGAGCTTAAGCCAAGTTGTTAAGGTGAGCTGATAGGTAAGCTCCCATGCAAGTTGGAAAGGTGAGCTCCCATGTCAGTTTTTGGGTGAGCTACTTGATGAGCTCCTGGGGGAGCACAAGTCAAGCTACTTGGTGAGATTCTGGGTGAGCTCAAGGTGAGATAGCAAGGCAAGTAGTGAGGTGAGCTCTTGGGTGAGATACTTTCTTAGCTCCCAGCCAAGCTCCTAGGTAAGCAACTCAGTGAGCTCCTAGGTGAGTTCAAAGGTGAGCTTGTCAATAATCTCTGAGGTGAGATTACATGTGAGCTACCAGATGAGCTCAAGGTGAGTTGGTAAGGTGAGATTTAGGTGAGTTGGCAAGGTGAACTCAAGGCAAGTTAGTAAGGTGAGCTCTTAATTTAGTTCCTAGGTGAATTACTCGATAAGATCCTGGGTGAGCTCAACTCAAGCTGATCAATAAGCTCCTAAAACAGATCCCAAGTGAGCTACTTGGCAAGCTATTTGATAAGCTCCCAGGTGAGCTGCTAGGAAAGCTCCCAAGTGAGCTCCCAGGTGAGGTCTCTGATGAGATACTTAGTGAGCTCATAAGTGAGCTCAAGTCAACCTACTCGGTGAGCTCCCAGGTGAGTTGTTAGGTGAGCTACCAGGTGTGTTGTTAGTCGAGGTCCTAGGTGAGCTACTTGGAAAACTACTCGATGAACTCTATTGTGAACTACCAGATGAGCTCAAGGTGAGTTTGTAAGGTGAGCTCCTCAACAAACTCAAGGTGAGCTCACAAGGTGAGCTGATAGGGGAGCTCCCATACGAGTTGGCAAGGTGAGCTATAAGGTGAGTCTCTAGGTGAGTTTTTTGGCAAGCTCAAGTCCAGTTGCTTGATGAGTTCCTGGGTGAGCTACTTACTGAGCTCCCAACTGAGATGCTAGGTGAGCTACTCAGTAAGCTCCCAAGTGAGCAAAAAGGTGAGTTTGTCGGTAGTCTCTGAGGTGAGCTTACATACGAGCTACCCAATGAGCTCAAGGTGAGTTGACAAGGCGAGCTCAAGGTGAGTTGGTAAGGTTAACTCAAGGTGAATTGGCAAGGTGAACTGTCAAGTGAGCTCTCATTCAACGAGCTCCTTAGTGAGCTACTTTCCGAGCTCCCAGCCAAGCTGCTAGGTGAGCTCCTAGGTGAGCTCAAAGGTTAGATTATTGGTAATCTCTAAGGTGAGCTTACATGTGAGCTACCAGATGAGCTCAAGGCAAGCTAGCAAGGTGAGCTCAAGGTGATTTGGCAAGGTGAGCTATTAGGAGAGCTCTAAGGTGAGTTCCCAGATGAGTTACTCGAGGAGCTCCTGGGTGAGCTCAACTTGAGCTGATTTGTGAGCTCCAAGAAGAACTCCCAGGTGAGCTTGTTGGTAATCTCTGAGGTGAGGTTACATGTAAGCTACCAGATTAGCTTAAGGTGAGTTGGCAAGGTGAGCTCGATGTGAGTTGGTAAGGTGAGCTCAAGGTGAGTTGGCAAGGTGAGCTGTCAAGTGAGCTCTAAGGTGAGTTCCCAGGTGAGTTACTCGACGAGCTGCTCAGTGAGCTCACAAGTAAGCTTAAGTCAACCTTCTTGGAGAGCTACTCGGTGATCTCCCAAGTGAGCTATTAGGTGAGTTCCCAGGTTGATATGTTAGGTGATTTACTTGCTGAGTAACTTCATGAAATCTGAGACAAGCTACTAAACGAGCTCAAGGTGACTTGGAAGGGTGAACTCCTTAGTGAGCTAGCAAGCCGAACTGATAGGTGAGATCTCATGTGAGTTGGCAAGGTGAGCTATCAGGTGAGCTCCCATGTGATTTTTGGAGTGAGTTTCTTGACAAGTTCCTGATCAAGCTCAAGTCAAGCTGCTTGGTGAGGTCAAGGCGAGTTGGAAATGCAAGATGTCATGTGAGCTCCCAGTTGAGTTTCTAGGTAAGCTTAACTCGAGCTACTCGATGCGCTCCTAGGTGAGCTGCTTGCCGAGCTCCCAGCTAAGCTCCTAGGTGAGCTACTTGGTGAGCTCCCAGGTGAGCTAAAAGGTGAGATTATCATAAATCTCTGAGGTGATCTTATATGCAAGCTACCAAATGAGCTCAAGGTGAGTTAGCAAGGTGAGCTCAAGGTGAGTTGGCAAGGCAAGCTATCAGGTTAGCTCCTAGGTGAGTTACCAGGTGAGTTACTCAACAAGCTCATAGGTGAGCTCAACTTGAGGTAAATGGTGAGCTCCTCTAAGAGATCCTAGGTGAGATACTTTGTGAGATATTTGGTGAGCTCCCAGGCAAGCTGTTTTGTGAGCTCCTAAGCGAGCTAGTTGGCAAGCTCCCAGGTGAGGTCCCTGGTGAGTTTCTTAGTAAGCTCACAAGTGAGCTCAAGTCAACCTACTCGATGAGCTACTCGGTGAGATCTTAGGCAATCTACTCAAAAAACTCTAAGCTGAGCTACTAGACAAGTTCAAGGTGATTTTGGAAGGTGAGCTCCTCAGCGAGCTCAAGGTGAGCTCCCATGCGAGTTTTTGGGTGAGCTATCAGGTGACATCCCATACAAGTTTTTGGGTGAGCTACTTGACAAGCTACTTAGTGAGCTCCTAGGTGAGCTCAAAGTGAGCTGGCAAGGTGAGCTGTTAGGTGAGTTTCCCAGGCAAGATCAATTCAAGCTACTCGACAAGCTCTTGGGTGAGCTGCTTGTTGAGCTCCCAGCTAAGCTCCTACGTGAGATGCTCGGTGAGATCCCGAGTGAGCTCAAAGCTTAGCTCAAGGTGAGTTTTCAAGGAAAGCTCAAGGCGAGTTGGGAAGGTGAACTCAAAGTGAGTTAGTAAGGTGAACTGTCAAGTGAGCTCCCAGGTGAGTTACTCAATGAGCTCCTAGGTGAGCTCAACTTGAGCTAATTGGTGAGCTCCCAAAAGAGCTCAAGGTGAGCTACTTGGTGAGCTATTTTATGAGCTTACACACAAGCTGCTAGGTGAGCTCCCAAGTGAGCTACTTTACGAGCTCCTAGGTGAGGTCCCCAGCGAGCTGATCGGTGAGCTCACAAGTGAGCTCAAATCAACCTACTCGGTGAGTTGCTCAAGGTGAGTTTGCAATGTGATCTTCTCAGTGAGCTCAATGCGAGTTGGCAAGGTGAGCTCCCATGTGAGGTTGCAAGCCGTGTTGTCAGGTGAGCTCCCATGTGTATTTTCAGGTAAGCTGCTTGACGAACTCATGGGTGAGCTTAAGTCGAGTTGCTCGGTGAGATTTTGGGCAAGGTCAAGGCAAGATGGTAAGGTGAGCTATAAGGTGAACTCCAAAGTGAGTTTTTAGGTAAGCTCAAGTCGAGCTACTTGATGAGATCCTAGGTGAGCTACTTACCGATCTCCCATCTGAGATCCTAGGTGAGCTACTCTATGAGCTCCTAGGTGAGCTCAAAGGTAAGGTTATTGGTAATCTCTGAGGTGACCTTACATGTGAGCTACCAGATGAGCTCAAGGTGAGTTGCCAAGGAGAGATCAAGTTGAGTTGGACAAGTGACCTCAAGGTGAGTTGACAAGGTGACCTATTAAGTGAGTTCCTAGGTGAGTTACTCAATGAGCTCCAAGGTGATCTCAACTCAATATGATTGACAAGCTCCAAGAAGAGCTCCTAAGCGAGCTACTTGGGTGAGCTATTCGGCGAGCTTTTAGGTGAGCTGCTAAGTAAGGTTCCAAGTGAGCTACTTGGTGAAACTCACAAGTGAGCTCAAGGTGATTTGGTAAGGACAACTCCTTAGCAAGGTCAAGGTGAGCTAGCAAGGTGAGCTCCCATGTGAGTTTTTGGGAGAGTTGTAAGGTGAGTTTTTGGGTGAGTTACTCGGCAAGCTCTTGTGTGAGATTAAGGTGAGCAGGAAAGGTGAGCTGTTAGGTGATCTCTAAGGTGAATTTTTGGACAAGCTCAAGTTGAGATGCTTATCGAGCTCCCAGCCAAGCTCTTAGGTGATCTACTCGATAATCTCCCAGGTGAGCTTAAAGGTGAGATTGTCGGTAATCTCTGAGGTGAGCTTACATTTAAGGTACCAGATGAGCTCAAGGTGAGTTGGAAAGGAAAGCTCAAGGTCAGTCAGCAAGGTGAGCTCAAGGTGAGTTAGTAAGGTAGCTGTAAGGTGAGCTTTTAGGTGAGTTCCCAGGTGAGTTACTCAATGAGCTCCCATGCAAGCTCAACTTGATCTGATTGGTGAGCTCCTAGGCAAGCTACTTGGTGAGTTGTTTGGTGAGCTCCCAGGTGGGCTCCCAAGTGAGCTACTTGGAAAGCTCCTAGGTGAGGTCCCTGGTGAGCTGCTCGATGAGCTCACAAGTGAACTAAAGTTAACCTACTTGGTGAGCTTCTCAGTGAGCTCCCAAGTGAGCTGTTAGGCGAGCTCCCAGGCAAGCTACTTGGTGAGCTGCTCAACAAACTCTAAGGTGAGATATTAGACAACCTCAAGGTGGGTTGGAAAGGTGAGCTTAAGGTGAGCTAGCAAGGTTAGCTGATAGGATAACTCCCATGCAAGTTGGTAAGGTGAGCTCCCATGTGAGTTTTCAGGTGAGCTACTTGATGAGCTCCTGGGTGAGATCAAGTCAAGCTACTCGGTGAGCTCCTGTGTGAGCTAAAGGTGAGCTGGTAAGGTGAGCTATCAGGTGAGCTCCTGGGTGAGCTAAATTTTTGAGCTCTCCCAGCTCAAGTCCTAGGTGACCTACTCGGTGAGCTCCCAGGTGAGCTCAAAGGTCGAGCTTCTCTGGCAATCTCCTGAGGTGAGATTACATAGTGAGCTACCTAGATGAGCTCAAGGTGAGTTGGGGTAAGGTGAGCTTAAGGTGAGTTGGCAAGGTGAACTCAAGGTGAGTTGGTAAGGTGAGCTGTTAGTTAGCTCCTAAGGTGAGTTCCTAGGTGAGTTACTCAACAAGCTCCCAGGTGATGCTCAACTTGAGCTTGATCGGTGAGCTCCCAGAACAGCTCCCAGGTGAGCTAATTGGTGAGCTATTTGGTGAGATCCCAGGTGAGCTACTAGGTGAGATCTCGAGTGAGCTACTTAGTGAGCTACTAGGTGAGGTCCCCAATGAGCTACTCAGTGAGCTCATAAGCGAGCTCAAGTAAACCTACTCAGGTGAGCTACTCAGTGAGTTACCAGGTGAGCTGATAGATGAGCTCCCAGGTGAGCTGTTAGTCAAGTTCCCAAGTGAGGTGAGCTACTTGGTGAGCTACTTGGCAAACTCTAATGTGAGCTACTAGATGAGCTATCAAGGTGAGCTGGCAAGGTGAGCTCCTTAGGTGAGCTCCCAGGTGAGCTATTAGTCAAGTTACTCTAGTGAGCTCACAAGACGAGCTCAAGTCAACCTACTCAGTGAATTGCTCGGTGAGCTCCCACATGAGCTGTTAGGTGAGTTCTCAAGGAAAGCTGACTTGGTGAGCTGAGCTCAATGAACTCATAGTTGAGCAACCGTGATGCATTCAAGGTGAGTTAGCAAGGTGAGCTGACAAGGTGCAAGCTCATAGGTGAGCTTCCATGTGAGTTGGCAAGGTGAGCTGTCAGGTGAGCTCCCATTCATGTCTTTCAGGTTAGCTACTTGATGAGGTCCCAGGTGAGCTCAATTCAAGTGAGCTCTATGAACTCCTGAGGTGAGCTGCTATGCCGATTTCCTCAAGCCCAGCTAGCTAGGTGAGCTACTTAGGTGTGAGCTCCCAAGTCAAACTAAAAGGAGAGCTTTTCAGTCAATACTCGGTTTTAGGTCAACTTACTCCTGAGCACTACCAGATGAGCTCAAGGTAAGTTGGAAATCGTGAGCTCCCAAAGTGAGAGTTGGTAAGGTGAGCTCAAGGTGAATTGGAAAGGTGAGCTGTCAGGAGAGTCTCCCATAGTGAGTTCCCAAGGTGAGTTGGCTCGGTAGATCTACTTAGTGAGATATTCCAAGGTGAGCTACTTAGGTGAGCTGCTAGGTGAGCTCATCCCAAGCAATGCTACATGGTAGAGCTCCCGTGTGAGGTCCTAGACGAGCTCACAAGGTGAGCTCAAAATCAAGGTTAAGTGAACCTACTCGGAAAAGTAAGCTCAAGGTGAGCTCCTCAGGTGAGTTGTTAGGTGAGTTCTTAGGTGAGATACTTGGTGAGAGCTACTCAACAAAATCCGAGGTGAGCTACTAGATGAGCTCAAGGTAAGTTGGAAGGTGAACTCCTTAGCGAGCTCAAGGTGAGCTATTTAGCAAGGGTGACTCCCATATGAGTTGGCTTATAGGTGAGCTCCCATGTGAGTTTTTGGGTGAGCTGCTTGACGAGCTACTAGACAAGCTCTTCAGTGAGCTTGGTCACATGAGCTCCCAAGTGAGTTTTCAAGAAATGCTCAAGTTGAGCTGCTTGATGAGCTCCTAGGAGAGTTGGTTACTGAGCTCAGCATCTAATCTCCTAGGTGAGCCACATGGTGAGCTCCCATGTGAGTTACTCGACGAGCTCCCAAGTGAGCTTAACTCGAGCTGATCAGTGAGCTCCTAGAAGAGCTCCTAGGTGAGCTACTTGGCAAGCTATTTAGTGATATCGTAAGCGAGGTGCTAGGAAAGATCCCAAGCAAGACTACTTGGTGAGCTCCTGGGTGAGGTCCCCGAGTGAGCTCACTTGTGAGCTCAATAAAACCTACTCAGTGAGCTACTCGGTGAGCTCCCAGGTGAGTTGTTAGGCAGGCTTAGGTGAGCTCCAAGGTGAGCTATTAGGTGAGATTCTAGGTGAGCTACTTGGTGAGCTACTTGAAAAAATCTGAGGTGAGGTACCAGATGAGCTCAAGGTAAGTTGGCAAGGTGAGATCCTTAACGAGCTCAAGGAAAGCTAGCAAGGTGAGCTAATAGGTGAGCTTCCATTCCAGTTGGCAAGGTGAGCTTTCAGGTGAGCTCCCATGTCAGTTTTTAGGTGAGCTACTTGACGAGCTCCTGGGTGAGCTCAAGTTGAGTTACTTTGGTGAGCTCCTACATGAGCTCATGGTGAGCTATAAAGGTGAGCTGTTAGGTGAGCTCCCAGGTGAGTTTCTGGGAAAGCTCAAGTTGAGCTACTCAATGAGCTCCTGGGACGAGCTACTTGATGAGCTCCTAGCTGATCTTGTTGACAAGGTGAGCTCTTATCATGTGAGCTTACATACCAGATGAGTTGCTAAGGTGAGCTCAAGGTGAGTTGGCAAGGTGAGCTATTAGGTGACCTCCAAGGTGAGTTCCCAGGTGAGTTACTCGACGAGCTCCCAAGTGAGCTCATCTCAATCTGATCGGTGAGCTCCCAGAAGAGCTACTTCAGGAGCTATTTGGTGAGCTCCCAGGTGAGCTATCTAGGTGAGCTCCCAAGTGAGCTACTTGGTGAGCTCTCAGGTAAGGTCATCAGTGAGCTGCTCAGCAAGCTCACAAGTGAGCTAACAAATGAGATCAAGTCAACCTACTCGACGAGTTGTTAGGTGAGCTCCCAAGTGAGACGTAGGTAAGCTTGGTGAGCTACTTGAAAAAACTCTGAGGTGAGCTACCAGATGACCTCAAGGTGAGTTAGCAAGGTGAGCTCCTTAGTGAGCTTAAGGTGAGCTTCCAAGGTGAGCTCTAATTTTATTTGATAAGATGAAAATCCCATGTGAGTTTTTGTAGGAGTTTCTTGACGAGCTCCCTAGTGAGCTCAAGTTAAGCTACTTGGTGAGCTCCTGGGTAAGCTCAAGGAAAGCTATGGCAAGGCAAGCTTACATATGAGCTCCTAGGTGAGTTTTCTAGGCAAGCTCAAGTCGAACTAGTCAGATGAGCTCCTGGGTGAGCTACTTGCTGAGCTCCCAGTCTAGCTCCTATGTGACCTGCTAGGTGAGCTCCCAGGTGAGCTCAAAGGTGAACCATTTGGCAAGGTGAGCTCAAAGTGAGTTACGTAAGGTGAGCTGTAAAGTGAGCTCCCAGGTGAGTTGGCAAGGTGAGTTACGAGATAAGGTCCTGGGTGAACTCAACTTGAGACTGCTCGACAAACTCTGAGGTGAGATACCTTCTGAGCTCAAGGTGAGTTGGCAAGGTGATCTCCTCACTGAGATCAAGGTGAGCTGGTAAGGTGAGTTAATAGGTGAGCTCCCGTGAAGAGATTGGTAAGGTGAGCTATGAGTTGTTCAGGTGAGCTCCCAGGTGATCTTCAAGTTTTACTTGGTGCAGCTCCCGAGCTGAGGACTCAGACTTGAGCTCCTGGGTGAGCTCTTTCAAGTCAAGCTACTTGGTAAGCCTCCTAGGTGAGCTCAAGGTGAGCTGGTAAGGTGAGTTGTCAAGGTGAGATCCCAGTGTGAGTTTCTGAGCAAGATGATCTCAAGTCGAGCTGCTTGACAAGCTCCTGGGTGAGCTATGTCAAGCTCCTAGGTGAGCTCCTAGGTGAGTTGGTAAGGTGAGATCCCAAGTGAGCTCAAAGGTAAGCTTCGAAAAGCAGGTGAGCTCTGAAATGAGCTTACTGAGTGAGCTACTTGATGAGCTCAAGGTGAGCTAGTGTGAGGTGAGATGAGCTCCTAGGTGAGTTTTTGGTGCAAGCTCAAGGTGAGCTACTAGGTGAGCTCCTGGGTGAGCTAGTTCTTAGGTGAGCTCCTCAGATGAGCTCAATGAGGTGAGTTCAACTTTGATGAAGCTCCCAGGTGAGCTCCCAATATGAGTTACTTGGTGAGCTTTTTGGTGAGCTCCTAAGTGAAAGGTACTAGGTGAGCTCCCAAGTGAGTACTTAGGGTGAGCTCTTAGGAAAGGTCCTCAAGTGAAGCTACTTGATGAGCTCACAGGTGAGCTCAAGTGAGGTACTCAAGGTGAGCTACTCGGTGAGCTCCATGGAAAGATTTTAGGAGAGCTCCCAAGTGAGCTGCTAGGAAAGCTATCTTGAGGTGAGGTTACAAACTCATGAGGTGAGCTACCAGATGAGCTCAAGGTGAGTTGGCAAGGTGAGCTCCTCATTGACCTCAAGGTGAGCTATAGGTGAGCTCCCATCTGAGTTGGTAAGGAAAGTTTTCATGTGAGCTCCAATGTGAGTTTCAGGTGAGCTACTAGGTGAGCTACTTGGGTAAGCTCAAAGGTGAGCTGTTGGGAGCTCCTAGGTGAGCTCAAGGTGAGCTACTTGCAAGTGAAAGCTGTTAGGTGAGCTCTTAGGTGATTGCTTTGGGCAGCTCTCAAGTTGAGCTGCTCGATGAACTCTTGGGTAGCTCAAGGTGAGCTAGCAAGGTGAGCTTAGGTGAGCTCCTAGGTGAGTTTTTAGGCAAGCTACTTCAAGTCGAGATGCTAGATGAGCTCCTAGGCGAGCTCAAAGGTTAGCTTGTTAGCAATATCCTTGTGGTGAGCTTACATGTGAGCTACAAGATGAGCTCAAGGTGAGTTGGCAAGGTGAGCTCAAGGTGAGTTCAAGACAAGCTCAATGTGAGTTGGTAAGGCGAGCTCCCAAGTGAGTTGCTAGGTGATCTCCTAAGTGAGCTACTTGGTGAGCTTCTGAGGTGAGGAACTTGGCAAGCTAATCGCTGAGCTCATAAGTGAGCTCAAGTCATCTTACTCAATGAGCTGCTTGGTGAGCTCATCAAGAGAGTTGACAGGTGAGCTCCCTAGATGAGTTTTCAGGTGAAGCTCAAGTTGAGCTGATCAGGTGAGCTCCTAGGTGAGCTGCTTGTTGATCTCCCAACCTAGCTCATATGTGAGCTGACTCGGTGAGCTCCTAGGTGAGATCAAAGGTGAGCCATTTGAGAAAGGTGAGCTCAAGGTGAGCTAGTAAGGTGAGATATTAGGCGAGCTCCCAGGTGAGTTCCTAGGTGAGTTACTCGAAGTGAGCTCCTAGGGTGAGCTCAACTCGGTGAGCTACTTGAAAAAACTCTAAGGTGAGCTACCTTTTGAGCTCAAGGTGAGTTAGCAAGGTGAGCTCCTCAGTGAGCCTCAAGGTGAGTTACTAGATAGGTGAGCTCCCATGCTCCTACGGTGAGCTCAAGGTGAGCTCCCATTAGTGAGCTCCTAAGGTGAGCTGTTAGGTGAGTTCCCAGGTGCGTTTCTGGGAAAACTCAAGTCGAGTTACTTGACAAGCTCCTATATGAGCTGCTTGCTCCCAAGCTCCCAGCTGAGCTCCTAGGTGAGCTACTTGGTGAGATCCCATGTGAGCTCAAAGGTGAGCTTTTCCTAGGTAATCTCCTAGGTGAGACTTATATGTCAGCTACCTGATGAGCTCTAGGTGAGTTGGCAAGGTGGGCTTAAGGTGAGTTGGCAAGGTGAGCTGAAGGTGAGCTAGTCAGGTGAGCTCTTAAGTGAGTTCCCAGGTGAGTTAGGATGAGCTCCTAGGTGAGCTCAGCTTGAGTTGATTGGTGAGCTCCAAGAAGAGCTCCTCAAGGTGAGCTACTTGGTGAGCTATTTGGCGAGCTCCTAGGTGAGCTACTAGG
Organism: Taxus chinensis; assembly: GCA_019776745.2. Taxonomy (NCBI): domain Eukaryota; kingdom Viridiplantae; phylum Streptophyta; class Pinopsida; order Cupressales; family Taxaceae; genus Taxus; species Taxus chinensis. The sequence continues at coordinate 898,488,843 of CM034151.1, read as the reverse complement.
CTGAGCTCCCAAGAAAAGCTACTTAGCAAGCTCCCAGGTGAGGTCCCTGGTCGAGCTTCTCAATGAGCTCACACACGTGAGCTCAATTCAACCTACTCGGCGAGCTTCTCGGTGAGTTCCAAGGTGAGCTCCTAGGTGAGCTGTTAGGTGAGATAATTGATGAAGCTTCTGAGGTGAGCTACTAGATGAGCTCAAGGTGAGTTGGCAAGTGAGCTCCTCCCTGAGCTCAAGGTGAGCTGATAGGTGAGATCCCATGTGAGTTGGCAAGGTTGAGTTGTCAGGTGAGCTCCCATGTGAGTTTTTAAGTGAGCTACTAGGTGAGCTCCTAGGTAATCTTAAGGTGAGCTAGCAAGGTGAGCTCCTAGGTTAGTTTCTCGGTGAGCTCCTAGGTGAGCTCCTCAAGGTGAGCTATCAAGGTGAGCTATCAAGTGAGCTCCTAGGTGAGTTTTCTAGTCAAATCTCAAGTTGAGATGCTCAACGAACTCCTGGGTAAGTGTAAATATGAGCTTGTCAGCAATCTTTAGGTGAGCTCTACATGTGAGCTACTAGATGAGCTCAAGGTGAGTTGGCAAGGTGAGCTCAAGGTGAGTTGGCAAGGTGAGCTCCTTGGAAGGTGAGCTCCCAGGTGAGCTGCTAGGTGAGCTCCTAAGTGAGCTACTTGGTGAGCTCCTAGGTCAAGGACCTCCCATCAAGAGCTCACAAGTGAGCTCAAGTCATCTTACTCGATGAGCTACTTGCTGAGAAACCAGGAAAGCTACTAGGTGAGCTCCTGAAGCTGTTAGGCAAGCTCTAGGTGAGCTATTAGACAAGCTACTCAAAAAACTCTCAAGGTGACCTAACAGGTGAGCTCCTCATGTGAGTTGGGTGAAGGTGAGCTCCTCATGTGAGCTTTTTAAGGTGAGCTACTTGGAAAACTGATAGGTGAGCTCCCAGGTGAGCTTAATGTCAAGGTGGTTGGTGAGCTCTTGGGTGAGCTAAAGGTGAGCTATCAGGTGAGCTCCCAGGAAAGTTTCTAGGAAAGCTCAAGTCAAGCTACTCGATGAGCTCCTGGGTGAGCTACTTGTCGAGCTCCTATCAAGCTCTTAGGTGAGCTACTTGGTGAGCTCCCATGTGAGCTCAAAGGTGAGCTTGTTGGAAATATCCTGAGGTGAGCTTACATGTGAGCTACCAGATGAGCTCAAGGTGAGTTGGCAAGGTGAGCTCAAGGCAAGTTGGCAAGGTGAACTCAAGGTAAGTTGGCAAGGTGAGATATCACGTGAGCTCCTAGGTAAGTTCCTAGGTGAGTTACTCGATGAGCTCCCAGGTGAGCTCAACTCGAGCTGATCATCAAGCTCCTAGAAGAGCTAGCTACTTTGCGAGCTATTAGGTGAGCTCCCAAGTGAGGTCCCAAGCAAGCTACTCCGTGAGCTCACAAGTGAGCTCAAGTCAACCTACTCATTGAGCTCCTAGGTGAGCTCCCAGGCAAACTGTTAGGTGAGCTCCCAGGTGAGCTACTTGGTGAGCTACTCAATGAACTCAGAGGTGAGCTACCAGATGAGCTTAAGGTGAGTTTGCAAGGTGGGCTCCTTAGTGAGCTCAAGGTGAGATGAAAGGTAATCTCCCATTTGAGTTGGTAAGGTGAGCTATCAGGTGAGCTCCCATGTGAGTTTTTGGGTGAGCTACTTGAGCTTCTAAGGTGAGCTCAAGTCAAGCTGAGCTCCCAGGTGAGCTGAGGTGAGCTGGCAAGGTGAGCAAGCTCCCAGGTAAGTTTCTATGTAAGCTCAAGTCAAGCTACTCAATGAGCACCTGGGTGAGCTACTTACCGAGCTCCCAGCTAAGCTCTTAGGTGAGCTACTCAGTGGGCTTTTAGGTGAGCTCAAAGGTGAGCTTGTTGGTAATGTCTGAGGTGAGCTTATATGTGAGCTACCAGTTGAGCTCAAGGTGAGTTGGCAAGGAAAGTTGTCAGGTGAGCTCCCAGGTGAGTTCCTAGGTGAGTTACTTGACAAGCTCTTGGGTGAGCTCAACTTGAGCTAATTGATGAGCTCCCAGAAGAGCTCCTAGGTGATCTACTTAGCAAGTTATTTGGTGAGCTCCCAGGAGAGTTGCTAGGTGAGCTCCCAAATGAGCTACTTGGCGATCTCTTGAGTGAGGTCCCTGGCAAGCTCATAAGTGAGCTGTTAGGTGAGCTCCCAGGAAATCTACTTGGTGAGCTACTCGGTGAGCTGAACTAAATGAGGTGAGCTACCAGATGAGCTCAAGGTGAGTTGGTAAGGTGAGCTCCTCAGTGAGCTCAAGGTGAGCTCTCATGTGAGTTTTTTGGGTGAGTTACTTGACGACCTCCTGGACGAGTTGTGAGTTCCCAGGTGAGTTACTCGATGAGATTTTGGGTGAGATCAACTTGAGATGATCGGTGAGCTCCCAGAAGAGCTCCTAGGTGAGCTAGTTGACAAGCTATTTGGTGAGCTTCTAGGTGAGCTGCTAGGTGAGCTCCCAAGTGAGCTACTTGGTGAGCTCCCATGTGAGGTCCCTGGAAAGCTACTCAACGAGCTCACAAAGTGAGCTCACAAGTAAGCTCAAGTCAACCTACTTGATGAGCTACTCGATGAGCTCACAGGTGAGCTGTTAGGTGAGCTCCCAAGGTGAGCTACTTGGGGAGCTCCTCAATGAAACTCTGAGGTGAGCTACCAGACAAGCTCAAGGTGAGTTAGTAAAGGTGATCTCCTAAGTGAGCTCAAGGTGAGCTGGTAAGGCAAGCTGATATTTGAGCTCCCATGTGAGTTTCTAGGTGAGCTCAAGTCAGGTGAGATCTCCATGTGAGTTTTCGGGCTGAGATACTTAGCGAGATACTTGGTAAGTTACTCCCAGGTGAGCTCATATTAGGTGAGCTACCTTCCAAGCTCAAGGTGAGTTGGAAAGGTGATCTCCTCAGATGAGCTCAAGGTGAGTTGGCAAGGTGAGCTCCCATGTGAAGTTGGCAAGGTGAGAAGTCAAGTGAGCTCCCATGTGAGTTTTTGGGTGAGCTACCTCAGACGAGCTCCCAGGTGAGGTCAAGTCAAGCTACTTGGTGAGCTCCTAGGTGAGCTCAAGGTGACCTAGTAAGGTGAGCTGTCAGGTGAGTTTCCAGGTGAGTTTCCAATAATTCTCAAGGCGAGCTACTCAACAAGCTCCTAGGTGAGCTGCTTGCCTAAGCTCCTAGCCGAGTTCCTAGGTGAGCTTGATGAGATCCTAGGTGAGCTCAAAGGTGAGCTTATCAGCTAATCTCTTAGGTGAGCTTACATGTGAGCTACTAGATGAGCTCTAGGTGAGTTGGCAAGGTGAGCTCATCAGGTGAGTTCCCAAGGTGAGCTCAAGGTGACTTGGTAAGGTGAGCTGTCAAGTGAGCTCCTTAGGTGAGTTACTCAATGAGCTCCTTGGTGATCTCCACTTGAGTTGATCCTCAAGTGAGATCCCAAGAGAGGTGAGCTACTTAGTGAGCTCCTAGGTGAGCTCCTAGGTGAGCTACTAGGTGAGCTCACACGGTGAGCTACTTGGTGAGTCTCGAGGTGAGCTCCCATGGGTGGCTGAGCTACTCGGTGAGCTCACAAGGTGAGCTCAAGTCAAGCTAGTTAGTGAGCTACTAAGTGAGCTCCCAGGTGAGCTGTTAGGTGAGCTCCCATGTGAGCTGTTAGGAGAGCTTCACATGGTGAGCTACTCAGTGAGCTCAAGAGCTACTTGAAAAAATCATGAGGTGAGCTACTAGATGAGCTTAAGGTGAGTTGGCAAGGTGAGCTCCTCAGTGAGCTCAAGGTTGAGTAGGTGAGCAAGTCTCAAGGTGAGCTTGGCATAAGGTGAGCTCCCATGTGAGTTTGACAAGGTGAGCTATCAGGTGAGCTCCCACGTGAGTTTTTGGGTGAGGTGCTTGATGAGCTAGTAAGGTGAGCTCAACTAAGCAAGTTTTCACCAGGTGAGTTGTTGGGTGAGATCTTGGGTGAGCTCAATGTGAGCTACAAGGTGAGCTGTCAGGTGAGCTCCCAGGTGAAGTTTCTAGGTGAGCTCAAGTGGAGATGCTCGATGAACTCCTAGGTGAGCTCAAAGGTGAGCTCCTTAGCAAGCTCACTAAGTGAGCTTACATTCAGTGAGCTACTAGATGAGCCCAAGGTGAGTTGGTAAGGTGAGCTCAAGGTGAGTTGATAAGGTGAGCTGATAAGTGAGCTCCTAGGTGATGTTAGCTGATCTACTAGATGAAATCTGAGGTGAGCTACTAGAGCGAGCTCAAGGTGAGTTGGTAAGGTGAGATCCTTAGCAAGCTTGGCAAGGTGAGCTCCCATTCGAGTTGGTAAGGCAAGCTACCAGGTGAGCTCTCATGTGGGTTTTTGGGTGAGAGCTGCTTGACGTGAGCTTCTAGGTGAGCTCAATTCAAGGTTCTCAGCAAGCTCCTGGTGAGCTCAAGGCAAGCTGGTAAGGTGAGCTCCCAGGTGAGTTTATGGGCAAGCTCAAGTTGAGCTACTCAATGAGCTCCTGGGTGAGCTACTTGCAGAGATCTCAGTTGAGCTCCTAGATGAGCTTACAGGTGAGCTACCAGATGAGCTCAACATGAGCTGGCAAGGTGAGCTCAAGGTGAGTTCCTAGTGAGCTCAAGGTGAGTTGGTAAGGTGAGCTGTTAGGTGAGCTCCCAGGTGAGTTCCTATGTGAGTTTAACTCAAGGTGAGCTCCTTGGTGAGCTCAACTTGAGCTAATCAAAAAGCTCCCAGAAGAGCTCTCAGCCTAGCTACTTGGTAAGAGTGTTCAGAAATCTCCTAGGTGAGCTACTAGGTGAGCTCCTAAGTGAGCTACTTGGTGAGCTCCTAGGTGAGGTCCCCGGTGAGCTCAAGTCAACCTACTCAGTGAGCTACTCAATGAGCTCCCAGGTGAGCTTTTAGGTGAGCTCCCAGGTGAGCTACTTGGTGAGCTACTCGATGAACTCTAAGGTGAGCTACCAGAAAGCTCAAGGTGAGTTGGTAAGGTGAGCTCCTCATTGAGCTCAAGGTGAGCTGGCAAGGGGAGCTGATAGGTGAGCTCCCATGTGAGTTTTCAGGAGCTACTTGATGAGCTCCTATAAGAGCTACGAGTTCCTAGGTGAGTTACTCGATGAGCTCCTAGGAAAGCTCAACTTGAGCTTATCAGTGAACTCCAAGAAGACCTCCCAAGTGAGCTACTTAGGTGAGTTGTTCAGTGAGCTCCCAGGTGAGCTACTAGGTGAGCTCCTAAGTGAGCTACTTGCTGAGCTCCCAGGTGAGGTCCCCACTGAACTAGCTACATTTGTGAGCTCATAAGTGAGCTCACAAGTTATCTCAAGTCAGCTATTACTTGATGAGCTACTTGGTGAGCTCTCAGGTGAGCTATTAGGTGAGCTACTCGACAAACTCTGAGGTGAGCTACCTAGATGAGCTCAAGGTGAGTTTTCAAGGTTGAACTCCTCAGAGAGCTCAAGGTGAGCTGGTAAGGTGAGTTGATAGGTGAGTTCCCATGAGCTCAAGGTGAGCTGTCAAGGTGAGCTATCAGGTGAGCTCCTATGTGAGTTTTTAGGTGAGCTACTTGATGAGCTCTAAGGTGAGATCTCAAGTCGAGGTGCTCAGGTGAGCTCAAGGTGAGCTGGCAAGGTGAGCTATCAGGTGAGCTCCCAGGTGAGTTCTAGATGAAGCTCAAGTCGAGCTGCTCAATGAGCTCCTAGGTGAGCTACTTGTCAAGCTCCCAGCCGAGCTCCTAGGTGAGCTGCTTAGTGAGCTCCCAGGTGAGCTCAAATGTCGAGCTCCTAGGTGAGCTACTACATGTGAGCTCCCAAGTGAGCTCAAAGGTGAGCTTGTCAGTAATCTCTAAGGTGAGCTTACAGGTGAGCTACTAGATGAGCTAAGGTGAGCTGGTAGGCAAAGCTCAAGGTGAGTTACCTAAGGTGAGCTCAAGGTGTGAGTTGGCAAGGTGAGCTATCAGATGAGCTCCCAAGTGAGTTCCCAAGGTGAGTTACTTGAAAAGCTCCTAGGTGAGCTCAACTCAAGCTGAGTTCATGAAGCTCCTAGAAGAGCTCCCCTAGTGAGCTACTTCTCGGGTAAGCTCCCAAGTGAGCTACTTGGCGAGCTCCCAGGTGAGGTCCCTGGTGAGCTCACAAGGTGAGCTCAAGTCAACCTACTTAGTGAGATGCTTGTTGAGCTCCCATGTGAGCTCCCAGGTGAGCTATTAGGTGAGCTCCTAGGTGAGCTACTTGGTGAGCTACTTGATGAACTCATGAGGTGAGCTACCAGAAAAGCTCAAGGTGAGTTGGCAAGGTGAGCTCCTCAGTGAGCTCAAGGTGAGCTGACAAGGTGAGATGATAGGCGAGCTCCCATGTGAGTTTTAAGGTGAGCTGTCAAGTGAGCTCCCATGTGAGTTTTTAGGTGAGCTACTTGAAAAGCTCTTGGTGAGCTGTTTGGCTAGTTCTTGGGTGAGCTCAAAGTGATCTGGCAAGGTGAGCTCCCAGGTGAGTTTCCATACAAGCTCATGTGAGCTATTCAATGAACACTTGGTGAAGCTACTTTCCTGAGCTCCCATCTAAGTGAGCTCCTAAGTGAGCTACTTGGGATCTTAGGAAAGCTCAAAGGTGATATTTTTGGCAATTGTCTGAGGTGAGCTTATATGTGAGCTACCAGGTGAGCTTAAGGTAAGTTGGCAAGGTGAGCTTCAAGTTGAGTCCTGTGAGCTCAAGGTGAGCTCAAGGTGAGTTGGCAAGGTGAGCTATCAAGAAAGCTCCTATGCAAGTTCCCACGCAAGCTACTCAACAAGCTCCTAGGTGAGCTCAAGGTCAAGCTTGATTAGGTGAGCTCTAAGAAGAGCTCCTAGGTGAGCTACTTGGTGAGTTGTTCGGTGAGTTTCTAAGTGAGCTACTAGGCAAGCTTCCAAGTGAGCTACTTGGTGAGCTCCCAGGTGAGGTCTCCTAGTGAGCTGGTTTTAGGTGAACTCACAAGTGAGCTCACAAGTGAGTTGCAAGTGAGCTACTCAGGTGAGCTACTCGGTGAGCTCCTAAGGTGAGCTAAGATGAGCTTGGTGAGCTCCCAGGTGATTTGGAGTTAAGGTGAGCTCCTTAGCGAGCTCAAGGTAAGCTAGCAAGGTGAGCTCCCATGTGAGCTCTTGGTGAGCTATAAGTGAGTTTTTCAGCAAGCTCCTAGGTGAGCTCTTAGAGTGAGCTCAAGGTGAGCTAGCAAGGTGAGCTATCAGGTGAGCTATTTGAGGTGAGCTTTATAGACAAGCTACCAGTTGAGCTACTTGGAGCTCCTAGGTGAGCTCTGAGGTGAGCTTATAGGTGAGCTACTAGATGAGCTCAAGGCAAGCTGGAAAGGTATGCTAAAGGTCAGTCAACAAGGTGAGCTCAAGGTGAGTTGGTAAGGAAATATGTCAGGTGAGCTCCTAGGTGAGTTCCCAGGTGAGTTACTTGATGAGCTCCCACATGAGCTCAACTCGAACTGATCGGTGAGCTCCTAGAATAGCTCCCAGGTGAGCTACTTGGTGAGTTATTTGGCGAGCTCCTAGGTGAGCTGCTAGGTGAGCTCCCAAGCGAGCTACTTGGCATGACTCCCAGGTGAGGTCCCTAGTGAGCTGCTCGAATGAGCTCAAGTGAGCTCAAATTCTAAGTGTGCTTCTTGGTGAGCTCTCAAGCAATCTGTTAGGTGAGCTCCCAAGTGAGCTGTTAGTAAGCTCCCAGGTGAGCTACTTGGTGAGCTACTCAGATGAGCTCTGAGGTGAGCTACCAGAGCAAGCTCAAGGTGAGTTTGAACTAAGGTGAGCTCTAAGGTTGAGCTATCAGTTGAAGCTTAAGGTGAGCTGATATTAGTGAGATCCTATGCTCAAGGTGAGCTCCCATGTGAGTTTCTGGGTCAGCTACTTGATGAGCTCTTAGGTGAGCTCTAAAGTGAGCTCAAGGCAAGCTCTTGCATGAGCTTAAGGTGAGATGAGCTCCCAAGGTGAGCTGTCAAGGTGAGCTCCTCAATAGGAAGTTCTAGGAGCTTTGAGCTGAGAGTCCTACGTGAGCTACTTGGTGAGCTCCCAGGTGAGCTCAAAAAGTGAGCTTATCAGAAATCTCTGAGGAGATTACATGGTGAGCTACCAAATGAGCTCAAGGTGAGTTACTTAAGGCTCCCAAGAAGCTTAAGGTGAGTTAACAAGGTGAACTCAAGGTGAGTTGGTAAGGCAAGCTACCAGGTGAGCTCAAGGCTCAAGTTCCCAGGTGAGCTACTTGATGAGCTCTGGCAGGTGAGCTCAACTTAAGTTGATCGGTGAGCTCCAGGTGAAGTTCCCAGGCTGAGTTACTTGCCGAGCTACTTGGTGAGCTCCCAGGTGAGCTCCCAAGCAAGCTACTTGGTGAGCTCCCAAGAGAAGTCCCAAGTGAGCTGTTAGGTGAGTGTAGACACCAAATTTGTGTCTTACGACCCCTTGTGACCCGCATCTCATCTCGCAACCTAACCTCATCACCTAAACCTTACACAATTATTTATTAATTACCTTGTAATTGATAAATCCACATCACCTTACCTGCCACCTCATTTTGCCACCTCATCATGACCTAGCCCTAACCCTAAACTAACCTAATTAAGACCTATAACTTGGTCCACACCTACACCCATGACTAATGACCCCTTTCTCGCACCCAAAACTGACCTTCTAGTCACTTGACCAAGCCCGCAACTAATCTCTCGGGAGAAAAGCAGGGAAGGTGGGCTATTTTACTAAAAATAGCCTACTTTTTCCTTACCGATGCCGGTTCCTACTCGACCACCGTCGGTTACGTAACCGCCATCGGTTCCCTGTAAATGGGCTCCCCAAACCAAAAACAAGGGATCGAACGATTTTTGGATAGACGGAGATCAGCAGGAGCGATCAAGGAGAATCCAGATCTTCACTTGGCTGAGCAGAGATGAGTGAAGAAACCAGAAGAGTTTCCAGCAAAGGAGATCAAGCCCAAAACTACAACTAAACAACCAGAGCCTGTGATACTCAGCTGATCATCGGGAGGGAGATCTCTCATCTTCTGTGTGTCAAGCCATCTTACCTAAGTTCTGCCTTTGCATCAGAGTTCCTGGACCTGCATCTTTGTCAATAACCAGTAAGTTACATCTTGCATGTCCTCTTTAATAACATTTCTTATACTTTTTGAATCACAGTCCTCATAAATCCATTCCTAGATCCACTACCCAACGTGCCATTGCATCTAACTATCATTCATTTACCTCTCATCACCTCATTACCTAATATCACTCATATACCAGCCTTACAAGCAACACCGTTACCCTACAACATAACCACCCCACAAAACAACCAACCTACAGATCCCAAACCCTACCGATATCGGTTATCAATAACCGGCATCGGTTATTGTGACTAAACCAGAAACCAGCCTTTCCCCTACCCATTTCAACGAAGCAATTTAATTGATATTTTATAGTCTTTTGTGTTAATTCATATTAGCAGGGGAACTGACCACCTTCGAAAGGAAGTTTTATATTTCCTGGGCCCAAGGCAGTTTCCTCATTTATTGTCTAATCAAAATCTTGTGGTCTTGTGTTCTTATTTGCAGGTAGTCCTTCCAAGACAAAAAGGAGTTCTTCGCAGTCAACCTGATCTTTCTCTATGGTACACACACACCATCTCGACATTCAACAGGTATTCCTCCTAGCCCTAACCTTATCTGTTTCTAAAAGGAATGAAAGGATAGAAGTAACTCTATTCCCAGAAGCTGAAACATTCCGAGCGAAACATTTTGGCACGCCCGGTGGGACCCATTTTGGGTTTCTTTCTTTCTTGCTTACTTTCATATAGGGAGCATACTTGCTGTTTTATTCTTCTAAAGATATTCACAAGGATTTTTATTATTTTGGTAAAAGAATTTGTCTTTCTTCCTCATCTTTGCATTAGTGAAAGTCATTTCTTTTGCTTCATCGAATATCATTTTCGATTTGGGTTTAAAACACGTGCATTGCATTCCTGCTTGCTGTTTTCAATTCTAGTGAACATAGATTAAGTAACAGGTCGTACACGTGGGGGTGATATCCATGGTATTGACAAGAAATTAATCTTACATTCACTGCACAACACATACCGAATCACTTCACAATTAACACAACAGCTCAAACATCCCCCCTTTTCCGCGGTATTCCTCTGCCCGATTGAGGTAACCTTATAAGCCAAAACAAACTTGACATTTCCCCTAAGTCTTTTGTTTAGGATTCTGACATCATTCTACGTCTAAAGGCATAAGCCCACGATAATTAAAATTAACCCTAGGGTTAGTCTCTGGATTTACGTGTGCATCTTGCTTGTTTTTAGTTCTGTTTTCTCTCTCATACTCTGTCTTCTGTGATCACCTTGGAATAAGTATACTAAACGTTGTTAAAAATCAAATTAGTAGCCTTTTATATCTTGTTAGCCCAGACTTCTTACACCAGACATCGGTTAACTGACCGACGTCGGCTATAGTCTAACTGACATCGGTTACTAGACCGATATCGGTTACTGTCTTTTCCAGCCCAGACAAACCAGCAACCTACCAATTTTACCAGTCTGAGTTTGTTTCTATTCCTGATAGATTGAAACCTTACTGTGAACTCTCATCCATGGTTGTTATCACTCGAAAGCAAGCCGCCACCATGGTTTCACATGCTTGCTCTGTTTCCTTTTCCTGAATCACCCCCTTCACATTCTATGGGGAATCCTACGGATACCAGCGAGGTTCCTAAAATTCCTGTGGGAGATAAGGACTTTGCCAAGTTTCTGGATGCTAATCCTAGTACTGTACAATACTATTTGTCTCATACCCCTGACCGTACGCCTGATGGTCAGCTCCTTGTTGGTATGCCTATTAGTATAGCTACTCATTTAGCTCCCACTCCACCTGATAACACCGCCTTGCTTCCCACACCTTTAGCCCCGTCTCCCAATCCGATGGCTTCAGAGGTTCATACGACACAGATTGGCTTTCCTTTGGTTAATCTTGGACCCCACATATCATTACCACCGACTGCCCCTACCTCATCTCTCTTGCAGACTACTCCGTTCATGACTTGCTCTCTGCCACCTATCCACACGAGCTTTCCTTCTCAAGCTCCGCCTACCTTTTCATTCCCATACACGTATCCAGTGACCTCAACATCCTATATGGGACATCCCTATTCGGTCGCCCCAACATATTCATCCTCCATACCTTATCAACACTTAACCCCACCATTGTCTAGCGGAGGCCCTTGGCCCAATTTTCCTCCGTTTACCACAACCGTGCACCATCATCTCATCCAACCACAAATTTCATCAAACAAATGATGGACAAAATGCAAAATCTGGAGGCTTCTGTTTCAGGAAGTCATAGCGCCTTGACATACGAGCAAGTTTGTCGGGAGCCTATTCACCCTTCTGTCCCCCTTCATTCATATCCTCCTCAATGGGAATTACCAAAATTTACTCGTTTTAATAGTAAAGAGGATCCTCAACAACACTTGCGATCATTTAGACATGCTTGTTATTTGATTGCCCATGATGATGCCTTGTTACTCCGCACCTTTCCCATGTCCTTATCAGGACCCACCTTGGAGTGGTACAGTGCTTTAACCCAGCACTCAATCTTCTCTTTTAACCAACTAGCCCAATCTTTCTTGGATCATTTCTCCATTAACATTGCCAAGAAAGTATCTATCACCGACCTTTATGCCATCCGACAATTTGAAGACGAATCTATCGCAGATTTTTTTGGACGATGGCGGGGCCTTATCAACCAACTTACATATGCCTTGCCTCAGGCTGAACTTATCGAACTTTTTACGCGGGCATGTGCTAAGCACATTTCTCCTACTCTTCAAATTCAAACTTTCCACATTTGATGAGGCCTTTACCATGGCTCGGAAACTAGAAATTCGAGCCTTAGAAGAAGAGAAATTGTGGTTGCGCAACAAAAACCCCAATTTCCAACTCCAGATTCTACCAATAAACCAAACACCACCACTCCTCACACGTCCACTTCTTCTAAATCAAAAGGAGCTGTCCACGCGGTGATGGTCAAATCTCAAGCACCGTCTAATACCCCACCAAAAACCACCTATAAGTACAAAGCCGAGCCCATCAATTACACTCCCTTGGGAGAAACTTATGGTGTCATCTTGGAAAAATTGCTCAAAGCTAGGAGCTATCACCTTGCCTCCTATTAAACCTCACTCCAGGTTTGACTCCACCCGCACTATACCTTCCTGGTACAAAGAAAATGACTTCTGTAACTTTCACCGCGTAAAAGGACATAGTCATGAAAACTGCAAGATGTTGAAAAACATAGTGCAGGAAATGGTTGACACAGGGGATATAACCCTCGATAATCCTAATGCCCCTACCAACCGAAATTTGAAAATATTCAACAAACCATTCCCGAATCACTCTTCTAACAGTAACGTAAAATAGGGTATCTTAGCCGAGGAGAGTGTTCATGAGATCCATGCAGTCTTCGACTCCCAGCCAAAATCCTCTATCGAGAAAATTTTGAATCAAGCCTCTTCACTAACATAGGAGTCCGAACCTCCTTCACCACCATCAAGCCAAAGTGAAATCATTCCTTTACCCATAAAGGAGTTAACTGCCCAGACTTCTCTTCTCATCGATGAGTCTTCTTACACCACATCCCTACAAGACTGCGAACAGATGTTATCTAACTTATCTATTTCCCAAATGTCTCCTTCCTACCGCTCTTGCTACACAAGAGGAAGGCTCGCCACTCCTTTTGTCATCCTTAGACAAGAAATCTCTTGCACCGACATCACCAAATTCTTTAACCATGACAGATCCCTCTCAAACATGCCCTCCTACCTATTAGTTCTTCATCACCTAAATCTTTTCAACGACCAGTTGAACCTCTTAACATCTATTGATACAGTGCCTCATTTACCCCCTGTATCACACCCACAGTGGACCGGAATCACAACCCACCTTTCTTCCATACAAAATTTCCAATTCACACCTGAAGACTGTCATTCTTCAGAAGATAGATGAGTCCTATGGGAACGTTTGAGTACCCCCTATTCTACTCAAATGCAGATGACCGATCCAGACACCTCTACCATATACCCGAAGTGTTTACAGAAACTCAAAATGCCTATGTCCTCATTCTTCACCCCCGTCATCTCTACCAAGTATCCCATCCACCTCTATTAACCTAACCAAATCTTCCCCTACAATTGGGACCTCACCAATACCCAGTCTAACACACCCGCCTAAGCGTGACTAGATTTATCCAAAAATAAAGCCACCCCACCACCTAGGAGACCAACTCAACCATGCCTCTATCACAATCAAAACCATCATCGTCACACCTACCTTCCATATTGGGACCTCATCCCTCCACCTTGCATCAATATATCATACCTCCTGCGTTTTCTTCAAAATGACCTACGCCTTCTGCACCCATACAGAGATCAAAGGGTATATCAACATTATCACCCCACGTATCCTATCCACCCATCAACCCTAAACAAACTCCATCATCAAAGGATTTATTTTCTGTCACTCCCCTTTCTCCGTGGTTGTTTCCTGCTACCACGTCATCTGTAGCCTCATCATCTAACCAGCTGAACGTAACTTCTGCACCAAAGAAACCACATTTAGTGAAAACCACGTGTCAACACCCCTTGGCTAAACCACCACCCATACGAACCAACCACACCCAAACATTACCAAAACCCAGCACAACCAATACCCTCATCCTCCTCTGATTTTGACCCACTCAAAGGATCTTACGCCAAAATCCTTGCTATGTTGGTGGAGAATGCGACCATTTCCCTACCCCCACTTAGACCTTATGACCCGTCTAAACCTCGACCTATAGGTTATGATGAGTCTAAAATCTGCGCTTATCACCACACACCAGGACATGATGTGGAGGGATGCAAAGCTTTAAAAACCATCCTTCGTCAGTCACCTCTCCTAGATAGAAAGGTTAAGAAAGACAACTTACGAAGGGAGAGACCTTTAGCTTCAATTCCCTCTCCTATACCATTTGTCCCCGCCTCACCAAGATCTATCATTATTACAACCCCACCTCTTGAAGACCATGATTTATCCCAACCATCTTCCTCATCTCAGGTCTACGAGATTAATATGATTAGTGTTGCTACTCGAGGGCAGAAAAACAATGAGAAAGTGAAAGAAAGCACACCTGCGTCCTCTCTTTCTCTGTCTACCATCTCGATTGCACCACCACCTAAAGTGGTTATTCATGGACCCGCTTACCCCGTCTCTAATGGAGTTTCCCACCGAGCCATGATCAAACAGCTTCACCAATCACCCGTAAAAATGACACTGTATGATCTCATTCAGACTTTTGAATCTCATCGACAAGCTCTCGTTGAGATTATTCAAGGGATAGAGGTTTTACCTAATGAAACCCTACCTATTACCTCTATTCTAACACCCAATCACGTTGCTTCTCTCACCAAACAACCTACTACCCCAACCAATTCTATCTCTGTACAACAAGTTGCTGCTGTCAGTTTCTCTGAAGATGAAATTGTTGACTTTGGTACAGAAGATCCTGACCCTGCTCTTTTCATCTCAGCTTACGTCTGAGACATTCGGGTATGTCGTGTTATGATTGACGGGGGTGCTAGCCTAAACATCATCTCTTCAAAAGCCTTCCAACAAATGAATATCCCTTCTAGCTACATGTGTGCCAACCCCATCATGTTGCGGTCATTCAATGACGCTATTAACTCTACCTTAGTCACCGTGATCCTCAACATTCGGATAGGACCACGTACTTTACCCGAACTCTTCTATGTCCTTGAGGGAGAGTTCCAATATAATATATTGCTGGGTCATCCTTAGATCCGGGCTATGGGATGCGTTCCCTCAACATTACATAGATGCATAAAATTTGAGTACGAGGGGAAGTCCTACACCGTAAAAACTGATCCTCCCCCCTTTAAAACCTGCAATATGTTATACCACCCTAATGATGTGCTTGTACCAATCAAGACACCCATTCATTCAACCCAACCATCCTCTTCAACTGTGCCTCAACCATCCACCTCAACCACTACCTACACCTTCAACTGATGAAACTACCGTCGCAAAAACCACTTCCCTTCCCGCAGCTAATATCCCAACCTCAGACCCCTTAGTAGATGTTTTTCAATGCCTTACGCTGGGGGAGTATCACCTATATAACGTTAGTTCTTTCCATACCCCACAGGAGTACGGACAGGTACATGCACATCCTACCTATGACCGTCGTGTGGGGGAAGTAATCTCCTACGGACCACCGCACTGCCGCACTAACCTAACGTATGGGGGTGTCGATGCATCTTCCGTTGCCCCTGAGCCTCCTCTTGGTGTGGTTCCTTTCCAATCTGATTTTCAATACCTGAAAAATCATCATTTTTCCCTCACCTTCTTGACTCGCTGTGCTTGGAAAGGCTTTGGTTTTGGTCTTTATGAACAAGGCCGACATACGCTCATTCCCATGTACTACACGCAAACACAATGATCGTAGTGGTCTCAGATTTCCGGGAACACTTACATCGAAGGAACCTTGTGTCAGTTGTCTTCAGGAAGATGATGATGTCACCCCTACCAAACCATCATCACCCATTTTACCATCATCACCCACAGAGTTGATAGATCCTGAATCTATCCCTCCTAACTTTTTTTTTTCATAAATGCTATCTTCATAGGTCCTCTCACTTATCAACGCGATAATGAGGACCCATCTTCTCTTCCCCTTCTATATCCAGACATGATCGAAGAGGACTTCGACCTTCAATTAATGTTGTTGAGTGCCAGGATGATGACTCCATCCTCACTTACCTTGGCGCGGATGATTCTTATATTCAACGCGCCTTACCATCTGAAACTCAAACCATGCTGAATGAGTCTACTATAGAAATCAACATCCACACAGAGGAGGATCCTCACATTGTGAAGATCGGACAATCCCTTAACGCATCAGAACAAGTCACCTTTACTACCTTTCTCTGTGCTCGCAACCAAGCTTTCGCTTGGTCCTACGCTGACATGCCAAGAATTGATCCTGACATTGCTGTCCATAACATTACCCTAAAACCCGATTCCAAGCCAATTAAACAAAAACTGAGAAAAATGCATCCACGCATTGCCCTCTTGGTCAAAGAAGAGCTTCAACGACTCCTTTCTATTTCCTTCATCTTGCCTATTGACTATCCTCAATGGATTTCTAACATCGTACTTGTCACTAAAGCGACGGGGGGACTTCGGATATGTATGGATTTCTGGGACCTTAACCTCGCTTGCCCCAAGGATGACTTCCCCCTCCCTAGTATTGACCAACTTGTTGATCTCACTGCAGGCCATGAGATGCTCTCTCTCATGGATGGCTTTTCAGGATACAACCAAATTTTGGTTGCCCCTTCCGATCAACATAAAACTACCTTCATAACTCCTTGGGGAACCTTCTGTTACCGTGTAATGCCATTTGGCCTTAAGAATGCTGGTGCTACCTATCAGCGGGCTATGACCTACATTTTTCATGACATTATGCACACTATCCTTGAAGATTACGTCGATGATCTTCTTGGAAAATCTAAACATCGCAGTGAACATCTCGATGTTTTAACCATTATCTTTGATCACCTGTTACAATATTCTGTCCGTCTTCAACCAAAGAAATGTGTCTTTGGCGTCCTTTTAGGAAAAATTCTTGGCTTTATTGTCTCTTTGCGTGGTATTGTGGAGTATCTAGGAAAGCTATCAGGTGAGCTCCCATGTGATTTTTTAGGTGAGGTACTTGACGAGCTCCCATGCAAGCTCAAGTCGAGATGTTCAGTGAGCTCTTGTATGAGCTCAGGTGAGCTAGCAAGGTGAGATGTCAGGTGAGCTCCTATGTGATTTTTTGGGCAAGCTCCCAGCTGAACTCCTAGGTGAACTACTTGGTTAGCTTACATGTGAGCTACTAGATGAGCTAAAGGTGAGTTGGCAAGGTGAGCTCAAGGGGAGTTGTCAAGGTGAGCTATCAGGTGAGCTCGCAGGTGAGTTCCCAAGTGAGTTACTTGACGAGCTCCCAAGTGAGCTCAACTTGAGCTAATCAGTGGGCTCCCAGGAAGACCTCTCAAGTGAGCTACTTGGTGAGTTCTTTGGTGAGCTCCAATGTGAGCTGCTAGGTGAGCTCCAAAGTGAGCTACTTGGTGAGCTCCAAGGTGTGCTGCTAGGTGAGCTCCGAAGTGAGCTGCTTTGTTTCTTCTAGTGTGTAGAGCTTCTCTCAGCAGTTGTGAGATTCAGGACAAAGTGCAAAAATGATGCTCAAAGTGATAATAGGGGAATTTTCATGATTGAACAACCAGAATCCATGCCTAATGGATGCTTCAAGCTACTGGTTTCTTACATATAGTAGGAAAATGGCCCCAAAAGTCACCAAAACTGTTATCCAAATAGCTCCCCTAGCGATTTAGGATAACTTATATACACATTCTGGCGCTAAGTCATATATTGAAGAAATTACACGTGCTCAAAATCATTTGGCACAGTCCCTTAGGTCACAGTTTACCTGTGCGCCCCTTTCCTTCCTCCTTTCACTTCCTCTCCTACCATCTTTCCACATGTTCACCTTATTCCAAGTCAGTTTCCTTCCACACCATACGCCTAAGTATTTTACCCTTCACGTGTTACACCCATTACTATGTAATAGTTGTGGAGCTCAACCCTACAAATCTCAAGCTCACCGGTTCTAGGTTCATCTCTACTATGGGCTACTCGACGCACACTCCTGGGTCCACACTGTTCCTCTAGTTTCTCCACATGCCCTTATATTCCAGATCATATTTTGACACTTCCTAAATGTGTAGTGTGTGACCAGTCAGGGTGTGCCAACATTAGGATTGTCTGAAATCTCTTGCAATAAATGAATGATTAAAATGTGAGCTAGAAGGTGACAATCATAGCTATATATTTGGCCAGGCAAGCTCAAGGTCCAATTGGCATGCACCATGTGTCTTCTATCATGCCGAGCTCCGACTTTGACATCTTCTAGATAGCCATATACATCAACTATAGAGCCTAGGTGAGCTCAACTTGTTCCTGTATCTTGTCAAAGAGCTGCCATATGAGCATCAACAATGAGCTTGCCAGTGAGCTTCAAATTTCAAGAGTTCTTAGGTGGATCTGGTAGGTGAGCTATTCGGTGAAACATCTCAGTTAAGCTGCTATGTGAGCTCTTGAGTAAGATACTTGATTAGCTCCAATGTGAGGTCCCAATTTAGCTACTTGATCCACTGCTCTTTTGTCTTCTACATGTCAAACATACTCATGGGGAAGCGTACTTTCATTAGATTTCTAAGTGTGATTTATAGACATTGAATGCTTCTTGTTGAGCTGGTTACTCAAGTTTCAAATTTGGGTTACTTCCCTAGCTTTTCCTTGAACTCTGATAGGGGAGCTCCCATGCGATTCATCTATAAATGGCAAGATGTCAAGTGAGCTCCCATACACATTATGTTGAGATGAGCTGCTGGATCGAGATGCGCATGCAAGTTAAAGACAACCATATTTTTTGTAGCTTCTCAATTGTAGACCTCCATGTTTTGCTGCTTGACGAACTGTGAGGCAAGCTATCAGACGAGCTCCTTAGGTCAGTTGTAAATATGTTTTCCTGCATTTCACTCAAGGCAAGATAACTAGGTGAGCATTGTTTTATGAATGAGCTCTCTATCCTAGAGTGTTTTCATTTATTCTGTCTTTCCTTTTCTCTTACAATTTTGTCACATGTTGTGCTTGACTTCAGGTCCCTTGGTAAGCTCCATGTTTGAGTTATGTTCCATAAGGATGATATCCTGGGTGAATGCTCAAGGTTTAGCTGTGCTACTCGTTCCTAGCCTCCTCTCAGCTCCCTGGTCATTCTTACTTAGGCACAGATCAAGTTTACATCCCTCTTTTCTAGTTCCTGGGTCACCTGTTTAGCTGTAGTTTACTAGCATGTTATCCTTCTTTCCTTGAGTCCCTTGGTGATTCTTATCTTAGTTGATCCCCTTTCAGCACTAGGAGTAGCTCAAGGTGAGTAGGTAGAGATGAGATCAGAGGTGACCGGCCTTGGTCCAGAGGCATTCTGTCAGGCAAGCTCACAAGGTGACCACAACTTGGGGAAAGTTCCATTGTGGTCTCAGACACCTTGGTGACCTTTTCAGAGATCCGAGATGATGGGTGCAGCATTTAAGCAGCCAACAGCTACCCAAGTGTAGCTGATTTAGTGATCTATATCACTGAGCTCTCACATGAGTTACTAGGTGAGATGCTCCATGATGAGAATCCTTTTCTAACTGTGTAGACATACCTCACATCTTCATCTCAGTAGCTCCCAACCAAATAATATTTCCTTGGGGACCGTACTTATAGCAACCTAGCCCTTAGGTGACCTTTATCAGGTGACCTATCGATGAATAACATATCCAGGTGAGTTACTTGGTGAGTTCTTCACTTGACATACCACTCTTATCCTTGAGCTGACCCCTTTCCTTGGTGCTCAGATGGTGAGTCTCATTTGAAAATAGAGCTCCATTAGTGCCCTTAGTCTTCATTGATGCTCATGCGAGTTGGCACCCTTTCCTGTCTGGCGATCTTCCTTAGCGAGTCCTCTTCTTGTGTATTGATACCATTGATCAGCTTCACGCATTAGTGATTCTTATCTTCAAGCATGATTCTTGGTGATTCCCATTATCTTCACCTTTATCCTATTTATTTTTTGAGATTGATTCTATGCTAAGCACTATAAGGTGAGTTCCTCACGTGAGTCTTTGGGAAATCTTCATGTCAAGTATAATCCTCGAGCTCTACCTGGGTAAGAATTATTTTTCTCTAGCATCCTACTCGATCATCAAAAATGAGCTACGACGGCCTCTTATTACCCTTTTGAGCTCTTTAAGGTGGATTCTCCTTTTTTTCTATGACTGAGGGATAGCCCTTAGGTCGAGTTGTGTAGATGCATTCTACCCTTTGAGCTCCAGTTGAGTTCTCTCAAGGTGAGCTTGTAGGTGTACTTCCCTCCTATGGTGAGCTCAAGATCAAATTGGCATTTTGAGCTCCTCAGGTGAGCTCTTCTAGGCTAGTCTTCCCTTTATTTTTCTTCCTCAATGAGATGCCCAGTGGAAGTCTCAACTCTCACATTCTCTGATGGGATATTCGCTAAAGTTATTCCATTTGAGCTTATAGGGCATGTGGTGAGTCACACACTTCAACTTATTTTCCATTCTTCAAGCTATCAGTTGAAGTTCCCATAGCAAGATACTCTAGCGACCTACCATGCTAGGTCAACCAGTCAGCGTACTCAGTAAGTTCACATGTGAGATCAAAAGTATCTAGCTATATTGTTTTTAAGTTTACAATCAGTGATCTAGTGTATCCAAATATACTACGCAAGTTGTATGCCAATTAAGATTCATCCTTCTCTACATCAAAATTCATATTTTGCACATCAGCTGATTCTGATTCACCACACATTTGAAATACTTGGCAAGGTAAATGCAAATGGACAATTTCCACGACCCCATTTCATCATTGTTCATTATGTGCATGTGTACTTTGCTTAATACTAAATCAAATGGAGCAAGAACTGTCACCTAAAATAGTTCTACAATCTAGCTAAAACAAAGCATAAGCACCATCAATGATAAAGAGCTAAACAAGGGTCTAAATGCTAACATTCATCAATACAAACTTTGAAAACATAAGATCAAAACTAGCATGATATTTAAAAATACTCTACTCTCCTAGATTACCAAAAAAATGCATGGACCTATTTAAGCTCCAATGGCAATCAAAATAGTTGTCCTTAATGCTCTAAGAACCTAGGAATGGGGGTAATCAAAGTTGGGCTACAAGACCCTTTTGACACCTCCCATATGACCCAAGCACTTTAGGAAAGAGGCTTAGCTCTTAACAGATGGTGACCTCTCAAGAATGGCAAACTGCAAGCTCTTAGTTTCTTTGCTATATGCTTTGCATTTGCCCTCTTAGAGAAGTTTAGGTGTAGGTATAAAGGTAGAAGGAGGGATCCTTATAAAGCCCAATGGATAAAGGATTCAACACTTCATCCTCTTTGCATGTTAGATAAAGGTAAAATATGATTAGGAATGGATAAGGTTGCTTTATTAAAGGTAACCTTACTTTATAAGGGTTTAATTTATGCTTAGAAAGTCATGGGAGTTGGGGGGGTAGTTTTAATTAATCAAAGGTGATTAACTTAATAGGTAGATGTAAGCTTATAGAAGCCAATTAGAGGAATATTAGTATAATTTAGGCTATTAGAAGGTGATTAAATCAATTAAATATTGATTTATTGGTTAAATGGAAGGGAGAGCTAATTAATTAATAATAATTAATTAGTCTAGGTAGAAGGGGTGATTAATTAACAGAAGGTCGTTAATCAGGATGTTTGTTGGATAGGACAACTTAATCAATTAGCTGTATTGTAATTAATTAATGAAAATAAGAGGGAATATGAGTTCTTTTGATGATATGTCATCGATTTGCGAGAAAGGGGATAATTAGCACAATTTAAGTATTTAAATTACTTGGGCATAATCATGGGTGTCTACATTTGCCCCTCTTTGGGGTGGCGTAAGTGACACCACTTCAAAGATAGTATACGGAAGAAGAGATTTTGAAGGGGTAGTAAGAAAAATTAGTAGGAGGGAGAGATGCCCCCCTCGATTGTCAATGGGGTGATAGAAGGAAGACGATCGATGATCGAAAAAGGTGAGAAATAGATAAAAGGATAGTAAGGAGGTAGGATGCCCCGAGTGAGAGAGAGAGATTAGGGGTGAGAAGGGAAGGTGATGTAGAATAAATATGGAGGAGGGGAGAGAAGAGCTTAGCCTCTAGCTGCTTACCGTGTATTGGAACAATTTTGATGTCATCATATTAGCCATAGGAGCTACGTCATCGGTCCTTATGAAAAATATAAGCATACGAAAAAGGTAGAATGACATGAAAAGCCATACTACGAACAATTGTCCATTACTGAAAATACCAACTCCACACAACATACAATAATGCAATGCAATACGAGAAGGAAACAAGCTCATATAACAGGGAAAACAAGTACGAACGCACATATCTAACCCAACAACGGTCAAGACAGTTGTACAAATGGTTTGTTATCAGTGATGAAGAGATCCACAAGTTCGTGATTGACGACAAGGGTTAAAAATGATGCCCCAAGCAAGGATACATGCAAGGGGAAATGAAAATGGACACGGGGTCCATGAAAAGCATTTGTGCACAACGAAACAGTACCAAGTAACCAAAAGTGCCCCAGAGTAACAGACGAAGCAAGCAACTAGCTTTTGTGAATGGTTATGAATCCAGTGATCCGCGAGTCGTATTAATCGGGGAAGATGTGAGACAAACCAATAGGATATGGAGAAAATACCATGCACAAGACACAAGTTTCAGCTGTAAGAAGCAAGTTACCATTTTGTAGGGTGTTTTACTTTTTAGAAATTTTTTGAAAAATTTTGCCTTGTTTTTAGATTTTTTTGATATATATATATATTGTTTTTGTTGTTTTCTCGAAACAATGTTCTATTGTTTTTGTGTTTTTCTCGAAACAATGTTCTATTGTTTTTTTTGTGTTTTCTCAAAACAATGTTCTATTGTTTTTGTGTTTGGTGAAACAATTTTTCTATTGTTTTTATGTTTTCTCAAACAATTTTCTATTGTTTTTGTGTTTGGTGAAACAATTTTCTATTGTTTTTGTGTTTTCTCAAAACAATGTTCTATTGTTTTTGTGTTTTGTGAAACAATTTTCTATTGTTTTTTGTGTTTTGTGAAACAATTTTCTATTGTTTTTGTGTTTTCTCAAAACAATGTTCTATTGTTTTTGTGTTTTGTGAAACAATTTTCTATTGTTTTTGTGTTTTGTGTGAAACAATTTTCTATTGTTTTTGTGTTTTCAACAGTTTTCCAAAGCTATGTGCAGGTAACCAAGAAAGCATGGATGCCCCCCAGCGTTAGGTGGGGAATATACAAGGGCAGAAGCCACGCGCTTATGAACAAGAAGGTGAATTCGTTGAGTTGCCCCCAGTGTAAGATGGGAAATAACGAAAGACCACGTCCCTTACAGATGAATAGAAGAAGGGAAAGCCGGATCAAGGCTGGACTAGATGGTGTGCACAAGGAAAACTCAAAGGTAGAACCAGGTCCAGGACAAAGACAACTACCCTTCTGATACAGAATGCTTGTGAACAACGAATCCTCCCGAGGCACCGGAAACCGGTTTTCACCCAAGGACTTGTCCAAAGTGCCACAATTGCGTGGTTTTCACTAGTGGACGACCTGTTTTCTCTCTCTCTTTTTTTTATATATATATTTTATGTTTATTTTTATGACTTTCCTGTGCCATGTTTAAGCATAAAACCTCTTAAGATGCATGGAATTCATGGGCTCCCGGAGCTCATCACCATTGGGGTGAGCCAACTTGTATGCCCCTGTGCCATCACTTGGCAACTATGACATAGGGTCCTAACTAGTGTGGTTCGAACTTCCCTTTCTTTTCTGGCTCTGCTCTAGTGTTGAACCGGTTCTCCTTCATAACTAAATCACCCACCTCAAACTGGCAAGGGATGATTCTCTTGTTGTAGTTGCGGGATATTCTGTGTTGATATACTTTCAGGTGATTAAGAGCGCGAATGCGCCTCTCATCCAGGAGCTCTAACTCAGCCCAATCTTGCCACTCGGTAATCTTCATCCTTATTCAAATAGTCCCGAAGAGAAATTCGTAGGGATGGGATTTCAATCTCTAAAGGGATGATAGATTCTATCCCGAACACGAGGGAATATGGCGTCGCACCCGTAGGAGTGCGAATTGATGTTCGGTAGGCCCAAAGGGCTGGGTGGATTTGTAGGTGCCAGTTTCGACCAGTTTTGCTAACCATCTTCTCCATTATCCTTACCAAAGACTTGTTTGTTGCCTCAGCTTGTCCATTACCCTGAGGGTAATATGGCGTGGACCATTTCAATCTGATTTGGAACCGTTGGCAAAGAGCTTTCACAGTTTTGTTCTTAAATGACTTCCCATTATCTGTGACAATGGCTACAGGGATACCATATCGGCAAATAATGTGATTCATGATGAATTTAGAAATCTGTGCTCCTGTGACATAGGTTAAAGGGACTGCCTCCACCCATTTTGTGAAGTATTCTGTAGCTGTGATGATATGTGTATGACCATCAGATGAGGTAGGAGTAAGCTTCCCTATTAGATCAAGTCCCCACTTGGAGAATGGCCATGGGGTAGTGATTGGTTACAATGGTAGCGATGGAGCATGGATGAAATTTCCATACTTTTGGCATAGCACACATTTTCTAACATAATTACAACAATCAATTTCCATGGTGGGCCAATAGTAACCTACTCTTAACAGTTTCTTAGCCAAGACCATTCCGTTTGTATGTGCTCCGCATACTCCTTCGTGTACTTCTTTAATTGCCTGGATTGACTACGGCACATCCAGACAACGTAATAGATTCCCATCGTAGCCACGATGATAAAGTGTACCTCCTAACAGGGTGTAACGGGCTATCTGGCGAATTAGGCTCTACTTTTCAGAGCGGGAGATTTCAGGAGGGAATGTACTGTCCTTAAGATAGGTGAAAATGGGTTTATACCATGGTGAATGGGGACCAACAACCTCACAAGCCAAGTAAGATTCTGGCATGTCATACGCGGGCTGGCGTAGATTTTCTACGAAGAATGGCATATCATTGTTCCCTGGTGGAATACGAAGCATAGATCCCACCATTGCCATAGCATCTGCCGATCTATTCTGCGCTCTTGGGATTTGCTCAAAGGTAATGCGCACAAAATACTCCTTCAGAGTTTCCACCAACTTCTTATAAGGTATGAGCTTGTCATCCTTAACTTTATACTCATCATTAACCTGTTTGATGATTAGCTGTGAATCACCTACAACCTTCACATGTTGAATATTCCAGTTGATGGCTAGCTTCATCCCTGCAATGAGTGCTTCATATTTCGCAATGTTGTTTGTGCAAGGGAAAGGCCAGGCGGAAAAGCCTGTGGTATAGGATCACCTGAAGGAGTAATAAGGACCACTCCTGCACCTGAACCATGAAACGTAAAAGATCCATCAAAATGTATCTGCCATACGATATATTCTTCAATGTAGAGAAAAGATGCATCTGGCAGATCCAGACTCAAAGGTTCTATGCTTTGCAAAGGTGCTTCCGCTAGCTGGTCAGCAAGTACTTGTCCTTTAATTGATTTTTGATGCACAAAATTTTATATCAAACTCACTGAGTAGAATGATCCAATTAGCCATTCTACCTGTGAGGGCAGGTTTGGACAACAAATACTTGAGTGGGTCGACCTTGGATATGAGCTTGGTCTTAGTATTTAGCAGGTAATGGCGAATTTTTTGAAAGGTAAAAACAACAGCCAAGCAAGCCTTCTCAATCTGAGGATAATTACATTCATAGGCGATGAGGGTGCGACTCAGATAGTACATTGCTTTCTCTTTATGGCTAAGGTCATATTGGGGCGAGCAGTGCACCAATAGCATATTGCGTAGCGGAAATATAGAGCAAAAGTGGTTCTCCCGGAGTGGGAGGCATGAGGACAGGTGGATTAGCCAGGTACTGTTTAAGCAAAGCAAAGGCTTGTTGTTGCTCAGGTCCCCAAATGAAAGTGATGTCCTTATTAAGAAAATGAGTGAATGAGTGACATTTATCTATAAGTTGGGAGATAAAGTGGCGAATGGCTTGAATTTTCCCTTGCAAGCTACGCAGTTGCTTGATAATTCTCAGGTGGAGGCATTTCTGTGATGGCAGATACTTTAGCAGGGTCTACCTCAATACCTCGTCTTGACACGATGAAGCCTAATAGTTTCCCAGATAGCACACCAAAGACACACTTCTTTGGATTTAGCCTGACTTTGTATTCACGTAGGCGTTCAAAGATACGCCGCAAAATGATAGGATGTTCCTCTCTTGTTTTGGACTTTCCCAGGATGTCGTCTACATAGTCTTCCATGATGTCATGAATCATATCGTGAAATATTACTGTCATGGCCCGCTGATAAGTTGCTCCTTCATTCTTAAGTCCGAATGGCATCACCTGATAATAGAAGGTGCCCCAAGGATTTGTGAAAGCTGTTTTGTGTTGGTTTTCATCAGCGATCTTAATTTGATTATAACCCGAAAAGCCATCCATAAGTGATAGCATTTCATACCCTGCGGTTGAGTCAACAATCATGTCAATGTTGGGCAATGGAAAGTCATCTTTAGGGCAAGCTTTATTGATGTCCCTAAAATCTGTGCAAATTCGGATACCAATAGGTTTCTTCTAGACAGGAACAATGTTCGATATCCATTCAGAATAATCAATTGGCCTGATGAATCCTACTGCAAGCAACCTTTCCAACTCTTCTTTGACTAACAAGGCCACTCTTGGGTGCATATTTCGAAGCTTTTTTTTTGATATGCTTAGCGTCTGCGTGCACAACCAAGTTATGCACGACCAAAGTTGGATCTAAGCCGGGCATGTCTTTGTAAGACCATGCAAACACATCAATAAACTCTCGCAGTAGCATAGTGAACGTCTTTTGTTCTCTGGCTGAGAGTGATGCTCCCAATTTTACTATCTTGGGATCTTCTTTAGTACCAATATTAACATCAATGGTTTCTTCAACTAACAATTTTGATAAATCCTCCATACGTGTGGGATCGGGAGGTAGGTTGAGATCTTCATCCAAGGATGTCTCTACGAGATTTTCATCCTTGGCATGGTCACTTTGTTTGTCCTTTGATTTTCTTATTTGTTTGTCAGCCAATGCCTCAAAGAGGTTTTCACTGTGTGACTTGGACTTTGATTTTTGCCGAGGCTTTTCTTTAGAACTCTTGCCCTCGATTTTCTTTAAATTTTGTTGACCACGAAGTTCAGCCTCCTCGCCGAAGTAGGCGCAGGTGTCTAAGTCGATAAGAGAAACCCTTCTTGTGATCTCCAATGGGAATTGTATCCCTTATGCCCATGAACTCTGCAATAGCCTCGTCATTCTTGAATAAATCTAGTGGCACATGATGTTGTTGGTCCCATTCAACAAGGGAGGGGTATACAAGGTCAAGGGTTGGTTCATTGGGGGTGATGGTTAGGACAAACATTATTCATGAAAAGGTTCGTGGAGGCCAGATCCTCATATTGGCTACAACAGGAATCCGTATCACTGTCTAGATAATCAGAGCTATCCTCATGCTCAGAACAAGTCACATCTTGATCGTTGGGGTGTGCTCCATAAGGGTGAATCCCAATGCCATATCTTTCTGTTTTGAAATGTTGAAGAGGGACTGGTTCTCTTTGTCCTTGTTCATTCCTCCCACATCCTAGGCCTTTGTAGCCCATGGAGTACATCATTCTGCTAGATTTTTCATATTCTGGGGTTTGATAACAAGATGTCTGAGTGTCCTCAGGGACCCAAGTAGTAGGTGGATCAAGTAATTTCTCCTCAGCTAACAAGCCTCCAGGTAGGAATGACCCAATAGTAATGGGTTCCTCTCTAGGTCTCTTGAAGCAGTAGTTGGGTCGACCTCTAGTCTTGGGCGACAAGGAGAGGTCTGAAACCAAGAGCACTTGTTGTACATTATACTCCCCACAACCATATTCTAGAATTTTCATCTCCCATGAATTAAATGGAGATGTTGAAGTAGATGCCCCATGAGTGCAAGAACGAAGAGAATTTGAATCTAACTCGAGATTCCATGGCCTCAGAATGAAGAGGGACAGCTATATCTATGGAGGGACATGCATATGTACCCTTTCATGCAAAGCTATTAAGAGCTCTACAATGAGTAAAGGGCTCTGAGTCTCCTAGTATTGTTATTGTATGTCCCTCATGCTTCAGCTTGATGCATTGATGAAATGTTGATGGCACTGCTTGCATGGCATGGATCCATGGTCGGCCTAGAAGCATATTATATGGAAGTTCCCAAGTCTAAGACGTGAAACTTTGTCTGATGGCAAGTGGGGGCCCACCTCCATTGGCAGCGTAATGGTGCCTACTGACTCTCTTTCCGCGTTGTCGTATGTGGTGATAGTGATGATATGGGACTCAAGATCTACCTCTGTATGTCCCAATTGTTTGACCAACTTAAGCGTGCAAATATTCAATCCTGATCCATTGTCCACAAGCACCCATTTGATTTTCCTGTGGGTGACAACTACCTTAATGTATAAGGGAAGATTATGTGTAGGATTCTTAGTAGGGACTTCCCTATGGTTGAAAGTGAGATGCTCACTGGGGTGCAATATTTGCCACCGCGGCTTGAAGGTATGCAGGATCAACTTCTAAAGGCACTCCCCGACCCCTGAAGAGTTTGATACAAAATTTCCTTATGCACATTGGATATCTTGAGAAGATCTAAGATTGAGATCTTAGCAGGTGTCTTCTCAAGTTGTTCTAAAAGGTTATATTTACCAGTTTGTGGGGTCAACAGAGAGGGTTCTGGAATCACGAGGCGGGCACGCCTTGTTACCGCAGCACAGTCCTTTCCCTTGATCCGGATGGTATTGACACAGTCAGTAGGGGAGCGAATACATCTGATAAGTGAATCGTAATGATTGTTATCTCTCTTGGTATACAAGTAATTCGTGGCTTTATAGGTTTGGGATGACTCTCCCCGATCCGGTTTTTCCTTTTCTGACTTATCATGTTTGGGGAATGGTTCCTTATAAATCCCCATTTTCTTGTTAGGTGTTTGCATGTGGCTAGGGTTATCCACCTCTATCTCCCCGTTATCAATGAGGTCTTGAATATAGTGGCGAAGTCACAAATTTTTTTCTATTTTATGACCTTTAACGCGATGCATTTCACAGTATTCATGATCCTTATACCATGAAGGTTTAGGAGTGTTGTCATCAAACGGTTGTGTTGTAGGATAGGTCATCATGTGGGCCGCATCCAACTGTTTTAGTATGACAGACAACGGTTCATTGAGGGAGGTGAATGTTCGTCGCTTTGGTGGTGGTTGAATTGGGCCCTTGGTTAGTTTAAAAGGTTGACTGGTTTGGACCATTTGAACACATTTGGAATCAGTGATTCCGTCTCCCACCACGTTTTTGTTTTTGTTAAAGATCTTCGTCTTTTCAACGGGTTTGACACTTTGGTTGTCTTTAGATTGGGTTTTGAGGGTGCCTTTGGCAATGAGAGCCTTTTCTATTTGAATCCCTTTCTCGATAACCTCCTCAAAGGTGCGGACACAATGCATTTGGAGGTGGAAAGCTATATCTGGGTTGAGATTAGGGATGAAAATACTGACTAGCTGCTTCTCAGGGAAAGCGCAAGGGAAGCGACTAGCTATCCCTCTCCATCATTGGAGGAAGCTGGCGAAGTTCTCATTTGGGCGTTGTTTTGTGCCGCACAAGTCTGCCATGGTGACGTCACTCTCTATGTTATATGAGAAATGACGCATGAATCTTTCCGCCAATTCTGGCCAGGTGAAAATTGATCCTCGTGGCAAGCACGTAAACCATTCTAATGCTTGACCTCCTAGACTCTTAGGAAAAATCCTGATGATGTAATTATCACTATAAGACACCTCTTGACATGCCATGTAGAAATATTTAACATGATCCCTTGGGTCTCCCTTTCCTTTGTATTTGTCGAACTTTGGCATATCAAATTTCTTTGGAAAGGGTTGAAAGGTCATTGTCTTGTCAAAAGGATAGGGGCATAGTTCTTCGTATTGGTATTTCCTAATACTCCCTATATTGCTTTCTTGTATGCTCGCAAGCGTTGCTTTCATAGATTGTACTTCTT
Organism: Taxus chinensis; assembly: GCA_019776745.2. Classification (NCBI taxonomy): domain Eukaryota; kingdom Viridiplantae; phylum Streptophyta; class Pinopsida; order Cupressales; family Taxaceae; genus Taxus; species Taxus chinensis. The sequence goes on along the minus strand of CM034151.1, from coordinate 898,459,066 downwards.
GTGCGAGCAATTGTTCTTTAGTGGGAGAAACGGGGATGTGTACACGATGATACCATGTGTCTTCTTCTCCTTGGTTTTCTCGATGGAGTTCGTGGATCCTAAACTTAGGCTTTGACTTTTGAACATTCTTGTTTGTGTCTTTCTGTACTTGGAAAGTAAGCAAAGCTAGTTGTCGGCTTAAGTTACTGAGTTGTTGTTGGATTGTGACTTGGTTTGTGTCTTCTTCTTCTAAAGGTTCCTCCTCTTCGTATTGTGGAGGTTCTTCCCCTGTCTCATGTTCTATCTTGTTTCTTCGTGGCACTTTGATGAGGGGTATTCTATGCCCTACCACTTTATCATTTTCTACATAAGAAGTGGAAGCATGTCCACCTGTTAAAATATCTTCCATATTGATAAGGGGGTGTTCCTCCTTAGTAGTGTCATTTGTTTGTAGTATTGGTTCCTTCTCAATGGGAAATTTGGCCCCTAATTCCATGACCCGTGCCAAAACTCTATCTTTGTTTCTAAGGAGAAACTCATCTAGTAGAGTGGGGTCAAAATCAAAGTTTGCGTGTGGGTGATTCTAATTCATTTCCACTATGATCGACCATCTCTTCTGTTTCCTTTTCTGCAGAAAATAGTGGTCCTAGATCGTGTCCGATAAATGGGTTTGACCCTTGTCTGTTAGAGGTTTCCCAAGCTTGCACCTGTTGTTCCTCATATGTTTGTTTCTTTAACCCTAGACGCGTCTTAGGAGCCATGTTTTCGTGATAAGTTTCACTAAGGTAAGTTGTAGATTTGTTCAAAATTCAATGACTACCCCTAAGTGAAACACAAGATGTACGTGTTAAGAGTAAATTAACAGTGTGAGAATACCAATGTGATAGAATGATAAAGTCACCAATGAAACAATCGTTTGGTATCAAAACTTAATCAAATGAAGTACCTCCTAGATTACGTTTTAAAGTAATTTACGACGTCAGATGATTAACAAGATGTCTCCACTTATGCCAAGTTCAAAGGAATGAACAAAACGTAAGTAAATACATGAAGTTAAATGCGATCTCCCAATCAAGATATACGATGAGCAAGCTCAAGTCTGATTAAGACCTATATCTCAAAAAGTGTCAATTACGATTTGCGAATGACGCAACAATATCACCAAGATATGTTAACCCACTTTGCAAGAAAGTGGAGTATTGATATCGAGGTGTTATTGATATGACACGCACAAATGGTAGTTCCTAACGCCTTTTGAAATCGAGGTAATAATAAAACTAAACAAAAAAAGCTCAAAGTATAGCTAGGAATAGTTAAGAATGTGTGCAGCGTAACCGTACAATATAGGTATTTATGTCGAGTTTACAAGAAACAAGACGTAAATATCGAAATTGTAATGATACGAGAAAAACAAACTAACTCCTCTATGGAAGTCCGCAGTGATGAACCACGCCTAACTACAATGAAAATCTTGACGTGGGTATCAAGATCACAATGGCTACCAAATGACGTGAAAACGCCTCCACTCACTTTAGACGTTTAACTAACCCAGCCACAAACATGGATGGGTGTAAACGGACATAAAAGTGAGAGAAACAGTCGAATGGCAACACAAAGGTAATCACACCTCTTTTGATCAACAAAGTGTCAAAAGAATATGAAGGAAATAAATCAAGAAAAAATGACAAAAAATGCTAGTCTTACTTCGGCAGAGTTTCGCCTCGCCCCTAAGGCAAGTAAAAACTAGGCGAAAGTAATACGTCACACGTTTCTCAAAAAGAAGGTTCACAACCCAACACTTTTTTAAAGTGGTCAAAGTGGGCTCCTGGCCAAAGTATATTCTCCTAGGTGGTTCTCTCGCCCTAGGTGTTACAAAGTTGCCACCAGCTGAGCGCGATTTACCCAAAAAGTCGCACTGACTAGTTTGGGAGTATCTCGGCTTTACTTTACCCCCTTTAAGAACAGTAGGCAACTAGTGAGTCTACATGTACTATCACTGGGGTCGCCACAACGGACAACCTGTAACTCTATCTCACAAAGGAATCACTAGTCAAGTAGGTAGCGCGGAGCACTTCCCGTTTCGTCCACAAGGTTCCCTCTTGCGTGGACTACTTTGGGGTTCCTGGAACCACCCCCATTGTTGTAGCTTAAGGTGTTATGCCAAAGGGGTTATGTTCTAGTTGACACCCCATGTGAGTTGGCAAGGTGAGGTTATTTGATGAGCTCCCATGTGATTTTCTGAGTTAGCTACTTAATGAGCTCCTAGGTGAGCTCAAGTTGAACTGCTTGGCGAGCTTTTGGGTGAGCTCAAGGTGACCTAGAAAGGTGAGCTATTAGGCAAGCTCCCATGTGAGTTTCCAGGGAAGCTCAATTTGAGCTACTTGATGAAATCTTGGGTGAGATGCTTACTGAGCTCCCAGCTAAGCTCGTACGTGAGCTGTTTGGTGAGCTCCCATGTGAACTTGTTAGTAATCTCTAAGGTGAGCTTATATGTGAGCTACCAGATGAGCTTAAGGCGAGTTGGCAAGGTGAGCTCAAGGTGAGTTAGTAAGGCGAGCTCAAGGTGAGTTGGCAAGGTGAGCTTTCAGGTAAACTCCCAAGTGAGTTCCTAGGTTAGTTACTTGACGAGCTCCTAGATGAGCTCAACTTGAGCTTATCAGTGAGCTTCCAGAGGAGCTCCTAAGCTAGCTACTTGGTGAGCTGTTTGGTGAGCTCCCAGGTGAGATACTAGGTGATCTCCCAAGAGCGATACTTGGTGAGCTCCTAGGCAAGGATCCTAGCAAGCTACTTAGCGAGCTCACAAGTGAGCACAATTCAACCTTCTCAAAAATCTTCTTGGTGAGCTCCCAGGTGAGATGTTAGGGGAGCTCCCAAGTGAGCTGCTAGGTGAGCTACTCGATGAACTCTTAGGTTAGCTACCAGAAGAGCTCAAGGCGAAATGGCAAGGTGATCTCTCATGTGAGATGGTAAAGCAATCTATCAGGTGAGATCCCATACTTGATGAGCTCCTAGGTGATCTCAAGTCGAGGTGCTTAGCAAGCTCCTAGGTGATCTCAAGGTCAGTTGTTAAGGCAAGCTCCCAGGTGATTTTTTGGGCAAGCTCAAGTTAAGGTGCTTGATGAGGTCTTGGGTGAGCTATATGTTGAGCTCTCATCTGAGACCCTAGGTGAGCTTACATGTAAGATACTAAACGATCTCAACTCAAGCTGATCAGTGAGCATAAATTATTCTAATCAGTGAGATCTAAGAAGAGCTCTCAGGTGAGCTACTTGGCAAGCTATTTGGTGAGCTCCCAAGTGAGCTGCTAGGTGAGCTCCCAAGTGAGCTATTAGGTGAGCTTTCAAGCGAGCTACTTGGCAAGCTCCTAGGTGAGGTTCTCGGTAACCTGCTTAGTGAACTCATAAGTGATCTCAAGTCAACCTACTGGGTGAGCTACTCAATGAGATCCCAAGTGAGTTGTTAGGTGAGTTCCAAGGTGAGCTACTTAGTGAGATGCTCGATAAACTCTGAGGCGAGCTACTAAATAAGCTCAAGGTGAGCTCCTCATTGAGCTTAAGGTGGGCTGGCAAGGTGAGCTCCCATGTGAGTTTTTAGGTGAGCTACTTGATGAGATCCTGGATGAACTACAAGTTCCCACGTGAGTTACTTGATGAGATCTTGGGTAAGCTCAACTCGAGGTACTTGGCAAGCTGTTCGGTGAGCTCCCAGGAGAGATACTAGGTGAGCTCTTAAGTAAGCTACTTACTGAGATCCCAGGTGAGGTCCCCGGATAGCTACTCAGTGAGCTCATAAGCGAGCTCAAGTCATCTTACTTGACAAGCTGTTTGGTGAGGTCCTAAGTGAGCTGATAGGTGAGCTCCCAGACAAGTTGTTAGGTGAGCTCTCAGGTGAGTTGTTAGGTGAGCTGTTTCACAAATTTTGAGGTGAGATACCTGACGAGCTCAAGGTGAGTTGGTATGATGAGCTCCTCAGTGAGATTAAGGTGAGATAGAAAGGTGAGCTGATAGGTGAGGTCCCATGCGAGTTGTCAGTGTGAGCTATCAGGTGAGCTCTTATGAAAATTTTTAGGTGCGCTATTTAAGGAGCTATTAGGTGAGCTCCCAGTCAAGCTATCAGGAAATATCTCCAATAAGTTTCTAGGGAAGCTCAAGTTGAGCTTCTCAATAAGCTCCTGGGTGAGATGCTTGTCGAGCTCCTAGTTGAGCTCCTAGGTGAGATACTTGATGAGCTCTCAGGTGAGCTCTAAGGTGAGCTTGTCGGCAATATCTGAGGTAAGTTTGCAAGATGAGCTCAAGGTGAGTTGGCAAGATGAGCTCAAGGTAAGTTTGCAAGGTGAGCTCAAGGTAAGTTGGCAAGGTGAGTTGTTAAGTGAGCTGCTAAGAAAGTTGGCGAGATGAGTTCCTAGGTGAGTTACTCAACGAGCCCCCGAGCAAGCTAAACTTTAGCTTATCGGTGAGCTCCTAGAAGAGCTTCCAGGTGAGCTACTTAGTGAGTTGTTCAGTGAGCTCCCATGTGAGATACTAGGTGAGCTCCCAAGTGAGCTACTTGGAAAGCTCTAAGATGAGGTCCCCGGTGAGTTGCTTGGTGAGCTCACAAGTGAGCTCAAGTAAACCTACTCAGCAAACTTCTCACTGAGCTCCCAAATGAGCTCTTAGCTGAGCTCCTAGGTGAGCTATTAAGTGAGCTCCCAGGTGAGCTACTTGTTGAGCTACTCGATGAACTCTGAGGTGAGCTACCTGACAAGCTCAAGGTGGGTTGGAAAGGTGAGCTACTGAGTGAGCTTAAGGTGAGCTGGGTAAGGTGAGCTGATAGGTGAGCTCCCATGTAAGTTTTTATGGTGAGCTTGCATGTGAGTTTTTGAGTGAGCTTCTTCATGAACTCCTGGGGGAGCTCAAGTCAATTTGCTTAGTGAGCTCCTTGGTGAGATCAAGGAGAACTAGAAAGGCAAGTTGTCAGGTGAGGTCTTAGGTGAGTTAATTTTTGAGCTCCCAACCAAGCTCCTAGGTGAGCTACTCGGTGAGATCCTAGGTGAGCTCAAAGGTGAGCTTCTCAGCAATCTCTAAGGTGAGATTACATGTGAGCTACCAGATGATCTTAAGTCAAGTTGGCAAGGTGAGCTTAAGGTGAGTTGGCAAGGTGAACTCAAGGTGATTTGGTAAGGTGAGATCCTAGTCAAGTTCCCAGGTGAGTTACTTGATGAGCTCCTGGCGAAGCTCAACTCGAGCTAATTACCGAGCACTCAAAACAGATCCCAGGTGAACTACTTGCCGAGATATTTAGCGAGCTCCCAGGTGAGCTACTAGGTGAGCTCCCAAGTGAGCTACTTGGTGATCTCATAGGATAGGTCCCCAATGAGCTGCTTGGTGAGCTCATAAGTGAGCTTAAGTCAACCTACTCGGTGAGCTACCAGATGAGCTGATAGGTGAGACCCCAAGAGAGTTGTTAGTTGAACTGCCAGGCGAACTACTTGGAAAGATATTTGACAAACTCTGATATGAGCTACCAGATGAGATCAAGGCGTGTTGGCAAGGTGAGCTCCTCATCGAGCTCAAGTCGAGTTGATAGGGGAGCTCCCATCTGAGTTGGAAAGGTGAGCTGTCACGAGATCTCCCATGTGAGTTTTTGGGTGAGTTGTTTGATGATCTCCCAGGTGAGCTCAAGTAGAGCTACTGGGTGAGCTCTTGGGTGAGCTCAAGGTGAGCTGGAGAGGTGAGCTCCCAGGTGAGTTTTTTGGGTAAGCTGAGGTAAAGATGCTTGATTATTTTCTAGGTGAGTTACCTGCCAAGCTCCCTATGTGAGCTACTCGGTAAGATCCCAGGTGAGCTCAAAGGTGAGCTTATCGGTAATCTCTGATGTGAGCTCACATATGACCTACCAGATGAGCTCAATGCGAGTTGGAAAGGTGAGATCAAGGTGAGATGGTAAGGTGAACTCAAGGTGAATTGGTAGGGTGAGTTAATAGGTGAGCTCCTAGGGTGAGTTCCCATGTGAGTTACTCGACGAGCTACTGGTTGAGCTCAACTCGAGCTGATTTACGAACTCCAAGAAGATCTCCCAGGTGAGCTACTTGGTGAGTTGTTTAGCGAGCTCCCAGGTGAACTGCTAGGCAAGGTCCCAAGTGAGAAACTTGGTGAGCTCCAAGGTAAAGTCCCCAGCAAGCTACTATGTGAGCTCACAAGTGAGCTCAAGTTAACCTACTTAGCAAGTTGCTTGGTGAGATCCCAGGTGAGTTATTAGGTGAGCTCCTAGGGTAGCTACTTGGTGAGCTGCTCGAAAAACTTATAGGTGAGCTACCAGATGCACTTAAGGTGAGTTGGAAAGGTGAGCTCCTCAATGAGCTCAAGGCAAGCTAGTAAGGTGAGCTCCCATGTGAGTTAGAGGGGTGAGCTATCAGGTGAACTCTCTATTCGAGTTATTAGCTGAGCTACTTGATGAGCTCTCAGGTAATCTCAAGCTGAGCTCCTGGATGAGCTACTTTCTGAGTTCTCAGCCCAGCTCCTAGGTGAGCTACTTCCTTAGCTCCCAGGTGAGCTCCCAAGTGAGTTACTTGACGAGCTCCCAGGTGAGCTTAACATAAGCTAATTGGTGAGCTCCTAGAAGATCTCTCAAGTAAGCTACTTGGCAATTTGTTCCATGAGTTCCCATGTGAGCTGGTAGGTGAGATCCAAATTGAGCTACTTGGCAATCTCTTATGCGAGGTCCCTGAATGATCTGATTGGTGAGCTCACAAGTATGGTAAAAAGTGAGGTCAAGTCAATACTACTTGGAAAGATGCTCCATGAGCTCCCAAGTGAGCTGTTAGGCAAGCTCCTAGGTGAGCTACTTGGCAAGCTACTCGAATGAACTCTGAGAGTGAGCTACCAGACAAGCCCAAGGTGAGTTAGCAAGGTGAGCTCCTCAACGACCTCAAGGTGAGCTAGAAAGGTGACCTTATAGGTGAGCTCCCATGTAAATTTTCAAGCAAGCTGCTTGACGAGCTCCTAGGTGAGCTCAAGTCGAGCTGCTAAGCGAGCTCCTGGGTGAACTGTCACATGAGCTCCCAGGTGAGTTTCTGGGAAATCTCAAGTCAAGCTACTCGATGATCTCTTGGATGAGCTTCTTGCTGAGCTCCTAGGTGAGCTTAAGGTGAGTTAGCAAGGTGAGCTAAAGGTGAGTCGGGCAAGGTGAGCTTTACATGAGTTAACAAGGTGAGTTTGTTAGGAGAGCTCCCAGGTGAGCTCCTAGGTGAGTTACTCGATGAGCTCCTAGGTGAGCTCAACTCGAGTTGATCAGTGAGCTCCTAAAAGAGCTCCTAGGTGAGCTACTTAGCGAGCTATTCGTCAAGCTCCCAACTGAGCTACTAGGTGAGCTCTCAAGTGAGATACTAGATGAGCTGCAAAGTGAGCTACTTGGTGAGCTCCCAGGCGAGGTCCATGATGAGGTCACAAGAAAGCTCAAATAAACCTACTCGGTGAATTACTCAATGAGCTCCCAAGTGAGCTATTAGGCAAGCTCCCAGGAAACTTATTAGGTGAGTTCTCAGGTGAGTTGTTAGGTGAGATTCTAGGTGAGGTACTTGGTGAGCTACTTGATGATCTCAGAGGTGACCTACCAGATGAGCTCAAGGTGAGATCCTTAGTGAGCTCAAGGCAAGCTACCAAGGTGAGATGATAGGTGAGCTTCTAGGTGAGTTGGTAAGGTAAGATGTTAGGTGAGCTCCCATGTGAGTTTTTAGGTGAGTTACTTGATGAGATTCTGGGTGAGCTCAAGTTGAGTTACTTGGTGAGATCCTAGGTGAACTCAAGGTGAGTTACTTGCTGAGATCCTAGCTGATCTCCTATGTGAGCTACTCAGTGAGCTCACAAGTGAGCTCAAAGGTGAGCTTGTCAGTAATCTTTGAGGTGACCTTACATGTGAGCTACCACATGAGATCAAGGAAAGTTAACAAGGTGTGCTCCCAGGTAACAGGTGAGTCCCAGGTGAGTTACTCAATGAGCTTTGAGGTGAGCTCAACTCGATCTGATTAGTGAGCTCCCAAAAGAGCTTTTAGGTGAGCTACTTTTTGAGTTATTTGGTGAGCTCCCAAGAGAGTTGCTAGGTGAGCTCCAAAGTGAGCTACTGACAAGTGGTGAGCTCCTGGGAAAGTTCAAGGCAAGCTAGCAAGGTGAGCTATCAGGTGAGCTCCTAGGTGATTTTTTGAGAAAGATTAAATCGAGCTGGTCGACAAGCTCCTAGGTGATTTTTTGAGCTACTTGCTGAGCTCCAAGCCTAGCTCCTAGGTGAGATGCTAGGTGAGCTCTTAAGCAAGCTCAAAGATACGCCATTTGGACAGGTGAGCTCAAGATGATTTACTCAATGAGCTCCTGAGTGAACTCAACTCAAGCTACTTGACAAACTCTTAGGTGAGCTACCATCTAAACTTAAGATGAGTTAGCAAGGTTAGCTCCTCACTGAGCTCAAGGTGAGCTGCCAAGGTGAGATCCCATGCGAGTTGGCAAGGCAAGCTGTGAGGAGAGCTCCCATGTGAGTTTTTGGGTGAGATGCTTGATGATCTCCCAGGAAAGCTCAATTCAAGATCCTTCGTGAGCTCAAGCTGAGCTATCAGGTGAGTTCTTAGGTGAGTTTCTGAGAAAAACTCAAGTCAAGCCGACTCGATAGGCTCCTGGACGAGCTACTTACTGAGCTCCAAATTGAGCTCCTAGGTGAGCTACTCCATGAGATCCCAAGTAAGCTCAAAATCTGAGCTTTTTGGTAATCTCTTAGGTTAGCTTACATGCGAGCTACCATATGAGCTCTATGTGAGTTAGTAAGGTGAGCTTAAGGTGAGTTGGCAAGTTTAGATGTCAAGAGAGCTCCAAAGTGAGTTCCCAGGTGAGTTACTTGACGAGGTCCCAGGTGAGCTCAACGCAAGTTGATTAGTGAACTCTAAGAAGATCCCCCAGGAAAGCTACTTGGTGAGCTATTTGGTGATCTCCCATGTGAGCTGCTTGATGAGCTACTCGATAAACTCCGAGGTGAGCTACCAAACGAGCTCAAGGTGAGTTGGGAAGGTGAGCTCCTTAGTGAGCTCAAGGCAAGTTGTTAAGGTGAGTGTATAGGTGGGATCCCATGTGAGTTTTTGGGTGAGCTATTAGGAAAGCTCCCATGTAAGTTTTTCGGTGAGCTACTTGATGAACTCCCGGGTGAGCTCAAGTTGAGCTGCTCAGCGAGCTCCTTGGTGAGCTAAAAGTTGAGCTAGCAAGGTGAGTTGTCAGGTGAGCTCCCAAGTGAGTTTCTGAGTAAGCTCAAGTTGAGCTGCTCGATGAGCTCCTAGGTGAGCTACTTGCTGAGCTCCCAGCTAAGCTCCTAGGTAAGATGCTTGGTGAGATCTCAGGCGAGCTAAAAGGTGAGCTCAAGGTTAGTTTACAAGGAGAGCTCAAGCAAGTTAGCAAGGCAAGCTCCTAGGTGAGTTACTTGACGAGCTCCTAGGTTACCTCAACTTAAGCTAATTGGTGAGCTCCCTTAAGAGCTTAAGGTGAGCTACTTGGTGAGCTCTTCGGTGAGATCCCAAGAAAGCTTCTAGATGAGCTCCCAAGTGAGCTACTTGGTGAGCTCCCAGGTGAACTTATTAGAGAACTCACAAGTGAGCTCAAGTCAACCTACTTAGGTGAGCTACTCAGTGAGCTCCCAGGTGAGTTGTTAGGTGAGCTCCCAGGTGAGCTGTTAGGTGAGCTCCTAGGTGAGCTACTTGGAGATTTTCTTGACGAACTCCAAGGTGAGCTACCAGACAAGCTCAAGGTGAGTTAGCAATGTGAGCTCCTCAACAAGCTCAATATGAGTTGATAAGGTGAGATCTGATGTAAGTTGGTAAGGCATGCTAGGTCAGGAGATCTCCCATGTGAGTTATTGGGTAAACTTCTTGATGAACTCATGGGCAATCTCAAGGAAATTTGGAAATGTTAGCTCAAGGTGAGTTGACAAGGTGAGCTATCAGGCAAGATCCTAGGTGAGTTCCTAGACGAGTTACTGAATGAGCTCCAAGGTGAGCTCAACTAAATCTGATTGGTGAGATCCTAGAAGAGCTCCCAGGTGAGCTATTTGGTGAGCTTCCAAGTGAGCTGCTAGGCAAGGTTTCAAGTGAGCTACTTCGCGAGCTCCTAGGTGAGGTCCCTGGTGAGCTACTTGGTGAGCTCACAAGTGAGCTCAAGCCAACCTACTCAGAGAGCTACTCGGTGAGCTCCCAGGTGAGCTACTTGGCGAGCTTCTCAATGAACTTTGAGGTGAGCTACTACATTAGCTCAAGGTGAGTTAGCAATGTGGGCTCCTTAGTGAGCTCAAGGCAAGTTGGCAATGTGAGCTCCTTAGTGAGCTCAAGGTAAGCTAGCAAGGTGAGCTCCCATGTGAGTTTCTGGGTGTGGTATAAGGTGAGTTACTGGGTGAGCTTCTCAGTGAGCTCTTGGGAGAGATCAAGGCAATTTGGCAAGGTGAGCTTATAGGTGATCTCTGAGGTGAGTTTCCAGACAAGCTCAAGTCGAGCTACTTGCCAAGATCCCACCTGAGCTCCTAGGTGAGTTGCTCGATGAGCTCCTAGGAAAGCTCAAAGGTGAGCTTTTCAGTGATCTCTGAGGTGAGCTTACATGTGAGCTACCATATGAGCTCAAGGTGAGTTGGCAAGGCAAGCTCAAGGTGAGTTAGCAAGGTGAGTTCAAGGTAAATTGGAAAGGTGAGATCCTAGGTGAGTTCTCAGGTGATTTACTCAATGAGATCCCATTTAAGCTCAACTCGAGCTGATCTACAAGCACCTAGAAGTGCTTCCACGTAAGCTACTTAGTGAGTTGTTCAGTCAGCTCCCAAGTGAGCTGCTAGGCAAGATCCCAACTGTAAGGCAAGCTCCCAGGTGAGGTCAGTGAGCTGCTCGGTAAGCTCACAAGTGAGCTCAAGTCAACCTACTTAGTGAGCTTCTCGGTGAGCTCCTAAGTGAGCTGTTAGGTGAGCTTTCATGTGAGCTATTAGGTGAGCTCCTAGGAGAGCTACTTGGTGAGCTGATCGATGAACTCTAAGGTGAGCTACCATTAAATCTTAAGTTGGGTTGGCAAGGTGAGCTCCTGAGTGAGCTTAAGGCAATCAGGGTAAGGTGAGATGATAGTTGAGCTCCCATTTAAGTTCGTAAGGTGAGCTCTTATGTGAGTGTTTGGATGAGCTTCTTGATGAGCTCCTTGGGGAACTCAAGTCAAGTTACTCGGTGAGCTTCTGGGTGAGTGCAAGGTGAGATGGAAAGGTGAACTATCAGGTGAGCTCCTGGGTGAGCTACTTTTTGAGCTCCCAGTTGAGCTCCTAGGTAATCTACTCGGTGAGCTCCCAGGAGAGTTCAAAGGTGAGCTTGTCAGTAATCTCTGAGGTGAGATTACATGAAAGCTAACAAATGAGCTCTAGGTGAGTTGACAAGGTGAGCTAAAGGTGAGTTGGCAAGGAAAACTTAAGGTAAGTTGGTAAGGTGAGCTATCCTAGTCAAGTTCCCAGGTGAGTTACTCAATGAACTCCCAGGTGAGCTCAACTCGAGTTGATCGACGAGCTCCTAGAATAGCTCCTAGGCGTGCTACTTGGCAAGTTGTTTGGTAAGCTCCTAGGTGAGCTGCTAGGAGTTTCTTGGTAAGATCATAAGTGAGCTCAAGTTAACCTACTCTGTGAGCTACTCGGTGAGCTCCTAGGTGAGCTATTAGGTGAGCCCCAAGGTGTGTTGTTAGTCGAGGTCCTAGGTGAGCTACTTGGAAAACTACTTGATGAACTCCATTGTGAGCTACAAGATGAGCTCAAGGTGAGCTCCCATGAAATTTGCAAGGTGAGCTCCTCAGCGAGCTCAAGGTAAGCTCGCAAGATGAACTGATAGGGGAACTCCCATGTGAGTTGGCAAGGTGAGCTATAATGCGAGTCTCTAAATGAGTTTTCAGGAAAGCTCAAGTTGAGCTGCTCGATGATTTCCTGGGTGAGATTCTTATCGAGCTCTCAGGTAACATCTTAAGTGAGCTACTTGGTAAGTTCCCACATGAGCTCAAAGATGAGCTTGTTAGTAATCTCTGAGGTGAGCTTACATACGAGCTACCAGATGAGTCTCAAGCTGAGTTGACAAGGTGAGCTCAAGGTGAGTTGGTAAGGTGACCTCAAGGTGAATTAGCAAGGTGATTTGTCAGGCGAGCTCTCACTCAATGAGATCCTTGGTGAGATACTTACCAAGCTCCCAACTGAACTACTAGGTGAGCTCCTAGGTGAGCGCAAAGGTGAGCTTATTGGCAATCTCTGAGGTGAGATTACATGTGAGCTACTAGATGAGCTTAAGGCAAGCTAACAAGATGAGCTCAAGGTGAGTTGGAAAGGTGAGCTATTAGGTGAGATCCTAGGTGAGTTCCTAGGTTAGTTACTCGAAGAGCTCCTGGGTGAGCACAACTCGAGCTGATCATTGAGCTCCAAGAAGAGCTCCCAGGTGAGCTTGTCAGTAATCTTTGAGGTGAGTTTACATGTGAGCTACAAAATTAGCTCAAGGTGAGTTGGCAAGGTGAGCTCAAGGTGAGTTGGTAAGTTGAGCTCAAGGTGAGTTGACAAGGTGAGCTGTCAGGTGAGCTCCAAGGTGAGTTCCCAAGTGAGTTACTCGATGAGCTGCTCAGCGAGCTCACAAGCAAGCTCAAGTCAACCTTCTCGGAGAGCTACTTGGTGATATCCCAGGTGAGTTATTAGGTGAGTACTTTGTGAAATCTAGATGAACTCTAAGGTGAGCCAGATGCTTGAGTTGGAAGGGTGAACTCCTCAGCAAGCTCAAGGTGAGCTGGCAAGATGAGCTGATAGGTGATCTCTCATGTGAGTTGGCAAGGTGAGCTATCAAGTGAGCTCCCATGTGAGTTTTCTGAGTGATTTTCTTGATGAGCTCCCGATTGAGCTCAAGTCAAGCTACTTGGTGAGCTCAAGGTGAGTTGGTAATGAAAGATGTCATGTGAGCTCCCAGGTGAGTTTTTGGGTAAGCTTAACTCTGAGCTGCTCGATGAGCTCCTAAGTGAGTTGCTTACCGAGCCTCTAGCTGAGCTCCTAAATGAGCTACTCGGTGAGCTCCTAGGTGAGCTCAAAGGTGAGATTTTTGGTAATATCTTAGGTGAGCTTACATGCAAGCTACCAGATGAGCTCAAGGTGAGTTGGCAAGGTGAGCTGTCAGGCTAGCTCCTAGATGAGTTACCAAGTGAGGTACTCAATGAGCTCTTGGGTGAGCTCAAATCGAGGTAATCAGTGAGCTAACCTAAGAGCTCCTAAGGAAATCTACTTTATGAGTTGTTTAGTGAGCTCCCAGGTGAGCTATTTGGTGAGCTCCTAAGCAAGCTACTTTGTGAGCTCCCAGGTGAGGTCCCTGGTGAGTTGCTCGGAAAGCTCACTAGTGACCTCACAAGTGAGTTCAAGTCAACCTACTCAGTGAGCTGCTTAGTGACCTCCTAGGTGAGCTAATTGAAAAACTCTGAGGTGAGCTACAAGATAAGTTCAAGGTGAGTTGGGAAGGTGATCTCCTCACCGAGCTCAAGGTGAGCTCCCATGCGAGTTTTTGGGTGAGGTGTCAGGTGAGCTCCCATGTGAGTTTTTGGGTGAGCTACTTGATGAGCAACAAAGTGAGCTCAAGTTGAGCTACTCGGTGAGCAAGCTCCTAGGAGAGCTCAACGTGAGCTGGAAAGGTGAGATATCAGGTGAGCCCCCAGGTCAGTTTCCAGGCAAGCTTAGATCAAGTTTCTCGACAAGCTCCTGGATGAGCTACTTGTTCCCAGCCAAGCTCCTAGGTGAGATCCTCAGTGAGCTCCCAGGAGAGCTCAAAGGTAAGCTCAAGGTGAGTTGGTAAGGTGAGCTCAAGGTGAGTTGGGAAGGTGAACACAAAGTGAGTTGGTAAGGTGAGTTGTCAAGCAAGCTCCCAGGGGAGTTACTTGATGAGCTCCTGGGTGAGCTCAACTCAAGCTAATTGGTGATCTCAAAAAAGAGCTCAAGGTGAGCTACTTGGTGAGCTATTTGGTGAGCTCTCAGGTAAGCTCTTAGGTGAGATCCCAAGTGAGCTACTTTGCAAGCTCTTAGGTGAGGTCACCAGTGAGCTGATCGGTGAGCTCACAAGTGAGCTCAACTCAACCTACTTAGCGAGCTACTCAGTGAGCTCCCAGGCAAGCTGTTTGGTAAGCTCCTAGGTGAGCTATTAGGTGAGATCCTAGGTGAGCTACTTGGATTTTTTCTCGCTGAACTCTGAGGTGAGTAACCAGACAAGCTCAAGGTGAGTTAGCAATGTGAGCTCCTCAGTGAGCTTAATGTGAGTTGGCAAGGTGAGCTCCCATGTGAGTTGGTAAGGCATGCTATCAGGTGATCTCCCATGTTTGTTTTTGGGTAAGCTTCTTGACAAACTCATGGTGAGCTCAAGTTTTGCTCGGGAAATCTTGCTTAAGGTAATCTTGTAAGGTGAGCTATAAGGCGAGCTCCCAGGTGAGTTTTCTGGGTAAGCTCAAGTTGAGATGTTCGACAAGCTCCTAGGTGAGCTACTTGTCAAGCTCCCAGCTGAGATCCTAGGTGAGTTAGTCTATGAGCTCCTAGGTGAGCTCAAAGGTAAGGTTGTTAGTAATCTCTGAGGTGAGCTTACATGTGAGCTACTAGATGAGCTCAAGGTGAGTTGGTAAGGAGAGATCAATTCGAGTTGGACAAGTGACCTCAAGGTGAGTTGATAAGGTGACGTGTTAGGTGAGCTCCTAAGTGAGTTCCTCAGGTGAGTTACTCGATGAGCTTCTAGGAGAGTTTAACTAGATCTGATTGATGAGCTCCCAGAAGAGCTCCCAAGCGAGCTCCTTGGTGAGCTATTCAGTGAGCTTCTAGGCGAGCTGCTAGGAAAGGTTCCAAGTGAGCTACTTGGTGAGCTCCCAAGTGAGGTCCTTAGCGAGCTGCTCGGTGAACTTTACAAGCGAGTTGAAGGTGATTTGGCAAGGTGAGCTCCTTAGCAAGGTCAAGGTGAGTAGGTAAGGTGAGCTCCCATGTGAGTATTTGGTCGACCTGTAAGGTGAGTTTCTGCAAGTGAGTTACTCGGTGAGCTCTTGGGTGAGCTTAAGGCGAGTAGGCAAGGTGAGCTATCAAGAGATCTCTAAGGTGATTTTTCAGACAAGCTCATCTTGAGCTACTTACCAAGCTCCCAGCCGAGCTCCTAGGTGAGCTACTCATTAATCTCCCAAGGTGAGCTCAAAGGTGAGCTTTTCGGTAATCTCTGAGGTGAGCTTACATGTGAGCTACCAGATGAGCTCAAGGCAAGTTGGCAAGGAGAAGCTCAAGGTGAGTTGGCAAGGTGATCTCAAGGTGAGTTGGTAAGGCGAGCTATCAGGTGAGCTCCTTCGAGGTGAGTTCCTCAGGTGAGTTACTCGATGAGCTCCAACATGAGCTCAACTCGAGCTAATCAGCGAGCTCCCAAGAAAGCTACTTAGTGAGTTGTTCGGTGAGCTCCTAGGTGAGCTCTCGAGTGAGCTACTTGGCAAGCTATTTGGATGAGCTCCTAGGTGAGCTCAAGTTGAGCTTCTCAGTGAGCTCCCAGGTGAGGCTCAAGGTGGTGAGGCGAGCTATCAGGTGAGCTCCTAGGTGAGCTACTTTCTGAGCTCCCAGCTGAGCTCCTAGGTGAGTTGCTCAGTTGAGCTCCTAGGTGAGGCTCAAAGGCAAGCTTGTCAAGGTAATCTCTAAGGTAAAAATTACATGTGAGTTACTAGATGAGCTTAAGGTGAGTTGGCAAGGTGAGCTTAATGGTGAGTTAGAAAGGAAACTCAAGGTGAGTTTGAAAGGTGAGCTTCTCAGGTGAGCTCTTAGTTGAGAGTCCCAAGAGAGTTACTCAATAATCTCCCAGGTGAGCTCAACTTGAAGTTGATCGTGAGCTCCCAAATGAGCTTACTTAGGAAGCTATTTGGCGAGCTCCCAGGTGAGCTACTAAGGCAAGCTCCCAAGTGAGCTACTTAGAGTGAGTTCCCAGGTAAGGTACCAATCAGATCAGCTATTAGTGAGCTCATAAGTGAGCTCAAGTCAACCTACTCAGACAAGCTCTCATGGTGAGCTACCAGGTCGAGTTGATAGGTGAGCTCCCATGCAAGCTCCTAGGTGAGCTACTTGGTGAGCTACTTGACAAATTCTGATGTGAGC
Source organism: Taxus chinensis (assembly GCA_019776745.2). Classification (NCBI taxonomy): domain Eukaryota; kingdom Viridiplantae; phylum Streptophyta; class Pinopsida; order Cupressales; family Taxaceae; genus Taxus; species Taxus chinensis. The sequence goes on along the minus strand of CM034151.1, from coordinate 898,442,962 downwards.
TACCAGATGAGCTCAAGGTGAGTTGGCAAGTTGAGCTCAAGGTGAGCTACTAAGGTGAACTCCCAGGAGATCTCCCATGCATGAGTTGGCAAGGTGAGCTGTCAGGTGAGCTATCCAAGCAAGCTACTTGGTGAGCTCTCAGGCAAGGTCCCAGGTGAGCTACTCGATGAGCTCACAAGTTAGCTCAAGTCAACCTACATCATGTGAGTTTCTTGGTGAGCTCCCAGGTGAGCTGCTAGGTGAGCTCCTAGGTGAGCTACTTTGCAAGCTACTTGATGAACTCATAGGCTACGAGCTTCCATGTGAGTTGGTAAGGTGAGCTTGAAAAGGTGAGCTCAAGGTGATCTAATAGGTGAGCTCCCATGCGAGTGGAAAGGTGATTTCTCAGGTGAGCTCCCATTTGAGTTTTCGGGTGAGTTACTTGACAAGGTCCTGGGTAAGCTCAAGTCTAGCTACTCTATGAGCTCTTGGGTGAGCTACTTACCGAGTTCCTAGCCCAGCTCCTAGGTGAGCTATTTTGTGAGCTCCCCAAGTAAACTCAAAGGTGAGCTTGTTAGTAATCTCTGAGGTCAACTTACATATGCACTACTAGATGAGCTCAAGGTAAGTTGGTAAGGTGAGCTCAAGGAGAGTTAGTAAGGTGAGATCAAGGTGAGTTGGAAAGGTGGAGCTGTCAGGTGAGCTCCCAGGTGAGTTCCCAAGTGAGTTACTCATGATCTACCTGGCGAGCTATTCCAGGTGAGTTTCTAGGTGAGTTGCTAGGTGAGCTCCCAAGTGATCTATGTTCACGATATCTCCATGCGAGGTCCCCAGCAAGCTCTCAAAGAGAGCTCAAAAGCAAGGTCAAGTCAACCTACTTATCGAGGTGCTCCGTGAGCTCTCAAGTGAGCTGTTAGGTGAGCTCTTAGGTGAGCTACTTTATGAGCTACTCGATGAGGTCCGAGGTGAGCTACTAGATTAGACCATTCCAAGTTGGGAAGGTGAGCTCCTCAGTGAGCTCAAGGTGAGCTGGCAAGGTGACCTTATAGGTGAGCTCCCATGAAAGTTTTCAGGTGAGCTGCTTGATGAGCTACCGGGTGAGATCTTGGGTGAGCTATCACATGAGCTCCCAGGTGAGTTTTCGAGAAAGCTCAAGTTGACCTACTTGACAAGCTCCTAGGTGAGTTACTTGCTAAGCTCTTAGGTGAGCCACTTGGTGAGCTCCCATGTGAGTTACTTGATGAGCTCCTAGGTGAGCTCAACTTGAGCTAATCAGTGAGCTCCTAGAAGAGCTCCTAAGTGAGCTACTTGGTGAGATATTTGACTGATGCTTGTAGGTGAGCTATGGTAGGTAAGCTCCCAAGTGAGCTACTCAGGTGAGCTCCTAGGTGAGGTCCCCGATGAGCTCACAAGTGAGCTCAAGAAAACCTACTCAGTGAGCTGCTTGGTGAGCTCTAAGGTGAACTGTTAGGCAAGCTCCTAGGTGAGTTGTTAGGTGAGCTCCCAGGTGAGCTATTAGGTGAGCTTCAAGGTGAGCTACTTGGTGAGATTCTCAACAAACTCTGAGGCACGCTACCAGTAAAGATCAAGATGAGTTGCTAAGGTGAGCTCCTTAGCGAGCTCAAGGTCAAGCTAGAAAGGTGAGCTGATAGACGAGCTTCCATTCAAGTTGGCAGGGTGAGCTATAAGGTGAGCTCCCATGAGAGTTTTTGGGTGAGCTGCTTGACGAGCTCTCAGGTGAGCTCAAGTTGAGTTGCTTGGTGAGCTCCTAGGTGAGCTCAAGGTGAGATCTAAAGGTGAGCTGTCAGGTGAGCTCCCAAGTGATTTTCGGGGTAAGCTCAAGTTGAGCTACTCAATGAACTCCTAGGTAACCTACTTGCTGAGCTCCTAGCCAGGTCTCCTAGGTGAGCTACATAGTGAGCTCACAAGTGAGATCAAAGGTGAGCTTATCAGCAATCTTTTAGGTGAGCTTATATGTGAGCTACCAGATAAGCTCAAGGTGAGTTGGCAAGGTGAGCATTCAGGTGACCTCCTAGGTGAGTTCCTAGGTGAGTTACTCAAAGAGCTCCCAGGTGAGCTCAGCTCAATTTTATCGGTGAGGTCCTAGAAGAGATATTTCGTGAGCTATTCGGGGAGCTCCCAAGTGAGCTACTAGGTGAGCTCCTAAGTGAGCTACTTGGCGAGCTCCCAAGGAAGGTCATCAAGTGAGCTGCTTTATGAGATCACAAGTGAGCTGACAAATGAGGTCAAGTCAACCTACTCAGCGAGCTATTAGGTGAGCTCCCAAGTGAGCTACTTCTCGAGATGCTTGACGAACTCTGAGATGAAATAACAGACAACCTCAAGGCAATTTGGCAAGGTGAGATCCTTAGTGAGCTCAAGGTGAGCTCTAATCTGATTTGATAAGATGACCTCCCATGTGAGTTTTTAGTAGGAGCTACTTAAGAAGATCTTGGGTGAGCTCAAGTTGAGCTACTCAGTGACCTCCTGGGAAAGCTTAAGGAAAGCTAGTAAGGTGAGGTGACAGGTGAGCTCCTAAGTGAGTTTTTGGGAAAGCTCAAGTTAAATTGGTCAATGAGCTCCTTGGTGAGCTGCTTGCCAAGCACCTAGCCTAGGTCCTATGTGACCTGCTAGGTGAGCTCCCAAGTGAGCTCAAATATGAGCCATTTGGAAAGGTGAGCTCAATTAAATGAGTTGGCAAGGTGAGCTCCCAGGTGAGTTCCCAGGTGAGTTACTTGACGAGCTCCTCGGTGAACTATACTTGAGCTGCTCGACAAACTCTAAGGTGAGCTACCTTCCGAGATCAAGGTGAGTTGGCAAGGTGAGCTCTTCACTGAGCTCAAGGTCAGCTAGAAATGTGATTTAATAGGTGAGCTCCAATATGAGTTGGCAAGGCGAGCTCCCATGTGAGTTTTTGGGTGAACTGCTTGATGAGCTCCAAGGTGAGCTCAAGTCGAGCTGCTCGCCAAGCTCCTGGGTAAGCTCAACGTGAGCTTGCAAGGTGAGCAATCACATGAGTTCCTAGTTGAGTTTCTAGGAAATCTCAAGTCGAGATACTCGATAAGTTCCTAGATGAGCTACTTGCAGAGCTCCCAGCCAAGCTCCTAGGTGAGCTACTCGAGGAGATCCTAAGTGAGCTCAAACATGAGATTATGGGTAATCTCTTACGTGAGCTTACATGTGAGCTACCAGATGAGCTCCAGGCGAGTTGGTAAGGTGAGTTCAAGGTGAGTTGGTAAGGTGAGCTTAAGGCGAGTCAGTAAGGTGAGCTATCAGGTGAGCTCCTAGGTGAGTTCAAATTGAGTTGATCAGCAAGCTCCTAAGGCGAGCTACTTGGAAAGCTATTTGGTGAGCTGCCAGGCTAGATACTAGGTGAGATGCCAAGTGAGCTACTTAGAAAGCTCCTAGGTGAGGTCCCTGGTGAGGTACTTGATGAGCTCACACACGAGCTCAAGTTAACCTACTCAGCAAGCTTCTTGGTGAGCTCAATGATGAGATTTTATACCATCTCAATGTGAGTTAGTAGGGTGAGCTCCTTAGTGACCTCAAGGCAAGATGATAGGTGAGCTCCCATGCGATTTGGTAAGGAAAGTTTTCAGGTAAGCTCCCATGTGTGTTTTCGAGGGAAATACTGAGTGATCTCCTGGGTAAGCTTAATGTGAGCTGCTGCGAAAGCTCCTGGGTGAGCTCAAGATGAGCTAGAAAGGTGAGTTGTCAGGTGAGATCCTAGGGGATTTTTTCGGTAATCTCAAGTTGAGATGCTCGGTGAAATCCTGGGTGAGTTAAAAGGTGAGCTTGTCAGCAATCTCTTAGGTGAGGTTATGTGTGAGATAAAATATGACCTCATGGTGAGTTGGCAAGGTGAGCTCAAGGTGAGTTGGCAAGGTGAGTTCAAGGTCAGTTGGTAAGGTGAGCTCCTCAGTGAGCTGCTAGGTGATCTCCTACGTAAGCTACTTGGCAAGCTCCCAAGTGAGGACCCCAATGAGCTACTCGATGAGCTCACAAGTGAGATCAAGTCATCTTACTCAATGAGCTAATTGGTGAGCTCATAGGTGAGCTCCTAGCAGATCTAACAAGTGAAATAACAGGTGAGCTCCCAGGTGAGTTTTAAGGAAAGCTCAAGTCGAGCTGATTGGTGAGCTCTTGGCTGAGCTACTTGCCAAGCTCCCAACCTAGCTCCTATGTGAGCTACTAGGTGACCTGCTAGGTGAGATCAAAGGTGAGCCATTTGGAAAGTTGAGCTCAAGGTGAGTTGGTAAGGTGAGCTATCAAGCGAGCTCCCGGGTGAGTTCCTAGGTGAGTTACTCGACGAGCTCCCGGGTGAACTCAACTTGAGCTACTCGACAAACTTTGAGGTGAGCTACCTTCTGAGCTTAAGGTGAGTTATTAAGGTGAGCTCCTCACTGAGGTCAAAGTGACATGGCAAGGTGAACTGATAGGTGAGCTCCCATGTTATTGGGTGAGCTCAAGGTGAGCTAGAAAGGTGAGCTATCAGGCAATTTCCTAGGTGATTTTCTGGGAAATCTCAAGTCGAGTTACTCGACAAGCTCCTATACGAGCTACTTGCCAAGCTCCCAACTGAGCTCCTAGGTGAGCTACTTAATGAGATCCTAGGTGATTTCAAAGGTGATCTTGTCAGTAATCTCTTAGGTGAGCTTACATGTGAGCTACCTGATGAGCTCTAGGTGAGTTGGGAAGGTGAGCTCAAAGTGAGTTGGCAAGGTGAGCTCAAGGTGATTTGGCAAGGTGAGCTGTCAGGTGAGCTCCTAGGTGAGTTCCTAGGTGAGTTAGACAACGAGCTCCTGGGTGAGCTCAACTTGAGTTGATCGATGAGCTCCAAGAAGAGCTCCCAAGGTGAGCCACTTGGTGAGCTATTTGGCAAGCTCCCAGGTGAGCTACTAGGTGAGCTCCCAAGTGAACTACTTAGCAATCTCCTAATTTATGTCCTCAGTGAGTTACTCAGCAAGCTCACATGTGAGCTCAATTCAACCTACTCGGTAAGCTGTACTCGGTGAGCTCCAAGGTGAGATCCCAAGAAATTTGTTAGCTAATCTACTCGATAAACTTTCAGGTGAGGTACTAGATGAGCTCAAGGTGAGTTGGCAAGGTGAGCTCCTTAGCGATTTAGCAAGGCAAGTTGTCAAGTGAGATCCCACGTGAGTTTTTGAGTGAGCCTACTGGGTGAGCTCCTGGGTAAGCTTAAGGTGAGCTTCTAGGTTAGTTTCTTGGTGAGCTACTAGGAAATCTCTAGGGTTATCTCAAGGTGACCTATCATGTGAGATCCTAGGTGATTTTTTGGGCAATCTCAAGTTGAGATGCTTGACGAACTCCTGCGTGAGCTCAAAGGTGATCTTGTCAACAATCTCTGAGGTGATATTATATATGAGCTACTAGATGAGATCAAGGTGATTTGGAAAGGTGACCTCAAGGTGAGTTGGCAAGGTGAGCTCAAGGTGAGTTAGCAAGGCGAGCTTCTAGGTGAGCTGCTAAGTGATCTCCTAAGTGAGCTACTTGGTGAGCTGCTACGCAAGGACCCTACAGAGCTCAAAAGTGAGCTCAAGTCATCTTACTTAACGAGATACTTGGTGAGATCGTATGGAAGCTGTTACGTGAGCTCCCAGTCGAGATTTTAGGTGAGCTCCTAGGTGAGTTGTTAGGCAAGATGTTCGATGAACTCCGAGGTGAGGTAAAAGATGAGCTCAAGGAAAGTTGGTAAGGAGACCTCCTCAGTGAGCTCAAGATGAGCTGGAAAGACAAGCTAATAGGTGATTTCCCATATGAGCTTAAGTCGAGGTGCTCGGTGTGCTCCTGGGTGAGCTAAAGGTGAGTTTTTAGGTGAGCTCCTAGGAAATTTTCTAGCGAAGCTCAAGTCAAGCTACTTGAGGAGCTCCTGGGTGAGCTACTTTTCGAGCTCCCATCTGAGCTCCTAGGTGAGCTACTTGGTGAGCTTCTAGGTGAGCTTATCAGAAATCCCTAAGGTGAGCTTACATGTGAGCTAGAAAATGAGCTAGAGGTGAGTTGGCAAGGCGAGCTCAAGGAAAGTTGGAAAGGTGAGATCAAGGAAATTTTGTAAGGTGAGCTATCACGCGAGCTCCTAGGTAAGTTCCTAGGTGAGTTACTCAATGAGCTCCTGGGTGAGCTCAACTCGAGTAGATCATCGAGCTCCCAGAAGAGGTACTTTATGAGCTGTTAGGTGAGCTCCCAGGTGAGCTACTAGGTGAGCTCCTAGCCAAGGTCCCTAGAGAGCTGCTCGGTGAGATCACAAGCGAGCTCAAGTTAACCTACTCATTGAGCTCCCAAGCAAGATATTAGGCAAGCTCCCAAGTGAGCTACTTGGTGAGTTGCTTAATGAACTCAGAGGTGAGCTACCAAATGAGCTCAAGGCGAGTTAGCAAGATGGGCTCCTCAATCAGCTCAAGGCGGGTTGGAAAGGTGAGCTCCCATTCGAGTTAGTAAGGTGAGTTGTCAGGTGAGCTCCCATGTGAGTTATTGGGTGAGCTACTTGACGAAATCAAGTTGAGCTAATCTGTGAGCTGGGAAGATGAGCTCCCAGGTAAGTTTCTATGCAAGCTCAAGTCAAGCTACTCGACGAGAACCTAGGTGAGATACTTGCCGAGCCCTCAGCTAAGCTCTTAGGTGAGCTGATTAGTGGGATATTAGGTGAGATCAAAGGTGAGCTTGTTGGTAATGTCTTAGGTGAGCGTATATGTGAGCTACCAGCTAAGCTTGAGGTGAGTTGGCAAGGTAAGCTATCAAGTGAGCTCCAAGGTGAGTTCCCAGATGAGTTACTTGAAAAAGCTTTTGGGTGAGCTCAACTCGAGATGATCGGCGAGCTCCCAGAAGAGATCCCAGGTGAGCTACTTAGCGAGTTGTTCAGTGAGCTCCTAGGAGAGTTGCTAGGAGAGCTCCCAAATGATCTACTTGGTGATATCCTAAGAGAGGTCCTTGGTAAGATCACAAGTGAGTTGTTAGGTGAGATCCTAGGTGACCTGTTAGGTGAGCTCCTAAGTGAGCTACTTGATGAGATGCTTGACAAAGTCCGAAGTGAGCTACCAGATGAGCTCAAGGGAAGTTGGTAACGTGAGCTCCTCAGTGAGCTCAAGGCAAGTTGGTAAGGTGAGATCTCATGTGATTTTTTGGGTGAGTTACTTGACGACCTCCTGGACGAGCTATGAGTTCCCACATGAGTTCCTTAATGAGATTTTGGGTGAGATCAACTTGAGATGATTGGTGACCTCCTAGAGGAGCTCCTAGGTGAGCTAGTTGACAAGCTATTCGGTGACCTTCTAGGCGAGCTCCCAAGTGAGCTACTTGGGGAGATCCCATGTGAGGTCTTTGAGAAGCTAATCAGTGAGCTCATAAGTAATCTCAAGTCAACTTACTCGATGAGCTACTCAGTGAGCTCCCAAGTGAGCTGTTAGGTGAGCTTCCAAGTGAGCTACTTGGGGAGCTACTCAATGAAGTATGAGGTGAGCTACCAGATAAGATCAAGGTGAGTTGGAAAGTTGATCTCATAAGTGAGCTTTAGCTGAGCTGGCAAGTAAAGCTAATATTCAAGCTCCCACATGAGTTTCTAGGTGAGGTGTCAGGTGAGCTCCCATGTGAGTTTTCAGGTGAGATACTTAGCGAGATACTTGGGATGCTCCTTGACAAAATCTGAGGTGAGATACCTTCCGAGCTCAAGGTGAGTTGGTAAGGTGACCTCCTCAGTGAGCTCAAGATGAGCTGGCAAGGTGATCTCCCATGCGAGTTGGCAAGGTGAGCAGCCAGGTAAGCTCCCATGTAAATTTTTGGGTGAGCTACCTAACGAGCTCCCAGGTGATCTCAAGTCAAGCTACTTGGCGAGCTCCTGGGTGAGCTCAAGGTGAACTAGTAAGGAAAGCTATCAGGTGAGTTACCAGGTGATTTTTTGGTAAATCTCAAGTCGAGATACACGATGAGCTTCTAGGTGAGCTGCTTGCCTAGCTCCCAGTCGAGCTCCTAGGTGATCTGCTTAGTGAGATCCCAGGTAAGCTCAAAGGTGAGATTGTCAGCTATCTCTTACGTGAGATTACATGTGAGCTACCAAATGAGCTCCAGGTGAGTTGGCAAGGTGAGCTCAATGTGAGTTGGCAAGGTGAGCTCAAGGTGACTTGGTAAGGTGAGCTATTAAGCGAGCTTCTAGGTGAGTTCCCAGGTTAGTTACTTGACGAGCTCCCGGGTGAGCTCAAATTGAGTTGATCAGTGAACTCCCATGTGAGCTACTTAGTGAGTTCCTAGGTGAGGTCCTCGGTGAGCTACTCGATAAGCTCACATGCAAGCTCAAGTCAACCTACTTAGCAAGCTATTCAGTGAGCTCCAAGGTGAGCTGTTTGGCAAGCTCCCAATTGAGTTGTTAAGCAAGCTCCCAGGTGAGCTATTAGGTGAGCTCCCATGCAAGCTGTTAGGAGAGATCCTTGGTGACCTACATCATGAGCTACTTGAAAAACTCTTAGGTGAGCTACCAAATGAGCTCAGGGTGAGTTTAAAAGGTGAGCTCCTTAGTAAGCTCAAGGTAAGCTGATAGGTGAGCTTCCATGTGAGTTAGTAAGCTGAGTTATCAGGTGAGCTCCCATGTGAGTTTCTGGGTGAGCTACTGGGTGAGCTCAAGGTGAGCTAGTAAGGTGAGCTATTAGGCGAGCTCCTAGGAAATTTTATGGGAAAGCTCAAGTCGAGATGCTCGATGAAATCCTAGGTGAGCTCAAAGGTGAGCTTGTTGGTAATCTATGAGGTGATCTTACATGTGAGCTAATAGATGATCTCAAGGTGAGTTGGTAAGGTGAGCTCAAGGTGAGTTGATAATGTGATCTCAAGGTGAGTTAGGAAGGCGATCTGTCAGGACAACTCCTAGGTGAGTTACTTGAAGAGCTCCCCGGGTGACCTAAACTCAAGCTTATCAGCAAGCTCCCAGAAGAACTCCTAAGTGAGCTACTTGGTGAACTATTCGGTGATCTCCCAGGTGAGCTACTAGGTGATCTCTAAAGTGAGCTACTTGGTGAGCTCCTAGGTGAGGACCCTGGTGCACTACTCAGCAAGCTCACAAGCGAGCTCAAGTCAACCTACTTGGTAAGCTTATCGGTGAGATCCTAGGTGAGTTGTTAGGTGACCTTCCAGGTAAGCTATTAGGTGAACTAATTGAAGAAATATGAGGTGAGATACCAGATGAGCTCAAGGTGAGTTAGCAAGGTAAGCTCCTTAGCAAACTGGCAAGGAAAATTGATAGGTGAGCTCTCATGTGAGTTAGTAAGGCAAGCTGCTAGGCGAGCTCCCATGTGAGTTTTTGTGTGAGTTACTTGATGACCTTCTAGGTGAGCTCAAGTCAAGATGCTCGGTAAGCTCCTGGGTGAGCTCAAGGAAAGCTAGCAAGGTGAAATCCAAGGTGAGTTTTTGGGTAAGCTCAAGTTGAGCTACTCAATGAGCTCCTGGGTGAGATACTTGTAGAGAACTCAATTGAGCTCCTAGGTGAGCTTACATGCGAGCTACAAGATGAGATCAACGTGAGCTGGCAAGGTGAGCTCAAGGTGAGTTAGAAAGGGGAGCTCAAGGTGAGTTTGTAAAGTCAACTATTAGGTGAGCTCCCATGTGAGTTTCTATGTTACTTAACGAGATCCCGAGTGAGCTCAACTTGAGCTAATTGGTGAGCTCCCAGAAAAGCTCTCAGCATAGCTACTTGGCAAGATGTTCAACAAGCTCCCAGGTGAGCTGCTAGCTAAACACCCAAGCAAGCTACTTGGCGAGCTCCAAGGTGAGGTCCCTGGTGAGCTACTCAATGAGCTCACAAGTGAGCTCAAGTCAGCCTACTCAGTGAACTACTCAATGAGCTCCTAGGTAAGGCAACTTGGCTAACTAATCGATGAACTCTAAGGTGAGATACTAGATGAGCTCAAGGAAAGTTGGAAAGGTGAGCTCCTTAGTGAGCTTAAGGTGAGATGGAAAGGGGGGCTGATAGGTGAGCTCCCATGTGAGTTTTTAGGTAAGTTGTTTGACAAGCTCCGAGATGAGCTATGAGTTCCCAGGTGATTTACTCGACAAGCTTCTTTGCAAGCTCAACATGAGCTTATCAGTGAACTCTAAGAAGACCTCCTGGGTGATCTACTTAGCGAGCTATTCGGTGAGCTCCCAGGTGAGTTGCTAGGTGAGCTCCCAATTGAGATACTTGCTGAGCTCCCAGGGGAGGTTCCTAGTGAGCTACTCGGTGAGCTCACAAGTGGGCTCATAAGCGAGCTCAAGTCATATTACTTGACGAGCTACTTGGTGAGCTCCTAAGTGAGTTTTTAGGTGAGCTAGTTGATAAAATCTGAGGTGAGCTACTAGATGAGCTCAAGGTGAGTTTAGAAGGTGAAATCCTTAGATAGCTCAAGGTGAGGTGGTATGGTGATCTGATAGGTGAGCTCCCATGGAAGTTATTAGGGCGAGCTATCAGGTGAGCTCTTATGCAAGTTTTGAGATACTTGCTGAGCTCAGGTGAGCTACTTGATGCACTCTAGGGTGAGCTTAAGTCAAGTTTCACGGTGAGTTCAAGGAGAGCTGGAAAGGTGAGATATCATGTCATATCCTAGGTGAGTTGCTAGGGAATATCAACTTGAGCTACTTAATGTGCTCCTAGGTAAGCTACTTGGCGAGATGAGCTACTCGGTGAGCTTTCACACACAAACACAGACACAAAACCCCAGCCGAGCTCCTAGGTGAGCTACTCGGTGAGCTCACAACTAAGCTCCTAGGTGAGCTACTAGGTGAGCTCCCAGGAAAGCTCAAAGGTGAGCTTGTCTACTTCCCACAATCTATTTGGTGAGCTCTCATGTGTCTGTAGGTGAGACCCAAGTGCGCTACTTTGTGAGCGCCCAGGTTAGGATAAAGGAGTTGTCCATACGTAGACCTCGACGCTACTTACTGTCTGCAGCCTCACCCAGTTGGAACTCAAGTCAAGCAATCAGTGAGCTCTCGTTAAGTCTCCCATGTGAGCTATTAGTGAGATCCCAGGTGAGCTAATTCATGAGATACTTGAAAAACTAAGAGGTGAGCTATCAAGACAAGCTCAATGTGAGTTACGGCTGAAGGTTGGGCTACTCATGAGCTCAAGTAAAGTTGAAAAAGTGAGATATAGGGAGCTCCCATGTGAGTTATGGTAAGTCAAGCGTATGTAGGTGAAGTCGCCCACATGAGTTTTTGGTGGGCTACTTAACGAGTCTAGTCGAGCTACTCGACTAGTTCCTGGGTGAGCTCAAGGTGACTCCAGGTGAGTTTTCTGTGAAAGCTCAAGTCAATATGCTTGACAAAACCTAGCCAAGCTACTTGGCGAGATCCCAGCCGAGCTCCTAGGTGAGCTACTCGGTGAGCTCACAACTAAGCTCCTAGGTGAGCTACTAGGTGAGCTCCCAGGAAAGCTCAAAGGTGAGCTTGTCGGTAATCTATGAGGTGAGCTTACATGTGAGCTACCAAATGAGATAAAGGTGAGTTCGTAAGGAGAGATCAAGGTAAGTTGGTAAGGTGAGCTCAAGGAAATTTGGCAAGGTGAGCTATCGGACGAGCTCCTAGGCAAGTTCCCAAGTGAGTCATTTGACAAGCTCCTGGATGAGGTCAACTTGAACTAATCATCGAGTAACTAGAAGAGATCCATGGTGAGCTACTTCACAATCTATTTGGTGAGCTCTCATGTGTGCTGATAGGTGAGATCCCAAGTGAGCTACTTTGTGAGCTCCCAGGTGAGGTCCCTAGTGAGCTACTTCATGAAATCACAAGTGATCTCAAGTCAAGCTAATCAGTGAGCTACTCGTTAAGCTCCCATGTGAGCTATTAGGTGAGATCCCAGGTGAGCTAATTCATGAGATACTTGAAAAACTAAGAGGTGAGCTACAAGACAAGCTCAATGTGAGTTGGGAAGTTGGGCTACTCAGTGAGCTCAAGGAAAGTTGAAAAAGTGAGATGATAGGTGAGCTCCCATGTGAGTTGGTAAGTCAAGCTATTAGGTGAGCTCCCACATGAGTTTTTGGGTGAGCTACTTAACGAGATCTAGTCGAGCTAACTCGGCTAGTTCCTGGGTGAGCTCAAGGTGAGCTCCTAGGTGAGTTTCTGTGAAAGCTCAAGTCAATATGCTTGACAAAAACCTAGCCAAGATGCTTGTAGAGCTCCTAGCTAAGCTCCTAGGTGAGCTACTTAGTGGGCTCTTAGGCAAGCTCAAAGGTGAGCTTGTCAGTAATGTCTGAGGTGCGCTTATATGTGAGCTACCAGTTGATATTAAGGTAAGTTGGCAAGGTGAGATCAAGTCGAGTTGGACAGTTTAGCTCAAGGCCAGTTGGTAAGGTAAGTTTTCAGGTGAGCTCCCAAGTGATTTCACACATGAGGTACTCAACGAGCTCCTAGGTGTGCTACTTGGCAAGATGTTCGGTGAGTTTCTACATGAGTTGCTAGGCGAGGTTCCAGGCGAGCTACTTGGTGAGCTCCTAGGTGAGGTCCCCGACGAGCTACTTAGTTAACTCACAAGTGAACTCATAAGTGAGCTCATGTCAACAGACTCAGAGAGCTGCTCGGTGAGCTCCCAAACAAGCTACTTGGAAAGCTTAAGGTGAGTTTGCAAGGTGAGCTCCTTAGCGAGCTCAAGGTGAGCTGGTAAGGTGAGCTCCCATGTGAGTTTCTAGGTGAGCTGTAAGGCAAGTTTCTGGGCAAGCAACTTGGTGAGCTCTTGGGTGAGCTCAAGGTTAGCGGGCAAGGTGAGCTTTTAGGTGAGTTCCTTGGTGAGTTTCTGGGAAATATCAAGTCAAGCTGCTCGATAAGCTCCTCGATGAGCTACTTTTTGAGATCCCAGCTGAGCTCCTAGGTGAGCTATTTAGTGAGATCCTAGATGAGCTCATAGGTAATATTCTCAGCAATATCTTAGGTGAGCTTACATGTGACCTACCAGATGAGCTGCAGGTGAGTTAGTAAGGTGAGCTGGCAAGGTGAGTTCAAGGTGAGTTGGCAAGTAGAGCTATTAGGTGAGATCCTAGGTGGGTTCCCAGGAAAGTTAATTGATGAGCTCCCTGGTGAGCTCAACTCAAGTTGATCAGTGAGCTCCAAGAAGAGCTCCTAGGTGCGCTACTTTGTGAGCTATTTTGTGAGCTCCCAGGTGAGCTACTATGTGAGCTCCTAAGTGAGCTACTTAACAAGCTCCCAGGTGAGGTCCCTGTTGAGCTGCTCAGCGAGCTCATACATGAGCTCAATTCAACCTACTTAGTAAGCTACTCGGTGAGCTCCAAGGTGAACTATTATGCAAGCTCTCATGTTAGTTGTTAGGTAAGCTCCCAAGTGAGCTGTTAGGTGAGCTACTTGATGAAATCTAAGGCTAGCTAATAGATGATTTTAAGCTGCGTTGACAAGGTGATATCCTCAGTGAGCTCAATGTGAGCTGATAGGTGAGCTCCCATGCGAGTTGGCAAGGTGAGTTATCAAGTGAGGTCCCATGCAAGTTTTTGAGTGAGCTGTTAGGTAAGCTCCTAGGTTAGTTTCCTGATGAGCTGTTGGGTGAGATCGTAGGTGAGCTAAAGGTGAGCTAGTAAGGTAAGCTATCAGGTGAGCTCCTAGGTGAGTTTTTGGGAAAAATCACGTCAAGAGGCTTGAAAAACTACTGGCTGAGCTCAGAGGTGGGCTTTTCAGAAATATCTAAGGTGAGGTTACATGTGAGCTACCAGATGAGATCAAGGTGAGTTGGCAAGGTGATCTCAAGGTGAGTTAGCAAGGTGAGCTCAAGGTGAGTTGGAAGGTGAGCTATCAGGTGAGCTCTCAGGTGAGCTGCTAGGTGATCTCCTAAGTGAGCTACTTGGCGAGCTCCTAGGTGAGCACCCTAGCAAGCTACTTGGTTAGATCATAAGTGAGTTCAAGTCATCTTACTTGAGCTACTTGGTGAGCTCCCAGGTGAGTTGTTAGGTAATCTCCTAGGTGAGCTGTTAGGTGACCTACTTGACAAACTCCCAGGCAAGCTACCAGAAGAGCTCAAGGTGAGTTAACAAGGTGAGATCCTCAGTGAGCTAAAGGTGAGCAAGAAAGGTGAGTTCCCATGTGAGTTGTCAAGATGAGCTATCAGGAAAGCTCCTATACGAGTTATTAGGGTGACCTATAAGGTGAGATCTTATGTGATTTTTTAGGAGATCTACTTGACAAGATCTCAGGAAAGCTTAAGTCGAGGTGCTCGACGAGCTCCTGGGTGAGATCAAGGTAGGCTAGTAAGGCTAACTGTCAGGTGAGCACCCAGGAAAGTTTACAGGGAAGCTCAAGTCGAGCTACTCAACAAGTTGCTGGGTGAGCTAATTGTCAACCTCCCAGTCAAGCTCCTAGGTGAGCTACTCAGTGAGCTCCCAGGTGAGATCAAAGGTGAGCTTATCAAAAATATCTAAGGTGAGCTTACATGAGAGCTACCAAATGATCTCAAAGTGAGTTGGCAAGGTGAGCTCAAGGCAAGTTGGCAAGGCGAGCTTGAGGTAATTTGGTAAGGTAAGCTTTCAATTGAGCTCTCAGGTAAGTTCCCATGTGAGTTACTCAACGAGTTCCTGGGTGAGGTTAACTTGAGTTGATCATCGAGCTCCCAGAATATCTCCATGGTGAGCTACTTTGTGAGATATTAAATGAGCTCCCAGGTGAGCTCCTAAGTGAGCTCCCAAGTGGGCTACTTGGCGAGCTCCAAGGTGAGGTCCCTAGTGAGCTACTTGGTGAGCTCCCAGGTGAGTTACTAGGTGAGATCCCAATTGAGCTACTTGCGGAGCTCCCAGGGGAGGTTCCCAGTGAGCTACTCGGTGAGCTCATAAGTGGTCTCATAAGCGAGCTCAAGTCATATTACTTGACGAGCTACTTGGTGAGCTCCTAAGTGAGTTTTTAGGTGAGCTACTTGATAAACTTCGAGGTGAGCTACCAGATGAGCTCAAGGTGAGTTTAGAAGGTGAAATCCTTAGAGAGATCAAGGTGAGGTGGTATGGTGAGCTGATAGGTGAGCTCCCATGGAAGTTATTAGGGTGAGATATCAGGTGAGCTCTTATGCAAGTTTTCAGGTGAGCTACTTGATGCGCTCTAGGGTGAGCTTAAGTCAAGTTTCACGGTGAGCTCAAGGAGAGCTGGAAAGGTGAGCTTTCATGTGATCTCCTAGGTGAGTTGCTAGGGAAGCTCAAGTTGAGCTACTTAACAATGCTCCTAGGCAAGCTACTTATCGAGATCCCAGCCGAGCTCCTAGGTGAGCTACTCAGTGAGCTCACAACTAAGCTCCTAGGTGAGCTACTCAGGTGAGCTCCCATGAAAGCTCAAAGGTGAGCTTGTCGGTAATCTCTAAGGTGAGCTTACATGTGAGCTACCAGATGAGCTAAAGGTGAGTTCGTAAGGAGAGATCAAGGTAAGTTGGTAAGTCGAGCTCAAGGCAAGTTGGAAAGGTGACCTATCAGACGAGCTCCTAGGCAAGTTCCCAAGTGAGTCACTTGATGAGCTCCTGGATGAGGTCAACTTGAGCTGATCATCGAGCTAACTAGAAGAGCTCCCTGGTGAGCTACTTCACAATCTATTTGGTGAGCTCTCATGTGTGCTGCTAGGTGAGATCCCAAGTGAGCTACTTGGTGAGCTCCCAGGTGAGGTCCCTAGTGAGCTACTTCATGAGCTCACAAGTGAGCTCAAGTCAACCTAATCAGTGAGCTACTCATTGAGCTCCCATGTGAGCTGTTAGGTGAGCTCCCAGGTGAGCTACTTCATGAGATACTTGACAAACTAAGAGGTGAGCTACCAGACAAGCTCAAGGTGAGTTGGTAAGGTGGGCTCCTTAGTGAGCTCAAGGAAAGTTGAAAAAGTGAGATGATAGGTGAGCTCCCATGTGAGTTGGTAAGTCAAGCTATTAGGCGAGCTCCCACATGAGTTTTTGGGTGAGCTACTTAACGAGCTCTAGTCGAGCTACTCGGCTAGTTCCTGGGTGAGCTCAAGGTGAGCTCCTAGGTGAGTTTCTGTGCAAGCTCAAGTCAAGATGCTTGACAAACGACCTAGCCAAGATACTTGTAGAGCTCCTAGCTAAGCTCCTAGGTGAGCTACTTAGTGGGCTCTTAGGTAAGCTCAAAGGTGAGCTTGTCAGTAATCTCTGAGGTGAGCTTATATGTGAGCTACCAGTTGAGATTAAGGTAAGTTGGCAAGGTGAGATCAAGTCGAGTTGGACAGTTGAGCTCAAGGCCAGTTGGTAAGGCAAGTTGTCAGGTGAGTTCCCAAGTGATTTCGCAAATGAGTTACTCAACGAGCTCCTAGGTGAGCTACTTGGAAAGATGTTCAGTGAGTTTCTACATGAGCTACTAGGCGAGGTTCCAGGTGAGCTACTTGGTGAGCTCCTAGGTGAGGTCCCTGATGAGCTACTTAGTTAACTCACAAGTGAACTCATAAGTGAGCTCATGTCAACAGACTCGGAGAGCTACTCGGTGAGCTCCCAAAGAAGCTACTTTGCAAGCTCAAGATGAGTTTGCAAGGTGAGCTCCTTAGCAAGCTCAAGGTTAGCTGGCAAGGTGAGCTCCCATGTGAGTTTCTAGGTGAGTTGTAAGGCAAGTTTCTGGGCAAGCCACTTGGTTAGATCTTGGGTGAGCTCAAGGTGAGCGGGCAAGGTGAGCTTTTAGGTGAGTTCCTTGGTGAGTTTTTTGGAAAGCTCAAGTCAAGCTGCTCGATAAGCTCCTCGATGAGCTACTTTTTGAGCTCCCAGTTGAGCTCCTAGGTGAGCTATTTAGTGAGATCCTAGATGAGCTCAAAGGTAAGATTCTCAGCAATCTCTTAGGTGAGCTTACATGTGAGCTACCAGATGAGCTGCAGGTGAGTTAGTAAGGTGAGCTCAAGGTGAGCTAGCAAGGTGAGTTCAAGGTGAGTTGGCAAGTAGAGCTATCAGGTGAGATCCCAGGTGAGTTCCCAGGTGAGTTACTTGATGAGCTCCCTGGTGAGCTCAACTCAAGTTGATCAGTGAGCTCCCAGAAGAGCTCCTAGGTGAGCTACTTTGTGAGCTATTTTGTGAGCTCCCAGGTGAGCTACTATGTGAGCTCCTAAGTGAGCTACTTAGCAAGCTCCCAGGTGAGGTCCCTGGTGAGCTGCTCGGTGAGCTCACACATGAGCTCAATTCAACCTACTTAGTAAGCTACTCGGTGAGCTCCAAGGTGAGCTATTAGGCAAGCTCCCATGTGAGTTATTAGGTGAGCTACTAGGTGAGCTGTTAGGTGAGCTACTTGACGAAATCAAGGCTGAGCTAATCAGAGATTTTAAGCTAACAGACAAGGTGAGCTTAGTGAGCTCAATGTGAGCTAATAGGTGAGCTCCCATGTGAGTTGGCAAGGTGAGTTGTTCAGGTGAGGTCCCATGTTAGTTTCTGAGTGAGTCGGAAAGCTCCTAGGTTAGAGCTCCTGTGTGAGCTAAAGGTGAGCTCCTGGGTGAGCTAAAGGTGAGCTAGCAAGGCAAGCTATCAGGTGAGCTCCTAGGTGAGTTTTTGGGAAAAATCAAGTCGAGATGCTTGAAAAACTACTAGGCTGAGCTCAGAGGTGAGCCTTTCAGCAATCTCTGAGGTGAGGTTACATGTGAGCTACTAGATGAGCTCAAGGTGAGTTGGTAAGGTGATCTCAAGGTGAGTTGGCAAGGCGAGCTCAAGGTGAGTTGGCAAGGTGAGCTGTCAGGTGAGCTCCTAGGTGAGCTACTAGGTGATCTCCTAAGTGAGCTACTTGGCGAAAGCCTATTAGGATCTACTTGAGCACCCTAGCAAGCTACTCGGTTGAGCTCATAAGTGAGCTCAAGTCATCTTACTTGATGAGCTACTTGGTGAGCTCCTAGGTGAGCTGTTAGGTAATCTCCTAGGTGAGCTGTTAGGTGAGCTACTCGACAAACTCTCAGGTGAGCTACCAGATGAGCTCAGGTGAGTTAGCTAAGGTGAGCTCCTTAACCTCAGGTGAGCTGGCAAGGTGAGCTGATAGGTGAGTTCCCATGTGAGTTGTCAAGGTGAGCTATCAGGTGAGCTCCTATGCGAGTTGTTAGGGTGAGCTATAAGGTGAGCTCTTATGTGAGTTTTCAGTAGAGCTACTTGATGAGCTCTTAGGAGAGCTTAAGTCGAGGTGCTCGATGAGCTCCTGGGTGAGCTCAAGGTAAGGCTGGTAAGGTGACTATCAGGTGAGTTCCCAGGAAATTTTCTAGGGAAGCTCAAGTCAAGCTACTCGACAAGCTCCTAGGTGAGCTACTTGTCGACCTCCCAGCCAAGTTCCTAGGTGAGCTACTCAGTGAGCTCCCAGGTGAGATCAAAGGTGAGCTTGTCGAAAATATCTAAGGTGAGCTTACATGTGAGCTACCAGATGAGCTCAAAGTGAGTTGGCAAGGTGAGCTCAAGGTAATTTGGTAAGGTGAGCTTTAGGTAAGTTGGCAAGGTGAGTTGTCAGGTGAGCTCCCAGGTAAGTTCCCAAGTGAGTTACTCAACGAGCTCCTAGGTGAGCTCAACTTGAGTTGATCATCGAGCTCCTAGAAGATCTCCATGGTGAGCTACTTTGTGAGATATTAAATGAGCTCCTAGGTGAGCTTCTAGGTGAGCTCCCAAGTGAGCTACTTGGCGAGCTCCAAGGTGAGGTCCCTTGCGAGCTACTCGGTGAGCTCACAAGTGAGCTCAAGTCAACCTACTCGGTGAGCTACTCATTTAGCTCCCAAGTGAGATGTTAGGTGAGCTCTCGAGGCAAGCTACTTAGTGAGTTACTTGACAAACTCAGAGGTGACGCTACCAGACGAGCTCAAGGCTAGTTGGCAAGGTGGGCTCCTTAGTAAGCTCAAGGTGAGCTGGCAAGGTGAGCTCCCATTTGAGTTTGTAAGGTGAGCTCCCATGTGAGTTTTTGGGTGAGCTAATTGACGAGCTCAAGTCGAGCTACTCAGTGAGCTCCTGGGTGAGCTCAAGGTGAGCTGGCAAGGTGAGCTTTCAGGCAAGTTTCTGTGCAAGCTCAAGTCAAGCTGCTATATGAGAACCTAGGTGAGCTACTTGCTGAGCTCCTAGGTGAGCTACTCGGTGTGCTCTTAGGCAAGCTCAAAGGTGAGCTTGTCTGTAATGTCTGAGGAGAGATTATATGCTAGCTACCAGTTGAGCTCAAGGTAAGTTGGCAAGACAACCTATCAGGTGAGCTCATAAGTGAGTTCCCAGGCAAGTTACTTGACAAACTCTCAGGTGAGCTCAACTCGAGATGATTGGGGAATTCCCAGAAGAGCTCCCATGTGAGCTACTTAGCGAGTTGTTCAGTGAGCTCCTAGGTGAGGTGCTAGGTGAGCTCCCAAATGAGCTACTTGGTGATCTCCCAAGTGAGGTCCTTGGTGAGCTCACAAGTGAGCTATTAGGTGAGCTCCCAGGTGAGCAACTTGGTAAGCTACTCGAAGAACTCCGAGGTGAGCTACAAAATGAGCTCAAGGTGAGTTGGCAAGGTGAGCTCCTTAATGAGCTCAAGGTGATCTGGCAAGGTGAGCTCCCATGTAATTTTTTGGATGAGCTACTTGACAAGCTCCTCGATGAGCTATGAGTTCCCAGGTGAGTTACTTGACGAGCTTTTGGGTGAGATCAACTTGAGATGATCAGTGAGCTCCCAGAAGAGCTCCTAGGTGATCTACTTGGCAAGCTATTCAGTGATATGTTAGGTGAGCTCCCATGCAAGGTCTACTTGTGAGCTATTCTATGAGCTCACAAGTGAGCTCACAAGCAAGCTCAAGGTCAACCTACTAGATGAGTTACTCGGTGAGCTCCCAGGTGAGCTGTGAGGTGAGCTCCTAGGTGAGCTACTTAGGGAGCTCCTAAGACGAGCTCTGAGGTGAGCTACTAGAAAAGCTCAAGGTGAGTTGGCAAGGTGATATCCTAAGAAAGCTCAAGGTGAGCTGTAAGGAAAGTTGATAGGCGAGCTCCCATGTGAGTTTTTAGGTGAGGTAGCTTTACAAGATATTGTGTGAGCTCAAGTCGAGCTACTCGGAGAGCTCTTGTGTGAGCTCAAGGTGAGCTAGCAAGCTAAGATGTTAGGTGATCTCCTAGGTGATTTTTTGGCAAGCTCAAGTTGAGCTACTTGAGGAGCTCCTAGGTGAACTATTTCAGGCTGAGCTCCCAGCCAAGCTCCAAGGTGAGCTACTTGGTTAGCTCCCAGGTGAGCTCAAAGGTGAGCTTGTCAGAAATCTCTGAGGTGAGCTTACATGTGAGCTACTAGATGAGCTCAAGGTGAGTTGAAAGGTGAGCTCAAGGGGAGTTGTCAAGGTGAGCTATCAGGTGAGCTCGTAGGTGAGTTCCCAGGCAAGTTACTAGATGAGCTCCTAAGTGAGCTCAACTTGAGATAATCAGTGAGCTCCCAGAAGAGCTCTCAAGCAAGCTACTTGGTGAGCTATTTGGTGACTACAAGGTGAGCTGCTAGGTGAGCTCCCAAGTGAGCTACTTGGTGACCTCCAAGGCGTGCTACTAGGTGAGCTCCCAAGTGAGGTGAGCTACTTAGTGAGCTCACAAGTCAGCTCACAACTGAGGCATGCTACTCAGTGAGCTCACAAGTGATCTCAAGTCAACCTACTTGGTCAGCTACTCAGTGAGCTCCCAGGTGAGTGTTAGGTGAGCTCCTAGGTGACCTGTTAGGTGAGCTCCCAGGTGTGCTACTTGGCAAGCTACTCGATGAACTCTAAGGTAAGCTACTAGATGAGCTCAAGGTGAGTTGGCAAGGTGAGATCCTCAGTGAACTTAAGGTGAGCTGGGAAGGTGAGATGATATGTGAGATCCCATGCAAGTTTTCTGGGTGAGCTATCAGGTGACCTCCCATGCGAGTTTTCGAGTGAACTGTCAGGTGAGCTCCCATGTGAGTTTTAGGGTGAGTTGCTTGATGAGCTCTTGGGTGAACTCAAGTTGAGCTACTCGTTGAGCTCCTAGGTGAGCTTAAGGTGAGTTGGCAAGGTGAGCTGTCAGGTGAACTCCCAGGATAGTTTTTGTGAAAGGTTAAGTCGAGCTACTCGATGAGCTCCTGGGTGACCTATTTCTAAGCTCCCAGCTAAGCTCCTAGGTGAGCTACTTGGTGAGCTACTTGGTGAGCTCCCAGGTGAGCTAAAATGTGAGCTTGTTGGTAATCTTTGAGGTGAGATTACATGCGAGCTAATAGATGAGCTCAAGGTGAGTTGGAAAGGTGAGCTCAAGGTGAGTTGGCAAGGTGATCAAGTGAGCTTAGGTGAGCTCTGAGTTAAGTTCCCAGATGAGTTACTTGACGAGCTCCCATGTGAGCTCAACCTGAGCTAATTGGTGAGCTCCTAGAAGAGTTCCTAGTTGAGCTACTTGGTGAGATCTTGCAAGGTGAGCTCCTCAGTGAGCTACTTGGCAAGCTCCCAGGTGAGGTCCCCAGAGAGCTACTCGGCATGCTCATAAGTGAGCTCAAGTCAACCTACTTGGTGAGCTGCTTTTAAGAGCTCCTATGAGATGCTAGGTGAGCTACTAGGTGAGTTGTTAGTCAAGTTCCTAAGTGAGCTACTTGGCAAGCTGCTTGATGAACTCTAATAGGGGAGCTCTCCCATGCGAGTTGGCAAGGAAAGCTATCAGGAGAGCTCCCATGCACATTTTCAAGTGAGTTGCTTGATGACCTCCCATGCGAGCTCTAGTCAACCAACTCGTTGAGCTACTCAGTGAATTCCTATGTAAGCTACTTTGTGAGCTACTGGATGAACTCTGAGGCAAGCTACCAGATGAGCTCAAGGTGAGTTGGCAAGGTGAGCTCATCAGTGAGCTCAAGGTGAGCTAGCTAGGTGAGCTGATAGGTTAGATCCCATCCGAGTTGGTAAGGCAAGCTGTCAGTGAGCTCCCATGTAACTTTTTGTGTAAACTGCTTGATGAGCTCCCAGGTGAGCTCAAGTTAAGATGTTTGGCGAGCTCCTGGGTGAGTTTAAGGTGAGTTGGCAAGGCGAGCTGTCGGGAGAGATCCCAAGTGAGTTTTTTGGGGAAGCTCAAGTCAACCTAGTCAACGAGCTCCTAGGTGAGCTGTTTACCGAGCTCCTAGCTGAGCTGCTTGGTGAGCTCAAACGTGAGCCAGTTTGCAAGGTGAGCTCAAGGCGAGTTGGCAAGGAAAGCTCAAGGTGACTTGGTAAGGTGAGCTATCAGGAGATCTCCCAGGTGAGTTCATAGGTGAGTTACTTGATGAGCTCCTTTGTGAGCTCAACTCGAGCTGATCGGTGAGCTCCCAGAAGAGCTCCCAGGTGAGCTACTTGGTGAGCTTGTTCACCGAGCTCCTAGGTGAGCTGCTAGGTGAGCTCCTAAGTGAGCTACTTGGTTAGCTCCAGGTGAGTTCCTTATTGAACTGCTCAATGAGCTCACAAATGAGCTCAAGTCAACCTACTTGCTGAGCTCCCATGTAAGCTGTTAGGTGAGATATTAGGTGAGCTGTTAGGTAAGCTGGTGAGCTACTTGGTGAGCTGTTTGACAAAACTCCTAAGGTGAGCTACCTTCTAAGCTCAAGGTGAGTTGGCAAGGAGAGCTCCTTAGCAAGCTCAAGGTGAGATCTTATGCGAGTTGGCAAGGTGAGATGTCAGGCGAGATCCCATGCGAGTTTTAGGGTAAGCTACTTAATGAGCTCCTGGGTGAGCTTAAGTCAAGCTACTTGGTGAGCTCATGGGTGAGCTCAAGATGAGCTAACAAGGTGAGATGTAAGGTGTGTTCCCAAGTGAGTTTTTGGGCAAGCTCAAGGTTGAGATGCTTGATGATCTCCTAGGTGAGTTACTTGCTGAGCTCCCAGTCGAGCTCCTAGGTGAGCTTCTCAGTGAGCTCCCAGGTGAGCTCAAAGGTGAGCTTGTTAGTAATCTCTTAGGTGAGCTTACATATGAGCTACAAGATAAGCTCAAGGTGAGTTGGCAATGTGAGCTCAAGGTGAGTTAGTAAGGTGAACTCAAGGTGAATTAGAAAGGTGAGTTGTCAGGCGAGCTCCCAGGTGAGTTCCCATGTGAGTTACTCGATGAGCTGCTAGGTGAGCTCAACTCAAGCCGATCAGTGAGTTCCAAGAAGAGATCCCATGTGAGCTACTTGGTGAGTTGTTCGGTGAGCTCCCAGGTGAACTGCTAGGTGAGCTCCCAAGTGAGCTACTTTGTGAGCTCCCATGCGAGGTCCCAAGTGAGCTACTCAGTGAGCTCACATGTGAGCTCAAGTCAACCTACTTGGCGAGCTGCTCAGAGAGCTCCTAGGTGAGTTGTTAGGAAAGCTCTTAAGTGAGCTGTTAGAAAAGCTACATGGCAAGCTACTTGATGAAATCTGAGGTGAACTAGTAGATGATCTCAAGGTGAATCAGCAAGGTGAGCACCTCAATGAGATCAAGGAAAGTTGATAGGTTAGCTCCCATGTGAGTTAGCAAGGTGAGCTCCCATGTGAGTTTTTGAGTGAGCTACTTGATGAGCTCCCAGGTGAGCTCAAGTCAAGCTACTCGAGAAGCTCCTAGGTGAGCTCAAGGTGAGCTAGAAAGGTGAACTCCCTTGTGAGTTTCCAGGTAAGTTCAATTTGAGCTACTTGATGAACTCCTAGGTGAGCTACTTACCGAGCTCCAACCAAGCTCCTACGTGAACTATTTGGTGACCTCCCAGGTGAGCTTGTCAGTAATCTCTAAGGTGAGCTTATATGTGAGCTACCAGATGAGCTCAAGGTGAGTTGGCAAGGTGAGATTTCAGCTTAAGGTGAGTTGGCAAGGTCTCCAAGTGAGTTCCCAAGTTAGTTACTTGATGAGATCCTAAGCGAGCTCAACTTGAGCTTATCAGTGAGCTTCCAGAAGAGCTCCTAAGCTAGCTACTTGGTGATCTATTTGGTGAGCTCCTAGGTGAGATAATTGGTGATCTCCGAAGAGAGCTATTTGGTGAGCTCCAAGGTGAGGACCCTAGTGAGCTGCTCAGTGAGCTAAGAAGTGAGCTAAAGTCAACCTGCTCGGTAAGCTTCTCGGTGAGCTCCCAGGTGAGTTGTTAGGTGAGCTCCTAGATGAGCTTTTACATGAGCTACTCGATGACCTCTTAGGTGAGCTACTAGAAAATCTCAAGTCGATATGGAAAGGTGAGATCCTCAGTGAGCTAAAGGTGAGTTGGCAAGGTGAGCTCTCATGAGAGATGACAAGGTAAGGTGTCAGGAAAGCTCCCATGTGAGTTTTTGGGTTAGCTACTTGATGAACTCCTGGGTGAGCTCAAGTTGAGGTGCTTGGAAAGCTCCTGGGTGAGCTCAAGATGAGCTCCCAGGTGAGTTTCTAGGTAAGCTCAAGTTAAGCTACTCAATGAGCTCCTGGGTGAGCTACGTGTTGAGCTCTCAGCCGAGCTCCTAGGTGAGCTTACATACAAGCTACCGAGTGAGCTTAACTCAAGCTGATCAGTGAGCTCCCAAGAGAGCTCAAATCAAGATGATCGGCAAGCTACAAGAAGAGCTCCCAGGTGAGCTACTTGATAGGCTGTTCAGTGAGCTCCCAAGTGAGCTGCTAGGTGAGCTCCCAAGTGAGCTACTTGGTGAGCTCCCAGGTGAGGTTCTCTGCGAGCTGCTCGGTGAACTCACAAGTGATCCCAAGTCAACCTACTCGATGAGCTACTCAATGAGCTCCCAGGTGAGCTGTTAGCTGATTTCCAAGGCTAGTTACTTGGTGAGATGCTCGATAAAATCTGAGGGGAGCTACCAAACAAGGTAAAGGCAAGTTGGCAAGGTGAGCTTCTCAGTGAGCTTAAGGTGGGCTAGTAAGGTGAGCTCTCATGTGAGCTTTTAGGTGAGCTACTTGACGAGCTCCTAGATGAACTGTGAGGTCCCACGTGAGTTACTGAATGAGCTCCTAGGTAATCTCAACTTGAGCTACTTGGTGAGCTAATTGGTAATCTCCCATGTTAGCTGCAAGGTGAGCATCCTAAGTGAGCTACTTGCCGAACTCCCAGGTGAGGTCCCCAGCCAGCAATTTGGTGAGCTCAAAAGTGAGATCAAGTCATGTTACTTGACAAGCTAGTTGGTGAGCTCTCAAGTGAGGTGATAGGTGAGCTCCAAGATGAGTTGTTAGGTGAGCTCCCAGGTGATTTTTTAGGCAAGTTGTTTGAAAAAATCCAAGTGAGATACCTGACAAGCTCAAGGTGATTTGGCAAGGTGAGCTCCTCAGTGAGCTCAAGGTGAGTTAGAAAGGCAAGCTGATAGGCAAGGTCCCATGTAAGTTATTAGGGTGAGCTATCAGGTGAGCTCCTATGTGAGTTTTTAGGCAAGCTACTTGACGAGCTATTAGGTGAGCTCCTAGGTGAGCTATCAGGTAAGCTCCCAGGTGAGTTTCTAGGGAAGCTCAAGTCAAGTTGCTCGATAAGCTCCTTGGTGAGCAGCTTGTCAAGCTCCCAGCTGAGCTCCTAGGTGAGTTACTTGATGAGCTCCCAGGTGAGCTCAAAGGTGAGCTTTTCGGAAATCTCTGAGGTAAGTTTGCAAGATGAGCTCAAGGTGAGTTGGCAAGGTGAGCTCAAGGTAAGTTTACAAGGTGATCTCAAGGAAAGTTGGAAAGGTGACCAATAAAGTGAACTCCTAGGAAATTTGGCAAGATGAGTTCCTAGGTGAGTTACTTGACGAGCTCCCGCACGAGCTCAATTTGAGTTGATCAGTGAGCTCATAGAAGAGTTCCCAGGTGAGCTACTTGGTGAGTTATTTAGTGAGCTCCCAGGTGAACTACTAGGTGAGCTTCCAAGTGAGCTACTTGGCAAGCTCCAATATGAGGTCCCCAGGTGAGTTATTTGGTGAGATCACAAGTGAGCTCTAGTCAACCTACTTAGCAAGATTCTCGGTGAGCTCCCAAATGAGATGTTAGCTGAGCTTCTAGGTGAGCTCCCATGTGAGCTACTTGGTGAACTACTCAATGAAATCTTAGGTGAGCACCTGACAAGTCAAGGTGGGTTGGCAAGGTGAGTTCCTAAGTGAGCTTAAAGTGAGCTGATAGGTGAGCTCCCATGCAAGTTGGTAAGGTGAGCTCCTATGTGAGTTTTCAAGTGAGCTTCTTTATGATCTCCTCGGGAAGCTCAAGTTGAGCTACTCGGTGAGCTCTTTGGTGAGCTAAAGGAGAGTTGGTAAGGTGAGCTACCAGCCGAGCTCCTAAGTTAGCTACTCGGTGAGCTCCTAGTCGATCTCAAAGGTGAGCTTGTCGGTAATGTCTGAGGTGAGATTACATGTGAGCTACAAGATGAGATCAAGGTGAGTTGGCAAGGTGAGCTTAAGGTGAGTTGGAAAGGTGAACTCAAGGTTAGTTGGTAAGGTGAGCTATCAGGAAATATCCTAGTCGAGTTCCTAGGTGAGTTACTTAACGAGCTCTTGAGAGAACTCAACTCAAGCTAATTGGCGAGTTACCAGAATAGCTCCTAGGTGAGCTACTTGCTGAGCTCCCAGGTGAGCTCCCAAGTGAGCTACTTAGTGAGCTCGTAGGTGAGGTCCCCAATTAGCTGCTTGGTGAGCTCATAAGTAAGTTCAATTCAACCTACTCGATGAGCTACCAGATGAGCTGATAGGTGAGCTCCTAGGTGATCTGTTAATCGAACTACCAGGTGAGCTACTTCACAAGCTATTCGACGAACTCTGATGTGAGCTACTAGATGAGCTCAAGGCGTTTTGGTAAGGTGAGCTCCTGAGTGAGCTCAAGTCAAGCTGATAGGGGAGCTCACATCTGAGTTGGAAAGGTGAGATGTCAGGTGAGATCCCATGTAAGTTTTCAGGTGAGCTGCTTGATGAGCTCTTGAGTGAGCTCAAGTCGAGCTACTCAGTGAGCTCTTACATGAGCTCAAGGTGAGATGGCAAGGCAAGCTCCCAGGTGAGTTTCTAGGTAAGCTGAGATTGAGATACTCGATGAGTTCCTGGGTGAGTTAATTATCGAGCTCCAAGCCAAGCTCCTAGGTGAGCTACTCAGTAAGCTCCTAGGTGAGCTCAAAGGTGATCTTGTCGGTAATCTCTAAGGTGAGCTTACATACGAGCTACAAGATAAGCTCAAGGTGAGTTAGTAAGGTGAACTCAAGGTGAATTGGTAAGGTGAGTTGTCAGGTGAGCTCCCAGGTGAGTTCCCATGTGAGTTACTCGATGAGATACTAGGTGAGCTCAACTCATGCTAATCAGTGAGCTCTAAGAAGAGCTCCCAGGTGAGTTAGTTGGTGAGTTATTTAGTGAGCTCCCAGGTTAACTGCTAGGTGAACTCCCTAGTGAACTACTTGGTGAGCTTCTAGGTGAGGTCCCCAGTGAGCTACTATGTGAGCTCACAAGCGAGCTCAAGTTAACCTACTCAGTGAGTTGCTAGATGAGCTCCCAGGTGACCTACTTTCTGATCTACTTGAAAAACTCATAGGTGAGCTACCAAATGCACTCAAGGTGAGTTGGCAAGGTGAGATCCTCAACGAGCTCAAGACGAGCTGACAAGTCGAGCTAATAGGTGATCTTTGATGTAAGTTGGAGGGGTGAGTTGTCAAGTGAGCTCCCATTCGAGTTATCAGGTGAGCTTCTTGACGAGCTCCCAGGTAATCTCAAGTTGAGCTCTTGGGCAAGCTGCTTGCCAAGTTCCTAGCCTAGCTCCTAGGTGACCTACTCCGTGAGCTCCCAGGTGAGTTACTTGACAAGCTCCTAGGTGAGCTTAACTCGAGCTGATCGGTGACCTCCCAAAAGATCTCCCAAGAAAGATACTTGGGAAGTTGTTCCATGAGTTCCAAGGTGAATTACTAGGTGAGATCCAAAGCAATCTATGTGGCAAGATCCCATACGAAGTCCCAGGTGATCTACTCAGTGAGCTCACAAGTAAGCTCAAAAGTGACATCATGTCAACCTACTTAGCAAGCTACTCTATGAGCTCTCAAGCGAGTTGTTAGGTGAGCTCCCAGGTGAGCTATTTGGCAAGCTACTCGATGAACTCTGAGGTGAGCTACTAGACAAGCTCAAGGTGAGTTGGCAAGGTGAACTACTCACCGAGCACAAGGCTAGCAGGCAAGGTGACCTTATAGGTTAGCTCCCATGTAAGTTTTTAGGCGAGATGGTTGATAAGATCTTGGATGAGCTCAAGTTGAGCTGCTCGGTGAGCTCCTGAGTGAGCTATCACGTGAGCTCCTAGGTGAGTTTTCAGGAAAGCTCAATTCGAGCTAATCGATAAGCTCTTGGATGAGATGCTTACCGAGATCCCAGGTGAGCTCAAGACGAGTTGGCAAGGTGAGCTCAAGGTGAGTTGGCAAGGTGAGCTCTACATGATTTAGTAAGGTGAGCTGTCAGACAAGCTCCCAGGTGAGATACTCGATGAGCTCCCAAGCGATCTCAACTCGAGCCTATCAGTGACCTCCTAGAAGAGCTCCTAGGTGAGCTACTTGGTGACCTGTTCATCGAGCTCCTAGGTGAGCTACTAGGTGAGCTCCCAAGCGAGCTACTTGGTGAGTTCAAAGGTGAGGTCCCTAACGAGGTCACAAGCGAGCTCAAGTAAACCTACTCAACAAACTTCTCAGTGAGCTCCCAAGTGAGGTGTTAGGAAAGATCCCAAGCAAGTTATTAGGTGAGCTCTCAGGTGAGCTCTTAGGTGAGCTGTTAGGCAAGCTTCTAGGTGAGCTCCTTTGTGAGCTACTCGACGAACTCCAAGGTGACCTACCAAATGAGCTCAAGCTGAACTGGCAAGGTGAGCTCCTTAGCGAGCTCAAGGCAAGCTACCAAGGTGAGATGATAGGTGAGATTCCATGCAAGTTAGCAAGGTGAGCTATCAGGTGAGCTCCCATGTGATTTTTTAGCTGAGCTACTTGATGAGCTCCTGGGTGAGCTCAAGTTGAGTTACTCGGCAAGTTCCTAGGTGAACTAGAGGCAAGTTGCTTACTAAACTCCTAGCCAATCTCCTAGGTGAGCCACTCAATGAGCTCACAAGTGAGCACAAAGGTGAGATTGTCAGCAATATTTGAGGTGAGCTTACATGTGAGCTACTAGATGAGCTCAAGGTGAATTGACAAGGTGTGCTTTTAGGTAACCTACCAGGTGAGTTCTTAGGCGAGTTACTTAATGAGCTCCCAGGTAAGATTAACTCGATCTGATCAGCGAGCTCCCAAAAGAGATTCCAAGCGAACTACTTCACGAGCTATTTGGTGAGCTCCTAAGTGAGTTGCTAGGTAAGCTCCCAAGTGAGCTACTTGGTGAGATCCCAGGTGACGTCCCCAGTGAGTTTCTCGGTGAGCTCAAAAGTGATCTGACAAGCGAGATCAAGTAAACCTACTCAACGAGCTACTCAGTGAGCTCCTAGGTGAGTTGTTAGGTGAGCTCCTAGGTGAGCTACATAGTGAGCTTCTCGGAAAAATCTGAGGTGAGCTAACAAATGAGCTCAAGGTGAGTTAGCAAGGTGAGCTCCTTAGTGAGCTTAAGGTGAGATGGTAAGGTGAGCTCCCATCCGATTTGATAAGGCAAGCTCCCATGTGAGTTTTTGTAGGAGTTGTTTAACGAGCTCTTGGGTGAGCTCAAAGTGAGTTGCTCGCTAAGCTCCTGGGCAAGCTGAAGGCAAGCTAGCAATCCAAGCTATCAAGTGAGCTCCTAGGTGATTTTTTGAGAAAGCTTAAGTCTAGCTAGTCGATGAGCTCCTAGGTGAGTTAATTACTGAGCTCCAAGCCTAGCTCCTAGGTGAGCTCCTAGGTGAGCTCCTAGGTGAGCTCATAAGCGAGATCAAAGATGAGCCATTTGACAAGGTGAGCTCAATGTGAGTTACTCGATGAGCTCCCGGGTGAACTAAACTTGAGCTGCTCAAAAAAATCTAAGGTGAGCTACAATCCAAGTTCAAGGCAAGTTGGTAAGGTGAGATCCTCACTGAGCTCAAGGTGAGCTGATAGGTGATCTCCCATGCAAGTTGGAAAGGCAAGCTGTCAGGTGAGCTCCCATATGAGTTTTTGGGTGAGCTACTTGACGAGATCCTAGGTGAGCTCAAGTCAAGCTACTTGACAAGCACCTTGGTGAGCTCAAGGTGAGCTGTTAGGTGAGTTCCTAGGTGAGTTTCCAGGAAATCTCAAGTCGAGTTACTCAAAAGGCTCCTAATGAGGTACTTGCTGAGCTCTAAGCTCAGCTCCTAGGTGAGCTACTCATTGAGATCCCAAGTGAGCTCAAAGGTGAGTTTGTCGGTAATCTATGTTGTGAGCTTACATGTGCGATACTAGATGAGCTCCAGGTGCATTGGCAAGGTGAGCTCAAGGTGAGTTGGCAAGGTGACCTATCAGGTGAGCTCCCAGGTGAGTTACTGGACGAGCTCCCCAATGAGCTCAACTTGAGTTGATCAGTGAGCTCCAAGAAGAACCCCTAGGTGAGCTACTCAGTGAGCTATTTGGTGAGATCCTAGGTGAGCTACTAAGTGAGCTCCCAAGTGAGCTACTTAGCAAGCTCCTAGGTGAGGTCCCCGATGAGTTACTCGGCAAGCTCACACACGAGCTCAAGTCAACCTACTCAAGGAGCTATTGAGTGAGCTGTAAGGTGAGTTGTTAGGCGAGCTCCTAGGTGAGCTACTTAATGAAATTTGAGGTGAGCTACAAGATGAGCTCAAGGTGAGGTTAGAAGGTGAGCTCATCAGTGAGCTCAACATAAGATGATAAGAGATCTCCCATATGAGTTGGAAAGGAAATTTGTCAGGTAAAATCCCATCTAATTTTATGAGAGAGCTACTTGGCAAGCTCCTGGGAAAGCTCAAGGTGAGGTAGGAAGGTGAGCTGTTAGGTTAGTTTCCATGTAAGCTACTAAGCAAGCTCCTGGGTGATCTTAAGGTGAGCTACCAAGGTGAGTTGTTAGGTGAGCTCCTAGTTGATTCTTCAGGCAAGCTCAAGTTGAGATGCTCGATGAACTCCTGGGTGAGCTCAAAGGTGAGCTTGTCAGCAATCTCTAAGGTGAGCTTACATGCAAGCTACCAGATGAGGTCAAGGTAAGTTGGCAAGGTGAGCTTAAGGTGAGTTGGTAGGGTGAGCTCAAGGTGAGTTAGCAAGGTGAGTTCCCAGTGCTAGGCAATCTCCTAAGTGAGCTACTTAGCAAACTCCCAGGTGAGGGCCCTGATGAACTACTCGGCGAGCTCATAAGTGAGCTCAAGTCATCTTACTTGATGAGATACTTGGTCAGATCTAAGGTGAGCTATTAGGTGAGCTCCCAGTCGAGCTGTTAGGTGAGCTCCTAGGTGAGCTATTAGGTGATCTGCTCAATGAACTCTGAGGTGAGCTAACAGATGAGCTCAAGGAAAGTTAGTAAGGTGAGCTCCTCAGTGACCTCAAGGTGAGCTAGTAAGGTGAGTTGATAGGTGAGTTCCCATGCGAGTTATCAGGGATACCTATCAGGTGAGTTCTTATGTAAATTTTTAGGCAAGCTACTTGACAAGCTCTCATGTGAGCTTAAGTCGATGTGCTAGGTGAGCTCCTAGGTGAGCTCAAGGTGAGCTGCTAAGGTGAGTTGTCAGGTGTGCTCCCAGGAAATTTTCTAGGGAGGATTTAGTCAAGCTACTAATGAGCTCCCGAGAAAGCAGCTTGTCGAGCTCCCAGTTGAGCTCCTAGGTGAGCTATTTAGTGAGATCCCAGCCGAGCTCAAAGGTGAGCTTATCGGCAATCTTCGAGGTGAGCTTACATGTGAGTTACTCGATGACGTCAAGGTGAGCTACTTGACAAGTTGTTTCTTGAACTTCTAGCCAAGCTCCCAAGTGAGCTACTTGGTGAGCTCTCATGCAAGGTCCCTGACAAGCTACTTGGTGAGCTCACAAGTGAGCTCACAAGTAACCTCAAGTTAACCTACTCGATGAGCTTTTTAGTGAGCTCCCAGGAAAGCTATTAGGTGAGCTCCCAGGCGAGCTACTTAGGAAGCTACTCGATGAACTCTGAGGTGAGCTACCAGACAAGCTCAAGGTGAGTTGGCAAGGTGATCTCCTTAGTGAGCTCAAGGTGAGCTAGCAAGGTAAGATTATATGTGAGCTCCCAAGTGAGTTTCTGGCTGAGCTATAAGGTGAGCTGCCATGTAATTTTTTGGGTGAGATACTTGACTAGATCCCGTGTGATCTCAAGTCAAGATTCTCGGTGAGCTGCTGTGTGAGCTTAAGGTGAGCTAGTAAGGTGAGCTATTAGGTGAACTCCTAGGTGATTTTTCGGGGAAGCTGCTCAAAAAAAAAGAGTTGAGCTACCTTCCAAGCTCAAGGGGTGTTGGCAAGGTGAGCTCCTCAGCAAGCTTAATGTGAGTTGGCAAGGTGAGCTGATAGGCAAGCTCTCATGCGAGTTGACAAGGTGATCTATTAGTCAAGCTCCCATGAGATTTTTTGGGTGAGCTACCTGACGAACTCCTAGCCGAGATAATGTCAAATTTCTTAGTGAGCTCCTAGGTGAGCTCAAGGCAAGTTAACAAGGCAAGCTGTTATGCATTCACAAGTGAGTTTTCAGTAAAGCTCAAGTCGAGCTACTCGATGAGCTCCTAGATGAGCTACTTGTCAAGTTCCCATCCAAGCTCCTAGGTGAGCTACTTAATGAGATCCTAGGTGAGTTCAAAGGTGAGCTTATCAGCTATCTCTTAGGTGATCTTACATGTGAGCTACTAGATGAGCTGAAGGTGAGTTGGGAAGGTGAGCTCAAGGTGAGTTAGCAAGGTGAGCTGCAGGCGAGGTGGCAAGGTGACCTGTCAAGTGAGCTCTCAGGTGAGTTCCCAGGTGAGTTACTCAATGAGCTCCTTGGTGAACTAAACTCGAGTTGATTGGTGAGCTCCCAGAAGAGCTCCCAATCGAGCTACTTGGTGAGATATTTAGTGAGCTCCTAGGTAAGCTACTAGGTGAGCTACCAAGTTAGCTACTTAGTGAGCTCCAAGGCAAGGTCCCCAGTGAGCTGCTTGGTGAGCTGACACGCAAGCTCAAGTCAACCTACTCAGTGAGCTACATGGTAAGCTCCAAAGCGAGTGGTTTGGAAAGATCCCAAGTGAGCTGTTAGGTGATCTCCCATGCGAGCTGTTAGGAGAGCTCCCAAGTGAACTACATTGTGACCTACTTGATGAAATCCTAGGTGAGCTACCAGATGAGCTTAAGGTGAGTTGGCAAGATGAGCTCCTCAGCGAGCTCAAGATGAGCTCCCATGTGAGCTAGCAAGGTGAGTTGTCAAACGAGCTCCCATGTGAGTTTCTGGGTGAGTTTCTGGGTGAGATCCTAGGTGAGCTCAAGTTTAGCTAGCAAGGTGAGCTCCTAGGTGAGTTTTCAGGTGAGCTCCCAGGAAAGTTTTCAAGTGAGTTACTGGGCAAGCTCCTGAGTGAGCTCAAGGTGAGCAAGAAAGGTGAGCTATTAGGCAAGATCCTAGGCAAATTTCCATGGAAGTTCATGTTGAAATGCTCGATGAAATCCTGGGTGAGCTCAAAGGTGAACTTGTCAACAATCTCTGAGGTGACCTTATATGTGAGCTATAAGATGATCTCAAGGTGATTTGTTAAGGTGAGCTCAAGGTGAGTTGGCAAGGTAAGCTGTCAAGTGAGCTCCTGAGTGAATTCCCAAGTGAGTTACTTGATGAGCTCCCAGGTGAGCTCAACTCAAGCTTATCAGTGAGCTCCCAGAAGATCTCCTATGTGAACTACTTGGCAAGCTATTCGGTGAGCTCCCAGGAGAGCTACTAGGTGATCTATTAAGTAAGCTAATTGGCAATCTCCTAGGTGAGGACCTCAGTGAGCTACTCGGTGAGCTCACAAGTCAGCTCAAGTCAACCTACTCGGAAAGCTTCTTGAAGTGCTCCTAGGTGATATGTTAGGTGACCTCCCAAGCGAGCTATTAGGTGACCTCCCAGTCGAGCTACCAGATGAGCTCAAGGAAAGTTGGCAAGGTGAGCTCCTCCACGGTAAGGAAAGTTGATAGGTGAGCTCCCATGCAAGTTGGTAAGGAAAGCTACCAGGTGAGCTTCTATGTGACTTTTTGGGTGAGCTGCTTGACGAGCTCCTAGGATAGCTCAAGTCATGGTGCTTAGCAAGCTTGTGGGATAGCTCAAGGTGAGTTGGCAAGGTGAGCTCCCAGGTGATTTTTTGGGCAAGCTAAAGTTGAGCTACTCGAGGAGCTCCTGGGTGAGCCACTTGTAGAGATCTCAGCCAAGCTCCTAGGTGAGCTTACATGCAAGCTACTAGATTAGCTCAGGGTGAGTTGGCAAGGTGATCTTAATGCAAGTTGGAAAGGTGAGCTCAAGGAGAGTTTGTAAGGTGAGCTGTTAGGTGAGCTCCCAGGTGAGTTCTTATGTGAGTTACTCAACGAGCTCCTGGATGAGCTCAACTCGAGCTGATCATCGAGCTCCCAAAAGAGCTCCTAGCCAAGATACTTGGCGAGATGTTAAGCGAGATCCTAGGTGAGCTACTAGGCAAACACCCAAGCAAGCTACTTGGTGAGCTCTCAAGTGAGGTCCTCGTCGAGCTTATAAGCTATCTCAAGTCAACCTACTGAATGAGCTGCTCAGTGAGTTCCCAGGTGAGCTATTAGGTGAGATCCAAAGTGAGCTACTTAGTGAGCTGCTTGACGAACTTCGAGGTGAGATACCAGATGAGCTTAAGGTAAATTGGTAAGGTGATCTCCTTAGTGAGCTCAAGATGAGCTAGCAAGGTGAGCTAATAGGTGAGCTCCCATGCGAGATTTTAGGTGAGCTACTTGACGAGCTCCTAGATGAGCTATGAGTTCCTAGGCAAGTTACTCGATGAGCTCATGGGAAAGCTCAACTTGAGCTTATCGCTGAACTCCCAGATGACCTCTCAGGTGAGCTACTTGGTGACCTATTCAACGAGATCCCGTGCGAGCTGCTAGGTGAGCTCCCAAGTGAACTACTTGCTGAGCTCCTAGGTGAGGTCCCCGGTGAGCTACTTAGCGAGTTGACAAGTGAGCTCACAAGTGAGCTCAAGTCATCTTACTCGATGAGCTATTTGGTGAGCTCCAGATGTGCTTAAGGTGAGTTGGCAAGGTGAGCTCCTCAGTTAGCTCAAGGTGAGCTAGCAAGGTAAGCTGATATGTGAATTCCCATGTGAGTTCTCAGGGTGAGCTATCAAGGTGCTTCTATATGAGTTTTTTGGGTGAGCTACTTGAAAATATCTTAGGCAAGCTCAAGTTGAGGTGCTCGGTGAGCTCAAGGACATCTAGCAAAGAAAGCTATTAGGTGAGCTCCCAGGTGAGTTTCCAGGGAAGCTCAAGTTGAGCTACTCGATGAGCTTCTGGGTGAGCTGCTTGTCAAGCTCTCAACTGAGCTCCTAGGTGAGCTACTTAGTGAGCTCCCAGACAAGCTCAAAGGTGAGCTTGTCAGTAATATCTGAGGTGAGCTTAAGGCAAGTTGGTAAGGTGAGCTCAAGGAAAGTTGGCAAGGTGAGCTCAAGGTAAGTTGGTAAGGTGAGATCAAGGAAAGTTGGCAAGGTGAGTTATAGGATGAGCTCCTCGGCAAGTTCCCAAGTGAGTTACTCAATGACCTCCCAAGCAAGCTCAACTCGAGCTGATCATTGAGCTCCTAGAAGTGCTCTATGGTGAGCTACTTTGCAAGCTATTAAGTGAGCTCTCATCTGAGCTACTAGGTGAGCTCCCAAGTGAGCTACTTGGCAAGTTCCTAGGAAAGGCCCCTGGCGAGCTCCTCAGTGAGCTCACAAGTGAGCTCAAGTCAACCTACTCGATGTGATGCTCGTTGAGCTACCAGGTGAGCACCCAAGTGAGCTACTTGGTGAGTTACTCGACAAAATCAGAGGTGAGCTATAAGATGAGCTCAAGGTGAGTTGGTAAGGTGGGCTCCTCAGTGAGCTCAAGGCGAGCTAGCAAGGTGAGTTGATAGGTGAGCTCCTATGTGATTTGGTAAGGAGAGCTATCAGGTGAGCTCCCATCTAAGTTTTTGGGTGAGCTACTTGATGAGCTCTAGTCAAGCTTCTCGGTGAGTTCTTGGGTGAGCTCAAGGTGAGCTAGTAAGGTGAGCTCCCAGGTGAGTTTTCGTACAAGCTCAAGTCAAGATGCTCGATAAGCACCTGGGCAAGCTACTTGCTG
Source organism: Taxus chinensis (assembly GCA_019776745.2). NCBI lineage: Eukaryota > Viridiplantae > Streptophyta > Pinopsida > Cupressales > Taxaceae > Taxus > Taxus chinensis. The sequence continues at coordinate 898,407,074 of CM034151.1, read as the reverse complement.
AGCTCTCAGCTAAGCTCCTAGGTGAGGTCTTAGGCAAGCTCAAAGGTGAGCTTGTTGGTAATTTTTGAGGTGAGCTTATATACGAGCTACCAGCTAAGCTCAAGGTGAGTTAACAAGGTGAGATCGAGTCAAGTCAGACAAGTGAGCTAAGGTTGAGCTATCAGGCAGGCTCCCAGGTGAGTTTCCAGGTGAGTTACTCAATGAGCTCCCAGGTGAGCTCAACACAATCTGATCTGTAAGCTCCTAGAAGAGCTCCCAGGTGAGCTAATTTGTGATTTGTTCGGTGAGTTTCTAGGTGAGCTACTAGGTGAGGTTCCAAGTGAGCTACTTGGTGAGCTCCCAAGTGAGGTCCTTGGCAAGATGCTCGGTAAACTCACAAGTGAGCTCAAGTCAACCTACTTAGAGAGCTTCTTGGTGAGCTCCTAGGTGAGCTACTTAGTGAGTTTCTTGACAAACTCCGAGGTGAGCTACTAGATGAGCTTAAGGTGAGTTAGCAAGGTGAGCTCCTAAGTGAGCTCAAGGTGAGCTGGTAAGGTTAGCTCCGATGCAAGTTTCTGGGTGAGCTGTAAGGTGAGTTTCTAGGAAAGCTACTCGGTGACCACTTGGGTGAGCTCAAGGTGAGCTGGTAAGGTGAGTTGTCAGGTGATCTCAGAGGCATGTTTCTGGACAAGCTCAAGTTGAGCTCCTAGCTGAGCTCCTAGGTGAGCTACTCGATGAGCTCCCAGGTGAGCTCAAAGATGATATTTTCAGTAATCTCTAAGGTGAGCTTATATGCGAGCTACAATATGAGCTCAATGCGATTTGGCAAGGCAAGCTAAAGATGAGTCAGTAAGGTGAGCTCAAGGTGAGTTGGTAAGGTGAGCTATTGGGTAAGCTCCTAGGTGAGCTCTTAAGTGAGTTACTTGATGAGCTTGTAGGTGAGCTCAACTCAAATTGATCAGTGAGCTCCTAGAAGATCTCCCAAGCAAGCTTCTTGGTGAGTTGTTTGGCGAGCTTCCCAAGTGAGCTACTCGGTGAGCTCCTAAGAAAGCTACTTTGCAAGCACCCAAGTGAGGTCCCCAGTGAGCTACTCGGGGAGCTCACAAGTAAGCTCAAGTTAATGTACTTGGTGAGCTTCTCGGTGAGCTCTTAAGTGAGTTGTTAGGTGAGCTCCCAGGTGAGCTACTTGGTGAATTGCTTGATGAAGTTTGAGGTGAGCTACCAGACAAGTTCAAGGTGGGTTGGGAAGATGAGCTCTTGAGCAAGCTTAATGTGAGCTGATAGGGAATCTCCAATACAAGTTGGTAAGGTGAGATCCCATGTTAGTTTTCATGTGAGCTACTTGATGAGCTCTTGGGTGGCTCAAGTTGAGCTACACGGTAAGCTATTGGGCGACCTCAAGGTGAGCTGGCAAGGCAAGCTATCAGGTGAGCTCTTGGGTGAGCTGTTTTCCAAGCTCCAAGCCAAGCTCCTATATGAGATACTCAGTGAGATCCCATGCGAGGTTAAAGGTGAGCTTGTCGGCATTCTCTAAGGTGAGATTACATGCAAACTACCAGATGAGCTGAAGGTGAGTTGGTAAGGTGAGCTTAAGGTGAGTTGGCAAGGAAAACTTAAGGTGAGTTAGTAAGGTGAGATGTCAGGCGAGATCCTAGTTGAGTTCCCAGGTGTGTTACTTGACAAGCTCTCGGTTGACTTCAACTTGAGATAATTGGTGAGCTCTCAAAAGAGCTCCTAGGCAAGCTACTTTACGAGCTATTTCATGAACTCCTAGGTGAGCTACTATGTGAGCTCCTAGGTGAGGTACTATGTGAGATCCTATATGAGCTACTTAGCAAGGTCCCAGGTGAGGTCCCTGGTGAGCTACTCGGTGAGATCACACATGAGCTCAATTCAACCTACTCAGCAAGCTACTCGGTGAGCTCCAAGGTGAGCTATTAGGCAAGCTCCCATGTTAGTTATTAGGTGAGCTCCCAAGTGAGCTATTAGGTGAGCTACTTGAGAAACTCCGAGGATGGCTAATAGATGATTTTAAGCCGAGTTGATAAGGTGAGATCCTTAGTGAGATCAATGCAAGATGATAGGCAAGCTCCCATGTGAGTTGGCAAGGTAAGTTGTCAGGTGAGGTCCCATGTAAGTTTTTGAGTGAGTTCTTAGGAAAGCTCCTAGGTTAGTTTCCCGGTGAGCTGTTGGGTGAGCTCCTAGGTGAGCTAAAGGTGAGATAGTAAGGTAAGCTATCAGGTGAGCTCCTAGGTAAGTTTCTAGGGAAAATCAAGTCGAGATGCTTCAAAAACTACTAGCTGAACTGAAAGGTGAGCTTTTCAGCAATCTCGAACGTGAGGTTACATGTGAGCTACCAAATGAGCTCAAGGAGAGTTGGCAAGGTAATCTCAAGGTGAGTTGGCAAGGCGAGCTCAAGGTGAGTTGGAAAGGTGAGCTGTCAGGTGAGCTCCCAAGTGAGCTACTAGGTGATCTCCTAAGTGAGCTACTTTGTGAGCTCCTAGGCAAGCACCTTGACAAGCTGCTCGATGAGCTCATAAGCGAGGTCAAGTATTCTTACTTGACGAGCTGCTTGGTGAGCTCCCACGTGAGCTATTAGGTAATCTCCTAGACAATTTGTTAGGTGAGCTACTTGATAAAATATTAGGTGAGCTACCAGACAAGCTCAAGGTGAGTTAGTAAGGTGAGCTCCTCAGCGAGCTCAAGGTGAGCTGGCAAGGCGAGTTCCCATATGATTTTTCAGGGCAAGCTATCAGGAAAGGTCCTATGCAAGTTGTTAGGGTGAGCTATCAGGTCAGCTCCTATGTGAGTTTTTAGGGGAGCTACTTGACGAGATCTCAGGTGAGCTTATGTCGAGGTGTTCGACAAGCTCCTGGGTAAGCTAAACGTAGGCTGGTAAGGTAAACTATCAGGTGAGCTCCCATGCAAGTTTCTAGGGAAGATCAAGTTGAGCTACTCGACAAGCTCCTGGGTGAGCTACTTGTTGACCTCCTAGCCAAGCTCCTAGGTGAGTTACTTGGTGAGCTCCCAAGTGAGATCAAAGGCAAGCTTGTCAGAAATCTTTAGGGTGAGCTTACATGTAAGCTACCAGATGAGCTCAAAGTGAGTTGGTAAGGTGAGCTCATGGTAAGGTGGCAAGGTGATCTCGAGGTAAGTTGGCAAGGTGAGCTATCAAGCGAGCTCCCAGGTAAGTTCCCAAGTGAGTTACTCGATGAGTTCCTGGGTGAGCTCAACTCGAGTTGATTGTCAAGATCCCAGAAAATCTCCATGGTGAGCTACTTTGTGAGCTATTAAACGAGCTCCCAGGTGAGATTCTAGGTGAGCTCCCAAGCAAGCTACTTAGCGAGGTCCAAGGTGAGATCCCTGGCGAGCTGCTTAGTGAGCTCACAAGTGAGCTCAAGTCAACCTACTCGGTGAGATACTCATTTAGCTCCTAGGTGAGATGTTAGGTGAGCTCCGAGGTGAGCTACTTAGTGAGTTACTTAAAAAAATTAGAGGTGAGCTACCATACGAGCTCAAGGCCAGTTGGCAAGGTGGGCTCCTTAGTAAGCTCAAGGTGAGCTGGCAAGGTGAGATCCCATTTGATTTGGTAAGGTGAGCTCCCATGTGAGTTTTTGGGTGAGCTACTTGACGAGCTCAAGTCGAGCTACTCGGTGAGCTCCTGGGTGAGCTCAAGGTGAGCTGGAAAGGTGAGCTTTCAGGTAAGTTTCTATGCAAGTTCAATTCAAGCTACTATATGAGCACCTGGGTGAGCTACTTGTTGAGCTCTTAGGTGAGCTACTTAGTGGGATCTTAGGTAAGCTCAAAGGTGAGCTTGTCTTCAATGTCTGAGGAGAGATTATATGCTAGCTACTAGTTGAGCTCAAGGCAAGTTGGCAAGACAACCTATCAGGTGAGCTCGTAGGTGAGTTCACAGGTAAGTTACTTGATAAGCTCTCGAGTGAGCTCAACTCGAGCTAACTAGAGAGCTCCCAAAAGAGCTCCTAGGTGAGCTACTTAGCGAGTTATTCAGTGAGATCCCTATGTGAGGTGTTATGTGAGCTCCCAAATGTGCTACTTGGTGATCTCCTAAGCAAGGTTCCTGGTCATCTCACAAGTGAGCTATTAGGTAAGCTCCCAGGTGAGCAACTTGGATGAGCTCCCAGGTGATCTCCTCACTTGGTTAGCAAGGTGAGCTCCTTAGTGAGCTCAAGGTGATCTAGAAAGGTGAGCTCCCATGTAATTTTTTGTATGAGCTAATTGATGAGCTCCTCGACGAGCTGTGAGTTCCCAGATGAGTTACTTAACTAGCTTCTGGGTGAGATAAACTTGAGATGATCAATGAGCTCCTAGAAGAGCTCCTAGGTGAGCTACTTGGCAAGCTATTCAGTGATTTGTTGGCAAGCTCCCATGCAAAGTCCCTAGCGAGCTATTCTGTGAGCTCACAAGCAAGCTCAAGTCAACCTACTACATGAGTTACTGGGTGTTCTCCCAGGTGAGCTGTGAGGGGAGCTCCTAGGTGAGCTACTTAGGGAGCTACTCGATGAACTCTGAGGTGAGCTACCAGATAAGCTCAAGGTGAGTTGGCAAGGTAATCTCCTAAGTGAGCTCAAGGTGAGCTTGTAAGGCAAGATGATAGGTGAGCTCCCATCTGAGTTTCTAGGTGAGCTGTCAGGTGAGCTCCCGTGTGAGTTTTTAGGTGGGGTACTTTACGAGTTCCTGTGTGAGCTCAAGTTAAGCTACTTGATGAGATCTTGTGTGAGCTCAAGTTGAGCTAGCAATCTGAGCTATTAGGTGAGATCCTAGGTGATTTTTCAGGAAAGCTCAAGTTGAGCTGCTCAAGGAGCTCCTGGGTGAACTATTTGCTGAGCTCCCAGTCGAGCTCCAAGGTGAGCTACTCAGTTAGCTCCCAGGTGAGCTCAAAGGTGAGATTGTCAGAAATCTCAGAGGTGAGCTTATATGAGAGCTACTAAATGAGCTCAAGGTGAGTTGGCAAGGTAAGCTCAAGGGGAGTTGACAAGACGAGCTATCAGGTGAGCTCATAGGTGAGTTCCTAGGTAAGTTACTCGATGAGCTCCTGGGTGAGCTCAACTTGAGCTGATCGGTGAGCTCCCATAAGAGCTCTCAAGCAAGCTACTTGGTGAGATATTTGGTGACTCCAAGGCAAGATGCTAGGTGAGCTCCCAAGTGAGATACTTTGTGACCTCCAAGGCATGCTACTAGGTGAGCTCCCAAGTGAGTTGTTTGGTGAGCTCCCACGTGAGGTCCCCAGAGAGCTACTCAGTGAGCTCACCAGTCAACTCATGAGTGAGCTCAAGTCAACCTACTTGGTCAGCTACTTGGTGAGCTCCCAGGTGAGCTGTTAGGTGAGCTTCTAGGTGTGCTTTTAGGTGATCTCCTAGGTGAGCTACTTGGCAAGCTACTCAATGAACTCTGAGGTGAGCTACTAGATGAGCTCAAGGTGAGTTGGTAAGGTGAGATCCTCACCAAACTTAAGGTGAGCTGGCAAGGTGAGATGATACGTGAGATCCTATTCAAGTTTATAGGTGAGCTATTAGGTGACCTCCCATGCGAGTTTCCAAGTGAGATATCAGGTGAGCTCCCATGCTTGTTTTAGGGAAAGCTTCTTGACAAGCTCCCGAGTGAACTCAAGTCAAGCTACTCATTGAGCTCCTACATGAGCTTAAGGTGAGCTAGCAAGGTGAGCTGTCAGGTGAACTCCCAGGCTAGTTTCTATGAAAGGTTAAGTCAAGCTGATCGATGAGCTCCTTGGTGACCTGTTTCTAAGCTCCCAGCTAAGCTCCTAGGTGAGTTACTTAGTGAGCTCCAGGGTGAGCTAAAACATGAGCTTGTCGGTAATCTCTAAGGTGAGATTACATGCAAGCTACTAGATGAGCTCAAGGTGAGTTGGTAAGGAAAGCTCAAGGTGAGTTGGCAAGGTGATCCATTAGGTGAGCTCTGAGTTGAGTTCCTAGATAAGTTACTTGACGAGCTCCCAGGTGAGCTCAACCTTAGTTGATTGGTGAGCTCCTAGAAGAGTTCCTAGTTGAGCTACTTGGTGAGATCTTCGGTGAGCTCCTGAGTGAGCTACTTGGAAAGCTCCCAGGTGAGGTCTCCAGAGAGCTACTTGGCATGCTCATAAGTGAGCTCAAGTCAACCTACTTGGCGAGTGCTTTGTAGGATCCTAGGTGAGATGCTAGGTGAGATCCTAGGTGAGCTGTTAGTCAAGTTCCCAAGCGAGCTACTTAGTAAGCTACTCGATGAACTCTGATAGGGAAGATAATAGGGGAGCTCCCACATGAGTTGGCAAGGCAAGATGTTAGGTGAGCTCCCATGCATGTTTTTCAGGTGAGCTATTTGACGAGCTCAATTGTGAGCTCAAGTCAGCCTACTCATTGAGCTACTCGGTGAGCTCCTAGGTGAGCTACTTAGTGAGCTGCTCGACGAACTCCAAGGTAAGCTACTAGATGAGCTCAAGGTGAGTTGGCAAGGTGATCTCCTCATAGAGCTCAAGGTGAACTAGTTAGGTGAACTGATAGTTGAGCTCCCATCTGAGTTAGTAAGGCAAGCTATCAGTGAGCTCCCATGTAATTTTTTACACAAACTGCTTGATGAGCTCCCGGGTGAGCTCAAGTAGAGCTATTTGGCAAGCTCTTGGGTAATTTCAAGGTGAGATGGAAAGGTGAGCTATCGGGCAAGCTCCCAGGTGAGTTTTTTGGGAAAGCTCAAGTTGACCTCAAGGTGAGCTCAAGGTGAGTTTTCAAGGCGAGCTCAAGGTGAGTTGGTAAGGTGAGATCAAGGTGATTTGGTAAGGCAAGTTGTCATGCGAGCTCCCAGGTGAGTTCACAGGTGAGTTACTAGATGAGATCCTTGGTGAGCTCAACTCGAGCTGATCAGTGAGCTCCTAGAAGAGCTCCTAGGAAAGCTCAACTTGGTGAGCTATTCATCGAGCTCCCAGGTGAGCTCTAGGCAAGCTACTTGGTGAGCTCCTAGGTGAGGTCCTTACCAAACTACTCGATGAGCTCACAAATGATCCCAAGTCAACCTACTTGCTGAGCACCTATGTAAGTTGTTAGGTGAGATATCAGATGAGCTGTTAGGTAAGCTCCTAGGTGAGCTACTTGGTGAGCTACTTCACAAACTCTGAGGTGAGCTACCTTCCAAGCTCAAGGAAAGTTGGCAAGGAGAGCTCCTCAGCAAGCTCAAGGAGAGCTCCTATGTGAGTTGGCAAGGTTAGCTCCCATGTGAGTTTTAGGGAAAGCTACTTAATGAGCTCCTGGGTGAGCTTAAGTTGAGCTACTTGGTGAGCTCATGGGTGAGCTCAAGATGAGCTAACAAGGTGAGCTGTAAGGTGAGCTCCCAGGTGAGTTTTTGGGCAAGCTCAGGTCGAGATGCTTGATGAGTTCCTTGGTGAGTTACTTGCTGAGCTCCCAGCTGAGCTCCTAGGTGAGATGCTTGGTCAGACTCCTAGGTGAGCTCAAAGGTGAGCTTGTCAGTAATCTCTTAGGTGAGCTTATATAGGAGCTACCATATGAGCTCAAGGTGAGTTGGTAAGGAGAGCTCAAGGTGAGTTGGTAAGGTGAACCTAAGGTGAATTGGAAAGGTGAGCTGTCAGGTGAGCTCCCAGGTGAGTTCCCATGTGAGTTACTCGACAAGATGCCAGGTGAGCTCAAGTCGAGCTAATCAGCGAGTTCGAAGAAAAGCTCCTAGGTGAGCTCATACTTAGTGAGCTGCTAGGTGAGCTCCCAACTGAGCTACTTGGTGAGCTCCCATGTGAGGACCCCAGTGAGCTACTCGGTGAGATCAAGTCAACTTACTTGGCGAGCTGCATAGTGAGCTCCTAGGTGAGTTGTTAGGCAAGCTCCCAGGTGACCTACTAGATAAAATCTGAGGTGAGCTACCAGACAATCTCAAGGTGAATTGGCAAGGTGAGCACCTCAACGAGCTCAAGGCAAGTTGATAGGTGAGCTCCCATGTGAGTTGGCAAGGTGAGTTGTCAGGTGAGCTCCCATGTGAGTTTTTGAGTGAGCTACTTGATGAGCTCCCAAGCGAGCTCAATTTAAGCTGCTCGAAAAGCTCCTGGGTGAGCTCAAGGTGAGCTAGAAATGTGAATTGTTAGGTGAGCTCCCATGTGAGTTTCCAAGAAAGCTTAATTTGAGCTACTTGATGAACTCCTATTTATGCTACTTACCAAGCTCCCAGCCAAGTTCCTACGTGAGCTATTCGATGAGCTCCTAGGTGAGCTTGTCAGTAATCTCTAAGGTGAGCTTATATGTGAGCTACCAGATGAGCTCAAGGTGAGTTGGAAAGGTGAGCTCAAGGTGAGTTAGCAAGGTGAGCTTAAGGTGAGTTGGATAGGTGAGCTCCCAACTGAGTTCCCAAGTTACTTACTTGACGAGCTCCTAGGTGAGCTCAACTTGAGCTTATTGGTGAGCTTCCAGAAGAGCTCCTAAGCTAGCTACTTGGTGACCTATTTGTTGAGCTCCTAGGTGAGCTACTAGGTGATCTCCCAAGAGAGCTACTTGGTGAGCTCCCAGGTGAGGACCCCAGTGAGCTGCTCACAAGTGAGCTCAAGTCAACCTACTCGGTAAGCCTCTTAGTGAGCTCCCAAGTGAGCTGTTAGGTGAGCTCCTAGGTGAGCTATTACATGAGCTACTCAACAAACTCTGAGGTGAGCTACTAGAAAAGCTCAAGTTGAGATGGCAAGGTGAGCTCCTCAGTGAGCTAAAGGTGAGTTGGCAAGGTAAGCTCTCATGCAAGATGGCAGGGAAATGTGTCAGGTGAGCTCCCATTTGAGTTTTTGAGTTAGCTGCTTGACAAGCTCCTAGGTGAGCTCAAGTCAACGTGCTTGGCAAGCTCCTTGGTGAGCTTAAGGTGAGCTCCTATGTGAGTTTCTGGGTAAGCTCAAGTTAAGCTGCTCGATGAGCTCTTGGGTGAGCTACGTGCTGAGCTCTTGGCTGAGCTCCTAGGTGAGCTTACATGAAGCTACCGAGTGAGCTCAACTCGAGCTGATCAAGGAGATCCCAAGAGAGCTCAACCCAAGCTTATCGGAGAGCTTCAAGAAGAGCTCCCAGGTGAGCTACTTGGTGAGCTATTCAGCGAGCTCCAAAGTGAGTTGCTAGGTGAGCTCCCAAGTGAGCTACTTGCAGTGAGTTCCCAGGTAAGGTTCTCACCGAGCTACTCGGTGAACTCACAAGTGATCTCAAGTCAACCTACTTGATGAGCTACTCAATGAGCTCCCAGGTGAGCTGTTAGGTGAGTTCTAAGGTGAGCTACTTGGTGAGATGCTCGATAAACTTTGAGGCAAGCTACCAAACAAGCTCAAGGTGAGTTGTAAAGGTGAGCTCCCAGTGAGCTTAAGGTAGGCTGGTAAGGTGAGCTCTCATGTGATTTTTCAGGTGAGCTGCTTGACGAGCTCCTAGATGAACTGCTCAACTTGAGCTACTTGGTGAGCTATTTTGCAAGCTCCTAGGTGAGTTGCTAGGTGAGCTCCTAAGTGAGCTACTTGCTAAGCTCCTAGGCAAGGTCCCAGCTAGCTACTCGGTGAGCTCACAAGTGAGCTCAAGTCATCTTACTTGACAAGCTGGTTGGTGAGCTCCCAGGTGAGGTGATAGGTGAGCTCAAAGACAAGTTGTTAAGCGAGCTCCAAGGTGAGTTATTAGGTGAGATGTTTGACGAACTCCAAGGTGAGATACCTGACAAGCTCAAGGTGAGTTGGTAAGGTGAGCTCCTCAATGAGCTCAAGGTGAGTTAGAAAGGCAAGCTGATAGGTAAGGTCCCATGTGAGTTGTCAGGGTGAGCTCTCAGGTGAGATCCTATGCAAGTTTTCAGGTGAGCTACTTGAGCTATTATGTGAGTTCCTAGGTGAGCTATCAGGAAAGCTCCTAGATGAGTTTCTAGGGAAGCTCAAGTCAAGCTGCTCGACAAGCTCTTGGGTGAGCTACTTTTTGAGCTCCCAGCTAAGATCCTAGGTGAGTTACTTAATGAGCTCCCAGGTGAGCTCAAAGGTGAGCTGGTTGGAAATCTTTGAGGTAAGTTTACAAGATGAGCTCAAGGTGAGTTGGTAAGGTGAGCTCAAGGTAAGTTTACAAGGTGAGCTCAAGGAAAGTTGGTAATGCAAGCTATCAAGTGAGCTCCTAAGAAAGTCTGTAAGATGAGTTCCTAAGTGAGTTACTTGATGAGCTCCCTGTACTTGCTCAACTTGAGCTGATCAGTGAGATCCTAGAAGAGATCCCAGGTGAGCTACTTGGTGAGTTATTCAGTGAGCTCCTAGGTGAGATGCTAGGTGAGCTCCCAAGTGAGCTACTTAGCAAGCTCTAAGATGAGGTCCCTAGTGAGTTGTTCGGTGAGCTCACAAGTGAGCTTAAGTCAACCTACTCAGCGAGCTTCTCGGTGAGCTCCCAAATGAGCTGTTAGCTGAGCTTCTAGGTGAGCTCCTAGGTGAGTTACTTGGTGAGCTAATTGATGAACTCTTAGGTGAGCTACCAGACAAGCTCAAGTTGGGTTGGCAAGGTGAGCTCCTGAGTGAGCTTAAGGTGAGCTAACTAGGTGAGCTTCCATGCAAGTTGGTAAGGTGAGCTCCTATGTGAGTTTTTGAGTGAGCTTCTTCATGAACTCCTAGGGAAGCTCAAGTCGAGCTACTCAGTGAGCTCCTTGGTGAGCTAAAGGAGAGCTGCTCAAGGTGAGCTATCATCTCCCAGTCAAGCTCCTAGGTGAGCTACTCGGTGAGCTCCCAAGGTGAGCTCAAAGGTGAGCTTATCTAGCAATCTCTGAGGTGAGCTTACATGCAAGCTACCATATGAGCTCAAGGTGAGTTGGAAAGGTGAGCTTAAGGTGAGTTGGCAAGGTGAAATCAAGGTGCAAGTTGGTAAGGTGAGCTACTTGAGCTAAAGCTCCTAGTCAAGCTCCTAGGTGAGTTACTTGACGAGCTCCCGGGTGAGCTCAACTCAAGCTACTTGGAGAGTTCCTGTAATAACTCCGAGGTGAGCTACTTGCTGAGCTCCCAGGTGAGCTCTCAAGTGAGCTACTTGGTGAGCTCATAGGTGAGGTCCCAAATGAGATGCTTAGTGAGCTCATAAGTGAGTTCAAGTTAATCTACTCGGTGAGCTACCAGATGAGCTCCCAGGTGAGCTCCTAGGTGAGCTGTTAGTTGAACTACTAGGTGAGCCACTTGGCAAGCTATTCAATGAACTCTGATATGAGCTACCTAGATGAGCTCAAGGTGTGTTGGCTAAGGTGAGCTCCTCAGTTGAGCTCCTCAGGTGAGCTCAAGGTGAGCTAGGGGAGCTCCCATCCTGGCAAGGTGAGCTGTCAGGTGAGCTCCCATGTGAGTTTTCAGGTGAGCTACTTGATGAGCTCCCCAGGGTGAGCTCAAGTCAAGCTACTCGGTGAGCTCCTTAAATGAGCTCAAGGTGAGTTATGCAGGCAAGCTATCAGGCAAAGTTTCCCAGGTGAGTTTCTAGGAAAGCTCCTAGGTTGAGCTTGCTTGATGAGCTCCTTGCTCCTAAGTGAGTTACTCTAGTGAGATCCAAGCTCAACTAGGTGATCTTGTCATGGTAAGCTCCTAGTGAGCTCAAGAGCTACCGAGCTCAGGTGAGCTACTGGTAAAGGTGAGCTCAAGGTGAGTTGGCAAGGTGAGCTTTCAGGTGAGCTCCTAGGTGAGTTCCCAAGTAAGTTACTCGATGAGCTCCCAGGTGAGCTCAACTTGAGCTAATCAGTGAGCTCCCAGAAGAGCTCCTAAGTGAGCTACTTCACAAGCTATTTGGAACCTGATCTCCCAGGTGAGCTACTAGGTGAGCTCCCAAGTGAGCTACTTGGTGAGCTCCCAGGTGAGGTCCCTGATGAGCTACTTAGGTAAGCTCACAAGTGAGCTACTTAAGTGAGCTATCAAGTGAACCTACTCGGTGAGCTATTCAGGTGAGCTCACAGGCAAGCTACTAGGTGAGCTCATGAACTAGGTGAGTCCTAGTCGAGGTGAGATACTCGGTGAGCTCTAAGGTGAGCTAACAAATGAGCTCAAGGTGAGTTGGCAAGGTGAGCTCCTTAGTAAGCTCCCAGGTGAGCTGGTAAGGCGAGCTCTCCCATCCAATTTGATAAGGTGAGCTCCCATGTGAGTTTTTCACATGAGCTCGATGAACTTGACGAGCTCTCTAGGTGACCTCAAGTTGGGCTGACTCGGCAAGGTCCTAGGCAAGCTCAAGGCAAGCTAGTAAGGTGAGCTATCATGTGAGCTCCTAGGTGAGTTTTTGAGAAAGCTCAAGTTGAGCTGGTCGACGAGATCCTGGGTGAGCTGCTTTCTGAGCTCCAAGCCTAGCTCCTAGGTGAGCTCCTAGGTGAGCTCATTAGGTGAGCTCAAAGGTGAGTCCAATGGTGAGCTGGCAAGTTTAAGGTGAGCTCCCAAGGTGAGCTGTGAGTTACTCGATAGAGCTCCTGGGTGAAATCAACTTGAGCTGCTCAAAAAACTCTGAGGTGACCTACCTTCTAAGCTCAAGGTGAGTTGGTAAGGTGAGATCCTCACCAAGCTCAAGGTGAGCTGCCATAGGAAAGCTCCCATGTGAGTTGGCAAGGCAAGTTGTCAGGTGAGCTCCCATGTGAGTTTTTGGGTGAGCTACTTGTTGAGCTCCCGGGTGAGCTCAAGGCGAGCTATTCGCCAAGCTCATGGGTGAGCTCAAGGAAAGCTAGCAAGGTGATCTGTCAGGTGAGTTCCTAGGTGAGTTTCTTGGGAAAGCTCAAGTTGAGTTACTCGACATCTCTTGGATGAGCTACTTTCCAAGCTCCTAGCTGAGCTCCTAGGTGAGCTACTCAGTGAGATCCCAGGTGAGCTCAAAGGTGAGCTTGTTAGGAAATCTCTTAGGTGAGCTTACATGTGAGCTACCAGATGAGCTCCAGGTGAGTTGGCAAGGTGAGCTCAAGGTGAGTTGGTAAGGTGAGCTATAAGGTGAAGCTCCCAGGTGAGTTCCCAGGTGAGTTACTTCGACGAGCTCCCAGGGTGAGCTCAACTCGAGTTGATTCACGCAAGCTCCTAGAAGAGCTCATAGGTGAGCTACTTGGCGAGCTATTTGGTGAGCTCCTAGGTGAGCTACTAGGCCAGCTCTAAGTGAGCTACTTAGCAAGCTTCTAGGTGAGGTCCCCGGTGAGCTTCTCGAGTGAGCTCACACGTGGGCTCAAGTCAACCTACTTGGCGAGCTACTCAGTGAGCTCCAAGGTGAGCTACTTAGGTGAGCTCCTAGGTGAGCTATTAGGTGAGCTACTCGAAAACTTGAAGTGAGATACGAGATGAGATCAAGGTGTGTTCAAGTGCAAGGTGAGCTCATCAGGTGAGCTCAAGGCAAGCTGATAGGTGAGCTTCCATGCGAGTTGGCAAGGTGAGCTCCCATGTGAGTTTCTTAGCAAGCTACTTGGTGAGCTCCTAGGAAAAATCAAGGTGAGCTAGTAAGGTAGGTGAGGTTAGTCCAAGTGAGCTACTTGGAAAGCTCTTGGGTGAGCTCAAGGGTGAGCTACTCAAGGTGAGCTCTCAAGGTGAGCTCCTAGGTGAGTTTTCGGGCAAGCTCAAGTTGAGATGCTCGAATGAACTCTTTGGTGAGCTCAAAGGTGAGCTTATCAGTAATTTCTAAGGTGAGCTTACATGTGAGCTACCAGAACGAGCTCAAGGTGAGTTGGTAAGGTGAGCTCAAGGTGAGTTGGCAAGGTGATCTCAAGGTGAAGTTCCCAAGGTGAGTTGCTAGGTGATCTCCTAAGTGAGCTACTTGGTGAGCTACCAGGTGAGGACCCTGATGAGCTGCTTCAGCAAGCTCACAAGTGAGCTCAAGTCATCTTACTCAAATGAGCTACTTGGTGAGCTCCTGAGGCAAGCTATTAGGTGAGCTCCCAAGTGAGCTATTAGGTGAGCTCCTAGGTGAGCTACTCGAGGAACTCTGAGCTGAGCTAAGGTGATAATGCTCTTGGCGAAGGTGAGCTACCTAGATGAGCTCAAGGTGAGCTAGCAAGGTGAGCTGATAGGTGAGTTCCCATGCAATTTGTTAGGGTGAGCTATCAAGTGAGCTCCTATGTAAGTTTTTAGGCAAGCTACTTGATGAGCTCTCAGGTGAGCTTAAGTCGAGGTGCTCGGTGAGCTCCTGGGTGAGCTCAAGGTGAGCTCTTGTAAGGTGAGTTATTCAAGGCTGAGCTCCTAGGTAAGTTTCTAGGGAGGTCTTTAGTTCGAGCTTCTCAATGAGCTCCTAGGCAAGCTGTTTGTCAAGCTTCCAGCCGAGCTCCTAGGTGAGTTGCTTGGTGAGCTCCCAGGTGAACTCAAAGGTGAGCTTGTCAGCAATCTTTGAGGTGAGCTTACATGCGAGCTACTCAGATGAGCTCAAGGTGAGTTGGCAAGGTGAGCTCCTAGAAGAGCTCTTAGGTGAGCTACTTGACAAGCTATTTGTCGAAGCTTCTAGGTGAGCTGCTAGGTGAGATCCCAAGTTGAGATACTTGGTGAGCTCCCATGTGAGGTCCTTGACAAGCTGACTTGGTGAGCTCACAAGTAGCTCACAAGTAACTCAAGTCAACCTACTCGACTAGCTACTCAGGTGAGCTATTAGGTGAGCTCCTAAGTGAGCTACTTGGGAGCTACTCAATGAACTCTGAGGTGAGCTACCAGAATAGCTCAAGGTGAGTTGGTAAGGTGATCTCCTAAGCGAGCTCAAGGTGAGCTAGTAAGGTCAAGCTGATAGGTGAGCTCCCACGCAAGTTTCTTAGTGAGCTGTCAGGACAATCTCCCATGTGAGTTTTTGGGTGAGCTATTTGATGAGATCCGGTGTGAGCTCAAGTCAAGATGCTCAGTGACCTCCTATGTGAGCTTAATGTGAGCTGGTAAGGTGAAGCTTTTAGGTGAGCTCCTAGGTGAGTTTTTAGGGCAAGCTGCTTTCAAAAAATCTAAGAGTTGAGCTACCTTCCGAGCTCAAGGAAAGTTGGTAAGGTGAGCTCCTCAGTGAGCTTAAGGTGAGCTGGTAAGGTGAGCTCCTATGTGAGTTGGCAAGGTGAGTTGTCAGGCGAGCTCCCATGATGAGTTTTTGGGTGAGCTACCTGATGAGCTCCCAGGTGAGCTCAAGTCGAGCTACTCAGTGAGCTCCTAGGTGAGCTCAAGGCTAGCTGGCAAGGTGAGCTATCAGGTGAGTTCCCAGGTGAGTTTTTGGTAAAGCTCAAGTCAAGTTACTCAACGAGTTCTTGGGTGAGCTACTTGCCAAGCTCCTAGCCGACCTCCTAGGTGAGCTTCTCAATGAGATCCCAGGTGAGCTCAAAGGTGAGCTTGTCAGCTATCTCTTAGGTGAGCTTACATGTGAAGCTACCAGATGAACTGCTCATGGTGAGTTGGTAAGGTGAGCTCAAGGTTAGTTGGTAAGATGAGCTCAAGGTGAGTTGGCAAGGTGAGCTATCAAGTGATCTCCCAGGTGAGTTCCTAAGTGAGTTACTCGATGAGCTCCTAGGTGAGCTCAACTCGAGTTGATCGGGGAAGCTCCCAGAAGAGCTCCTTAGGTGAGCTACTTGGTGAGCTATTCGTGAAGCTCCTAGGTAAGCTACTAGGTGAGCTCCCAAGTGAGCTACTTAGCAAGCTCCCAGGTGAGGTCCCCAGTGAGGTTCTTGGTGAGCTCACATGTGAGCTCAAGTCAACCTACTTGGCGGGCTACTCGGTGAGCTCCAAAGTGCAAGTTGTTTGGTGAGCTCCTGTTAGATGAGCTATTAGGTGAGCTCCCATGTGAGCTATTAGGAGAGCTCTCAGGTGAACTACATGGTGAGCTACTTGACGAACTCTGAGGTGAGCTACTAGATGAGCTCAAGGTGAGTTGGTAAGGTGAGCTCCTCAGCGAGCTCAAGGTGAGCTGATAGGTAAGCTCACATGTGAGTTGGTAAGGTGAGTTGTCAATGTGAGCTCCCATTTGAGTTTCTAGGTGAGCTCCTGGGTGAGCTCAAGGTGAGCTAGCAAGGTGAGCTCCCAGGTGAGTTTTCAGGTGAGCTGCTAGGTGAGCTCTTAGGCAAGCTCAAGGTGAGCTAGCAAGGTGAGTTGTCAGGTGAGCTCCTAGGTAAGTTTCTTGGGGAAAGCTCAAGTCAAGATGCTTGACGAACTCCTAGGTGACCTCAAAGGTGAGCTTGTTAGCAATCTCTGAGCTGAGCTTACATTTGAGCTACCAAATGATCTAAAGGTGAGTTGTTAGAAAGGTGAGCTCAAGGTAAGTTGAGCTCAAGGTGAGTTGGCAAGGAAAACTATCAGGTGAGCTCCCAGGTGAGTTCCTAGGTGAGTTACTTAATGAGCTCTCGGGTGAGCTCAACTCAAGCTTATCAGCGAGCCCCCAGAAGAGCTCCTAAGTGAGCTACTTGGTGAAAGCTATTCAGGTGAGCTACTTAGGTGAGTTGCTAGGTGATCTCCTAAGTGAGCTACTTGGTGAGTTCCCAGATGATGACCCCGATCAGCTACCCAGCAAGTTCATAAGCGAGCTCAAGTCAACCTATTCGGAAAACTTCTCGGTGAGCTCCCATGTGAGCTATTAGGAAACCTCGCAAGTGAGTTGTTAGGTGATAGCTGCTTGACAAACTCCAAGGTGAGATACCAGACAAGCTCAAGGTGATTTAGCAACGTGAGCTCCTCAGCAAGCTGGCAAGGCAAGCTAATAGGTAAACTCCCATGAGAGTTAGCAAGGCATGCTACCAGGAAAGCTCCCATGTGAGGTTTTGGGTGAGCTGCTTAATGAGCTCCTAGGCAAGCTCAAGTTAAGGTGCTCAGAAAGCTTCCTGGGTGAGCTCAAGGTGAGCTGGTAAGGTGAGCTCCTGGGTGAGTTTCTCGGAAAGCTCAAGTTGAGCTTACTCAACAAGCTTGCTAGATGAGCTGCTTGCGGAGATCTCAGTCAAGATCCTAGGTGAGTTACTTGATAAGCTCCCAGGTGAACTCAACTCAAGATGATCAGTGAGCTCCCAGAAGAGCTCATAAGCTAGCTACTTGGTGAGCTATTCGGCGAGTTCTCAAGGTGAGCTACTAGGTGATTTCCTAAGTGAGTTACTTGCGGAGCTACCACATGTGGACCTTGGTGAGCTACTCGAGAAAGCTTAGAAGTGAGCTCAAGTTAACCTACTTAGCAAGCTTCTCAGTGAGCTCGCAAGTGAGTTGATAGGTGACCTCCTAGGTGATGATGTTAGGTGACCTACTCGACAAAGTACTAGCTGAGCTACCAGATGAGCTTGAGGTGGACTTGGCGAGGTGAGCACCTCAGCGAGCTAGCAAGGCAAGCTACCATGTGAGTTGGCAAGGCTAGCTATCAGGTGAGATACCATGTGAATTTTTAGGAAAGATATTTAGATGAGCTCCCATGTGAGCTCAAGTCGATGTGTGTTCAACAATATCCTGAGGTGAGCTCAACGCAAGCTCCCAGGTGAGATTTTGGGCAAGCTCAGGTTGAACTGCCTGGATGAGCTGCTCGATGAAGCTCACAAGTGGAGATCTCAAGTCCAAGATCCTAGGTGATCTTACATGTGAGCTAGCAGATGAGCTTAAGGTGAGATGGCAAGGTAAGCTCAAGCTGAGTTATAAAGGTGAGCTCAAGGTGAGTTAGCCAGGTAAACTATCAGGTGAACTCCCAGGTGAGCTCCTATGTGAGTTACTCAACAAGCTCCCGAGGTGAGCTCAACTCAAGCTGATCGGTGAGTTCCTAGAAGAGCTCCCAGCCAAGCTACTTGGTGAGATGTTTAGCGAGCTCCTCAGGTGAGCTGCTAGTCTAACACCTAAGCAAGTTACTTGGTGAGCTCCAATGTGAGGTCCCCAATGATCTATTTTTTAAGCTCACAAGCAAGCTAATGTCAACATACTCAGCAAGCTAATCAATTAGCTTCCAGGTGAGCTGTTAGGTGAGCTCCCGGGAAAGCTACTTAGTAAGCTGCTTGATAAACTCTGAGGAAAGCTATCAGACAAGCTCAAGGTAAGTTAGAAAGTGAGCTCCTCAGTAAGCTCAAGGAGAGATAATAAGGTGAGCTGATAGGCGAGCTCCCATGCAAGTTTTTAGGTAAGCTATTTGATGAACTCCTAAAACACCTCCTAGGTGAGCTACTTGGTGAAGTTATTCGGTAAGATCCCTAGCGAACTACTAGGAGAGCTCCCAAGAGAGCTACTTGCAAAAATCCTAGGCGAGGTCCCCGGGCGAGCTGTCCCTGGAGAGCTACACAAGTCGAGGTAACAAGTGAGATCAAGTCAAGCTTGCTCAATGTCATGCTTAGTGAGCTCCCACGTGAGTAGTTTGGTGAGCTCCCAAGTGCAAGCTGTTAGGTAAGCTACTCGATAAACTCTGAGGCAAGCTAACTAGATGAACCCAAGGTGACTTAGTAAAGGTGAGCTCCTTAGTGAGCTGAAGGTGATTTTGGAAGAGTGAGATGATAGGAGAGTTAACATACAAGTTATCAAGGTAAGCTCAAGGTGAGTTGGTAAGGTGAGCTCCTTAGTGAGCTCAAGGTGAGTTGGCAAGGTGAGATGATAGGTGAGTTCCCATATAGATTCCCATGATAGTGAAGCTCAAGTTCAAGGTGATTGGTGAGATCAAGGAGAGCTAACAAGGTGAGTTATCAAGTTAGCTCTTAGGTAAGTTTCAAAGGAAGATCAAGTTGAGCTACTGGATGATCTCCTGGGCAAGCTGCTTGTTGAGCTCCGCATCCAAGCTCCTAGGTGAGCTGGTCGGTGAGCTCCCAGGTGAGCTCAAAGGTGAGCTTGTATCGGTAATCTCTAAGGTGAACTTACATACGAGCTACCAGATGAGTTCAAGGAGAGTTGGCAAGGTGAGCTCAAGGCAAGTTTTTAAGGTGAGCTCAAGGCAAGTTGGTAAGGTGAGCTGTCAGACGAGCTCCCAGGTAAGTTCCCAAGTGAGTTACTCGATGAGCTACCGGGTGAGCTCAACTTGAGCTAATCATTAAGCTCCCAAAAGTTAGCTCGCTAGTGAGCTACTATGTGAGCTATTTGGTGATCTCCCATGTGAGCTACTAAGCAAGATCCTAAGTGAGCTACTTAACAAGCTCCCAGGTGAGGTCCCTAGGCAAGCTGCTCGGTGAGCACATAAGAGAGCTAAAGTAAACCTACTCGGTGAGCTGCTCATTGAGTTCCCAGGTGAGCTACTCTAGTGAGCTTCCTCGACAAACTTAGAGGTGAGCTACCAGACAAGCTCAAGGTGAGTTGGTAAGGTGGGCTCCTTAGTGAGCTCAAGGTGAGTTGGTAACGTGAGCTGATAGGTGAGCTCCCATGTGAGTTAGTAAGGCAAGCTATTAGGTGAGCTCCCATGTGAGATTTTGGGGTTAGCTATTTGATGATATCTAGTTGATCTACTTGGCGAGCTCTTCTAGTGCAAGCTCAAGGAAAGCTGGACAAGGTGAGCTAGTAGGTGAGTTTCTCGTGTAAGCTCAGATTCAAACTACTTGATGAACACCTAGGTGAGCTAGTTTCTTGCCAAGCTCCTAACTAAGCTCCTTAGGTGAGCTGACTTAGATGGGCTCTTAGGAAAGCTCAAAGGTGAGCTTCTTGGTAATGTCTTGAGGTGAGCTTTTATGTGACCTACCATTTGAGCTCAAGGTGAGGTGGAAAGGCGAGATCAAGTCAAGTTAGAAAGGTTAGCTCATGGTAAGCTGAGTTATGCAAGACGTCAGTTTTTAGGCAAGCTCCCAGATGAGTTCCCAAGTGAGTTAACTCGACAACCTCCTAGGTGATCTCAACTTGATTCTAATCGGTGATCTCCAAGATGAGCTTCCAAGTGAGATACTTGGCGAGTCTGCTATGTGAGTTTCTACGTGATTTGCTAGGTGCAAGGTTCTAAGAAAGCTAGTTAGTGAGCTACCCTAGGTGAGGTCCCTAGCGAGTTGCTTAGAAAACTCATAAGTGAAGCTCATAAGTGATCTCAAGTTAACCTACTCAGAGAGATTCTCAGTGAGCTCCAAGGTGAGATACCTGGAAAGCTACTCGAAAAACTCTAAGGTGATCTCCCAGATGAGCTAAAGGTGAGTTGGCAAGGTGATATCCTTAGCGAGCTCAAGGCGAGCTGGTAAGGTGAGTTTCTGGGTGAGCTACTCAGTGAGATCTTGCATGAGCTCAAGGTGAGATGGCAAGGTGAGCTGTTAGGTGATCTCTAAGGTGAGTTTCTAGACAAGCTCAAGTTGGACTACTTACCAAGCTCCCAGTCGAGCTCCTAGGTGAGTTGCTTGATGAGCTTCTAGGTGAGCTCAAAGGTGAGCTTGTTGGTAATATCTGAGGTTAGTCAGCAAGACAAGATCAAGGTGAGTTGTTAAGGTGAGCTGTCAGGCTAGCTCTTAGGCAAGTTCCTGGGTGAGTTACTTGATGAGCTCTTGGGTGATCTCAACTCAAGCTGATCGGTGAGCTCCTAGAAGAGCTCCCAAGTGAGCTACTTGGTGAGTTATTCGGTGAGCTCCCAGGTGAGCTCCCGAGCAAGCTACTTGGCAAGCTCCCAAGTGAGGTCCCCAATTAGCTTCTCGGGGAGTTCACAAGTGAGCTCAAGTCAACGTACTCAGTGAGCTTCTCGATGAGCTAACAAGTGGGTTATTAGGTGAGCTCCCAGGTGAGCTACTTGGTGAGTTACTCGACAAAGTTTGAGGTGAGCTACCAGACAAGTTCAAGGTTGGTTGGCAAGATGAGATCTTGAGTGAGCTTAATGTGAGATGATATGGAATCTCCTATAAAATT
The DNA here is from genome assembly GCA_019776745.2 of Taxus chinensis. NCBI lineage: Eukaryota > Viridiplantae > Streptophyta > Pinopsida > Cupressales > Taxaceae > Taxus > Taxus chinensis. The sequence continues at coordinate 898,386,430 of CM034151.1, read as the reverse complement.
TGGTAAGGTGAGCTCCCATGTTAGTTTCTAGGTGAGCTACTTGATGAGCTCTTTGGTGAGCTCAAGTTGAGCTACTCGACGAGCAGCTGGGTGACCTAAAGGTGAGCTGGCAAGGCGACCTGTCATCTGAGCTCCTAGGTGAGCTAATTTCCAACCTCCAAGCCAAGCTGCTAGGTGAGCTACTTGGTGAGATCCCATGCAAGGTCAAAGGTGAGCTTGTTAGCAATCTCTAAGGTGAGATTACATGCAAGATACTAAATGAGTTGAAGGTGAGTTTGTAAGGTGAGCTTAAGGTGAGTTGGCAAGGTAAACTCAAGGTGAGTTGGTAAGGTGAGCTGTCAGGCGAGCTCCTAGTCAAGTTCCCAAGCGTGTTACTCGATAATCTCTTAGTTGAACTCAACTCGAGCTAATCGGAAAGCTCACAAAATAGTTCCCAGGTGAGTTACTTAGTGAGCTAGTGAGTTCCCAAGTGAGCTGCTAGGTGAGCACCCAAGAAAGCTACTTGGAAAGCTCTGAGGCAAGGTCCCAGATGAGCTACTTAGTGAGCTCATAAGTGAGGTCAAGTTAACCTACTCGGTGAGCTACTCGGTGTGCTCCCAGGTGAGCTCCTAGGTGAGATTTTAGTCAAGCTCCTAGGCCAGCTACTTGGTGAGCTACTCGATGAACTCTGATGTGATCTATTAGATGAACTCAAGGTGAGTTATTAAGGTGAGCTCCTTAGTGAGCTTAAGGTGAGCTGATAGGGGAGCTCCCATTCGAGTTGGTAAGGTGAGCTGTCAAGTGAGCTCTCATGTGAGTTTTTGAGACAACTACTTGACGAGCTCTAGGGTGAGCTCAAGTTGAGCTGATTGGTGAGCTTCTAGGTTAGCTAAAGGTGAGCTAGCAAGGTGAGCTATCAGGAAAGCTCCCAGGTGAGTTTTTAGGCAAGCTCAAGTCAAGCTGCTTGATGAGTTCCTGGGTGAGCTACTTGACAAGCATCCAACCGAGCTCCTAGGTGAGCTACTTTGTAAGATCCTAGGTGAGCTCAAAGGTGAGCTTATCGATAATCTCTAAGGTGAGCTTTCATACGAGCTACTAGATGAGCTCAAGGTGAGTTGGCAAGGTGAGCTTAAGGTGAGTTAGTAAGGTGAACTCAAGGTGAATTGGTAAGGTGAACTGTCAAGGGAACTCCCAGGTAAGTTCTTAGGTGAGTTACTCGATGAGATCCTGAGCGAGCTCAGCTCGAGCTGATCAGTGAGCTCCTAGAAGAGCTCCCAGGTGAGGTACTTGGTGAGCTATTTGGTGAGCTCCTAGGTAAACTACTAGGCAAGATCCCAAGTGAGCTACTTGGTGAGTTCCCAGGTGAGGTCCCCTGTGAGCTACTCAGTGAGCTCACAAGTGACCTCATGTCAACCTACTCAGCGAGTTTCTCGGTGAGTTCCCAGGTGAGATATTAGGTAAGCTCCAAGGTGAGCTATTAGGTGAGTTCCAAAGTGAGCTAAGAGGTGAGTTACTTGGCAAGCTATTTAGTGAGCTCCAAGGCGAGCTGCTAGGTGATCTCAAAAGTGAACTAATTGGTGAGCTCCTAGTCGAGGTCCCTTCAAAGCTTCTCGGAGAGCTCACAAGCAAGCTCAAGTCAACCTACTCAGTGAGTTACTCAGTGAGCTCCCAGGTGACCTACTAAGTGAGCTCCCAAATGAGCTATTAGGTGAGCTCCTAGGTGAGCTACTTGGTGAGTTACTTGAAAAACTCATAAATGAGCTACCAGATGTGCTGAAGGTGAGTTGGTAAGGTGAGATAAAGATGAGTTGGCAATGTGAGTTGATAGGTGAGCTCCCACGTGAGTTGGAAAGGTGAGCTGCCAGGTGAGATCCCATTCAAGTTTTTGGGTGAGCTACTTGACAAGCTCCTGGGAAAGCTCAAGTCAAGTTGCTCCATGAGCTCCTAGGTGAGCTACTTGTTAATTTCCCAGCTCAGCTCCTAGGTGACCTAATCTGTGAGCTCAAAAGTGAGCTCAAAGGTAATCTTGTTAGCAATCTCTGAGGTCAACTTAGATGCACACTACCAAATGAGCTCAAGGTGAGTTGGGAAGGGGAGCTCAAGGAGAGTTAGCAAGGTGAGCTCAAGGTGAGTTGGAAAGGTGAGCTATTAGGTGAACTCCCACAAAAGTTCCCAACTAAGTTACTCGATGAGCTCCTGGGAGAGCTCAACTCGCGCTGATCAAAAAGCTCCCAAAAGATCTCCTAGGTGAGATATTTGGTGAGCTATTTGAAAATCTCCCAAGCAAGCTGCTAGGTGAGTTACTTGATGAGATCCTAGGCAAGATCATTTCAAGCTGATAAGTGAGCTCCTAGTAGAGCTCCTATTTGATCTACTTGGCAAACTCCCAAGTGAGATGCTAGGTGAGCTCCCAAGTGAGCTACTTGGTGAGCTCCGAGGCTAGGTCCCTGACAAGCTCAGAAGTGAGCTCAAGTAAACCTACTCGCCAAGCTATTAGGTGAGCTCCCAGGTGATCTGTTAGGAAATATCCCAAGTGTGCTATTAGGTGAGCTCTTAGGTGAGCTGTTAGGCAAGATTCTAGGTGAGCTACTTTGTGAGCTACTCGACAAACTCCAAGGTGAGCTACCAGACGAGCTCAATGTGAGTTAGCAAGGTGAGGTCCTCAGCAAGCTCAAGGTAAGCTAGCAAGGTGAGATGATAGGTGAGATTCCATGCAAGTTATCAAATTGAGCTATCAGGTGAGCTCCCATGTGAGTTTTCAAGTGAGCTACTTGACGAGCTCCTGGGTGAGCTCAAATTGAGTCACTCAGCAAGCTCCTGGCTGAGCTCAAGGTGAGCTATCAGGTGAGCTCCCAGGTGAGTTTCCAGGGAAGCTCAAGTTGAGCTGCTCGATGAGCTTCTAGGTGAGCTGCTTGTTGAGCTCCTAGCTGAGATCCTAGCTGAGCTACTCAGTGAGCTCCCAGACGAGCTCAAAGGTGAGCTTGTCAGTAATATCTGAGGTGAGCTTAAGGCAAGTTAGTAAGGTGATCTCAAGGAAAGTTCGCAAGGTGAGCTCAAGGAAATTTGGTAAGGTGAGCTCAAGGAAAGTTGGTAAGGTGAGTTATAGGAAGAGCTCCCAGGAAAGTTCCCAAGTGAGTTACTCGATGACCTCCAAAGCAAACTCAAATCGAGCTGATCATCAAGCTCGTAGAAGTGCTCTCTGGTAAGCTACTTTGCAAGCTATTCAGCAAGCTCTCATTCGAGCTACTAGGTGAGATCCCAAGTGAGCTACTTGGTGAGCTCCTAGGTGAGGTTCTTAGTGAGATCCTCGATGAACTCACAAGCGAGCTCAAGTCAACCTACTCGGTGTGCTACTCGTTGAGCTCCCAGGTGAGCTCCCAGGTGAGCTAGTTGGTGAGCTACTCGACAAACTCAAAGGTGAGCTACAAGATGATCTGAAGGTGAGTTGGTAATGTGGGCTCCTTAGTGAGCTCAAGTTGAGTTGGAAAGGTGAGTTGATAGGTGAGCTCCCATCTAAGTTTTTTGGTGAGCTACTTGATGAGATCTAGTCAAGCTTCTCGGTGAGATATTGGGTGAGCTCAAGGAAAGCTAGCAAGGTGAGCTCCCAAGTGAGTTTTTGTAAAATCTCAAGTTAAGATGCTCGACAAGCACCTGGATGAGCTACTTGCTAAGATCCTAGGTGAGCTCATAGGCTCGGTGAGTTACTTGGTGAGCTCCCAAGTGAGCTGCTAGGTGAGCTCCCAAGTGAGTTGTTAGGTGAGCTCCTAGGTCCTAGAAGAGCTCCCAGGTAAGCTACCTAGCGAGTTGTTCAGCGACCTCCCAGGTGAGTTGATAGGTGAGTTCCCAAATGAGATACTTGGTGATTTCCCAAGCAAGGTCCCTGGCGAGCTCACAAGTGAGCTGTTACGTGAACTCCTGAGGTGATCTGTTAGGTGAACTCCTAGGTAAGCTACTTGTGCAAGATGCTCACTCAAAATTTGAGGTGATTTTTAAGGTAAGCTACTTGATGAGCTCCTAGATGAGCTGTGAGTTCCCAGGAAAGTTACTTGATGAGCTTCTGGGTGAGATCAACTTGAGATTATCGGTGAGCTCCCAGAAGAGCTCCTAGGTGAGCTACTTGAAAATCTATTCGGTGAGATTCTAGGTGAGCTACTAGGTAAGATCCCAAGTGAGCTACTTGCTGAGGTACCATGTGAGGTCCTTGGCGAGCCACTTGGAAAGCTCACAATCAAGCTCAATTCAACCTACTTGACGAGCTATTTTGTGAGCTCTTAGGTGAGCTATTAGGCAAGCTCCTAGGAAAAATACTTGAAGAGCTACTTGATGAAATCTGAGGTGAGCTACTACACAAGCTCAAGGTGAGCTGGTAAGGTGATCTCCTAAGCAAGCTCAAGGTGAGATGGTAAGGAAATATGATAAGAAACCTCCCATTTGAGTTTCTGGGTGAGCTATCATGATGAGCTCCCAGGGTGAGCTACTTGACAAGCTCTTTGCGTGAGCTTTTCAAGTCAAGCCACTCGGCGAGCTCCTGTGTAAGGTCAAAGTGAGCTAGGAAGGTGAGCTCCTAGCTGAGTTTTCAGGCAAGCTCAAGTCAAGCTGCTTGAGGAGCTCTTGGTTGACCTACTTGTTGAGCTCATAGGTGAGCTACTCAGTTAGCTCCCAGGTGAGCTCAAAGGTGAGCTTGTCGGCAATCTCTTAAGGTGAGCTTACATGTAAGCTACCAGATGAGCTCAAGGTGAGTTGTAAAGTCAAGCTCAAGGGGAGTTTGGAAGGTGAGCTATCAGAAGAGCTCCCATGTGACTTCTCTAGGTGAGTTACTTGATGAACTCTTGAGTGAGCTTAACTCGATCAAATCAGAAAAATCCTAGAAGAGATCTCAGGTTAGCTACTTGGTGAGATATTCGAAAATCTCCAAGGCAAGCTAATAGGTGAGCTCCCAAGTGAGCTACTTGGTGAGATCCCAGGTAAGGTCCCCGATGAGCTGCTTGGAAAGCTCAAAAGTGAGCTCAAGTCAACCTACTCAGTGAGCTTCTCGGTGAGCTCCCAAGTGACCTGTTAAGTAAGATCCTAGGTGAGCTACTTTGGTGAGCTACTCAATGAACTCTGAGGTGAGCTACCAGATAAGCTCAAGGTGGGTTAGCAAGGTGAGCTCCTTAGTGAGCTTAAGGTGAGCTGGCACATGGTGAGCTGAGAGGTGAGCTCCCATATAAGTTTTTGGTGACCTAGGTGAGCTCCCATGTGAGTTTCTGGGTGAGCTTGTCTACTTGATGAGCTCTTAGGGTGAGCTCAAAGTCTCAAGCTACTCGGTGAGCTCCTAGGTGAGCCTTAAGGTGAGCTAGCAAGGTGAACTGTCAGGAAAACTCCAAGGAAAGTTTTCAGGAGCTCCTGAGGTGAGCTACTTTACCAGAGCTACCAAGCCAAGCTCCTAGGTGAGCTGCTTGGTGAGTTCCCAGGTGAGATCAAAGGTGAGCTTGTCGGTAATCTCTGAGGTGAGATTATACATGTGAGCTACCAGATGAGTCTCAAGGTGAGTTGGTAAGGTGAGCTTAAGGTGAGTTGGAAAGGTGAAACTCAAGGTGAGTTAGTAAGGTGAGCTATCAGGTGAGCTCCTAGTCAAGTTCCCAGGTGAGTTACTCGACGAGCTCCTAGGTGAAAGCTCAACTCGAGCTAATTAGTGAGCTCTCAAAATAGTTCCCAGGTGAGCTACTTGGTGAGCTGTTCAGGTGAGCTCCTAGGTGCAAGCTGCTAGGTGAGATCCCAAGAAAGCTACTTGGTGAGCTCCCAGGCGAGGTCCCCGATGAGTTACTTAGTGAGCTCATAAGTGAGGTCAAGTCAACCTACTCGAGTGAGCTCCTCAGGTGAGCTCCCAGTGAAGCTCCTAGGTGGGCTACTTGGTGAGCTCACTCGATGAACTCCGATGTGAGTTATTAGATGAGAGCTCATGGCAAGCTACTTAGGGTGAACTCTCAGTGAGTTTAAGGTAAGCTGATAGGGGAGCTCCAATGTGAAGTTGGCAAGGTGAGCTATCAAGTGAGCTCCCATGTAAGTTTCTGGCAGTGAGTCTCAGGTGAGTTTGCTAGGGTGAGCTCAAGTCAAGCTGCTTGGACAAGCTCCTGGATGAGCTCAAGGTGAGCTCATAAGGTGAGCTATCTGGGTGAGTTGCTCAGGTAAGTTTCTGGGAAATCCCAAGTCCTGCAAATGTGAGATTCCTCGGTAATCATGCTTGAGGTGAGCTTACATCTTAGAGTTACAAGATGAGCTCCTAGGTGAGTTGGCAAGGTGAGCTTACATAGGTGAGTTAGCAAGGTGAGCTCAAGGTGAGTTGGCAAGGTGAGCTGTTAGGTGAGTGCTCCCAGGTGAGGTGAGCTCAAGGTGAGTTACTTGATGAGATCAAGGTGAGCTTGATGAACTCATGGGTGAGCTCAACTCGATGAGATCCTGGGTGAGCTCAACTTGATGAGATCTGAGCTCAATGAGTTCCTGGGTAAGCTCCCAAGTCAAGCTACTTGGCAAGCTCCCAGGAGAGTTCCCTGGTGAGCTGCTCGATTAGCTACTTGGTGAGCTCACATGTGAGCTCATGTCAACCTACTCAATGAGCTACTCAGTGATATCACAAGACTGAGCTGTTAGGTCAACCTAATCAAGTGAGCTACTCAATGATTTGATAGGTTAGGTGAGCTCCCAGGTGAACTCATTAGGTGAGCTACCAGGTGAGATACTTAGTGAGCTATTAGGTGAGTTCCCAGGTGAGCTCTTAGGTGATCTCAAAAGTGAACTACTTGGAAAACTCCCAGTCGAGGTCCTTGCCAAGCTACTTGGTGAGCTCAGAAGTGAGATCAAGTGAGCCCACTTGGTGAGCTCCCAGGTGAGTTGCTAGGTGATCTCCCAGGGGAGCTGCTAGGCGAGCTCCCAGGCAAGCTACTTGGTGAGATCCTAGACAAACTCATAGGTGAGCTACCAAATGTACTCAAGGTGAGTTGGTAAGGTAATCTCCTCAATTATCTCAAGGTGAGCTCCAATTAGAGCTGGCAAGGTGAGCTCCCATTCAAGTTTTCAGGCGTGCTACTTGACGAGCTCCCGGGAAAGCTCAATTCGAGATGCGCTACAAGATTCTAGGTGAGGTGCTTGCCTAGTTCCTAGCCCAGTGCCTAGGTGAGCTACTCTATGAGCTCCCAATTGAGCTCAAAGTTGAGCTTGTTAGCAATCTCTTAGGTCAACTTACATGTCATCCTACTAGATGAGCACAAGATGAATTGGTAAGGTGAGCTCAAGGAGAGTTGGAAAGGTGAGCTGTCAGGCATGCTCCAAGGTGAGTTCCCAAGCGAGTTACTTGACAAGCTCCTAGGTGAGCTCCATTTGAGCTAATCAGTGAGCTCACAAAAGATCTCCCAAGTGAGCTAATTCACGAGCTATTCTGTGAGTTCCAAGGTGAGCTACTAGGTGATCAGGTGAGCTCCCAAGTGATCTACTATGGTGAGCTCCCATACGAGGTCCCTAGTAAGTTACTCGGTGAGTTCACAAGTGATCTCAAAAGTGAGTTCAAGTCAACCTACTCAGTGAGATACTAGGTCATGTCGAGCTCCCAGGTGAGCTGTTGGGCGAGCTCTCTAGGTGAGCTACTTGGAGAGCTACTCAACAAACTCCGAGGTGAGATACTAGATGAGGTCAAGGTGAGTTGGCAAGGTGAAATCCTTAGTGAGCTAAGGTCTGAAGGTGAGCTCCCAGAAGAGATCCCAAGTGAGCTTCCCAGAAGAGATCCCAGCTACTTTAGAAACTATTCATCAAGCTCTCAGATTGTAGTGAGCTCCTCCCAGGTGAGTTTCCTGGCAAGCTACTCAAGTGATCTCTCAAGGTGAGCTCTTAGGTGAGCTACTTAGGTGAGCTACCTCGTTGAGCTCAAGGTGAGCTGTTGGCTCCCAAGTGAGCTGAGTTCGTCAAGTGAGCACAAGGTGAGATAACCAGATGAGCAAGGTGAATTTGCAAGCTAATTGGGTGAGCTCCCATATGATTTGATAAGGTGAAATCCCATGTGAGTTTTCACAAGGTGAGCTGCTTGACTCAAGATCCTAGGTGAGCTCAAGTTGAGCTGTTTGAGCTCCCAAGCGAGCTCTTATGAGTCAAGCTACTCAAGAGAAAGCTGACAACTCGGTGAGCTATCAGTGAAAGCTCCCAGGTGAGTAAAAGGTTAAGGTAATGTCTGATAGGCAAGCTCTGATATGTGAGCTACCAACTGAGCTCCCAATGTGAGTTTTCACACAAGCTCAAGTCGAATTGGTCGAGGGGAGCTTCTGGGTGAGTTGAAGTTAGGTGAGCTACTGTCGAGCTCCCAGTCAAGTAAGCTCCTAGTTGAGCTACTGAGGTGAGCTCCTGTTTGGAGAGCTCAAAGGTGACCCATCTACCATTGGCTACTAGGTGAGCTCCCAAACGGTAAGTTGGAAAGGTGAGATGTCAAGTGAGCTCCCACGTGAGTTCCCAGGCGAGTTAATATACTAGCTCCCAGGTGAACTTAACTCAAGTTGCTCAACAAAATCTGAGGTGAGCTACCTTCTAAGCTCAAGGTGAGTTGGCAAGAAAGGTGAGCTGATAGGTGAGCTCCCATGCGAGTTGGCGAGGCGAGCTATCAAGTAATCTCCCATGTGTGTTCTTGGGTAAGCTACTTCGACGAGCTCCCGGGTGAGCTCAAGTCGATCTGCTTCACTGAGCTCATGGGAAATTTTAAGGTGAGCTAGTAAGGTGAGCTGTCAGGTGATTCCCTAGGTGAATTTCTAGGAAATATCAAGTCGAGCTACTCGACAAGCTCCTGGACGAGCTACTTACCAAGCTCCAAGCCAAGCACCTACATGAGCTACTAGGTGAGATCCTAGGTGATCTCAAAGGTGAGATTATCAGTAATCTCTTAGGTGACCTTACATGTGAGCCACATGTGCTCTAGGTGAGTTGCCAAGATGAGCTAAAGGTGAGTTGATAAGGTGAGCTCAAGGTGAGTTTGCAAGGTGAGTTGTCAAGGGAGCTCCCAGGAAAGTTCCCAGGTGAGTTACTCGATGAGCTCCCGAGAAAGCTCAACTGGAGTTAATCGAAAACATCCCAGAAGAGCTCCTAGGTGAGCTACTTGGTGAGATATTTGGTGAGCTCCCTAGGTGAGCTACTAGGTGAGCTCCCAAGTGAGCTACTTAGCAAGCTCCCAGGTGAGGTCCCCGTTGAGCTACTTGGAAATCACACATGCGAGCTCAAGTCAACCTACTCGGTGAGGTACTTAGTGAGCTCCAAGGTGATCTCCCAGGTGAGATGTTACGTGAGATCCTAGGAGAGCTGTTAGGTGAGTTACTTGATGAACTTTGAGGTGAGCTAACAGATGAGCTTGAGGTGAGTTAGCAAGGTGAGATCCTTAGCAAGCTCAATGTGAGTTGATGGATGAGCTCCTATACAAGTTGGGAAGGTCAAGTTGTCAGGTGAGCTCCCATGTGAGTTTCCGTGTGCAGGCTGCTGGGTGAGCTCCTGGGAAAGCTCAAGGTCAGATAGCAAGGCGAGCTCCTAGGTTAGTTTCTAGGTGATCTGCTGGGTGAGCTCTTGGGCAAGCTAAAAGTGAGCTAGTAAGGTGAGCTCTCAGGTGAGCTCTTAGGTGAGATTCTGGAAAATCTCAGTTTGAGATGCTCAACAAACTCTTGGGTGAGCTCAAAGGTGAGCTTTTCAGCAATCTTTGAGGTGAGCTTACATTCGAGCTACCAGATGAGATCAAGGTGAGTTGACAAGGTGAGCTCAAGGCGAGTCGGCAAGGTAAGTTCAAGGTAAGTCGAAAAGGTAGGCTGTTAGGCGAGCTCCCAGGTGAGCTTATAGGTGATCTCCTAAGTGAGCTACTTGGTGAGCTCCTAGGTGAGGACCCCGGTAAGCTACTCAGTGAGCTCACAAGCGAGCTCAAGTCATCTTACTCAACGGGATACTTGGTGAGCTCCCAAGCAAGCTGTTAGGTGAGCTTCTAGGAAATTTGTTAGGTAATCTACTCAAAAAACTCTGAGGTGAGCTACTAGGTGAGCTCAAGATGAGTTGACAAGATGAGCTCCTCAGTGAGCTCAGGGTGAGCTGATATTTGAGTTCCCATGTGAGTTTTCAAAGTGAGCTATTAGGTAAGCTCCTATGTGAGTTTTCAGGTGAGCTACTTAACGAGCTCTTAGGTGAACTTAAGTTGAGGTGTTCAGTGCGATCTTCTGGGATGAGATCAAGATGAGCTGGTAAGGCAAGCTGTTAGGTGAGCTCCTAAGAAAGTTTTCAGGGAAGCTCGAGTCAAGCTACTCGATGAGATCCTAGGTGAGCTTTTTGTTGAGCTCACGAGCTCAGAGGTAAGCTTGTCAGTAATCTATGAGGTGAGCTTACATCTGAGCTACCAGATGAGCTCAAGGTTAGTTGGCAAGGTGAGCTCAAGGAAATTTGCCAAGGTGAGCTCAAGGAAATTTAGTAAGGTCAGCTATCAGGAAAGCTCCCAGGTGAGTTAGTTGACGGGCTTACTGGGTGAGCTCCTAGGTGAACTCAAGGGGATTGATCAGCGAGCTCCGAGAAGAGCTCCCTAGTGAGATACTTTGTGAGCTATTTGGCAAGCTCCCAGGTGAGCTAGCTAGGTGAGCTCCCAAGCGAGCTACTTGGTGAGCTCCTAGGTGAGGTCCCTGGTGAGTTGCTCGGTGAGCTCACAAGAGAGCTCATGTCAACCTACTCAGTGAGCTACTTGGTGAGCTCCCAGGCAAGCTATTAGGAAAGCTCCCAGGTGAGCTACTTGGTAAGCTACTTGATGAACTCAGAGGTGAGCTACTAGATGAGCTCAAGGTGAGTTGGTAAGGTGAGGTCCTGAGTGAGCTCAAGGAAAGCTGGAGCTAAGGCAGCTCCCATGTCGAGTTGGATAAGGTGAATCTATTAGGTGAGATCCCATGTGAGTTTTAGGTGAGCTACTTGACGAGCTCCCAGGTGAGCTCAAGTTGAGCTTCTCGAGCTCTTAAGCTCAAGGTGAGCTATCAGGCGAGCTCTAGGTGAGTTTACTTGGGAAAGCTCAAGTCAAGCTACTCGACAAGTTCACTTAGGTGAGCTACTTGCTGAGCTCCTCCAGCTCCTAGGTGAGCTACTCAGTGGGCTCCCAGATGAGCTCAAAGGTGAGCTTGTTGGTAATCTCTGAGGTGATCTTATATGTGAGCTACCAGATGAGCTCAAGGTGAGTTAGTGAGCTGGCAAGGCAAGCTTGGTAAGGTGACCTCAAGGTGAGTTCAACCTAAGGATATCTCCCAGGTGAGCTCTTAGCAAGTTACTTCGACAAGCTCCTAGGTGAGCTCAACTCGAGAGTAATCATTGAGCTCCTAGAAGAGCTCCTAGGTGAGCTACTTGGTGAGTTATTTGGCGAGCTCCAAGGTGAGCTATTAGTTGAGCTCCCAGGTGAGCTACTTAGGTGAGCTACTTGGTGAGCTCCTAGGTGAAAAACTCTGGTGAGCTACCAGATGAGCTCAAGGTGAGCTAGCAAGGTAAGCTCCCATGTGAGTTACTTGGGTGAGCTACATGATGAGATTTTGGTGAGCTATGATTTGAGCTCCAAGGAAAGTTACTTGGTGAGCTTCTGGGTAAGATCAACTTGAGCTGATCGGCAAGCTCCTAGAAGAGCTCCATATGAGTTACGCAAGATACTTGACAAGCTCCTTAGTGAGCTTCTAGGTGAGCAACTAGGTGAGCTCCCAAGTGAGCTACTTGGTGAGCTACTTGGTGAGGTTGGGTGAGCTCGGTGAGCTCCCAGGTGAGCTCACAAGGTGAGGCTCTCAAGTGAGCCTACTCGATGAGCTAGTCGGTGAGATACTTTGGGAGATGCTCAATGAACTCTGAGGTGAGCTTCCAGAAAAGCTCAAGGTGAGTTTGTAAGGTGATATCCTAGTGAAGCTCAAGGTGACTTATCAAGGAAAGCATGATAGGGAAGCTCCCAGGTGTGAGTTCAAGGTGAGCTGTCAGGTGAGCTCCCATGCAAGTTTTTAGGTGAGCTACTTGACGAGCTCCCATGTGAAAGCTCAAGTCAAGTTACTCGAAGAGTTCCTGTGTGAGCTCCCAAGTCAAGTTACTCGGAGAGTGAGCTCCTGTGAGAACTCAAGGTGACCGATGCAGCTCAAGGTGAGTTGTCAAGTTGAGCTCCCAGGTGAGTTTGCAGGAAAGCTCAAGGTGAGGTACTCAAGGTGAGCTCCTGAGTGAGCTGCTTGCTGAGTACCTAACTGAGCTCCTAGGTGAGCTGCTCAAAAGCTCCCAGGTGAGCTCAAAGGTGAGCTTGTGGGAAATATCTGAGCTAAGCTTACATGTGAGCTACCAAATGAGCTCAAGGTGACTTGGTAAGGTGAGCTCAAGCATGAGTTAATAAGGTGAGCTCAAGGTGAGTTGGAAAGTGAGCTACTTAGGTGAGCTCCTAGGTGAGTTACTTGATGAGCTCCCAGGTGAGCTCAACTTGAGCTGATTGGTGAGCTCTCATAAGATCTCTCAAGGAAAGCTACTTGGTGAGCTCAAAAGTGAGCTCAAGTTAACCTAGGTGAGCTGCTGGGTGAGCTCCCAGGTGAGTCTATTAGGTGAGCTCCCATGCAAGGTGAGTTCCTAGGTGAGCTTCTCAGTGAGCTCAAAGTGAGTTGCTCAATGAGCTCCAAGGCAACCTGCATAGTGAGCTACTCCACCAAGCTCCTAGGTGAGCTTACATGTAAGCTACCAGATAAGCTCAAGGTGAGTTGGCAATGCGAGCTGAGCTGAGTTGGAAAGGTGAGCTCAAGGCGAGTTGGCAAGGTGAGCTTTCAGGTGAGCTCCCATGTGAGTTCCTAGGTGAGCTACTCAATGAGATCTCAAGTGAGCTGAAGTCAGAGCTGACTCAGTGAGCTCCTAGGTGAGCTATCCCAAGTGAGCTCCCAGGTGAGCTTCTAGGTGATCTCAAGTGAGCTGCTAGGTGAGCTCCCAAGCAAGCTCTTGGTGAGCTCTTAGGTGAGCTCCTAGGATGACCTGACTCAAGTGAGCTCCATGTGAGCTCAAAGGAAAGCTTGTTCAGTAATCTCTTAGGTGAGCTTACATGTGAGCTACCAGATGAGCTCAAGGTGAGTTTTATGCAAGGTGAGCTCAAGGTGAGTTGACTTAGGTGAGCTCTAGATGAGATCTAAGGCAAGCTACCAGATGAGTTCAGGTAAGTTACTTGATGAGCTCCTCAGGAAGCTCAACTCAAGTTGATCAGTGAGCTCCTAGAAGAGCTCCTAGGTAAGCTAATTGGTGAGCTATTCAGGTGAGCTCCTAGGAGCTTCTAGACGAGCTCCCAAGTGAGCTACCTCAAGTGAGCTCTCAGGTGAGGTCCTGGGCAAGCTCAAGAGCTCAGCAAGGTGAGCTCATTAGTAAGCTCCTAAGTGAGTGAGCTACTCAAGTGAGCTGGTCGACGAGATCAGGTGAGCTGATCTAGGTGAGCTATTAGGTGAGCTCCTAGGTGAGCTGTTAGGTCAAGCTCCTAGGTGAGCTACTTGGTGAGCTACTCAATGATGAACTCTGAGGTGAGCTACTAGATGAGCTCAAGGTGAGTTGGCAAGGTGAGCTCCTCAGTGAGCTCAAGGCAAGCTAACAAGGTGAGCTCCTAGGTGAGCTTCCATACTCGAGTTGGAAAATGAAGCTGTCAGGTGAGCTCCCATGTGAAGTTTTTTGGTGAGCTGGTAAGATGAGCTCCCAGGTGAGCTCAAGGTGAGTCTACTTGGTGAGCTCCCATGTGAGCTGGAAGGTGAGCTTTCAGGTGAGCTCCCATGCAAGTTCTTGGTGAGCTACTTGTTGAGCTCCCGGGTGAAGCTCAACTCGAGCTGATCAGTGAGCTCATAGGTGAGCTCAAGGAAAGCTAGCAAGGTGAGCTATCAGGTGAGCTCCTAGGTGAATTTTTAGGTGAGCTCAAGTGAGCTACTTGACCAGCTCTTGGACAAACTGAGGTTCCAATCTCCTAGCCAAGATCCTAGATGAGCTACTCAGTGAGCTCCCAGGTGAGCTCAAAGGTAAGCTACCTTTGAAATATGAACTCAAGGTGAGATTACATGTGAGCTACCAGATGAGCTCAAGGTGAGTTGGACATTAGGTGAGCTCAAGGAGAGTTGGCAGGTGAGCTATAAGGTGAGCTCCTAGGTGAGTTACTCGGTGAGCTTTTGAGGGTGAGCTCAACTGAGTTGTGAGCTCCTAAAGTGAGCTACTTGGTGAGCTACTTAGTGAGCTCCCTAGGTGAGCTACTAGGTGATCTCACAAAGTGAGCTACTTAGCAAGCTCCTAGGTGAGGTCCTTGATGAGCTTCTCAGGTGAGCTTACACGTGAGCTCAAGTCAACCTACTTGGCCAGCTGTTAGGTGAGCTCCCATGGTGAGCTATTAGGTGAGCTCCCAGGTGAGCTACTTGGTGAGCTACTCAACGAACTCATAGGTGAGCTACCAGATGTGCTCAAGGTGAGTTGGTAAGGTGAGCTCCTCAGTGAGCTCAAGGCAAGCTGCAATGGAGCTGAAGGTGAGCTCCCATGTGAGTTGGTAAGGTGAGCTATCAGGTGAGCTCCCATAGCAAGTTTTTGGGTGAGCTGCTTGACGAGCTCCTAGGTGAGCTCAAGTCGAGCTGTTCTAGGTTAGCTTCTGGGTGAGCTACTTGGCCAAGTTCCCAGCCTAGGTCCTAGGTGAGCTACTCAGGTGAGCTCCCAAGTGAGCTCAAAGGTGAGCTTGTCAGTAATCTCTGAGGTCAACTTACATGTGTGCTACCAGATGAGCTCAAGGTGAGTTGGCAAGGTGAGCTCAAGGAGAGTTGGCAAGGTGATCTCAAGGTGAGTTGGAAAGGTGAGCTTGCCAGGTGAGCTCCTAGGTGAGTTCTCAAGTGAGTTACTCGATGATCTCCCAGGAAATCTCAACTCAAGCTCATCGGCAAGCTCACAAAAGATCTCCCAAGTGAGCTACTTGGCGAGCTGTTCTGTGAGTTCCCAGGTGAGCTATTAGGTGAGCTCCCAAGTGATCTATTGGTGAGCTCCCATGTGAGGTCCCTGAGCTACTCGGTGAGCTCACAAGTGAGCTCAAAAGTAAGGTCAAGTCAACCTACTCCTAGCAAGATGAGTTACTTGGTGATCTACTCTGAGGTGAGCTACCAGGTGAGCTCAAGGTGAGTTGGCAAGGTGAGCTCCTCAGTGAGCTGGTGAGCTGGTAAAGGTGACCTTATAGGTGAGCTCCTATATGAGTTTTTGGGTGAGCTACTTGACAAGCTCCTAGGTGAGCTCAAGTCGAGCTGTGCTCGGGTGAGCTGTCATGTGAGCTCTCAAGGTGAGTTTCCAGGAAAGCTCAAGTTGAGATTCTCAACAAGCTCCTAGGAAAGCTACTTCTGGGGAGCTCCAAGCCAAGCTCCTAGGTGAGCCACTTGGTGAGCTCCCATGTGAGCTCAAAGGTGAGCTTGTCAGCAATCTCTGAGGTGAGCTTACATGCGAGCTACCAGATGAGCTCAAGGGCAAGGTGAGCTCAAGGTGAGTTAGCAAGGTGAGCTCTAGGTGAGTTGGTAAGGTGAGCTGTCAGCTCTTAGGTGAGTTACTCGATGAGCTCCCAGTCAAGCTCAACTCGAGATGATCAGTGAGCTCCTAGAAGAGCTCCTAGGTGAGCTACTTAGTGAGATACTTGGTGAGCTCCCAGGTGAACTGTTAGGTGAGCTCCCAAGGGAGCTACTTGGTGAAGCTCCCAGGTGAGGTCCCCAATGAGCTCATAAGTAAGCTCAAGTAAACCTACACAGTGAGCTACTCGGTGAGCTCCTAGGTGAGCTGTTAGGTAAGCTCCCAGGTGAGCTATTAGGTGAGCTTCTAGATGAGCTACTTGGTGAGCTACTCGATGAACTCTGAGGTGAGCTACTAGATGAGCTCAAGGTGAGTTGGCAAGGTGAGCTCCTCAAGCGAGCTCAAGGAAAGCTAGTAAGGTGAGCTGATAGGTGAGCTTCCATGTGAGTTGACAAAGCTGAGCTGTCAGGAAAGCTCCCATGTGAGTTTTTGGGTGAGCTATTTGATGAGCTCCTGGGTGAGCTCAAATCAAGTGCTCAGCGAGCTCCTGGGTGAGCTCAAGGTGAGCTGGTCAGGTGAGATTTCTAGGTGAGCTCCCAGGTGAGCTTTTTGACAAGCTCAAGTTTGAGCTACTCAATGAGCTCCTGGGTGAGCTACTTACCGAGCTCCTAGGATCTCTAAGGTTGCTAAGGTGAGCTCACAAGTGAGCTCAAAGGTGAGCTTGTCAGCTCTAAGGTGAGCTTACATGTGAGCTACCAGATGAGCTCAAGGTGAGTTGGAAGGTGAGCTTTCAGGTGACCTCCTAGGTGTGTTCCTAGGTGAGTTACTCGATGAGCTCCCAGGTGAGCTCAACTCGATCTAATCGGAGTGAGCTCCTAGAAGAGCTCCTAGGTGAGTTACTTCATGAAGCTGTTTGGTGAGCTCCCAGGTGTGAGCTCCCTAAGTCGGTACTTGGTGAGCTCCCTAGCAAGTCAAGACCTACTCAACAAGCTGACAAGTGAGATCAAGTGCAAGCTGACTCAGTGAACCTACTCAGGTGAGCTACTCAAGTGAGCTGTTAGGTGAGCTCCGAGGTGAGCTACTTAGGCAAGCTATCTCTGAGGAACTCTTACATGGTGAGCTACCAGATGACGCTCAAGGAAAGTTGGTAAGGTGAGCTCAAGGTTAGTGGTAAGATGAGCTCAAGGTGAGAGTTGGCAAGGTGAGCTGATAGGTGAGCTCCCATCGTGATTTGATAAGGTGAGCTCCCATGTGAGTTTTTACATGAGTTACTTGAAGAGCTCCTTGAGTGAGCTCAAGTTGAGCTACTCGGTGAGCTTCTGGGCAAGCTCAAGGTAAGTGGCAAGGTGAGCTATCAGGTGAGCTCCTAAGTGAGTTTTTGGGTAAGCTCAAGTCAAGCTGGTCAGTGAGCTTCTTGGGTGAGCTTCACTTGCCAAGCTTCCAAGTAGCTCCTAACAGATACTTAGGTGAGCTACCAGGTGAGCTCAAAGGTGAAGTTGTTTGGTGAGCTCAAGGTCAGTTGAAGCTGAGCTGTCAGAGGTGAGTTCCCATGTGAGTTATTCGATGAGCTCCTAGGTGAACTCAACTCGAGCTACTCAATGAACTCTAAGGTGAGCTACCTTCTGAGCTCAAGGTGAGTTGGCAAGGTGAGCTCCTCAGCTCAAGCTCAAGGTGAGCTGATAGGTGAGCTCCCATGTGAGTTGGCAAGGTGAGCTATTGTCAGGCGAGCTCCCATGTGAGTTTTTGGGTGAGCTACTTTGGTGAGCTCTTGGGTGAGCTCAAGTTGAAGCTACTGAGCTAGGTGAGGGTGAGCTGGCAAGGTGAGGTGAGTTCCTAGGTGAGTTTTAGGAAAGCTCAAGTCGAGCTAGTCGATAAGCTCTAGGATGAGCTCCTTGTTCAAGTTTCTAGCTGAGCTCCTAGGTCGAGATGCTTTACGAGACTCCTAGGTGAGCTCAAAGGTGAACTTATTGGCAATCTCTTAGGTGAGCTTACATGTGAGCTACCAAATGAGCTAAAGGTGAGTTAGCAAGGTGAGCTCAAGGTGAGTTGGCAAGGTGAGCTCAAGGTGAGTTGCCAAGGAAAACTATCAGGCGAGCTCCCAGGTGAGTTCCTAGGTGAGTTACTTCGATGAGCTCCCTGGGTGAGCTCAACTTGAGTTTATCAGCGAGCTCCTAGAAGAGCTCCTAAGTGAGCTACTTGGAGCTATTTGGTGAGCTCCTAGGTGAGCTACTAGGTGAGATCCTAAGTGAGCTACTTAGTAAGTCTCCCAGGTGAGGTCCCCGGTGAGCTACTCAGTAAGCTCACAAGTGAGCTCAAGTCAACCTACTCGGTAAGCTTCTTGGTGAGCTCCCAGGTGAGCTGTTAGGTGACCTCCCAAGGTGAGTTATTAGGTGAGCTACTCAACGAACTATTAGGTGAGATACCAGACAAGCTCAAGGTGATTTGGCAAGGTGAGATCCTCAGCTGAGCTGGCAAGGTGAGTTAATAGGTGAACTCCCATGTGAGTTAGCTAAGTGCATGCTGCCAGGTGAGCTCCCATGTGAGGTTTCTGGGTGAGCTGCTTGGGTGAGCTCCTAGGTGAGCTCAAGGTGAGCTAGGGTGAGATCTCCTAGGTGAGCTAGCAAGGTGAAGCTGTCAGGAAAGCTCCTAGGTTGAGTTTCTGGGAAAGCTTAAGTTGAGATGCTCGAACGAACTACTAGGTGAGCTCAAAGGTGAGATTTTCAGTGGAATCTCTGAGGTGAGCTTACATGTGAGCTACTAGATGAGCTCAAGGTGAGTTGGCAAGGTGAGCTCAAGGTGAGTTGGCAAGGTGAGCTCAAGGTGAGCTGTTAAGGTGAGCTGTCAGGTGAGATCCCAAGTGAGCTGCTAGGTGATCTCCTAAGTGAGCTACTTGGTGAGCTCCACAAGCACCTTGGTGAGCTACTCGAGCGAGCTTAGAAGTGAGCTCAAGTCATCTTACTTGATGAGCTACTTGGTGAGCTCCCAAGTGAGCTGTTAGGAAAGACTTCCTAGGTGAGATGTTAGGTGAGCTACTCGACAAACTCTGAGGTGAGCTACCAGATGAGCTCAAGGTGAGTTAGCAAGGTGAGATCCTTAGCGAGCTCAAGGTGAGCTAGAAAGGTGAGCTAATAGGTGAGTTCCCATGTGAGTTATCAGGTGAGATCATATGTGAGCTATCAGGGTGAGCTCCTATGTGAATTTTTAGGTGAGCTACTTGATGAGCTCTCAAATGTGAGCTTAAGTTGAGGTGCTCGACGAGCTCCTGGGTGAGCTCAAGGTGAGCTAAAGGTGAGCTATCAGGTGAGCTCCCAGGTAAGTTTCTAGGGAAGCTTCAAGTCAAGCTGCTCGATGAGCTCCTGGATGAGCTACTTTTCGAGCTCCCAGCCATAGCTCCTAGGTGAGCTGCTCAGTGAGCTCCCAGGAGCTCAAAGGTGAGCATGTCGGAAATCTCTGAGGTGAGCTTACATGTGAGCTACTAGATGAGCTCAAGGTGAGTTGGTAAGGTAAGCTCAAGGTAAGTTGGCAAGGTGAGCTATCAAGGTAAGTTGGCAAGGTGAGTTGTCAGGCGAGCTCCCAGGAAAGTTCCTAAGTGAGTTACTCAACGAGCTCCCGGGTGAGCTCAACTCAAGCTGATCATCGAGCTCCTAGAAGAGCTCCCTGGTGAGCTACTTTGTGAGTTGTTCGGCAAGCTTAGCTAGGTGAGCTCCCAAGTGATCTAACTTGGTGAGCTCCCTAGGTGAGGGTCCCTGGTGAGCTACTCAGTGAGCTCACAAGCGAGCTCAAGTCAACCTACTTGGTGAGCTTGTTTGTTGAGCTCCCAGGTGAGCTATTAGGTGAGCTTCCTAGGTGAGATACTACTTGGTGATCTGCTCAATGAACTCAGAGGTGAGCTACCAGACGAGCTCAAGGTGAGTTGGTAAGGTGGGATCCTCAGTGAGCTCAAGGTGAGTTGGTAAGGTGAGCTCCCATTTGAGTTAGTAAGGTGAGCTATCAAGTGAGCTCCATGTGAGTTTTTGGGTGAGCTACTTGACTAGCTCAAGTCAAGCTACTCCAACGAGCTCCTGGGTAAGCTCAAGGTGAGCTGGCAAGGTGAGATCTCCTAGGTGAGTTTCTATGCAAGCTCAAGTCAAGCTACTCAACGAGCACCTGGGTGAGTTACTTGTTGAGCTCCTAGCTAAGCTCCTAGGTTAGCTACTTAGGTGGGCTCTTAGGTGAGCTTGTCTGCAATGTCTGAGGAGAGATTATATGCTGATCTACCAGTTGAATCTCAAGGAAATTTGGCAAGGAAACCCATCAGGTGAGCTCCTAAGGTGAGTTCCCCAGGCAAGTTACTTAATGAAATCTCTCGGGTGAGCTCAACTCGAGCTGATCAGTAGAGCTCCCAGAAGAACTCCCAGGTGAGTTACTTAGCGAGTCTGTTTGGCAAGCTCCTAGGTGAGTTACTAGGTGAGCTCCCAAATGAGCTACTTGGAAATCTCCCAAGACAGGTCGCCGAGCGAGCTGACAAGGTGAGCTGTTAGGTGAGCTCCCAGGTAAGCTTACTTAGCAAGCTACTCAACGATGATACTCCGAGGTGAGCTACAAGATGAACTCAAGGCCTAGTTGGCAAGGTGAGCTCCTTAGGTGAACTTAAGGTGATTTGGCAAGGTGAGATCCCATGCGACGTAACTCTAAGATGAGCTACCTGAAAAGCTCCTAGATGAGCTATGATTTCCCAAGGTGAGTCTACTAAGACGAGCTTCTGGGTGAGCTATCAACTTGAGAGTTGATCAGGCGAGCTCCCAAAAGAGCTCCTAGGTGAGCTACTTGACAAGATGATTTCCCCATACAAGCTGCTAAGGCCGAGCTCCTTGACTGAGCTACTTGTGTGAGCTCCCATGTCGAGGTCCCAAGCAGAGCTGCTCTACGCAAGCTCAAGTTAAGCATACTAAGATGAGCTACTCAGGTGAGCTCCCAGGTGAGTTGTTTGGTGAGATAGCTTAGGTCAAGATACTCGATGAGATCCTTGGTGAGTGTCTTTTTGAGATACCAGACCAAGCTCCTACGTGAGTCTGGCAAGGTGATCTCCTAAGCGAGCTCAAACGTGAGCTTGTAAGGCAATATCTGATAGGCGAGCACCCTTTGGAGTATCTAGGAAAGCTATCAGGTGAGCTCCCATGTGATTTTTTAGGTGAGGTACTTGACGAGCTCCCATGCAAGCTCAAGTCGAGATGTTCAGTGAGCTCTTGTATGAGCTCAAGGTGAGCTAGCAAGGTGAGATGTCAGGTGAGCTCCTATGACGATTTCACCAGGCAAGCTCCCAGCTGAACTCCTAGGATGAACTACTTGGTTAGCTTACATGAAGAGCTACTTAGATGAGCTAAAGGTGAGTTGGCAAGGTGAGCTCAAGGGGAGTTGTCAAGGTGAGCTATCAGGTGAGCTCGCTAGGTGAGTTCCCAAGTGAGTTACTTGACGAGCTCCCAAGTGAAGACTCCAGACTTGAGCTAATCAGTGGGCTCCCAGGAAGACCTCTCAAGTGAGCTACTTGGTGAGTTAACTTTGGTGAGCTCCAATGTGAGCTGCTAGGTGAGCTCCTAGTTGAGCTGTTAGGCAAGCTCTCATGTGAGCTACTTTGCAAGCTACTCGATGAACTTTGAGGTGATCTAATAGATGAGGTCAAGGTGAGTTGGTAAGGTGATATCCTCAGCGAGCTTAAGGTAAGGTGGCAAGGTGAGTTGATAGGTGAGTTCCCATGTGAGTTTTTATGTGAGTTATCAAGTGACTTGCCATGTGAGTTTCCAGGTGAGCTGTTAGGTAGGCTACCATGTGAGTTTTATTGTGATTTGCTTTATGATCTCCAGGGAAATCTCAAGTCAAGCTACTTGGTGAGCTTAAGGTGAGCTGGCAAGGTGAGCTATCAAGTGAACTCCCAGGTGAGTTTCTAGGAGAGCTCAAGTCGAGCTACTCGATGAGCCCCTAGGTGACCTGTTGCTGAGGTCCTAACCAAGATCCTAGGTGAGCTTCTTGGTGAGCTCCCAGACAAGCTCAAAGGTGAGCATCTTGGAAATATCTGAGGTGAGATTACATGTGAGCTACCAAATGAGCTCAAGGTGAGTTGGAAAGGTGAGCTCAAGGTGAGTTGGCAAGGTGAGCTCAAGGCAAGTTGGCAAGGCAAGCTATCAGGTGAGCTCCCAGGTGAGTTATTAGGTGAGTTACTCGATGAGCTCCTAAGAGAGCTCAACTTGAGCTGATTGGTGAGCTCCCAGTAGAGGTCCCATGTGAGCTACTTAGTGATATGTTCGGTGAGCTACTTAGCGATCTATTCGGTGATCTCCCAAGTGAGTTACTAGGTGAGCTCTTGAGCAAGCTAGTTGGAAAGCTCCCAGGTGAGGTATCCTACGAGCTACTCGATGAGCTCACAAGTGAGATCAAGTCAACCTAGTCAGTGAGCTCCTAGGTTAGATGTTAGGTGAGATCCCAGTTGAGGTCCCCTATGACCTACCCGGCAAGCTCACAAGTGAGCTCAAGTCAACCTACTCAGTGAGCTACTTAGTGAGCTCCTAGGTGAGCTGTTAGGCAAGCTCCAAAGTGAGCTGTTAGTCAAGTTCCCAAGTGATCTACTTGGAAAGCTACTTGATGAAATCTAATAGTGGAGCTAATAGGGTATCTCCCATGTGAGTTGGCAAGACAAGCTACCAGGTGAGCTCTCAGGTGAGTTTTTATGGCAAGATCAAGTCGACCTGGTCAACGAGCTCCTGGGTGAGCTACTTACCAAGATCCCAGCTAAGCTCCTAGCTGAGATGCTTGGTGATATCCTAGGTGATATCAATGGTGAGCTAGTTGGTAAGGTGAGCTCAAGGTGAGTTGGTAAAGTGAGTTATTAGGTGATCTCCTAGGTAAGTTCCCAGGTGAGTTACTTGACTAGCTCCCTGGCGAGCTCAACTCGAGCTGATCAATGAGCTCCCAAAAGATCTCCCAGGTGAGCTAATATGCAAGTTCCCAAGTGAGATACTTTGTGAGTTCCTAGGTGATGTCCCCAGCGAGCTACTCGATGAGCTCACAAGTGAGATCAAGTCAACCTACTCGGTGAGCTCCTATGTAAGCTGTTAGGTGAGATATCATGTGAGTTGTTAGGCAAGCTCCTAGGTGAGCTACTTGGTGAGCTACTTGATAAACTCTAATGTGAGATACCTTCCAAGCTCAAGGTGAGTTGGTAAGGTGAGCTCCTTGGTGACCTTAAGGTGAGTTGATAGGCGAGCTCCCATGTGAGTTGGCAAGGTGAGCTATCATGCAAGATTCCATGCAAGTTTTTGGGTGAGTTGCTTGACGAGCTCCCAAGAGAGCTCAAGTTGAGCTACTTGGAGAGCTCCTGTGTGAGCTCAAAATGAGATAACAAGGTGAGATGTAAGGTGAGTTCCCAGGTGAGTTTCTGGGAAAGCTCAATTCGAGCTGCTCGAAGAGCTCCTAAGTGAACTACTTTTTGAGCTCCTAGTCGAGCTCCTAGGTGACTTTCTCAGCAAGATCCCAGGAAAGCTCAAAGGCAAGCTTGTAAGTACTCTCTTAAGTGAGCTTACATGCGAGCTACCATATGAGCTCTAGGTGAGTTGGAAAGGTGAGCTCAAGGTGAGTTGGCAAGGTGAGCTGTCAGATGAGCTCCCAAGTGCGTTCTTTTGGTTGGATATTTTGTCAAGATGAAATATGAATTTCAAACATAGTACATGGGATTGAATCCCTCCTCAAAGACTGGTGAGGTTACCTATTTATTACTAATCTAAAACAAAATATAAATAATGAGTACAATATTCACACTATTCTAACCAATGGGGTCAAGATAGAATCTTGAAAGCCACATCCACAATAATAAAAAATATGCTTCTTTGGAAGTAAAATGGATTGGAAAGGACACGTAAAAAAAAGGAAATAACGGGAATTTACTTTATTTAGAGCAAACACAGATCACGAAATAATAATACGAGTTCTAGATAACAGGTGTAATGTAATGTTTGAAACAATTTAAAATGATTGAGAACACTAAACCAAGAACAACTTAAGATCTTGAACATAAGAGCAATATCTTAAGAGAGATGAATCTCATAACACAAAGTTTGCAAAAATGACATCGATTCCTATTCTTTGAAAGATTAAAAGAAAATACAAAGTTATTCTTCTACACAAAGGTTCTCAAAATTCTTAAAATCTCAACCCTTTGGAATGCATAAGCATCCCTTATTTATAATAAAAAGTGTAGAAAGAAAATAGGATAAATCCTAGAAAATAGTCTTTTAACTAGAGTCCTATTTTGCTTAACTCTCACACAGGAGATCAAGTCAAAATTTACTTCCTATGTGACAAAACAGAAATGAAAAAGACATGTAAATTTCAAGATTGAAATGACATGTTGCATTGTGAATTATTTTGAATCGTCATCTTCCTCTTCTTCATCTTTCTTTCCTTCCAACAAATCCTATTTGTTGCAAAATTCTTGGAATTTCTATATTATACCTTGCATCTCATTCTCATCAAGGCGTGGTGGAATGATCACTCAAGACTTCACACGTTTCATGAGTGTCACTCGGTATTACTAGGAAGATTTTTCAACCTTTTATTAAGTTTTCTCAGGGCCTCTAAATTATGTTCAATCTTTACAAACCTGTCAATGATTTCCATGCCAAATCCATGAGTTGGTTTATGTTGAATTGATTCTTGGATTTGTTTGAAAAGATCATCAACTGGTAGGATACCCGAATCTCCACTCAACACTTTTGCAAAAATTTTCATCAGTTCTTCTTCCAAGCTCACTCTTGCCATCAATCAACCGATCTCTTGATTCTCTCAATTTACCACAAGATTCATTGAGAATCTTTATTCTAAATCTGATGGCCTTGGTCAGTTACAAATGCTTATCTGCATGTGCGATGACGCCCTCTTCAACCAAGATGAGTGATGGGATTTGCTTCAGCACCTAGAGAGATTTGAAAGTCAACTCCAGGTGTTCGATCTCTTGAGAGAAATCATCATCCATATTTTCCCCATCACTCTGTATATCCTCCAAAGATTGATAGACTTCTACAGTGTCTTGGATTACTTGTTTCCCCTGTAGGAGTAGCCTTTGGGTCCATTCATTGACCACTCTCCCTTTTTCATTAATATTCTCAATTATGGGTACTGATGAGAAATAGAACCTGACAGGAATAGAGGAAGATGGTATGGATTCAAGGGGTTTTGATAGCTCAAGTAATACTTCTATCAACTGCTCCACCTTTTCTTTAAGCTCATCCCTGGTGTCCTTTGTTTCCTTCAATTTCTGACATAACACGTTCATAGAATCTCATGCATCTTGTTTTTCTCCTTCTGCTATCACCTCTCCCAAAGAAACCCTAGTTATCTGATAATCAAAGGCCACTATGTCCTCTTTGGTCTTTTCTATTATGGGAGTGGCTATCTCTGCAAACTTATGTCCCGAAGCATCCACTAAAACCCTCGAAACTGTTTTGGTTTTTTTAGATGACTTAGCAGTAGGAGCCTTGAGTGCACTAAAATCAAAGGCTAGTATGGGTATAACAACCTTCCTTTTCCTTGGATATTTCTCAAGTAGCCATTGAGGCATACCAAAAGGAGTAGTCACCATTGTAGAAGTTGGTATCATACTTTCAAGTGGAGTAGGATTCACTGGTGGAGTGGGAATAGTTATCAGTGTGGTAGTAGATTCAGTGAAAAGAGGCATAGGAGGGGGCATATCTGTAGTTTCTTTGGTCCCATTAGAGATTTTTGAGATTCTGGAGAAAATGCTGGCCATGACCGATGAAGTGGATGGGGAAAGAGAAAGTAGAAGTTGTTGTGAAGTAGTAAGCGTAGATCCTAATGCAAAAGCCTGGGATGCGAGAGATAAAGTTACTTTTGTTGGGTAGTCAGCAAATGGTGAAATTAGGTGCTGAATCACCTCTCCTTCCAAAGAAATTTATCCTATTTCTAGTGGTGTTGGTGATTCTAGCACATTCACCATTTCAACTGGAGTAACAGTTGAAGGGGTTTCTTCTTCTCTTCTCTTCTTGACAAATTTGACCTTTATAGATCCCTTGCAAGAGCTTTTGTCCTTTTCCTTTTTGGAGGGTGCCACCTCTAAAGCAACCAAATTTGAAAAGCTATATTCTTTGAAACTCATTTCCTAAGAGGTGAGCCATGCCTTGGTACAGGTGAGAATTGGGGTCGATCTATCTTTAATAAAGGCTTTTTCACCGATAGACAAATAAATAGGTGGGAAAACATATTGATCTTCATTCAATACATCATAGGAAGGATCCAGAACACTTTCTTTATCACCAGTACCTTCTGGTATCTCAATGAGCTAGAGTATTTGAATCTCTGCAAGTGTTAACCTGCTATGATATTTTCTTTAGACAACAACTTCATCACGTAAATCTATCTAGATTCTTCTATGCTTGGTACATTGGGGTGCAGAGTTCCATATGACTTAAGAAATCCTCAAAATTCAAACCCATATCTAGGATTCATGTGCTTTTTAAAATTATCTTGAAGCTCATGTACAATGTTCTTGGCTTTCACCACTGTTGAATAAGTATACCTTCCAATAGAAATTGGGAAGGATGCAACGGCCTTGTGTTTACTCTGTTGGAATTTGTGAAAATCCAACAATTTCCTGACCAACTCCATGAATATTATTTTGTCTCCTAGATATCTGGGAAAATGGAAAGGATCACCCCAGGTACATGACCACTCAGAGGTATGTGAATTTATTGAATTACAAGAAGACGCAACCCCATTTTGAAACTTCAGCCCATGCCTCATCAAAGACTCTTGTTTTCCTCAATTTGGGATTTAACCTACAGATGTTCTCATAAAAGAAGGAATCATTTACCCTTTTGAATTGGTCTTCAGACCCTTTTCCTGTTCACTGAGGAAAATACTGATAAATATGTTCCACTGTCTTGTTCCCCTTTGTGTTTAATCTAGGATAATTCCTCATGTCATCCGCTGCATAGGTGACATACGAGGACATATAAAACTTCCCAGTAGACAAGAATGTTGTCATCTGAGAATCTGTCTCATTACTGATAAGGGTACCCTAATCAATCCCCTATTGATTCTTCTTAATGATGATCATAAATTGGTACATCCATCCTTGGAAAACATTTGATTCTGGGAAACCAAAAACCTGACTCAACAGAGTAATGATATCATTGATTTCCTGAATGAAATCACTTCTAGGAATAAGTCTTTGGAACCTGGAAACAAATGGCTTGGCTTTGATTAGGAACTTATTATTCACATTTTTGATACAATCCCCCTGATCATTTTAGCAATATTTTTGGGCTGACTTGAGATCTACATCTCCATACTCCTCAAAGTTAGGTAGCTTGAGAAGTTCATCGAAGTAACCTTTGTCTAACTTGATTACGAACTCTCCCACCTGATTTTTCATAGAACGAGAAGGAGAGTTATAATTTGAAGCACAAGATAAGATGAAATTGGGGCACTAAGTGGACATGGGGAAACTTGCAGCAAGAGGTAGACCACTACCAACTATTGAATACATCCATGGGGTTTGGGAAGAACTCTTGACTCTATTCAAAAAATCTTCCATATCTATGTTTCTGAGTTTTGTATCCCAGATGTTGTAATTACAATCAATGTAGGAAGGAAAATCCACCTTCCTAAATTTGTGTTTCACCCTTCTAGATTTTCCTGTTTTATCCTGTGATGAATCAGGATCCGACATGAGGAATTTCAAAGGATGAATGAACTGATTGCTTCTGATTTTTAGACACCTCAGGTTTGAGAAACTACTCAGAAATCTCAAAGGCCCAAAACACTACTGAGAGTATCAAATATCAATGGGTGTTGAACACTTGGAAATTCCTGACAATCATTTGAACCTATAGGAAGGTATGAGATGTACACCACTCTGGAAAGCCCACAATACTGAAGATGTCAGAAGGTTCAGAAAACCCACACTTTTGTTAGATGCCAGGAATATTTTAAATCCTGCTATATTTGGAGGATGCCGGAAGGTTTGAATTGTCTGAAACCTTAGAGGATGCTAGAAATGTCAGGATGTCTGACACCTTAGATTTCTTGAAACACTGCGGGTTTTGGAAACTACAAAACACCCTGCGAAGCCTGAAAAGAGGGAATAGGGTTGTTGTTAGGTAAAAACATGTGAATTCCTCTCCATTGTTATGAATATTTGATACATTATTCTATTATCATAACAATGGCATATTCTAAGGAATAAAACTAAGCTTTTCAAGGGGGAACCCTAAAACACAAACCTGATTGGAAAACAACCCAAAAAAAGGAAAAAGTAAACAAAAACCAAAAACCCTAACAAAAAGGAAGAGGTATTTTTAGGAATATCATCACACAATCCTTCCACAAACTTCAAAAACAAAGAACAAAGGGAAATACCTTCAATCATATAAAAAATGATAAAAAATGAGCAACACAATCGAGTACGAAGGTGAGTCAGGTTTCAGGGTTGAAGACGCATGCATAAAAATCCACGAGATAAACAAGTACATCTGGTAAAAATGATGTGGAAATCTAAGTATTTATAAGAAATTTTACATTTAATACACGTCAGTTGACACGTGTGTCAAATACCTTACAACTCAATATTAATGCCATGTCAGCATGCTTGGGATATCCAGAAACTTGACACAAAGGATTTCATATTAATTTAGGTTTCAGGTTGTGGGAAACAAGTGACATGAAGCATGATGCTTGATGGTTTTGAAAACCTGATACAAAAAAGTGAATCAGGTTTCAAGAATTAGAAGACATGCAACATAAAACATGTTTTGATGAGGGCATGTTCCGATGCTCTGTAGACCCAAAAAACCTAAAATGAAAGAGCAAATCGAGCTTCAGGAATCAGAAGACATGCAAGATGAAGCATGTTTTGACAAAGTCATGTTCCGATGCTCTCTAGACCCAAAAACCTGAAATACTTACTTGATGCAGGTTTCAAGTTTCGGGGAACATATAACATGAAGCATCTAAAAACTCTTGTTGTCTTGCTCTATAAACCTGAAAACCTGATTATCTCTTTGAAAGGGCATTCTTAGGAAACCAACTCAAAAATTTCTTAGGGTTATCACTAAATTTTTGTGTAAACAAAAAAATGAGATAACAACTGGCTCTAGTTGGGGACTTTTTTTATGATATCAAAGGAAGAGAACTCAAAATCTCTAGATTTATCCATAGGTCTGTGGAGTCAGAATAGAAGAAAAATGAAAACAAAACAAAGAAACGAAGAAGACTAAAAGAAAACACAAGACAAAAAAATAAAGTATGTACAATGTAAAAGAACATCTTGCATTAATGATGGAACAAATTTATATATTGGCCATTGAAAGGAAAGGGGAGTGAGTCTCCATCAAGATATGATAGATAGAAACTATTTTCACCATTCCGCTAATGAAACTTAAAAGGTCCTTTCCACAAAGAATCAAAATTTCCATGAATTCCTTTCTACTCCCTTCTCTTATCCCAAAGCAATACCAGATCTCCAATTTGGAAATCATGTTGCCTTGATTTCTTATCAAAAAATTTATTTACTTTGCTCTGATGATCCATAATGTGATCAACCACCTTGCTTCATTCCTCTTCTAGCCTAGCTAGGTACATAACCCTTTTCTCAATAGAATCTTGAAAAGTCACATCTTTGACTTCTTTGGCCAACTGTAAGGCTGACAACTCTACTGAGATAGGGATCTCAATATCAATCCCATATAGTACTTAGAAAGGGGAAATACCTATAGCTCACTAGGGTAATCCAATCTTCCCACAATGCATCATATAATGCTTTGTGCCATGTCCTCTGGTTTTCATCTACTAGCTTTCTAATTATGGTAACCAGGTTCTTGTTATTGGACTCAACTTACCCATTTCCTTGGGGATAATAATTAGATGATTGAGCTAGGGTGATGTCGAATCCATAGGAAAATTTTGTCAACTCATGCAATGAGAAATTGGAGGCATTATCAGCCACAATCTTGTGAGGCACACCAAATCTGACAATTATATTTTCTTTAAGGAATTTACACACGGATTATGAGGTTGCTTTCTTGATTAGTGAAGCTTCCACCCACTTGGTAAAATAGTCTGTAGTAGTAAGCATGTAATTATGTTTGGCACTAGAATTAGGATTCAACATTCTAATGAAATCAATTCCCCACTGGCGAAAAGGTTCTTCAATCACTACAGGTTTCAAGGGAAGAGCTGCTAGCTTAGGGCAGGCAATGAAATGTTAACAAGCTTCACACTTGGATACCCATTCTATTAAATCTCGAAAGAGAGTGGGCCAATAGTACCTGGCCCATAATATCTTATACATTATTACAGAGGATGAGAAATGTCCTCTGCATGCTAGACTATGGAAGGACTCTACTGCTGTGACTTATCAACACAATGCAGGAATATACCATCAATACCTTTCTTATATATCCCATTATCCCATAGGATGTATCTTGCAGATCTTAACTTAACCATGCTCTTATCCTTTTGGCTTAAATTCGGGGGAATTCACCATAAGTTAGAAAGAAAGTGATGTTTGTGTACCATTCATCAAAAGTGCTCATGAAAAGCACCATGGGTAACACTGAAAAAGTATCTTCCATCCTTTCGGATTCTATTTCAACATTATTTTTTACGATCAATTGGCATAGGTCCCTTCCTCATACTAACTTGGTAGGTCTAATTTCTAAGTCATACTCCTAAAATTTAGCTATCCAATTACCTCGTTGACTCCCTAGCTCTTGCTGAGTCAAAATGGATTTAACGGTGGTGTCAAGAATAAGGACGAGGGTATGAGAGTTCAGCACATAGTACCTGAAATGTTTCACCACTCGTACCACAACATAAGCATGCTTTTCAATCTATGACATTTACAGTTCATGTTCCTTTAGTGGGTAGCTCATGAAAGTGACGGGAGCTTCAATGCCCTCTCCATTCTCCTGCATCAGGATAGCTGACACTGTGTGTGTGGAGGTGTAGCTATACATGATGAAATCTTTTTTGAAATTTAGACATACTAGAATAGGAGTACACACAATTTCCCTTTTGACTTCATCAAATGCAAGCTTCCCTTCTCTACTCCATCAAAATGGAAATTTTCCTTTCATCATCCCAAGGATATCCTTGGTTTTATCAGCGAAATCAGGTACGAACCTTCTTATGAAATTGACCTTTCCAAAGAAGGAATGAACTCCAGTATTACTTATGGGTAGGGTAAGGTTCTAAATGGCTTTAACCCTCTCTGGGTCAATCTTGGTTCCTTCTCTAGTCAAAATATGACCCAACAACTTTCCTTCAGTCATTCTAAACATGGACTTCTTAGGATTTAATGAAATCCTGTGATGCCTGCATCTCAAGAGTACTTGTTCTAAATGATCATAATGATCACTCCATTTTTTAGAGAAAATGGTCAAGTCATCAAAATATACCACTATGACTTTTCCCATCAGGTATCTGAATGCCAAGTCCATAGCTCTTTGAAAGGTGGCTCCAGTGTTGATCAAGCTGAAAGGCATCCTCCTGTAAGCAAAGGTCTCCCATGGGGTTGTGAAGGTCATCTTGTGTTGATCCTCTGCAGCTACCTTGACTTGCTTATATCCTGAAAATATATTGAGCATGGATAGCATTTTTTATCTAGTAATGGTCTGTAACACCTAATCCATGATAGGTAAGGGATAGTTGTCTTTTAACGAAGACTGATTCAAGTTCTGAAAATCAACACAAATCTAGATTTTTCCATTCTTCTTCCTGACAGGGAAGATGTTAGCAACCTAGGTGGAATGATGGATTGGAAAAATAATTCTGGCATCTAACATTTTCTAAATTTCTACAAGGATAGTCCCTGAGATCTTTGGATTGTAATGTCTTTGCTTCTACCTGTAGGGTTTTATATTAGGCTTCAAGGGAATATTGTGTTGTACATCTTTGGGCTTGAAGGATTTTAAATCTGCATAAAACCCAGGCTAAGACAACCATGTATCTCCTCAGGAGTGAAGGGAATTTCATTTTCTCCTTAGGGGAACAACATTTCCCAATATTCACAATCTGAGGTTGATCAGATGAACCTAGATTGACTTGATCTACTTCTGAGGAAGAAGCTCCTTTTGTTTGTCTTTTATTTTGAATGAAACTGTCATGCTTGTCAAATAAACCTTCTAGAGAAACCAGCCCTTTGGGAATCTTTTTGCCTTTAAGTTGAATAAAATCACCATCAATCCCTTAATATGGATCTGAAATAGATTCACAGAAAGCGGATTCTGAACCTTCAAAGTATAACTCACTAAAATTGTCAGTTTTTTCTAGAAAAGACAACACCTATTGATCATCGTTGAACACTTGCGAATGAGCCACATTATTTGGAATTATGGGACGATACACAATCTCAATGGTGTATGTATCTTGTTTGAATTGGGGATGAGGGAGAAGGGAGGGATGCAGACACAGCTAAAGAATTATACTTGTTATAATCTCTCAAAACTAATTTGATGGAGAATGTGTCAAAGCATTCTATATTATCCCAAAATTTGTTCCTGTAATGTCTTAGGTGATCATTTTTCACTTGATAGATTCCTTTGACCTGGTTGATAATCAGCTCTGCATCTCCTTGAACTTTGAGATTTCGAATTCCCTTTTGTCTAGCCATTTCTAATCCTAATAACAAAGCTTCATATTCAGCCATGTTATTAGTATTATCGAATTAAAACTTGAAGGCAGAGGGAAAGATCTCAGAATCAAGAGATATAAGAACTACACCAGTGCCTGATTCAGTGGTTAAATAACTACCATCAAATTTGAGGCTCAAAATAGCATTAAAATCTTCTTCCTTGACATCTACAGATGTTACCTCTGATGTCATGAAGTAATTTCCAAAACTAGTGTTTTCGAAACGGATTTGAACCTTAGGGTCATCTGATTTAGTTACCAAATACTTTTCCTGAGGCTTAGGATGGAGAACATGATAAACCCCATTGACTGGAATTTTGGCCTTAGTGAAATCCATATTAATCTCTCCTCTGATGTCTTTTCAAAAACCTCTACCCAAGAGGATACCATAAGCTGCAAGAATGTCAGCAACTAGAATGGTCATTTTCACTCTCTTCTCTAGGAAGACAATGAATGCAAACTGTGTATCCTTGATTTGACCAATCAAGGGAACTTGCTTTGTTTCCATGGAGTAACACCATCCATATGACTTATTCAAAGTAATCCCAAGGGCATGGGCTACTTTTGCAGGCATAACATTGTCAGAGGCTCCTGAGTCAATGATGTAATTGCTGAGTTTAAACCCATTTATAAGCAAAGACAAATAAAATGGTTCAATCTTTCCTGAAGAAGAAGTAGAGGTCAGGTTTTTCTAAGGCGGGGATTAAGTAGGATTTGGAAAAAGACATTTTGAAGGTGGGGGAACAACAACTTTACTTCTAATGAATTTGGAAAAAATTTCAAACTATTCAGGATTTGACTGAAGCTATTCTACTTCTGACATTTGGATCTTGGTTATTTTTGCATGGTCAATAATATCAAAATCAGTATAATAAGGAGTGATAATGGGTTCTATTCTAATCACATGAGCTTAAGCTAAGGTACTAATCTTCGGAGAAAGAGAATGAGGGGAAGTTATTACCTTTTTGGTGACTTCTCTTTCCGTTTGTGATGAGATAGGGGTACCTCTCTTAACTATGGCTATGGGAGATTCCTTGTTCTTCTCCTTAGGGCTTTCAAGAGTTCTTCTTAGATTCTGAGATTGTGATCAAGTGAAGACAACAAATTACTAACCATTCAGTGCACATTCATCTTCCTCGTATTCCAAATACCCAATGCTGGAGTCACCAGTTGAATCATCATAAGACTCATTGATGTATCTTGAAGCTTCAAAAGCTTCAGAGGAATCCTATTCTTCTGGTTCTTCTTATTATTTGACTATCTCTACTATTATGTTAACAAGGGGGGCTTTGATCACTAGCCTCGGATGAGAAGGAGTTAACCGCAGCCCGTCTCTTACAGGCGTACCATTGGTGTTATGGAAATTCTGTCTGGGGATATCCTAATATGGAACATTTCTCACCTATTAGGACATTTTATTTTTCAAAGAAATCAAATCATTAGCCATCTTTTGATTGATAGGGTCAGTGTTACCTTGAGAGGAACCTTGATTTTTAGGATTGGGTGTGTCTTTCCTGATTCTCCTTGCTAGAATGAGATCATCCTCTATTTCAATAGTCATTTCCTGAGTGATAGCCAAATCAGGGATAGCTGACCATCTTAATAAGAAGCTCACATTAGGGGGCTGAGCATTAATGAAGAAGCATTTTTGATTTTCTAGAGTAGGTACAGCTAGTTCTAGAATCTTTCTAATCAGCTTGTTGAACTTTGCCACGAAGTCCCACATGGGTTCATGAGATTCCTTTTTCATATGGGTAAGTTTTGCTAACAAAGCATGAGAATCTTCAGCCGGTTTGAATCATGCATTTGAATCTGGTCCTTATGGTAGCCTAGTTTGTGATGCATACATTTGGAAGGTGGTAAAACCACTTGGTTGTTGCACTGTGTAATGTTTCAATGAAGAGTTGAATAGAGACATCTTCGTGAGCTATAACAAGGACACCACATGCTACAAAGAAAGATGCAATGTGTTCATCAGGATGATTCTTCCCATCACCATTGAACTTGGGAATGTTCTTATGTGATCCATGTGATAACTCATGCAATGGTGGATTTAAATAAAGAGGACTAATGGCTGCACCCCAGGGCACAGGTTGTGTTTTCATCCTTCTAAAAATATTGCATATAGGTATCTAAGTGTCAGATAAGAATAATGCATGAAAAGATGTGGAAATTTATCATTCTACAAGGATCTAGTTTCTGCAAATAGGTGAAGAACTTCTGGTTCCGTTAGAAATAATGCTATTGGGGGAAATACTAAAATTATGTTGTTACAGAAAATCAAAGAGTGGATCAATTTCACCCTGGGCTTGGTAGGACCAAGTGAAGATCTTTCCATCCAGCTTGAACCGAAAAAGAGATCTTGTTAAAATAAGGCAAATACGGAGTCACCAGACACCAAGAGGATAAGCTTTATACTATTAATCCATATTTCCCCGGTGGTGTCACCAAAAATTGTTGGTTTGATATTTTGTCAATATGAAATATGATATTTAACCATAGTACATGGGATTGAATCCCTCCTCAAAGATAGGTGAGGCTGCCTATTTATTACTAATCTAAAAACACAATATAAATAATGTGTACAATATTCACACTATTCTAACCATTGGAGTCAAGATAGAATCCTGAAAGCCACATCCACAATAATAAGAAATATTTTACTTTGGAAGTAAAATGGATTAGAAAGGATGCATCACGAAAAGGAAATAACATGAACATACTTTCCTTTGATCAAAGATAGATCACAAAATAATCATATGAGTTCTAGATAACAGATGAAATGTAATGTTTGAAACAATTTAAAATGATTTAGAACACTAAACCAAGAATAACTAAAGATCCTGAACATAAGAGTAATATCTTAAGAGAGATGAATCTCACAACACAAAGTTTTCAAAAATGACATCAATTCCTGTTCTTTGAATGATTGAAAGAAAATACAAATTTCTTCTTCTACACAAAGGTTCTCAAAATTCTTAAAATATCAACCCTTTGGAATGCATAAGCATCCCTTATTTATAATAAAAAGGGTAGAGAGAAAATAGGATAAATCTAGAAAATAGTCTTTTAACTAGAGTCCTATTTCACTTGACTCTCATGCAGGAGATCAAGTCAAAATTTACTTCCTATGTGAAGAAAAAAAAATGAAAAAGACATGTCAATTTTAAGATTGAAATGACATGTTACATTTTGACTTAGTCTGAATCATTGTCTTCCTCTTCTTCATATTTCACTCCTTCCAACAAAGCCTATTTGTTCTGAAATTATTGGAATTTCTAGATTATACCTTGAATCTCATTCTCATCAGGTGTGGTGGAATGATCACTCAAGACTTCACATGTTTCATGAGTGTCACTAGCATTCTCGGGGAGCTTTCTCAACCTTTTGTTAAGTTTTCTCAGGGCCTCCAAAGTATGTTCAATCTTGACAAACATGTCAATGATTTCCATGCCAAATCTGTGAGTTGGTTCATGCTGAATTGATTCTTGGATTTGTTTAAAAAGATCATCAACTGGTAGGATACCTAAATCTCCACCCAACACTTTTGCACAAATTTTCATCAGTTCTTCTTCCAGGTCACTCTTGCCATCAATCAACTCACATCTTGATTCTCTCAATTTTTTGCAAGCTTCATTGAGAATCTTTATTCTGAATCTGATGGCCTTGGTTAGCTAGGAATGCTTATCCACATGTGGGACGACACCCTTTTTCACCAAGATGCGAGATGGGATTTTCTTCAGCACCTGGAGAGCTTCAAAATTCAACTCCAGGTGTTTGATCTCTTGAGAGAAACCATCATCCATATTTTCCCCATTGCTCTATATATTCTCCAAAGATTGATAGACTTCTACAGTGTCTTGGATTACTTCTTTCCCCTATAGGAGCAGCCTTTGGGTCCATTCATCGACCACTCTCCCTTTTTCATTAATCTTCTCAATTATGGGTACTGATGAGAAATCGAACACGACAAGAATAAAGGAATATGGTATAGATTCAAGGGGTTTTGAGATCTTAAGTAATACTTCCATCAACTACTCCACCTTTTCTTTAAGCTCATCCCTACTGTCCTTTGTTTCCTTCAATTTCTGACATAGCACGTTCATAGCATCTCATGAATCTTGTTGTGCTCCTTTTATCATCACCTCTCCTAGAGTAATCCTAGTTATCTGATAATCAAAGTCCACTATATCCTCTTTGGTCTTTTACATCATGGGAGTGGCTATCTCTACGAACTTATGTCCTAAAGCATCCACTAAAACCCTCGAAACTGTTTTGGGTTTTTTGGCTGACTTAGTAGTAGGAGCCTTGAGTGCACTAAAATCAAAGGCTGGTATGGGTACAACCACCTTCCTTTTCCTTATATTTTCCTCAAGTAGCCATTGAGGCATAGTAGAAGGAGTAGTCACCATTGTAGAAGTTGGTATCATACTTTCACTTGGAGTGGGATTCACTGGTGGGGTGGGATTCACTGGTGGAGTGGGAAAATTTATCAGTGTGGTAGTAGATTTGGTGAAAAGAGGCATAGGAGGGGGAATATCTATAGTTGCTTTGGTCCCAGTAGAGAGGGGTGAGAGTCTGGAGAAAATGTTGGCCATGACCGATGAAGTGGATGGAGAAAGAGGAGGTAAAAGTGGTTGGGAAGTTAGAAGTACAGATCTTGATGCCAAAGCCTAGGATGCAAGAGATAAAGTTACTTCTATTAGGTAGTCAGCAAATGGTGCAATTAGGGTCTGACTCACTTCTCCTTCCAAAGAAATTTGTCCTATTTCTAGTGGTGTTGGTGATTCTGGCACGTTCACCATTTCAACTAGAGTAGTAGTTGAAGGGGTTTCTTCTTCTCTTCTCTTCTTGAAAAATTTGACCTCTATAGGTCCCTTGGAAGAGCTTTTGTCCTTTTCCTTTTTGGAGGGCCCCACCTCTAAAGCAACCAACTTTGAAAAAGTATCTTCTTTGAAACTAATCCCCTAAGAGGTGAGCCATGCCTTGGTGCATGTGAGAATTAGGGCTGATCTATCTGTAATAGAGGCTTTTTCACTGATAGACCAATCAATAGGTGGGAAACATTTTGATCTTCATTCAATCCATCTTAGGAAGGATCTAGGACACTTTCATTATCACCAGTACCCTCTAGTATGTAAACAAGATTGAGTGTCTGAATCTCTACAAGTGTCAACCTGCTATGATATTTTCTTGGGACAGCAACTTCATCACGTAAATCAATCCAGATGTCTTCTATGCTTGGTAAATGCATGTGCAGAGTTCCGTATGACTTAAGAACTCCTCGAAAGTCAAACCCATCTCTGGGCTTCATGTGCTTTTTCAACTTATCTTGAAGCTCATGTACAACGTTCTTGGCTTTCACCACCATTGAACAAGTATACCTTCCAATAGAAATTGGGAAGGATAAAACGGCCTTGTGTTTACTCTGTTGGAATTTTTGAAAATCCAACAATTTCCTGACCAACTTCATCAAGATTATTTATTCTCCTAGATATCTAGGAAAATGGAAAGGATCACCAAGGTACATGACCACTCAGAGGTATGTGAATTTCTTGAATTACAAGAAGACGCAACCCCATTTTGAAACTTCAGCCCATGCCTCATCTGAGACTCTTGTTTTCCTCAGTTCAGGGTTTAACCTGTAGATGTTCTCATAAAAGAAGGCATCATTTACCCTTCTGAATTGGTCTTCGGACCCTTTTCTTGTTAATTAAGGAAAATATTGATAAATATGTTCCACTTTCTTGTTCCCCTTTGTGTCCAATCCAGGATAATTCCTCATGCCGATCAATGCATAGGTGACATAAGAGGACATATAAAACTTCCTAGTAGACTAGACTATTGTCATCTAAGAATCTATCTTGTTGCTAGTAAGGGTACCCCAATCAATCCCCTATTGATTCTTCTTAATGATGATCATGAACTGGTACATCCATCCTTGGAAAACATTTGATTCAGGAAAACCAAAAACTTGACTCAACAGAGTAATGATATCATTGATTTACTGAATGAAATCACTTCTAGGAACAAGTCTTGAGAACCTAGTTGATTGGGAACTTCTTATTCACATGTTTGATATAATCCTCTTGATCATTGTCCCAAGATTTTTGGGTTGACTTGAGATCTATGTCTCCATACTCCTCAAAGTTAGGTAGCTCGAGAAGGTCATCGAAGTAACCTCCATCTAACTTGATTACGACCTCTCCTGCCTGATTTTTCACAGAACAAGAAGCAAAGTCATAATTTGAAGAACATGATAAGATGAACTTGGGGCACTGAGTAGACATGGGGAAACTTGCTGCAAGAGGTAGACCACTAGCAACTATTGATTTCATCCATGGGGTTTGGGAATAACTCTTGACTTTATTCCAAAAATCTTCCATATCTATGTTTCCAAGTTCTATATCCCAGATGTCATAATTACAATAAATGTAGGAAGGAGACTCCACCTTCCTAAATTTGTACTTCAGCCTTCCTAATTTTCCCGTCTTATCCTATGATGAACCAGGATCTGACATGAGGAATTTCAAAGGAGGAATGAACTGATTGCTTTTGATATTTAGACACCTCATATTTGAGGACCTGCTCAGCAATCTCAGAGGCCCAAAACACTATAGAGAGTATCAAATATTAGTGGGTGTCGAACACTTGGAAATTCCTGATAATCAGTTGAACATGTCAGAAGGTATGAGATGTACGCCACTCTGGAAAGCTCGTAATACTAAAGATGTCAGAAGGTTCAGAAAATCCGTACTTTTGTTAGATGCCGCGAAGATCAGAAATCCTACTATATTTGGAGGATGTCAGAAGGTTTGAAGTGTCTGACACCTTAGAGGATGCCAAAAATGTCGAGATGTCTGACACCTTAGATTTTTCGAAAAACTGTAGGTTTTGGAAAGTGCAAAACACCCTGCAAAGCATGAAAAGAGGGAATCGGGTTGTTGTTAGGTAAAAACATGCAAATTCCTCTCCATTGTTATGAATATTTAATACATTATTCTATTATCATAACAACAACATATTCCAAGGAATAAAACTAAGCTTTTCAAGGGGGAACCCTAAAACAACAACTTGATTATAAAACAACCTAAAAAAAGGAAAAAATAAACAAAAACCAAAAACCCTAACAAAAAGGAAGAGGGATTTTTAGGAAGATCATCACACAATCCTTCTAAAAACTTCACAAAAAAATAAAAAAGGGAAATACCTTCAATCAGATCACAAAATGATCAAAAAAAAGCAATGTAATTGAGCACGAAGGTGAGTCAGGTTTTGGGGTCGAAGACGCATGCACAAAAATCCACGAGGTAAAAAAGTACATCTGGTAAAAATGACATGGAAATATGAGTATTTATAAGAAATTTCACATTTAATACACTTCAGTTGACACGTGTGTTAACTACCCAACAACTTGGCATTAATGCCAGTCAGCATACTTGGGATATCTGGAAACCTGACACAAATTATTTTGTATTAATTCAAGTTTCGGGTTGCGGGAAACAAACAACATGAAGCATGATGCTGATGTTTCTAAACAACTAATGCAAAGGAGTGAATCAGGTTTCAGGGATTGGAAGACATGTGACATAATACATGTTTTAACGAGGGCATGTTTTGATGCTTTGTAGACCTGAAAACCTGAAACAAAGGAGTAAATTAGGCTTCGGGAATCAAAAGACATGCGACATGAAGCATGTTTTGATGAAGGCATGTTCTGATGCTCAGTAGACCCAAAAACCTGAAAGACTTACTTGATGCGGGTTTTGGGTTTCGTGGAACATACAACATGAAGCATCCAAAACTCATGTTTTCTTGCTCTGTAAACTTGGAAACCTGATTATCTCTTTGAAAGGGAATTCTTAGGAAACCAGCTCAAAAATTTCTTAGGGTTATCACTAAATTTTGGTGTAAACACAAAAATGAGATAACAAGTTCCTAGGTGAGTTACTCGACAAGCTCCTGGGTAAGCTCAACTCAAGTTGATCAGTAGGCTCCCAGAAGAGCTCCCAGGTGAGCTACTTGGTGAGCTATTCAGCAAGCTCCTATGCAAGCTATTAGGTGAGCTCCAAAGTGAGCTACTTAGTGAGCTCCTAGGCAAGGTCCCCGGTGAGCTCCTCGGTGAGCTCACACGCAAGCTCAAGTCAACATACTTGGTGAGCTACTCATTTATCTCCCAGGTGAGCTCCTAGGTGAGCTGTTAGGAAAGCTATATGGTGAGCTACTCGACCAACTCTGATGTGAGCTACCAGATGAGCTCAAGGTGATTTGGAAAGGTGAACTCCTCAGTGAGCTTAAGGTGAGTTAATAGCTGAGCTCCCATGTGAGTTAGCAAGGCGAGTTGTCAAGTGAGCTCCTATGTGAGGTTTGGATTGAGATGCTTGATGAGGTCCCGGGTGAGCTCAAGTCAAGCTACTCGGTGAGCTCTTGGGTGAGCTCAAGGTGAGGTAGAAAGGTGAGCTGTCAGGTGAGCTCCCAGGTAAGTTTCTGGGTAAGCTCAAGTTGAGTTACTTAACAAAATCCTTGTTGAGCTACTTATCGAGCTCCCAGCAAACCTCCTAGGTGAGTTGTTTGGTGAGCTCACAAGAGAGCTTAAAGGTGAGCTTGTCAGTAATATCTGAGGTGAGCTTATATGTGAGCTACCAGATGAGCTCAAGGCAAGTTGGAAAGGTGAGCTCAAGGTGAGTTGGCAAGGTGAGCTCAAGGCAAGTTGCCAAGGCGAGCTATCAGGTGAGCTCCTAGGTGAGTTACTTGATGAGCTCGTAGGTAAGATCAACTTGAGCTTATCAGGAGCCCCCAGAAGAGCTTCTAAGCTAGCTACTTGGTAAGTTGTTTAGTGAGCTCCCAGGTGAGCTACTAGGTGATCTCCCAAGTGAGCTACTTGGCGAGCTCCTAGGTGAGGACCTCTATGAGCTGCTCGGTAAGCTCACAAATGAGCTCAAGTAAACCTACTTAGTAAGCTTCTCAGTGAGCTCCCAAGTGAGCTATTAGGCAAGCTCCTAAGGGAGCTATTAGGTGAGCTACTCGACAAACTCTGAGGTAAGATACCAAACAAGCTCAAGGTGAGATGGCAAGGTGAGCTCCTCAGCGAGCTCAAGTTGAGCTGACAAGGTGATCTCCCACGCGAGATGGTAAGGCAAGCTGTCTAGAGAGCTCCCATATGAGGTTTTAGGTGAACTCCTTAGTGAGCTCCCAGGTGATTTTCTTAGCAAGCTCAAGTTGAGCTGCTCGATGAGCTCCTCAGCAAGCTGTATGCTAAGGTCTCATCTAAGCTACTAGGTGAGCTTATATGCAAGCTACCAGATGAGCTCAAGGAGAGTTGGCAAGTTGAGCTCAAGGTAATTTGGAAAGGTGAGCTCAAGGTAAGTTGGCAAGGAGAGTTGTCATGTGAGCTCCCATGTGATTTAATATGCAAGTTACTCGATGACCTCCTGGGTGACCTCAACTCAAGCTGATTGGTGAGATCCCAAGTGAGCTCCTAGGTTAGCTACTTTGTGAGCTATTCCCAAGTGAGTGAGATCCCAAGTGAGCTACTAGGTGAGCTCCTAAGTGAGCTACTTAGCAAGCTACCAGGGGAGGTCCATAGTGAACTGCTCGGTGAACTCACAAGTGAGCTCAAGTCAACCTACCTGGTGAGCTATTCAATGAGCTCCCAGGTGAGCTGTTAGATGAGCTCCCTGGTGAGCTACTTTGTGAGATGCTTGACAAACTCTGAGGCGAGCTACTAGAAAATCTCAAAGTGAGCTACTTAGTGAGCTATTTGGCGAGCTCCTAGATGAGCTGCTAGGTGAGCTCCTAAGTGAGCTACTTGCCAAGCTCCCAGGAGAGGTCCCTAGCGAGCTACTCGGTGAGCTCACAAGTGAGCTCAAGTCATCTTACTCAACGAGCTCCTAGGTGAGCTACTAGGTGAGCTCCCAAGTGATCTACATGGCATACTCCCATGTGAGGTCAATGGTAAGCTACTGGGAAAGCTCACAAGTGAGCTCAAAATTGAGGTCAAGTCAACCTACTCGGTGAGCTACTCTGTGAGCTCCTAGGTGAGTTGTTAGGTGAGCTCCCAGGTGAGCTACTTGATGAACTCTGAGGTGAGCTACCAGATGAGCTTAAAGTGAGTTGGCAAGGTGAGCTCCTAATTGAGCTCAAGGTGAGCTAATAAGGTGACCTTATAGGTGATCTCCCATGTGAGTTTTTAGGTAAGTTTCTTGACGAGCTCCTATGTGAGCTGTCACATGAGCTCCCAGGTGATTTTTTTAATATCTCAACTAGAGTTGCTCGATGGGCTCCTGGGTGAGCTACTTGTTGAGGTCCCA
Organism: Taxus chinensis; assembly: GCA_019776745.2. NCBI lineage: Eukaryota > Viridiplantae > Streptophyta > Pinopsida > Cupressales > Taxaceae > Taxus > Taxus chinensis. Next base: position 898,343,957 of record CM034151.1, on the reverse strand, counting down.
GCCAAGCTCCTAGGTGAGCCACTCGATGAGCTCCCATGTGAGCTTAAAGGTGAGCTTGTTGGTAATCTCTGAGGTGAGCTTACATGCAAGGTACCAAGGTGAGCTCAAGGCGAGTTGGCAAGGTGAGCTCAAGGTGAGTTGGCAAGTTACTCAATGAGCTCTAGGTGAGTTGGCAACGTGAGCTATCAGGTGAGGTCCCAGATGAGCTCCCAAGTGAGTTACTCGATGAGCTCTCAGGTGAGATCAACTCAGCTAATAAGTGAGCTCCTAGAAGAGCTCCTAGGTGAGCTACTTGGTGAGCTATTTTGTGAGCTCCCAAGTGAGCTACTTGGTGAGATCTGAGGTGAGGTCCTTGATGATCTCACAAGCCATCTCAAGTAAACCTACTTGGTGAGCTACTTGGTGAGCTCCCAGGTGAGTTGTTAGGCAAGCTCCTAGGTGAGCTACTTAGGTGAGCTTCTAGGTGGCTACTTGGCAAGCTTCTCGATGAACTCTGAGGTGAGCTACCTAATGAGCTCAAGGTGAGCTGGCAAGGTGAGCTCCTAAGTAAGGTCATGGCAAGCTAGCAAGGTGAGCTTCCATGTGAGTTGGTAAGGTGAGCTATTAGGTGAGATCCCATGTGAGTTTTCAGGTGAGCTCCTTGATGAGCTCCTGGGTGAGCTCAAATTGAGTTACTCCCTGAGCTCCTGGGTAAGTCATCTTACTCAACGAGCTGCTCGGTGAGCTCACTAGGTGAGCTCAAAGGTGAGCTACATGTCAGTAATCCCATGTGAGGTCAATGGTAAGCTACAGTGAAAGCTCACAAGTGAGGTCAAAAGGAAAGCTTGTCAAGTCAATCTACTCGGTGAGCTGCTCGGTGAGCTCACTGGTGAGTTCAAAGGTGAGCTCCCAGGTGAGCAATCTCTGATGAACTCTACAGGTGAGCTACCAGATGAGCTCAAGGTGAGTTGGCAAGGTGAGCTCCTAGGTGATCTCCTAGGTGAGCTAATAGGTGAGTTACTCTATGAGCTCCCATGTGAGTTTTTAGGTAAGCTCAACTTGATTTGCTCCTAGGTGAGCTGTCTAGATGAGCTCCCAGGTGAATTTTTTAATATCTCAACTAGAGTTGCTCGGTGAGCTCCTAGGTGAGCTACTTGCTAGCTCCCAGCCAAGCTCCTAGGTGAGCTACTTGGTGAGCTCCCATGTGAGCTTAAAGGTGAGCTTGTTGGTAATCTCTGAGGTGAGCTTACATGCAGAGAGCCCACAATGAGCTCAAGGCAAGTTGGCAAGGCGAGCTCAAGGTGACTTGGCAAGGTGAGCTACTAGGTGAGTTGGCAAGGTGAGCTATCAGGTGAGGTCCCAGGTGAGCTCCCAAGTGAGTTACTCGATGAGCTCTCAGGTGAGCTCAACTCGAGCTCAATAAGTGAGCTCCTGGAAGAGCTCCTAGTGAGCTACTTGGTGAGCTCAAGTTTGTGAGCTCCTAAGTGAGCTAGGTGAGATCTGAGGTAGGTCCTTGATGATCTCCCATCTCAAGTAAACCTACTTGGTGAAGGTGAGCTCCCATGTGAGTTGTTCCCAGGCAAGCTCCTAGGTGAGTTGCTTAGACGAGCTCCTAGGTGAGCTACTTGGCAAGCTTCTCGATGAACTCTGAGGTGAGCTACCTAATGAGCTCAAGGTGAGCTGGTAAGGTGAGCTCCTAAGTAAGGTCATGGCAAGCTCCCAGGTGAGCTTCCAAGCAAGCTGGTAAGGTGAGTTGGTAGGTGAGATCCCATGTGAGCTGCTCAGGTGAGTTCCTTGACAAGCTCCTAGGTGAGCTCAAATTGAGCTTCTCCCTGAGCTCCTCAGCTAAGCTCCAAGGTGTGCTCATTGAGTACAGGTGAGCTCAACGAGAGCTTGTCAAGGCAAGCTTGTGAGCTACTCAGTGAGCTCCAAGTGAGGTGAGTTGTCAGCAATCTTGTGAGCTGCTCGGTGAGATCTCAACTGGGCTCAAAGGTACTTATTAGCAATCTCTAGGTGAGCTTACCTGTGAGCTACAAGATGAGCTCAAGGGAAGTTAGAAAGGTGAGCTTTCAGGTGATCTCCTAGGTGAGTTTCTAGGTGAGTTACTCTATGAGCTCCTAGGAAAGCTCAACTCGATTTGATTGGTGAGCTCCTAGAAGAGCTCCAAGGTGAATACTTCATGAGTTATTTGGTGAGCTCCTAGGCAAACTGCTAAGCAAGCTCCCAAGTGAGCTACTTGGTGAGCTCCCTAGCGAGGTCCCTAGATGAGCTACTCAGAGAGCTCACAAGTGAGCTGACAAGTGAGATCAAGTCAACCTACTTGGTGAGCTACTCAGTGAGCTCCTAGGTGAGCTAATAGGTGAGCTCCCAGGTGAGCTACTTGGCGAGCTACTTGACAAACTCTGAGGTGAGCTACTAGATGAGCTCAAGGTGAGTTGGAAAGGTGAGCTCCTTAGTGAGCTCAAGTCAAGCTAGGTAAGGTGAGCTGATAGGTGAGCTCCCATCCAATTTGATAAGGTGAGCTCCCATGTGAGTTTTCCCATGAGTTGCTTGACGAGCTCCTAGGTGAGCTAAAGATGAGCTACTCGGTGAGCTGCTGGGCAAGCTCAAGGTAAGCTGGCAAGGTGAGCTATCAGGTAAGCTCCCAGGTGAGTTTTCAGGAAAGCTCAAGTCAAGTTGGTCGATGAGATCCTACGTGAGCTGCTTGCTGAGCTCCCAGCCTAGCTCTTAGGTGAGCTGCTAGGTGAGCTCCCATGTGAGCTCAAAGGTGAGCCATTTGGAAAGCTGAGCTTAAGGAGAGTTAGTAAGGTGAAGCTGTCAAGTGAGCTCCTAGGTGAGTTCCTAGGTGAGTTACTACTCGAGCTCCCAAGTGAACTCAACTTGAGATACTAGAAAAAAATCTGAGGCGAGCTACCTTCTAAGCTCAAGGCAAGTTGGTAAGGTGAGCTTTTGGTGAGCTCCTAGGTGAGTTGGCAGGGTGAGCTCCTGGATGAGTCCTAGGCAAGCTCAACTCGATCAGGTGAGCTCCCAGAAGAGCTCCAAGGTGAGCTACTTCATGAGTTGTTTGGTGAGCTCCTAGGTGAGCCAACTGTTAGGCTAGCTCACCAAGCTCTACTTGGTGAGCTCAAGGTGAGGTCCCCGGTGAGCTACTCGGGTGAGCTCACAAGTTGAGTTTCCAAGTGAGATCAAGTCAACCTACTTGGTGAGCTACTCAGTGAGCTCCTAGGTGAGCTAATAGGTAAGCTCCTAGGCAAGCTACTTAGCGAGCTCCTTGAGAGAGCTCAAAGGTGAGCTAGTAGATGAGCTCTTAAGGTGAGTTGGAAATGTGAGCTACTTAGTGAGCTCAAGTTTAGCTATGGCAAGGTGAGCTGATAGGTGAGCTCCCATCCAATTTGATAAGGTGAGCTCCCATGTGAGTTTTTCACAGGTGAGCTATTGACGAGCTCCCAGGTGAGCTCAAGATGAGCTACTCGGTGAGCTGTTCAAGCTCAAGGTAAGCTGGCAAGGTGAGATCAGGTAAGCTCCCAGGTGAGTTTTTAGGAAAGGTCAAGTCAAGTTGGTTGATGAGCTCCTAGGTGAGCTATTTGGTGAGCTCCCAGCCTAGCTCTTAGGTGAGCTACTAGGTGAGCTCCCATGTGAGGTCCCCGATGAGCTATTTGGCAAGCTGAGCTTCAAGTCAGAGTTACTAAGGTGAACTGTTAGGTGAGCTCCCAGGTGAGTTCCTAGGTGAGTTACTAGGTCGAGCTCCCATGTGAACTCAACTTGAGCTACTTGAAAAACTTGAGGTGAGCTACCTTCTAAGCTCAAGGTGAGTTGGTAAGGTGATATCCTCAGCTGAGCTTAAGGTGAGTTGGCAAGGTGAGCTCCCATGTGAGTTGGCAAGGTGAGCTGTCAGGTGAGCTCCCATGTGAGTTTTTGGGTGAGCTACTTAATGAGCTCCTAGGTGAGCCAAAGTTGGGCTGACCAAGCTCCTGGGTGAGTTCAAGGAGAACTAGCAAGGTGAGCTGTCAGGTGAGTTCCTAGGTGAGTTTCCTAGGAAAGCTCAAGTTGAGCTAGACAAGGTGATTTGTGGATGAGCTACTAGGTGAGCTTCTGGGAAAGCTCCTAGGTGAGCTGCTCGATGAGATCTTGGGTGAGCTCAAAGGTGAGCTTGTCAACAATCTCTTAGGTGAGCTTACATGCGAGCTACCAGATGAGCTCTAGGTGAGTTGGCAAGGTGAGCTCAAGGTGAGTTGGCAAGGTGAGCTCAAGGTGAGTTAGCAAGGTGAGCTATCAGGTGAGCTCCCAGGTGAGTTACTAGGTGATTTCTCTATCATCTCTAAGGTGAGATCAACTTGAGTTGAGCTCAGGGAGCTCTCAGGTGAGCTATTTGGTGAGTTCCAAGGTGAGCTACTTAGAAAGCTCCCATCTGAGGTGATGAGCTATTTGGCAAGCTCACACACGAGTTCAAGTGAGCTACTCAGCTTGTGCTACTCAAGGTGAGCTGTTAGGTGAGATCCTAGGTGAGATGTTAGGTGAGCTCCCAGGTGAGATATTAGGTGAGCTACTTGATGAACTCTAAGGTGAGCTACTAGATAAGCTCAAGGTGATTTGACAAGGTGAGTTCCTCAGCGAGCTCAAGGGTGAGCTGATAGGTGAGCTCTCATGTGAGTTGGTAAGGTGAGCTGTCAGGTGAGCTCCCATGTGAGTTTCCAAGTGAGATGTTGGGTGAGCTCCTAGGTGAGCTTAGCAAGGTGAGCTCTTAGGTTAGTTTTTGGGCGAGCTCCTAGGAAAGCTCAAGGTGAGCTAGCAAGGTGATTTGTCAGGTGAGCTCCTAGGTGAGTTTCTGGGAAAGCTCAAGTTAAGATGCTCGATGAAATATTGGGTGAGCTCAAAGGTGATCTTGTCAACAATCTCTGAGGTAAGCTTACATGCGAGCTACCAGATGAGCTTAAGGTGAGTTGGCAAGTTGAGCTTAGGGTGAGTTGGCAAGGTGAGTTGGTAAGGTGAGCTGTCAGGCGAGCTCCCAGGTGAGCTACTAGGCAATCTCCTAAGTGAGCTACTTGGTGAGCTCCAAGGAGAGGACCTAGCGAGCTATTCGGTGAGCTCACAAGTGAGCTGAAGTCATCTTACTTGATGAGCTGCTTGGTGAGCTCCTAGGTGAGCTGTCAAGTGAGCTCCTAGGTGAGTTGTTAGGTGAGTTACTTGACAAAATCTGAGGTGAGATACTACACAAGCTCAAGGTGAGTTGGCAAGGTGAGCTCCTCAGTGAGCTCAAGGTGAGATGGTAAGGCAACCTGATAGGTGAGTTCCCATGTGAGTTGTTAGGGTGAGCTATCAGGTGAGCTCCTATGTGATTTTTAAGGTGTGCTACTTGACAAGCTCTCAGGCGAGCTTAATTTGAGGTGCTCGGTAAGCTCCTGGGTGAGCTCAAGGTGAGCTAGTAAGGCCAGCTATTAGGTGAGCTCCCAGGAAAGTTTCTAGGGAAGCTCAAGTCAAGCTACTTGATGATCTCCTGGGTGAGCTACTTGTCGAGCTCCCAGCTAAGCTCCTAGGTGAGTTACTTAGCGAGCTCCTATGTGAGCTCAAAGGCAAGCTTGTCGGAAGTCTCTGAGTTGAGCTTACATGTGAGCTATAAGATGAACTCAAGGTGAGTTGGCAAGGTGAGCTCAAGGAAAGTTTGCAAGGGGAGCTCAAGGTAAGTTATCAAGTTGAGCTCCCAGGAAAGTTCCCAAGTGAGTTACTCGATGAGCTCCCTAGTGAGCTCAACTCAAGCTAATCATTGAGCTCTTAGAAGAGCTCCCTGGTGAGCTACTTTGTGAACTATTTAGCAAGCTCCCAGATGAGTTCCCTGGCAAGCTTCTTAGTCAGCTCACAAGTGAGCTCAAGTCAACCTACTCAGTGAGCTACTTGTTGAGCTCCCAGGTGAGCTGTTAGGTAAGCTCCCAAGTGAGGTACATGGTAAGCTACTCAAAAAACTCAAAGGTAAGCTACTAAATGAGCTCAAGGTGAGTTGGTAAGGTGGGCTCCTCAGTGATCTCAAGGTGATCTAACAAGGTGAGCTCCCATTCGAGTTGATAAGGCAAGCTGTCAGGTGAACTCCCATGTGAGTTTTTGGGTGAGTTACTTGACGAGCTGAAGTTGAGCTGCTAAGTGAGATCCTAGGTGAGGTCAAGGCGAGCTAGCAAGGTGAGCTCCTAGGTGAGCTTCTGTGTAACCTCAAGTCAATCTACTAGATGAGCACCTAGGTAAGCTATTTACGGAGCTCCCAGCTAAGCTCTTAGGTGAGCTGCTCGGTGGGCTCTTAGGCGAGCTCAAAGGTGAGCATGTCAAAAATGTCTAAGGTGAGCTTATGTGTGAGCTACCAGCTAAGCTCAAGGAGAGTTGGCAAAGAAAGATGTCAGGTGAGCTCACAGTTGAGTTCCCAGGTGAGTTACTCGACAAGCTCTTGGGTGAGCTCAACTCAAGCTGATCAGCGAGCTCTTAGAAGAGCTCCCAAGTGAGTTACTTAGCGAGTTATTCGGTGAGCTCTCAGGTGAGTTGTTAGGTGGGGTCCTAAATGAGCTACTTGGTGATCTCCCAAGTGAGGTCCCTGGCAATCTCACAAGTGAGTTGTTAGGTGAGCTCCCAGGTGAGTAGTTAGGTGAGCTCCTATGTGATCTACTTGACAAGCTACTCAATGAACTATGAGGTGAGCTACCAGATGAGCTCAAGGTGAGTTGGCAAGGTGAGCTCCTCAGTGATCTCAAGGCAAGCTAGGAAGGTGAGCTCCCATGTGATTTTTTAGGCTAATTACTTGAGCAAGCTCCTGGATGAGCTGTGAGTTCCCAAGTGAGTTACTCGACAAGATTCTGGGTTAGATCAACATGAGATGATCGGCAAGCTCCGAGAAGAGATCCTAGGTGAGATACTTAACAAGATGTTTGGTGAGCTTCTAGGTGAGTTGCTAGGCAATCTCCCAAGTGAACTACTTAGTGAGCTCCCATACGAGGTCCTCGGCAAGCTTCTCGGTGAGCTCACAAGTGAGCTCACATGAAATCTCAAGTCAACCTACTTAATGAGCTACTCGGTGAGCTCCTAGGTGAGCTCTGAGGTGAGATACCAAACAAGCTCAAGGTGAGTTGGTAAGGTGATATTGTAAGTGAGCTAAAGGTGAGCCGGTAAGGTAAGTTGATAGGCGAGCTCCCACGTGAGATTCTGGGTGAGCTGTTAGGTGAGATCCCATGCGAGTTTTCAGGTGAGCTACTTGACAAGCTCCTATGCAAGCTCAAGTCAACCTACTCGGTGAGCTCCTGGGTGAGCTACTTGTTGAAATCCTAGCTAAGCTCCCTAGGTGAGCTAGACATTTAGCTCTTAGGTGAGCTCAAAGGTGAGCTTGTCGACAATATTTGAGGTGAGCTTACATTGACCTACTAGATGAGCTCAAGGTGAGTTGATAAGGTGAGCTCAAGGGGAGTTGGTAAGGCGAGTTCCTAGGTGAGTTCCTCTACGAGATCCTAGCTGAGCTCAACTCAAGCTGATTAGTGAGCTCCTAGATGGGCTCTCAGGCAAGCTACATGGTGAGCTATTTGGCGAACTCCAAGGTGAGCTGCTAGGTGAGCTCCCAAGTGAGCTACTTGGTGAACTCCCAGGTGAGGTCCTCATAGAGCTACTCGACAAGATCATAAGTGAGCTCACAAGTGAGATCAAGTCAACCTACATAGTGAGTTGCTCGGTGAGCTCCTAGGTGAGATGTTAAGTGAGATACTAGGTGAACTATTAGGTGATCTCCCAAGCTGAGCTACTTGGTGAGCTGTTCGATGAAATCTGAGGTGAGCTACCAGAAAAGCTCAAGGTGAGCTTTAGCCAAGGTGATCTCCTCAGCAAGCTCAAGGAAATCTCACAAGGTGAGCTCATAGGTGAGCTATTAGGTGACCTCCCATGTGAGTTTTTGGAGCTCCCATATGAGTTTTAGAGGTGAGCTACTTGATGAGCTCCCGGGTGAGCTCAAGTCAAGCAAGGTGCTCGGTGAGCTCTTGGCGTAAGTGAGCTTAAGGTGATCTGTAAGGTGAACTCCCAGGTTATTTCCCAGGAAAGATCAAGTCAAGTTACTTGACAAGCTTCTGGGTGACCTATTGCTGAGCTCCCAGACAAGATCCTAGGTGAGCTGGTCGGTGAGCTCCCTGGTGAGCTCAAAGCTGAGCTTGTCAGCAATCTCTGAGGTGAGATTAAATGTGAGCTACCAGATGAGTTCAAGGTGAGTTCAGTAAGCTAAGCTCCCAGGTGAGTTAGCAAGGTGAGCTCCCAAGTGAGCTACTTGGTGAGTTCCTAGGTGAGGTACTTGACGAGCTCCCAGGTGAGCTCAACTTGATTTGATCCCAGTGAGCTCCTATAAGAGCTCCCAGATGAGCTACTTGGTGAGCTGCTCGGTGAGCTCCCAGGTAAGTGAGTTCTAGGTGAGCTCCTCAGAGTGAGCTACTTTGCGAGCTCCCAAGTGAGGTCCCCAGTGAGCTGCTCGGTGAGCCCATAAGTGAGATCATGATGTTAACCTACTCAGTGAGCTACTCGGTGAGATCCTAGGTGAGCTGTTAGGAGATCTCCAAGGTGAGATGTTAGGTCAAGTTCCTAGAAGTAAGCTCCTTAGGAAGCTACTTGATGAACTCTAATAGGTGAGATGATATGGGAGCTCCTATGTGTGTTGCTCCTGAGGTGAGCTAATAGATGAGCTCAAGGTGAGTTGCAAAGGTGAGATCCTTAGCGAGCTCAAGGTGAGCTAAATAGGCAAGTTGATACTTGAGCTCCCATCTGAGTTGGTAAGGTGAGCTGTCAAGTGAGCTCCCATGTGAGTTTTCACATGATCTACTTGATGAGCTCTCAGGTGAGCTACTTGGGGTGAGCTCTTGCTTTGAGCTCCTGGGTGAGCTCAAGGTGAGATGGTAAGGTGAGCTCGTCAGGTGAGCTCCCAGGTGAGTTTTTCAGGTAAGCTCAAGTCGACCTGGTCAACGAGCTCTAGGGTGAGCTGCTTACCGAGCTCCTAGCCAAGCTCCTAGCTGAGCTACTCAGTGAGCTCCTAGGTGAGCTCAAAGGTGAGCTAGTTGGCGAGGTGAGCTCAAGGTGAGTTGGCAAGGTGAGCTATCAGGTGAGCTCCTAAGTGAGTTCCTAGGCAAGTTACTCGACGAGATCCTGGGTGAGCTCAACTCAAGCTAATTGGTGAGCTCCTAGAAGAGCTCCTAGGTGAGCTACTTCGTGAGCTATTTGAGCTGCTAGGTGAGCTCCCCAAGTGAGCTACTTGGTGAGCTCCCATGTGAGGTTCCCATTGAGCTACTTGACGAGCTCACAAAGCAAGCTCAAGTCAACCTACTCGGTGAGCTCTTAGTAAGCTGTTAGGTGAGATATCAAGTGAGCTGTTAGGTAAATCCCAGGTGAAGCTACTTGGTGAGATGCTCGATAAACTCTTAGGTGAGATACCTTCTGAGCTCAAGGTGAGTTGGTAAGGTGAGCTCCTTAGCGAGCTCAAGGTGATATGACAAGGTGAGCTGATAGGTGAGCTCCCATGCGAGTTGGCAAGGTGAGCTGTCAGGTGAGCTCCCATGTGAGTCTTTTGGCTAGCTTACTTGACTAGCTCCTAGGTGAGCTCAAGTCGAGCTACTTAGCAAGCTCCTAGGTAAGCTCAAGATGAGCTAATAAGGTGAGTTGTTAAGGTGAGTTCCCAGGTGAGCTTTCCAAGAAAGCTCAAGTTGAACTGCTTGATGAGCTCCTAGGTAAGCTACTTGTCGAGCTCTCAGTTGAGCTCCTAGGTGAGCTACTAAGTGAGATCCCAGGAAAGCTCAAAGGTGAGCTTTTCATCAATCTCTTAGGTGAGCTTACATGCGAGCTACCATATGAGCTCCAGGTGAGTTAGTAAGGTGAGCTTCAAGGTGAGGTGGAAAGGTGAGCTCAAGGTGAGTTGGCAAGGTGAGTTTGTCAAGGTGAGCTCCCAGGCTGAGTTCTATGAGCTCGAAGAGCTCCAAGGTGAGCTCAACTCAAGTTGATCAATAAGCTCCTAGAAGAGCTCCTAGGTGAGCTACTTGGTGAGCCTATTTGGAGAGCTCCTAGGTGAGCTATTAGGTGAGCTCCCAAGTGAGCAACCTAGTGAATCCTAGGTAAGGTTCCTAGTGAGCTCCTCGGTGAGCTCACAGGTGAGCTCAAGATCAACCTACTTGGCGAGCTTCTCAGTACTTAGGCTTAGTTGAGGTGAAGCTCAAGTCAAGCTGTTAGGTAAGCTACATGGTGAGCTACTCGAGGTGAGCTCTACAGGTGACCTACTAGATGAGCTCAAGGTGAGTTGGCAAGGTGAGCTCCTTAGTGAGCTCAAGGCAAGCTGATAGGTGACCTCCCATGTGAGTTGGCAAGGTGAGTTTTCAGGTGAGCTCCCATGTGATTTTTCAGGTGAGCTCAACTTGATGAGCTCCCATGTGAGCTCAAGTCGAGCTACTTAGTGAGCTCTTGGGTGAGCTCAAGGTGAGCTAGAAAGGTGAGCTATCAAGTGAGCTCCCAGGTGAGTTTCTAGGTCAAGCTCAAGTTGAGCTACTTGACGAAATCCTAGGTGAGCTCAAGTTAACCGAGATACTAGTACCAAGCTCTTAGGTGAGCTATGTTTGGTGAGCTCCTAGGTGAGCTCAAAGGTGAGATTTTCAGTCAATCTCTAAGGTGAGCTTACATGTGAGCTACCAGATGATACTCAATGAGTTAGCTAAGCTAAGGTGAGTTGGCAAGGTGAGCTCAAGGTGAGTTTACAAGGTAAGCTCAAGGAGAGTTGGCAAGGTGAGCTGTCAGGTGAGCTCCTAGGTGAGTTCCCAAGTGAGTTACTTGATGAGCTCTCAAGGTGAGCTGAACTAGAGCTTATCAAGGTGAGCTCCCAGAAGAGCTCCTCAAGCTAGCTACTTGGTGAACTATTCTAGGTGAGCTCCTAGGTGAGCTTCTAGGTGATCTCCTAAGTGAGCTACAAGGTGAGCTCCTAGGTGAGGACCCCAAGGTAAGCTCCTCGGTGAGTTCACAAGTGAGCTCAAGTCCCTGTGAGTTAGCATTTGAGCTTCTTAGTGAGCTCCCAGGTTAGTTGTTAGGTGAGCTCCAAGGTCAAGCTGTTAGGTGAGCTTCTTGATGACAATCTTTGAGGTGAGCTACTCCTAGAAGAGCTCAAGGTGAGATGACAAGGTGAGATCCTTACAGCAAGCTCAAGGTGAGCTACCAAGGTGAGCTCACATGGTGGCAAGGCAAGCTATCAGGTGAGCTCCCATGTGAGTTTTTGGGTGAGCTACTTGATGAGCTCCCAAGTGAGCTCAAATTGAGGTACTTGATAAGCTCCTAGGTGAGCTTAAGGTGAGCTAGCAAGAAAAGCTCCTAGGTGAGTTTCTGGGTAAGCTCAAGTTGAGCTACTCGATGAGCTCCTGGGTAAGCTACATGTTGAGCTCTCAGCCGAGCTCCTAGGTGAGCTTACATGCAAGCTACCAGATGATCTCAAGGTGAGTTGGCAAAGGCGAGCTCAAGGGGAGTTGGAAAGGTGAGCTCAAGGTGATGTTGGCAAGGAGAGCTATCAAGTGAGCTCCAAGGTGAGTTCCTATGCGAGTTACTTGATGAGCTCCCAGGTGAGCTCAACTCGAGCTGATCAACGAGCTCCCAAAAGAGATCCTAGTGAGCTACTTGGTGAGCTATTCGGTGAGCTCCTAGGTGAGCTGAGTTGTTAGGTGAGCTCCTAAGCAAGCTACTTTGTAAGCTCCCAGGTGAGGTCCCTGGTGAGCTACTCAGTGAACTCACAAGCAAGCTCAAGTCAACCTACTCGGTGAGCTGCTCAATGAGCTCCCAAGTGAGCTATTAGGTGAGCTCTCTGGTGAGCTACTTGGTGAGATACTCAAAAAAATCTGAGGTGAGCTACCAGACAAGCTCAAGGTGAGTTGGCAAGGTGAGCTCCTTAGTAAGCTCAAGGTAGGCTGCCAAAGATGAGCTCCCATGTGAGTTTTTAGGTGAGCTGCTTGATGAGCTCCTAGATGAACTATGAGTTCCCACGCGAGTTACTTGAATGAGATCCTAGGCAAGCTCAACTCAAGCTTATCAGTGAACTCCCAAAAGACCTCCCAGGTGAGCTACTTGGTGAGCTATTTGGTGAGCTCCCATGTGATCTGCTAGGTGAGCTCTCAAGCGAGCTACTTATTGAGCTCCTAGGTGAGGTCCCCGGTGAGCTTCTTGATAAGCTCACAAGTGAGCTCAAGTCATCTTACTCGATGAGCTATTTGGTGAGCTCCCAGGAGAGCTGTTAGGTGAGCTCCCAGACAAGCTATTAGGCAAGATCCTAAGTGAGCTGTTAGGTGAGCTGCTCAGATGAGCTCCAAGGTGATACTCCTACACAGGTGAGCTATTAGGTGAGCTCCTGCAAGGTGAGATGAAAGGTCTGATAGGTGAGGTCCCATGTGAGTTGTCAAGGTGAGCTATCAGGTGAGCTCCTATGTGAGTTTTTGGGTGAGCTACTTGACTGATAGGTGAGGTCCCCATGTGAGCTCATGGTGAGCTAGCTGAAGTCCTATACAAGTTTTTAGGTGAGCTCTTAAGGTGAGCTCAAGGTGAGCTATCAGGTGAGCTCCCAGGTGAGTTTCCAGGGAAGCTCAAGTTGAGCTTCTTGAACAAGATCCTGGGTGAGCTACTTATTGAGCTCCCAACTGAGCTCCTAGGTGAGCTACTCGATGAGCTCCCAAGCAAGCTCAAAGGTGAGCTTGTCAACAATCTTTGAGGTGAGCTTACATGTGACCTACCTAGATGAGCTCAAGGTGAGTTAGTAAGGTGAGCTCAAGGCAAGTTTGTAAGGTGAGCTCAAGTCAAGTTGGCAAGGATGAGCTATCAGGTGAGCTCCCAGGAAAGTTGGCAAGGTGAGTTCCTAGGTGAGTTACTTGATGAGCTCTCGTGTGAGCTCAACTTGAGCTGATCAGTGAGCTCCGAGAAGAGATCCCAGGTGAGCTACTTAGCAAGTTATTCTTTGAGCTCCCAGGTGAAGCTGCTAGGCTAGCTCCCAAGTGAGCTACTTGGCAAGCTCCCAGGATGAGGTCCCTAGTGAGCTACTCGGTGAGCTCACAAGTGAGCTCAAGTCAACCTACTCAGCAAGCTTCTCAGTGAGCTCCTAAGCGAGCTGTTAGGTGAGCTCCAAGGTGAGCTACTTGGTGAGCTAATCGATGAAATCTTAGGCTGAAGCTACTAGACAAGCTCAAGGTGGGTTGGCAAGGTGAGCTCCTAAGTGAACTCAAGGTGAGCTGGTAAGGTGAGATGATAGGTGAGCTCCCATGCAAGTTTGTAAGGTGAGCTCCCATGTGATTTTTTGGGTGAGCTACTTGATGAGCTCCTAGGGGAGCTCAAGTCGAGCTGCTCAGCGAGCTCCTGGGTGAGCTCAAGGTGAGTTGGTAAGGAAAGCTATCAGGTGAGCTCCTGGGTGTAGTGGACTTTTTGAGCTCCCAGATGAGCTCCTAGGTGAGTTGCTCGGTGAGCTCCTAGGTGAGCTCAGGTGAGCTTGTTGGTAAAGGTGAGATTACATACGAGCTATCAGATGAGCTCAAGGTAAGTTGGAAAGGTGAGCTTAAGTTGAGTTAGCAAGGTGAACTCAAGGTGAGTTGGTAAGGTGAGCTATCAGGTGAGCTCCTAGTTGAGTTCCAAGTGAGTTACTTGAAGAGCTCTCAGGTGAGCTCAACTCAAGCTGATCGGTGAGCTCCTAGAACAGCTCCTAGGTGAGCTACTTGGAAGTTGTTTGGCGAGCTCCCAGGTGAGCTACTAGGTGAGCTCCCAAGTGAGCTACTTGGTGAGATCATAGGTGAGGTCCCTGATGAGCTACTCGGTGAGCTCATAAGTGAGCTCAAGTCAACCTACTCGGTGAGCTCCCAGGTGAGCTGTTAGTTGAGCTCCCAGGTGAGCTGTTAGTTGGTAAGCTCCCAAGTGAGCTACTTAGTCAAGCTCCCAGTGAGATACTTGATGAACTCTGAATCTCAAGCTTAAGCTGAGTTAGTAAGCTGAGCTCCTTAGCAACCTCAATGGTGAGCTGGCAAGGTGAGCTGATAGGGGAGCTCCCATGTGAGTTGGCAAGGTGAGCTGGTAGGTGAGCTCCCATGTGAGTTTTTAGGTGAGCTACTTGACGAGCTGACAGAAAGCTCAAGTCAAGCTACTCAATGAGCTCTTGGGTGAGCTCAAGGTGAGCTAGTAAGGTAAGTTATCAGGTGAGCTCCCAGGTGCATTTTTGAGAAAGCTCAAGTCGAGCTACTCGATGAGTTCCTAAGTGAGCTACTTAGCCAAGAGCCGAGCTCCTAGGTGAGCTACTCGATAAGCTCCCAGGTGAGCTCAAAGGTGAGCTTGTCAGTAATCTCTGAGGTGAGCTTACATACAAGCTACCAGATGAGCTCAAGGTGAGTTGGCAAGGTGAGCTCAAGCTGAGTTGGCAAGGTGATCTCAAGGTGAATTGGTAAGGTGAGCTCAGGTGAAGCTCCCAGGTGAGTTCCTCAAGTGAAAGTTACTTGGTGAGCTATCAGGTGAGCTCCCAGGTGAGCTCAAGGTGAGCTTAACTGATCAGATAAGAGAGCTCCCAGAAGAGCTCCCTAGGTGAGCTACTTGGTGAGTTATTCAGTGAGCTCCTAGGTGAACTACTAGGTGAGCTCCCAAGTGAGCTACTTGGTGAGCTCCCAGGTGAGGTCCCAGGTGAGCTGCTCGGTGAGCTCATGTCAACCTACTAGGTGAGCTGCTCAGTGAGTTCCCAGGTGAAGCTATTAGGTGAGCTCCTAGGTGAGCTATTAGGTGAGCTACAAGGTGAGCTACCAGGTGAGCTACTTGGTGAGCTATTCTGAGCTCCTAGGTGAGCTGTTAGGTGATCTCAAAAGTGAACTACTTAGTGAGCTCCTAGTGAGGTCCCTAGTGAGCTACTCGGTGAGCTCACAAGTGAGCTCAAGTCAACCTACTCGGTGAGCTCTAGGTGAGCTCCCAGGTGAGTTACTAGGTGAGCTCCTAGGTGAGCTACTTGGTGAGCTACTCATAGGTGAGCTCTTAAAGGTGAAGCTCCCATGTGAGTTGGCAAGGTGAGATCCCATTCAAGTTTTTGGGTGAGCTGCTTGACAAGCTCTTGGGTAAGCTCAAGTCAAGCTACTCTACGAGCTCCTAGGTGAGATATTTGCCAAGTTCCTAGCCCAGCTCCTAGGTGAGCTACTCCGTGAGCTCCCAAGTGAGCTCAAAGGTGAGCTTGTCAGCAATCTCTGAGGTGAACTTACATGCACACTACTAGATGAGCTCAAGGCTACTTGGTAAGGTGAGCTCAAGGAGAGTTGGCAAGGTGAGCTCAAGGTGATTTGAAAGGTGAGCTGTCAGGTGAGCTCCTAGGAAATTTTCCTAAGTGAGTTACTCAATGAGCTCCCGGGTGAGCTCAACTTGGTAATTGGTGAGCTCCCAGAAGATCTCCCAAGTGAGCTAATTGGTGAGCTTATTAAGGTGAGTTCCCAGGTGAGCTGCTAGGTGAGCTTTTTGGTGATCTACTTGATGAGCTCCCATGGTGAGGTCTCAAGGAGAGCTCAGTGAGTTCCAAGTGAGCTCAAAACCACGTGAGGTCAAGTCAACGTACTCCTAGGTGAGCTTCTGGGTGAGCTCAAGTTGAGCTGTTGGTGAGCTCCTAGGTGAGCTACTTGGTGAGATACTCGACGAACTCTAAGGTGAGGTACCAGATGAGCTCCCAGGTGAGTTGGCAAGGTGAGCTCCTCAGTGAGCTCAAGGTGAGCTAACAAGGTGACCTTATAGGTGAGCTCCCATTGAGTTTTCAGGTGAGCTACTTGATGAGCTCCTGAGTGAGCTCAGAGTTGAGCTACTCACATGAGCTCCTGGGTGAGCTGTCACTTGAGCTCCCAGGTGAGTTTCATAGAGAACTCAAGTTGGCAAGCTACTCAGTGAGCTCCTGAGGTGAGTACTTGTTGAGCTACCAACCTACTCGAGCTCCTAGGTTAACTACCAGTGAGCTCCCAGGTGAGCTCAGGTAAGGCTTCAGTAATCTCCTCAGGTGAGTTAATGGCTCTCGAGCATGCTCAAGGTCAAGCTGATCAGGTGAGCTCCCATGAAAGAGCTCCTAGCAAGCTACTTGGTGAGATGTTTAGGTGAGCTCCCAGGTGAGCTACTTAGGTGAGCACTTGATGAGCAAGCTACTTGGTGAAGCTCCTAGGTGAGGTCCCCAGGTGAGCTACTTAGGTGAGCTCAAAGGTGAGTTTTTGGTCAAACTAATTGGTGAGCTACTCAATTAGCTCCTAGGTGAGCTACTTAGGTGAGCTACTTGGTAAGCTCCTAGGTGAGCTACTACAGGTGAGCTACCAGATGAGCTCAAGGTGAGTTGGCAAGGTGAGCTCAAGGTGAGCTCAAGAAGCTGACAGGTGAGCTCAAGGTGAGTTCCCAGTGAAGGTGAGCTTAAGCTTGTCCCTAGGTGAGTTCCTAGGTGAGTTACTCAATGAGCTCCTGGGTGAGCTGGTCAAGCATGATCGGTGAGCTACCAAAAGAGCTCCCAGGTGAGCTACTTGGCGAGCTATTCAGTGAGCTCCCAGGTGAGCTGCTAGGTAAGCTCCCAAGTGAGCTACTTGGTGAGCTCCCAGGTGAGCTCCCTAGGAGCTGCTCAGTGAGCTCACAAGTGAGCTCCCAGTCAGCTTACTCAACAAGCTACTCGGTGAGCTCCCAGGTGAGTTGTTAGGTGAGCTACTTGACAAAATCTAAGGAAAGCTACCAGATGAGCTCCCGGGTGAACTAAAATTGAGTTTCTCGACAAACTCTGAGGTGAGCTACCTTCAGCTTAAGGTGACTCAAGGTGAGCTATTGGGTGAGCTTATAGGTGAGCTCCCATGCGAGTTGTCAAGGTGAGCTATTAGGTGAGCTCCCATGTGAGTTTTAATGCGTGAGCTACTTGATGAGCTCCTAGGTGAGCCCAGGTGAGGTACTCTGATGAGCTCAAGGAGAGTGAGCTCAAGGTTAAGCTATAAGGTGAGCTCCCAAGTGAGCTTCTAGGGAAGCTCAATTCAAGCTGAGGTCCCCGGTGAGCTACTAGGTGAGTTGCTTGTGAGCTCCCAGGTGAGCCTCAAGTGAGGTACTCAGCGAGCTGTGAGCTCACAAGTAAGCTCATTTTACTTGATGAGCTACTTGGTGAGCTCCCAGGTGAGCTGTTAGGTGAGCTGCTCGAAAACTCCAAGGCAAGCTACTAGATGAGCTCAAGGTGAGTTGGCAAGGTGAGCTCCTTAACGAGCTCAAGGTGAGCTGGTAAAGTGAGCTGATAGGTGAGTTCCCATGTGAGTTGTTAGGGTGAGCTATCAGGTGAGCTCCTATGTGAGTTTTTCAGGGTGAGATACTTGATGAGCTCTTGGGTGAGCTCAAGTCAAGGTGCTCCGTGAGCTAAAGGAGAGCTGGCAAGGTGAGCTATCAGGTGAGCTCCCAGGTGATTTTCCAAGGAAGCTCAAGTCAAGCTACTCGAATGAGCTCCTGGTGAGCTACTTATCGAGCTCCCAGCTAAGCTCCTAGGTGAGCTGCTCGGTGAGCTCCCAGGAAGCTCAAAGGTGAGCTTGTCAGTAATTTCTGAGGTGAGCTTACATGTGAGCTACCAGATGAGTTCAAGGTGAGTTGGCAAGGTGAGCTCAAGGCAAGTTGGCAAGGTGACTATCAGGCGAGCTCTCAGGCATTAGCAAGGTTTTAAAGTGAGTTACTCGATGAGCTCCCAAGGAGTGAGCTCAACTTGAGTTATCGAGCTCTTAGAAGAGCTCCCTAGTGAGCTACTTTGTGAGCTATTCAGGTGAGCTCCCATGTGAGCTGTTAGGCGAGCTCCTAAGTGAGCTACTTGGAGCTACCCAGGTGAGGTCCCTGGCAAGCTACTCAGTGAGCTCACAAGTGAGCTCAAGTTAACCTACTCAGTGAGCTACTCATTGATTTCCTGAGGTGAGCTATTAGGTAAGATATACTTGGTGAGCTACTCGATGAAACTTAGAGGTGAGCTACCAGATGAGCTCAAGGTGAGTTGGCAAGGTGGGCTCCTCAGTGAGCTCAAGGTGAGCTGAGAGGTGAGCTGATAGGTGAGCTCCCATGTGAGTTAGTAAGGTGAGCTGTCAGGTGAGCTCCCATGTGAGTTTTGGGTGAGCTACTTGATGAGCTCTAGTCGAGCTACTCAGGTGAGCTCCTGGGTGAGCTCAAGGTGAGCTGGCAAGGTGAGCTCCCAGGTGAGTTTCTGTGCAAGCTCAAGTCAAGCTAGTCAACGAGCACCTAGGTGAGCTACTTTCCATGCTCCTAGCTGAGCTCCTAGGTGAGCTACTCATTGGGCTCTTAGGAAAGCTCAAAGGTGAGCTTGTCGGTAATGTCTAAGGTGAGCTTATATGTGAGCTACCAGCTGAGCTCAAGGTGAGTTGGCAAGGTGAGATCAAGTTGAGTTGGAAAGGTGAGCTCAAGGTGAGTTGGCAAGGTGAGCTGTCAGGTGAGCTCCTAGGTGAGTTCCCAGGTGAGTTACTCGATGAGCTCCCAGGTGAGCTCAACTCAATATGATCGGTGAGCTCCCAGAAGAGCTCCTAGGTGAGCTACTTGGCAATTGTTTGGTGAGTTTCTAGGTGAGCTGCTAGGTGAGGTTCTAAGTGAGCTACTTGGTGAGCTCCTAGGTGAGGTCCCTGGTGAGCTGCTTGGTGAACTCACAAGTGAGCTCACAAGTGAGCTCAAGTCAACCTACTCAGAGAGCTACTCGGTGAGCTCCTAGGTGAGCTACTTGGTGAGCTACTCAATGAAAGCTCTGATGGTCTGGTGAGCTACTAGATGAGCTCAAGGTGAGTTGGTAAGGTGAGCTCCTTAGTGAGCTCAAGGTGAGCTGGCAAGGTGAGCTCCCATGTGAGTTTCTTGGTGAGCTGTAAGCATGTTTCTATTGGTGAGCTACAAGATCGAGCTCAGGTGAGCTCTTGGGTGAGCTCAAGGTGAGCTGGCAAGGTGAGCTATCAGGTGATCTCTGAGGTGAGTTTCTTGGACAAGCTCAAGTCAAGATCCTTGGTGAGCTGATCTAAACTGAGCCTCCTAGGTGAGTTACTTGATGAGCTCTTGGTGAGCTCAAAGGTGAGCAATCTCTGAGGTGAGCTTACATGTAAGCTACCAGATGAGCTCAAGGTGAGTTGGCAAGGCAAGCTAAAGGTGAGTTGGCAAGGTGAGCTCAAGGTGAGTTAGTAAGGTGAGCTGTTAGGTGAGCTCCCAGGTGAGTTCCCAGGTGAGTTACTTGATGAGCTCCCATGCGTGAGCTCAACTCGAGCTGATCAGCGAGCTCCCAGGTGAAGCTACTCCCAGGTGAGCTACTTGGTGAGCTACTAGGTGAGCTCCCAAGTGAGCTACTAGGTGAGCTCCCAAGTGAGCTACTTGAGAGTCCCTAGGTGAGCTATTCAGTGAGCTCACAAGTCAGCTCTCAGTCAACCTACTCAGGTGAGCTTCTCAAGTGAGCTCCCAAGGTGAGCTGTTAGGTGAGCTCCCAGGTGAGCTACTTGGTGAGCTACTCGATGAACTCTGAGGTGAGCTACCAGACAAGCTCAAGGTGGGTTGGAAAGGTGAGCTCCTGAGTGAGCTTAAGGTGAGCTATGGCAAGGTGAGCTAATAGGTAAGCTCCCATGCAAGTTGGTAAGGTGAGCTCCCATGTGAGTTTCTGGGTGAGCTACTTGATGAGCTCCTGGGTGAGCTCAAGTCAAGCTACTCGGTGAGCTCCTGGGTGAGCTCAAGGTGAGCTGGAAGGTGAGTGTCAGGTGAGCTCCTGGGTGAGATACTTTCCAAGCTCCCAGCTAAGCTCCTAGGTGAGCTGCTCGGTGAGCTCCTAGGTGAGCTCAAAGGTGAGCTTGTCGGTAATCTCTGAGGTGAGATTACATGCGAGCTACCAGATGAGCTCAAGGTGAGTTGGCAAGGTGAGCTTAAGGTGAGTTGGCAAGGTGAACTCAAGGTGAGTTGGTAAGGTGAGCTATCAGGTGAGCTCCTAGTCAAGTTCCCAGGTGAGTTACTCGATGAGCTCCCAGGTGAGCTCAACTCGAGCTGATCGGTGAGCTCCCAGAATAGTTCCCAGGTGAGCTACTTGGTGAGATATTTTGGTGAGCTCCCAGGTGAGCTACTAGGTGAGCTCCCAAGTGAGCTACTTGGTGAGCTCCCAGGTGAGGTCCCTGATGAGCTGCTTAGTGAGCTCATAAGTGAGGTCAAGTCAACCTACTTGGTGAGCTCCTAGGTGAGCTGTTAGGTGAGCTCCCATGTGAGCTATTAGTTGAGCTGTAGGTGAGCTACTTGGTGAGCTACTCGATGAACTCTGATGTGAGCTACTAGATGAGCTCAAGGTGAGTTGGCAAGGTGAGCTTCTCAGTGAGCTCAAGGTGAGCTGATAGGGGAGCTCCCATGAGAGTTGGCAAGGTGAGCTGTCAAGTGAGCTCTCATGTGAGTTTTTGGATGAGCTGCTTGATGAGCTCTAGGTGAGCTCAAGTCGAAGCTGCTCAGTGAGCTCCTGGGTGAGCTCAAGGTGAGCTGGAAAGGTGAGCTGTCAGAGCTCCCAGGTGAGTTTTCAGGAAAGCTCAAGTCAAGCTGCTTGATGAGTTCCTGGGTGAGCTGTTTGACTAAGCTCCCAATCAAGATCCTAGGTGAGCTACTTGGTAAGCTCCTAGGTGAGCTCAAAGGTGAGCTTATCGGTAATCTCTGAGGTGAGCTTACATACGAGCTACCAGATGAGCTCAAGGTGAGTTGGCAAGGTGAGCTCAAGGTGAGTTGGTAAGGTGAACTCAAGGTGAATTGGCAAGGTGAGCTCCCAGGCAAGTTCCCAGGTGAGTTACTTGACAAGATCCCAGTGAGCTCAACTCAAGCTGATCAGTGAACTCCCAGAAGAGCTCCTAGGTGCGAGCTACTTGGTGAGCTATTTGGTGAGCTCCTAGGTGAACTACTAGGTGAGCTCCCAAGTGAGCTACTTGGTGAGCTCCCAGGTGAGGTCCCTAGTGAGCTACTCATAAGTGAGCTCATGTCAACCTACTCGGTGAGCTACTCAGTGAGTTCCCAGGTGAGCTATTAGGTGAGCTCCCAGGTGAAGCTATTAGGTGAGCTACCAGGTGAGCTACTTGGCGAGCTATTCAGGTGAGCTCCCAGGTGAGCTGCTAGGTGATCTCAAAAGTGAACTACTTGGTGAGCTCCCAGTTGAGGTCCCTACCGAGCTACTCGGTGAGCTCACAAGTGAGCTCAAGTCAACCTACTCGGTGAGTTTCTCAGTGAGCTCCTAGTGAGCTCCTAGGTGAGCTACTTGGTGAGCTACTCAATGAACTCATAGGTGAGCTACCAGATGCAGCTCAAGGTGAATTCAAGGTGAGCTCCTTAGTGAGCTCAAGGTGAGTTGGAAAGGTGAGGTGAGCTCCCATGTGAGTTGGCAAGGTGAACTATCAAGGTGAGCTCCCATTCAAGTTTTCAGGTGAGCTGCTTGACAAGCTCCCTAGGAAAGCTCAAGTTGAGCTACTCTACGAGCTCCTGGGTGAGCTACTTGCCAAGTTCCCAGCCCAGCTCCTAGGTGAGCTACTCCATGAGCTCCCAAGTGAGCTCAAAGGTGAGCTTGTTAGCAATCTCTGAGGTCAACTTACATGCATGCTACCAGATGATCTCAAGAGTTGGCAAGGTGAGCTCAAGGAGAGTTGGTAAGGTGAGCTCAAGGTGAGTTGGAAAGGTGAGCTATCAGGTGAGCTCCCAGGTGAGTTCCCAAGTGAGTTACTCGACGAGCTCCCAGGTGAGCTCAACTCAAGCTGATCGGTGAGCTCCCAGAAGATCTCCCAAGTGAGCTACTTGATGAGGTGTTCCATGAGTTCCCTAGGTGAGCTGCTAGGTGAGCTCCTAAGTGATCTACATGGTGAGCTCCCATGTGAGGTCCCCGGTGAGCTACTTGATGAGCTCACAAGTGAGCTCAAAAGTGAGTTCAAGTCAACCTACTCAGTGAGCTGCTCCATGAGCTCCCAGGTGAGCTGTTAGGTGAGCTCCCAAGTGAGCTACTTGGTGAGCTACTCAACAAACTTTGAGGTGAGCTCCAGATAGCTCAAGGTGAGTTGGCAAGGTGAGCTCCTTAGTGAGCTCAAGGTGAGTTAGCAAGGTGACCTTATAGGTGTGCTCCCATGTGAGTTTTTAGGTGAGCTTCTTGACGAGCTCCCAGGTGAGCTCAAGTTGAGCTACTCGGTGAGCTCCTAGGTGAGCTATCACGTGAGCTCCTAGGTGAGTTTTCTGGGCAAAGCTCAAGTGAGCTACTTGACGAGCTCCTGGTGAGCTACTTGCCAAGCTCCCAGCCAAGCTCCTAGGTGAGCCACTTGGTGAGCTCCCACTTGAGCTCAAAGGTGAGCTTGTCGTAATCTCTAAGGTGAGCTTACATGTGAGCTACCAGATGAGCTCAAGGTGAGTTGGCAAGGTGAGCTCAAGGTAAGTTGGCAAGGTGAGCTCTAGGTGAGTTGGCATGGTGAGCTATTAGGTGAGTTACTCAATGAGCTCCCAGGTGAGCTCAACTTGAGCTGATCAGTGAGCTCCTAGAAGAGCTCCTAGGTGAGCTACTTTGTGAGCTATTTAGTGAGCTCCCAGGTGAGCTGCTAGGTGAGCTCCCAAGTGAGCTACTTGGCAAGCTCCCAGGTGAGGTCCCTGATAAGCTCACAAGTGAGCTCAAGTAAACCTATTCAGGTGAGGTACTCGGTGAGCTCCCAGGTGAGCTGTTAGGTAAGCTCCCAGGTGAGCTGTTAGGTGAGCTCCCAGGTGAGCTGTTAGGTGAGCTTCTAGGTGAGCTACTTGGTGAGCTGTTAATGAACTCCAAGGTGAGCTACTAGATGAGCTTAAGGTGAACTTGAGCTGAGCTACAATATGAGCTCAAGGTGAGTTGGTAAGGTGAGCTCCTCAGGGAGCTCAAGGTAAGCTAGTAAGGTGAGCTGATAGGTGAGCTTCCATGCGAGTTGGTAAGGTGAGCTGTCAGGTGAGCTCCCATGTGAGTTTTCATGTGAACTACTTGACGAGCTCTCGAGTGAGCTCAAATCGAGTTACTCAGTGAGCTCCTAGGTGAGCTCAAGGTGAGCTATCAGGTGAGCTCCCAGGTGAGTTTCCAGGAAAGCTCAAGTTGAGCTACACAATGAGCTCCTGGGTGAGCTACTTGCCGAGCTCCTAGCCAATCTCCTAGGTGAGCTACTCGGTGAGCTCACAAGTGAGCTCAAAGGCAATCTTGTTAGCAATCTCTGAGGTGAGCTTACATGTGAGCTACCAGATGAGCTTAAGGTGAGTTGGCAAGGTGAGCTTTCAGGTGAGTTCCCAAGGTGAGTTACTAGATGAGCTCCTAGGTGAGCTCAACTCAATCTGATCGGTGAGCTCCCAGAAGAGCTCCCAGGAGAGCTACTTTGTGAGCTATTTGGTGAGCTTCCAAGTGAGCTGCTAGGTGAGCTCCCAAGTGAGCTACTTGGTGAGGTCCCTTAGCAAGGTCCCCAGGTGAGCTACTTGGCAAGCTTCTCGATGAACTTCAGGTGAGCTACCACATGAGCTAAAGGTGAGTTGGCAAGGTGAGCTCCTTAGTGAGCACAAGGTGAGCTCTGAGCTCAAGGTGAGTTGATAGGTGAGCTCCCATCAGATTTGATAAGGTGAGCTCCCATGTGAGTTTTCCATGTGAGCTACTTGATGAGCTCTTGGGTGAGCTCAATTTGAGCTACTCAGCGAGCTCCTGGGAAAGCTCAAGGTAAGTTAGTAAGGTGAGCTGTCAGGTGAGCTCCCAGGTGATTTTTCAGGTAAGCTCAAGTTGAGTTGGTCGACGAGCTCTTGGGTGAGTTGCTTGCTAAGCCCCTAGCCTAGCTCCTAGGTGAGCTACTAGGTGAGCTCCCAGG
Organism: Taxus chinensis; assembly: GCA_019776745.2. Taxonomy (NCBI): domain Eukaryota; kingdom Viridiplantae; phylum Streptophyta; class Pinopsida; order Cupressales; family Taxaceae; genus Taxus; species Taxus chinensis. The sequence continues at coordinate 898,320,159 of CM034151.1, read as the reverse complement.
TGAGCTCAAAGGTGAGCCATTTGGCAAGGGAGCTCAAGGTGAGTTGGTAAGGTGAGCTGTCAGGTGAGCTCCCAGGTGAGTTCCCAGGTGAGTTACTCGACAAGCTCCTAGGTGAACTCAACTCGAGCTACTTGAAAAACTTTGAGGTGAGCTACCTTCTGAGCTCAAGGTGAGTTGGCAAGGTGAGCTCCACACCGAGCTCAAGGTGAGCTAGAAAGATGAGTTGATAGGTGACCTCCCATGCGAGTTGGCAAGGTGAGCTGTCAAGTGAGCTCCCATGTGAGTTTTTGGGTGAGCTACTTGATGAGCTCCTGGGTGAGCTCAAGTTGAAGCTCATGGAGCTCCTAGGAAATTTCAAGGTGAGCTAGTAAGGTGAGCTATCAGGTGAGTTCCTAGGTGAGTTTTCAGGAAAGCTCAAGTCGAGCTGCTCAATAAGCTCCTGGACGAGCTGCTTGTCTGAGCTCCCAGCTGAGCTCCTAGGTGAGCTACTCGGTGAGATCCCAGGTGAGCTCAAAGGTGAGCTTTTGGTAATCTCTTAGGTGAGCTTACATGTGAGCTACCAAATGAGCTCCAGGTGAGTTGGCAAGGTGAGCTCAAGGTGAGTTGAGCTCAAGGTGAGAGCTAGGTGAGCAAGGTGAGTTGGAAAGGTCAAGGTGAGCTCCCAGGTGAGTTCCCAGGTGAGTTACTCGATGAGCTCCTGGGTGAGCTCAACTCGAGTTGATCAATGAGCTCCCAGAAGAGCTCCTAAGTGAGCTACTTGGCGAGATATTCAGTGAGCTCCCAGGTGAGCTACTAGGTGAGCTCCCAAGTGAGCTACTTAGTAAGCTCCCAAGTGAGGTCCCCGGTGAGCTGTTTGGTGAGCTCACACATGAGCTCAAGTCAACCTACTCGGTGAGCTGCTCAGTGAGCTCCAAGGTGAGCTATTAGGTGAGCTCCTAGGTGATCTATTAGGTGAGCTCCTAGGTGAGCTGTTAGGTGAGCTACTCAATGAACTCTGAGGTGAGCTAACAGATGAGCTCAAGGTGAGTTGGCAAGGTGAGATCCTTAGTAAGCTCAAGGTGAGCTGATAGGTGAGCTCCCATGTGAGTTGGTAAGGTGAGTTGTCAGGTGAGCTCCCATGTGAGTTTTTGAGTGAGCTGCTGGGTGAGCTCCTAGGTGAGCTCAAGGTGAGCTAGCAAGGTGAGCTCCTAGGTTAGTTTCTAGGTGAGCTACTTGGTGAGCTCCTGGGTGAGCTAAAGGTGAGCTAGCAAGGTGAGCTATCAGGTGAGCTCCTAGGTGAGTTTTTGGGAAAGCTCAAGTTGAGATGCTCGACAACTCTTGGGTGAGCTCAAAGGTGAGCTTTTCAGCAATCTCTGAGGTGAGCTTACATGTGATGAGCTCAAGGTGAGTTGGTAAGATGAGCTCAAGGTGAGTTGGCAAGGTGAGCTCAAGGTGAGTTGGCAAGGTGAGCTATCAGGTGAGCTCCCAGGTGAGCTGCTAGGTGATCTCCTAAGTGAGCTACTTGGTGAGCTCCTAGGTGAGGACCCCAGTAAGCTGCTCAGTGAGCTCACAACTGAGCTCAAGTCATCTTACTCGATGAGCTACTTGGTGAGTTCCCAGGAAAGAGCTATTAGGTGAGCTCCCAAGCTGTTAGGTGAGCTACTCAACAAACTCTGAGTGAGCTACTAGATGAGCTCAAGGTGAGTTGGAAAGGTGAGCTCCTCAGTCGAGCTCAAGGTGAGCTGATAAGGTGAGTTCCCATGAGTTATCAGGGTGAGCTATCAGGCGAGCTCCTATGCAAGTTTTTGGGTGAGCTACTTGACGAGCTCTCAGGTGAGCTTAAGTCGAGGTGCTCGGTGAGCTCCTAGGTGAGCTCAAGGTGAGCTGGTAAGGTGAGCTATCAGGTGAGCTCCCAGGTAAGTTTCTAGGGAAGCTCAAGTTGAGCTACTCGATGAGCTCCTAGGTGAGCTACTTTTCAAGCTCCTAGCTGAGCTCCTAGGTGAGCTACTCAGTGAGCTCCCAGGTGAGCTCAAAGGTGAGCTTTTTGGTAATCTTTGAGGTGAGATTACATACGAGCTACCATATGAGCTCAAGGTGAGTTGGCAAGGTGAGCTCAAGGCAAGTTGGCAAGGTGAGCTCAAGGCAAGTTGGCAAGGTGAGCTATCAGGTGAGCTCCCAGGCAAAGGTCTTAGGTGAGTTACTCAGATGAGCTCCTATGAGTGAGCTCAAGCTATCAGGGTGAGCTAATCATCGAGCTCCTAGAAGAGCTCCTGGTGAGCTACTTTGTGAGCTGTTTAGTGAGCTCCCAGGTGAGCTGCTAGGTGAGCTCCCAAGTGAGCTACTTGGTGAGCTCCCAGGTGAGGTCCCTAGGTGAGCTACTCAGTGAGCTCACAAGTGAGCTCAAGTCAACCTACTTAGTGAGTTACTTGTTGAGCTCCTAGGTGAGCTAGTTAGGTGAGCTCAAGGTGAAACTTAAAGGTGAGCTACTCGAGAAAGTCAAGGTGAGCTACCAGATGAGCTCAAGGTAGTTGGCAAGGTGGGCTCCTTAGTGAGCTCATAGGTGAGCTTGGTAAGGTGAGCTCCCATTTGAGTTGGTAAGGTGAGCTATCAGGTGAGCTCCCATGAGAGTTTTGGGTGAGCTACTTGACAAGCTCAAGTCAAGCTACTAATTAGTGAGCTACTAGGTGAGCTCAAAGGTGAGTACTTAGCAAGGTGAGCTCCCAGGTGAGCTTTTTGTGCAAGCTCAAGTCAAGCTTCTCAACGAGCACCTAGGTGAGCTACTTCTGAGCTCCTAATTGAGCTCCTAGGTGAGCTACTTGGTGGGCTCTTAGGTGAGCTTAGGTGAGCTTATCTGTAATGTCTGAGGTGAGATTATATGTGAGCTACCAGCTGAGCTCAAGGTGAGTTGGCAAGGTAAGCTATCAGGTGAGCTCCTAGGTGAGTTCCTAGGTGAGTTACTTAGAAGAGCTCTCAGGTGAGCTCCCATAAGAGCTCCCAGAAGATCTCCTCCCAGGTGAGCTACTTAGCGAGTTGTTTGGTGAGCTCCTAGGTGAGTTTCTAGGTGAGCTCCCAAACAAGCTACTTGGTGATCTCCCAAGCAAGGTCCCTAGCAGCTCACAAGTGAGCTATTAGGTGAGCTCCAGGTGAGCTGTTAGGTGAGCTCCTAGGTGAGCTACTTGGTGAGCTTCTTGATGAACTCTGAGATGAGCTACTAGATGAGCTCAAGGTGAGTTTACAAGGTGAGCTCCTCAGTGAGCTCAAGGTGAGCTCCCAGCTCCCATGTGAGTTTTCAGGTGAGCTACTTGACGAGCTCCTAGATGAGCTGTGAGTTCCCAGGTGAGTTTCTCGATGAGCTTCTGGGTAAGATCAACTTGAGATGATCGAAAAGCTCCCAGAAGAGCTCCTAGGTGAGCTACTTGAAAAGCTATTTGGTGAGCTTGTAGGTGAGCTACTAGGTGAGCTCCCAAGTGATCTACTTGGTGAGCTCCCATGTGAGGTCCCCAGTGAGCTTCTCGGTGAGCTCATAAGTGAGCTCACAAGTAAGCTCAAGTTAACCTACTTGATGAGCTACTCGATGAGCTCCCAGGTAAGCCATATTAGGTGAGCTCCTAGGTGGGATACTTGGGAGCTACTCGATGAACTCCGAGGTGAGCTACCAGACAAGCTCAAGGTAAGTTGGCAAGGTGATCTCCTAAGTGAGCTCAAGGTGAGCTGGCACAAGGCAAGCTGATAGGTGAGCTCCCACATGAGTTTCTGGGTGAGATGTTAAGTGAGCTCCCATGTGAGTTTTCAGGTCAGCTACTTAATGAGCTCCCGTGTGAGCTCAAGTCAAGCTACTCAGCGAGCTCCTATGTGAGCTCAAGGTGAGCTAGCAAGGTGAGCTATTAGGTGAGCTCCCAGGTTAGTTTGTGGGAAAGCTCAAGTTCAAGCTACTCGAGGAGCTCCTGGGTGAGCTACTTGCTGAGCTCCCAGTTGAGCTCCTAGGTGAGCTCATAGCTCAAAGGTGAGCTTTTCAGCAATCTCTAAGGTGAGCTTACATGTGAGCTACCAGATGAGCTCAAGGTGAGTTGGAAAGGTGAGCTCAAGGGGAGTTGGCAAGGTGAGCTATCAAGCGAGCTCCCATACAATTTCCTAGGTGAGTTACTAGATGAGCTCCCAGGTGAACTCAACTCGAGCTGATCGGTGATCTCCCAGAAGAGCTCTCAGGTGAGCTACTTGGTGAGCTAATGCTAGGTGAGCTCCCAAGGGAGCTATTTGGTGAGCTCCCAGGTGAGGTCCCCAGAGAGCTACTCGAGTGAGCTCACAAGTGAGCTTAAGTCAGCCTACTTGGTGAGCTACTCAGTGAGCTCCCAGGTGAGCTGATTAGGTGAGCTCCTAGGTGAATTATTAGGTGAGCTCCTAGGTGAGCTACTTGGCAAGCTATTCAATGAACTCTGAGGTGAGCTACCAGATGAGCTCAAGGTGAGTTGGTAAGGTGAGCTCCTCAGTGAGCTTAAGGTGAGCTGGTAAGGTGAGCTGATAGGTGAGATCCCATGTGAGTTTCTGGGTGAGCTATCAGGTGAGCTCCCATGTGAGTTTCCTTGTGAGCTGTCAGGTGAGCTCCCATGTGAGTTTTAGGGTGAGCTTTTGACGAGCTCCTGGGTGAGCTCAAGTCAAGCTGCTCAGTGAGCTACTGGGTGAGCTTAAGGTGAGATGGAAAGGTGAGTTGTCAAGCAAACTCCCAGGCTAGTTTTTGGGCAAGGTCAAGTCAAGCTACTTGATGAGCTCTTGGGTGAGCTATTGTCAAGCTCCCAGAAAATTTCCTAGGTGAGCTACTCAGTGAGATCCCAGGTGAGCTCAAAGGTGAGCTTGTCAGCAATCTCTGAGGTGAGATTACATGCGAGCTACTAGATGAGATCAAGGTGATTTTGCAAGGTGAGCTCAAGGTGAGTTGGTAAGGTGAGCTCAAGGCAAGTTGGCAAGGTGAGCTATTAGGTGAACTCCCTAGTGAGTTCCCAGGTGAGTTACTTGATGAGCTCCTGGGTGAGCTCAACTTGAGCTTGATCGGTGAGCTCCCAAAAGAGCTCCTAGGTGAGCTACTTGGTGAGCTTTTCGATGAGCTCCCAAGGTAGCTGCTAGGTGAGCTCCTGAGTGAGCTACTTAGTGAGCTATCCTAGGAGAGGTCCCCCGTGAGCTACTCAGTGAGCTCACAAGTGAGCTCAAGTCAACCTACTCGGTGAGCTACTCGGTGAGCTCCTAGGTGAGCTGTTAGGTGAGCTCCCAGGTGAGGTGTTAGTCAAGTTCCCAAGTGAGCTACTTGGAAAGTTTCTTATGAACTTTGATAGGGGAGCTGATAGGGGAGCTCCAATGTGAGTTGGCAAGGCAAGCTATCAGGTGAGCTCTGATGCTGTCAGGTGAGTTCCTAGGTGAGTTTATTGGAAAGCTCAAGTTGAGCTACTTGATGAGCTCCTATACAAGTTGCTTGCCAAGCTCCCAGCTGAGCTTCTAGGTGTTCTACTCAGTGAGATCCCAGGTGAGCTCAAAGGTGAGCTTGTTAGCAATCTCTTAGGTGAGCTTACATCTGAGCTACAAGATGAGCTCCAGGTGAGTTGGCAAGGTGAGCTCAAGGTGAGTTGGCCCCCGATGAGTTGCTTGGCGAGCTCAAACACAAGCTCAAGGTCAACCTACTCGGTGAGCTCCAAGGTGAGCTGTTAGGTAAGCTCCCAGGTGAGCTACTCGATGAACTCTGAGGTGAGCTACCAGATGAGCTTAAGGTGAGTTGGCAAGGTGAGCTCCTCAGTGAGCTCAAGGTGAGCTGGTAGGTGAGCTTCCATGTGATTTGGCAAGACGAGTTGTCAGGTGAGCTCCTATGTGAGTTTCCAAGTGAGCTGCTGGGTGAGCTCCTGGGTGAGCTCAAGGTGAGCTAGCAAGGTAAGCTCCTAGGTTAGTTTCTAGGTGAGCTGCTGGGTGAGCTCCTAGGCAAGCTCAATATGAGCTAGTAAGGTGAGATGTCAGGTGAGCTCCTAGGTGAGTATTTGGGCAAGCTCAAGTTAAGATGCTCGATGAACTCCTAGGTGAGCTCAAAGGTGAGCTTGTCAGCAATCTCTGAGGTGAGCTTACATGTGAGCTACCAGATGAGCTCAAGGTGAGTTGGCAAGGTGAGCTTAAGGTGAGTTGGCAAGGTGAGTTCAAGGTGAGTTGGTAATGTGAGCTGTCAGGTGAGCTCCTAGGTGATCTACTAGGTGATCTCCTAAGTGAGCTACATGGCGAGCTCCCAGGGGAGGAACCCTAAGTCATCTTAGAGCTGATTGGTGAGCTCACAAGTGAGCTCAAGTCATCTTACTCAACAAGCTAGTTGGTGAGCTCCTAGGTGAGTTCTTAGGTGAGCTACTCAAAAAACTCCAAGGTGAGCTACCAAATGAGCTCAAGGTGAGTTGGCAAGGTGAGATCCTCAGTGAGCTCAAGGTGAGTTGGTAAGGTGAGCTGATAGGTGAGTTCCCATGTGAGTTGTCAGGGTGAGCTATCAGGTGAGCTCCTATGTGAGTTTTTGAGTGAGCTACTTGATGAGCTCTCAGGAAAGCTTAAGTAAGGTGAGCTCCTGTGTGAGCTCAAGGTTAGATGGTAAGGTGAGCTATGAGGTGAGCTCCCAGGTAAGTTTCCAGGGAAGCTCAAGTCAAGCTGCTCGATGAGATCCTAGTGAGCTTCTTGTTGATCTCCCAGCCAAGCTCCTAGGTGAGCTACTTGGTGAGCTCCCATGTGAGCTCAAAGGTGAGCTTGTCAGTAATCTCTAAGGTGAGCTTACATGTGAGCTACCAGATGAGCTCAAGGTGAGATTAAGGCAAAGGTGAGCTCAAGGTAAGTTGGAAAGGTGAGCTCAAGGCAAGTTAGTAAGGTGAGCTATCAGGTTAGCTCCTAGGTAAGTTCCCAAGTGAGTTACTTGATGAGCTCCCAGGTGAGCTCAACTCAAGCTAATTGTCAAGCTCCTAGAAGAGCTCCCTAGTGAGCTACTTTATGAATTATTCAGGTGAGCTCCCAGGTGAGCTCCCAAGTGAGCTACTTGGTGAGCTCCTAGGTAAGGTCCCTGATGAGCTACTTAGCAAGCTCACAAGTGAGCTCAAGTCAACCTACTCGGTGAGCTTCTCGTTGAGCTCCCAAGTGAGCTATTAGGTGAGCTTCTAGGTGAGCTACTTGATGAACTCAGAGGTGAGCTACCAGATGAGCTCAATGTGATTTGGCAAGGTGGGTTCCTTAGTGAGCTGCTCAAGGCAAGCTGAGCAAGGTGAGCTCCCATTCAAGTTAGTAAGGTGAGCTATTAGGTGAGCTCCCATGTGAGTTTTTGGGTGAGCTACTTGACAAGCTCAAGTTGAGCTACTCAGCGAGCTCCTGGGTGAGCTCAAGGTGAGCTGGCTAGGTGATTTCCTAGGTGAGTTTCCATTCAAGCTCAAGTCAAGCTGCTCAACGAGCACCTGGGAAAGCTACTTGTTGAGCTCCCAGCTGAGCTCCTAGGTGAGCTCTTAGGCAAGCTCTAAAGGTGAGCTTCTTGGTAATTTATGAGGTGAGCTTATATGTGAGCTACCAGTTGAGCTCAACATGAGTTGGTAAGGAAAGCTATCAGGTGAGCTCCCAGGTGAGTTCCTAGGTGAGTTACTTGACAAGCTCTCAGGTGAGCTCAACTCAAGCTGATCAGTGAGCTCCCAGAAGAGCTCCCAGGTGAGCTACTTAGTGAGTTGTTCAAAAAGCTCCTAGGTGAGTTACTAGGTGATCTCCCAAATGATCTACTTGGTGATCTCCCAAGTGAGGTCCCTGGTGAGCTCACAAGTGAGCTATTAGGTGAGCTCCCAGGTGAGCTTTTAGGTGAGCTCCCAAGAGAGCTACTTGGTGAGCTACTTGATGAACTAAAGGTGAGCTACCAAATGAGCTCAAGGTGAGTTAGCAAGGTGAGCTCCTCAGTGAGCTCAAGGTGAGCTGGCAAGGTGAGCTCCCATGTGAGTTTTCAGGTGAGCTACTTGACGAGCTCCTGGATGAGCTGTGAGTTCCCAGGTGAGTTACTCAATGAGCTTCTGGGTGAGATCAACTTGAGATGATCAGTGAGCTCCAAGAAGAGCTCCTAGGTGAGCTACTTGACAAGTTATTTGATGAGCTTCTAGGCGAGCTCCCAAGTGAGCTACTTGGTGAGCTCCCATGTGAGGTTCCAAGTAAGCTACTTAGTGAGCTCACAAGTGAGCTCATAAGCAAGCTCAAGTCAACCTACTCGATGAGCTACTTAGTGAGCTCCCAGGTGAGCTACATAGGGAGATGCTCGATGAACTCTGAGGTGAGCTACTAGACAAGCTCAAGGTGAGTTGGCAAGGTGATCTCCTAAGCGAGCTCAAGGTGAGCTGGCAAGGAAAGCTGATAGGAGAGCTCCCACAAAAGTTTCTGGGTGAGCTGTTAGGTGAGCTCCCATGTGAGTTTTTAGGTGAGCTACTTGATGAGCTCCCATGTGAGCTCAAGTCGAGCTGCTTGGTGAGCTCCTGTGTGAGCTCAAGGTGAGCTATCAGGTGAGCTCCAAGGTGAGTTTTCAGCCAAGCTCAAGTTGAGTTGTTTGAGGAGCTCCTAGGTGAGCTAGGTTGCCGAGCTCCTAGTCAAGCTCCTAGGTGAGTTGCTTGGTTAGCTCCCAGGTGAGCTCAAAGGTGAGCTTGTCAATAATCTCTAAGGTGAGCATACATGTGAGATACTAGATGAGCTCAAGGTGAGTTGGTAAGGTGATCTCAAGGGGAGTTGGGTGAAGGTGAGCTCCAGGTGAGTTCCCAGGTGAGTTACTTGACAAGCTCCAGGGTGAGCTCAAGTCAAGCTACTCGGTGAGCTCCTGGGTGAGCTTAAGGTGAGCTAGCAAGGTGAGCTATCAGGTGAGCTCCCTAGGTGAGTTTCTAGGAAAGCTCAAGTTAAGCTGCTCGATGAGCTCTTGGGTGACCTGTTGCTGAGCTCCCAGCCAAGCTCCTAGGTGAACTGCTTAGTGAGGTCCAAGGTGAGCTCAAAGGTGAGCTTGTTGACAATATTTAAGGTGAGATTACATGTGAGATACCAGATAAGCTCAAGGTGAGTTGGCAAGGTGAGCTATCAAGTAAGCTCACAAGTGAGTTCCCAAGTGAGTTACTTGTCGAGCTCCGGGAAAGCTCAACTTGAGCTGATCGGTGAGCTCCCAGAAGAGCTCCTAGGTGAGCTACTTGGTGAGATATTCGATGAGCTCCCAGGTGAACTTCTAGGTGAGCTCCTGAGTGAGCTACTTGGTGAACTCCTAGGTGAGGTCCCCGGTGAGCTACTTGGTGAGCTCACAAGTGAGCTCGAGTTAACATTCTCGATGACCTTCTCAGTGAGCTCTCAGTGAACTACTCGGTGAGCTACTAGGTGAGATCCAAGGTGAGCTATTAGTCAAGTTCCTAAGTGAGCTACTTGGGAAGCTACTCAATGAACTCTGATAGGGGAGCTGATAGGGGATCTCCCATGGGAGTTGGAAAGGCAAGCTTTTAGGTGAGCTCCCATGCACGTGTTTAGGTGAGCTACTTGATGAGCTCCCAGGTGAGCTCAAGTCAACCTACTCAGTGAGCTACTTAGTGAGCTGCCAGGTGAACTACTTGGTGAGCTACCAGACTCAAGGTGAGTTCTAAGGTGAGCTCCTCAGTGAGCTCAAGGTGAGTTGCAAGGCGAGCTGATAGGTGAGCTCCCATCTGAGTTGGTAAGGTGAGCTGTCAGGTGAGCTCCCATGTGAGTTTTCATGTGAGATACTTGATGAGCTCTTGGGTGAGCTACTTGATGAGCTCCAAAGTGAGCTCAAGTTGAGCTACTTGGCGAGCTCCTAGGTGAGCTTAAGGTGAGCTGGCAAGGTGAGATGTTAGGAAAGCTCCTAGGTGAGTTTTTTGGGAAAGCTCAAGTGACTTGGTTGACAAGCTCCTAGGTGAGCTGCTTGCCAAGCTCCCAGGTGAGCTGCTTGCCAAGCTCCCAGCCAAGCTCCTAGGTGAGCTACTTGGTGAGCTCCTAGGTGAGCTCAAAGGTAAGCTAGTTGGCAAGGTGAGCTCAAGGTGAGTTAGAAAGGTGAGCTATCAGGTGAGCTCCCAGGTGAGTTCCTAGGTGAATTACTTAACGAGCTGTAAGGAGAGCTCAATTTTAGCTGATCGGTGAGCTCAAGTCGAGCTGATCGGTGAGCTACTTTGTGAACTATTCAGTGAGCTCCTACACAAGCTACTAGGTGAGCTCCCAAGTGAGCTAGTTGGTGAGCTCCCAGGTGAGGTCCCTAACGAGCTACTCGATGAGCTCTTAAGCAAGCTCACAAGTAAGCTCAAGTCAACCTACTTAGAGAGCTCCCAAGCAAGCTCTTAGGTGAGATCTTCGGTGAGTTGTTAGGTAAGCTCCCAGGAGAGCTACTTGGCATAGCTGCTCAATAAACTTCAAGGTGAGCTACCTTCCGAGCTCAAGGTGAGTTAGTAAGGTGAGCTCCTCAGTGAGATCAAGGTGAGCTCCCATGTAAGGTGAGCTAATAGGTGAGCTCCCATGTGAGTTTTTGGGTGAGCTGCTTGACGAGCTGGTGAGCTCAAGTCAAGCTGCTTGGTGAGCTCTTGGGTGAGCTCAAGATGAGCTAGAGAAGGTGAGCTGTAAAGCGAGTTCTCAGGTGAGTTTTTGGGAAAGCTCAAGTTGAGCTGCTCGATGAGCTCTTGGGTGAGCTACTTTTTGAGATCTTTGTCAAGCTCCTAGGTGAGCTCAAAGGTGAGTTTATCATTAATCTCTTAGGTGAGCTTACATGTGAGATACCATATGAGCTCTAGGTGAGTTGGCAAGGTGAGCTCAAGGTGAGTTGGTAAGGTGAGCTCAAGGTGAGTTGGCAAGGTGAGCTATCACGTGAGCTCCCAGGTGAGTTCCTAGGTGAGTTACTTGATGAGATCCTGGGTGAGCTCAACTCTAGTTGATCGGTGAGCTCCCAGAAGATCTCCTAGGTGAGCTACTTGGTGAGCTATTCGGTGAGCTCCTAAGGTGAGCTATTAGGTGAGCTACTTAGTGAGCTCCTAGGTGAGGTCCCTGGTGAGCTACTCGGTGAGCTCACACATGAGCTCAAGTCAACCTACTTGGCAGAGCTACTCGGTGAGCTCCCAAGTGAGAGCTGTTAGGAAAGATACATGGTGAGTTACTTGATGAAACTCTGAGGTGAGCTACCAGAAGAGCTCAAGGTGAGTTCAAGGTGATCCTCAGCGAGCTCAAGGAAAGGTGAGCTCCCATGAGTTAGCAAGGTGAGTTTTTAGGTGAGCTCCCATGCAAGTTTACAGGTGAGCTCCTTGATGAGCTCCCGGGCAAGCTCAAGTCAAGCTACTTGGTGAGCTCCTTCGTGAGCTCAAGGTGAGCTAGAAAGGTGAAGCTATCATGTGAGCTCCCAGGTGAGTTTCCAGGAAAGCTCAAGTCAAGCTTCTTGAAAAACTCCTTGAGTGAGCTACTTGTTGAGCTCCCAGCCAAGCTCCTAGGTGAGATGTTCGGTGAGCTCCCAGGTGAGCTCAAAGGTGAGCTTGTCAGCAATCTCTGAGGTGAGCTTACATGTGAGCTACCAGATGAGCTCAAGGTGAGTTGGCAAGGTGAGCTCAAGGTGAGTTAGCAAGGTGAGCTCAAGGTGAGTTGGCAAGGGGTGAGCTGTCAACCGAGCTCCCAGGTGAGTTCCCAAGTGAGTTACTTGACGAGCTCTCTTGGGTGAGCTCAACTTGAGCTTATCAGCGAGCTCCCAGTAGAGCTCCTAAGCTAGCTACTTGGTGAGCTATTCGGTGAGCTCCCAGGTGAGCTACTAGGTGATATCCCAAGTGAGCTACTTGGTGAACTCCCAGGTGAGGACCCCAGCGAGCTGCTCGGTGAGCTCACAAGTGAGCTCAAGTCAACCTACTCGGCAAGCTTCTCGGTGAGCTCCCAGGTGATTTTTTAGGTGAGCTCCCAGGAGAGTCGTTAGGTGAGCTGTTGATGAACTCTAAGGCTAGGTAGTAGATGAGCTCAAGGTGAGATGGCAAGGTCATCTCCTCAGCAAGCTCAAGGTGAGCTGGAAAGGTGAGCTCCCATGTGAGATGGTAAGGTAAGTTGGTTGGTGAGCTCCTATGTGAGTTTTTGGTGAGCTACTTGATGAGCTTCTAGGTGAGCTCAAGTCAAGGTGCTTGGTAAGCTCTTTGGTGAGCTCAAGGTGAGCTGGTAAGGAGAGCTCCTAGGTGAGTTTCCAGGAAAGCTCAAGTTGAGCTGCTCGATGAGCTCCTGGGTAAACTACATGCTGAGCTCTGCCAGCTCCTAGGTCCTAGTTGGCAAGGTGAGCTTAAGGTGAGTTGGAAAGGAAAGCTCAAGGTGAGTTAGCAAGGAGAGCTATCAAGGTGAGCTCCTAGGTGAGTTCCTATGTGAGTTACTCATGAGCTCTGGGTGAGCTCAACTTGAGCTCCTAGAAGAGCTCCTAGGTGAGCTACTTGGTGAGCTATTTGGTGAGCTCTAAGGTGAGCTCCTAGGTGATCTCCCAAGTGAGCTACTTAGCGAGCTCCCAGGTGAGGTCCTCAGTGAGCTACTCAGTGAACTCACAAGTGAGTTCAAGTCAACCTACTCAGTGAGCTACTCAATGAGCTCCCAGGTGAGCTATTGGGTGAGCTCCCAAGTGAGCTACTTGGTGAGCTACTCAAAAACTCTGAGGAAAGCTACCAGACAAGCTCAAGGTGAGTTGGCAAGGTGAGCTCCTCAGTGAGATCAAGGTGAGGACTAGAAAGGTGAGCTCCCATTTGATTTTTTAGGTGAGCTACTTGATGAGCTCCTGGATGAACTACGAGTTCCCATGTGAGTTACTCGATGAGATCCTAGGTGAGCTCAACTCAGCTTATCGGAAAACTCCTAGAAGACCTCCTAGGTGATCTACTTGGTGAGCTATTCAGTGAGCTTACAGGAAAGCTGCTAGGTGAGCTCCCAAGTGAGCTACTTTCTGAGCCCCCAGGTGAGGTCCCTAGTGAGCTACTTGGTGAGCTCACAAGTGAGCACACAAGTGGGCTCAAGTCATCTTACTCAATGAGCTATGTTAGGCAAGGTACTTGATGAACTCTGAGGTGAGATACCAGACAAGCTCAAGGCTAGTTGGAAATGTGAGCTAACAAATTAAGTTGATAGGTAAGGTCCCATGTGAGTTATCAGGGTGAGCTATCAGGTGAGCTCCTATGTAAGTTTTTGGTTGAGCTACTTGACGAGCTCTTAGGTGAGCTCAAGTCGAGCTGCCCAGTGGAGCTCTTGGGTGAGCTCATGGTGAGCTGAGCAAGGTGAGTTGTCAGGTGAGCTCCCAGGTGAGTTTCCAGGAAGCTCAAGTCGAGCTACTCGACAAGATCTTGGGTGAGCTACTTTTCAAGCTCCTGAAGCTGAGCTCCTAGGTGAGCTACTTGATGAGATCCCAGGTGAGCTAAAAGGTGAGCTTGTTGGAAATTTTTGAGGTGAGCTTACATGCGAGCTACCAGATGAGCTCAAGGTGAGTTGGAAAGATGAGCTCAAGGAAAGTTTACAAGGTGAGCTCAAGGTAAGTTGGAAAGGTGAGCTATTAGGGAAGCTCCCAGGTAAGTCGGCAAGGTGATTTCGTAGGTGAGTTACTCGATGAGCTCCCATAAGAGCTCAACTCATAATCGGCGATCTCTCCCAGGTGAGTTACTTGGCGAGTTATTAGGTGAACTCCTAGGTGAGCTGTTTGGTGAGCTCCCAAGTGAGCTAGTTGGACCAGAGGTCCTAGGTGAGCTCCCCAGTGAGCTCAAGTCAACCTACTCAGTGGGATTCTCAGTGAGCTCCCAAGCGAGCTGTTAGGTGAGCTCTCAAGTGAGCTATTAGGTGAGCTCCTAGGCGAGCTACTTGGTGAGCTACTCGAAAAACTCTAAGGTGAGCTACCAGATAAGATCAAGGTGGGTTAGCAAGGTGAGCTCCTGAGCAAGCTGACTCAAGGTGATCTGATAGGTGAGCTCCCATTAAATTTGGTAAGGTGAGCTCCCATGTGATTTTTTGGGTGAGCTACTTGATGAGCTCCTGGGTGAGCTCAAGTCGAGCTACTTGGTGAGCTCCTAGGAGAGCTCAAGGTGAGTTGGCAAGGTGAGCTACTTTTTGAGCTCCCATCTAAGCTCTTAGGTGAGCTACTTGGTGAGCTCCCAGGTGAGCTCAAAGGTGAGCTTGTCAGAAATCTCTTAGGTGAGATTACATGCTAGCTACCAGATGAGCTCAAGGTGAGTTGGCAAGGTGAGCTTAAGGTGAGTTGGCAAGGTGAACTCAAGGCAAGTTGGTAAGGTGAGCTATTAGGTGAAGCTCCTAGTCGAGTTCCCAGGTGAGTTACTCAATGAGCTCCTTGGTGAGCTACACTCGAGCTGATTCGGTGAGATCCTAAAACAAATCCTAGGAAAGCTACTTGATGAGCTATTTGGTGAGCTCCCAAGTAAGCTACTTGGTGACATCATAGGTGAGGTCCCTAATGAGCTACTCATTGAGCTCATAAGTGAGCTCAAGTAAATCTATTTGGTGAGCTACTTGGTGAGCTCCCAGACGAGCTGTTATGCAAGCTCCTAGGTGAGCTTTTAGTGGAGCTCCTAGGTGAGCTTGCTTGGTGAGGTGCTCAAGAAACTTATATGTGAGCTACCAAACAAGCTCAAGGTTAGTTAGCAAGGTGAGCTCCCCAGTGAGCTCAAGGTGAGATGGCAAGGTGAGCTGATACAGGAGCTCCCATGGGAGTTAGCAAGGTGAGTTGTTAGGTGAGCTCCCATGCGAGTTTTCAGGTGAGCTACTTGACGAGCTCCCATGAAAGCTCAAGTTGAGATACTTGGTGAGCTCCTGGGTGAGCTCAAGGTGAGATGAAAAGGTGAACTGTCAGGTGAGCTCCAACGTGAGTTTTATAGTAAGCACAAGTCGAGTTGCTCCATTATTTCTTGGGCAAGCTGCTTGCTGAACTGCTAGCCGAGCTGCTCAGTAAGCTCCTAAGTGAGCTCAAAGGTGAGCTTATTGGTAATCTCCTAGGTGGGCTTACATACGATGAGCTACTAGATGAGCTCAAGGTGAGTTGGTAAGGTGAGTTAGTAAGGTGAACTCAAGGTGAATTGGCAAGGTGAGCTACTAGGTGAGCTCCCACTTGACGAGCTCCTAGGCAAGATACTTGTTGAGCTCCTAGCTGAGCTCCTAGGTGAGCTTCTAGGTGAGATCAAAGGTGAGCTTGTCAGTAATATCTAAGGTGAGCTTACATGTGAGCTACTAGATGAGCTCAAGGTGAGGTGGTAAGGTGAGCTCAAGGTGAGTTGACAATGTGAGCTATTACGCGAGCTCCCAGGTGAGTTCCTAGGTGAGTTACTCAAAGAGCTCCCAGGCGAGCTAAACTTGAGCTTGACTCGATGAGCTCCTAGAAGAGATCCCAGGTAAGCTTGTCAAAAATCTCTGAGGTGAGCTTACATGCAAGCTACCAGATTAGCTCAGGGTGAGTTGGCAAGGTGATCTCAAAGTGAGTTAGCAAGGTGAGTTGAAGGTTAGTTAACAAGGTGAGTTGTCGGGTAAGCTCCAAGGTGAGTTCCCAGGTGAGATACTCAACGAGCTACTTGAAAAGCTCGCAAGAAAGCTCAAGTCAACCTACTCAGAGAGCTACTTGTTGAGTTCCCAGGAAGTTTTCAGCTATCAAGCTAGCTACTTGGAAAGCTGCTCAATGAACTCTGAAGTGAGATATCAAATTAGATCAAGGTGAGTTAGCAAGGCGAGCTGTTAGGTGAGCTCCCATGTGAGTTTTTTAGTGAGCTAATTGATGAGCTCCCAATCAAGCTCAAGTTGAGCTACCTAGAAAGCTCAAGGTGAGTTGGCAAGGTGAGATGTCATGTGAGCACCCAGGTGAGTTTTTAGGCATGCTTAACTCGAGATCCTTCCTTAGCTCCCAGCTGAGCTCTTAGGTGAGCTACTCTATGAGCTCCCAGTTGAGCTCAAAGGTGAGCTTGTCGACAATCTCTAAGGTGAGTTTACATGAGGAGCTACCAAATGAGCTCAAGGTGAGTTAGAGAGGGGAGCTCAAGGAGAGTTTGCAAGGTGAGCTGTCAGACTAGATCCTAGGTGAGTTACCAGGTGAGTTACATGACGAGCTCCTGGGTGAGCTCAACTCGAGGTAATCAGTGAGCTTCCAGAAGAGCTCCCATGTGAGCTACTTTGTGAGATGTTTGGTGAGCTCCTAGGAAAGCTGCTAGGTGAGCTCCCAAGTGAGCTACTTGGTGAGCTCCAGGTGAAGTCCCCGGCGAGTTTCTTAGCAAGCTCACTAGTGAGCTCACAATTGAGCTCAAGTCAACCTACTCAGTGAGCTACTTGGTGAGCTCCCAGGTGAGCTACTTGATGAGCTACTTGATAAAATCTGAGGTGAGTTACCAGACGAGCTCAATTCAGGTTGGGAAGATGAGCTCCTTAGCGAGTTCAAGGTGAGTTCTTATGGAGAGCTGATAGGTGAGCTCCTATGTGATTTTTTGTGTGAGCTATCAGGTGAGCTCCCATGTATGTTTTTATGTGAGCTACTTGAAGAGCTCCTGGGTGAGCTCAAGTCAAGCTACTCGGTAAGATTTTAGGCGAGCTCAAAGTGAGCTAGCAAGGTGAGCTGTCAGGTGAGCTCCTAGGTGAGTTTCTAGGAAAGTTGAAGTCAAGCTGCTTGATGAGCTCCTAGGTGAGATGCTTGCCGAGATCCTAGCTGAGCTCCTAGGTGAGATGCTTGGTGAGCTCCCAGGAAAGTTCAAAGGTGAGTTGAAGGTGAGTTGGCAAGGAAATCTCAAGGTGAGTTGGGAAAGTGAGCTCAAAGTGAGTTGGTAAGGTGAGCTGTCAAGTAAGCTTCCAAGTAAGTTACTCAACGAGGTCTAGGGTGAGCTCAACTCAGGATAATTGGTGAGCTCCCAGAAGAGCTCAAGGTGAGCTACTTGGAAAGCTATTCAGTGAGCTCCCAGGTGAGCTCCCCGGTGAGTTGAGCTCCCAGGTGAGCTCATAAGTGAGCTCAAGTCAACCTACTCGGTGAGCTCCCCTACTCGGTGAGCTCCTAGGTGAGCTACTTAGAGATTTTCTCGATGAACTCCAAGGTGAGCTACCAGATAAGCTCAAGGTGAGTTGGTAATGTGAGCTTCCTCAAAAATCTTAATACGAGCTGGTAAGGTGATCTCCCATTCAATTTGGAAAGGTGTGCTATCACGTGAGCTCCTATATGAGTTTTTTGACAAAATCATGGGAAATCTCAAGTCGAGTTACTTGGCGAGCTTACGTGTGAGCTACTAGATGAGCTCAAGGTGAGTTAGCAAGGTAATCTCAATGTGAGCTGGCAAGGTGAGCTGTCAGGATAGCTCCCATGTGAGTTACCAGGTGAGTTACTCAATGAGCTCCCAGGTGATCTCAACTCGAGGTAATCGGTGAGCTCCCAGAAGAGCTCCCAGGTGAGCTACTTTACGAGCTATTCTGTGAGCTCCCAAGTGAGCTGCTAGGTGAGCTCCCAAGTGAGCTAATTTGTGAGCTATTCAGAAAGCTCCCAGGTGAGCTGCTAGGTGAGCTCCCAAGTGAGCTACTTGGTGAGCTCCCATGAGAGGTCCCCAGTGAGTTACTCATCAAGCTCACTAGTTAGCTCACAAGAAAGCTCAAGTCAACCTAATAGATGAGTTTCTCGACAAACTCTTAGGTGAGCTACTAGAAAAGCTCAAGGTGAGTTGGGAATGTGAGCTCCTCAATAAGCTCAAGGTGAGCTATTAAGGTAAGCTAATAGGTGAGCTCCCACGTAAGTTTTTGGGTGAGCTGTCAGGTGAGCTCCCATGCGAGTTTTTGGGTGAGTTGCTTAATGAGCTCCTAGGTGAGCTCAAGTCATGCTAGTCAGGTGAGCTCAAAGTGAGCTGGCAAGGTGAGCTGTCAGGTGAGCTTCTAGGTGAGTTCTCAAGCAAGCTCAAGTCGAGTTGCTCAACGAGCTCCTAGGTGAGCTGCTTACTGAGCTCTCGAGCTGAGCTATTAGGTGAGATGATTGGTGAGCTCTAGGGTGAGCTCAAGGTGAGTTGGCAAGGCAAGCGCAAGGTGAGTTAGGAAGGCTTGAGCTAAAATTTAGTTGGCAAGGTGAGCTGTCAAGCGAGCTTCCCAGGTGAGTTACTCAATAAACTCCTACGTGAGCTCAACTCAAGCTAATCAGGGAGCTCCAGAAGAGCTCAAGGTGAGCTAATTAGCGAGCTATTTGGTGAGATCCCAGGAAATATGCTAGGTGAGCTCCCAAGTGAGATACTTGGTGAAATTCTAGGTGAGGTCACTGACGAGACAATCGGTGAGCTCACAAGCGAGCTCAAGTCAACCTACTCGGTGAGCTACTTGGTGAGATCCCAAGCGAGCTATTAGGTGAGCTCCCAGGTGAGTTGTTAGTTGAGCTCCTAGGTGAGCTACTTGGAGATTTTCTCAATGAACTCCGAGGTGAGCTACCAGACGAGCTCAAGGTGATTTGAAAATGTGAGCTCCTAAGCGAGCTCAATGCGAGCCGGTAAGGCGAGCTCCCATGTGAGTTGGCAAGGCATGCTATCAGGTGAGCTCCCATGTGAATTTTTAGGAAAGCTACTTAATGAACTCATAGGTGAACTCATGTCAAGTTGTTTGGTGAGCTATTCGGCAAGCTCAAAGAAAGCTCCTAGGTGAGATATTCTATGAGCTCAAAGGTGAGCTTGTCAGCAATCTCTGAGGTGAGCTTAAATACAAGCTACCAGATGAGCTCAAGTTGAGTCAGAAAGGTGAGATCAAGTCAAGTTAGCTAGGTGAGCTCAAGGTAAGTTAGCAAGGTAAGCTGTAAGGTGAGCTCCCAGGCATGTTCCTAGTTTAGGTGATTACTTGACGAGCTCCCAAGCAAGATCAACTTGATTTGATTGGTGAGCTCCCAAAAGAGCTCTCAGGTGAGCTACATGGCAAGTTGTTTGGTGAGCTTCCAGTAAAATTGCCAAGTGAGGTTCTAAGTGAACTACTTGGTGAGCTCCTAGGTGAGGTCCCTGGTGAGCTACTTGGTGAACTCACAAGTGAGCTCAAGTCAACCTACTTGAGAGAGGCTCGGTGAGCTCCTCAGTGAGCTACTTGGCAAGCTGATCGATGAACTCCATGAGGTGAGGTAGCAGATGAGCTCAAGGTGATTTGGCAAGGTGAGCTCCTTACTGAGCTCAAGGAGAGCTAGCAAGGTGAGCTCCCATGTGAGTTTCTAGGTGAGCTGCTCAGCGAGCTCTTGGGTGAGCTCAAGGTGAGCTGGCAAGGTGAGCTGTCAGGTGATCTCTGAGGGGAGTTTCCAGAAAAGCTTAAGTCAGGTGGCTTGATGAGCTCCTAGCCAAGCTCCTAGGTGAGCTACTTGATGAGCTCCTAGGTGAACTCAAATGTGATCTTGTCGGTAATCTT
The DNA here is from genome assembly GCA_019776745.2 of Taxus chinensis. Classification (NCBI taxonomy): domain Eukaryota; kingdom Viridiplantae; phylum Streptophyta; class Pinopsida; order Cupressales; family Taxaceae; genus Taxus; species Taxus chinensis. Next base: position 898,300,824 of record CM034151.1, on the reverse strand, counting down.
TGAGGTGAGCTTACATGTGAGTTACCAGATGAGCTCAAGGTGAGTTAGCAAGGTAAGCTCAAGGTGAGTCAGAAAGGTGAGCTCAAGGTTAGTTGGTAAGGTGAGCTGTCAGGTGAGCTCCTAGGTGAGCTCATATGTGAGTTCCTAGGAGAGTTACTCGATGAGCTCCCATGTGAGCTCAACTCGAGCTGATCAGCGAGCTCCAAGAAGAGATCTCCTAGGTGAGCTACTTGGAAAATTGTTTGGCGAGCTCCCCAGCGAGCTACTAGGTGAGCTCCTAAGTGAGCTACTTGGTAAAATCCTAGGTGAGGTCCCCAGTGAGCTAGTTGGCAAGCTCACAAGTGAGCTCAAGTAAACCTACTCAGTGAGCTTCTCGGTGAGCTCCCAAGTGAGTTGTTAGGTGAGCTCCCAGGTGAGCTGTTAGGAGAGCTCCCAGGTGAGTTACTTGGTGAGCTACTCAATGAACTCTGGTTGATGTGAGCTACCAGATAAGCTCAAGGTGGGTTGGCAAGGTGAGCTCCTAAGTGATCTTAAGGCGAGCTTGATAGGTGAGCTCTCATGTGAGTTTTCGGGTGAGCTACTTGATGAGCTCCTGGGTGAGCTAAAGTCGAGCTACTCTGCGAGCACCTGGGTGAGCTCAAGGTGAGCTTACAAGGTGAGCTATCAGGTGAGCTCTTAGGTGAGTTGCTTTCCGAGCTCCCAGCTGAGCTCCTAAGTGAGCTACTCAGTGAGCTCCTAGGTGAGCTCAAAGGTGAGCTTGTCGGCAATCTATGAGGTGAGATTACATGCAAGCTACTAGATGAACTCAAGGTGAGTTGGCAAGGAAAGCTTAAGGTGAGTTGGTAAGGAAAACTCAAGGTGAGTTGGTAAGGTGAGCTATCAGGTGAGCTCCTAGTTGAGTTCCTAGGTGATTTACTTGACAAGCTCCTTGGTGAGCTCAACTCAAGCTGATCGGTGAGCTCCCAGAACAACTCCCAAGTGAGCTATTTGGTGATGATCCTAGGTGAGCTGCTAGGAAAACTCCCACGTGAGCTACTTGGTGAGCTCCTAGGTGAGGTCCCTGATGAGCTACTTGGTGAGCTCATAAGCGAGGACAAGTCAACCTATTCAGCGAGCTGCTCGATGAGCTCCTAGTCAAGCTGTTAGGTGAGCTCCCAGGTGAGCTATTAGTTGAGCTCCTAGGTGAGCTACTCAACGAACTCTGATGTGAGCTACCAAATGAGCTCAAGGTGAGTTGGCAAGGTGAGCTCCTCAGCGAGCTCAAGGTGAGCTGGTAAGGCAAGCTGATAGGGGAGCTCCCATGTGAGTTGGCAAGGTGAGCTATAAGGTGTGCTCCCATGTGAGTTTTCAGGTAAGCTACTTGATGAGCTACCAGTTCAGCTCAAGTCAAGCTACTTGGTGAGCTCCTGGGTGAGTTCAAGGTGAGATGGCAAGGTGAGCTATTAGGTGAGCTCCTAGGTGAATTTCTAAGCAAGCTCAAGTCGATCTACTCGATGAGTTCCTGGGTGAGTCTACTTGCCAAGCTCCAAGCCAAGCTCCTAGGTGAGCTACTCGATAAGCTCCTAGGTGAGCTCAAAGGTGAGCTTATCTTTAATCTCTGAGGTGAGCTTACATATGAGCTACCAGATGAGCTTAAGGTGAGTTGGAAAGGTGAGCTCAAGGTGAGTTGGTAAGGTAAAATCAATGTGAATTGGCAAGGTGAGATATCAGGCGAGCTCCCACTCGACGAGCTCCTAGGTGAGCTACTTTGTCGAGCTCCCAGTTGAGCTCCTAGGTGAGCTCCCAGGTGGGCTCAAAGGTGAGCTGGTCAGTAATCTCTGAGGTGACCTTATATGCGAGCTACCAGATGAGCTCAAGGTGAGCTCAAGGCAAGTTAACAAGGTGAGCTATTAGGTGAGCTCATAGGTGAGTTCTAAGGCAAGTTACTTGAAGAGATCTCTTGGTGAGCTCAACTTGAGTTGATCGGTGAGCTCCCAAAAGTGCTCTCAGGTGAGCTTGTCAACAATCTCTAAGGTGAGCTTACATGCAAGCTACCAATTTAGCTATAAGCAAGTTGGCAAGGTGAGCTCAAGGTGAGTTAGCAAGGTGAGCTCAAGGCAGGTTTGAGGAAAGCTCCAAGGTGAGTTCCCAGGTGAGTTACTCGATGAGATGCTTGGTGAGCTCATAAGCAAGCTCAAGTCAGCCTACTAAGAGAGCTACTCAGTGATCTCCCAGGTGAGCTGTTAGGTAAGCTCCTAGGTGAGCTACTTGGTGAGATGCTTGATGAACTCTGAGGTGAGCTACCAGAGGATCTCAAGGCAAGTTAAAGGTGAACTCCTCAGTGAGCTCAAGGTGAGCTAACAAGCTGAGTTAATAGGTGAGGTCCCATGTGAGTTGGTAAGGTGAGTTGTCAGGTGAGCTTCCATGTGCGTTTTCAAGTGAGCTACTTGATAAGCTCTCTATCAAGCTCAAGTCAAGATGCTTGTCAAGCTCAAGGTGAGTTGGTAAGGTGAGATGTCATGTGAGCTTCAAGGTAAGTTTCTAGACAAGCTTAACTTGAGCTACTCAATGAGCTCCTAGGTGAGCTACTTACCAAGCTCCCAGTAGGAGCTCCTAGGTGAACTACTTGGTGAGCTCCTAGGCAAGCTTAAAATTGAGCTTGTCGGTAATCTCTAAGTTGAGCTTACATACGAGCTACCAAATGAGCTCAAGGTGAGTTGGTAAGGTGAGCTGTCAGGCTAACTCCCTAGTGCAAGTTACTAGGTGAGTTACTCAATGAGCTCCCAGGTGAGCTCAACTTGAGGTAATTGGTGAGCTCCCTCGAGAGCTCCTAGATGAGCTACTTTGTGAGCTATTCGGTAAGCTCCTAGGAGAGCTGTAGGTGAGATCCCAAGCGAGCTACTTGGCGAGCTCCCAGGTGAGGTTCCCCTGTGAGTTACTCAGTAAGCTCACTAGTGAGCTCATATGTGAGCTCAAGTCAATCTACTTAGTGAGCTGCTCAGTGAGCTCCTAGGTGAGCTACTTGATGAGCTACTTGATAAACTCTAAGGTGAGCTACCATATGATCTCAAGATAAGTTGGGAAGGTGATCTCCTTAGTGAGCTCAAGGTGAGATGTTAAGGTGAGCTGATAGGTGACCTCCTATATGAGATTTTTTGTGTGAGCTGTCAGATGAGCTCCCATGTGAGTTTTTGGGGAAGCTTAACTCGAGCTGCTCAACAAGCTCCTGGGTGAGCTACTTGTTGAGCTCCCAACTGAGCTCTTGGGTGAGCTACTTGGTGAGCTCCCAAATGAGCTTGTCGGTAATCTCTGAGGTGAGCTTACATGAGAGCTACCAGATGAGCTCAAGGTGAGTTGGCAAGGTGAGCTCAAGAGTTGGTCAGGCTAGCTCCCAAGCTAATTACTAGGTGAGTTACTTGACAAGCTCCTGGGTGAGCTCAACTTGAGGTAATCGGTGAGATCCAAGAAGAGTTCTCAGACGAGCTACTTTTCGAGCTATTCACCAAGCTCCCAGGCGAGCTGCTAGGTGAGCTCCCAAGTGAGCTACTTGGTGAGGTCCCTAGAAAGTTGCTTGGTAATGTCACTAGTGATCTCACAAGTGAGCTCAAGTCAACCTACTCAGTTAGCTCCTAGGTGAGCTACTTGATGAGTTGCTCTACAAACTCTGAGGTGAGCTACCAGACAAGCTCAAGGTGAGTTTGGAAGGTGAGCTCCTCAGCGAGCTCAAGGTGAGTTGATAGGTGAGCTCCCATGCGAGTTTCTAGGTGAGCTGTCAGGTGAGATCCCATGTGAGTTTTTAGGTGAGCTACTTGATGAGCTCCTGCGGTGAACTCAAGTCGAGCTACTCAATAAGCTCTAAGGAGAGCTCAAAGTAAGCTGGCAAGGTGAGCTGTCATGGAAGCTCCTAGGTGAGTTTTCAGGCAAGCTCAAGTTGAGTTACTCGACGAAGTTCTGGGTGAGGTGTTTTCTGAGCTCCTAGCCAAGCTCCTAGGTGAGATTCTCACTGAGCTCCTGGGTGAGCTCAAAGGCGAGCTCAAGGTGAGTTGGCAAGGTGATCTCAAGGTGAGTTGGGAAGGTGAGCTCAAAGTAAGTTGGTAAGGTGAGCTATCAAGTGAGCTCCCAGGTGAGTTACTCGATGAGCTCCTAAGTGAGCTCAACTTGAGCTAATCAACAAGCTCCCATAAGAGATCAAGGTGTGCTACTTGGCAAGCTATTCGGTGAGCTCCCAGTCATGCTACTAGGTGATCTCCTAAGTGAGCTACTTGACAAGCTCTTAGGTGAGGTCCCCAGAGAACTGATCGGTGAGCTCACAAGCAAGCACAAGTAAACCTACTTAGTGAGCTACTTGGTGAGCTCCCAGGTGAGCTGTTAGGTGAACTCCCAGGTGAGCTATTAGGTGAGCTCCTAGGTGAGCTACTTAGAGATTTGCTCGATGAACTCTGAGGTGAGCTACTAGATGAGCTCAAGGCATGTTGGTAATGTGAGCTCCTGAGTGAGCTCAATGTGAGCTGACAAGGTGAGCTGCTATGCGAGTTGGCATGGTATGCTGTCAGGTGAGCTCCCATATGAGTTTTTGTGGAACCTACTTGACAAACTCATGGATGATCTCAAGTTGAGTTGCTTGGTGAGCTCTTGGGAAAGCTCAAGGAAAGCTGGCAAGGTGAGCTGTAAGGTAAGCTTCTAGGAAAGTTTTCAGGCAAGCTCAAGTCGAGCTACTCGATGAGCTCCTAGGTGAGCTACTTGCCAAGCTCCCAGCTAAAATCCTAAGTGAGCTACTCTGTGAGCTCCCAGGTGAGATCAAAGGAGCTTGTCAGTAATCTCTAAGGTGAGATTACATGTGAGCTACCAGATGAGCTCAAGGTGAGTTGGCAAGGAGAGATCAAGTCAAGTTGGATAGGTGAGCTCAAGGTAAGTTGGCAAGGTGAGCTGTCAGGTGAGCTCCCAGGTGAGTTCCCAGGTGAGTTACTCGAGTGAGCTCCTAGGTGAGGTCATCTCGATTTGATCAGTGAGATCATAGAAGAGCTCACCTAGGAGAGCTACTTGGTGAGTTTCTTCGGTGAGCTTCCAAGTGAGCTGCTAGGTGAGGTTTCTAGTGAGCTACTTGGTGAGCTCCCATGTGAGGTCCCTGAAGAGCTACTCAACTGACCTTGAGCTCACCAAGTGAGCTCAAGTCAACCTACTTGGTGAGCTACTCAGTGAACTCACCAAGGGATATCACCTAGGTGAGCTCCTAGGAAAGCTACTTGTGAGATGACTCACCTGAAGCTCACTAAGGTGAGCTCACCTAGACAAGCTTAAGGTGAGTTGCTAAGGTGATATCCTCAGTGAGCTCAAGACAAGCTAGCAATCACCTTTTTGGGTGAGCTACCTGGTAGCCTACCTAATAGCTCACCTAGGAGCTCACCAAGAAGCTCACCGAGTAGGTTGACTTGAGCTCACTTGTGAGCTAACTTGTAAGCTCATCGAGGACCTCACCTGGGAGCTCACCAAGTAGCTCTCTTGGGAACTCACCTAGCAACTCACCTAGGAGCTCACCGTACAACTCACTAAGTAGCTCACCTGGGAGCTCTTCTGGGAGCTCACCAATCAGGTTGAGTTGAGCATCACCTTGGAGCTCATCAAGTAACTCACTTGGGAACTTACCTCAGGAGCTTGCTTGATAGCTTGAATTACCTTGAGCTTGCCTTTAAGATCACCTGAAAGATTGTGGACAGCTCACCTTTGAGCTCACCTGAGTAGCTCACCTAGGAGCTCATTGAGGATCTCGACCTAAGTAGCTCGCCTAGAGATCATCGAACAACTCAATTTGAGCTTACTCAAAAACTCACTTGGGAGCTCACCTAACACCTTGCCTTACCAGCTCACCTTGAGCTCACCCAGGAGCTCACCGAGTAGATCTACTTGAGCTCACCAAGGAGCTCACCAAGTAGCTCACCTGAAAATTCACATGGGAGCTCACCTGATAGCTCACCCAGAAACTCACATGGGAGCTCACCTAGTAGCTCACCTTGACAGCTCACCTTGAGCTTGCGGAGGAGTTTACCGATTATGAACTCATCCTTGAGCTCATCTGCTAGCTTTCCTTAGAGTTTGTTGAGAAGCTCTCCAAGTAGCTCACTTGGGAATAGCTTACCTAGGAGCTCACCAAGTAGCTCACTAAGTAGGTTGACTTTAGCTCACCTGCTTGTGAGCTCACCGAGGATCTCACCTAGGAGCTCACCAAGTAACTCACCTGGGAGCTCCCTTAATAGCTCACCAAGTAGCTTACCTAAGAGCTCTTCTGGGAGCTCAACTGATCAGCTCGAGTTGATCTCACCTGGGAGCTCGTCTTGTAGCTTTTACCTGGGAACTCACCTAAGAGCTCACCTCGATAGCTTACCTTGCCAGCCACACCTTGAGCTCACCTAGGAGCTCACCGAGTAAAGCTCAAGGTGAGCTACATTAGGAGCTCATAATGTAGCTCACCTAAAAACTCACATGGGAGCTCACTTGATAGCATGCCTTGAACTCAAATGGGAGCTCACCTTTCTAGCTCACCTTGAGCTCACTGAGGAGTTCACCTTGCCAACTCACTTGAGCTCATCTAGTAGCTCACCTAGGAGTTTTTCAAGTAGCTCACCAAGTAGTCTCACCTGGGAGCTCACCTAATAGCTCACCTAAGAGCTCACCGAGTAGCTCACTCATAGTAGGTTAACTTGAGCTCACTTGTATATCACTTGAAGGAGCTTGCACCTGGTAGCTCACCTAGGAGCTTACCTAGGAGCTCACCAGAAGCTCACTTGAGAGCTCACCTAGTAGCTTACCTTTGCAATAGCTTGATAAGTAGCTCACATGAGATCTCTTCAAGGAGCTCACCTTGATCATCTCAAGTTGAGCTTGACCTAAGAGCTCATCTAGTAACCTACCTGGGAACTCACCTTGGAGCTCACTTGATAGATCACCTTACCAACTCACCTAGAGCTCACCTTGCCAACTCACCTTGAGCGCATCTGATAGCTCACATGTAAGCTCACCTCAGAGATTACTGATAAGCTCACCTTTGAGCTCACCTGGGATCTCACCAAGTAGCTCACCTAGGAGCTCAGATTGGAGCTCACGTAAGTAGCTTGAGCTTGAGCTCAGCCCAAGAGCTTTCCCAGAAACTCACCTGGGAGCTCACCTGACAGCTTGCCTTGCCAGCTCACCTTGAGCTCACCCTGGATCTCACCAAGTAGCTTGACTTGAGCTCACTTGAGAGCTCATCAAGCAGCTCACCTAAAAACTTGCATGGGAGCTCACCTGACAACTCACCCAAAAACTCACATGGGAGATTCACCTATCAGCTCACCTTACTAGCTCACCTTGAGCTCGCTAAGGAGCTCACCTTGCCAACTCACCTTGAGCTTGTCTGGTAGCTCACCTGCAGAGTTTGTCAAGCTAGCTCACCAAGTAGCTCACCTGGGAGTTCACCTAATAGCTCACTTGGGAGCTCACATGAGTAGCTCACCGAGTAGGTTGACTTGACCTCACTTGTGAGCTCATGCCGAGAAGCTTGCCAGGGACCTTGACTTGGGAGCTCACCAAGCAGCTCACTTTGGAGCTCACCTAGAAACTTACCTGGGAGCTCACTGAATAGCTCGCTAAGTAGCTCACCTAGGAGCTCTTCTAGGAGCTCACCAATCAGCTCGAGTTGAGCTCACCCGGGAGCTCATCAAGTAACTCTACACAGGAACTACACCTTAGGAGCTCACCTGACAACTCACCTTGCCAACTCACCTTGAGCTCACTTGCCAACTCACCTTGAGCTCACCTTGATCAACTCACCTTGAGCTCATCTGGTAGCTCACATGTAAGCTCACCTCAGAGATTTCTGAACAAGCTCACCTGGGAGCTCACTGAGTAGGTCACCTTGAGCTCAACTAGTGAGCTCACCGAGTAGCTCACCTAGGAGCTCATTGCCAGTAAGCTCTCACTTGAGCTTGCCCATAAACTTACCTGGGAGCTCACCTGACAGCTCGCCTTTACTAGCTCACCTTGAGCTCACCCAGGAGCTCACCTTGATAACAACTTGACTTGAGCTCACCTCAGAGAGCTCATCAATGCCAACTCACTTAAAAACTCACATGGGAGCTCACCTGACAGCTCACCTAATGAAAACTCACATGGGAGCTCACCATTGCTAAGCTCACCTTGTAGGTTGACTTGAGCTCACCTTGAACTCACCTTGAGCTCAGCTCACCTTAGAGTTCATCGAGTAGCTCACCAAGTAGCTCTTATGGGGAGCTCACCTAGGATCTCACCTAAGCTTGAGCTCACCTGTGAGCTCACTGAGTAACCTCACCTAGGAGCTCACTAGGAGCTCACTTGTAGCTCACCTTGCCTAGGAGCTCACCTTTTCCAAATAGGTCACTAAGTCAGCTTACCTGGGGAGCTCACCTTGGGAGCTCACCAGGTAGCTCACCTTGCCAACTCACCTTGGAGCTCATCTGGTAGCTCACCTAGTAACTCACCTCAGAGACCTCACCGATAAGCTCATCTTTGTAGCTCACGTGTGGGAGCTCACCTAAGAGATTACTAAGCTCACCTTTGAGCTCATGGGAGCTCAAGTAGGATTCGGCGAGAGCTCATCAAGTAGCTCGACTTGAGCTTTCCAGAAAAGCTCACCTGGGAGCTCACCTAACAGCTCACCTTGTAGCTCACCTTGAGCTCACCTATGATCTCACCGAGTAGCTTGACTTGAGCTCACCCAGGAGCTCGTCAAGATAGCTCACCTGAAAACTCACATGGGAGCTCACCTGACAGCTCACCTAGAAACTCGAATGGGAGCTCGCCTATCATCTTGCTCACCTTGAGCTCACTGAGGAGCTCACCTTGAAGTAACTCACCTTGAGGTCATCTGGTAGCTCACCTCAGAGTTCATCAAGCTAGCTCACCAAGTAGCTCACCTTGGAGCTCACCTAATAGCTCACTTGGGAGCTCACCAATTAGCTCTTCCGAGTAGGTTTCCAACTTGAGCTCACTTGTGAACTCACCGAGTAGCTCGTCAGGGACCTCACCTGGAGCTCACCAAGCTCACTTTAGAGCTCGCCTAGTAACTTACCTGGGAGCTCACTTGAATAGCTCACCTTGTAGCTCACCTGTAAGCTCATTCTAGGAGCTCACATGATCAGCTTGACTTGAGCTCACCCCGAAGAGCTCATCAAGTAACTCACCTAGGAAATCACCTGGGAGCTCACCTGATAGCTCACCTTGAGCTCACCTATCATCACCTTGAGCCAACTCACCTTGAGCTCATCTTGTAGCTCACATGTAAGTTCACCTTAGAGATTTCTAATAAGATTACATGGGAGCTCATCTAGAGCTCACCTAGGAGCTCACCATAAGTAGCTCACATAGGAGCTCACCGAGAAGCTCGACTTGAGCTTGCCTAGAAACTCACATGGGAGCTCGTCACCAGCTCACCTTACAAGCTCACCTTGAGCTTGCTGAGGAGCAACCGAGAAGCTCAAAATCTCACCTTGAGCTCGGTGGTAGCTCACCTGAAAACTCATTGAATGGAGCTCACCTTGAGCTCACCTAGGAGCTTGCCTAAGTAGCTCGACTTGAGCTCACCTTGCTAACTCACCTTTAGCTCATCTGGTAGCTCACCTCAAGTTCGTTAAGTAGCTCACCTGGGAGCTCACCTGGGAGCTCACCCACAAAGCTCACATAGGAGAGCTCTCACCTAGGAGCTTACCGAGCTCACCTGGGAGATCACCTAGCATCACCTATGAGACTAAACTCACTAAGTAGGTCACCTTGAGCTCTTTTGTGAGCTCATATGGTCAGCTCGACCTTTGCTCACCCGTGAAGTCACTGGGAGCTCACCAAGTAGCTCACCTTGTAGTAACTCACAAAGTTGCGCTCAGCTCACCTAAGAGCTCACCTTGTCCAACTCACCTTGAGCTCATCTGGTAGCTTTTATGTAAGCTCACCTCAGATGGGAGACAAGCTCACCTTTGAGTTGCTTTGGAGTAGCTTCACCTAGGAGCTCACTGGGAGCTCAACAAGTAGCTTACCAGGAGACATCTTCGAGCAGCTCAACTTGAGCTTGCCTGGAAACTCACCTTGGGAGCTCACCTGACAACTTGCCTTGCTAGCTCAATCCTTGAGCTCACCTCAAGGAGCTCACCTAAGGATCTCAACTTGAGCTCACCTTGAGAGCTCACCTAAGCAGCTCACTAAAAACTCACATGAGAGCTCACCTATAGCTCACCCAGAAACTCACATGGGAGCATCACCTTATCAACTCACTCACCTTGAGCTCACTGAGGACTCACCTTGCTAACTCACCTTGAGCTCATCTGGTAGCTCACCTCAGAGTTTCATTCAAGCTGCTCACCAAGTAGCTCACCTGGGAGCTCACCTAATAGCTTGCCTGGGAGCTCACCTAGCTCAGCTCACCAAGTAGGTTGACTTGAGCTCACTTGTGAGCTCACTTGAAGAGCTTGATCCGGGAGCTCACACTAAGGAGCTCACTTGGGAGCTCACCAAGTAGCTCACCTGGGAGCTCACTGAAATAGCTCGCCAAGTAGCTCACTTGGCAGATATTTCTGAGAGCTCACCAAGTCAGCTCGAGTTGAGCTCACCTAGGAGCTCATCAAGTAACTCACCTGGGAAATCACCTGGGAGCTCACCTGATAGCTCACCTTGAACTCACCTTGCCAACTCACCTTGAGCTCATCTTGTAGCTCACATGTAAGCTCACCTCAGAGATTTCAGTGACAAGCTCACCTTTGAGCTCAGCATTGGAGCTCACTGAGCAGCTCACCTAGGAGCTCAGCTGGGAGCTCAGAAAGTAGCTCACTTAGGAGCTCATCGAGAAGCTCAACTTGAGCTTTCCTATACAAACTCACATGGGAGCTCACCTATGCCAGCTCACCTTGAGCTCACCTAGAGAGCTTGCCGAGCAGCTCGACTTGAGCTCACCCATGGGAGCTCGTCAAGCAGTAGCTCACCTAAAAACTCACATGGGAGCTCACCTTATAGCTCACCTTGCCAACTCACATGGGAGCTTACCTATCAGCTCACCTTGTCAGCTCACATTAAGGAGATCACCTTACCAACTCACCTTGAGCTCGTTTGGTAGCTCACCTTCAGAGTTTGTTGAGTAGCTCACCAAGTAGCTCACCTAACATGCTTACCTGGGAGCTCACCTAATAGCTCACCTGGGAGCTCACCTGAGAGCTCACACAGTAGGTCAACTTGAGCTTACTTGTGAGATCTGCTCACCAAGTAGCTCACCAGGGATCTCTCACCTAGGAGCTCACCAAGTAGCTCCCTTGGGAGGTCACCTAGCAACTCACCTGGGAGCTCACCAAATACTCGTAGCTCACCAAGTTGGAAACTTGGGAGCTCTTCTGGAGCTTACCGATCAGCTTGAGTTGAGCTCACCTGAGAGCTCACGTCAAGTAACTCACCTAGGAACTCACCTGGGAGCTCACCTAACAGCTCACCTTGCCAACTCACCTTGAGCTCGCCTTGCTAACTCACCTTGAGCTCACCTTTCCAACTCACCTTTAGCTCATCTGGTAGCTCGCATGTAAGCTCACCTCAGAGATTACCAACAAGCTCACCTTTGAGCTTACAACTAGGAGCTCACTGAGTAGCTCACCTAAGAGCTCAGCTAGGAGCTCTGTAAGTAGCTCACCTAGGAGCTTGTTAAGTAGCTCAACTTGAGCTTGCCTAGAAACTTTCTTGGGAGCTCGACTTGAGCTCACCGGAGCTCATCAAGTAGCTCACCTGAAAACTCACATGGGAGCTCACCTGACAGCTCACCCAGAAACTCACATGGGAGCTCATCTATCAGCTCACCTTACTAGCTCACCTTGAGCTCACTAAGGATCTCACCTTGCCAACTCACCTTGAGCTCATGTGGTAGCTCACCTCAGAGTTCATCGAGAAGCTCGCTAAGTAGTCTCACCTAGAAGCTCTGCTAACAACTCACCTGGGAGCTCACCCAGCTCACCAAGTAGGTTGTCTTGAGAATCACTTTGAGCTCACCGAGTAGGGGACCTTGCCTGGGAGCTCACCAAGTAGCTCACTTGGGAGCTTACCTAGTAGCTCACCTGGGAGCTCACCGAATAGCTCACAAAGTAGCTCACCTTTGAGCTCTTCTGGGAGCTCACCGATCAGCTCGAGTTGAGCTCACCCACGGGAGCTCATCGAGTAACTCACTTGAGAACTCACCTGGGAGCTCACCTTGCCTTGCCAACTCACCTTGAGCTTTCCTTGCCAACTCACCTTGAGCTCATCTCACCTTAGTTCACATGTAAGCTCACCTAAGAGATTGCTGACAAGCTCACCTTTGAGCTCACCTAGGAGCCCACTGAGTAGCTCACCTAGGAGCTAATCAGCTTACCTTTGAGCTCAGTCAAGTAGCTTCACCAAGTAACTAGGAGCTCATCTGAGCAGCTTGACTTGAGCTTGTCCAAAAACTCACCTCATAGGAGCTCACCTGAGAGATCACCTTGCCAACTCACCTTGAGCTCACCCAAGAGCTCACTGAGTAGCTCGACTTGAGCTCACCTAGGAGCTTTTCAAGTAGCTCACCTGAAAACTCACATGGGAGCTCACCTGACAGCTCACCTTGCCAACTCGCATGGGAGCTCACCTATCAGCTCACCTTGAGCTCATTAAGGAGCTCACCTTGTAACTCACCTTGAGCTCATCTGGTAGCTCACCTCAGAGTTTTTCAAGTAGCTCACCAAGTAGCTCACCTGGGAGCTCACCTAACAGCTCACCTGGGATCTCACCTAGAGCTCACCGAGTAGGTTGACTTGAGTCACTTGTGAGCTCACTAACCAGCAGCATGACTAGGGACCTCACTAGGAGCTCGACCAAGTAGCTCACTTAGGAGATCACCTAGTAGCTCACCTGGGAGCTCACTGAATAGCTCATAAAGTAGCTCACCTGGGAGCTCTTCTGGGAGCTTGCTGATATGCTCAAGTTGAGCTCACCTGGGAGCTCGTGGAGTAACTTGACTGGGAACTCACTTGGAAGCTCACCTGATAGCTCACCTTGCCAACTCACCTTGAGCTCACCTTGCCAACTCACCTTGAGCTTTCCTTGCCAACTCACCCTTAGCTCATCTGGTAGCTCGACATGTAAGCTCACCTTAGAGATTACCAACAAGCTCACCTTTGATCTCACCTAGGGAGCTCACATTGGATCATACCAAGTAGCTCACCTAGGAGCTTGGCTTGGAGATCGGGCAAGCAGCTCACCTAAGGAGCTTATCGACCAAGATCAACTTGATCTTGTCTAGAAAACTAATCTAGGAACTTTTGATTGAAGCTCACCTTATCATCTTTCCTTGAGCTCACCCAGGAGCTCACTGAGCAGCTCGACTTGAGCTCACCTCAGGAGCTCGTCAAGCAGCTCACCCAAAAAATCACATGGGATCTCACCTAACCGCTAGCCTTGCTAACTTGCATGGGAGCTTGCCTATCAGCTCACCTTATCAGCTTGCCTTGAGCTCACTAAGGAGCTCACCTTGCCAACTCACCTTGAGCTTATCTGGTAGCTCACCTTGAGTTCATTGAGCAGCTCACCAAGTAGCTCACCTAGGAGCTCACCTAATAGCTCACCAAGTAGGTTGACTTGATCTCACTTGTGAGCTCACCAAGTAGTTCACTTGGGAGCTCACCTAGCAGCTCACCTAGGAGCTTATGCTGAATATCTCACCAAGTAGCTCACCTAGGACCTCTTCTAGGAGCTCACTTGATTTGAGCTCACTTGGGAGCTTACTTACCTGGGAACTCACCTTGGAGATCACTCATTGCCTGCCAAATAGCTTGACCTCATCTAGTAGCTTACATGTAAGCTCACCTCAAACTTGTGTTGCAACAAGCTTTCCTTTGACCTCATCTAGGTAGCTTGCATGTAAGTAGCTCACCTTATAGAGCTCGCCAATGGGAGCTCCCCTTTGGAGCTTACCTAGGAGATCGTCTGAGTAGCTCACCTTGTCAGCTTCACCTTGAAACTCACCTAGGAGCTTACCTGAGCAACTTGACCTTGATCTCATCACAGGAGCTCACTGAGCAGCTCGACTTGAGGTCCAAAAACTCAATGGGAGCTCATCCAGTAGTAGCTCACCTAGAAACTCACATGGGAGCTCCCCTGATCCGTTCACCTTGAGACTTTCACTGAGGAGCTTGTCTTACCAACTCACCTTGAGCTCATCTAAGGTAGCTCACCTTGCCAACTCACCTTGACCTCATCTGGTAGCTCACCTCAGAGGTTATAGAGTAGCTTGTCAAGTACCTCACCTTGGTGCTCACCTAACAGCTCGCCTGGGAGCTCACCAAATAGCTTTCCGAGTAGGTTGACTTGAGCTTTTTTATGAGCTCACCGGGGACCTTAACTTAGGAGCTCACTAGGTAGCTCAGCTTGGGAGATCACCTAGCACCTCAACCTAGGCATCTCATCAAGCATCTCGCCAAGTAGCTCAACTAGGATCTCTTCTGGGAGCTCACTGATTAGCTCAAGTTGAGCTCACCTAGGAGCTCATCAAGTAACTCACCTGGGAACTCACCTAGGAGCTCTCCTGACATCTCACCTTGCAAACTCAGCTTAAACTCATCTGGTACCTCACATGTAACCTCACCTTAGAGATCGCTGACAAGATCACCTTTGAGCTTCACGTGGGAAGCTCACTAACCAGCTCACCTAGGATCTCAGATGGAAGCTCAGCAAGGAGCTTACCTAGGAACTCATCGAGTAGCTCAACTTGAGCTTACCTAGAAACTCACCAGGGAGCTCACCTGATAGCTTCACCTTAACATCTCATATTGAGCTCACCCAAGAAGCTCAGCTGAGTATCTTGAGTTAAGCTCACCCAGGAGGTCATCAAGGAACTCACCTCGAAAAAACTCACATGGGAGCTCACCTGATAGCTCACCTTGCCCAACTTGCATGGGATCTCACCTATCAGCTCACCTTACCAGCTCACCTTTCCAGCTCACTTTGAGCTCACTGAGGGGCTCATCTTACTAACTCTCCTTAATCTCATCTAGTAGCTCACATTATAGTTCATCGAGAAGCTCACCAAGTAGCTCACCTAAAAGCTCACCTGGGAGCTCACCTATAAGCTTGTTTAGGAGCTCAACGAGTAGGTTGACTTTATCTCACTTATGAGTCTCATTGAGTAGCTCACCAAGGGACCTTTCCTGGGAGATCACCAAGTAGCTACCTTGGGAGCTCTCCTAGCAGCTCACTTGGGAGCTCACTAAACAAATCACCAAGTAGCTCACCTAGAACCTCTTCTAGGTAGTTCACCAATCACCCAAGAGCTCATTAAGCAGCTTGACTTGAGCTTTCTTAGAAACTCACCTTAAAGCTCACCTAACAGCTTGCCTTACAAGCTTTCCTTGATCTTATCTGAGTAACTCGACTTGAACTCACCTAGGAACAAGTCAAGCAGCTCACCTGAAAACTTGGCATGCGAGCTTACATAACAGCTCACCCATAAACTCACATGGGAGCTCACCTATCAGTTCACCTTACCATTTCACCTTGAGATCGCTGTGGAGCTCACCTTGCCAACTCACCTTGAGCTCATCTGGTAGCTCACCTCAGAGTTCGTTGAGTAGCTCACCAAGTAGCTCAACTTGGGAGCTCGCATGGGAGCTCCCCAAGCAACTCACCAAGTAGGTGTGACTTACAGCTTACTTGTCATCTCACTTGTGAGCTCCACCGAGCAGCTCACCAGGGACCTCACCTAGGAGCTCACCAAGTACCTCACTTGGGAGCTCACCAAAAATCTTGCATCGAGTTAGGTTGGCTTGAGCTCACTTGTGAGTTCACTGAGAAGGTCACCGGGGACCTCACCTAGGAGCTCACCAAGTAGCTCACTTGGGAGCTCACCTAGTAGCTCACCTAGAAGCTTGCTAAATAGCTCATAAAGTAGCTCACCTAGGAGTTCTTCTTAGAGCTCACCAATCAGATCAAGTTGAGCTCACCTTACTAACTCACCTTAAGGTCACCTTGCCAACCTACCTTGACCTCGCTTTGTCAGCTCACCTTGAGCTCATCTGGTAGCTCACATATAAGCTCACCTCAGATATTACTGACAAGCTCACATTTGAGCTAGCTTGGGATTTCACCAAGTAGCTCACCTAGGAGCTTGATTAGGAGCTCAGCAAACAACTCACCTAGGATCTCGTCAAGTAGCGAAACTTGAGTTTGCTAAGAAACTCACCTTGGAGCTCACCTGACCCGCTCACATTGTTAGCTCACCTTGAGCTTGCCAAGGAGCTCACTGAGCAGCTTGACTTGAGCTTTCCTGGGAGCTCATCAAGCATCTCACCTGAAAGCTCACATAGGATCTCACCTTAAAGCTTACCTTGCTAACTCACATGGAAGCTAGCCTATCACCTCACCTTGTCAGCTCAACTTGAGCTCATTAAAAATCTCACATTAAAAACTCACCTTAAGCTCATCTGGTAGCTTGGCCTCAGAGTTCATTTTGGAATCTCATTGAGTAGGTTGACTTAAGTCACTAAGTAGCTCATAGGGGACCTCACCTAGGAGCTCACCAAGTAGTTTATAGGGGACCTCGCCTGGGAGCTCACCAAGTAACTATCTTAGGAGCTCACCTAGCAACTCGTCTAGGAGCTCACTAAATAGCTCACCAAGTAGCTCACCTGGGAGCTCTTCTATGAGCTACCATATGAGCCTCAAGGTGAATTGGCAAGGTGAACATCAAGGTGAGTTAGAAAGATGAGCTGTCAGGTGAGCTCCCAGGTGAGTTGATCAATGATCTCCTAGATGAGCTCAACTCGAGCTGATCGGTGAGCTCCGAAAAGAGCACCTAGGTGAGCTACTTGGTGAGCTACTTGGGGAGCTCACAAGAAAGCTCAAGTCAACCTACTCGGTGACCTCCCATGTGAGCTGTTAGTTGAGATCCCAGGTGAGCTATAAGGTGAGCTGATCGATTGAACTCTGAGGTGAGATACTAGATGAGCTTAGGGAAAGTTGGCAAGGTAAGCTCCTCAACAAGCTCAAGGCAAGCTTGATAGGTGAGCTCCCATGAGAGTTTTTCAAAGCGAGCTATCAGTAGTGCTCCCATGCGAGTTTTTGGGTGAGTTGGTCGATGAGCTCCTAGGTGATCTCAAGTTGAGCATACTCAGACAAGCTCCTATGGGAGCTCAAGGTGAGCTAGCAAGGTATCGGGTGAGCTCTTAGGTGAGTTCCCATGTCAGTTACTTGACGAGCTTCCTAGGTGAGCTCAACTCAAGCTAATCAGTGAGCTCCGAGAAGAGCTCCTAGGTGAGGTCCGTGGTGAGCTATTCAGTGAGCTTTAGGTAAGCTGCTAGGTGAGCTCACAAGTGAAAATCCAAGTCAACCTACTCAGGTGAGGTCCCTAATCGAGTTTCTCTATGATCTCACAAGAAAAATGAAGTCAACCTACTCACCGAGCTACTTGGTGAGCTCCTAGGTGAGCTTCTTGGCGAGCTACTTGATGAACTCCAATGTGATCTATAAGATGAGCTCAAGGTGAGGTTGGCAAGGTGAGCTCCTCAACGAGCTCAAGGTGAGTAGGTAAGGTGAGCTAATAGGTGAGCTCCCATGCAAGTTGGTAGGGTGAGCTGTCAGGTGAGCTCTCATGTAAGTTTTTGGGTGAGCTGCTTGACAAGCTCCTAGATGAGCTCAATTCGAGCTAATCAGTAAGATCCTAGGTGAGCTATTTGTCGAGGTCCAAGTTAAGCCCCTAATTAAGATACTCAGTGAGCTCTTAGGAAAGCTCGAAGGTAAGATTCTTGTCAATATCTGAGGTGAGCTTACATGCAAGCTACCAGATGAGCTCAAGGCAATCTGGCAAGGTGAGCTCCCAGGTGAGTTAGCAATGGTGAGCTCTACAGTGAGCTCAAGGCATGCTGATAGGTGAGATACCATGTGAGTTGGTAAGGAAAGCTCCTATGCGAGTTTTCAGGTGAGCTATTAGGTGAGTTTTTGTGTAAGGTATCAGGTGAGTTTTTAGGTGAGCTATCAGGTGAGATTCCAGGTGAGTTTTTGTGCAAGCTCCAGTTGAGCTACTCGATAGGAGCTCCTGGGTGAGCTACTAGATGAGCTCCTAGCTGAGCTCCTAGGTGACTTGCTCGATGAGCTCCCAGGTGAACTCAAAGGTGAGCTTGACTGCATTCTCTGAGGTGAGCTCACATGTAAGCTACCAGATGAGCACAAGGTGAGTTCGGCAAGGTGAGCTCAAGGCAAGTTGGCAATAGTGACCTCAAGGTGAGTTAGTAAAAGGCAAGCTGTTAGGGTGAGCTCTTGGGTGAGTTACTCAATGAGCTCCCAGGTGAACTCAACGCGAGTTGATCAGCGAGCTCCCATAAGAGATCCTAGGTGAGCTACTTGGTGAGCTGTTTTCATGAGCTCCTAGGTGAGCTGCTAGGTGAGCTCAAAATCAAGCTACTTTGTGAGCTCCCAATTGAGGTCCCTGGTGAGCTACTCGGTAAACCTCATAAGTAAGCTAAAGTCAACCTACTCATAGAGCTACTCAGTGATCTCCCAGGTGAGATACTAGGTGGGTTCCCAGGAAAATTCCTAGGTGAGCTCCCAAGTGAGCTACTTTGCGAGCTCCCAGGTAAGGTCCCCGATGAGCTGCTCAGTGAGCTCACAAGTGAGCTCAAGTTAACCTACACGACGAGCTACTCGGTGATCTCCTAGGTGAGATGTTAGGTGAGGTCCTAGGTGACCTACATGGTGAGCTACATGACAAACTCTGAGGAAAACTACCCAGATGAGCTCAAGGTGAGTTGGCAAGGTGAGATGGTAATGTGAGCTCCTAGGTGAGCTGGCAAGGCAAGGTGATAGGTGAGCACCCATGCGAGGTTTTAAGGAAAGCTATCAGGTGAGTTCCCATGTGAGTTTTCTAGCAAAGTGAGCTGTCATGTGAGCTCCTAGGTGAGTTTTTTGGGCAAGCTCAAGTTGATCTACTCAAAAAACTCCTAGGTGATCTACTAGGTGAGATCCCAGCTGAAATCCTAAGTGAGCTACTCAATGAGTTTCTAGGTGAGTTCAAAGGTAGGCTTGGGAGTAATATCTGAGGTGAGCTTACATGTGAAGCTACCAGATGAGCTCAAGGTAAGTTGGTAAGGTGAGCTCAACATGAGTTGGCAAGGTGAGCTATCAAGCGACCTCCCAGGTGAGTTCCTAGGTGAGTTACTTGATGAACTCCCAAGTGAGCTCAACTCAAGCTGATCGGCGGTCTCCCAGAAGAGTCTCCTAGGTGAGCTACTTAGCAAGCTATTCAGTGAGCTCCTAGGTGAGATGCTAGGAGAGCTCCCAAATGAGCTACTTAGGGACCTCCTAGGTGAGGTTCTCAGTGATCTCAAGTCAACCTACTTAGTGAGCTACTCAGTGAGCTCCCAGGTAAGATGTTAAGTGAGATCCCAGGTGAGCTACTTGATGAGCTCCTCGACAGAAATCTAAGGTAAGCTACCAGATGAGCTCAAGGTGAGTTGGTAAGGTGAGCTCCTCAGTGAGCTCAAGGTGAGTTGTTAAGGTGAGCTGATAGGTGAGCTCCCATGCGAGTTGGAAAGGTGAGCTATCAAGTGAGCTTTCATGCGAGTTTTTTGGGTGAGCTGCTTGACAAGCTCAAGGTGAGCTAGCAAGGTGAGTTGTCAAGGGAGCTCCCAGGTGAGTTTTCGAGGTAAGCTCAAGTTGAGCTACTCAACGAGCTCTTAGGTGAGCTACTTACTAAGCTCCCAGCTGAGTTCCATAGGTGAGCTACTCAGTGAGCTCCCAGGTGAAGTTCAAAGGTAAGCTTGTCTGTAATCTATGAGGTGAGCTTACATGCGAGATACCATATGATCTCAAGGTATGTTGGCAAGGTGAGCTCAAGGTGAGTTAGAAAGGTGAGCTTAATGTGAATTGGCAAGATGAGCTGTAATGTGAGCTCCCAGGTGAGATTCCTAGGTGAGTTACTCGATGAGCTCCCAGGTGAACTCAACTCAAGCTGATTGGCAAGATCCCAGAAGAGCTCTCCAGGTCGAGCTAGTTGGCAATCTGTTCGGTGAGATCCCATGTGAAGCTACTAGGTGAGCTCCTAGGTAAGGGTCCCCAGCATGCTACTTGGTGAGCTCAGAAGTGAGGTCAAGTTAACCTACTCAGCGAGCTATTCGGTGAGCTCCTAGGTGAGTTGTTAGGTAAGCTCCCAGGTGAGATAATTAGTGAGATTCTCGATGAACTCTAAGGTAAGATATAAAATGAGCTCAAGGTGAGTTAGCAAGGTGAGGTCCTCAGTGAGCTCAAGGTGAGCTAGCAAGGAAAGTTGTCAGGTGAGCTCACATGCATGGTTTTTAGGTGAGCTACTTGAAGAGCTCCCAGGTAAGCTCAAGTAGAGCTATGCTCGATGAGCTCAAGGTGAGTTGTTAGGTGAGATCTTGGGCTAGCTCAAGGTGAGCTGGTAAGGTGAGTTGTGAGGTGAGATCCCATACATGTTTCTGGGAAATCTCAACTTGAGTCTGCTAGATGAGATCCTAGACGAGTTATTTACCGAGCTCTTAGCCGAGTTCCTAGGTGAGCTGCTCAGATGAGCTCCCAGGAGAGCTCAAAGGTGATATTATTAGTAATCTCTGAGATGAGCTTACATGTAAGCTACCAAATGAGCTTAAGGTTAGTTGACAAGGTGAACTCAAGGTGAGTTGGGGAAGATGAGCTATCAGGTGAGCTCCTCAGGTGAGTTCCCAGGTGAGTTACTCGATGATCTCCTGGGTGAGCTCAACTTGAGCTAATCGAGTGAGCTGCCAAAAGAGATTCCCAGTTGAGCTACTTGGTGAGCTAATTTGGTGACCTCCTCGGGTGAGCTACTAGGTAAAATCCCAAGTGATCTACTTGGCAAGCTCCCATGTGAGGTCCGTAGTGAGCTGCTCAATGAGATCACAAGCAAGCTCATGTCAACCTACTTGGTGAGCTACTTGGTGAGATCCCAGGAAAGCTGTTAGGTGAGCTAAAAGGTGAGCTACTAGTAAAATCCAAGGTGAGCTAATAGATGACCTTAGGACAAGTTGGCAAGGTGATCTCCTCAGTGAGCTCAAGGTAAGCTGATAGTCGAGCTCCCATGAGAGTTTTCAAAGTGAGCTATCAGGAACCCTCACATGCATGTTTTCAAGTGATTTACTTGATGAGCTTCTGGGTGATCTCAATTCGAGCTACTCGGCAAGCTCCTGAGGGAGCTCAAGGTGAGCTAGAAAGGTGAGCTCCCAGGTGAGTTTCTAGGTAAGCTCAAGTTGAGCTACTCGACCAACTCTTGGGAGAGCTTCTTGCAAGCTCCCATGTGAGTTTTTAGGTGAGCTACTTGATGAGCTCTCAGGTGAGCTCAAGTTAAGCTACTCGGTGATCTCCTGGGCAAGCTCAAGGTGAGCTAGAAAGGTGAGCTCTCAGGTGAGCTCCCAAGCAAGTACCAAGGCAAGCTCAAGTTGAGCTCCTCAACGAGCTCCTAGGCGAGCTACTTTCTAAGCTCCCAACCGAGCTCCTAGTTGATCTTATCGGAAATATCTAAGGTGAGCTTACATCTGACCTACCAAATGAGCTCAAGGTGAGTTGGTAAGGTGAGATTAAGGTGAGTTGGCAAGATAAGCTATCAGGTGAGCTCCTAGGAAAGCTCCCAAGAAAGTTACTGAATGATCTCTCAGGTGAGGTTCAACTCAAGATGATCAGTGAGCTCCCAGAAGAGCTCCCAGGTGAGCTACTTGGTGATCTGTTCGGCGAGCTCCCAAGTGAGTAACTTGGTGAACTTTCATGTGAGTTATCAAGGTGAGCTCCCATGTGAGTTTTTGGGTGAGTTTCTTGATGAGATTTCAGGTGATCTCATGTTGAGCTGCTCAGTGAGCTCCTGGGTAAGCTCAAGGAAAGTTGGCAAGGTGAGCTGTCAGGTGAGCTCCCAAGTGATTTTCAAGGCAAGTTCAAGTCAACCTACTCGATGAGCTCCTAGGTTAGCTACTTGCTGAGATCCCAGCTGAGCTCCTAGGTGAGCTGCTCGGTGAGCTCCCAAGTGAACTCAAAGGTAAGATTGTCAGAAATCTCTAAGGTGAGCTTATATGTGAGCTACCAGATGAGTTGAAGGTGAGTTGGTAAGGTGAGTTCAATGTGAGTTGGCAAGGTGAGCTCTCACGAAATCTCCCAAGAAATTTCCTAGGTGAGTTACTCGATAAGCTCCTGAGGGAGCTCAAATCAAGCTAATTGGTGAGATCCCAGAAGAGCTCATAAGCAAGCTATTTGGTGAAATTTTTAGCAAGCTGCTAGGTGAGCTCCCAAGCGAGCTACTTGGTGACCTCCCAGGTGAGGTCCCTGACGAGCTGTTCGGTGAGCTCAAGTGAACCTAGGTGGTGAGCTACTCAGTGAGCTCCTAGGTGAGCTCCCATACAAGCTACTTCATGAGCTCCTTGATAAAATTCAAGGTGAGATAACAAGGTGAGATCTTTAGTGAGTTGGAAAGGTGAGATCCTTATTTAGCTTAAGGTGAGATAAAAAAGTGAGCTGATAGGTGATCTTCCATGTGAGTTGGCAAGGTGAGCTATCAAGTGAACTCTCATGTAAGGTTTTAGGCTAGCCGCTTCATGAGCTCCTAGGTGAACTCAAGTTGAGCTACTCAGTGAGATCCTAGGTGAGCTCAAGGTGAGCTAGTAAGGAGAGCTATCAGGAAAGCTCCTAGGTGAGTTGTCAGGCAAGCTCAAGTCAAACTACTCGAGGAGATACTAGTCGAGCTCCCAACCGAGCTCCTAGGTGAACTACTCGGTGATCTCCTAGGTGAACTCAAAGGTGAGATTGTCGATAATATTTGAGGTTAGCTTAGATGTGAGCTAACATATGAGCTCAAGGTGATTTTCAAAGGAGAGCTCAAGGTAAGTTGGTAAGACGAGCTCCCAGGTGAAATCAACTCGAGCTGATCGGTAAGCTCCCAAAAGAGCTCCCAGGTGAGCTCCTTGGTGAACTATTTAGTGAGATCCTAGGAAATATTATTGGAGAGCTCCTAGGTGAGGTCCCTAGCGAACTTCTTGGTGAGCTCAAGTCAACCTACTTGGTGAGCTCTTCAGTGAGCTCCCAGGAAATTTATTAGGAGGGATTCCAGGTGAGCTACTTGGTGAGCTACTCAACGAACTCCAAGGTGAGCTACCATACGAGCTTAAGGTGAGTTATCAAGGTGAGATCTTTAGCAAGATCAAGGTGAGCTGGCAAGGTGAACTAATAGGTGAGCTCCCATGTGAGTTTTTGGGTGAGATATCAGGTAATCTCCCATTCAATTTTTTAGGCAAGTTACTAGACGAGCTCCTGGGTGAGCTTAATTCGAGCTGCTTGGTGAGCTCTTTGGTGAGCTCAAGATTAGCTGACAAGGCGAGCTGTCAGGAGAGCTCCCAGGTGATTTTCTAGGAAAGCTCAAGTTAAGCTACTCGATGAGCTCCTGGCCAAGCTACTTTCTAAGCTCCCAGATGAGCTCCTAGGCGAGGTTCTCGATGAGCTCCCAGGTGAGCTCCCAGGTGAGCTTGTTAGTAATATATGAGGTGATCTTACATGTGAACTACCAGATGAGCTTAAGGTGAGATTACAAGGTGACCTCAAGGTGAGTTGGCAAGATGAGCTATTAGGTGAGCTCACAGGTGAGTTCCCAATTGAGTTACTCAATGATCTCCAAGGAAATCTCAACTTGAGTTGATCGGTGAGCTTCTAGAAGAGATCCTAGGTAAGCTACTTAGTGACCTATTTGGTGAGATCCCAGGTGAGCTGTTAGGTAAGTTCCCAAGTGAGCTACTTGTTGAGCTCTAAGGTGAGGTACCTGATGATCTATTTGGTGAGCTCACAAGTGAGCTCAAGTCAATCTACTTGGTGAGCTACTTGATAAACTCTTAAATGAGCTACCAGATGAGCTTAAGGTGAGTTGGTAAGGTGATCACATCAGTGATCTCAAGGTAAGATAATAGGTGAGATCCCATATAAGTTTTTGGGTGAGCTGCTTGATGATATCCTATGTGACCTAGATTTGAGCTACTCAGCAAGCTCCTAGGGGAGCTCAAGGTGACCTGACAAGGAGAGCTCCTAGGAGAGTTTTTGGGCAATCTCAAGTTGAGCTACTCGACAAGCTCCATGGAAAGCTACTTACTGAGCTCCCTATCAAGCTCCTAGGTGAGCTACTCAGTGAGCTCCCAAGTGAGCTCAAAGGTGATCTAGTCAGAAATATTTGAGGTGAGCTTACATGCAAGCTACAAGATGAGCTCAAGGAAAGTTGGTAAGGTGAGCTCAATGTGAGTTGGCAAGGCCAGCTTAAGGTGAGTTGGAAAGGTGAGCTGTCAGGTGAGTTCCTAGGTGAGTTACTCGATAAGCTCCCGGGTGAGCTCAACTCAAGTTGATCGGTGAGTTCCCAGAAGAACTCCCGGGTGAGCTACTTGTCGAGCTATTTAGCGAGCTCCCAGGAAAGCTGCTAGGTGAGATCCTAAGCAAGCTACTTGGTGAGCTCCCAGGTGAGGTCCCTAGTGAGCTACTCAGTGAGATCACAAGAAAACTCAAGTCAACCTACTTGCCAAGCTGCTAAGTGAGCTCCTAGACAAGCTATTAGGTGAGCTCCCAGGTGAGCCACTTAGGGAGTTGCTTGATGAAATTAAAGGTGAGCTATAAGATGAGCTCAAGTTGAGTTGGTAAGGTGAGCTCCTCAACGAGGTTAAGGTGAGCTGGAAAGGTGAGCTCCCATGTGAGTTGGCAGGGTGAGCTATCAAGTGAGCTCACATACAAGTTTTTAGGTGAGATGCTTGACGAGCTCCTGAGGAAGCTCAAGTCAAGCTGCTTGGTGATCTCTTACATGAGATCAAGGTGAGATGACAAGGTGAACTCTCAGGTGAGTTTCCAAACAAGATCAAGTCAAGTTGCTCAACGAGCTCCTAGGTGAGCTGCTTGATGAGCTCTAGCCGAGCTCCTAGGTGAGCTACTCGGTGAGCTCCCAGTCAAGCTCAAAGGTGAGCTTGTTGGAAATCTTTAAGGTGAGCTTACATGCAAGCTACCAGATGAGCTCAAGGTAATCTATTAAGGTGAGCTCCAAGGTGAGTTGGAAAGGTGAGCTCCTCAGTGAGCTCAAGGTGAGTTGGTAGGGTGAGCTGATATGTGAGATGTCATGCCAGTTAGTAAGGTGAGCTCCCATGTGAGTTTTCATGTGAGCTACTTGACGAGCTCTCAGGTGAGCTCAATTCGAGCTACTCAGTAAGCTACTAGGTGAGATCATAGGGGAGTTTCTAGGAAAGCTTCCAAGTGAGCACCTAAGTGAGCTACTTGGCAAGCTCCCAGGTGAGGTCCCCATTGAGCTACTCGGCAAGTTCACAAGAAAACTCAAGTCAACCTACTCACCAAGCTACTAGGTGAGTTCCCATACAATCTGTTAGGTGAGGTCCCAAGTGAGCTACTTAGTGAGCTACTCGATGAACTCTGATCTGAGATTTAAGATGATCCTAAGGTGAGTTCGTAAGGTGAGCTCCTCAGTGAGCTCAAGGTGAGCTGATAGGTGAGCTCCCATGCGAGTTTACATTGAGAGGTATCAGGTGATCTCCCATGTAAGTTTTTAGGTGAGCTACTTGACAAGCTCCAAGGTAAGCTCAAGTCAAGCAACTCAACGAGCTCCTGGGTGAGCTCAAGGCAAGATGGAAAGGTGAGCTCTCATGTGAGCTCCTAGGGGAGTTTTTAGGAAAGCTCAAGTTTATTTTATCGATGAGTTCCTGGGTGAGCTACTTGATGAGATCCCACCTGAGATCCTAGGTGAGCTCCTAGGAAAGCTAAAAGGTGAGCATTTCAGGTGAGCTCCCAAGTGAGTTTCTTAGCAAGCTCAAGTAAGCCTGCTCGATGAGCTCATAGGTGAGCTGCTTGACGAGCTCCCAAATGAGCTCCTAGGTGAGCTACTCGGTGATCTCCCCGATGAGCTCAAAGGTAAGCTTGTTGGCAATCTCTATGGTGAGCTTACATGCAAGCTACTAGGTGAGCTTAAGGTAATCTAGCAAGGAAAGCTCCCAAGTGAGTTGGCAAGGTGAGCTCCTCAGTGAGCTCAAGGTAAGTTGGTAAAGTGAGATAATAGGTGAGTTGTCATGTGAGTTGTTAATTTGAGCTCCCATGTGATTTTTTGTGTGAGCTGCTTGATGAGCTCCCAGGAAGGCTCAAGTTGAGCTACTCGGCGAGCTCCTTAGTGAGCTCAAGGTGAACTATCAGGTGAGCTCCCATGTGAGTTTCTAGGCAAGATCAAGTCAAGCTACTCGACAAGATCCTAAATGACCTGCTTACCAAGCTCCCAGCTAAGCTCCTAGGTGAGCTTATCGATGAGCTTCCAGGTGAGCTCAAAGGTGAGCTTGTCAGTAATCTCTGAGGTGAGGTTACATGTGAGCTACCATATGAGAAAAAGGTAAGTTGGCAAGGTGAGCTCAAGCAAAGTTAGCAAGGTGAGCTCCCATAAGAGTTACTCAATGATATCCTAGGTGAGCTCAACTTGAGTTGATCAGTGAGCTTCTAGAAGATCTCCAAGGTGAGCTACTTGGAGAGCCGTTTGGTGAGCTCCCCGATGAGCTGCTAGGTAAGCTTAGAATCGAGCTACTTGGTGAGCTCCTAGTTGAGGTCACCGGTGAGCTGATTAGAAAGCTCACAAGTGAGCTAAAGTCAACCTACTCAGAGAGCTACTCGGTGAGCTCCCAGGTGAGTTATTAGGTGAGCTCTAAGGAAATTTGTTATGTGAGCTCCCAAGTGAGCTTAATTGTGAGCTCCCAGGTGAGGTCCTCAGCGAGCTGCTAAGTGAGCTCACAAGCAAGCTCAAGTCAACCTACTTGATGAGCTACTTGGTGAGCTTCCATGTGAGCTATTAGGTGAGCTCTGAAGTGAGCTACTTTGCGAGATACACATCATACTTTGAGGTGAGTTGGCAAGGTGAGCTCTTAAGCGAGCTTAAGGTGAGCTGGTATGGTAAACTAATAGGTGAGCACCCATGCGAGTTTCCAAGGTAAGTTGTCAGGTGAGATCCCTTGTGATTTTTCTAGCAAGATGCTTTAATAACTCCTAGGTGAGCTCAAGTTGAGCTCCTGGGTGAGCTAGCAAGGTGAGATATCAGGTGAGCTCCTAAGAAAGTTTCCAGGAAATATCAAGTTGAGATGCTCTACAAACTCCTAGGTGAGATACTATCCAAGCTCGCAGCCAAGCTCCTAAGTGATTTTCTCAATGACTTGCCAGGTGAGCTCAAAGGTAAGCTTATCGATAATCTCTAAGAAGAGAATACATGCAAGCTACTAGATGAGCTCAAGGTAAGTTGGTAAGGTGATCTCAAGGTGAGTTGGCAAGGTGAGCTATAAGGTGAGATCCCAGGTGAGCTCCCAAGTGAGTTACTTGAGGATCTCCCGAGTGAGCTCAACTCGAGCTGATTAGTGAGCTCCCAGAAGAGCTCCTAGGCAAGCTACTTGGTGAGTTGTTCAGTGAGATCCTAGGTAAGCTACTAGGAGAGATCCCAAGTGAACTACTTGGTAACCTCCTAGGTGAGGTCCCCAGTGAGCTACTTAGCATGTTAAAGTTAACCTACTCGGTGAGCTACTCAATGAGCTCCCAGGTAAGCTACTTCATGAGCTTCTCGACGAAATCCAAGGTGAGCTACCAGATAAGCCCAACGTGAGTTGGCAAGGTGAGCTTCTCAGTGAGCTCAAGGTGAGATTATAGGTGAGCTCTCATGTGAGTTGGCAAGGTGAGCTGTCAGGTGAGTTCCCATGTAAATTTTTGGGTGAGCTACTTAAGGAGGTCCAAGGTGAACTCAAGTTGAGCTACTAGGTTAGCTCCTACGTGAGCTCAAGGTGACTTGTCAGGTGAGCTCGCAGATGAGTTTCTAGGAAAGCTCAAGTCAAACTACTCGACGAGCTCCTAGGTAAGCTGCTTGCTGAGCTCCAAGCCGAGCTACTCGGTGAGCTACTTGGTGAGCTCCCAGGTGATCTCAAAGGCTAGATTATTTGTAAGATCTGAGGTGAGCTTACATACGAGCTAACATATGAGCTCAAGGTGAGTTGGCAAGGTGAGCTCAAGGTGAGTTAGCAAGGTGAGCTTAAGGCAAGTTGGCAAGATGAGCTATAATGTGAGCTCCAAGATGAGTTCCCGGGTGAGTTACTTGATGAGATCCCAAGTGAACTCAACTCAAGCTGATTGGTAAGATCCCAAAAGATCTCCCAGGTGAGTTACCTGGTAAGCTATTCGGTGAGATCCCAGTTGAGCTGCTAGGTGAGCTCCCGAGTGAGCTATTTGGTGAGCTCCTAGGTGAGCTACATGGTGAGTTGCTCGACAAACTTTGAGGTGAGATACCAGATGAGCTCAAGGTGAGTTATTAAGGTGAGCTCCTCAACAAGATCAAGGTGATTTGGCAAGGTGAGCTGATAGGCTAGCTCCCATGTGAGTTTCTAGGTGAGCTGTCAGGCGAGTTCCCATGTGAGTTTTTATGTGAGCTACTTGATAAGCTCCTAGGTTAGCTCAATTCAAGCTACTCAGAAAGCTCATGGGTGAGCTCAAGGTGATCTGGCAAGGTGAGTTTCTATGTGAGCTCCAATGTGAGTTTCTAGGCAATCTCAAGTCAATCTACTTGATGAGATTCTGGGTGAGCTATTTGTCGGGCTCCTAACCAAACTCCTAGGTGAGCTCCCAGGTGAGCTCAAATGTGAGCTCCCAGATGAGCTCAAGGAAAGTTGGCAAGGTGAGATCAAGGTGAGTTGGCAAGATAAGCTATTAGATGAGCTCCTAAGTGAGTTACTTGATGACCTCTTAGACAAGCTCAACTTGAGCTGATTAGGGAGCTCCCAGAAGAGCTCCCAAGCGAGCTACTTAGCGACCTATTTGGTGAGCTACTAGGTGAGTTCCCAAGTGAGCTTCTTGGTAAGCTCCCATGTGAGGTCCTAGGTGATCTCAAGTCAACCTGCTCGGTGAGCTCCTAGACGACCTGTTAGGTAAGCTCCCAGGTGAGCTACAAGGTTAGTTACTCAATGAACTCTAAGGAAAGCTACCAAACAAGCTTAGGGAGAGTTGGCAAGGTAATATCCTCATCGAGCTCAAGGTAAGTTGATAGGTGAGCTCTCATGAGAGTTTTGAAAGTGAGCTGTAAGGCATGCTCCCATGTGAGTTTTTTGGTGAGTTACTTGATGAGATCCCAAGCAAGATCAAGTTGAGCTGCTCGGTAAGCTCTTAGGGGAGCTCAATGTTAGCTTTCAAGGTGAGCTCCGAGGTGAGTTTCTATGAAAGCTCAAGCTGAGCTACTCGACAAGCTCCTGGGTGACCTACTTGCTAAGCTCTAAGCTAAGCTCCTAGGTGAGATACTCAGTGACCTCTTAGGTGAGCTCAAAGGTGAGCTTGTCAACAATCTCTGAGGTGAGCTTACATGCAAGCTTCTAGATTAGCTCAAGGTGAGTTGGTAAGGTGATCTCAAGGTGAGTTGGTAAGGTAAGCTCAAGTTTAGTTGGCAAGGTGAGATGTCAAGCGATCTCCCAGGTGAGTTACTCGACGAGCTCCTCGGTGACCTCAAGTTGAGTTGATTAATGAGCTCTCAAAAGAGCTACTAGGTAAGCTCCTAGGAAATCTACTTGGAAAGCTACTCGAGTAACTTTGAGGTGAGCTACAAGATGAGCTCAAGGTGAATTGGAAAAGTGAGCTCCTCAGTGAGATCAAGGTTAGTTGGCAAGGTGATCTCCTCTGCTCATGGTGAGTTGCCAAGGTGAGCTCGAGGCAAGTTGGTAAGGTGAGATGTCAGGTGAGCTCCCAAGTAAGTTCCCAGGTGTCTTAATCGATGAGCTCCCTAATTTCCTAGGTGAGATACTTGGTGAGGTATTCAGAAACCTCCCAGGTGAGTTGCTACGTGAGTTTATAGGTGAGCTAATTGGTGAGATCCCAGGAGAGGTCTCTAGTGAGCTTCTCAATGAGCTCAAGTCAACCTGCTTAGCAGGCTACTCGGTGAGCTTCTAGGTGAGCTGTTAGGTGTGATCCCAGGTGAGCTACTTAGTAAGCTAGCTGATGAACTCTGAGGCAACCTACTAGATGAGCTCAAGGGGAGTTGGAAAGGTGAGCTCCTCAGTGAGCTCAAGGTGAGCTGATAGGTGAGCTCCCATGTGAGTTTCTGGGTGAGCTGTTAGGTGAGCTCCCATGCGTGTTTTTGAGTGAGCTTCTTGACAAGATCCTGGGTGAGTTCCCAGGTGAGTTACTTGAAGAGCTCCCATGTGAACTCAAGTTGAGCTGATCGATGAGCTCCAAGAAGAGCTCCCATGTGAGCAACTTGGTGAGCTATTCGGTGAGCTCCCAGGCAAGATGCTAGGTGAGCTCCCAAGTGAGCTACTAGGTGAGGTCCCCAGTGAGCTACTCTAAGAGCTCATAAGTGAACTTTAGTTAACCTACTCATCGAGCTACTTGGTTAACTCCTAGGTAAGCTGTTAGGTGAGCTACCAGGTGAGCTATTAGGTTACCTCCTAGGTGAGCTACTTGGTGAGCTTCTCGAGTAAATATGAGGTGAGATACATGATGAGATCAAGGTGAGTTGGAAAGGTGAGCTCCTCAGTGAGCTCAAGGTGACCTGGCAAGGTAAGTTGTCAGGTGGGCTCCCAGGTGAGTTTTTAGGCAAGTTCAATTCAAGCTACTTGATGAGCTCTTGGGTGAGCTACTTGTGAAGCTCCCAGTCTAGCTCCTAGGTGAGCTACTCAGTGAGCTTCCAGGTGAGCTCAAAGGTAATTTTTTGGCAATCTCTGTGGTGAGCTTACATGCGAGCTACCAGATGAGCTCAAGGTGAGTTGGCAAGGTGAGCTCAAGGTGAGTTGGTAAGGTGAGCACAAGGTGAGTTAGCAAGGTGAGCTATTAGGAAAGCGCCTAGGTGAGTTTCCTAGGAAGTTACTTGATAAACTCCTAGGTGAGCTCAACTTGAGCTTATCGATGAGCTCCCAAAAGAGATCCCAGGTGAGCTACTTGGAAAGCTATTTGGTGAGCTCCTACACAAGCTGCTAGATGAGCTCCCAAGTGATCTACTAGGTAAGCTCCCAAACGAGGTCCCTGATGATCTCACAAGTGAACTCAAGTCAAGATATTTGGCGAGCTACTCGATGAGCTCCCAGGTAAGCTATTAGGTGAGCTCCCAGGTAAGCTATTAGGAAAGCTCCCAAGTTAGCTAGTTGGTGAGCTGCTTGAAAAACTCTAAGGTGAGCTATAAGACAAGCTCAAGGAAAGTTGGCAAGGTTAGCTCCTCAGTGAGCTAAAGGTGATTTGGCAAGGTGAGGTGATAGGTGAGCTCCCATGTGTGTTGGAAAAGTGAGCTCAGGTGAGCTCTCAAGTGATTTTTCGGGCAACCTCAAGTTGAGCTGCTCGATATGCTCCTGAGCAAGTTCCCAATCAAGCTCCTAGGTGAGCTACTCAATGATCTCCTAGGAGAGCACAAAGGTGAGCTTGTCAGCAATCTCTGAGTTGAGCTTATATTTTAGCTACTAGATGACCACAAGGTGAGTTTGCAAGGTGAGCTGAAGGTGAGTTGGTAAGGTGAGATCAAGGTGAGTTAGCAAGGTGAGTTGTCATGCAAGCTCCCATGTGAGTTCCCAGGTGAGTTACTTGATGAGCTCCATGGTGAGCTCAACTCAAGCTAATCAATGAGCTCCCACATGAGTTCCTAGGTGATTTACTTGATGAGCTCCAGGGTGAGCTCAACTCAAGTTGATCAGCGAGCTCCTAGAAGAGCTCCTAGGTGAGCTACTTGGTGAGCCATTCAGTTAGTTTCTAGGTGAGCTCTAAATCGATCTACTTCGTGATTTCCTAATAGAGGTCCCCGGTGAGCTACTCATTGAGCTCACAAGTGATCTCAAGTCAACCTACTCAATGAGCTACTTGGTGAGCTCCCAGGTGACTTGTTAGGTGAGCTCCCAGGTGAGCTACTTAGTGAGCTACATGAAGAACTCCAAGGTGAACTACCAGAAGAACTCAAGGAAATATTACAAGGTGAGATCCTATATGGGCTGGTAAGGCAATATAATACATGATATTTTATGCGAGTTATCAAGGTGAGCTACCAGGTGAGATCACATGCAATTTTTTGGCTGAGCTGCTTGACGAGATTTTAGGTGAGCTCATGTTGAGATGCTCAATGAGCTCCTGGGTAAGCATAAGGTAAGCTGACAAGGCAAGCTCATGTTGAGCTACTTGATAAGCTATTGGGTGAGCTACTTGATGAGATCCCAACCAAGCTCCTAGGTGAGCTCCCAAGTGATCTCAAAGGTAAGCTTGTTAGTAATCTCTGAGGTGAGCTTACATGTGAGCTACCAGATGAGCTTAAGGTGAATTAGTAAGGTGAGCTCAATGTAAGTTGGAAAGGTGAGCTCTCATGTGAGCTCCTAGCCAAGTTCCTAGGTGAGTTACTCGACAAGCTCCTAAGCGAACTCAACTGAAGCTAATCAGCGAGCTCCCAGAAGAGCTACTTGGAAAACTATGCAGCGAGTTTGTAGGTGAGCTCCCAAGCAAGCTACTTGGTGACCTCCTAGGTGAGGTTCCTGGCAAGCTGTTCGGTGAGCTCAAGTCAACCTACTCGGTGAGCTATGTAGTGAGATCCTAGGTGAGCTATTAGTTGAGCTCCCATGTGAGCTACTTGGTGAGCTCCTTGAAAAACTCCAAGGTGAGATACAAGATGAGCTCAAGGCGAGTTGGCAAGGTGAGCTCCTCAGCAAGCTTAAGGTGAGCTGACAAGGTGAGATGATAGGTGAGCTCCCATGTGATTTTGCAAGGTGAGCTATTAGGCGATCTCCCATGCAAGTTTTCAGGAAAGCTACTTCATGAGCTCCTGAGTGAAGTCAAGTCGAGCTACTCGGCAAGATGTTAGTAAGGTGAGCTATCAAGTAAGCTCCCAAGTGAGTTTTTGGGCAAGCTCAAGTCAAAATTCTCAATGAGCTACTAGACGAGCTACTTGCTGAGCTCCCAATCGAGCTCCTAGGTGAGCTCAAAGGAAATCTTGTCGGTAATCTCTGAGGTTATCTTAGATCTGAGCTACCATATGAGCTCAAGGTGAGTTGGAAAGGTGAAATTAAGGAAAGTTGGTAATATGAGCTCCTAGAAGAGGTCCCAGGTGAGCTATTTGGTGAACTATTCAGCGTGATCCCAGGTGAGCTACTGGGTGAGCTCCCAAGTGAGCTACTTGGCGAGCTCCCAGGTGAGGTCCCTGGTAAGCTACTCAGCGAGCTCATAAGTGAGCTCAATTCAACCTACTCGGTGAGCTGTTCAGTGAGCTCCCAAGAAAACTATTAGGTGGGCTCCTAGGTGAGATACTTGGAAAGCTCCTCGACAAACTATGAGGTGAGCTACCATACAAACTCAAGGTGAGTTGTCAAGGTGAGCTCCTCGATGAGCTACTTGACGAGCTCCCAGGTGAGCTCAAGTCGAGCTACTTGGTGAGCTCCTGGGTGAGCTCAAGGTGAGTTGAAAAGGAAAGCTATCAGGTGAGCTCCCATGTGAGTTTTCAGGGTATGCTCAAGTCAAGCTGCTCGATGAGCTCCTGGATAAGCTGCTAGCTGAGCTCCCAACTGAGCTCCTAGGTGAGGTGTTTGATGAGCTCCAAGGTGAGCTCAAAGGTGAGCTTGTCAGTAATCTCTGAGGTGAGATTACATGTGAGCTACCTAGATGAGCTCAAGGTGAGATTGGCAAGGTGAGCTCAAGGTGAGTTGGCAAGATGAGCTCACAGGTGAGTTCCCAGGTGAGTTACTCGACGATCTCCAAGGTGAGATCAACTCGAGCTGATTGGTGAGCTCCTAGAAGAGCTCTCAAGAAAGCTACTTGGTGAGCTATTTGGTGAGCTCCCAGGTGAGCTGCTAGGTGAGCTCCCAAGCACTTAGCTACTTGGTGAGCTCCCAGGCAAGGTCCCTCACAATGAGCTCACAAGAGAGCTCAAGTCAAGCTCAGTCATTGAGCTACTCGGTGAGCTACTCAAAAAAATCTGAAGGTGAGCTACCAGATGAGCTTAAGGTGAGTTGGCAAGGTGAGCTCCTCAGTGAGCTCAAGGAAAGCTGATAGGTGAGCTCCCATGAGAGTTAGCAAAGTGAGCTATTAGGTGAGCTCCCATACAAGTTTTTAGGTGAGCTACTTGATGAGCTCCCAAGTGAGCTCAAGTCGAGTAACTCGGCAAGATCTCCTGGGTGAGCTCAAGGTGAGCTAGCAAGGTGAGAATCCTAGTTGAGTTTCTGGGTAAGCTCAAGTTTAGCTACTCAATGAGCTCATGGGAAAGCTACTTACTAAGCTCCTAGCCGAGCTCCTAGGTGAGCTTCTCGGTGAGCTCCCAGGTGAGCTTAAAGGTCAGAAATATCTGAGGTGAGCTTACATGTGAGATACCAGATGAGCTCAAGGTAGGCGAGTTGGCAAGGAAAGCTCAAGGTGAGTTGGCAAGGTGAAATATTAGGTGAGTCTCCTAGGTGAGTTCCCAGGTGAGTTCCTTGATGATCTCCTAAGTGAGCTCAACTCAATCTGATCGGAAAGCTCCCAGAAGAGCTCCCAGGTGACTTAATTGGTGAGATATTTGTGAGCTCTCAGGAAAGATGCTAGGTGAGCTCCCAAGCAGAGCTAAGTGAGATACTTGGTGAGCTCCCAGGTAAGGTCCTAGGCCAGCTACTCAATGCAAGCTCACAAGCAAACTCAAGTCAACCTACTCACCAAAATACTACGTGAGCTCCTAGGCAAGCTGTTAGGTGAGCTCCTAGGTGAGCTACTTGGTGAGCTACTTGATGAACTCTAAGGTGAGATATAAGATGAGATCAAGGTGAGTTATAAAGGTGAGCTCCTCAGTGAGCTCAAGGTGAGCTAGAAAGGTGAGCTCATAGGTGAGCTCCCATAAGAGTTGGTAGGGTGAGCTGTCAGGTGAGCTCCCATGTAAGTTTTCAGGTGAGCTTCTTGACGAGCTCCTGGGTGAGCTCAAGTCGAGCTGGCTTGGTGAGCTCCTGGGTGAGCTCAAGGTGAGATGGAAAGGTGAGACTCTCAGGTGATCTCCGAGGTGAGTTTCCGAGAAAGCGCAAGTCAAGCTACTCGATGAGCTCCTGGATGAGCTGCTTGACAAGCTCCCAGCTGAGCTCAAAGGTGAGCTTTGTTGAGCAATCTCTGAGGTGAGCTCAAAGGTGAGCTACTCAGATGATCTCTAAGGTGATCTAGTAATGTGATCTACCAGGTGAGTTCATGGTAAGGTGAGCTACTTAGTGAGCTCAAGGTGAGTTGGTAAGGTGAGCTGCCATGTGAGTTGGTAAGGTGAGCTCCCATGTGAGTTTTTGTGTGAGTTGCTTGATGAGCTCTCGGGCAAGCTCAAGTTGAGCTCCTCAGTAGATCTCCTTAGTGAACTCAAGGTGAGCTATCAAGTGAGCTTCCAGGTGAGTTTCTAGGTCAAGAAATCTCAAGTCGAGCTACTCAACGAGCTCCTAGGTGAGCTGTTTACCGGTGAGCTCCCAGGTGAGCTCAAAGGTGAGCTTGTCAGAAATATCTAAGGTGAGCTTACATGTGAGCTACCAGATGAGCACAAGGTGAGTTGGAAAGGTGAGCTCAAGAAAAGTTGGTAAGTTGGTCAGGTGAGCTCCCAGGTAAGTTTTCAGGTGAGCTTCTTGAGGAAGGCTGTTAGGTGAGCTCCCAAGGTGAGATGGAAAAGTGAACTCTTAGGTGATCTCCGAGGTGAGCTTCCGAGAAAGTGCAAGTCAAGATACTCGATGAGCTCCTGGATGAGCTGCTTGACAAGCTCCTCAGCTGAGCTCAAAGGTGAGTTTGTTAGCAAGCTCTGAGGTGATCTTACATTAGCGAGCTACTAGATGAGCTCCTAAGGTGAACTCTAGTAAGGTGATCTCCCAGGTGAGTTGGCAAGGTGAGCTACTTAGTGAGCTCAAGGTGAGTTGGTAAGGTGAGCTGCCATGTGAGTTGGTAAGGTGAGATCCCAGGTGAGTTTTTGTGTGAGTTGCTTGATGAGCTCTCGGGCAAGCTCAAGTTGAGCTACTCAGTAAGCTCCTTAGTGAACTCAAGGTGAGCTGTCAAGTGAGCTTCCAGGTGAGTTTCCAAGAAAGCTCTAGTCGAGCTACTCAACGAGCTCCTGGGTGAGCTGTTTACCGAGCTCCCAGGTGAGCTCCTAGGTGATCTTGTCAGAAATATCTGAGGTGATTTTACATGTGAGCTACCAGATGAGCACAAGGTGAGTTGGCGCTAAGGTGAGCTAAGGAAAAGTTGGTAAGGTGAGCTCAAGGTGAGTTGGAAAGGTGCAAGTTGTTAGGTGAGCTCCCAGGAAAGTTCCTTGAGTAAGTTCCTCGGTGAGCTCCTAGGCTAGCTCAGACTCGAGATGACTCGGTGAGCTCCTAGTTGAGGTCCCCCGACTAGCTGCTCGAGGTACTTCGCAAGTGAGTTCAAGTCAACCTACTCAGAGAGCTACTCAGTGAGCTATTAGGTGAGCTCCAAGGAAAGCTATAAGGTGAGCTCTCAAGCGACCTACTTTGTAAGCTCCCAGGTGAGGTCCCTGGCATGAGCTACTCAGTGAGCTCACAAGCAAGCTCAAGTTAACCTACTTAATGAGCTGCTCAGTGAGATCCTAGGTGAGCTCCCAAGTTACTTGGTGAGCTACTAAATCTGAGGTGAGCTACTAGACAAGCTACAAGGTGAGTTAGCAAGGTGAACTCCTAGGTGAGATCTAAGATGAGCTGGTAAGGTAAGCTGATAGGTGAGCACCCATGTGAGTTGGAAAGGAAAGCTATAGGTGAGCTCCCATGTGAGTTTTCTGGTGAGCTGCTTGATGAGCTCTTAGAGTGAGCTCAAGTCAAGCTGCTCAGTGAGCTCCTGGGTGATCTCAAGCTAGCAAGGTGAGCTGTCAGGTGAGATCCTATGAAAGTTTCCAAGTAAGCTCAAGTCGAGCTGCTTGATGAACTCCTGGGTGAGCTACTATACCAAGCTCCTAGCCAAAGCTCCTAGGTGAGCTACTTGATGCCCTCCCAGGTGAGCTCAAAGGTAAGCTTGTCGGTAATCTCTAAGGTGAGCTTACATGTGAACTACCAGATGAGCTCAAGGTAAGTTAGTAAGGTGAGCTCAAGGCAAGTTATAAAGGTGAGCTATCAGGTGACCTCCCAGGTGAGTTCTTAGGTGAGTTACTCAATGAGCTCTTGAGTGAGCTCAACTCAAGCTAATTGGTGAGCTCCCAGAAGAGCTCCCAGGAGAGCTACTTGGTGAGCTATTTGGTAAGCTCCTAGGTGAGCTGCTAGGAGAGCTCCCAAGTGAGCTACTTAGTGAGCTCATAGGTGCGGTCCCATGGTAAGCTACTTGGTGAGTCAACCTACTCGGTGAGCTACTTAGTGAGCTCCGAGGCAGAGCTCCTAGGTGAGATCCCAGGTGAGCTACTTAGTGAGCTCCTTGATGAACTCTGAGGTGAGCTACTAGATGAGCTTAAGGTGAGCTGACAAGGTGAGCTTGTCAGCAAGCTCAAGGTGAGCTGATAGGTGAGCTCCCATGTGAGTTGGCAAGGTGAGCTATCAGGTGAGTTCCCATGTAAGTTTTCAAGTGAGATTCTTAAGGAGCTCCTAGGTGAACTCAATTTGAGCTCCTCGGTGAGCTCTTGGGTGAGCTCAAGGTGAGCTTGTCAAGGTGAGCTGTCAGGTGAGCTCCCAAGGCAGTTTTTGGGCAAGCTAAAGTTGAGCTGTTCAGTCCTGAGTTGCTTACAAGATGAGTAGTCCGAGCTGAGATCCTAGGTGAGTTACTTAGTGAGTTCCTCAGGTGAGTCCTAGGAAAGATCAAAGAGCTTGTCAGTAATCTCTGAGGTGAGCTTACATGCGAGCTACCATATGAGCTCAAGGTGAGTTAGGTAAGGTGAGCTCAAGGTAAGTTAGCAAGGTGAGCTCAAGGTCAAGTTGGCAAGATGAGCTGTAATGTGAGCTCCCAGAGCAGTTCCTGGGTGAGTTACTTGATGAGCATCCCAGGATGAACTCAACTCAAGCTGATTGATCAAGATCCCAAAAGAGCTCCTAGGTGAGTTACTTGGTGAGCTGTTCGGTGAGATTCCAGGTGAGCTATTAGGTCAGCTCCCAAGTGAGTTGTTCGGTGAGCTCCCAGGTGAGCTATTAGGTGAGCTCCCAGGTGAGCTACTTGGTGAGCTACTCGATGAACTCTGAGGTGAGTTACAAAATTAGCTCCTTGCATGTTGGCCAAGGTGAGCTCCTTATGTGAGATCAAGGTGAGCTATTAAGGTGAGCTCCCATGTGAGTTTTTGGGTGAGCTGCTTGACAAGCTCTCTCGGGTGAGCTCAAGTCAAGCTACTCGGTAAGCTCCTGGGTGAGCTCAAGGTGAGCTGAAAGTTGATCTATTAGGTGAGCTCCTATGTAAGTTTCCAGGAAAGCTCAAGTTGAGCTACTCGATGAGATCCTAGGTGAGCTGCTTGTCGAGCTCCCAACCGAGCTCCTAGGTGAGCTACTTGGTGAGTGGTGAGCTCAAAGGTGAGCTTGTTGGTAATCTCTGAGGTGAGCTTACATGCAAGCTACCAGATGAGCTCAAGGTAAGTTACCAAGGTGAGCTCAAGCTGAGTTGGCAAGATGAGTTGTCAGGTGAGCTCCCAGGTGAGTTCCTAGGTGAGTTACTCGATGACCTCCTAGGTGAGCTCAACTCGAGCTGATCGGTGAGCTCTCAGAAGAGCTCCCAAGTGAGCTACTTAGTGAGTTGTTTGGTGAGCTCCTAGGTGAGACTACTAGTCTGAGATCCCAAGTGAGCTACTTGTGAGCTCCCCAGGTGAGCTACAGGTGAGCTCCAAGTGAGCTCAAGTCAACCTACTCGGTGAGCTCCTAGGTGACCTATTAGGAAAGCTCCTAAGTGAGCTACAAGGTGAGTTACTCGACAAACTCCGAGGTGAGCTACCAGATGAACTTAGGGAGATTTGGTAAGGTGAGCTCCTCAGTGAGCTCAAGGTAAGTTGATAGGTGAGCTCCCATGAGAGTTTTCAAAGTGAGCTGTAAGGCACACTCCCATGTGAGTTTTTGGGTGAGTTACTTGATGAGCTCCTCAGGGTGAGCTCAAGTTGAGCTGCTCGGCAAAGCTCCTAGGGGAGCTCAAGGTGAGCTAGCAAGGTGAGATCCCAGGTGAGTTTCTAGGTAAGCTCAAGTTTAGCTACTCAATGAGCTCCTAGGTGATAACCTACTTACCGAGCTCCCAGCTGAGCTCCTAGGTGAGCTTCTCGATGAGCTCCCAGGTGAGCTCAAATCAAGCAATCTCTGAGGTGAGCTTACATGTGAGCTACTAGATTAGCTCAAGGTGAGTTGGTAAGGTGAGCTCAAGGTGAGTTGGCAAGGCAAGCTCAAGTTGAGTTAGCAAGGTGAGATGTCAGGAAAGCTCCCAGGTGAGTTCCTAGGTGAGTTACTCGACGAGCTCCAAGGTGAGCTCAACTCGAGCTGATCGATGAGCTCCCAGAAGAGCTCCCATGGCGAGCTACTTGGTGAGCTATTCGGTGAAAGCTCCTAGGCAAGCTACTAGGTGAGCTCCAAGTAAGCTACTAGGACAAGCTGCTCGAGTAACTCTAAGGTGGATACAAGGTGAGCTCCCAGGGGAGCTTTGGAAAGGTGAGCTCACAAGTAAGAAGCTCAAGGTGAGCTGAAGGTGAGCTACTCATGTGAACTTGAGCTAGGTGAGCTGTTAGGTGAGCTCCCAAGTGAGCTGTTAGAGTGAGCTCCTTGAGGTGAGCTCCCATGTGAGTTCCCAGGTGAGCTACTTGATGAAAAGCTCCAAGGTGAGCTGCTTGGTGAGATCCTGTGATCTCAAGGTGATTTGGCAAGGTGAGCTCCTCAATGAGCTCAATGGTATGAGGTGAGTTCCCAAGCAAGCTATGCTGAGCTGAGCTGAGGTCCTTGGTGAGCTACTTTAGGAGCTCCCAGTGTGAAGTTGAGCTACTGGGTGAGCTATAGGCAGCTCAAGGTGAGGTAAGTCTCCCAGGTGAGATTTTACATGTGAGCTCCAGGTGAGCTACTTGGAAAGACTAGCTTAAGGCAAGCTACTGAGGTGAGCTCCTAGGTGAGCTGCATTAGGTGAGCTGGCAAGGTGAGCTACTCGGTGAGCTCAAGGTGACCTAGCAAGGTGAGTCACGTGAGCTATGAGTTTCTGTGCAAGCTCAAGTTGAGCTGATATGATGAGCTCCTGGGTTAGGTACTTTTCAAGAGGCGAGCTGCTTAGTGAGCTCCCTAGGTGAGCTACTAGGTGAGCTCAAAGTTAAGATTTTTGGCAATCTCTGAGGTGAGCTTACATGTGAGCTACCAGATGAGCTCAAGGTGAGTTAGCAAGGTGAGCTCAAGGTGAGTTGGTAAGGTGAGTACAAGGTGAGTTAGTAAGGTGAGCTATCAGGAAAGCTCCCAGGTGAGTTCCCAGGAGTTACTCAATGAGCTCCTAGGTGAGCTCAACTTGAGCTGATTGATGAGCTCCCAGAATGAGCTCATTAGATGAGCTTCTAGAAGAGCTCATAGGCTCCCAAGTTGGCTTGGTGAGCTATTAGGTGAGCTCCCATAGGTAAGCTCCCAGGTGAGTTACCAATGAGCTACTTGGTGAGCTCAACTAAGTGAGCTCTGAGCAAGCTCCTAGTGAATTCCAGGTGAGCTACTTGGGAGCTATTCAAGGTGAGTTACTAGGTGAGCTCCCAAGTAAGCTACTTAAGTGAGCTCACAAGTGAGCTCATTAGGTGAGCTCCCAGGAAGCTCTTCGGTGAGCTACTCAACAGCTCGGGTGAGGTTAGCTACAAGGTGAGCTCAAGGTAGCTCCCAGGTGAGCTACATTGAGGAAAGCTCATGAGCTCAAACTACAGACTGAGCTTAAGTTCAGTTGGGTGAGCTCATAGGTGAAGCTCCCATGTGAGCTTGCAAGGTGAGCTTTCAGGTGAGCTCCCATGTGAGTTTTTGGAAAGGCTGAGCTTCTTGATGAGCTCCCAGGTGAGCTTAATTCAAGCTTGGTGAGCTCCTAGGTGAGTTCAAGGGTGAGCTAGCAAGGAGCTCTGATCAGGTGAGCTCCCAGGCAATTTTTTTGGGTGAGCTCAAGTTAAAGCTCACTTGAGAGATCCTAGGTGAGCTGACTTGACAAGCTCCCAGGTGAGCTCCTAGGTGAGCTGCTCGGTGAGCTCCTACATGAGCTCAAAGGTGAGCTTCTTGGAAATCTTTGAGGTGAGCTTACATGTGAACTACCAGATGAGCTCAAGGTGAGTTGGCAAGGTGAGCTTAAGGTGGAAGTTTAGCAAGATGAGCTCAATGTGAGTTGTCGAGGTGAGATGCTCCAAGTGAGCTCCCAGGTGAGTTACTCAACGAGCTCTCAGGTGAGCTCAACTCGAGCTGATCGGTGAGACTCATCTAGAAGAGCTCAGGTGAGCTACTTGGCAAGCTATTCGGTGACCACCCTAGGTGAGCTTGATAGGTGAGCTCACAAGTGAGCTACTTGTTGAGCTCCCAGGTGAGGTCTCCAATGAGCTACTCGAATGAGCTCAAAGTGAGCTCATGTCAACCTACTCAGTGAGCTCACTTGGTGAGCTCACAAGCTGAGTTTTAGGTGAGCTCCCAGGTGAGCTACTTAGGCAAGCTTCTAGGTGAGCTCTTAGGCAAGCTACTAGACAACTCAAGGTGAGCTACTCAATGAGCTCTCAAGGTAACTTGGTAAGGTGAGCTCACCAGATGAGCTCAAGTTAACCTACTCAGTGAGCTGACTCAGTGAGCTACCAGGCAAGCTTTTAGGTGATCTCCCTGGTGAGCTCCTAGGTGAGCTACTTAGCGAGCTACTTGACGAGATCTCCAAGGTGAGCTCACCAGATGAGCTCAAGGTGAGTTGGTAAGCTGAGTTCCTCAGTGAGCTCAAGGTGAGCTGGTAAGGTGAGCTCCCATATGAGTTGGTAAGCTCAAGTCAAGCTTCTTGATGAGATCCCATGGGATTTTCAAGAGAGCTGCTTGATTGAGCTCCCAAGTGAGCTCAAGGTGAGATGGCAAGGTGAGTTATCAAGTGACCTCCTAGGTGAGTTTCTGGGAAAGCTCAAGTTGAGCTTGCTTGATGAGCTCCCTAGGTGAGCTACTTGCTGAGCTCCTAGCCAAGCTCCTAGATGAGCTACTCAGTGAGCTCCTAGGCACAAGCTTGTTGGTAATCTCTGAGGTGAGCTTACATGTGAGATGCTCAATGAGTTCAAGGTGAGTTGGCAAGGTGAGTTGTTAGGTGAATGTCAGGTGACTCCCAGGTGAGTTCCTAGGTGAGTTACTCGATGAGCTCTAGGGTGAGATCAAATCGAACAGATCAAGTGAGCTCCTAGAAGAGCTCCCAGGTGAGTTACTTGGTGAGTTGTTCAGTGAGCTAGTAGGTGAGCTCCTAAGCTGAGATACTTGGTGAGCTCTAAGTAGAGGTCCCCAATGAGTTGTTTAGTGAGCTCACAAGTGAGGTCAAGTCAACCTACTCAGGGAGTTACTTAGCTCCCAGGTGAGTTGTTAGGTGAGATCCTAGGCAAATTGTTAGGTGAGCTCCCATGTAAGCTACTTGGCGAGCTATCTTGACTCAATTCTATGTAAGGTGAGCTACCAGACGAGCTCAAGGTGAGTTAGCAAGGTGAGATCCTCTCATTGAGCTCAAGGTGAGCTAGCAAGGTGAGATCCCATGCTGAGTTGCTCAAGGCGAGCTATCAAGTGAGCTCCCATGTGAGTTTTTAGGAAAGCTACTTGACGAGCTCCTGTATTATCTCAAGTTGAGCTACTTGGTGAGCTCTTGGGTGAGCTCAAGGTGAGCTAGTGAGGTGAGCTATTAGGTGAGCTCCCAGGTGAGTTTCTCGGTAAGCTCAAGTCAAGCTGCTTGACGAGCTCCCTAACCAAGCTCCT
Source organism: Taxus chinensis (assembly GCA_019776745.2). Classification (NCBI taxonomy): domain Eukaryota; kingdom Viridiplantae; phylum Streptophyta; class Pinopsida; order Cupressales; family Taxaceae; genus Taxus; species Taxus chinensis. The sequence continues at coordinate 898,258,033 of CM034151.1, read as the reverse complement.
AGGTGAGCTATTTGGTGAGCTCCCAGGTGAGCTCAAAGGTAAGCTTGTCGGTAATCTCTAAGTTTTTCTTACATGTGAGCTACTAGATGAGCTCAAGGTGAGTTGGCAACATGAGGTCAAGGTGAGCTCAAGGTGAGTTGGCAAGGCAAGCTGTCAGGTGAGCTCTCAAGTGAGTTCCTAGGTGAGTTACTCTAGGAGCTCACCATGAGGACGAGCTCAACTCGAGCTAATCAGGGAGCTCCTAGGAGAGCTCCTAGGTGAGCTACTTAGAAAGTTAGCTATTCATAAGCTCCCATGTAAGCTACTAGGTGAGATCCCAAGTGAGCTAATTGGTGAGATCCTAGGTGAGGTCCCTGGTGAGCTACTCGATGATTGCACAAGTGATATGAGCAAGTAACCTACTCAGATGAGCTCATCAGTGAGCTTCTAGGAGAGCTACTAGGAAAGCTCCCAGGTGAGCTCAAGTTGAGCTAGTTGACAAACTATGAGCTGTGAGCTCTAGATGAGCTTCTCGAAGGGAGTTAGTAAGGTGAGCTCCCAGGTGAGCTCAAGTAGAGCTGGTAAGGTGAGCTGATATGTGAGCTCCCATGCGAGCTTGGTAAGGTGAGCTCACTCAGGTGAGCTCCAATGAGTTAGCTCAAGTGAGTTACTTGATGAGCTCTTGGGTGAGCTCAATTCAAGCTGCTCAATGAGATTACATGGGTGAGATTAAGATGAGTTAGTAATGTGAGCTGTTAGGTCGAGCTCCCAAGAGAGTTTCTAGGTGAGCTAAATCAGCAATCTCTTGACAAGTTCCCAGGTGAGCTGCTCGTGGAGCTCATAGTCGAGATCCTAGGTGAGCTAACTGGTGAGCTACCAGGTGAGCTCCAAGGTGAGCTTGTTGGTGAGCTCACCTCAGTGAGCTTGGACAAGTGAAGCTACCAAATAATCCTCAAGATGAGTTGCTAAGGAGCTCAAGCCAAGTTGGCTCAAGTCTGAGCTCAAGGTGAATTGGTCCAAGGTGAGCTCATGAGGCCAGCTCCAAGGTGAGTTCCTAGGTGAGCTCCTAGGTGAGATACCAAGGTGAGCTCTACTCATGAGTTGATTGATGAGCTCACCTAGAAGAACTCCTAGTTGAGTTTTGCAAGCTGGTGAGCTCCCAGGTGAGCTACTAGGTGAGCTCCCATGAAAGCTAACTTGGAGAGCTCCCAAGCGAGTTCATCTCTAGTGAGCTCCTCAGTAAGATCACAGGTGAGCTCAAGTTAACCTACTTTGGTGAGCTCCTAGGTGAGCTCACCATGTGAGCTATTAGGTGAGCTCATCCCATGTGAGCTCAAGTGAGCTATTCGGTGATCTCCCAGGTGAGCTACTAGGTGATCTCCCAGGTGAGCTACTTTTCAGAGCTCAAAAGCGAGGTCTCTGGTGAGCTACTCAGTTAGCTCACAAGGTGAGCTCAAGTCAACCTACTCAGGTGAACTCTACAGGTGAGCTACCAGATGAGCTCAAGGTGAGGTTACTTGGTGAGCTCCTTGATGAGCTCTGAGGTAAGCTCAAGGTGACCTCCAAGGTGAGTTGGTAAGGTGAGCTCCTCAGTGATCTCCCATGTGAGCTACCAAGGTAAGACTGATAGGTGAGCTCCCATGTGAGAGCTCAATTCAAGCTTGTCTTAGGTGAGCTCCATGCAAATTTTTAAGAAAGCTTCTTGATGAGCTCCCGGGTTAAGAACTCAATTTGAGCTCCTAGGTGAGCTCCTAGGTGAGCTCAAGTGAGCTAGCAAGGTGAGTTGTCAAGTGAGCTCCCAGGTGAAATTTTCTATGAGTAAGCTCAAGTTGAGACTACTCAACGAGCTTCTTATGTGAGCTACTTATGGAGTTGGCAAGGTGAGCTCCTCAGTGAGCTACTAGATGAGTGAATGTTAGTTGAAAAGGTGAGCTTTCAGTGAGCTACAGATGAGCTCAACGGTGAGTTGGCAAGTTGAGATCCTCAAGATGAGCTCAAGGTGAGCTGGCAAGGTGAGCTTGATAGGTGAGCTCCCATGCTAGTTGGTAAGGTGAGCTGTCAGGTGAGCTCCCATGTGAGTTTTTAGGTGAGCTACTCGATGAGCTCCTTGGTAAGCTCAAGGTCAAGCTCACTCAATCAAGCTCCTAGGTGAGCTCAAGGTGAGCTAACAAGGTAAGCCTTCAGGGAGATCCCAAGTGAGTTTCCAGGTAAGCTCAAGTCAAGTTACTCGATGAGCTCCTGGATGAGCTACTTGCCAAGCTCCCTAGCAAGCTCCTAGGTGAGCTGGAACTCGATGAGCTCCCAGGTGAGCTTATCGGTAATCTCTGAGGTGAGCTTCCATGTGAGCTACCAGATGAGCTTAAGGCAAGCTTAGTTGGTCAAGAGAGCTCAAGGTGAGTTGGCAAGGTCAAGCTCAAGGTCAAGCTCACCTTAGGTGAGCTACCTAGCTGAGCTCCCTGGGTGAGTTCCCACATGAGCTCGCTTGACAAGCTCTCAAGGTGAGCTCAACTCAATCTCTGATCGAGTGAGCTTACTATGAAGAGCTCCTAGGTGAGCTACTTGGTGAGATATGTTTACAAGGCAAGCTCCCAGGTGAAGCTGACTAGGCAAGCTCCCAAGTGAGCTGTAACATCCTCATTTTATAACTTTAGAACAAGTGAATTTTTTTTTTTTTTGATAATTGCATACTGGTTCTAAATACATAATTTAGAACTCACAATTCAAATAACCATTCATATAACAGAGCAACCATATGCAGCTGTAATGACTCGGAGTACTTCCGATCTATTCATTCCATGACTCGGTAATCTACCGATCTATTCATGAGTAATAAGAGTCGGTGTTTTTATTTAACACATCACTCTTGCGGTTCTCTTCCCTAATCTGGGAATTCAGAATGCTCTGTCCAAGGAATCTAACTGAATAACTGTTACCATTATTCATCGGCATCTCATCCCTTAGACTAGGTGAATCAGGACAACGCAATCAGCAGCTTGCGATACTTTGGCCAAAGATTTGAAACATACTGTTCATGTCTCGTATTCCTTAACGGCATACTCGTCAATCTGGAATACGTCCTTCACCCCATTCATATGTTATATAGAATGTCTTATACTGATTACTGTCAGTCCTTCCTTTCACAGCTGAATCACTCGGAGGCAGATTAACAAGGTGATAATGTTATATGGATGCCCACGAGGATTAGGGATATGATGACATACTGGTTCAACCTTGCAGTTCAACCAGTGTGTCATGACACCCCAAATCTCCGAGGCAGTCATATAACATGACCACGTTCTTAATCGGTCCCTGGGTAACTCGTGCGAAATCAAGTGTAAATCTCAACGATCAATGCAAGGGGTGTCGCCATAAGTCACCTGCATTGTTGTAACTTCGAGAAGATCCTAATCTTCTCGGAGGTACAGCCCTGCAGTCGACTTTATGCCGTCAACCTTTAGATCCGCCTCGAGAAGATCTACCCAAAACAAGCGTTACGCACTAGAGTTTAAATTACTTTTAAGACTTTTCCCTAAGGTTAGCCTTTCCAAATCCCTGGATTCATTTTCTTAAGACGACCCTCCTCTATTATTCCATTACTTGGTAGAGGTATTAAGGTCTAGTTTCTATCAAGGAGTCATTAGAATACATCTGATTCTAAGCAACAGATTCAGACAATATCTCATAACCTATGCTTGAGATTGCCACCTGAAACTCCATTGATTGCCTATCAGTTCTCTTAACTGAATTCATATCATACTTTTCATTTTAAAGCTATGAATGATTAAGAATCCAATCTACTATTGTCCTGTTATACTTAGGACTAGGGATTAGTAATTCAATCCAACTTGTTTAGCGTTATCTTTTAGGCTCAATTTTTAACCTATCTTCTAGAGAGACAATATTTAAATTACAATATTGCTTTTGCCAGAACAAATTAGAACTACTAAATACTCATAAGAATTTAGTCTAATTACTTACAAGCTTTCATTGTCAATCACAAAAGCATCCATATTATACAAAGATAACTATGCCCCTTCGTTACATAAACCGAAGAAGTTCATCATTCAGAATAGAATACAACACATAAGTATCAAACACTTATTTTCATTCCTTTCGAAACTCGTACAATTACATTTTATGCAACAGCATACTTGATATAATGCTAACGGAAAAGAAACATCTTTTCACATATAGTACATCTATAAAATCAAGCTGTAATTCATTATAAATCAAATAAACTATCTGATCAGACTGCCAGATCTGCATTGTTTTTACCTCTTACGGCAACCATCTGCAAAAATAGTCAACATGAGTCAGTTCAATGAACTGAGCATGATAAGCACTAACTTTTAAAACAATTGCAATCCATCAATTGTTTCCATTAAACACCCTGTTTAAATGAGATCAAATATCCAAATAAGAAAACATATTCAGACTATGTCCTTGTAATACAAAATGATTACAAACATGTAACTCTATCATTGTTACAGAATAGTCTTAAACACTTTCTAATATTTCATCAAATATTAAAGAAACAAGAACGAATGCATATAAACAATCATTGAATCCAAATCACGACACTGGTCAGATTGTTGCATTCTTTCAAAAAAAAGGAAATAACATAACAATTTGGAATCCTACCAAAACGTTACCAAATTAATTTCCCACTGTTAGTTCAATTATCAATAATATTAAATAAAGGAAGAGAAAGAATCAATCCATTCATACTTCCCTTTCACATAAGTTCATCACTGTACTGCCTTCACTTATGAAAACATTCAACCAGTATATAAATGAACAAGTTAGACAAGCCGAAAGCAAGATCACTGTTCTAAATCACGAAAATAGAAACCCAGCAAATCTCTTGTACAGCAACTAACACATCAACTAATCCATAAATCAGTCTGATGTCCAAAACTAGTTTCTCCTAAACACAGTAAGGCTTTCGAACCAAGTTCGAAAGCAAGAACTTCAAGCGTATTGCTGTAATCAACAACTCTATAACATTAAGCCTTTTAAGGTTTCCGAGAAACTATGCTATGATGACCACACATTGATTCCAATTCATGTTCAGTCAATCGAACTGAACAAACAGAAAGGAACTTAGCATACTTATACTTTCTCAGTCTATCGGGCTGAACAAACGGAAAGGAACACCATCAATCGATCCCTACCTTGGTGCATGCAAATCCCTAGTGCAACTCACCCAAACAGGGCCAGAACACGAAAACAGTCATCAATGACGCATATAAAAATCAGACAAACAATCAAGCTCTTATTTCAACCAAGAAACCCGACTGTACTCTGCCAATAATTTAGCACAAATAGAACAGGTTGAATATGTAGTTGATCACCTAAGGAATCTGTACCACCAAAGCAACATGCAACACAAAGTACTCCAAGAAAATACAGAGGTCTTCAGTACAGATTTTCCCTTCAAGTCACTGGATCAACACTTAACAACTGTATATACCACATTTTAACTTGAACAGTGACCAAAATAGAAATAGAACATTGAAACGTCTCCTCACAGTCGTTCGGAATTCAATCCTAATAAATCCACTAATTCACACTACATACTGATAACGGATTTGCGCCCATAATCACAAACCTAACAACAGTATAAAAATAGAATTAATTGATAAATCCTTCCATGCCATTCAAGACAAACATTCCGAATGAAACAAGTATAAGCAAATCAATATACTCATTCCAAAACAATGAAATAAACTGAACTGCTTCGAAACCTTCGAACAATTTTCGCAAGGAAAGGCAATACATCCACAAAAAGTCAATACTCAGTATTTACTACAATAACAGTAGCCACAAAACCTGTCTTTTCCACAAGGCTTCCACGACAATATAATAACAAAACTCAAGATGAATCTACATTCACAACAGTAGATTACTGTAAACGATTCAATCATGAAATCCACTGAGTCGTTAAAGACTACAGGTAACTCAACAGTTGCCTATTCCAAGCCAGAAATTAGAAAACAATGAAACCCACAAAGTATCATTAGTCGCTGTTAACAAAACCATGACAGAGCTTCGAAAATCTTCAAAAAAACACAGAACAATCAAATGGTACACCAGTATCATTCCCTACTGTCTCACAACAGCATTGACGATCAAAAGTCGACAGCAAAACAGTGATCTATACCCTTCACAAGTATATTCGACGGGCTCACGCCAAACAGGCCGAGCATTCAAACCTTTATAAATATAAATCTCTCATATTTAAACCAGAAGGAATACACAACAAACAGAGTTGAAGTTCGATTTCAACAAACACCCAACAAGCGGAAATTGCCAAAAATCGAACCAGAAGAGATACAGAGCCAAAATCAACTAAATCTTCATAGAAAATTTATCTAATCTTCACAAACAAATGAACAGAGTTGTTTTAATGAAGACATTTGAAAGACAGCAAAATATTTAAAGGATAGGGCCTAACATGCCTGTATTTTGATCGAATTTCCGAAGAAGACCACAGGAAGAGCTCAAACTTCCTTTTCTTTTTCCCAAATACAGCGACCAACAAAATTTCGCTGTCCCATTTACAATATATCCTCCATGGCAGAGAAAAGAGCCAGAGAAATTCATTCTCGCCATGCAACTCAAAGAGAACTGGTGCGAAGAACCAGTAAACTAGCAGAGAGAGAGAGAGTAGACCGAAAATCGCGATACACCAAACAAACCTTCCAACTTCTCGTTTGCATGCCGTTTCGCGAGCTCCGGGCTCGACTCCCTAAACATTAAATGCCATTAAACCAATTTTCCCGCTTAATCTCTACTCCCACCGACCGCCAAAATTGGCGACAGTCCATCAAAATCTCAAGTTCATTTCCAAACTTAGTAATTGCCAAGTCTGCCAAGGTTAGCCGCCGCCTAAGCCTCCGCCATCTGCCTGTCCCTCATCCTTATCCTTCCCATTTATTGCCATAGAGAATAGCGCCCATGGTTCGCCACCCTTCAAAGGCCCCTTCCCATAAACTCTTAGTTAGCTAGGTTAGTATCTTAGGTTAGAGTTTTAGGGTAATGAACCATGCTAACCATTTTGCACTTAGTTATTATTTTAGGATCATAACACATAGCCTAGGTCTAGGTTAGACTAACAATAATCTAACCCCTAGGTTAGGTTATTGTTTTAGGTTACTAACCCTTAATAATTCAGTTTGGTCCTTCTCCTGAAAACTCGGAGAGACCTGCATCATACTTTCTAGAACAGAGCCACTCCTGTTCTTATTACAGAATTGTATGTCAATGAATTATTACCTGGTCTTTAATCGAGACCTTCCAGATATACCAGATATCGGGAACCGTTTCATTTCTCAAGATCAGCCTGAGTCATACTCCTGACCAGCTTACCAAATGCTTCCATACCTTGCAACCTGTTCAAGGTTCCGTGATATAATTTTATCACTTCACAAAATTAAAGCATTACTTGGATCAATTCCTCTGGTCCAAGTCTAGATATTATTGATGAATACCTGTATAATTCATTCCGTGATCAGATTAATATTCAGTCACAAAATGAAATAAATAAAAGAGTCTATTAATATTTTGACTCAGTCAAGATCTGCAATCTGCAAGAAATTTAATACATATCAAGCATGATTTCCGAATCGAGGTACACAATCCATTTACTAGAAATCACATATCAACACTTGAATGCTTAGGAGAAAGTAACAACAGTTCAGGGTGTTACATGCTTCCCTCCTAAAAAGATTCATCGTCCCGATGAATTACATATTAAACTTAACCTTCAGGTCAATCAATTTATTAGTACACAAACAATGTGACTACTTCCATATTTAATAGTTTCAGAAATCAATGTCACAACACTTTTATTCAACCTGAATAAAGTCTGCCTTAATCTGGCTTTCATAAATACTTAAAAACAATCAGTTCATAAAAGTATTTTTGATCAACAGATTTCATTCTGTTGCAAAAAGAGAAGGAAAAGCAATTTTCATCTCTTCCAGGTTTTCCCAAGTTGCACTTTCTTCGCTAAACTGGTCCCACTGGACCTTACATTGCTGAATATCACGATTTCCTTAAATGCAATTGGCGAGTTTCCAGCACTCTTGTGGGTTTAACCACGATTATTCCTGGGTCTTGGACCTGCAAGGAATTCCAATTTAAAACATGTGACAGATCTGAAACGTATTTCTTAAGCAAAGAAATATGGAAAACATCATGCATACGAGATAAAGCAGGTGGCAATGCTAAACGATAAGCTACAGGATTGATTATTTCGACAATTTCAAAAGGTCCCACATATCGTGGTGACAACTTGGCAGCCTTGCCAAAAGTTATAGAACTCTTTCTGGGTTTAACACGCAGAAAAACCTTATCACCAAGCTCAAACTTTCTATCAACCCGCTTAAGGTCAGCATAGCTCTTCTGTCTATCCGCTGCTTCCTTTAATCGTTCACGAATCAGCTTAACTTGTTGTTCCATCTCTGTGAGAATCTCTGGTCCAATTACCACTCTATCCTCTACACTGTCCCAACTTACAGGGGTTCTGCACTTTCTTCCATAAAGTGCTTCAAAAGGTGCCATCTTAAGAGATGAGTGATAAGTGTTGTTGTATGCGAACTCAACTAATGGGAGATACTCTTCCCACTTATACTGTTGATCCATGCAATACATTCGCAACATGTCCTCCAACACTTGATTTACCCTCTCAGTTTGCCCATCCGTTTCTGGATGATATGCAGAACTGAAGTTTAGTTTCGTTCCTAGGGCTGCGTTAAGCGTTTGCCAAAACCTTGACGTCATTCTAGGATCCCTGTCAGAAATAATCAGTTCAGGTACACCATGCAATCTGAAAATTTCGTGTACGAACCTCTTGGCCAGCACTGGTGAATCATCCTTTAGATTTCCAGCGATGAAATGAGCTACCTTAGTCAGCTTATCTACAACTACCAGGATAACATCATGCTTATTCCTGGACATAGGTAGTCCTTGTACAAAATCCATGGTTATTACTTGCCATTTGTACTGCGGTATGCTATGAGGATACAACAGTCCAGCAGGATGCATATGCTCTGCTTTCACCCGCTGACATTCCAGACAATGAGTCACAAAATTTATCACATCCTTTTTCATACCTTTCCAGAAGTATTGTTGTTTCAAATCAACCTGGCTCATCAAGTATCGCTAAGCTGAGCTACCGAGTAAGCTGTTAGTCTGAGCTTCTAGGTGAGTCTACTTGGATGAGCTCCTCAATCAACTACGATGGTGAGATACTAGATGAGCTCAAGGTGAGTTGGACAAGGTGAGCATCCTTAGTAAGCTCAAGGTGAGTTGGCAAGGTGAGCTACCATGCAGTGTTGTGTTAAGGTCAGCTATCAAGTGACGCTTTTTACTCATGAATGAGTTTTTCAGTGAGCTACTTAATGAGCTCTTAGGAATGAACTCAAATCGGAGCTACTCGGAGTCATTACATCTGCATATGGTTGTCTGCTATATAAATGGTGATCTGGTAATTGTGAGTTCTAAATGAGGTATTTAGCTCCCAGTAGTGCAATTATCTAGAAAATCTCAAGTTAAGCTTGCTCAATGAGCTCCTGGAAGAGCTCCAAGCCGAGCTCCTAGGTGAGCTACTCAGTGAGCTGTCCAGGTGAGCTCAAAGGTTAGCTTATCGGTAATCTCTAAGGTGAGATTAGCTATGTAAACTACCATAGGTGAGCTACAAGGTGAGTTAGCAAGGTAGAGGTCTCTAGAGAGTGAGTTAGCAAGGTGAGCTAACAAGGCGATCTTAGGTCAAGATGAGCTCTATATGCATAGCTCCCAGGTGAGTTCTTGGGTGAGTTACTTGACAAGCTCTTGGGATGAACTCAACTCAACCTAATCAGGCAAGGTCCACAGGTGAACTCCTAAGATGAGCTATTTGATGAGCTATTTAGTTAGATACAAGGTGAGCTTCTAGGTGAGCTCCCAAGCTGAGCTATTCTAGGTGAGCTCTTAGGTGCAAGTCTGTTAGGCTGAGATCCCAGGTGAGCTACTCAGGTGAGCTACTCAAGTCAAGCTGCTAAGGTGAGCTACAAGGGTGAGTCTCAAGCTGATTTGGTAAGGTTAGTATCCTCAGGTGAGATCCTAGGTGAGCTAGAAAGGTGAGCTTATAGGTGAGCTCCAATGATAAGATTTCTAGGTGAGCTACTGTCAGGTGAGCTCCTCATGCTGATTTTTTAGGAGAGCTGCTCTGACAAGCTTCTGGGTAAGCTCAAAGTTGAGCTTACTCAGCAAGCTCTTGAGGTGAGCTCCCATGTGAGTTTTTTGATGCAAGCTCAAGTCAACCTGGCTTGATGAGATCATAAGGCGAGTTGTTTTCCTGAGTTACCCAAGCTGAGCTATCTAAGTGAGATGCTTAGGTGAACTCCTAGGTGAGCTCAAAGGACGATCTCTTAGGTGAGCTTACATGGTGAGCTACCAGATGACATCAAGGCATAGTTAGCAAGCTAAGCTCAAGGTGAGTCTAGACAGATGAGTTGTCAGGTGAGTTACTCAATGACCTCTTGGGTGAGCTCAATTGGATGCTGATTGGCAAGCTCCCAGAAGAGCTCCTAGGTGAGCTACCTAGCGAGATGTTTGGTGAGCTCCCAGGTGAGCTGCTAGGTGAGCTCCTAAGTGAGCTACTTGGTGATATCCCAGGTCCAAGGTCCCCGGTGAGCAGCTCGGTGAGCTCAAAAGTGAGCTCAAGTCAACCTACTCGGTGAGTTACTCAGTGACCTCCCAAGCGAGCTGTTAGGGGAGCTCCCATGTGAATTACAAGGTGAGCTACTCAATACTCTCCAAGGTGAGCTACTTGGCAAGATGACCTTAGGGAGAGTCTGGAAAGGTGAGCTACCTTATGCAAGCTCAAGGAAAGCTAGATAGATGAGTTCCTCAAGGTTAGCTCAAGGTGAGTTTACAAGTGTGAGCTCATAGGAGAGCTCTAGCAAGGCGAGTTACCATCTGCAAGCTCCCATGTGAGTTCCTTCAGGCGAGTTACTTGATGAGCTCCTAGGTGAGCTCAACTTGAGCTGATCATCGATGAGCTCCTAGAAGAGCTCCCACGTGAGAGCTAGCTTGGCAAGCCATCTTAGTGAGTTGTTAGGTGAGATTCCAGGAAGTGAGCTACTTGGCATCCTCCTAGGATGAGGTCCCTGGCCGATAATCACTAAGGTGGGATCCTAAATGTGAGCTGTTAGGTGAGCTCCTAGGTAGAGCTGGAATTGGTGAGATACACGATGAAATATGGCAAGGTAAACTTTCTAGATGACCTCCCAAGGCAAGTCTTAGGTAAGTTGAGCTCCTCAGTAAGCTCAAAGGTGAGTCTGGAAAGTTAAGATGATAGGTGAGCTCACTATGTAAGTTATCATAGGTGAGTTACTCAAGTGAGTTGTTCAGCGTGAAGCTAGGTAAAGCAAGCTGATAGGTGAGCTACAAAGGTGAGCTTGTTAGTAGAGGTCTCTGAAGTGAGCTTACATGGTGAGATCACCAGATGAGCTCAAAGTCAAGCTACTCAGCGAGGTACTTGGTGAGCTCCCAGGTGAGTTGGCATAGGTGAGCTTCCAGGTCAACGATGCTTAAGGTGAGAAACTAGGTGAGCTACTTGGTGAGATCCTCGATGAACTATGAGTTGAGATACTAGGTGAGCTTCTCATGTGAGTTTTCAAGGTGAGCTACTTAATGAGCTACCAGGTGAACTCAAGTCAAGCTACTCGATGAACTCCTAGGTGAACTCAAGGCAAGCCTGAAAGGTGAGCTACTCAGGTGAGCTCCCAACTGATTTTCTGGGAAAGCTGGCAAGTTGAGCTACTCAGATGAGCTCCCATGGATGATCTACTTCATGGGTGACCCTCCAAGCCAAGCTCCTAGGTGAAGCTACTCAGTGAGCTCCCAGGTGAGCTCAAAGGTAAGATTTTCTGTAATCTCTGAGGTGAGATTACATGCAAACTACCATATGAGCTCAAGGTAAGTTGGAAAAGTGAGCTCAAGGTGAGTTCAGTAAGGTGATGCTCAAGGTGAGTTGGAAAGATGAGCTGTAAGGTACGAGATCCTAGGTGAGTTCTTGTGTGCAGGTTACTCGATGAGATCCTCAAGTGAGACTCAACTTGAGATGATGAGCGAGCTTCTAGAAGAGATCCATGAAGTGAGCTCCTTAGTAATGATATTTGGTAAGCTCCTAGGTGAACTATTCAGTGAGATACACAGGTGAGCTTCTTAGGTGAAGCTCCCAGGAATAGGTATCTGGTGAGCTATTCAGTGATCTCCCAAGCAAGTTCAAGTCAACCTACTCGGAAAGCTCCCAAGCGAGCTACTTGGTGAGCTACTCAACGAAATCCGAGGTGAGCTACAAGATGAGCTTAAGGCAAGTTATGGCAAGGTGAGATCTTCAGCAAGATCAAGTTGAGTTAGACAAGGTGAGCTGATAGGTGAGCTCCCATGTAAGTTGGCATAGGTGAGCTATCAGGCGAGCTCTCATGTGAGTTTTTGAGGTGATCTTACTTGAAAAAATCATCGGGTGACCTCAAGTTGAGCTACTCAGAAATCTCCTGGGTGAGCTCAAGGTGAGCTGGCATGGTGAGATATCAGGTGAGCTCCCATGTGAGTTTCCTAGGAAAGATCAAGTCAACCTGCTCGATGAGATCATGGGAAAGCTACTTACCGAGCACCCAGACGATCTCCTAGGTGAACTCCTACGGTGAGCTCCTAAGGGAGCTTATCAGTAATCTCTGAGGTGAGCTTACATGTGAGCTACTAGATGAGCTCAAGGTGAGATGGCAAGGTGAGCTCAAAGCAAGTTGGCAAGGTGAGCTCAAGGTGAGTTTGAAAGGTGAGATATCAGGTGAGCTCCTAGGTGAGTTCTAAGGTAAGTTACTTGGCGAGCTATTCAATGAGCTCCTAGGTGAGCTACTAAGTGAGATCCCAAGTGGACTCTCATGCTAGGTCTCTAGTGAGCTACTCGGTGAGCTCATAAGAAACCTCAAGTCAACCTACTCAGCGAGCTACTCAATGAGCTCTGAGACGAGTGGTTAGGTAAGCTCCTAGGTGAACTACTTTGTGAGCTACTCTATGAAATTTGAGGTAAGCTACCAGATGAGCTCAAGTTGAGTTGGTAAGGTGAGCTCCTTAGCAAGCTCAAGGTAAGCTGACATGGTAAGTTGTCAAGTGAACTCCCATGTGAGTTTTTAGGAAAGCTACTTGACAAGCTCCTGGGTGAGCTCAAGTTGAGCTACTCAGCAATCTCAAGGTGAGATAGCAAGGCGAGTTATCATGTGACCTTTGAGGTAATTTTTCAAGAAATCTCAAGTTGAGCTGCTCGAAGAGCTCCTAAGTGAGATTCTTACCAAGGTCGAAGCTGATCTCTTAGGTGTGTTGATCAATGAGCTCCTAAGCGAACTCAATGGTGAGTTTTTCAGCAATCTCTAAGGTGAAATTAAGTGTAAGTTACTAGATGAGCTCAAGGTGGGGTGGTAAGGTGAGCTCAAGGTGAGTTAGAAAGATGAGTTGTCAGGTGAGATCCCAGGTGAGTTTCTAGGAGAGTTACTCGATGATCTCTCAGGTGATCTCAGCTTGAGCTGATTAGCGAGATACCAGAAGAGCTCCTAGGTGAGCTACTTAGTGAGATATTCAGTGAGCTCCCAAGCAGTTCCTAGGTGAGGTCCCCGATGAGCTACTTAGTAAGCTTCCAGGTGAGCTTTTAGGTGAGATGTCAGGTAAGATACTTGGCGAGCTCCTTGAAAAACTCCAAGGTGAGCTACCAGATGAGCTCAAGGTGAGGTCCTCAGTGAGATCCTTGACAAACTCCAAGGTGAGCTACCAGATGAGCTCAAGGTGAGGTCCTCAGTGAGCTCAACGTGAGCTAGCAAGGTGACCTGATAGGTGAGATCCCATGTGATTTGGCAAGGTGAGCTGTTAGGTGAGCTCCCATATGAGTTTTTAGGAGAGTTTCTTATTGAGCTCCTGGGTGAACTCAAGTTGAGCTACTCGGTGAGCTCTTGGGTGAGCTTAAGGCAAACTAGCAAGGTGAGCTGTCAGGTGAGCTCCTAGGTGAGTTTCCAGCTAAACTCAAGTCGAGCTGCTCGATGAGCTCTAGGGTGAGCTACTTGCTGATCTCCTAGCCAAGTTCCAAAGTGACCTCCTGGGTTACATCAAGGCAAGCTAGCAAGGTGAGCTATCAAGTGAGCTCCCATGTGAGTTTCCAGGTAAGCTTCAGTTGAGTTTCTCAACGAGATCTAAGGCGAGCTACTTACCAAGCTCCCAGCTAAGCTCCTAGGTGAGCTACTCAGTGAGCTCGTAGGTGAGCTTAAAGGAAAGCTTATTGGTAATCTCTGAGGTGAGCTTACATGTGAACTACCATATGAGCTCATGGTGAATTGGCTAGGTGAGCTCAAGGCAAGTTGGTAAGGCAAGCTCAAGGTGAGTTTATAGGGCAAGCCTTCATGTGAGCTCCTAGGTGAGTTCCCAAGAGAGTTACTTGATGAGCTCTTGGGCGAGGTGATCGCCAAGCTCCTAAAAGATCTCCCAAGTGATCTACTTGGCGAGTTGTTTAGTGAGATCCTATGTGAGCTACTTGGTGACTAACCTTGAGCTCATCTCATAGCTTGCATATAATTTCACCTAAGAGATTACAAAAAATCTTATCTTTGAGCTCCCCTAAGAGCTCACCAACTAGCTCACCTAGGAGCTCAGATTGGAGCTCAGCAAGCAGATCACCCAGAAGCTCATTGAGTAGCTTGACTTGAGATTTCTCATAAAATCACCTAGGAGCTCACTTGATAGCTCGCCTTGCTATCTCACCTTGAGCATTCCTAGGAGCGCGACTTGAGCTCATCTAGGAGCTCATCAAGTAGCTCACCTGAAAACTCACATGGGAGCTTACCTGACATCTCACCTTTCCAACTCAATTGGGATTTCATCTATAATATTACCTTGTCAGCTCACCTTGAGCTTGCTGAGGAGCTCACCTTACCAAATCACCTTAAACTCATATGGTAGCTCACCTTGGAGTTTGACAAGTAGCTCGCCAAGTAGCTCACCTGGGATTTAGCCTAAGAACTCACCCGAGAGCTCACTGAGTATCTCCCCTTGTAGGTTAACTTGAGATCTCTTTTGAGCTCATCGATTAGCTCACGGGGACCTCACCTAGGATCTTGCTAAGTAGCTTGCTTAGGAGCTTATCTAGCAGCTTGCTTTGGACCTTGCCGAATAGATTGCTAAGTAGCTCACCTAGGAGCTCTTGTGGGAGCTCAACAATTAGCTTGAGTTGAGCTTACCCAGGAGCTCATCATGTAACTCATATAAGAACTCACCTGGGAGCTTACATGACATCTTACCTTGCTAACTCACCTTGAGCTCATCTTCCCAACTCGCCTTGAGCTTGCCTTGCCAACTCACCTTGAGCTCATATGGTAGCTCACATGTAATCTCACCTCAGAGATTATCGAGTATCTCACCTTTGAGATTTCCTGGGAGCTCACTAAGCATCTCACCTAGGAGCTCAACTAGGAACTCAGCAAATAGCTCACAAAGGAGCTCGTCGAGCAGCTCAACTTGAGCTTTCCTGAAAATTCAGCTTAGAGCTCACCTAGGAGATCACCCTTAGCTCACCTAGGAGCTTGTTGAGAACCTCGACTTGATCTCACCTGGGAGCTTGTCAAGTAGCTCATCTGAAAACTCACATGAGAGCTCACCTGACTACTAACCTTTCTAACTCACATGGAATCTCACCTTGAGCTTGTTGAGGAGCTCACCTTGCCAACTCATGTTGAGCTTATCTAGTAGCTCACCTCATAGTTCGTTGAGTAGCTTGCCAAGTATCTCACTTAAGAGCTCACCTAACAGCTCACCTAGGAGCTCAACTAACAGATCACCGAGTAGGTTGACTTGAGCTCACTGAGTAGCTCACCAGGGACCTTTCCTGGGAGCTCGCCTAGTAGTTCACCTTGGATCTCACCGAAAATATCACTAAGTATCTCACCTAAGAGATATTCTAGGATCTCACCAATCAGCTTGACTTGAGCTCACCCCAAAGCTCGTTGAGTAACTAACCTAACAACTTGCTTGGGAGCTCACTTGATAGCTCACCTTGCCAACTCCCCTTGAGCTCTCCTTGCCAACTCATGGTGAGCTCATTTGGTAGCTTGCATGTTAGCTCACCTCAGAGATTGTTGACAATATCATGTTTGAGCTCACCTAGGAGCTCAGTTGGGATCTCAGAAAGTAACTCACCCAGGAGCTCCTCGAGTAGCTCAAATTGAGCTTGCTCAAAAAATCACATGGGAGCTCACTTGACAGCTCACCTTTCAAGTCCACCTTGAGCTCAAATAAGAGCTCACCAAGTAGCTCAACTTGAGCTCACCCAGGAGATCATCAAGCATCTTGCTCGAAAACTCACATAGGAGCTCACATGGTAGCTTCTCCAAAAAATCATGTGGGATCTCACCTATCAGCTGACGTTGCTAGCTTGCCTTGAGCTTGTTTAGGGATCACCTTACTAACTTACCTTGAGATTATCTGGTAGCTCACCTAGGATTTCGTCAAGTAGCTCTCCTGGGAGCTTGCTTACCAGCTTTTTTGGGAGCTCACCAAGCAGCTCATTGAATAGGTTTACTTGACCTTTGTTCTGAGCTAACTTTTGAGCTCACTAAGTAGCTCGATGGGGACATCACATGGGAGCTGGAAAAGTAGCTCACTTATGATCTCGGCTAGTAACTCACCTAGAAGCTCATCGAAGAGCTTGTAAAGTAGCTTGCCTATAATCTCTTCTAGGATCTCACCGATCATCTCAAGTTGATCTCACCCAGAAGTTCATAGAGTAACTCACCTAGGAACTTAAAGCTCATCCAAGAGATCATCAAGCAGCTCACCCAAAAACTCACATGGGATCTCACCTTGCCATCTCACCTTGACCTCACTGAGGAGCTCACCTTGCCAACTCACCTTAAGCTCATCTAGTAGCTTACCTCAGAGTTTGTCGAGTAGCTAACAAAGTAGCTCACCTAGGAGCTCACTTAACAACTCACCTAGGAGCTCACCTAACAGCTTCCTTGTCAGCTCACCGGGGACCTCACTTTGGAGATTACCAAGTAGCTCATTTGGGAACTTTCCTAGTAACTCACCCAGGAGCTCACCGAATAGCTCACCAAATAGTTCACTTGGGAGCTCTTCTGGGAGCTCAGCGATCATCTTGAGTTGAGCTCGCATGAGATCTTATCAAGTAACTCACCTAAGAACTCACCTGGGAGCTCACCTGACAGATTACCTTGCCAACTCGCCTTGAGCTAAGCTAGTTTCTCATATATAAGCTCACGTCAGACATTGCTGATAAGCTCACCTTTGAGCTTATGTAGGAGCCCACCGAAAAGCTCACCTAGGAGCTTAGCTGGGAGCTCAGTAAGTAACTCACCCAAGTTCTCATCAATCAGCTTGACTTGAGATTACATAGAAACTCACCTATGAGCTTACCTTGCCAACTCACTTTGAGCTCACCCAGGAGCTCACCAAGTAGCTCAACTTTAGCTCGTCAAGTAGCTCACCCAAAAACTCACATAGGAGCTCACCTGATAGCTCACCTTACTAATTCACATGGGAGATCACCTATCAACTCACCTTGCCAGCTCACCTTAAGCTCACTGAGGAGCCCACCTTACTAGCTCACCTTGATCCATTCTGGTAGCTCACCTCTACGTTTATCGAGTAGCTCACCAAGTAGCTCACTTGGGAGCTCACCTAACAATTTTCTTGGGAGCTCAACGAGCAGCCCACCGAGTAGGTTGACTTGAGCTCACTTTTGAGCTTGCTTGTGAGCTCACTAAGTAGCTTATCAGGGACCTCACCTGGGAGCTTGCTAAGTAGCTCGCTTGGGAGCTCTCCTATCATCTTGCATTGAATCTTGCCAAATAACTTGTAAAGTAGCTCACCAGGGAGATCTTGTGGGAGCTTGATGATTAGCTTGAGTTGAGCTCAGCTGAGATCCCGTTAAGTAACTTGCCTGGGAAATTACCCGAGAGCTCACATGACATATCACCTTACCAACTTGCCTTGAGGTCACCTTGTCAACTTACCTTGAGCTCGCCTTGCCAACTCACCTTGAGCTCATCTAGTAGCTCACATGTAAGCTCACCTCATAGATTACTGATAAGCTCACCTTTGAGCTTTCCTGGGATCTCACCAAGTATCTCACCTAGGAGCTCAGCTTGGATCTTCAAAAACAACTCACCTAGGAGCTCGTCGAGTAGCTCGACTTGAGCTATCCTAGGAACTCACCTTTTCAACTCTCCTTGAGCTCACTGAGAACCTTGACTTGAGTTCACCCAATATCTCATCAAGTAGCTCACTCGAAAACTCACATAGGATCTCATCTGATAGCTCACCCTAAATACTCACATCGGAACTTGCCTATCAGCTCGCATTACAAGCTCACCTTTAGCTCGTTGAGGAGCTCACCTTGCCAACTCACCTTGAGCTCATCTGGTAGATTTCCTCATAGTTTTTCGAGTAGGTCACCTAATAGATCATGTGGGAGCTCACCTAACAACTCACTTAGGGGCTCACCAAGCAGCTCATCGAGTAAGATGACTTAAGCTCACTTGTGAGCTCACTTATAAGCTCACCGAGTAGCTCACCGGGGACCTCTCTTGGGAGCTTGGTAAGTAGCTCACTTGGGATCTCACCTAGCACCTCACCTGGGAGCTCGCCAAGTAGCTCACCTAGGAGGTCTTCTAGGAGTTCACCAATAAGCTCGAGTTGAACTCAACCAGGAGCTCATCGAGTAACTTTCCTAGGAACTCGTAGCTCGTCCAAGAGATCCTAAAGCAGATCACCTAAAAACTCACATGGGAACTCACCTATCAGCTCACCTTATTAGCTCACCTTAAGCTTGCTGAGGAGCTCACCTTGCTAACTCACCTTGGGCTTGTATGGTAGCTCACCTCAGAATTCATCGAGTAGCTCACCAAGTAGCTCACCTGGGAGTTAGCCTAAGAGCTCACGTGGGAGCTCACTGAGTAGCTCCCTTAGTAGGTTGAATTAAGCTCACTTGTGAGCTTACCGAGAATCTCAACGGGGACCTCACCAAGTAGCTTGCTTGGGAGCTCACCTAGCAGCTCGCTTGGGAGCTTGCCAAATAACTCACCAAGTAGCTCACCTAGGAGCTCTTCTGGGAGCTTGCCGATCAGTTCGAGTTGAGCTCACACAGAAGCTCCTCGAGTAACTCGCATAGGAACTCACTTGGGAGCTCACTTGAAAACTCACCATGCCAACTCACCTTGAGCTCACATTTCCAACTCACCTTGAGCTTGCCTTTCCAACTCGCCTTGAGCTGATCTTGTAGTTTTCATGTAAGCTCACCTAGGAGCTCAACTGAGAGCTCAACAAGAAGCTCCCCTAGGAGCTTATCGAGTAGCTCAACTTGAGCTTTCCCAAAAACTCACCTTGGCAGCTCACCTTGAGCTCACCCAATAGCTTGTCGAGTACCTCGACTTGAGCTCACCTAGGATCTCATCATGTAGCTCACCTAAAAACTCACATGGGAGATTTCCTAGCAACATGCCTTGTCAACTCGTATGGGAGCTAACCTATCATCTCTCCTTGATAGCTCACCTTGACTTCACTGAGGAGCTTACCTTGCCAACTCACCTTGAGCTCGTTTGGCAGCTCACCTCAGAGTTTTTCAAGTAGCTATCCTAACATATTACCTAGGAACTTACCTAACAACTCACCTGGGAGCTCACCGAGAAGCTTACCGAGTAGGTTAGCTTGATCTCACTTGTGAGCTTGCCAAGTAGCTCACCAGGGTCCTCACCTGGGAGCTCGTCGACTAGCTCACCAAGTAGCTCACCTGGGAGCTCACCTAATAGTTCACCGGAGAGCTCACTGAGTACCTCGCTAAGTAGGTTGACTTGAGCTCAATTGTGAGCTCTTTTGTGAGCTCACTGAGTAGGTCACAGGTGACCTCACCTGGGAGCTCACCAAGTACCTCGCTTGGTAGATAACCTAGTAGCACACCTGGGAGTATGCCTGGGAGCTCACTGAATAGCTCACCAAATACCTCACCTAAGAGCTCTTTTGGGAGCCCACAGATCAGCTCGTGTTGATTTCACCTAGGAGGTCATCGAGTAGCTCACCTAGGAACTCACTTGGGAGCATGTCTTGTGAACTATCCTTGAGCTCATTTGGTAGCTTGCATGTAAGCTCACCTTTGAGCTCACCTAGGAGCTCACCCATCAGCTCTCCTAGGAGCTCATCTGGGATTTTGGCTGGGAACTCACCAAGCAGCTCACCTAAGAGATCGTTGAGTAGCTTAACTTGAGCTTACCTGAAAACTCACCTGGGAGCCTTCTTTACCATCTCACCTTGAGCTCACCTAAAACCTCATCAAGTAATTTGACTTGAGATCTCCTAGGAGATTGTCAAGTAGCTCACCTGAAAACTTGCATAGGAGCATGCCTGAAAACTCACCTTGAAAACTTGCATGGGAGATCACCTATCAGGTCACCTTACTAGTTCACCTTGAGCTCATTGACGAGATCACCTTGCTAACTCACCTTAAGCTCATCTGGTAGCTCAGTTTAGAGTACATCGAGTAGCTCGCAAAGTAGCTATTCTTGGAGCTCACCTAACAACTCACCTGGGACCTCAATTAATAGCTCACTTGGGAGCTCACCAAGATGCTCGTTGAGTATGTTAACTTGAGCTGACTTGTGAGCTCATTGAGCAAATCACTAGGGACCTTACCTGGGAGCTCACCAAGTAGCTTGCTTGATATCTTGCCTCGTAGCTCACTTGGAGCTATCTAAAAAGCTCAACAAGTAGCTCACCTGGGAGCTCTTCTAGGAGCTCACTGATCAGCTCGAGTTGAGCTCATCGAGGAGCTTGTCGAGTAACTCACCTGGGAACTTACCTGGGAGCTCACTTGATAGCTCACCTTACTAACTCACCTTGAGCTTGGCTTGCCAACTCACCTTGCCAACTCGCCTTGAGCTCATTTGGTATCTCACATGTAAGCTCACCTACGAGATTTTCAACAAGCTCACCTTTAAGCTCAACTGGGAGCTCATTGAGTAGATCACCAACTTGAGTTTTCTTGAAAACTCACCTAAGAGCTCACCTGATAGCTCACCCTACCAGCTCACCTTGAGTTCACCCACGAGCTCTCCAATCAACTTGAATTTAGCTCACCCGGGTAATCATCAAGTAGCTCTACTAAAAACTCACTTGGGAGCTCACCTGATAGCTCACCTAGAAGCTCGCATGGGAACTCACCTTTCCATCTTGCCTTGAGCTCGATGAGGAGCTCACCTTACTAACTTACCTTGAGCTCATCTTGTAGCTCACCTTAGAGTTTTTCGAGTAGTTCACCAGGTAACTTACCTGGGAGCTCACCCAACAGCTTGCCTAGGAGCTTAACAAGTAGCTTACAAAGTAGGTTGAATTGAGCTCACTTGTGAGCTCACTAAGTAGCTCAATGGGGATCTTACCTTAGAGCTCACCTAGTAGATCATTTGGGAACTCATTAAACATCTCACCAAGTAGCTCAACTGGGATCTCTTCTGGGAGCTCAGCGATCAGCTCGAGTTGAGGTCACCCAGAAGCTCATCGAGTTACTCACATAGGAACTTACCTGGGAGCTTTCCTGAGAGCTCGCATTACCAATTCACCTTGAAATCATGTTTCCAACTCTCCTTGAGCTCACCTTGCCAACTCACCTTGAGCTGATCTATTAACTCGCATGTAACCTCACCTAGGAGCTCAGATGAGAGCTCAGCAAGCAGATCACCGAAGAGCTCATTGAGTAGCTCAACTTGAGCTTTCCTGGAAACTCACCTGGGATTTCACCTTGCTAGCTCACCTTGAGCTCACCCAGGAGATTTCCGAGCACCTCGACTTGAGCTCACGTAGGAGCTCATAAAGCAACTCACCTAAAAACTCACATGGGAGCTCACCTGGCATCTTGCCTTGCCAACTCACATGGGAACTCACCTATCAGCTCACCTTGAGGTTGCTGAGGAGCTCACCTTACCAAATCCAATTGATCTTGTCTAGTAGCTCACCTCAGAGTTTTTCAAGTAGCTCACTTAATAGCTTACCTGGGAGCTAGCCTAACAGTTCACCTAGGACGTCACTGAGAAAATTTCCAATCATATTGACTTGAGCGTGCTTGTGAGCTCACCGAGTAGTTCACTGTGGTCCTTTCCTGGGAGTTCACCAAGTAGCTCACTTAGGAGATCACCTAGTAGCTCACCTAGGAGCTCACTAAATATCTCACCAAGTAGTTGAGCTCACCTGGGAGCTCATCAAGTAACTCACCTAGGAACTCACCTGGGAGCTCACCTGACAGCTCACCTTGCCAACTTGCCTTGAGTTCACCTTATCAACACACCACGAGCTCACCTTTCCAATTTGCTTTAGCTCATCTGGTAGCTCACATGTAATCTCACCTTAGAGATTACTGATAAGCTCACCCAGGAGTTCATTGAGAATCTTGACTTGAGTTTTCCTAGAAACTTACCTAAGAGCTCACCTACAAGCTCACCTTACTAGCTCACCTTGTGCTCACCCAGGAGCTCACCCAGCAGCTCACCTGGAAACTAGTCTGGGAGCTCACCTTGCTAGCTCACCTTGAGCTCACCCTACTAGCTCACCTTGAGCTCACCCAGTATCTCACCTAGAAACTCACATGGGAGCTTGCCTGAAAACTCAACTTACCAACTTGCATGGGAGATTTCCTATTAGATCACCTATTAGCTATCCTTGAGCTCACTGAGGAGCTCACATTACCAACTCACCTTGATCTCATTTGGTAGCTCACCTCAGAAGCCATCGAGTAGCTCACCATGTAACTCATCTCAGAGCTCACCTAATAACTCACATGGGAGCTTGCCTAACAACTCCCCTCAGAGTTTCCAAATAGCTCACCTTGGAGCTCACCGAGTAACTCGCCAAGGGTTGAATTGAGCTTGTGTGTTAGCTCACTGGGGACCTCACCTACGATCTCGCTAAGTAGCTCACTTGGTAGCTCACCTAGTAGCTCACCTGGGAGCTTGCCGAATAGCTCGCCAAGTAGCTCACCAGGGAGCTCTTTTAGGGGCTCACCGATTAACTCGACTTGAGCTCACCTGAGAGTTTATTGAGTAACTCACTTGGGAAATCATGTGGCATCTCACTTGATAGCTCACCTTGGTAACTCACCTTGAGCTCACCTTGACAACTTACCTTGAGTTCACCCTACCAACTCACCTAGATCTCATCTGGTAGCTAGCATGTAAGCTCACGTAAGAGATTTTTGACAAGCTTACATTTGAGATAGCTTGGGATCTCACCAATCAGCTCACCTAGGAGCTCGGCTAGGAGCTTCGCAAGTAGCTTTCCGAGGAGCTTGTAGAGCAACTCAACTTGAACTTTCTTAGAAACTCACCTGGGAACTCGCCTGACAGCTCACCTTACCAGCTCACCTTAAGCTCACCAAGGAGCTCACCGAGTAGCTCAACTTGAGCTCATCAGGAAGATTTCCCAAAAACTCGCATGGGATCTTGCATCACATCTTACCTTGCTAACTCACATGGGAGATCACCTATAAGCTCACCTTCATCTCACTGAGGAGCTCACCTTGAGCTCGATGAGGAGCTCACCTTGGAAACTCACCTTGAGCTCATAAGGTAACTCACCTTAGATTTTGTTGAGCATCTCACTAAAGATCTCACCCAGGATCTTGCCTAATAGCTCACCTAAGAGCTTACCTAATAGCTTGCCCTAGAACTCACCTAGCAGCTCACTGAGTAGGCTGACTTAAGATCACTTGTGTGCTCACTTATGAGCTCATCAAGCAGCTCACCAGGTACCTCACTTGGGAGCTCACCTAGGAGCTTGGCAAATAGCTCACCATGTAGCTCACCTAATAGCTCTTCTAGGAGCTCACAAATCAGCTCGAGTTGAGCTCACCTAGGAGCTCGTCAAGTAACTCACCTAAGAACTCACCTAGGAGCTCACCTGATAGCTCACCTTGCTAGCTTGCCTTAAGCTCACCTTGCCAACTAGCTCACCTTTGATCTCTCTTGGGAGCTCACCTAGGAGCTCATCTGGGATCTTGGCAAACATCTCACCCAAGAGCTCATCGACTAGCTCAACTTGAGCTTTCCTAAAAACTCACCTGGGATCTCACCTAACATCTCACCTTACTAGCTTACCTTGAGCTCAACTTGAGCTCACCCAGGAGGTCATCAAGTAGCTCACTCAAGAGGTCGTCAAGTAGCTCACATGAAAACTCACATGGGAACTCACCTATCAACTCACCTTGCCAACTCACTTTGAGCTCACTAAGGAGCTCACCTTGCTAACTCACCTTGAGCACATCTGGTAGCTCACCTAAGAATTTTTTAAGTAGCTCACCAAGTAGCTCACCTAGGATCTCATCTAAAAGCTTACATGTGAGTTCACTGAGTAGCTCATCGAGTAGGTTGAATTGAGCTCACTTATCAGCTCACTTGTGAGTTCGCTGAGAAGCTCATCAGGGACCTTCCTTGGGAGCTCGCAAAGTAGCTCACTTGGGACCCTTCCTAGTACCTCACCTGGGAGCTCGCCAAATAGCTCACAAATTAGCTCACCTAGGAGCTCTTTTGGGAGCTCACCGATCAGATTGAGTTGAGCTCTCCCACGAGCTCATCAAGTAACTCACTTGGGAACTCACTTGGGAGGTCACCTGATAGCTCACCTTACAGACTCACCTTGAGCTAATCTGGTAGCTCACATGTAAGCTCACCTAAGAGATTTCTGATAAGCTCACCTTTGAGCTCACATATGAGCTCACTGAGTAGCTCACCTAAGAGATAGGCTAGGAGCTTGGCAAGTAGCTCACCCGGGAGCTCGTTGAGTAGCTCAATTTGAGCTTGCCCAGAAACTCACCAGGGAGCTCACCTAAAACCTCACCTTTCCAGCTCACCTTGAGCTCACCCAGGAGCTTACCAAGCAACTCGACTTAAACTCACTTGAGAGCTCATTAAACATCTAACCGAAAAACTCACATGGGAGCTCACCTGAGATCTCACCTTGCCAACTCACATGGAAGCTCACCTATCAACTCACCTTACTAGCTTTCCTTGAGCTTGCTGAAGAGCTCACCTTGCCAACTCACATTGAGCTTATCTGGTAGCTCACCTTGGAGTTCATCAAGTATCTCACTAAGTAGCTCACCTAGGAACTCACCTAACATCTCATCTGAGAGCTTACCTAACAACTTACCTAGGAGCTTGCCTAACAGCTCACCTAGGAGCTCACCGAGTAGCTCACTTAGGAGCTCACCTAGTAGCTCACCTAGGAGCTCACCAAATAGCTTTCTAAGTAGCTCACCTAGGAGCTCTTCTAGGAGCTCACCGATCAGCTCGAGTTGAACTCATCTAGGAGCTCATCGAGTAACTAACCTGGGAAGTCACCTAGGAGCTCTCTTGGTAGCTTACCTGACAGCTCACCTTCCTAACTCACCTTGACCTCACCTTGCCAACTCACATTGAGCTCATCTGGTAGCTCACATGTAAGCTCACCTCAGAGATTACCGACAAGCTCACCTTTGAGCTCACATGGGAGCTCACCAAGTGGCTCACCTAGTAGCTCGACAAGTAACTCACCTACGAGCTTGTAGAGTAGCTTGACTTGAGCTTTCCTAGAAACTCACCTTAGAGCTTGCATGAAAGCTCAGTGAGGAGCTCACCGAGTAGCTCGACTTAATATTACCTGGGATATTGTCAAGTAGCTCACCCAAAAACTCACATGGGAGCTCACTTATCAGGTCACCTTGCCAACTCATCTTGAGCTCACTGAGGATCTCACCTTGCTAACTCACCTTGAGCTCATCTGGTAGCTCACCTCATAGTTCTTCAAGTAGCTCACCAAGTAGCTCACCTAGGATCTCACCTACCAACTCACCTGGTATCTGATATAGTAGCTCACCGAGTAGGTTGACTTGACCTTACCTATGAGCTTGCTTGTGAGCTTGTCGAGTAGCTCGCTAGGGACCTCACGTGGGAGGTTGCCACATAGATCACTTGGGAGATCTTCTGGGATCTCATAGATCAACTTGATTTGAGCTCACCTGGGAGCTTGTTTAGTAACTCACTTAGGAACTCAGCTAGGAGCTCACCTTATAGCTCACCTTGCCAACTCACCTTGAGCTCACCTTGCCAACTCTCCTTGAGCTCACCTTACCAACTTTCCTTGAGCTCATATGGTAGTGTGCATGTAAGTTGACCTTAGAGATTACTAATAAGATCACTTTTTAGCTCACTTGGGAGGTCACAAAAGCACCTCACCTAGGAACTGAGTTGGGAGCTCAGTAAGTAGCTCATTTAGGAGCTCCTAGAGCAGCTCAACTTAAGCTTGCCTGGAAACTCACCTCTGAGCTCACCCAGGAGCTCATCGAGTAGCTTGACTTGAGCTCACTTGGGAGCTCATCAAGCAACTTGCCTAAAAACTCAAATGGGAGTTTACCTGACAGCTTAGCTTTCCAACTCACATGGGAGCTCACCTATAAGCTCACCTTGCTAGCTTTCCTTAAGCTCACTAAGAAGCTCACCTTACCAACTCACCTTGATTATTTCTATTAGCTCGCCAATGAGTTCATCAAGTAGCTCGCCAAGTAGCTCACCTAGGAGCTCACCTAGTAGCTCACCTTAGAGCTCACCGAGCAACTCACCGAGTAGGTTGACTTGAGCTCACTTGTGAGCTTTTCGAGTAGCTCACTAGGGACCTCTCCTAAGAGTTCTCTAAGTAGTTCACTTTGGAGATCACTTTGGAGATCACCTTGTAGCTCACCTAGGAGGTCACCGAATAGCTCACCAAGTAGCTTGCCTAGGATCTCTTCTAAGAGCTCACTGCTCAACTCAAGTTGAGCTCACTCGGGATCTCGTCAAGTAACTCTCCTATGAACTCACCTAGGAACTCACCTAATAGCTTTCCTTGCAAACTCACCTTGAGCTCGCCTTGCCAACTCACCTTGAACTCATTTGGTAGCTCATATGTAAGGTCACCTCAGAGATTACTGACAAGCTCACCTTTAATATCTCTTGGGAGCTCACCAAGTAACTCACCTAGGATCTCAACTAGGAGCTCACCAATCAGCTCACCTAGGATCTTGTCGAGAAGCTCAATGTGAGCTTACCTGAAAACTCACCTAGGAGCTCACTTGATAGCTCACCTTACCAACTCACCTTGAACTCACCCAGGAGATCACCGAGTAGCTTGACTTGAGCTCACCAGGGAGCTCTTCAAGTAGCTCGCCTGAAAAAATT
The DNA here is from genome assembly GCA_019776745.2 of Taxus chinensis. Classification (NCBI taxonomy): domain Eukaryota; kingdom Viridiplantae; phylum Streptophyta; class Pinopsida; order Cupressales; family Taxaceae; genus Taxus; species Taxus chinensis. The sequence goes on along the minus strand of CM034151.1, from coordinate 898,230,779 downwards.
ACATGGGAGCTCACCTAATAGCTCTCCTTGCCAACTCACATGGGAGCTCACCTTGAGCTCACCTTGCCAACTCACCTTGAGCTCAACTGGGAGCTCACCTCAGAGCTCACCTTGGAATTCATTGAGCATCTCACCAAGTAGCTCACTGAGGACCTCACCTTAAAGCTCACCAAGTAGCTCGCTTGGGAGCTCACCTAGTATATTTTCTAGGTGCTCACCGAAGAGCTCACCAAGACTCTCACTTGAGATATATTCTACGAGCTTTCCGATCAACTTGAGTTAAGTTCACCAGGGAGCTCATTGAGTAACTTACCTAGGAACTTGCAAGCGAGGTCACCTGATTACTCTCCTTACAAACTCACCTTGAGCTCCCCTTGCTAACTCTTCTTGAGCTCACCTTGTTAACTAGCCTTAAGCTCATCTGGTAGCTCACATGTAAGCTCACCTCAAAGGTTTGCAACAAGCTCACCTTTGAGCTAGCCTTGGAGCTCACCAAGTAGCTCAGCTAGGAGCTTAGTTGGGAGCTCAAAAAGTAGCTCACCCAGGAGCTCGTCAAGAAGCTCAATGTTAGATTTCCTAGAAAATTAACTGGGAGCTCACCTGACAGCTCACCTTTCCATCTCACATTGAACTCTCCCAGGATCTCACCGAGTAGGTTGACTTCAGCTCGCTCAGGAGCTTATCAAGTAGCTCACCCAAAAAATTACTCGGGAGCTCACCTAATAGCTTGCCTTACTAACTCGAACGGGAGCTCACCTGGTCAGATCAACTTGAGCTTAGTAAGAAGCTCACCTTTCCAACTCACCTTGAGCTCGTCTAGTAGCTCACCTTAGAGTTGGTTGAGTAGCTTGCCAAGTAGTTCACCTACAAGCTCTCCTAACAACTCACTTGGGAAATCACCAAACATCTCACCTAAGATCTAATCGAGCAACTCAACAAGTAGTTTTACTTGAGCTCACTTGTGATCTCATCGAGTAGCTCACCAAGGACCTCTCCTGGGAACTGATGAAGTAACTCACTTGGGGGATAACCTAGGAGCTTGCCTAGGAGCTCTCCAAATAGCTTGCCAAGTAGCTCACATGGGAGCTCTTCTAAGAGCTCACCAATTAGCTCAAGTTTTGCTTGTTTGGTAACTCATCGAGTAACTCACCTAGGAACATGCCTGGGATCTCGCCTAACAGCTCATCTTTCCAACTCACCTTGAGCTCACCTTGCCAACTCGCCTTGAGCTCACCTTGCCAACTTGCCTTGAGATCACCTAACCAAATCACCTTGAGCTCATCAGGTAGCTCGCATGTAAGATCACATAAGGGATTTCTGACAAACTTGCCTTTGAGCTCACCAAGCAGCTCACCTAAGGGGCTTGGCTTGGAGCTTGGTAAGTAGCTCACCTAGGAGCTCATCGAGAAACTAGACTTGAGCTTGCTTGAAACCTTACCTGAGAGCTCACCTGACACCTCACCTTGCCAACTCACCTTGAGCTTGCCTAGGATCTCACCAAGCAGCTTGACTTGAGCTCACCCAGGAAATCATCAAGTAGCTCACCTAAAAACTTGCTTAGGAACTCATCTTACTAACTCATATGAGAGCTCACCTATCAGCTCACCTTACCAGTTTACCTTGAGCTTGATGAGGATATCACCTTGCTAACTCAGCTTGAACTCATCTGGTAGCTCACCTTAGAGTTCATCGAGCATCTTGTCAAGTAGCTTGCCTCGAATCTCACCTAACAGCTTATGTGGGAGCTCACTTCTGATCTTACCGAGTAGCTCACCAGGGACCTTGCCTGGGAGCTAGCCAAGTAGTTCACCTAATAGATCACTTGTGAGCTCACTTGTGAGCTTACCAAGCAACTTTCCAAGGACCTCACCTGGGAGCTCACCAAGTTGTTCACTTGGGAGCTCACCTAAAAACTCACCTGGGAGCTCAATGAACAGCTTGCCAAGTAGCTATCCTAAGAGCTCTTCTGGGAGCTCACCGATCAACTCGAATTGAGCTCATACAGGAGCTCATCAAGTAACTCACCTGGGATCTTTCCTTGCCAACTCACCTTGAGCTCACCTTTCCAACTCACCTTGAGCTCATCTAGTAGCTCTCATGTAAGCTCACCTCAGATTTTATCAATAAGCTCAGCTTTAATCTCACCTCAGAGCTCATCAAGAATCTCACTTAGGAGCTCACCTTCCCGTCTCAGCTTGAGCTCATACATGATCTCACTGAGTAGATCAACTTGAGCTCACCAAGAAGTTTATCAAACAGCTCACCCAAAACCTCTAATGGGATCTCACTTGGCAACTCACCTAGAAAGTCGACTGAGAGCTCATCTATTAGCTCACCTTACCAACTCACCTTGAGCTTGCTGAGTAGGTCACCTTACAAACTCACCTTGATATCAACTGGTAGCTCACCTCAGAGTTCATTGAATAGATCACCAAGTAGCTTGCCTAGGATCTCACCTAATAGCTCACTTGAGATCTCACCAACAAGCTTGCCGAGTAGGTTAACATGAGCTTGCTTATGAGCTCACTGAGCAGCTCTCTAGGGACCTCACCTATGAGCTTGTGAAGTAGCTCACTTGGGAGCTTACCTAGCATCTCACCTGGGAGCTTGTCGAATAGCTCACTTGGGAGCTCTTCTGGGAGGTCACCGATCAACTCGATTTGAGCTCACCCTGGAGCTCATTGAGTAACTCACCTGGGAACTCACCTTGAGCTCACCTTGCCAACTCACCTTGAGCTCATCTTGTAGCTCACATGTAAGCTCACCTCAGAGATTGCCAACAAGCTCAGATTTGAGCTAGCTTGGGAGCTCACCTAGTAGCTCACCTAAGATCTCGGTTAGGAGCTTGGCAAACAACTTGCCTAAGATTTCATTGAGTAGCTCGACTTGAGCTTTCTCAAAATATTTCCTGGGAGCTTGCCTAGAAACTCACCTTACCAACTCACCTTGAGCTCACCCAGGAGCTTGCTGAGTAGCTCAACTTTACCTCACCCGAGAGCTCGTCAAATAAATCAGCCAAAAAACTCACATGGGAGCTCACCTAATAGTTCACCTTACCAACTCACATGGGAGATTGCCTATCATCTTCCCTTGAGCTCACTAAGGAGATCACCTTGCCAACTTACCTTGAGATCATCTAGTAGATCCCCTCAGATTTTGTTAAGTAGCTCACTTAGGAGCTCGCCTAAAAGTTCACCTAGGAGCCCACCGAGCAACACGGTGAGTAGGTTGACTTGAGTTCACTTTTGAGCTCTCCGAGTAGCTCATTGGGGACCTCACCTAGGAGCTCACCAAGTAGCTCATCTAGGATCTCACCGTATAGCTTGCTATGTAGCTCACCTAGGAGCTCTTGTGGGAGCTCACCGATCAACTCAAGTTAAGCTCACTCAGGAGCTCATTTAGTAACTCACCTGAGAGGTCGACTAATAGCTCACCTTACTAACTCAACTTGAGCTTACCTTACTAACTCACCTTGAGTTAATCTAGTAGCTTGCATGTGATCTCACCTCAAAGATTACTGACAAGGTCACTTTAGAGCTCACCTTGGAGCTCACTGAGTAGTTAACCTAAGAGCTTGGCTGGAAGCTCGACAAGTAGCTCACCTAGGAGCTCATTTAGTAGGTTGACTTGTTCTTGCCTGAAAACTCACCTGGGAGCTCACCTTACCAACTTTCCTTGAGCTCACTGAGTAGCTCAACTTGAGATTACTTGAGAGCTCGTCAAGTGGCTCACCCAAAAACTTACCTGGAAGCTCACCTTACTAACTTTCCTTGAGCTCACTGAGTAGCTCGACTTGAGCTCACTTAGGAGCTTGTCAAGAAGCTTGCCCAAAAACTCACATGGGAGCTTACCTTGAGCTCGCTAATGAGCTCACCTTACTGAATCAGCTTGTGCTCATCTTGTAACTCACCATGGATTTCATCACGCAGGTCACCAAGTAGCTCACCTAGGAGCTCACCTAGGATCTCACCTAACAGCTTGCCTGGGAGCTCACCTAACAGCTCACCTAGGAGCTCATAAGGTAACTCACCAAGTAGGTTGACTTGAGCTCACTTATGAGCTCACCGAGGACCTCTCCTGGGAGCTTCCCAAGTAGCTCACTTTGGTGATCACCTAGCAGCTTGCCTAGGAGCTGGTTGAACAACTCACTAAGTATCTTGACTGGGAGCTCTTCTAGGAGGTCGTCAATTAGCTCAAGTTGATCACGCTTCGGAGATCATTGATAAATTCACCTGGGAACTCGCTTAGGAGCTCAACTTGTGAACTCACCTTAAGCACATCTTGTAGCTTGCATGTAAGCTCAACTCATAGATTACCAACAAGCTCACCTTTGAGCTCACTTGGGAGCCCACTGAGTAGCTCACCTAGGAGTTTAGATGGGAACTCGGCAAGTAGCTCACCTAGGAGCTCATTGAGCAGATCGACTTGATATTTCCCAAAAACTCACCTAATAACTCGCCTTGCCAGCTTTCCTAGGAACTCACCAAGAAATTCACCTGGGAACTCATGTGGGAGCTCACCTAATAGATCACCTTACCAACTCACATAGGATCTCACCTTGAGCTCACTGAGGACCTCACCTTGCCAACTCACTTTGAGCTCATCTGGTAGCTCACCTCAGAGTTCATCGAGTATCTCACCAAGTAGCTCACCTGGGAGCTTGCCTAACATCTCACCTAGGATCTCACCTAATAGATCACCTGGGAGCTCATTGAGTAGCTTGCCGAGTAGGTTTACTTGAGTTCACTTTTGATCTCATCAGGGACCTCACCTGGGAGCTCACCAAGTAGCTTTCTTGGGAGCTCACCTAGCATCTCTCCTGGGAGCTCACTGAATAGCTCACCAATTAGATTTTCTGGGAGCTCTTATGGGAGCTCCCCAATCACCTCGAGTTGAGCTAACTTAGGAGCTCATCAAGTAACTCACCTAGAAACTTGCTTGGGAGCTTTCCTGATAGCTTGCCTTGCCAACAAACCTTGAGCTTGCCTTGCCAACTCACCTTGAGCTCACCTTACAAAATAACCTTGAGCTCATCCGGTAGCTCACATGTAAGCTCAGCTTAGAGATTACCGACAAGGTCACCTTTGAGCTCACATGGGAGCTCACAGAGCTGCTAACCTAGGAGCTTGGCTAGGAGCTCAGTAAGTAGCTCACTCAGGAGCTCATCGAGCAACTCAACTTGAGGTTTCCCATAAACTGACCTTAGAGCTCCCCGATCAGCTCGAGTTGAGCTCACCCAGGATCTCGTCGAGTAACTCACCTAGGAACTCACCTGGGAGCTTACCTGATAGCTCTCCTTTCTAACTCACCTTGAGCTTACCTTGCCAACTCACCTTACCAAATCACCTTAAGCTCATTTGGTAGCTCAAATGTAAGCTCACCTCAGAGATTACCAAAAATATCACCTTTGAGCACACCTTGGATCTCACTAAGTAACTAACCTAGGAGCTCAACTGGGAGCTTGGAAAGTTCTCACTTAGGAGCTCATCGATTAGCTCAACTTGAGCTTTCTTGTAAACTCACCTTGGAGCTTGCTGACTCAGCTCAACTTGATTTTTCCCAGAAGCTGTCAAGAAGCTACCCTAAAAGCTCTCAAAAGAGCGCACCTGATAGCTCACCCAGAAACTCACATAGGATCTCATGTAACAGCTCACCCGAACTCACATATCATCTCACCTCATATTTTGTTGAGAAACTCACCAAGTAGCTCACCTAGGAGCTCATTGAGTAACTCACTAAGTAGGTTGACTTGAGCTCGTCGCTTGTGAGTGTGCTTGTGATCTTGCCGATGGGGACCTTTCCTAGGAGCTCACCAAGTATATCACTTGGGAGCTTGCTAACAGTTCCCTGGGAGCTCCTAAGTAACTTAATAGTAGCTCACCTTAGAGATCTTCTGGGAGCTCACTAATCAGCTTAAGTTTGAGCTTGCCAGGGACTCATCAAATAATTCACCTAAGAACTCACCTGAAAACTCGCCTTGCCAACGTGCCCTTGACCTCACCTGGATAACTCACCTTGAGCTCATTTGTATCTCACATCTAGATAACATTAGAGATTACCGACAAGCTCACCTTTGAGCTCACCTAGGAGCTCACTGAGTAGCTCACCAAGTAGCTCACCTAGGAGCTCTACTTGGAGCTCAACAACTAGCTCGCCTAGGAGCTCATCGAGTAGCTCGAATTGAGATTTCCCGTAAACTCACCTAGGAACTCACCTGGGAGCTTACCTGATAGCTCTCCTTTCTAACTCACCTTGAGCTTGCTGAACAAATTGACTTGAGCTCACTTGGAAGCTAGGCAAGCAACTCACTCGAAAAATCACATGGGAGATCCCCTGACAACTGACCCAGAAACTCGCATGGGAGCTCACCTATCTACTTGCCTTTTCTACTTTCTTTGAGGTTGCTAACGAGCTCACCTTTCTAACTCACCTTAACCTCATCTAGTAGCTCACCTAAGAGTTTTTTTAAATAGGCTCACCAAGTAGCTCTTCTTGGGAGGGTCACCTACAATATCACCTAGGGAACTCACCTAGCATATTTCACCTGGGATCTCACCGAGTAAAATCTCTAAGTAGCTCACATGGGATCTCTTCTGGGAGCTTACCAATCAGCTTGAGTTGAGCTTACCCAAGAGCTAGGATCTCGTCGAGTAACTCACCTGGGAACTCACCTAGTAGCTCACCTGATAGCTTGCCTTGCTAACTCAGCTTGAGCTCAGTTGGTAGCTCACATATAAGCTCACCTCAGCTCATTTGGTAGCTCAAATGTAAGCTCACCTCAGAGATTACCAAAAATATCACCTTTGAGCACACCTTGGATCTCACTAAGTAACTAACCTAGGAGCTCAACTGGGAGCTTGGAAAGTATCTCACTTAGGAGCTCATCGATTAGCTCAACTTGAGCTTTCTTGTAAACTCACCTTGGAGCTTGCTGACCAGCTCAACTTGAGTTTTCCCAGAAGCTGTCAAGAAGCTACCCTAAAAGCTCTCAAAAGAGCGCACCTGATAGCTCACCCAGAAACTCACATAGGATCTCATGTAACAGCTCACCCGAAACTCACATAGTATCTCACCTCATATTTTGTTGAGAAACTCACCAAGTAGCTCACCTAGGAGCTCATTGAGTAACTCACTAAGTAGGTTGACTTGAGCTCGCTTGTGAGTGTGCTTGTGATCTTGCCGATGGGGACCTTTCCTAGGAGCTCACCAAGTATCTCACTTGGGAGCTTGCCTAACAGTTCACCTGGGAGCTCACTAAGTAACTTAATAAGTAGCTCACCTTAGAGATCTTCTGGGAGCTCACTAATCAGCTTAAGTTGAGCTTGCCAGGGACTTCATCAAATAATTCACCTAAGAACTCACCTGAAAACTCGCCTTGCCAACTTGCCTTGACCTCACCTTGATAACTCACCTTGAGCTCATTTGGTATCTCACATCTAAGATAACATTAGAGATTACCGACAAGCTCACCTTTGAGCTCACCTAGGAGCTCACTGAGTAGCTCACCAAGTAGCTCACCTAGGAGCTCTACTTGGAGCTCAACAACTAGCTCGCCTAGGAGCTCATCGAGTAGCTCGAATTGAGATTTCCCGTAAACTCACCTAGGAGCTTTCCTGATAGCTCTTCTTTCTATCTCACCTTGAGCTTGCTGAACAAATTGACTTGAGCTCACTTGGAAGCTAGGCAAGCAACTCACTCGAAAAATCACATGGGAGATCCCCTGACAACTGACCCAGAAACTCGCATGGGAGCTCACCTATCTACTTGCCTTTCTAACTTTCTTTGAGGTTGCTAACGAGCTCACCTTTCTAACTCACCTTAACCTCATCTAGTAGCTCACCTCATATTTCATCAAATAGCTCACCAATTCCCTCGGCTGGGAGGTTACCAAAAATATCACCTAGGAGCTCACCTAATAGTTCACCTATGATCTCACTTAGTAGCTCGCCAAGTAGCTCACTTAAAAGCTCTTCTACAAGCTCATTGATTAGCTTGATTTGAGTTCACCTAGGATCTCGTCGAGTAACTCACTTGGGAAGTCACCTGGGAGCTCACCTAATAGCTCACCTTGCCACCTCACCTTGATCTCGCCTTGCTAACTTGCCTTGTGATCATCTGGTAGCTTGCATGTAAGCTCACCTAAGAGATTACCAACAAGCTCACGTTTGTTCTTTCCTGGGATCTCACTGTGTAGCTCACCTAGGAGCTTGACTGGGAGTTTGGCAAGTAGCTCACCCAAGAGCTCGACATGAGCTTGCTCAAAAACTCACTTGGGAGCTTACTTGACAGATCACCTTACCAGATCAACTTGAGCTCACCTATAAGCTCACTAAGCATCTCGACTGGAGCTCACCCAGAAGCTTGATCAAAAAATCACATGAGAGCTCACCTATTATCTCACCTTGAGCTCATTGAGGATCTCACCTTGCCAAATCACCTTGAGATCATTTGGTAGGTCACCTTAGATTTCATCAAGTAGCTCACCTATGAGCTCGCTTAACAGCTTTACTGTGAACTCACTAAGTAGCTCACTGAGTAGGTTGACTTGAGCTCACTTGTGACCTCACCGAGCAGCTCACAAGGACTTTTCCTTGGCTCGCCAAGTAGCTCACTTAGGAGCTCAATGTTAGCAACTTTCCTGGGAGCTCACCGAATAGCTCACCATGTAACTCACCTTAGAGCTCTTCTGGGAGCTCTCTGATTAGTTCAAGTTGAGCTCACCTGAGAGATCATCAAGTAACTTGCCTAGTAGGTTGACATGAGCTTAGTTGTTAGCTTGCTGGGGACCTTTCCAGGGAGCTCCCCAAGTATCTTGCTTGAGAGCTAACCTAGCAGTTCACCTGGGAGCTCACCAAATAACTCACCAATTAGCTTTCTTGGGGAGCTCTTCTGGAGCTTGCTGATCAGCTTGAGTTAAGCTTGCCTGAGAGCTCATGGAGTAACTCACCTGTGAACTCACCTAGGAGATTTCCTTACCAACTCACGTTGAGCTCATCTGGTAGATCATATGTAAGCTCACCTCAAAGATTACTAAAAATCTCACCTTTGAGTTCACCTGGGAGTTTACCATGTAGCTCACCTAAGAGCTCGGAGTACGAGCTCAGACTTGAAGCTCACCGAGGAGCTCATCGAGGGACCTCGACCTGAGATTTCCTGGGAACTTGCCTTGAAACTAGACTTGTTAGCTCACCTTGAGCTCACCTAGGAGCTCGCCTAACAGCTCATCTTGTAGCTCACCTAGGAGCTATTCATGGGAGCTCATCTGATCAGCTCACCCAAAAAAGCTCACATGGGAACTTACCTAAGTAGCTCACCTCACCAACTCACACTAGGAGCTCACCTGATCAGCTCGCCTTACCAGCTCACCTTAAGATCACTGAGGAGTTCACCTTGCCAACTCACCTTAATCTTTCCTCTCCAAGCTCACCTTAGACTTCATTTGGTAGCTCACATAAGTAATCTCACCTTAGGAGCTCGACTAACAAGCTCTTCTTTGAGCTCACCTGGGAGCTCACCGAGAAGCTCACCTGAGGAGCTCACTGAGCTAGGTTAACTTGAGCTCACTTATGATCTCACCGAGCAGCTCATCGGGGAGCTCACCTAATAGCTCACCTTACCAGCTCGCTTTGGAGCTTCGCCTAAGGATCTCGACTTGGGAGCTCACCCAATAACTCGCCAAGTAGCTCACCCAGGAACTCATTATGGGAGCTCACATTACCAGCTTAAGTTGGGAGCTCACCTAGCAGCTCCCTCAGGTAGCTCACCTAGGAACTCAAAGAGGAACTCACCTAACAGCTCACCTGTACCAACATCTCATCTCAAAGTTTGTCTTACTAACTCACTAAGTAACCTTTCCTTGCCAACTCGCCTTGAGTTCATTTGGTAGCTCACATAGTAATCTCACCTCAGTAGGTTGACGATAAACTCACCTTGTGAGCTCACCTGGGGACCTCACCTAGGAGCTTGGCTGGGAGCTTGTAGAAAGTAGCTCACCCAGGAGCTCACCTAGCAACTCACCTGGGAGCTCACCGAATAGCTTGGCTTAGGAGCTTAGCCTCGTGATATCTTCTCAGTAGCTCGACCGATTAGCTCAAGTCGAGAAACTCACATCGAGGATCACATTGAGTAACTCACCTTGCAGAACTCACCTAAAGCTCACCTAAGAGCTCACCTTAGTAGCTCACCTTAAGCTCGCCTTACTGACTCACCTTAAGCTCACCTTACTAACTCACCTTGAGCTTTCCTTGCTAACTCACCTTATAGCTCACCCAGAAACTCACATGGGAGCTCACTCTTTCAGCTCACCTTGCCAAGCTCACCTTTTAGCTTGCCTAGGATCTCATCAAGTAGCTGACCTTGGAGCTCGGCTTAGTAGCTTAACAAATAGCTCAACTTGGAGGCTTGTCTGAAAACTCACTCTCAGAGATTGGTTGACTTGAGCTCACTTATACCAGCTCATCTTGTGATCACCCATGAGTAGCTCACTATGGGAGCTCACTTTGGAGCTCGCTAAGTAGACTCACCTTGCTAACCTCACCTAGTAGCTCACTCTGGTAAGCTCACCTCAATATTTCATCGATATAGCTTTCTTAAGGTAGCTCATCTAGGAGCTCAAAGAGAAGCTTTCTAAGTAGGTTAACTTGAGCTCACTTGTAGAGTTCACCTGGGAAGCTCACTAGGGTACCTCACCTTGGAACTTACCAAGTAGCTCACTTGGAACCTTACCTGAGTAGCTCATAGAACAACTCACCAAATAGCTCACCTTGTAGCTATTCTAGTAGCTTGCTGATTAGATCAATTTGATCTCAACTTGGGATCTCATCTTACCAACTCACCTTGGAGCTCACCTAATAGCTCTCCTTACTAAGCTCAACTATCCCAGCTCAACTTGATCTCTCTTTGCTAACTAACCTCGAGCTCATCTGGTAGCTCGCATGTAAGGTCACCTAAGAGATTACCGATAAGCTCACTTTTGATCTCACTTGGGAGCTCATAGAGTAGCTAACCTAGGAGCTCAGTCAGGATCTCAGTAAGTAGTTCACCTAGGAGCTCGACGAGCAGCTTGACTTGAGCTTACCTCGGAAACTTTCACCTGGGAGCTTACCTTATAGCTCACCTTGCCTCAGCTTGCCTTGAGCTTGCCTAGGAGCTCGACAAGCAACTTGACTTGAGCTCACCCATGATTTCATCAAGCATCTTGCCCGAAAACTTACATGGGATCTTACTTCACAGTATGCCTTTCCAACTCACATGGGAGTTTGCACCTTACCAACTTGTACATTGAGCTTGCTGAGGAGCTCACTTTGCCAACTCACCTTGAGATCATCTGGTAGCTCACCTCAGAGTTTTTCAAGTAAATCTCCAAGTAGCTTGCCTAGGAATCTCACCTAATATCTCACCTAGGAGCTCACCTAATAGCTCACTTGGGAGCTCACCGAGTAGCTCACAGAGAAGGTTGACTTGAGCTCACTTGTGAGGTCACCTGATAAACTCATCAGGGGACCTCACCTAGGAGCCCACCAAGTCAGCTCACTTAGGAGCTCACCTAACAGCTTGCTTGGGAGCTCACTGAATAGTTCACCAAGTACCTTACCTTGAGCATCTACTAGGAGGTTGTCCAATTAGCTCGAGGTTGAGCTCACCCAGGATCTTGTCGAGTAAATCACCTCAGGAGCTAGATTTGATAACTCACTTTACATACTCACTTTGAGCTCACTTTCCCAACTCACCTTGTGCTTGCCTTGAAAACTCACCATGAGCTTCACCTTTGAGCTCACCCAGGAGCTCACCGAGAATCTCATCTAGGAGCTTGGCTGGGGACTCGGCAAGTATCATTTCCCAGGAGCTCGTCGAGAAAATCAAGTTGAGCTTTCACTCAGAAACTCGTCGAGTAGGAGCTCGACTTAATAGCTTTCCTAGCCAGGTCACATGGAAGCTTGCCTAAGATAGCTCACCTTGCCAACTCAACTGTGAGCTCACCTGGGAGCCCGTCAAGTAGCTCACCCAATTGAGCTCACATCAGGAGCTTGCTTAAGCAGCTCACACAAAAAAATTTCATGGGAGCTTGCTTAACAACTCATATAGAAACTTGCATAGGAGCTCACCTTGAGCTCACAGAGGAGCTCACCTTCCCAACTAACCTTGAGCTCGTTTTATAACTCACCTTAGCATTTTTTTTAGTACCTCATCAATTAACTTACTTAGGACCTAACCGAGAAGCTCACCGAGTAGGTTGACTTGAGGCTTACTTGTGAGCTCACTAGTCAGCTTGCCAAGCAACTCACTAGGGACATCACCTGGGAGCTCACCTAAGTAGCTCACCTGGGAGCTTATCTGCAAAACTCAAAAAGTAGCTCAGCTGGGAGCTCTTCTGGGAGGTCACCGATTAGCTTGCAAAGTTGAGCTCACCTCAGGAACTCATTTGAGCAATCTCACCTGGTAACTTGCACCTGGGAGCTAGCAGCCTGGCTCGCCTTGTGAACTTGCCTTGAACTCACCTTGCCAACTCACATTGACCTCATTTGGATAGCTCGCATGTAAGCTCACCTCAGAGATTTCTGACAAGCTCTCCTTTGAGCTCGCCTAGGAGCTCACCAAGTAGCTCACCTATGAGCTTAACTAGGAGCTCAGAAAGTAACTCACCTAGGATCTCATTGAGTAGCTCGAGTTAAGCTTGCCTAGAAACTTACATAGGAGCTCACATGACATCTCACCTTGCCAACTCACCTTGATCTCACCAAGCAACTCAACTTGAGCTTGATTAGGAGCTCATCAAAGTAGCTCACTGAAAAACTCACATGGGAGCTCACCTGATAGCTCTGCCTTAATCCAACTCGCATGGGAGCTCACCTATCAGCTCGGCTTGTCTAGCTCACCTTGAGCTCATTGAGGAGTTCACCTTGTAAACTCACCTTGAGCTCATCTTGTAGCTCACCTTAGAGTTCATCGAGTAGCTCGTAGCTCAATTAATAGCTTACCTAGGAACTCACCTAAAAGCTGCACCTGGGAGATCACCGAGTAGCTCTATGAGTAGGTTGACTTGAGCTTGTCTTGTGAGCTCACCGAGTATCTCCTCGAGTAACTCACCTAGGAACTCTCCTTGGAGCTGACTTGACAGCTCACCTTGTAAACTTGGCTTGAAGCTCACCTTGCCAACTCACCTTGAGCTCACCTTACTAGCTCACCTTCTTGAGCTAATTTGGTACCTTGCATGTAAGCTCACCTCAGAGATTGCCGATAATATCACCTAGGAGCTCTTCTGGGAGCTTGCCAATCAGCTCGAGTTGAGCTCACCTGGGAGCTCTTCGAGTAACTCACCAGGGAGCTCACCTGGGAGCTTCACCTAACTAACTCACCTTGATCTTGGCTTGCTAACTCACCTTGAGCTCACCTTGCCAACTTGCCTTGAGCTCATCTGGTAGCTCACATGTAAGCTCACCTCAGAGATTACGATAAGATTTACCTTTGAGCTCACCTTGGATTTCACCTGAGGAGCTCACCTAGGAGCTTGAAGCTTCCTAGGATCTTGTCGAACTGGGAGCTCACCTTACAGCTCACCTTACCAATTCACCTTGAGCTCACCTTAGATAGCTCATTGAGTTTACCTTGCTACAGCTCACATTGAGCTCACTTGCTAGGAGCTTAGTCAAGTAAGCTCACCTCAGAAAACTCACATGGGAGCTCACCTGACAGCTCACCTAACCAACTTACATGGGAGCTCACCTATCAGCTCACCTTTCTAGCTCACCTTGAGCTTCATAAGTAGCTCACATTTCCTAACTCACCTTAAGCTCACCTGGCAGCTCACCTTGGAATTAGTCGCATGGGAGCTCAACCTAACAACTCACCTTAGGAGCTCAGCCTTGAGCATCTCGTTGAGTAGGTTGAAATTGAGCTCACTTGTGAGCTCACTGAGTAGCTCACATCGGGGACCTCACCTTAGAAGTATCTCACCTAGCCAAGTAGGTTCATGGGAGCTCACCGATTAGCTCTACCTGTTGAGCTCGACCTAAGAGCTCGTCTGGTAGCTCACCAGTAGCTCGGTGAATATTGACTTGAGCTCACCTAATAGCTCACCTTAGTAACTCGCCATGGACCTCACCTTGGGAGCTCACTTGATAGCTAGTCTTCCCAAGCTCGCCTTGAGCTCACCTTGCTAAGCTCCTAGCATGTAAGCTCATTAGGTAGAGCTGCACATGTAAGCTCACCTGGTGAGCTCACCAAGGTAGCCTCACCTTATGAGCTTGCTTGGGAGCTTATCAAAGTAGCTCACCCAATGAGCTCACCTGAAAGCTTGTCCTAAGGCAGATCTCACTGAGCTCACCCAAGGAAACCGATTAGCATGACTTGAGCTCACCCCAGGTGAGCTCATCAAGTGAGCTTACCTCGAAAGCTCACATGGGTGAGCTCACCTCGATACTGAACTTACATGAGCTCACCTATCAGATCACCTTGAGCTCACCTTAAGGTGAGCTCACCTTGCTAACTCACCTTGAGCTCATCTGGTAGCTCACCTCAGAGTTCCATCGAGTAGCTCACCAAGTAGATCACCTAGGAGCTCGTCTAATGAGCTCACCTCGGAGCTCACCTAGGTGAGCTCGCTTGAGAACTCCCCGAGAAGCCTCACTGAGGTGATCTGACTTAGCAGCTCATTGATGAAGCTCACAAAGCTGAGCTCCACTTGGGAGCTCACTTGGTGATTCTTGCCAAGTAGCTATTCAATGGGAGCTTAATGGGAGCTCACTAATCAAGGTAAGCTCACCTGGGAGCTCACCGAAATAACTCTACCTGAGATAACTCACCTGGCATTTGAGCTCACCTTATGGTGAACTCATCTTGATCTCCCATCTTTCAAGTCAAGCTCACAAGTGAGCTCATTGCAGTAGCTCAACGTTGAGTGTTGGTCGTCAACATAGGACTTTTACTGAAGAGCAACAGTCAGGGGACAAGAAGTCCCTCCTCTTTAATGGGAGAGGTTCCCTTATTTAGAAACAAACTTATTTACAAATGTGCAAGCTACATGATTTGTTGGTTAAACTTGGATATTACGAAAGTGTTTTCTATGAAGATCATCAATTGAGCAAAAGGACTGAGTTGAAAGGTGAGAGTATTAGGGAAAGAGTAGAAAGGCAACATGCAGAATTATAGATATCAGAGTAATTCTTTATGTATGATCAGAAAGTCACAGTGAATTTGAAACAAGATAATTTGTATCGAGATAAGTAAGATGGAATTCCCGAGAGACACAAAGTTCTGTAAATAAACATCTAGCTCCCAAGCGAACACAAAGTTTCTTAACATAACATAGATTCATTAATCAAGGACAGCAAAGTTCCTTCTTGGTTATACAAGATCACCAGATGCTTGTAAAGTTAGGTGAAGAGTATGCAATCGGTGAGACTAATGAACTTGAGACAAATGATCTTCACAATAGAAAATAAATGAAAGCTTAGGGGATAACAGAGATCAGATAGACAAAGAATGGAAAGGTTCCCTTCTATATTGATTTCTTTATAATATATTTACATTATTTTAGAAAATATGCCGAAGTTTTTCCTTCCTTCATCAGAATGGACGTGAGGAAGGCCATTATATAGCTTAGCAAATCAGTTACTCTTAGCATAACTAATTCTTTGTAACTGAAGATTCAGTTAAGGATTTCACCTAGTCCAAGTACCTCAACTGCATTAGCAATGAATCTGGAAAATTTAATAGAAACAGAAGTTCCGAAAATAACCTTCTTCAGGAGAATCAAGACAGGTGGTTAGTTACTTGGAGGGACCCACTGACTTCAAAATCCACTTCCTGAAATTCTTTTAATGCCTCAACTATGTCTCTGCCAGAACAAAATGACGTCTTCACAACTGATCCTAAAGGATCCAAGACACTAGTCCATCTCTTTATCAAAATCAGAGTATGACAAACGAACTTGGAAACTTTCTTCCTTTTGGTAAACTTGTTCCTTCCCTAGAATTTGATCTTCATATTGATAGTATCAGAGCTGTAACCTAAACTCGGGGAGGAATTACAGTGTGAAAAGGGACACACATTATTGCAAGGGTAGATTAGCATGGAAACAATGCTAAGTATGCAAAGGAAGGATGCCCCTTCATTAGCCGTTGAGGATGAGAGAATCGTCAAGAATGCGCATTTAATACCTTACCAATTACAAGGAATACAGAAGGATATTCAGGAGAGAAGGGAAAAGACTGGCACGAATGACACTTGGTTCATTAGGGACATTCACTGAGAAGTGACCCACCGTCTTCAGAAACCACTTCTTGAAGCTTCGGCACGGTTCAGGCGATGTCTTTGCCACTGAAAAGGGACACAAATTGCACTTTTGGGACTTGAAGATGACAATGGAATCTCTGAAGTACGTGATTCAGGCGAATTTCGGCATCTTGAAAATGGTTCATCCTTCGTAACTGCTTCTTGAATTTGGGACATTTGCAACTTGAAATTGCAAAGTATAGCGGTTCGGGTGCTTCGAGCGGAAAATAAGAACAACTTGCATTAGTTTGAACTTGGGACATTTGAGACGAAAAGTTCCGAAGTACGCGGACTCAGGTGATTCGGCCGAAATCGGGGAACAGAGGCGCACAAATTTTTGGGACATTTGGGACAAAAAGCTCTGAAGTACGCGACTCGGGAGTTTCGGCCGAAAATGGAACAGACTTGCACTTTTTAACTTTTGGACACTTGGGACAAAAAGCTTCCGAAGTACGTGGGACAATTTTGGAGTTTCGGCCGAAAATGGAACAAAGCTTACACTTTTGAAATTGGGACAAAAAAGCTTGAGACAAAAACGTGTCCGACAGGTGTTCCGAAAATGGAACAACTTCACTTTTGATTTCAAAAAGCTCGATCGGATGAACAGAGTGCACTTTTGAAAATGTTACAATTGGGACAGTTTGGGACATTCGAAAAGTGCACGTGAAGTACATGGTTCGGGTGGTTCGGCCGAAAATTGGAACAACTCGCACAAAAGACTTTCGGGACACTTGGGACGAAAAGTTCCGACGGGCCTGAAATCAGGACAACCTTCGGGGATTTCGGCCGATCGGGGAACAGAATTGCACTTCGGAACTTGGGACAGGCGGGACAAAAATGTCCTGACAGGCCCGAAATACATACAAAATGACCCAAAACTGTAGATTTTTCTCAATTTCACGACTTTTTCGGTACCACTAGAGAAAACACTTAAACTCAAAATTTTGAAATTTTTACCTTTCATCAGAGCAGGGAATTTTGAGTGGACAACAGCTGGCTCCTTCTGGGGATGACTTGGCATAAATTCATGGAATGAGACAAGGCAAAGAACTTAGAAAAACTCAGGTGAAGCAGACCAGTACCTTATCCATTGGGCAACGGAGTCAAAAACAGACCAATACAGAGGACAACACACCAAAATAGAAAAGGAAAGACAAAAAGCAAAAAGCAGAAACACTATACAGAATATACAAGGGACTCCCTAATCACCTAGGACTTGAACAACTTGAGATACTACCCACTATAAGGAAGTGGGAGAGGAGAACCATCCATGTAATCAAGATAAAAGGAATTCTCACCAGCAAAGTGTCTGATCTTGAAAGGTCCGAGCCACAGGGAATCAAATTTTCCATGGCTGCCACGAGGTTCATGCCTTTTATCCCATAACAGCACAGTGTCTCCAACTTGGAAATCTCTGAACCTAGCTTTCTTGTCAAACAGGACCTTTACCTTCTGCTGGTGAACAGATATCCTATCAGCAACCTGTAATCTGTCCTCATTTAGTTTGTGCAGGTACATAATTCTCTTGTCCAAAGCATCACTGAAACTAGTATCTTCAATGGCCTTCATTAGGTGCAAGGCTGGCAGTTCCACTGTCACTGGCAATTGAGCCTCTACTCCATATACTACTTGAAAAGGAGACATTCCAATAGCTCTCTTTGGTGTAATCCTGTCTGCCCAAAGAGCATCATAGAGCTTCTTGTGCCAGTTTCACTGAGACTCATCGACCAACTTCCTTATAATAGTCACCAGATTTTTGTTAGTGGATTCTGCTTCCCCATTTCCCTGAGGATAGTAATCTGAAGAGTGAGCCAAAGAAATGCCATACCCATAGCAGAAATCCATTATCTCAGCTGAAGAGAAATTTGAGGCATTATCTGTTACAATCTTGTTAGGTACACCATACCTTACCAAGATGTTCTCTTTGATGAAATTGCATACCACTTCAGAAGTAGTGCTCTTAACTGGAATAGCTTCCACCCATTTGGTGAAGTAGTCCATGGTAGTTAGTACATGAGTTTGACCAGCACTAGAAGTAGGATTAAGTGTACCAATGAAGTCCAAACCCCACTGTTGAAATGGTTCCTCAATCACAACTGGCTTGAGAGGCAAAGAAGCCAATTTAGGTCTTCCCACAAAAGTCTGACAAGCCTCACATTTATCCACCCACTTGGATGCATCTCTGAACAAGGAAGGCCAGTAGTATCCTCCACGGAGTATCTTATGAGCTGTAACCATTGATGAATAGTGCCCTCCACATGCCTGATCATGAAAAGCTGAGAGTAACTTTCTCTGTTGTTCCTTGTCCACACACTTCAAAAATCTCCCATCTAACCCCCGCTTGAACAAGGCATTTTCCCACAATACATATTGCACTGACCTCAATTTAACAGTCCTCTTTTCTTTGGCAGTTAAATGAGAGGGGCATTCCCCATAGGTGAGAAAATGGGTGATGTCAGCATACCATTCATCAACTGAACTAAGGAACAGAATAGTAGGAAGGTCAACTTTCTTCTCCAGCAACTCATGTTTAGCTCCTTCAGCAATGAGCTCACAAAGACCTTTTCCATGAACCAGCTTGGTCAGCTTGATATCAATGTCATACTCTTGGACCTTAGCAACCCAGTTCCCTCTCTTGGATCCAAATTCTTGTTGTGTGAGAATTGACTTAACAGTTGTATCTGGGACCAGCACCATGGAGTGAGAGTTGAGGATATAAAAATGAAACTGCTTAACAGCTTTGACCACTGCAAAACCATGCTTCTCCATCATGGTGTATTTTAACTCATGATATTTCAGAATATAGCTCATGAACGCAATTGGTAGCTCATGTTCATTAGAGTCTTCTTGAGTTAAGACTAGCAGCCAAGGTATTATCTGTAGCATAGCAATAGATGATGAAATCTTTGCTGAAATCAAGACAGGCCAAAACTGGAGTTTTAGCGATAGCTCTCTTGATACCCTCAAAGGATTCCCTTCCTTCAGAAGACCAACCAAATGTTTGCTTCCCTTTCATCATCTAAGAAATATTCAAAGTTAACTCTGCAAAATTAGGGATGAATCTTCTCAAAAAATTGATCTTACCGAAGGAGGAGTGCACGCCCTTTTTACTGGTTGGGAGAGGAATTTGTTGGATAGCTTGTACTCGTTCAGGATCAATCTTAATACCATCCTTGGAGACAATGTGCCCTAATATTTTTCCCTCTGTAACACAGAAAGACAGATTTTTTAGGATTCAAAGAAATTCCATGCTCTCTGCATCTTAGCAGAACTATTTCCAGGTGATCAAAATGATCCGCTCTTGTCTTGGAAAATACTATCAGGTCATCAAGATATATGACAATACACTTCCCTTTCAAACTTCCAAAAGCCAGATCCATAGCTCTCTGGAAAGTGGCACCAGCATTAATAAGCCCAAAAGGCATTCTCTTGTAGGCAAAGGTACCCCAAGGAGTAGTGAAATTTGTCTTGTGTTGATCTGTAGTATCAACCTCTACCTGATTGTATCCCGAGAATCCATCAAGCATAGATAACATTTCAGACCCTGTTACTACTTGCAAGACCTGATCCATCATAGGCAGAGGGTAATTATCTTTTAAGAGAAGCCTGATTCAGGTTCCTGAAATCAACACAGATGCGGATCTCACCATTTTTCTTCCTAACAGGTACAATATTTGCAATCCATGTTGAATGGTGAATGGGAAAAATTATTTTAGCCTTCAACAACTTCTAAATTTCCTGAAAGATGGTGTCAGCTATTTTGGGGTTGTACTGCCTCTGTTTCTGCTTGAAAGGCTTAATTCCAGGCTTAAGAGGAATGGAGTGCTGCATATCTTTTGGCTTGAAGGCTTTTAGATCTTCATAAGAGTAAGAAAGGACATCCTTATACCTTTTTAAAAGATCAATTTCTTTCTTCCTCTCATTTTCTGTGTGAACATTTTCCAATGTTCACAAGCTTAGGGTCAATAGAACTCCCAATATCAATCTTATCATACTCAGCTGATTGTTGAGGCCCAGTAGAAGCCCTAGACTTCACATACCTGTCATGTTTATCAAATAATTCCTCCAAACTCACCAAGCCTTTAGGAATCTTGTTTCCTTTGAGATTGATGCATCCATCTTGATCTGTTTCTTCCCCTTGGGCGAATGCTTGGTCAAAGGACACACTTTCACAAGGTAGGTTGTCACTTCCCTCAAAATATAGTTGTTTGAAATTACCCTTGAGTTCCAGGAAGGAAAGAAAATGCTGATCATCATTGAAAACTTTCCATTTATTGGTATTGTCAGGTACACTAGGCCGATGGACCATCTCAATGGTGAACTTATCCTGAGAGAAGTCAGGATGAGGAATCAGTAGTGACCCCAAGACTGCTAGCGAATCAGCCCTGTTGTTCTTCTCCCTAGGCACTACTTCGATAGAGAAAGCATCAAGGAATTCAATGGAATCCCAAACCTAATTCTGGTAATGTTTCATCCTTCCATTTTTTACTTGAAAAAGGTTTCTGACCTACTTTACAATCATCTCTGCATCACCACGAGCCAGAAGATTCTTTACACCTTGTTCTTTGGCCACTTGCAGTCCAAGAATGAGAGCCTCATACTCTATTGTATAATTAGTGTTTTTGAACTACAACTTAAATGAAAAAGGATGAAGGCTACCTTCAGGTGACACCAGCAAGACACCGGCTCCAGAACCAGCTGAGGAACAACTTCCATCAAACTCTAAAATCCAAACACCATCAGGATCTTTAGGTGACACTCTGGGAAGTTGGATTTCATTAGGGGACATAATCATGTAATTTCCATGACCCATATCCTCATAGAGTATTTGTGCTTTAGGATCATCCATTTTTTGCACAATATACTCAGATTGCTTCTCAGGCATCAACTTCTTCATTTGTCCATTAACAGGTATGAGTGCATGCGACCAGTCCATTTGGATTTCCCCACCCACATCTTTGTAGAAGTTCCTACTTAGCAAAATTCCATATGAAGGAGGAATGTCTGCCACTAATATGGTAGCCGACACTTTCTTCTTAGGCAAAGCAGCAAAAGCCACTTGTGCATCTTTAATCCTCCCGACCAGGGGCACTTCTTTACTCTCCATGGAGTAACAAGATCCATAAGTACAAGTGAGGGTCAGGCCTAAAGCATGAGCTACTTTAGCAGGCATCACATTATCTGAGGCTCCTGATTCAATGACACAATTACTGAGCTTATGGCCAGCTATAAGAAGTGTTACATAAAATGGTTTAATTTTTTCACCAGGCGAGGTGACAGCGGCTACCAGACTAGGCCGCAGTGCAGAAGGAGGAGTAGGTAAAAGACCTTTAGAGGTGGTCTTGGAATGGGAATTAACAAATTGAATCATCTTGGCAAAATATTTGGGATGAGTTTGATAATACTCGACTTCTGAGATTTGAACCTTATTCTTTTTCAGATGATCAATACTATCAAAAGACCTAGAAGTGGACGGGCCATCATCATTTGAAATTCTAGGCTTATCAACTTTAGGAGAAAAAGAAGAAGCAACTTTTGTAGCAGGATTGATAGGACTCACCTTTGGTGCAGATGAAGTAGGGATAGGAGATCCTCTTTTTGCAATCACGGGAATAGTTGCCGACTGCTCCTTAGATTTCTTGATAGGCTGTGTCACTTTCTCCCTATGAATTGTCTTCTCTCGAGTCATGACAGCAAATGATTCACTATTCATGTCTGCTACCACTTCATCATAATCATCTCCATCATCAATGCCCTCAGTGGTAAAGAAATTAACTCGAGATCCCTCAATTTCTTCTACCTCATCATCAAATTCCTCCACAAACTCCTCACAAGCTTCATTATCCTCATCATCATCTGGATCTTCAACCTCACAGGTTGCATTCACAGGAACCTTAACAGGAGGTCCTTCAAGTGCTAGTCTTGTTTGAGAAGGAGGTAAATGATTTCTGGGCTGAAAATTCCTTCTTGGAACATCTGCATAAGGGGCATGCTGAGCCAATTGTTTCTTTATAGCAATAAGATCATTCGCAAGTTTCTGAACTAATGGATCAGTGTTAGGTCCAGGGGTGGAAGAGGAAGAAGTGGCAGAATTAGATTTGGAAGGATCTCTTCTCAAATTCCCTGACATGATTAAATCATCTTCGAAACTAATAGCCAGATCTTGATCTAGAGCTAACGTTGTGATATTAGCCCTTCTTAGTACATAAATAACTTTAGGTGATTGGGCATTTAGAAAGAAACATTTTTGAATTTGATCAACAGGTTGAGTGTTTGTTGGAATTTTATTTATCAACTTGTTGAATCGAGCCACAAATTCTCTCATGGGATCTTGTGAATCTTTCTTTATTTGAGAAATCTGGGCTAGCAAGGCATGCACATCTTCTTCTGGTTTGAAACGGATTTCAAATCTAGTTCTCATTGTGTCCCAGTCGGTGATAGCACCAGCCGGAAGGTGATAGAAACAATCAGCAGCATTATCTTGTAAAGTCTCCATGAACAGTCTTACGGAGATGTCTTCATGTTCAAATCCCAAAACTCCACATGCAACTATGGAGGCTACAATATGTTCATCAGGATGCACTTTACCATCACCTTTGAATTTAGGGAAGTTCTTCCGGTTACCTCTGGGTAACTCATGCAAAGGCTGAGTAAGGGCCAGGGGCCTGACACGTTGACCCCATGGCAATGGTGCCACCATTCTTGGAAATATGGCTTGGAGAGGAACTATAACACCATTAAGGATCAAAGCTCGTAGATTGGGACTACCCGGCTATGAAGGAATACCACCCGTAGGACTTCTATCTTGAACAGGTGGAGTGCTTGTCAAAACGAGTCCTTCTATTTCTTGTTGAAGGGAAAGAAAAACACTGCTGCTCCCAAAATCTGGAACTGAGAATCTTCAATACCAAGGGTCTTTCTCCCTCGAGTAAAATGCGGAGTCGCCAGATATAAAGATGATCAAAAAATTGCAGAACTGGAATGCGATTTTCCCCAGCGGAGTCGCCAAAAACTGTTGGTCGTCAAATAGGACTTTTAAGAAGAGCAACAGCCAGGGGACAAGAAGTCCCTCCTCTTTAATGGGAGAGGTTCCCTTATTCAGAAACAAACCTATTTACAAACATGAAAAACATGATTTGTTGGTTAAACTTGGATATTACGAAAGTGTTTTCTATGAAGATCATCAATTGCAAAAGGATTGAGGAAAAAGTGTATGGGAAAGAGTAGAAAGACAACATGCAGAATTATAGATATCAGAGTAATTCTTTATGTATGTGAAGTCACAGTAATTTGAAACAAGATCATTTGTAATGGATAAGTAAGATGAAATTCATAGACACAAAGTTCTGTAAATAACATCTGCTAGAACACAAAGTTTCTTAACATAACACAGATTCATTAATCAAGGACACAAAGTTCTTTCTTGGTTATACAAGATCACCAGGCTTGCAAAGTTGAAGAGTATGCAATCAGTGAGACTAACAAACTTGAGACAAATTATCTTCACAGAGAAAATAAATGAAAGCTTAGGGATAACAGAGATCAGATAGACAAAGAATGGAAAGCCCTTCTGTATTGATTTCTTTATGATATATTTACACGTTTCAGAAAATAAGCCCAGTTCTTCCTTCCTTCCTCTTTGAATGGCGTGAAGAAGGCCATTATATAGCTTGCAAATCAGTTACTCTTCATAACCGTTTCTTTAACCAAGAACAGTTAAAGATCGCCTATCGCAGTACCTCAACTCGTTGCAAAGAAAATGGCAAAAGAAATGGAAGAAGCAAAAAGAATGAGGAGAAGAAGACAGGTGGCCAGTCACTTGGAGGGACCCACTGACTTCAAAATCCACTGCCTGAAATTCTTTTAACGCCTTAGCTATGTCTCAGAAGTCTCATCCTAATGATGACGGCGTATGTCTTTGAAAACAGAGATGACCAACATCTTGGAAAATTCATCCTTCTGCCAGCTGTCCTTGGAATTTGGTATTCAGATTGATAGTATCAGAGCCGCAACTTAAATTCATATTTAGTTTGGAAAATAACATATTCAGGTAGAGCGGGAAAAACTAAGTATGAATGGCATTGGTTCATTAGGAACATGTGAGACGCGGATGCACGAAAGACGTGGCTCGGCCAGTTCAGGCAAAATAGGGAGAAGACGCACAAATGCATTTTGGGACATTTGGGACGAAAACACGTGAAGGATGCGGTTCAGGTGAATCGACCGAAAAGGGGAACAACTTGCACTTTTGACTTGGGACAAAAATCTCTGAAGTACGTGACTCGGGAGTTTCAGCTGAAAATGGAATAGCTTGCACAATTTGATTTGGGACATTTGGAACACGAAAGCGTGAAGTACGCGGTTTGGGAGTTTCAGCTGAAAATGGAACAACTTACATAATTTGATTTGGGACATTTGGGACAAAAACTTCTGAAGTACATGACTCGGGTGTTTTGGTCGAAATTGGAACAACTTGCACATTTTAACTTTGGGACATTTGGGACAAAAATTTCTGAAGGACGCGACTCGTCCGGTTCGGGTGAAAATGGAACAGCTCACACGGAAATTTTGGGACACTTGGAACATGAAAGAGTGAAGTACGCAGTTCGGGAGTTTCAGCTAAAAATGGAATAGAGCGTACTTTTGAAATTGGGACAGTTGGGACAAAATTGTCTGACAGGCCCGAAACCTGGAACAACTTCAGGGATTTCAGCCGATCGGAGAACAGAGTGCACTTTTGAAATTCAGACGGTTGGGACATGAAAGAGAGAAGTACGTGGCTTCGGTGCTTCGGCTGAAAATGGAATAGCTCACATGAAAATTTTAGGACACTTGGGACGAAAAGTTCTGACAGGCCCGAAATCGGGACAACTTTGGGGAAATCGGTCGATCGGGGAACAGAACGCACTTCGTAACTTGGGACAGGCGGGACAAAAATGTCTGACAGGCCTGAAATACATACAAAATGACCCAAAACTGCAGAGTTTTCTCAATTTCATGACTTCATTACACTAGAGAAAACACTTAAACTCAAAATTTTGAAATTTCACTTTCATCAGAGCGGGGAATTTTGAGTGGAAAATAGTATGTAAGCTCACCTAAGAGATTTCCAACAATCTCACCTTTGAGCTCGCATGGGCACTCACCAACCATCTCACCTTGAGCTCAACAAGTAGCTCACCTGGGTTCTCATCGAGTAGATTTACTTTAGCTTACCCGTAAACTCACTTAAGATCTCACTTGACTAATCACCTTGCAATCTCACCTTGAGCTCATCCAGGAGCTCATTGAGCAGCTTGAATTGAGCTCACCTGGGAGCTCGTCAAATAGCTCACTTGAAAACTCACATGGGAGCTCACCTAATAGTTTGCCTTACTAACTCACATCGGAGCTCACCTTTTCAGCTGACCTTGAGCTCACTAAGGAGCTCACCTTACCAAATTTCCTTGATCTCATCAGGTAGCTCACCTTAGAGTTTTTCGAGTATGTCGCTAAGTACCTCACCTTGGAGCTCACCTAGTAGCTCACCTGAGAGCTCACCGACTAGCTCATTGAGTAGGTTAACTTAAGCTCACTTGTGATCTTGACAAGTAGCTCACCAGGGACCTCGCCTGAGATCTCACCAAGTAGTTTTCTTGGTAGGTCACCTAGAAACTCACCTTGGAGCTCACCAAATAGCTCACAAAGTAGCTCACCTGGGAGCTCTTCTGGGAGCTCGTCGAGTAACTCACCTAGGAGCTCAACTGATAGCTCACCTTACTAATTCACCTCGAGCTCACCCTGCCAACTTGCCTTGAACTCATATAGTAGCTCACATGTAAGCTCAACTCAGAGATTACCGAAAAGCTCACCTTTGAGATTGACTTGGAGCTCATCAAGTAGCTCACCAAGGATCTTGGCTGGGAGCTCAGTAAGTAGCTTGCCCAGAAGCTTGTCAAGTAGCTCAACTTGAGCTTTCCCAAATACTCACCTGGGAGCTCAACTGATAGCTCTGTTAGCTCACCTTGAGCTCACCCAGGAGCTCACCGAGTAGCTTTCCTGAAAACTTGCATGGGTGTTCACTTGACAGCTCACCCAAAAAATTGCATGAGAGCTCACCTATCTACTTGCCTTACCAACTCACCTTTAGCTCACTAAGGATATAACCTTACCAACTTACCTTGAGCTCATCTGGTAACTCACCTTAGAGTTTTTCGAGTAGCTTACCAAGTAGATCACTTGGGAGCTCACCTAACAGCTCACCTGGGATCTCATCGAGCAACTCACTGAGTAGGTTGAATTGAGCTCGCTTATGAGCTCACCGAGTAGCTCATCAACAACCTCACCTAGGAGCTATCCAAGTAGCTTAGTTGGAATCTCACCTAGTAGCTCACCTAGAAGTTCATTGAATATCTCTCCAAGTAGCTCACCTCAGATCTCTTTTGGGAGCTTTTCGATCAGTTCAAGTTGAGCTCACCTAGGAGCTCGTCGAGTAACTCACTTGGGAACTCACCTGGGAGCTCACCTGAAAGCTCACCTTGCCAACTCACCTTAAGCTCACCTTGCCTACTCACCTTGAGATCACCTTACCAACTTCCCTTTAGCTCATCTATTAGCTTGTATGTAAGCTCACCTTAGAGATTTCTAACAAGCTCACCTTTGAGCTTGTATGGGAGCTCACTGACCAGCTCACCTAGGAGCTTAGATTTGAGTTTAGAAAGTAAATTGACTTGAGCTTAGCTGTAAACTCAATTGGGAGCTCACTTGAAAGCTCACCTTCTCAGATCAAATTGAGCCCACCCAGGATCTTGCTGAGTAGCTTGACTTGGTCTTTCCCGGGATATCGTCAAGTAGTTCACCTAAAAACTTGCATGGGAGCTCACCTGACATCTTTCCTTACCAACTCACATGGGAGCTCACCTATCAGCTTACCTTGCTATATCATCTTCATCTCACCTATCAGCTCACCTTGTTAGATCACCTTGAGCTAACCTTGGAGCTCGTCGAGTAGCTTGCCAAGTAGCTCACCTGGGACCTCACCTAACAGCTCACCTAGGAGCTCACCTAACAACTCACATGGGAGCACATTGAGGAGCTCACCGAGTAGGTTGACTTGAGCTCACTTGTGAGCTCACTGGGGACCTCACCTGGGAGCTCACCAAGTAGTTTTCTTAGGAGCTTACCTAGCAGCTCATCTGGGAGTTCACCAAATAGCTCACCAAGTAGCTCACCCAGGAGCTCTTCTAGGAGCTCTCCAATTATCTTGAGTTGAGCTCACCAGGGAGCTTATCAAGTAACTTACTTAGGAACTCACATGGGAGCTCACCTGATAGCTCACCTTGCTAACTTGCCTTGATCTTGCCTTGCCAACTCACCTTGAGCTCATCTGGTAGCTCTAATGTAACCACACCAAGTAGCTCACCAAGGAGCTCAGCTGGGAGCTTAGTAAGTAGCTCACCTAGGAGCTCATCGACTAGATTGACTTGAGCTTATCTAAAAACTCACTTCAGAGCTCACCTGATAGCTCACCATGCCAGTTCATCTTGAGCTCACCTAGGATCTTACCAAGTAACTTAAATTCAGCTCACCCAAGAGCTTGTCAAATAGCTCGTCCTAAAACTCTCTTGGGAGCTTGGATTACAGTTCACCTAAAAACTCACATGGGAGCTTGCTTATCAAATCACCTTGTCATCTCAGCCTGAGCTCACTGAGGAACTCACCTTATAACCTCATCTTGAGCTAATATAGTATCTCACCTCGGAGTTCATCGAGAATCTCATTTAAGGATCTCACCTAACAACTCACCTAGGAGCTCACCGAGTTGACTTGAGCTCAGTGAGCAGCTCTATGGGGACCTCACCTGGGAGCTTGCCAAGTATCTCACTTGGGATCTCACCTAGAAGCTCACTTGGGAGCTCACTGAACAACTTGCTAAGTAAGTCATCTGGGAGATCTTCTGGGAGCTCACCGATTAGCTTGAGTTGAGCTCACCTAGGAGCTTGTCAAGTAACTCACATTGGAACTTACCTGAGAACTCACCTGAAAGCTCACCTTGCTAACTCACCATGAGCTCACCTTTCCAAATCACCTCTAGCTCACCTTGCCAACTTACCTTGAGCTCATCTCGCAGCTCACATGTAAGCTCAACTCAAAGATTATTGACAAGCTCACCTGGGAGCTAATCGAGTAACTCACCTATTTGCTCAACTCAGAGCTCAGCAAGTAACTTACGTAAGAACTCATCAAGAATATTGACTTGAGCTTACCAAAATACTCACCTAGTAGCTCACCTAACATATCACCTTGTCATCTCACCTTGAGTTCACTTAGGAGATCGCCGAGTAGCTCAACTTGAGCTCACTCAGGAGCTTGCCAAGTAACTCTCCCAAAAACTCATATGGGAGCTCACCTATCCACTTGCCTTGCAAGGTCACCTTGATCTCACTGAGGAGCTCACCTTGTCAACTCACCTTAAGCTCATCTAGTAGCTCACCTCAGATTTCATTGAGTAGCTCACCAAGTAGCTCACTTAGGAGATGAACTAAAAGCTCACCTGAGAGCTCATTGAGCAGCTCACCAAGTAGGTTGACTTGAGCTTACTTGTGAGCTTACCGAGTAGCTCACTATGGACCTTACTTGGGAGCTCTCTAAGTAGCTCACTTAGGAGCTCACCTAGTAGCTCGCCAGGAAGCTCTTCGAACAACTTGCCAAGTAGGTCATCTCGGAGCTCTTCTTGGAGCTCACCGATGAGCTCAAGATGATCTCACCTAGGATCTCATCATGTAACTCACCTGGGATCTCACCTTGCCAACTCACCTTGAGCTCACCTTACCAACTCACCTTGAGTTCACCTTTCCAACTTACCTTGAGCTCATCTGGTAGCTTGTATGTAAACTCACCTTAGAGATTTCTAAAAAGCTCGCATTTGAACTCAGATGGGTGCTCACTGACCAGATCACCTAAGAGCTTGCATGGGAGCTCAACATATAGCTCACCTAGGTGCTCATCGAGCAGCTTGATTTGATCTTACCTATAAACTCACATGGGAGCTTACCTGATAGCTCACCTTGAGTTCACCTAGGAGCTTACCGAGGAGATTATCAAGAAACTCACATAAAAACTCACATGGGTGCTCACCTGATAGCTTACCTTGCTAACTCGTATGGGAGGATGCCTATCAGCTTACCTTGCCAACTTGCCTTGAGCTTGCTGAGGAGCTCACCTTACCAACTCACCTTGAGCTTGTCTAGTACCTCACCTCAGATTTTGTCGAGTAGCTCACTAAGTAGATCATCTAGGAGCTCACCTAACAACTCGACTAGGACCTCACCTAATAGGTCACTTGGGAGCTCACCGAGTAGCTTGCTAAGTAGATTGACTTGAGGTCACTTGTGAGCTCGCCGAGTAGCTCTCTGGGGACCTCACCAAGTAGCTCACTTGGGAGATCCTCTAGTATCTCACCTCAGAGTATTTTGAAGAGCTTTCCTGGGACCTCACCTAACAGATCGCCTAGGAGCTCACCTGGGACCTTACCAAGTAGCTCATCGAGTAAGATGAATTGAGCTCACTTGTGAGCTCAGTGAGTAGCTCGAAGGAGACCTCACCTAGGAGCTCGGCAAGTAGCTCACTTGGGAGATCACCTAGTAGCTCACCTGGGATATCAGCTATTAACTCACCTAGGAGCTCACCGAATAGCTTGCCCAATAGCTCACCTAGGAGCTCACTGAGTATCTCACCAAGTAGGTTGACTTGATCTCACTTGTGAGCTCATCAGTGACCTCACCTGGGAGCTCGCCAAGTATCTTTCTTGGGAGCTTACCTAGTAGCTCACCTGGGAGTTCATCAAGTAACTTGCTTGGGAACTCACCTGGGACCTCCCCTGATAGCTCACCTTGTTAACTTGCCTTGAACTTTCATTTCCAACTCACCTTGAACTCACCTTTCCAACTCACCTTGAGCTCATCTATTAGCTTGCATATAACCTCACCTCAGAGATTTCCAAAAATCTTGCCTTTGAGCTCACCTGGGAGCTCACAGAGTAGCTCACCTAGGAGCTTAGCTAGGAACTTGGCAAGTAGGTCACCCAAGAGCTCATCAACCATCTTTACTTGAGCTTACTTGAAAACTCACCTCAGAGGACACTTAACAGCTCACCTTGCCAGCTCACCTTGAGCTTACCTAGGAGCTTGCCAAGCAACTTGAATTGAGATCATCTGGGAGCTCGTCAAGTAGCTCACTCGAAAAATCTCTTGGGAGCACAGCTTATAGGTCACCCAGAAACTCACATGGGAGCTCACTTATCAACTCACCTTGCCAGCCCACCTTGAGCTCACTGAGGAGCTCACCTTACAACCTCACCTTGAGCTCATCTGGTATCTCATCTTAGAGTTCATTAAATAGCTCACAAATTAGCTTACCTGGGAGCTATCCTAACAACTCACTTGGGAGCTCACCAAGCAGCTCGCTAAGTAGGTTGACTTGAGCTCACTTGTGAGCTCACCATGTAGTTCTACGGGGACCTCATCTGGGAGCTTTCCAAGTAGCTCCCTTGGGATCTCACCTAGTATCTCACTTGGTATCTCACCAAATATCTAACTCACCTTGAGCTCACCTTCCTAACTCGCCTTGATCTTTCCTTGCAAACTCACCTTGAGCTCACCTTACCAACTAACCTTGAGCTCATCTAGTAGCTCACATGTAAGCTCACCTTAGAGATTTCTGACAAGCTCACCTATGAGCTCACCTAGGATCCTACCAAGCAGCTCACCTAGCAGCTACACTAGGAACTTAGCAAGTAACTCACCCAGGAGCTCAGCGAGTAGCTCGACTTGATCTTGCCTAGAAACATGCCTGGGATCTTGCCTTGTCAACTCTTCTTTAGTTCACCTAGTAGCTCCTTGAGTAGCTCACCTGAAAACTCACATGGGAGCTAACCTATCAAATCACCTTTCCAACTCACCTTGAGCTCGCCTTGCCAACTCACCTTGAGCTCACCTTGAGCTCACCCAATAGCTCATCTGGGAGCTTAACAAATAACTTGTATAGGAGCTTAACGGGTATATATACTTGAGATTTCTCAAAAAATCACCTGGGATCTCACCTGATAGCTCACCTTGAGCTCCCCTAGGAGCTCACCCAGGAGTTCATCAAGAAAATCACCTAAAAACTCACATGGGAGCTTACCTATCAGCTCACCTTGCTAGCTCATTTTGAGCTTACTGAGGACATCACCTTACCAACTCACCTTGAGCTCATGTTGAAGCTCACCTTGGATTTCATCGATCAGATCACCAATTAGCTTGCCAGGGAGCTCACCTAATAGCTCACCTAGGAGCTCACTTAGTAGGTTGAATTGAGCTCACTTGTGAGCTCACCGAGCAACTCATAGGGGACCTCCCCTGAGAGCTCACTAAGAATCTCACTTGGGAGTTCACATAGTGCCTCACCTAGGAGCTCACCAAATAGCTTGCAAAGTAGCTTGCATGGGAGCTCTTCTTGGAGCTCACAAATCAGCTTGAGTTGAGCTTGCCTAGGATCTCTTCAAGTAACTCACCTGGGAACTCACCTAGGATCTCACCTAGGATCTCACTTGACAGTTCACTTTTCCAAATCACCTTGAGCTCACATTTCCAACTCACCTTGAGCTCATCTAGTAGCTCACATGTAAGCTCACCTCATAGATTGCCGATAAGATCAATTTTGAGCTCACCTGGGAGATCACTAAGCAACTCACCGAGGATCTCAGCAAGTAGCTCACCTAGGAGTTCAACAAGTAGATCACCTAGGAGCTCATTGAGTAGCTCAACTTGAGCTTACCCAAAAACTCACCTAAGAGCTCACCTGATATCTCTCCTTACCAACTCACCTTGAGCTCACCGAGGAGCTCACTGAGCAGCTTGACTTGAGATTACTCGTAAGCTCATCAAGTAGCTCACCTAAAAACTCACATGGGAGCTCACCTCAGAGTTCATCGAGTAGCTCACCAAGTAGCTCACCTAGGAGCTCATCTATTATCTCACCTGAGATCTTTCCTAATAGCTCACCTAGGAGATCACTAAGAAGCTCACCCAGTATCTTTACTAGAGCTCACTTGTGAGCTCACCAGGGACTTCACTTGGGAGCTCACCAAGTAGCATGCTTTGGAGCTTAGCTAACAGTTCACATGGGAGATCACCAAATAGCTCACCAAGTATCTCACCTGGGAGCTCTTCTGGGAGCTTTCCTATTAGCTTGAGCTGATTTCACTCGAGAGCTAATAGAGTAACTCACCTCAGAACTCACCTCGGAGCTCACTTGATAGCTTGCCTTGCTAACTTGCCTTGAGCTTGCCTTGCCAACTCACCTTGAGCTCATCTGGTAGCTCACATGTAACTTCACCTTAGATATTTTGAAAAATCTCACCTTTGAGCTCACCTGGAAGCTTAATGAGTAGCTCACCTAGAAGCTCAGCTGGGAGCTCAACAAGCAGCTCACCCAGGAGCTCATCAACTAGCTCGACTTAAGATTTCCTGAAAACTCACCTCATAGCTCGCCTGATAGCTCACCTTTCCAGCTCACCTTGAGCTCGCATATGAGCTCACTGAGTAAGATGACTTGACCTCAACTGGGAGCTCGTTAAGTAGCTTACCTAAAAACTCACTTGGGAGCTCACCTGACAGCTCACCTAGAAACTCACATGGGAGCTTGCTTATCAACTCCCCTTTCCAGCTCGCCTTGAGCTCGTTGAGGAGCTCACCTTATAACCTCACCTTGAGCTCATCTTGTAGCTCACCTTAGAGTTCATCAAGTAGCTCACCAAGTACCTTTCTTGGGAGATTGAATAACAACTCACCTGGGAGCACACCGAGTAGCTTGCTGAGTAGGTTGACTTTAACTCATCAAACATCTCACCAGGGACCTCACCTAGTAGCTCACCAAACATCTTACCAAGTAGCTTACCTGGGAGTTCCTCTGGGATCTCGCTGATCATCTCAAGTTGAGATCACTTGGGAGATCATCAAGTAACTTTCCTCGGAACTCACCTGGGAACTCACCTAACAACTCACCTTGCCAACTCACCTTGAGCTTACCTTTCTAACTCACCTTGAGCTCACCTTGCAAACTCACCTTGACCTTGCCTTACTAACTCGGCTTGAGCTTTCCTTGCCAACTGACCTTGGGCTCATCTAGTAGCTCGCATGTAAGCTCACCTTGGAAATTTTTGATAACCTCACCTATGAGGTCACCTGGAAGCTTACCACGTAGCTCACCTAGTAGCTCATCTAGGAGCTTGGCAAGTAGGTTTCCTAGAAGCTCATCGAGTAACTCGAGTTGAGCTTGCCCAAAAACTTTCTTGGGAGCTCACCTGACAACTTGCCTTACCAACTCACCTTTAGGTCACCTATAAACTCACATGGGAGCTCACCTGACATCTCACCTTACCAACTTGCATGGGAGATTACCTATCAGCTCTCGTTGCCAACTCACCTTGAGCTCACTTTAAGCTCACCTAGCAACTCATCTGGGAGGTCACCTAACAGCCTACCTAAGAGCTCACCAAGTAGATCGGTGAGTAGGTTTACTTGAGCTCTCATGCGAGTTCACCAAGAAACTCACCAGGGACATCGTATGGGAGCTCACCAAGTCACTCGCTTAGGAGCTCGACTAGTAGATCACCTGGGAACTTGCCAAACAAGTAGCCAAGTAGCTTGCATTGGAGCTCTTCTTGAACCTCACCAATTAGCTCGAGTTGAGTTCACCCAGGAGCTCTCCAATCAACTCACCTTAGAACTCACCTGGGAGCTCACTTGACATCTTGCCTTACCTACTTGCCTTGATCTCACCTTGCCAACTCACCTTGAGCTTGCCTTGCCAACTTACCTTTAGTTCATCTGGTAGCTCACATGTAAGTTCAACTCAGATATTTCCAATAAGGTCACCTGGGAGCTCAACGAGTAGCTCACTTAGGAGCTCAGTGGGGAGCTAGGAAAATAGCTCGTCTAGGAGCTTAACGAGTAGCTCGACTTGAGATTTCCCAAAAAAATCACCTGGGATCTCAACTAAAAGCTCATCTTTCCAGCTCACCTTGAGCTCCCCCAGGAGCTCATCGAGCAGCTTGACTTGAGATCACCTAATATTTCATCAAGTAACTCACCTAAAAACTCACAAGGGATCTCATCTATCAGTTCACCTTGCCAACTCACCTTGAGCTCATTGAGGACATCACCTTACCAACTCACCTTGAGCTTATGTGGTAGCTTGCCTTGGAGTTTGTCGAGCAGCTCACCAAGTAGCTCGCTAGGGAGCTCACCTAACAGATCACCTGGGAGATTGCTGAGTAGGTTAACTTGAGCTCACTTGTGAGCTCACCGAGTAGCTCATAGGGGACCTATCCTGGGAGCTCGCTAAGAAGCTCACTTGGGATTTTACTTAGTGACTCACCTAGGAGCTCACTAAATAGCTCATGAAGTAGCTCACATGGGATCTCTTTTGGGAGTTCACAAATTAGCTAAAGTTGATCTCACCCGAGAGCTCTTGGAGTAACTCATCTAGGAACTCACCTAAGAGCTCACCTTACTAACTCACCTTGAGCTTTCCTTGCCGACTCAACTTGAGCTCATCTCGTAGCTCGCATGTAAGCTCACCTTAGAGATTGCTGATAAGCTCAATTTTGAGATCACCTAGGAAATCATTGAGTAGTTCACCAAGGAGCTCAACTATGAGCTTAGCGAGTAGCTCACCCAAGAGCTCGTCGAGTAGCTCAACTTGAACTTACCTGGAAACTCACCTAGGAGCTCACCTTATAGATCTCCTTACCTACTCACCTTCAGCTTGCCCATGAGCTCATCAAGTAGCTTGAATTGAGATTGCCTAGGAGCTTGTTAATCAACTCTCCTAAAAACTCACATGGGATCTCACCTTGCTAAATCACATGGGAGCTCACCTATTAGCTTGCTTTACTAGCTCACCTTGAGCTCGCTGAGTAGCTCACCTTGGCAACTCACCTTAAGCTCATCTAGTAGCTTGCCTCGGAGTTTTTTGAGTATCTCGCCAAGTAGATTACATGGGAGCTCACCTAAGAGCTCGCCTAACATCTCACCAAGTAGGTTGACTTGAGATAACTTGTGAGCTCACCGAGTAGCTTACCAAGGACCTTTCCTGGGATCTCAACAAGTAGCTCACTTAGGATCTCACCAAACAACTCGCAAAGTAGCTCACCTGGGAGCTCTTCTGTGAGCTCACCGATCAACTCAAGTTGATATCACCTGGGATCTCGTCAAGTAACTCACCTAGGAACTCACATATGAGCTCGCCTAAAATCTCACCTTGCCAACTAACCTTGAGCTTTCCTTGCCAACTTGCCTTGACCTCCCCTTGAGCTCATCTAGTAGCTCACATGTAAGCTCACCTCAAAGATTGCCAGTAAGGTCACCTTTGACCTCACCAGGGAGCTCACCCAATAGCTCACCTAGGAGCTTAGCTGGGAGCTCGAGAAGTAGCTCACCTAGGAGATCAACGAGAAACTCAAATTAAGATTTCCTGAAAACTCCCTTGGGAGCTCACCTAATAGCTCACCTTGCTAGCTCACCTTGAGCTTGCCCAGGAGCTCAGTGAGCATCTTGACTTGAGTTCACCTAGGATCTTGTCAAGAAGCTCACCCAAAAACTCACTTGGGAGCTCACCTAATAGCTCACCCAGAAACTCACATGGGAGCTCACCTAAGAGCTTCCCTTAATAGCTCGCTTTAATATCATTTTTCAACAAATGGATAGGGTTTTGTAACAAATTTAATCCTTAAAGAATATTCTTTATATGGGATGCAAGGATCCAAGTTGGCATAGGGTATAAGTTGTAATTTTGAAGCATTTTGTAAGGCCTGTTGAGATTTTTAGAGAGAGAAAGAAGAATTTTTAGGAGGAAAACTGGAAGTAATCCATTTCTTTTGGAGAAACTACCTAAGATCCATTTTTAATTCCTTCTTGCATCAAATATTCATCATGGTGAGTTGGTTTTAGCTCTAAAGGAATAAAAAAGATTTGTGATTATCTTAATGACATTCCCTTTCTGGTGTATTTGATCAAACTTATGGATTGACTAGTTTTATATCTTATCAAAAATTACATACACTTGTATTTTAATATGTTTTCAATTTGTGTTTTATGCTCATGTTATAATCTTATGTTTGGGATCTCTTTTGATCATACATGGCCTCATTTCTTGTAGAGGGTTTGAAGGCATCTGTAATCTTTAATTCAAAAGAGGAGCTCACTTGTGAGCTCACCAAGTAACTCACTTGGGAGCTCACCTAACAACTCACCTGAGAGCTTAACTGTGAGCTCACCTAGAAGCTCACCTAGGAGCTCGACAAACATCTCACCTTGGAGCTCTTCTAGGAGCTCACTGATTAGCTCGAGTTGAGCTCACCTGGAAGCTCATCGAGTAACTCACCTGGGAACTTACTTGGGAGCTCTCCTGACATCTCACCTTGCCAAATTTCTATTAGCTCACTCAAGAGCTCACTGAGTAGCTCGACCTGAGCTCACATGGGAGCTCGTCAAGCAGCTTGCCTGAAAACTCACATGGGAGCTCACCTGAAAGCTCACTTTACCAACTCGCATAGGAGCTCACCTTGAGCTCGATGAGGAACTCACCTTTCCAACTCACCTTGAGCTAGTCTGGTAGCTCACCTCAGAGTTTGTCAAGCATCTCACCAATTAGATCACCTGGGAGCTCACCTAACAGCTCTCTTGAGGGCTCACCTAATAGCTTGCTTGGGAGCTCACCAAGTGGCTTGACTTGATCTCACTTGTGAGCTCGTTGAGCAATTCACTAGGGACCTCACTTGGGAGATTGCTAAGTAACTCACTTGGGAGCTCACGTAGCAGCTCACCTGGGAGCTCACCAAGTAGTTCACCTGGGACCCCTTTTGGGAGCTCGTCGATCAGCTCAAGTTGAGCTCACCCAGGAGCTTGTCGACTAACTCACCCAGGAACTCACCTGATAGCTCACCTTGCCAACATGGCTTGAGATCCCCTTTCTAACTCACCTTGAGCTCACCTTGTAACTCAACTTGAGCTCATTTGGTAGCTCACATGTAAGCTCACCTAAGAGATTACCGAAAAGGTCACCTTTGATCTCACCTGATAGCTCACCTTACCACATCACCTTGAGCTCACCTAGGAGCTCGTTAGGTAGCTCACCTAAAAGCTCACCTAGAAACTCACATGAGAGCTCACCTAACAGCTCACCTTGCCAACTCACCTTGAGCTCACTGAGTAGCTCACCTTACTAACTCACCTTGAGCTCATCTGGTAGCTCACCTTAGAGTTCATCGAGTAGCTTGCTAAGTAGCTCACCTAATAGCTGGCTGGAGAGTTCATCGAGTAGTTCTCCAAGTAGGTTGAGTTGAGCTCACTTATGAGCTCTGTTGGTGCAAATTCTAAGTTTCTACACTTTTATCTAGATTTCCATGTTCCATTTTTGCTCCAAAACATTCATTTGTTCTATCTAGGAGTTTACAACTCATTTTTCCAATTGGATGCATTGAAAGTGCCCTCATATTACCTTAAATTGAAGCAAATTTCCAACTTCCCCTCTTTTGTGCCCTAATTTTTTTATTTTCACAGGTTGTATCATTTCTCCTTTGTCAAATCATGAAAGATATCGAAATTGATCAAATTATGAATTCATGCATGTATTTCCCCAATCCCAAGATCACAAATGATGTCAAAAAATTATTGAGTTGGTTTGAGATAAAGAAGTTTTCCCTCCTTGTCAAAATTTTTTATTTCTAAGGCATGTTCTACATTTTTTGACGTATTGACGGTCCTAAAGGTGTCACTCAGCCATAAAAATTATCATTGAAAACTTTATGCTAACATGGCAGGCTCTCATTGGCCAAGGAAGGTCAAAAAAATGTTATAACTTGTCATTTTTGAAATTTTGACAAAGGGAAAAAAAATTTCTGCAGCCCCGCAGTGCTACAGTGATGTTCCTATGTGGCATGATTTGATTGGTTGATGGATTGGTGGTTGGTGGGCCACACTTAGGAAATTTTCTTCCATTTTGGAAAATTTCTCAAAATCAATTTTTTGTCTGAAGGCCCGCAGCAAATGGCATGATGACATGTGGCATGTGATGGTCAGGTGGATGGCAAAGGACTCGGAAATTTTTTTGATGTTTTTTGGCTCAAGGTGTTAGAAAAATTTGGCCCACGAGCCCATGCCCAATGGGAAGGTGACACTTGTCCAGGATGATCAAGCAGGTGGAGGAGGTCATTTAAAATTTTTTTCCTTCATTTTTGTGAATTACTCAATGTCAAAATTCTACCCGAAGGCCTGTCACCAATAAGAAATTGAAACGTCTCCAGGGTAGCCAAGGAGAAGCGGGGTTCAAGATTTTTTTGGATTTTTGCCTTTGGAGGAAAAATCTCAAAGTCAAATTTTTAAATGAAGGTCCACAACCAATCACAGTGTGACACATATGCAGAAGGTTGAAATGGATGGGTAGAAGTTTGAAGGAATTTGAAGTTTTTTAACTTCAAAGGGTAAAAGAATATTTTGGGGCTGAAGTCCTGCCACCAATGAAAAATGGACATGTGTCCAACATTTGATGGAGATTTGGAGCGCGGAGAAAAGATGGAAAATTTTCCAAACTTTGGGGAAAACATCTCAAGGTGAAAAATGAACCCGTGGAAAATTTTAAGGTGTCTCCCAACAGCTAATAGGATAGAGACACGTGGAACATTTCAAAAGGTAAAAAGGAAAGCTCAGGCCCGCATGAAGTTTTGATGCTCATGGAGGAATGAAGGAAAGAAGGAGGGGTCAGCTCCACAGTGAATGGGAGACCGCCACGTGACAGAAATGGCAAAGGTGTTCGGGGGTGTAGAGAATTTTAAGAAAATTTTCCTTTTCTCAAAAGTGGAAAAACTCATCAAATCGGCCCACGGTTTTGGTAGGGCCCATGGGAGGACACGTGGCACATCTAGAGGGCAAGCAGGGAAAATTTTCAAAATTTTCCCGAGGTCAGAAGAGGTTCAAAAGGCATTTTAAGGTTGGAGGCTCGATCCAATGGTAGCTGGACACGTGTCCACTATATCCAGAAGTCAAAGAAGATATTTCTTAGTCCTACATGATGAATCTCATCTAGACACGTGGACGGTGCAAATTTAAAGTTGATTTCTAATCAGCAGTTGCTAGTGTTGTCATTTTTGGGCGCCATGGAAGCTCTAAGAAGTGTAGAATCATCATTTTTACACCAAATCACATGAAAATTTATATTATTTTGCATCCCCTTGGCCTTCTAAGTGCAATGGAACAATATTTTTGAGATAATTTGTGCCTTGTAGTGTTTTTCATGGAATATTTTCCTCAGATCCGTGAAAAACACGTGAAAGGTAAGAAATGAAAAGTTGTAGAGTTAAAATGATAGGGGAAAAAGGTGGAAAATGATTGCAAATGCATGTTGGCATGGTGGAATGCCAAAAATGTGACCCTAAGATGGATAAGGATCCGAGTTCATGCAATATTTTAAAATATTTGTGCATCTCTGGCATTTGGCGAGCTGTTTTACAGTTTTATATCATTTTTTATCAAATGGATAGGGTTTTGTAACAAATTTGATCCCTTTGGCATATTCTTTGCCTGGGATGCAAGGATCCAAGCTGGCAGGGGGTATATGATGTATTTTTGAGGCATTTTGAAAAGTCTATTAAGAATTGTGGAGGAAGGGAGAAGAATTTTCACAAGGAAAACTGGAAGAAATCCAACTTCTCTTGGAGAAACTTCCTGAGAGCCACATTTGATTTCTGTTTGCATAAAATGTTCATCATGTTGAGTTGGTTTTAGCTGTAAAGCCATCAACAAGATTTGAGATTGTCTGAATAGTATTCCCTTGTTGATATATTTGATCAAATTCTTGGATTAATTGGTTTTATCTCTTGGCAAAGCTTGCATACACTTGTATTTTAGTATGTTTTCAATTTGTGTTTCATGCTCATGTTGCAATCTTATGTTTGGGATCTTTATTGGTCATGCATGGTCTCATTTCTTGTAGAGGGTTTGAAGGCATCTGCAATCTTCCATTCAGAAGACCATTCATTTGAGTGAAGATAAACAGATTTAAATTCATCGTACCTTCCTTGTAAATTGAGGGTGTTTGTAAACCTTTGGGTGTACCTTAGGTCATGATCTAACAAGGGTTCCTAAATAATTCATTGATATTTTGCTTCAAGCCTTTGTGGTAGGTTATCAAATTTTGTATGGAATAGTGTATATTTGGGCATCCATTATGCACACATCCTAGTTGAAAGAGCACTTCAAATTCATTGAAAAATCTCTGTTGTTTAGGTGTTGTAATTCATTTGCAAAGTTTCCCAAAGAATGTGATGACTCCAAACTAATCTTGTTCCAACATCTCTCATCAGAATTTCATTTTAAACTAACTCATCCTACCTACAATACTCCTACATTTGCATTGTGTGTCCATAAAAGAATTCAATCCTTTCACTAAAATGCACAAAGTTGATTAGGGTTTTATCATGTCTTTAGCAGCTCTAGCTTTGTTTTGATAACATTTCCATCATTTAGTAGTGACAACTCCTTTTAGTTTGGTTAATGGATACTTGATCATGTTTTCACAAAGCCTCTTCCATATCATATGTAAAACATAAGGATATCTCCATCTCCTTACCATATAGGGGCTGCAATATAGGTTCTCTTGCCTTGGTTGACAGGAACAACCTAAAATAGTGAGGGTTGGATCAAAAACCTCTTGAAGGTTCTATCCACTCCCTCAGTTCTTGAATGCAAACAAGAAGATAGATGTGCTTCCCCGGCTATAAATGACATACAACACATCTATCCTTGAGTGTCTTGTGAAAACATCTATCCTTGGAGTGTCTTGTGAACAATTCACCTGATGTTGTTCAAGTTGTGAAGGAGATTAAATCTGGATACCAACACAATCTACAATATAGGAGATTTTATATTCTTCTTCATTGAAAAATCAAGTCCATAGCTTCATCTCATCATCAAATCTATAAAATTCTCTATATCTAATCTCAAATTTTTCATCTCTAATCTTCATCCAATCCTCTTTTTTTCTGTTCTTTTCTCTCTTCTTTGCTTCTCTTTCTTTCTTTCTTTATATTTCTTTTTGATTTTCCTTATGGCCAAACAACTTCACTAGTTCTCTCACCAAATTTTCTTGGTCTATATTCTCTCTCTTTGACAAGTCTTTTAAACCTTGCCAATTCTCTCACACCTCACCTTAGCCTCACTAGGTCTTTTAGTATCTTCTTTCTCTCTTCTTTCACTTCTCTTCACTCTTCACCTATCACTTTCTTCATTACACACTTCACATGAAACTCCTAGCCACAAGAGAATTCTTCTAAATATTAAAAAAAATCACAACAAATATCCTCTGCTATGATACCAAATGATGTAGATAAATATCAATTCTTAATATATTCATTCAATCAATAAGATTAAAAAATTACTTCAACCTATCCCTGTATGTAAGGATGTTACACAAGCTAAAATTGGCTTATTCCTACAAATTTTCACCTATTCACGTTAAATGGTTCATCTCATCACCATACGCTATTCTTATTCTACATGAAATGTCAAAACAACTCCATACAAATCTCATTCCCTAAAATCTCATTCAATACTAACCTTTCCTCTATTTTTTGAACTTTTTAATTCACTTACTTTTTATCCAAAATTCCAAATTTTGGCTTATTAGATTCTTCTTTTCTTCCTAGGCCTTCTCCCCTATTTCATCACTCAAAAAAATATTAAGTAACCATCAAAATTATCCAAAAATTATTCAAGACTTCATATTTTTCCAAACTTACTTTATCCTGCAATTTATACCCTTAAGACAAGATCTCTTGCAACATTCATGGTTGGAGGAATGTTAAGAAACCTACAATAATTTTAAAGTAATTACAAGTACCATATAAAAATTATAATATATGCCCTAAATTTCATATCTCAATTACAACACTCTTCTTGCAAACCCCCAATTTTCATTTCACCTACTATTAGCCCTGACATATCCAATTGTCATGCATAACTTCTCATGTACTCAGGTCTCAAACATATTCATAGGAAGTTTCAGGCACCCACTAAATATTTATATCTATGGGAGAGGTATCAAGGTTCAAATCCATGTTTAAATGTCACTTCCTTTGTAAAAGGACTATCTAAAGTAGGTCTTTGATTGTGTCAAGCTGTGATGAAAGGGAGTATCACAAATATCTTAATTTAGATCCAATTGAACATTAAATTTTCACTTAAATAACATTAATAACCTTGCCATTGTTATTCTTAAAAAAATTCATGCAAAAATCCTTGGTTTGATGCTTCAAATTCCATGCCGTAGCAATACCCTAACTGTGATGGTACAAGCCCAAGAGAGCTAATTTGGTTATATATTTCACTAAAATGATATTTATAGATTATAATTTGGCATGAATGTCTATTAAAAACCTATCTATATTCTCATTCTAACAGTAGGATTTGACAACAAGGTTCTAGGACTTAACCCTTCAAAATTTACATGCAGACACATGAATGACAGTGGTATAAAACCCTCAGGGTTTACAATGAAGTATCTAGTTTTGTTCAAGGGACGAAATATATTTCTTACTCATGTTATACATCTAACACTTCCCTTTAATGATTTATCACATTTCAAAAACCATATCAAAAATAATAAACTTAGACTTGATCCAAACATGTAAGTATAGTCATAAATTTTTCTCTTATTGAAGCTCTCTAACTATGCAACAAGTAATAAAAATGTACGTATCATTGATCACTATGCAAGTATCAATTTATATCATTATTAAACATTATTTACCACTGATGATTCTAATTTCACAAGTCATAAAATTAAAAATAACCCTTGCAACTTCCCCATTATCACTATCATATAGTTTTCTTGCAACTAAAACAGAGTATGTCATTCTTATCAGATATCTAATGACTAAAAAAAAATCAATCCATGAATGAATATTAAAAAATATTCACAATAAACATACATCAACAATATGAATTATTGATCATCAAATAAGATTGTTCTCTTTCACACCAAAATAGAGCTACATAGACCCACACAATAGTATTTCTTACGAAATTCAGACCTTCCCTCTCTTTTCCTTTCTTCCTCTCATCCTCCCAACACACGAAATGACCTATAACTAAATCATACTTCCTCATCTAATAAAATTTACTCATTTTTGTAACTTTTTCTTAACCCGTAATTAAATCTTGATGAGTCTCACTTGACTCTTTATATGCCTCTCAATACATAATGGCATTTTTCATTATTTTTAGACATTTCATAAACTTAAACCCCTCATATGACCTACTCATCTGTATATACCTCATACGTATTCTCTCACTTAAAACCATCCTCCTTTTGGCCTAGGCAAGCCATACTATCTTATTACATGTTTTAAAATTTGAATTTACATTTTGGAGGGAAACTCTTTTTTTTTGGAAATTTTAAACTCTCTCACACCTAAGTCTCTCTCTCTCTCTCTCTCATGACTCCATTTACCCTAGAATACTCCCATTGAACTCCTAGCTATGCATATTTGCATTTGGATAGATTTTTTATGAAAATTTTCATGTTCCCTTATTTATAGTAAGGATTCCCTCGTATACTCATTGCAACACAAAATTATAGATTTGTAACAAGCTCACCTCTGAGCTCACATGGGAGCTCTCCAAGAAGCTCACCTAGGAGCTTGGGTGGGAGCTTGACAAGTAGCTTTCCTAGGATCTCATCGAGTATCTCAACTTGAGATTGCCTAAAAAATTACCTAGGAACTTGCTTGATAAGTAGCCTTTACAACTTTCCTTTAGCTCACCCAAGAGCTCACCAAGTAGATCGACTTGAGCACACACTGGAGCTTGTCAAACATCTCACCCAAAAACTCACATGGGAGCTCACTTGCCAACTCACATGGGAGCTCAC
Source organism: Taxus chinensis (assembly GCA_019776745.2). Lineage (NCBI taxonomy): Eukaryota > Viridiplantae > Streptophyta > Pinopsida > Cupressales > Taxaceae > Taxus > Taxus chinensis. The sequence continues at coordinate 898,186,559 of CM034151.1, read as the reverse complement.
CTTGAGCTCACTGAGGTGCTCACCTTGCAAAATTGCATTGAGCTCATATGGTAGCTTTCCTCAGAGTTCATCGAGTAGCTCACCAAGTAGATCACCTGAGAGCTCACCTAACAACTCATCTGGGAGCTCACCTAATAGCTCACTTGGGAGATCACCTACCATCTCACCTGGGAGCTCACCCATTATCTCACTGAGAAGGTTGACTTGAGCTCACTTGTGTGCTAGCTGAGAAGCTCACAAGGGACCTCACCTGGGAGCTTGCCAATTAGCTCACTATGGAGCTCACCTAGAAGCTTGCCGAAATTCTCACCTAGGAGCTCTTCTGGGAGCTCACTGATTAGTTTGAGTTGAGCTCACGTAGGAGCTCGTCAAGTAACTCACCTGGGAACTCACCTGATAGCTCACCTTGTACACTCACCTTGAGCTTGCCTTGTCAACTTACCTTGAGCTCATATAGTAGCTAGTATGTAAGCTCACCTCAGAGATTTCCAACAATCTTTCCTTTGAGCACGTATGGGCACTCACCGACCAGCTCACCTAATAAATCAACTTTGCAGCTCACCTTGAGCTCACCCAGGATCTTACAAAGTAGTTCAACTTGAGCTCACCTAGGAGCTCGTCAAACAGCTCACCTGATAGCTTGCCTTACCAATTAGCATGGGAGCTCACCTATCAACTCACCTTGTTAGCTTGCCTTGAGCTTACTGAGGAGCTCGCCTTACCAACTCACCTTGAGCTTGTCAGGTAGCTCTCCTCAGAGTTCATGGAGCAGCTCACCAAATAGCTCACCTAGGAACTAGCCTAATAGCTCACATGGGAGATCACTAACTAGCTCACTGATAAGGGTTGACTTAAGCTCGCTTGTGAGCTTACCGAGGACCTTTCCTGGGAACTCGCCAAGTATCTCACTTGGGAGCTCACCTAGTAGCTCACTAAATATCTCACCAAGTAGCTCAGATGGGAGCTCTTCTAGGAGCTCACCGATCTACTTGAGTTGAGCTTGCCCAAGAGCTCATTGAGTAACTCACCTAGGAACTCACCTAGGAGCTCATCTGATAGCTCGCCTTACCAACTGACCTTGACCTCACCTTTCCAACTCACCATGATCTCATCTGGTAACTTGTATTTATGCTCACCTCAAAGATTACTTATAAGGTCACCTTTGAGCTCACCAGGGAGCTCACCGAGTAGCTCATCTAAGAGCTCAGGTGGGAGCTCTATAAGTAGTTAGCCTAAGATCTCATCAAGTATATCGACTTGATCTTTCCAAAAAAATACCTAGGAGCTCACCTGATAGCTCACTTTTTGAGCTCACCTTGAGCTCACCAAGCAGCTTGATTTGAGCTCACCAGTGATCTTGTCAAGCAGGTCGCCTGAAAAATTGAATGAGAGCTCACTCGACAGGTAACCCTAAAACTCACATGGAAGCTTGCATATCAACTTACCTTACCAGCTCACCTTGAACTTGCTGAGGAGCTCACCCTACTAACTCAACTTGAGCTCATCCAGTAGCTTGCCTCGGAGTTGGTCAAGTAGCTCACCAAGTATCTTACCTAGGAGCTAGCCTAACAGCTCACCTGGGAGCTAACCAAGCATAGCTCACTAAGTAGCTTGACTTGGGATCTCACTTATGAGCTCACCGAGAAGCTCACCAGTTGACCTCAGCATGTGAGCTCGCTAAGTAGCTCATGTGGGAGCTCTGTCTAGGAGCTAACTCATCATCTCGAGTTGAGACTTGCCTGGGAGCTCATTAAGTAACTCACCTTGGAACTAGACTCGCCTATCACCTCACAGCTCACCTTGCCAACTCACCTTGAGCTTATATGGTAGCTCGCATGTAAGATGAACTTAGAGATTACTGACAAGCTCACCTTTGAGCTTGCACGTGGGAGCTCATCAAGTTCAGCTCACCAAGGATCTTGAGCTAGGAGATTGGTAAGTAGATTTACCCAGGAGCTCGTCGAGCAGCTCGACTTGAGCTTGCTTGAAGTACTTGCCTGGGAGCTCAGCTGACAGCTCTGTTAGCTCACCTTGAGCTCACCCAGGAGGTTGCCTTGATAGCTCACCTAGAAAACTTACTTCGGAGTTCACCTGACAGATCACTCAGAAACTCACATGGGAGCGCACCTATCCACTTGCCTTGCCAGCTCACCTTGAGCTCACTAAGGAGCTCACCTTGCCAACTTGCCTTGAGCTCGTCTGGTAGCTCACCTTAGAGTTCATCAAGTAGCTTTCCAAGTAGCTAACCTAAAATCTCACCTGACAGCTCACCTGGAATCTCATTGAGTAGCTCACTAAGTAGGTGTGACTTGAGCTCACTTATGAGCTCACTGAGTAGCTCACTGATGACCTCACGTGGGAGCTCTCCAAGTAGCTCACTTGGGAGATCACATTAGCGGCTTGTCTAGGAATCTTTCACTGAATAGCTCTCCAAGTAGATCACTTGAGGAGCTCTTCTGAGGAGCTCATTCGATCAGTATCGAGTTGAGCTCATCCTGGGAGCTCGTCAAGTAACTCACTTGGGAACTCACCTTAGGAGCTCACTTAACATCTCGTCTTGCCAACTCACCTTGAGCTCACCTTGCCAACTAGCCTTGAGCTTGCCTTGCCAACTTCCCTTGAGCTCATTTGGTTACTCATATGTAAGCTCACCTTAGAGATTACCGACAGGCTCGCCTTTGAGTTCCTATGGGAGCTCACCAACCAGATCTCCTAGGAAATCAAATGGGGGTTTGGTAAGAAAATAAACTTGAGCTTACCCGTAAACTTGCATGGGAGCTCAGCTGACAGCTCACCTTCTTAGCTCACCCTGAGCTCATCTAAGAGTTGACGGGAAGCTCAAGTTTAGCTCACCCAAGAGATCATCAAGCAACTCACCCAAAAAATCACATGGAAGCTTTCCTGATAGCTCACCTTACTAACTCACATGGGAGCTCACCTATCAGTTCACATTGCTAGATTTCCTTGAGATCACCTATCAGCTTACCTTGCCAGATCACCTTAAGCACACCTTAGATTTCATCAAGCATCTTGCCAAGTAGCTCACCTAGGAGATCATTGAGTAGCTCACCGAGTAGGTTGACTTGAGCTTGCTTGTGAGCTCACCAGGGACCCTACCTAGGAGCTTACTTGGTATCTTAACTAGCAGCTCACCTAAGAACTCACCGAATAGTTCACCAATTATCTCACTTGGGAGATATTCTAGGAGCTCGCTGATCATATTGAGTTGACCTTGCCTAGGAGCTCATCAAGTAACTCACCTGAGAACTCACCTGGTAGCTCACCTGACAGGTCACCTTGCTAGATTTCCTTGAGGTTGCCTTGCCAACTCACCTTAAGCTCATCTAGTAGCTTAAATGTAACCTCACCTCAGAGATTTCCAAAAAGCTCACCTTTGTGCTCACTTGAGAGCTCATCAAGTAGCTCACCTAGGAGATCAGTTGGGAACTCACTAACTAGCTCACCCAGGAGCTCATCGACCAGCTCGACTTGAGCTTTCCTAAAACATTTCCTCAGAGCTCACCTAATAGCTTACCTTGCCAGCTCACCTTAAGATTGCTTAAAAACTTGCCTCAGAGCTCACCTAATATCTTACCTTCCCAGCTCACCTTGAGCTTGCCTAAGAGTTCACCAATCAACTTCACTTGATCTCACCCCAGAGCTCGTTAAGTAGCTTGCTCGAAAACTCACTTGGGAGCTCACCTGATAGATCACCCAGAAACTCGCATTGGGAGCATGCTTATCAACTCACCTTACCAGCTCACCTTGATCTCACTTAGGAGCTCACCTTGTAACCTCACCTTGAGCTCATCTAGTATCTCACCAAATATTTCATCAAGTAGCTCACCAAGTAGCTTAGCTAGGATCTCTCCTGGGAGCTCACTGAACATCTCGCTGAGTAGGTTGACTTGAGTTCACTGAACAACTCACCTAAGGATCTCGTCAAGCATCTAAACTTAAGCTTACCTGAATACTTACCTAGGAGCTCACCTTATAGCTCACCTTTTTATCTCACCTTGAGTTTACCTAGGATCTCACCGAGTAGGTTGACTTGAGCTCACTCGGGATCTCGTCAAGTAACTAGCCCAAAAACTCACATGGGAGCTCATCTGACAGCTCACCCAAAAACTCAAATGGGAGCTCACCTATCCACTTTCCAATTCACCTTGAGCTCACTGAGGAGCTCACCTTTCTAACTCACCTTGATCTCACCTAGTAGCTCACCTCAGAGATCATCAAGTAGCTTGTCAAGTGGCTCACTTGAGAGCTCACCAAACAGCTCACCTGGGAGCTAATCGAGTAGCTCACTGAGTAGGTTGACTTGAGCTCACTTGTGAGCTCACTGAGTAGCTCGCTAGGTACCTCATCTAGGAGCTCTCCAAGTAGCTCACTTGGGAGCTCACCTAGAAAATTTCCAGGAAGCTTTCCAAATAGCTCACCAAGTAGCTCACCTGGGAGCTCTTATGGGAGCTCACCAATTAGCTTGAGATGAGCTCGCTTGGGAGCTCATCATGTAACTCACCTAGGAGCTCACCTGATAGCTCAACTTGCCAACTCACCTTGAGTTTACCTTACCAACTCACCTTGAGTTCACCTTGCCAAATTTCCTTGAGCTCATCTGGTAGCTCGTATGTAACCTCACCTTAGAGATTTCCAGCAAGCTTGCCTTTGAGCTTAGATGGGAGCTCATCAACTAGCTCACCTAAAATCTTGGATGGGAGCCCAGCAAGTAGCTCACCCATGTGCTCGTTGAGTACCTTGATTTGAGCTTACCCATAAAATCACCTAGGATCTCACCTTGAGTAGACCAGAAGCTCACTGAGTAGCTTGACTTGAGCTCACCTGGGAGATCTTCAAGCAGCTTGCACGAAAAACCCACATGGGAGCTCACCTTGACAACTCCCATGGGAGGTCACCTATCAACTTGCCTTACCAACTTGCCTTGATCTCACCTTACCAACTCACCTTGAGCTTTTTTGGTACCTCACCTCATTGTTTTTCAAGCAGCTCACCAAGTAGCTCATCTAGGAGTTCGCCTAACAACTCACCTGGGAGCTCACCTGACAGCTCACTTGGGAACTCACCAAGCAGTTTGTCAAGTACGTTGATTTGAGATTACTTATGAGCTTGCTGAGAGGCTCACCAGTGACCTTGCGTGGGAGTTGGCCAAGTAGCTCACTTGGGAGCTCACATAGCATCTTGCCTGGGAGCTCACCGAATAGCTCAGTAAGTATCCCACCTGGGAGTTATTTTGGGGGCTCACTGATCAGCTCAAGTTGAGCTCACCTAGGAGCTCATCAAGTAACTCACCTAGGAACTCACCTGGGATCTCACCTAATAGCTCACCCTTCCAACTCACCTTGAGCTTACCTTGCCAACTCACCTTGACCTCACATTTCCAACTCACCTTGAGCTCATCTAGTAGCTCGAATGTAAGCTCACCTCAGAGATTACTGAAAAGCTCACTTTTGAGTTCACCTAGGAGCTCACTGAGTAGCTCACCTAGGAGCTTGGCTAGGAGCTCGATAAGAAGCTAGCCTAGGAGCTTGTCAAGCATCTTGACTTGATCTTTTACAGAAACATGTCTGGGAGCTCACCTTACCAGCTTGCCTTAAGCTCACATAGGAGCTCGCCAAGTAGCTCAACTTGAGCTCACCTGAGAGCTCATCAAGTAGCTCACCCAAAAACTCACATGGGAGCTCATGTGATACCTCACCCAAAAACTCTCATGGGAGCTTGCCATGCCAACTTGTCTTCAGCTCATTTGGTAGCTCACCTCGAAATTCATTGAGCAGCTCACCAAGTAGCTTTCCTAGGAGGTCACCTAACAGCTCACCTGGGAGCTCACTGAGAAGCTTACCAAATAGGTTTACTTGAGCTCACTTGTTAGCTTTCTACGTAGCTCGCCTGTGACCTCCCCAAGTAGCTCACCTGGGAACTCACCAAACAGCTTGCCAAGTAGCTCACCTGAAAGCTCCTCTTGGAGCTCGTTGATCAACTTGAGTTGAGCTCACCCGAGAGCTTGTCAAGTAAATCACCTTGAAACTCACCTGGGATCTCACCTTGCCAACTCACCTTTAGCTCTCCTTTCCAACTCACCTTGAGCTCACCTTACAAACTCACCCTGAGCTCACCTTGCCAACTCACCTTTAGCCCACCTTACCAACTCACCTTGAGCTCGTCTGCTAGCTCGCATGTAAGCTCACCTTAGATATTTCTGATAAGCTCCCCTATGAGCTCACCTGGGAGCTTACCAAGCATCTCACCTAGTAGCTTAGCTGGGAGCTTGGCAAACAACTTGACTAGGAGCTCATTGAGTAGGTCGACTTGAGCTTACCCATAAACTTACCTGGGAGCTCACCTGACAGTGCACCTTTCTAACTCACCTTTAGCTTACCTAAGAGCTTGCTTAGAAGCTCACCTAAAAACTTGCATGGGAGCTCACCTGATAGTTTTCCTTACCAAATCTCATGGGATCTTACCTATCATCTCACGTTGCCAACTTGACTTGAGCTTACTTAGGAGCTCACCTTACTAACTCACCTCAAAGTTCATCAGGTAGCTCACCAAGTAGATCGCCTGGGATCTCACCTAACAACTCATCTGCAAGCTCACCAAACATCTCACCTAGGATCTCACCAAGCACCTAAATGAATAGGTTGAGTTGAGCTCGCTTGTGAGGTCACTGAGAAGCTCACTAGGGACCTCGCATGGGATCTCACCAAGTCACTTGATTGGGAGCTCACCTAGCAGCTTATCTGGAGCTCGCTGAATAGGTCACAAAGTAGCTTGCATGAGACCTCTTCTGAGAGCTCACTAATTATCTTGAGCGAGCTCACCTAGGAGCTCATCAAGTAACTCACCTTTGAATTCACCTGGGAGCTTACCTGACATCTTTCCTTGCCAACTCACCTTGAGCTCACATTGCTAACTCACCTTGAGCTTTCCTTGCAAACTTTCCTTGAGCTCAACTGGTAGCTCACAAGTAAGCTCACTTCAAAGATTGTTGACAAGCAGCTCGTCCAGGAGCTTGACGAGTAGCTCAACTTGAGCTTTCCTGAAAACTCACCTAGGATCTCACCTAACAACTCACCTTGCCAACTTACCTTGATCTCCCCCAGGAGCTCACCTGATAGCTCACCTTGCCAGCTCACCTTAAACTCCCCTAGGAGCTCACCAAGTAGCTCGACTTGAGCTCACCTAGGATTTTGTCAAGTAGCTCACACAAAAACTCGCATGGGAGCTCACCTTGAGCTCACTGAGGAGATCACCTTACCAACTCACCTTAAACTCATGTGGTAGCTCACCTTGGAGTTTATCGAGTAGCTTTCCAAGTAGCTACTTAACAACTATCCTGGGAGCTCACCAAACAACTTTCAAAGTAGCTTGCATGGGAGCTCTTCTTGGATCTCACATATCAGCTCGAGTTGAGCTCACCCAAGAGCTCTTTGAGTAACTCACCTATGAAGTCACCTAGGAGCTTTCCTGATAACTCACCTTGCCAACTCACCTTGAGCTCATGTTACCAACTCACCTTAAGCTCATCTGGTAGCTCACATGTAATCTCACCTCAGATACCTGGGAGATCACTAAGTAGCTCATCTAAGAGCTTGGAAAATAGCTCACCCAAGAGCTCGTTGAGTAGCTCGACTTGAGCTTGCCTATAAACTCACTTGGGAACTCACCTAATAGCTCTCCTTGCCAACTCCCCTTGAACTCACACATGAGCTCGCCGAGTATCTCAACTTGAGATCACCCAGGAGCTCTTCAAGTAGCTAACCTAAAAACTCACATGGGAGCTTGCTTGATAGGTCACCTTGCTAACTCACATGGGAGCTCACCTATCAGCTTACCTTGCCAGCTCACCTTGAGCTCACAGAGGAGCTCACCTTAGCAACTCACCTTAAGCTCTTTTGGTAGCTCACCTCAGAGTTTTTCGAGTATCTCACCAAGTAGATCAGATGGGAGCTCACCTGGAATCTCACCTAATATCTTTCCAATTAGGTTGACTTGAGCTCACTTGTGAGCTCACTAAGGAGCTCACTAGCGACCTCACCTGGGAGCTCGCTAAGTAGTTCACTTAGGAGCACACCTAGGAGATCACCTGGAAGCTCACCAAACAGCTTGCCAAATAGGTCACCTGGGATATCTTTTGGGAGCTTTCCGATTAGCTCGAGTTGAGCTTAGCTAGGAGCTCATTGAGTAACTCACCTAGGAACTCACCTCGGAGCTCACCTGACAGCTTGCCTTGCCAACTCACCTTGAGCTTGCCTTTCCAACTTTCCTTGACCTCCCCTTGAGCTCATCTAGTAGCTCACATGTAAGCTCACCTCACATATTTCTAACAAGGTCACCTTTGAGCTCACTTGAGAGCTCACCGAGTAGCTCACCTAGGACCTTGGCTGGGAGCTTAGTAAGTAGCTTGCCTAGGAGATCGACTAGCAGCTCGAATTGAGATTTCCTGAAAACTCATCTGGGAGCTCACCTTATTAGCTCACCTTGAGCTTGCTAAGGAGCTCACCTAGTAGCTTGACTTGAGCTTGACTAGGATCTCTTCAAGTAGCTCACCAAAAAACTCACTTAGGAGCTCGCCTGATAGCTCGACCCAGAAACTCTCATGGTATCTTACCCATCATCTCACCTTGCCAGCTCACCTTAATATCATTTTTCATCAAATGGATAGGGTTCTGTAACAAATTTGATCCTTGGAGCATATTCTTTCCTTGGGATGTAAGGATCCAAGTTGGCATAGGCTATAATTTGTAAATTTGAAGTATTTTGTAAGGCCTGTTGATATTTTTGGAGAGACAAAGAAGAATTTTCAGGAGGAAAACTAGAAGTAATCCATTTCTTTTTGAGAAACTACCTGAGAGAAATTTTTAATTCCTTCTTGCATAAAATGTTCATCATGGTGATTTGGTTTTAGCTATAAAGGCATTAAAAAGCTTTGAGATTGTCTTAATAACATTCCCTTGTTGGTTTATTTGATCAAATTTATGGATTGACTAGTTTTATCTCTTGGCAAAACTTACATGCACTTATATTTCAGTATGTTTTCAATTTATGTTTTATGCTCATGTTATAATCTTGTGTTTGGGATCTCTTTTGATCATACATGGCCTCATTTCTTGTAGAGGGTTTGAAGGCATCTGTAATCTTTCATTCAGAAGAGGAGCTCACCTGAGTGAAGCTCACCATAGATTTAGCTTCATCTTGGGAGCCTTGACTATTGAGGGTCACCAAGTAGCTCACTTAGGGTGCTCACCTCAGGTCATGATCACCTAAGGGTTTCTTGATGATTCATTGATATTTTCTTCAAGCTTTTATGGTAGCTCTATCTAGGAGCTTTCTGGAATCAGCTCGTAGATTTCAGCCTCCACCTGGGCAGCTCATCTTGAGTTGAAAGAGCACTTGGGAACTCACCTGAAATATCTCTGCCTAATTAGCTGTTTTAATTCGTTTGCCAAGGTTCATGAAGAAGTTGGTAATTTATCACCTTATCTTGTCTAACTTTCACCTTTAGAATTTCATTCTAACTAGCTCATCCTACCTGTAGCTTACCTCTGTATTGCATTTTGTGTCAACAAAAGAATACAATCCTTCTGAGCAAAATCGCACAGAGTATGCTCACCGTTTCAGTATGTCTTTAGTTAGTCCTAGCTCAGTTTTGAAAGCATAGCCATCACCTAGGAGCTGACAACTCCTTTGAGCATGGATAATGGTTACTTGAGCTTGCTTTCGACAAGACCTCTTTCATATCATGGGAAAAACACCTGGATAGCTCTACCTCCTTAACCATACTCAGGGCTGTAATATAGGTTCTCTTACCCAGGTTGATAGGCTCAACCTGAAATAGCTTAAATTGAGCTCACAAACCATCTAGCTACATCTTGAAGTAGTCTTGTGCTAGTCCATGATGCTATTTAACTCACGTGAAGGAGACTAAAAATAGATACCAACATAGCTAACCTTGCCAACTCGCATAGGAGCTCACCTATCAGTCTCTCCTTTCCAACTCACCTTGCTAACTTGCCTTGAGCTCATCTGGTAGCTTCACCTTAGAGTTCTTCAAGCGTCTCATCTAACTAGATCACTTGGGAGTTCACCGAGTAGCTCACCTGAGTGGGTTAACTGAGTAGCTTGCTAAGTAGAGCTCACTAGGGACCTCACCTGGGAGCTCACTAAGTAACTCACTTGGGAGCTCACCTAGCAACTCACCTAGGAGTTCACCAAGTAGCTCACCTGGGAGCTCTTCTGGGAGCTTGTTGATCAGCTCAAGTTGAGCTCACCTAGGGAGCTTATCGAGTAACTCACCTAGGAACTCACCTAGGAGCTCACCTAATAACTCAACTTGCCAGCTTACCTTGAGCTCCCCTTATCCAACTCAGCTTTGAGCTCATATGGTAGTTCACATGTAAGTTCACCTTAGAGATTACCAAAAAATTTACCTTTGAGATCACCTTTGAGCTCACCGATCAGCTAACAGAGTATCTCACCTAGGAGCTTGGTTGGGAGCTCGACAAGAAACTTGCACCTAATAACTCATTGAGAAGCTTGACTTGAGCTTGCTCCAAAAAATTGGTTAGGAGTTCACACTATAGCTCAGCTTTCCGAGTAGCTCAACTTGAGCTCACCCAGGAGCTTGCTCAGTAGCTAGACCTAAGTTCACCTAGGAACTCATCAAGAATTTCACCTAGAAAACTCACATGGGAGCTCACCTGATCAGTTCGCCTTGCCAACTCACATGGGAGCTCACCTATCAGCTCACCTTGAGCTCACTGAGTAGCTCACCTTACCAACTTTCACATTGAGCTCATATGGTAGCTCACCTCAGAGTTCATTAAGTAGCTCACCTGGGAGCTTACCTAACAGCTTACAGGAGAGCTCACCTGAGTAGCTCACCGAAGTAGGTCACCCTGAAGCTCATCTTAATAGCTCACCTATCTGTGTGCTCACCTGGGAGCTCACCTGATATCTTTCCTTGCCAAGTAGCTCATACCTGGGAGCTCTTCCAACTCACCTTGAGCTCACCTTACTAGCTCTTCTGGGAGCTCACATGATCAGCTCGAATGTAGAGCTCACCTCAGAGAGCTACGTCAAGTAAGCTCACCTAGGAACTCACCTAGGATCTCGACTTTCTAAGCTCACCTTGCAGCTTGCATCTAGTAGCTCATCATGTAAGCTCAACTTGAGCTTTCTTAGAGATTCACCTGATAAGCTCACCTTGAGTAGCTTGCAACTAGGAGCTCACCTTGGAGATCATTAAGCATCTCACCTAGGAGTTTGGCATGGGAACTCACCTAATAGCTCAGCTTACCAACTCACATGGGAGCTTGCCTTACCAACTCAGTTTGAGCTTGCTGAGGAGCTCATGTCCTGAAAACTTACCTTGGGAGCTCTTCCTTAGCAGTCTCACCTCAGAGCTCATCCTAAGATACTCACCAAGTAACTCGACTTGGGAGCTCACCTAAGAGCTCGCAAAGTAACTTCAACTTGAGCTTAGTTGTGAGCTCATCGAGCAGCTAGCTGGGGACCTCAGATGGGAGCTTGCCAATTAGCTCACTTGGGAGCTCACCTAGTAGCTCACCAGGGATCTCCTTGAACAACTCACCAAGTATCTTTCCTAGGAGCTCTTCTAAGAGATCACTGATAAACTCAAGTTAAACTCCCCTAGGAGCTCATCGAGTAACTCACCTAGGAACGCATATGGGAGCTCACCGAATAGTTCACCTTGTAATCTCACCTTGAGTTCACCTTGCTAACTCACCTTGATCTCATCTGGTAGCTCGGATGTAAGATCATCTCAGAGATTGATGACAAGCTCACCTGGGAGCTCATCGAGCAGTTCACCTGGGAGATCGGTTGGGAGCTTGGCAAGTAGCTTACCTAGGAAATCATCAAGAATCTCAACTTGAGCTTGCCCTGAAAACTCACCTAGGAGCTCTCCTTGCTAACTCACCTTGAGCTCACCTATGAGCTAGAAGAGTAGCTTGACTTGAGCTCATCTGGGATCTCATCAAGTAGCTTCCTCGAAAACATGCATGGGAGCTTTAATAACAGCTCACCTAGAAACTCACATGAGAGCTCACCTATCAGCTCACCTTTAGCTCGCTAAGGAGCTCACCTTGCTAACTCACCTTGAGCTCTTTTGATACCTCACCTCTGAGTTCATTGAGTAGCTCACTTTGGAGCTCGCCTAACAGTTCACCTAGGAGTTCACCAAGTAGTTCACTGAGTAGGTTGACTTGAGCTTGGTGAGAAGCTCCTAGGGGACCTCACTCAGAAGCTCACCAAGTAGCTCACTTGGGAGCTCACCAAGTAGCTCACTTGGCAGCTCATTGAATAGCTCACCAAGTAGCTTACTTAGGAGCTCTTATGGGAGCTTGCCAATAAGCTCGAGTTGAGCTCCCCCGCAAACTCATCGAGTAACTCACCTGGGAACTCACCTGATAGCTTGCCTTTCCAACTTGCTTTTAGCTAGCCTTGCCAACTCACCTTTAACTCACCTTTCCAACTCGGCTTGAGCTCATCTGGTATCTTACATGTAAGCTCACCTCAGATATTTTTGATAAGGTTACCTTTTAGGTCACCGGGGAGCTCACCAAGCAGCTCACCTAGGAGCTCACCTAGGAGCTCAAGAAGTAGCTCACCTAAGAGCTCATCAAGTAGCTCAACATGAGCTTTCCCAAAAACTCACATGGGACCTCACCTGACACCTCACCTTGCTATCTCTCCTTGAGATCACCCAAGAGCTTTATGAGTAGCTCAACTTGAGCTTGCCCAGGAGCTCTTCAAGCAGCTCACCTGAAAACTCACATGGTAGCTCATCCAAAAACTCCCATGTGAGCTCACCTATTAGCTCGTCTTGTTAGATCACCTTGAGATTTCTTAGGAGGTCACCTTGCCAACTTTCCTTGAGCTTGCTGAGCAGGTTACCTTTCCAACTCACCTTGATCTCATCTAGTAGCTCACCTCAGATTTTCTCAAGTAGCTTTCCAAGTAGATCATCGAGTAGCTCACCAAGTAGTTTGATTTGGAGCTCACCTAATAGCTCATGTGGGAGCTCACTGAGAAGCTCACCAAGTAGGTTTACTTGAGCTCACTTGTGAGCTCTCCAAGTAGTTTGACAGGTACCTCACATGGGAGATTACCAAGTACCTCACTTGGGAGCTCACCTAGCAGCTCGCCTAGGAGGTCACCAAATAGCTCACCCAAGTAGCTCACCTGGGAGCTCTTCTGGGAACTTTCTGATCAGATCGAGTTGAGTTCACCCAGGAGCTCATCAAGTAACTCACTTAGGAACTCTCCTGGGAGCTTGCCTGACAGCTCACCTTGCCAACTCACCTTGATCTTTTGTTTTCAACTCACCTTAAGCTCCCCTTTCTAGGTCACCTTGAGCTCATCTAGTAGCTCACATTTAAGCTCACATCAGAGATTATCGACAAGCTTACCTAGGAACTGACTGAGTAGCTCACCTAGGAGCTCGACTGGGAGCTTGAAAAGTAGCTTTCCCAGGAGCTCGTTAAGTAGTTTGACTTTAGATTTCCTAGAAACTCACCTGGGAGCTCTCTTGACATATCACCTTGTCATCTTGCCTTGAGCTCACCCAGGAGCTTGTCGAGTAGCTCGAACTGAGCTTACCCAGGAACTCATCAATCAACTCACCTGAAAACACACATGGGAGCTCGCCTGAAAAATCACCTTGCCAACTCACATGGGAGCTCACATATCAGCTCATCTTAAGCTCACTAAGGAGCTCACCTTGCAAACTTTCCATGAGCTCATCTGGTACCTCACCTCAGAGTTCATTGAGTAGCTCACTAAGTAGCTCACCTGAGAGCTCACCTAATATCTCACTTGGGATATCACAGAGCTACTCACTGAGTAGGTTGACTTGAGCTAGCTTTTGAGCTCACTGAGCAGCTCACTGGGGACCTCACCAAGGAGCTCACCAAGTAGCTCACTTGGGAGCTCACCTAGGAGCTTGTTTAGGAGATCACCAAATAACACACCAAGTAGCTCACTTGAAACCTCTTCTAGGAGCTTTATGATCAACTTGAGTTGAGCTCGATGGGGAGCTCATTGAGTAACTCACCTAGGAACTCACCTGGGAGCTCAGGTAATAGCTCACCTTACCAACTCACCTCGATCTCACCTTGCCAACTCTCCTTGAGCTCAAATGGTAACTTGAATGTAATATCACCTCAGAGATTACCAACAAGCTCACCTTTGAGCTCACTTGGGAGCTCATCAATTAGCTTACCTAGTAGCTCGTCTAGGAGCTCATCGAGTAGCTCAACTTGAGCTTGCGTAGAAACTCACCTGGGAGCTTACCTAATAGATCACCTTGCTAGCTTTCCTTGAGATCACCTTGAGCTCACTTACAAGGTCACCTTGCTAACTTTCCTTGAGCTTGCTAAGGAGGTCACCCTACCAATTCACCTTGATCTTGTCTAGTAGTTCACCTAAGAGTTTGTCAAGTAGCTTTCCAAGTATATCGTCGAGCTTTTTGCTAAATAGTTTGATTTGGAGCTCACCTAATAGCTGGCATGAGAGCTCACTGAGTAGCTTACCGAATAGGTTGACTTGAGCTCACTTATGAGCTCTCTGAGTAGCTTGATGGGGACCTCACATAGGAGATTACCAAGAAGCTCACTTGGGAGCTCACCTAGTAGCTCACGTGAGAGCTCACCAAGTAGCTCACCTGGGAGATCTTCTGGGAGCTCACCGATCGGCTCAAGTTGAGCTCACCCAAGAGCTCATCAAGTAACTCACTTGGGAACTCTCGTGGGAGCTTACCTGACATCTCACATTGACAACTCACCTTGAGCTTGCCTTGTCAACTCATCTTGAGCTATCCTTGCTAGCTCAGGTTGAGCTCATCTGGTAGCTCACATTTAAGCTCACCTCAGAGATTATCGAAAAGCTCACCTAGGAACTAACTGAGTAGCTCACATAGGAGCTTGACTGGGAGCTCAAAAAGTAGCTCGCCCAGGAGCTCATTGAGCAGCTCGACTTTAGCTTTCCTAAAAACTCACCTGGGAGCTCACCTGACATCTCACCTTGCCAGATCACCTTGAGCTCACCCAGGAGCTCGTCGAGCATTTTGAACTGATCTTACCCAGGAACTCGTCAAGAAACTCACCCAAAAACACACATGGGAGCTCGCCTGACAAATCACCTTGCTAACTCACATGGGAGCTCACGTATCAGCTCATCTTAAGATCTTTAAGGATCTCACCTTGCTAAATTTTCTTGAGCTCTTCTGGTACCTCACCTCAGAGTTCATTGAATAGCTCACTAAGTAGCTCACCTAGGAGATTTCCTAATAGGTCACCTGGGAGATCACCGAGCTACTCACTGAGTAGGTTGACTTGAGCTCTCTTGTGAGCTCACCAAGCAGTTCACTGGGGACCTCACCTAGGAGCTCACCAAGTAGCTCACTTGGGAGCTCACCTAGGAGCTTGCTTAGGATCTCACCAAACAACACACTAGGTAGCTCACTTGAGATATCTTTTGGGAGCTTGCTGATCAACTCAAGTTGAGCTCACCAGGTATCTCATCGAGTAACTCACCTAGGAACTCACCTGGGAGCTCACCTGATAGCTCACCTTTCCAACTCACCGTGAGCTCACCTTGCCAACTCTCCTTGAGCTCAAATTGTAGCTTGAATGTAAGATCACCTCAGATATTACAAACAAGCTCACCTTTGAGCTCACTGAGTAGCTTACCTAGCAGCTCATCTAGGAGCTCGTCAAGCAGCTCGACTTGAGCTTGCGTAGAAACTCACCTGGGAGCTTACCTGATAGCTGACCTTTCCAGCTTTCCTTTAGATTTCCAAGGATCTCACCAAGTAGTTATACTTGAGCTCACCCGAGAGCTCGTCAAGTAGCTCTCCTAAAAACTCACATGGGAGCTTACCTAATAGCTCACCTTGATAACTTACAGGGGAGCTCGTTGAGGACCTCACCTTACCAACTCACCTTGAGATCATCTAGTAGCTCACCTTAGAGTTCATCGAGTAGCTCACCAAGTAGCTCACCATGGAGCTCACCTAACAGCTCACTGAGTAGGTTGATTTGAGCTCAGTTGTGAGCTCACCAAGTAGCTAGCCGGGGTCCTTGGCTAGGAGCTTACCAAGTAGCTCACTTGGGAGCTCACATAGCATCTCACCTAGGAGCTCACATAATAGCTCACCAAGTAGCTTTCCTAGGAGATTGTAGAACAACTCACTGATCAAATTGAGTTGAACTCCCCCGAGATCTCATCGAGTAACTCACTTGGGAAATCAGCTAGGAGCTCACCTTATAGCTCTCATTACCAACTCACCTTGAGTTCAACTTGCTAAGTCATGTTGAGCTCATCTAGTAGCTCAAATTTAAGCTCACCTCAGAGATTGTTGACAAGCTCACCTCGGACCTCATTGATCAGCTCACCTAGGAACTCGACTGGGAGCTCAACAAGTAGCTCCCCTTGGACCTTGTTGAGAATCTTGACTTGAGATTTCCTGAAAACTCACCAAGGATCTCACCTTTCCAGCTTGCCTTGAGCTCACCTAGGACCTCAACGAGTAGCTCAACTTGAGCTCACCCAAGAGCTCGTCAAGAATCTCACCTAAAAACTTGAATGGGAGCTCATCTCACAGCTCTCCTAGAAACTTTCATGGGAGCTCACCTATCAACTTGTCTTGTTAGCTCAACTTTAGCTCGCTAAGGAGCTCACCTTGCCAACTCACCTTGAGCTCATCTGGTAGCTCATCTCATAGTTCATTGACTAGCTCAAATGGGAGTTCACCTAATAGCTCTCCTTGGAGCTCACTGAGCAGCTCACCGAGTAGGTTAACTTGAGCTCACTTGTGAACTTGCTAAGAAACTCCTAGGGGACGTCACTTGGGAGCTCACCAAGTAGCTCGCTTGGGAGTTCACCTAGCAGCTCACCTAGGAACTCATCAAACATCTTCCAAGTAGCTCAATTTGGAGCTCTACTGGGAGCTCGCCAATCAGCTCAAGTTAAGCTCGCTTGCAAGCTTGTCGAGTAACTCACCTAGGAACTCACATGATAGCTCACCTTGCCAACTCTTCTTAAGCTAGCCTTGTCTACTTACCTTGAGCTCACCTTGCCAACTCACCTTGAGCTCATATGGTAGCTTGTATATAAGCTCATTTTAGAGATTTCTGACAAGCTCACCAAGTAACTCACCTAGGAGCTCACTTGGGAGCTCGGGAAGCAACTCACCTAAGAGCTTGTCAAGTAGCTCAACATGAGCTTTCTTAGAAACTCACATGGGAGCTCATCTAATAGCTCACCTTGATAGCTTTCCTTGAACTCACACCAGAGCTTTTCTAGTAGCTCGACTTGAGCTTTCCTAGGAGCTCGTCAAGAAGCTCACCCAAAAACTCACATGGGAGCTCACCTAAAAACTCACATGGGAGCTCACATATCAGCTCGTCTTGCAAGATTACCTTGAGCTCACTGAGCAGGTCACCTTGCCAACTTCACCTTGAGCTCATCTGGTAGCTCACATTGGAGTTTTTCAAGCAACTCGCTACGGATTTCAACTCAAATCTTTCCTGAGAGCTCACTGAGTAGCTCTCTAAGTAGGTTAACTTGAGCTCACTTGTGAGCTCTCTAAGTAGCTCAACGAGGACCTCACCTAGGATCTCACCAAGTAGCTTTCTTAGAAGCTCACCTAGTAGCTCGCCTGGGAGCTCGCCAAATAGATAACCAAGTAGCTCACCTAGGAGCTCTTCTAGGAGCTCGCCGATCAGCTCGAGTTGAGCTCACCTAGGAGCTTGTGGAGTAACTCACCTGGGAACTCACGTGGGAGCTCTCCTGATAGCTCACCTTACCAAGTCACCTTGAGCTTTCCTTCTTAACTCACATTAAACTCACCTTACCAACTCACATTGAGCTCATCTAGTAGCTCCCATTTAAGCTCACCTCAGAGATTTCTGACAAGCTCTCCTTTGAGCTCACCTGGGATCTCACCGAGGCATCTCATCTAGGATCTCAGTTAGGAGCTCAGTTGCGAGCTCAGAAGGTAGCTCGCCCAAAAGCTCATCGAGTAGTTCGGCTTGAGTATTCCCAGATACTCACCTAAGAGCTCACCTAATAGCTCACCTTGCTAACTCACCTTGAGCTCACTGAGTAGCTCAACTTGAGCTCACTTAGGAGCTCATCAAATAGCTCACTTAAAAAATCACATGGGAGCTCAACTAAAAACTCACCCAAAAACTCACATGGGAGCTCGTCTATCAGCTTTCCTACCAGCTCACCTAGAGCTCGTTGAGGATCTCACCTTGGGAACTTGAATTGAGCTCATCTAGTAGCTCACCTCAGAGTTGGTTGAGAAGCTTCCTAAGTAGATCACCTAGGATCATTCGTAACAGCTCTCTTGGGAGCTCACAGAGTAGCTCCCCGAGTAGGTTGACTTTAGCTCACTTGTGAGCTCATCGGGGACTTCACTTGGGAGCTTGCCAAGTAGCTCCCTCTAGAGCTTACCTAGTAGTTCACATGGGATCTTGCCAAATAACTTGCCAAGTAGCTCACCTTGGATCTCTTCTGGGAGATCACTGATAAGCTTGAGTTGAGCTCACCTGGGAGCTTGGTGAGTAACTCACCTGGGTACTCACTTGGGAGCTCAGCTGATAGTTTACCATACTAACTCACCTTGAGCTCACCTTGCCAACTCACCTTGATCTTTTGTTTTCAACTCACGTTAAGCTCCCCTTTCCAGCTCACCTTGAGCTCACTTAGTAGCTCACATTTAAGCTCACATCAGAGATTATCGACAAGCTCACCTAGGAACTGACTGAGTAGCTCACCTAGGAGCTCGACTGGGAGCTTGAAAAGTAGCTTGCCCAGGAGCTCGTTCAGTAGTTTGACTTTAGCTTTCCTAGAAACTCATCTGGGATCTCTCTTGACATATCACCTTGTCATCTTGCCTTGAGCTCACCCAGGAGCTCGTCGAGTAGCTCGAACTGAGCTTACCCAGGAACTCATCAAGCAACTCACCTGAAAACACACATGGGAGCTCGCCTGAAAAATCACCTTGCCAACTCACATGGGAGCTCAAATATCAGCTCATCTTAAGCTCACTAAGGAGCTCACCTTGCAAACTTTCCATGAGCTCATCTGGTACCTCACCTCAGAGTTCATTGAGTAGCTCACTAAGTAGCTCACCTGAGAGCTCGCCTAGTAGCTCACTTGGGATATCACAGAGCTACTCGCTGAGTAGGTTGACTTGAGCTAGCTTTTGAGCTCACTGAGCAGCTCACTGGGGACCTCACCTAGGAGCTCACCAAGTAGCTCACTTGGGAGCTCACCTAGGAGCTTGTTTAGGAGATCACCAAATAGCACACCAAGTAGCTCACTTGAAACCTCTTCTAGGAGATTTATGATCAACTTGAGTTGAGCTCGCTGGGGAGCTCATCGAGTAACTCACCTAGGAACTCACCTGGGAGCTCAGGTAATAGCTCACCTTACCAAATCACCTCGATCTCACCTTGCCAACTCTCCTTGAGCTCAAATGGTAACTTGAATGTAATATCACCTCAGAGATTACCAACAAGCTCACCTTTGAGCTCACTTGGGAGCTCATCAATTAGCTTACCTAGTAGCTCGTCTAGGAGCTCATCAAGTAGCTCAACTTGAGCTTGCGTAGAAACTCACCTGGGAGCTTACCTAATAGCTCACCTTGCTAGCTTTCCTTGAGATCACCTTGAGCTCACTTACAAGGTCACCTTGCTAACTTGCCTTGACCTTGCTAAGGAGGTCACCCTACCAACTCACCTTGATCTTGTCTAGTAGTTCACCTAAGAGTTTGTCAAGTAGCTTTCCAAGTATATCGTCGAGCTTTTTGCTAAGTAGTTTGATTTGGAGCTCACCTAATAGCTGGCATGAGAGCTCACTGAGTAGCTTACCGAATAGGTTGACTTGAGCTCACTTACGAGCTCTCTGAGTAGCTTGATGGGGACCTCACATAGGAGATTACCAAGAAGCTCACTTGGGAGCTCACCTAGCAGCTCACGTGAGAGCTCACCAAGTAGCTCACCTGGGAGATCTTCTGGGAGCTCACCGATCGGATCAAGTTGAGCTCACCCAAGAGCTCATCAAGTAACTCACTTGGGAACTCTCTTGGGAGCTTACCTGAAATCTCACATTGCCAACTCACCTTGAGCTTGCCTTGTCAACTCATCTTGAGCTATCCTTGCTAGCTCAGGTTGAGCTCATCTGGTAGCTCACATTTAAGCTCACCTCAGAGATTATCGAAAAGCTCACCTAGGAACTAACTGAGCAGCTCACATAGGAGCTCGACTGGGAGCTCAAAAAGTATCTCGCCCAGGAGCTCATTGAGTAGCTCGACTTTAGCTTTCCTAAAAACTCACCTGGGATCTCACCTGACATCTCACCTTGCCAGCTCACCTTGAGCTCACCCAGGAGCTCGTCGAGCAGCTTGAACTGATCTTACCTAGGAACTTGTCAAGAAACTCACCCAAAAACACACATAGGAGCTCGCCTGAAAAATCACCTTGCCAACTCACATGGGAGCTCACGTATCAGCTCGTCTTAAGATCTTTAAGGATCTCACCTTGCTAAATTTTCTTGAGCTCTTCTAGTACCTCACCTCAAAGTTCATTGACTAGCTCACTAAGTAGCTCACCTAGGAGCTTTCCTAATAGGTCACCTGGGAGATCACCGAGCTACTCACTGAGTAGGTTGACTTGAGCTCTCTTGTGAGCTCACCAAGTAGTTCACTGGGGACCTCACCTAGGAGCTCACCAAGTAGCTCACTTGGGAGCTCACCTAGGAGCTCGCTTAGGATCTCACCAAACAACACACCAAGTAGCTCACTTGAGATCTCTTTTGGGAGCTTGCCGATCAACTCAAGTTGAGCTCACCAGGGAGCTCATCAAGTAACTCACCTAGGAACTCACCTGGGAGCTCACCTGATAGCTCACCTTTCCAACTCACCGTGAGCTCACCTTGCCAACTCTCCTTGAGCTAAAATTGTAGCTTGAATGTAAGATCACCTCAGATATTACAAACAAGATCACCTTTGAGCTCACTGAGTAGCTTACCTAGCAGCTCATCCAGGAGCTCGTCGAGCAGCTCGACTTGAGCTTGCGTAGAAACTCACCTGGGAGCTTACCTGATAGCTAACCTTTCCATCTTTCCTTGAGATTTCAAAGGATCTCACCAAGTAGTTATACTTGAGCTAACCCGAGAGCTCGTCAAGTAGCTCTCCTAAAAACTCACATGGGAGCTTACCTGATAGCTCACCTTGATAACTTACACAGGAGCTCGTTGAGGACCTCACCTTACCAACTCACCTTGAGATCATCTAGTAGCTCACCTTAGAGTTCATCGAGTAGCTCACCAAGTACCTCACCATGGAGCTCACCTAACAGCTCACTGAGTAGGTTGATTTGAGCTCAGTTGTGAGCTCACCAAGTAGCTAGCCGGGGACCTTGGCTAGGAGCTTACCAAGTAGCTCGCTTGGGAGCTCACATAGCATATCACCTAGGAGCTCACATAATAGCTCACCAAGTAGCTTGCCTAGGAGATTGTAGAACAACTCACTGATCAAATTGAGTTGAACTCCCCCGAGATCTCATCGAGTAACTCACTTGGGAAATCAGCTGGGAGCTCACCTTATAGCTCTCATTACCAACTCACCTTGAGTTCAACTTGCTAAGTCATGTTGAGCTCATCTAGTAGCTCACATTTAATCTCACCTCAGAGATTGTTGACAAGCTCACCTCGGACCTCACTGATCAGCTCACCTAGGAACTCGACTGGGAGCTCAACAAGCAGCTCCCCTTGGACCTTGTTGAGAATCTTGACTTGAGATTTCCTGAAAACTCACCAAGGATCTCACCTTGCCAGCTTGCCTTGAGCTCACCTAGGACCTCAATGAGTAGCTCAACTTGAGCTCACCCAAGAGCTCGTCAAGAATCTCACCTAAAAACTTGAATGGGAGCTCATCTCACAGCTCTCCTAGAAACTTTCATGGGAGCTCACCTATCAACTTGTCTTGTTAGCTCAGCTTTAGCTTGCTAAGGAGCTCACCTTGCCAACTCACCTTGAGCTCATCTGGTAGCTCATCTCATAGTTCATTGACTAGCTCAAATGGGAGTTCACCTAATAGCTCTCCTTGGAGCTCACTGAGCAACTCACCGAGCAGGTTAACTTGAGCTCACTTTTGAACTTGCTAAGAAACTCCTAGGGGACATCACTTGGGAGCTCACCAAGTAGCTCGCTTGGGAGTTCACCTAGCAGCTCACCTAGGAACTCATCAAACATCTTCCAAGTAGCTCAATTTGGAGCTCTACTGGGAGCTCGCCAATCAGCTCGAGTTAAGCTCGCTTGCAAGCTTGTCGAGTAACTCACCTGGGAACTCACCTGATAGCTCACCTTGCCAACTCTTCTTAAGCTAGCCTTGTCTACTCACCTTGAGCTCACCTTTCCAACTCACCTTGAGCTCATATGGTAGCTTGTATATAAGCTCATTTTAGAGATTTCTGACAAGCTCACCAAGTAACTCACCTAGGAGCTCACTTGGGAGCTCGGGAAGCAACTCACCTAAGAGCTTGTCAAGTAGCTCAACATGAGCTTGCTTAGAAACTCACATGGGAGCTCATCTAATAGCTCACCTTGATAGCTTGCCTTGAACTCACACCAGAGCTTTTCTAGTAGCTCGACTTGAGCTTTCCTAGGAGCTCGTCAAGCAGCTCACCCAAAAACTCACATGGGAGCTCACATATCAGCTCGTCTTGCCAGATTACCTTGAGCTCACTGAGCAGGTCACCTTACCAACTCACCTTGAGCTCATCTGGTAGCTCACATTGGAGTTTTTCAAGCAACTCGCTACAGATTTCAACTCAAATCTTTCCTGAGAGCTCACCGAGTAGCTCTCTAAGTAGGTTAACTTGAGCTCACTTGTGAGCTCTCTGAGTAGCTCAACAAGGACCTCACCTAGGAGCTCACCAAGTAGCTTTCTTAGAAGCTCACCTAGTAGCTCACCTGGGAGCTCGCCAAATAGATAACCAAGTAGCTCACCTAGGAGCTCTTCTAGGAGCTCGCCGATCAGCTCGAGTTGAGCTCACCTAGGAGCTTGTGGAGTAACTCACCTGGGAACTCACCTGGGAGCTCTCCTGATAGCTCACCTTACCAAGTCACCTTGAGCTTTCCTTCTTAACTCACATTAAACTCACCTTACCAACTCACATTGAGCTCATCTAGTAGCTCCCATTTAAGCTCACCTCAGAGATTTCTGACAAGCTCTCCTTTGAGCTCAC
This sequence comes from Taxus chinensis, assembly GCA_019776745.2. Taxonomy (NCBI): domain Eukaryota; kingdom Viridiplantae; phylum Streptophyta; class Pinopsida; order Cupressales; family Taxaceae; genus Taxus; species Taxus chinensis. The sequence goes on along the minus strand of CM034151.1, from coordinate 898,163,259 downwards.
CTAGGATCTCACCGAGGCATCTCATCTAGGATCTCAGTTAGGAGATCAGTTGGGAGCTCAGAAGGTAGCTCGCCCAAAAGCTCATCGAGTAGTTCGGCTTGAGTATTCCCAGATACTCACCTAAGAGCTCGCCTAATAGCTCACCTTGCTAACTCACCTTGACCTCACCTAGCAGGTCACCGAGTAGCTCAACTTGAGCTCACTTAGGAGCTCATCAATTAGCTCACTTAAAAAATCACATGGGAGCTCACCTAAAAACTCACCCAGAAACTCACATGGGAGCTCGTCTATCAGCTTTCCTACCAGCTCACCTAGAGCTCATTGAGGATCTCACCTTGGGAACTTGAATTGAGCTCATCTAGTAGCTCACCTCAGAGTTGGTTAAGAAGCTTCCTAAGTAGATCACCTAGGATCATTCGTAACAGCTCTCTTGGGAGCTCATAGAGTAGCTCCCCGAGTAGGTTGACTTTAGCTCACTTGTGAGCTCATCGGGGACTTCACTTGGGAGCTTGCCAAGTAGCTCCCTCTAGAGCTTACCTAGTAGTTCACATGGGATCTTGCCAAATAACTTGCCAAGTAGCTCACCTTGGATCTCTTCCGGGAGATCACTGATAAGCTTGAGTTGAGCTCACCTGGGAGCTTGGTGAGTAACTCACCTGGGAACTCACTTGGGAGCTCAGCTGATAGTTTACCATACTAACTCACCTTGAGCTCACCTTGCCAACTCACCTTGAGCTCATCTGGTAGCTCACATGTAATCTCATCTCAGAGATTTTTGACAAGCTCACCTTTGAGCTCACCGAGCAGCTCATCTAGGAGCTTAGCTAGGAGCTAGGAAAATAACCTACTCAGGAGCTCATCGAGTAGCTTAACTTGAGATTTCCTGGAAACTAACCTAAGAGCTCATCTGATATCTTACCTTGCTAGCTCACTTTGAACTCACCCAGGAACTCACTGAGAAGCTCAACTTGAGCTCACCCAATAGCTCGTTAAGTAGCTCACCTAAAAACTTGCATGGGAGCTCACTTGACAGTTCACCTTACTAACTCGAATGGGAGCTCACCTTGAGCTCAGTGAGGAGCTCACCTTGCCAACTCACCTTGAGCTCATCTAGTAGCTCACGTAGGAGTTCATCGAGTAGCTCGCCAAGTAGCTCACCTAGGAACTCACCTAGCAGCTCGCTTGGGATCTCACCTAAAAACTCTCTTGGGAGTTCGTTGAGTAGGTTGACTTGATCTCACTTGTGATCTCACTGAGTAGCTCATAGTGGACCTCGCCATGTAGCTCACTTGGGAGCTCACCTAACACCTTACTTGGGAGCTCACTAAACAATTTTCCAAGTAGCTCACATGGGCGGTCTTTTGGGAGCTCGCCGATCAGCTCAAGTTGAGCTCACCCTTGAGCTCATCGAGTAATTCACCTGGGAACTCACCTAAGAGCTCACCTGACAGCTTGCCTTACCAACTCACCTTAAGCTCACCTTGCCAACTCACCTTGAGGTCACCTTGCCAACTCACCTTGAGCTCATCTGGTAGATGGCATGTAAGCTCACCTCAGAGATTACTGACAAGCTCACTGAGTAGCTCTCCTAGGGGCTTGGTTGGGAGCTCGGCAAGAATCTCTCCCTGGATCTCGTCAAGTAACTCAACTTGATATTTCCCAGAAACTCACCTGGGAGCTTTCCTAATAGCTCACCTTGCCAGCTCAACTAGAGCTCACCTAAGATCTCGCTGAGTAGCTTAACTTGAGCTCACCTAGGAGCTCGCTAAGTAGCTCACATGAAAAACTCACATGAGAGCTCACCTGATAACTCACCCAGAAACTCACATGGGTGCTCACCTTGCCAGCTCACTTTGATCTCACTAAGGAGCTCACCTTGCCAACTCACCCTAAGCTCATCTGATAGCTAACCTCAAAGTCTATTGAGTAACTCCTTAATTAGCTATCCTGGGAGCTTACCTAACAGCTCACCTAGGATCTCACTTAGTAGCTTGCTGCGTATGTTGACTTGAGCTTGCTTTTGAGCTCTCTTGTGAGCTCGCCAAGTAACATGCCAGGGACCTCACCTAGGAGCTTGCCAAGTAGCTCACTTGGGATCTCATTTAGAATCTCACATGGAAACTCATCGAATATATTGCTAAGTATGTCACCTAGGAGCTCTTCTTATAGCTCATTTATCAGCTTGAGTTAAGCTTGCTTAGGAGCTTTTTAAGTAGCTCATCTTGGGGGTCACCTAACAAATCACCTTTTTAACTCACCTTTAGGTCACCTTGCCAACTCACCTTGAACTCACCTTTCCAACTCACCTTGAGCTCATCTGGTAGCTCACATTGGAGTTCTTCAAACAACTCACCAAGTATTTCAACTCAAAGCTTTCCTGAGAGCTCACCGAGTAGCTCTCTAAGTAAGTTAACTAGAGCTCACTTGTGAGCTCTCCAAGTAGCTCAATGAGGACCTCACATGGGAGCTCACCAAGTAGCTCACTTGGGAGCTCACCTAGTAGCTCACCTAGGAGCTCCCCAAATAGATAACCAAGTAGCTCACCTGGGATCTCTTCTGGGAGCTCACCGATCAGTTTGAGTTGAGCTCACCTAGGAGCTTTGTGGAGTAACTCACCTGGGACCTCACCTTGGAGCTCTCCTGGTAGCTCACCTTACCAACTCACCTTGAGCTTGCCTTACTAACTCACATTGAACTCACCTTACCAACTCACATTGAGCTCATCTAGTAGCTCGCATTTAAGCTCACCTCAGAGATTTCTGAAAAGCTCTCCTTTGAGCTCACCTAAGAGCTCACCGAGGTATCTCGCCAAGGAGCTCGATTGGGAGCTCAGCAAGTAGCTCACCCAAAATATCATCGAGTAGTTCGGCTTGAGTATTCCCTGATACTCACCTAAGAGCTCTCCTAATAGCTCACCTTACTAGCTCACCTTGAGCTCACCTAGCAGGTCACCGAAAATTTCAACTTGAGCTCACCTAGGAGCTCATCAAGTAGCTCACCTAAAAAATCACATGGGAGCTCACCTAACAACTCACCCAGATACTCACATAGGATCTCATCTATCAGCTTGCCAACCAGCTCACCTAGAGCTCGTTGAGGATCTCAACTTGTGAACATGAATTGAGCTCATCTAGTACCTCACCTCAGAGTTGGTTGAGTAGATTCCTAAGTAGCTCACCTAGGAGCATGCGTAACATCTCTCTTGGGAGCTCATAGAGTAGCTCCCCGAGTAGGTTGACTTTAGCTCACTTGTGAGCTCATCGGGGACTTCACTTGGGAGCTTGCCAAGTAGCTCCCTCTAGAGCTTACCTAGTAGCTCGCATGAGAGCTTGCCAAATAAATTGCCAAGTAGCTCACCTTGGATCTCTTCTGGGAGCTCACTGATAAGCTCGAGTTGAGCTCACCCAGGAGCTTAGTGAGTAACTCACCTAGGAACTCACTTGGGAGCTCACCTGATAGTTTACCTTACTAACTCACCTTGAGCTCACCTTGCCAACTCACCATGAGCTCATCTGGTAGCTCGCATGTAATCTCACCTCAGAGATTTTTGACAAGCTCACCTTTGAGCTCACCGAGCAGCTCACCTAGGAGCTCGGCTAAGAGCTAGGAAAACAACCTACTCAGGAGCTCGTTGAGCAGCTTAACTTGACCTTTCCTAAAAAATCACCTAAAATCTCATCTGATATCTTACCTTACTAGCTCACCTTGAGCTCACCCAGGAACTCACTGAGAATCTCAACTTGATCTCACCCAGGAGCTCGTAAGTAGCTCACCTAAAAACTCACATAGGAGCTCACCTGACAGTTCACCTTGCTAACTCTCATGGGAGCTCACCTTAAGCTCACTGAGGAGCTCACCTTTCAAACTCACCTTGAGCTCATCTGGTAGCTCACGTAGGAGTTCATCGAGTAGCTCACCAAGTATCTCACCTAGGAACTCACCTAACAGCTCACTTGGGATCTCACCTAAAAACTCTCTTTTGATCTCACTGAGTAGCTCACAGTGGACCTCAGCATGTAGCTCACTTGGGAGCTCACCTAACACCTTACTTGGGAGCTTGCTTAACAATTCACCAAGTAGCTCACATGGCAACTCTTTTGGGTGCTTGCTGATCATCTCAAGTTGAGCTCACCCTTGAGATCATCGAGTAAATCACCTGGGAAATCACCTAGGAGCTCACCTGATAGCTTGCCTTACCAAATCACCTTAAGCTCACCTTACCAACTCACCTTGAGGTCACCTTGCCAACTCACCTTGAGCTCATCTGGTAGATGGCATGTAAGCTCACCTCAGAGATTACTGACCAGCTCACCGAGTAGATCTCCTAGGGGCTTGGTGGGGAGATTGGAAAGAAGCTCTCCCTGGAGCTCATCAAGAAACTAAACTTGAGATTTCCCATAAAATCACCTGGGAGCTTTCCTAAAAACTCACCTTTCCAGCTCAACTAGAGCTCACCTAAGATCTTGCTGAGTAGCTCAACTTGAGCTCACCTAGGAGCTCTCTAAGTATCTCACATGAAAAACTTGCATGAGAGCTCACCTAGAAACTCACATGGGTGCTCGCCTTGCAAGCTCACTTTGATCTTGCTGAGGAGCTCACCTTGTCAACTCACATTGAGCTGATCTGGTAGCTGACCTCAAATTCTGTCGAGTAACTCCCTAATTAGCTATCCTAGGAGCTTACCTAATAGCTCACCTAGGAGCTCACTTAGTAGCTTGCTGCGTATGTTAACTTGAGCTTTCTTTTGAGCTCTCTTATGAGCTTGCCAAGTAACATGCTAGGTACCTCACCTAGGAGCTTGCCAAGTAGCTCACTTGGGATCTCATCTAGAATCTCACATGGAAACTCACCGAATATATTACCAAGTAGGTCACCTAGGAGCTCTTCTTATAGCTCATTTATCAGCTTCAGTTGAACTTGCTCAGGAGATTTTTAAGTAAATCATCTTGGGGGTCACATGACAAATCACCTTAGCAACTCACCTTCAGCTCGCCTTGCCAACTCACCTTGAGCTCATCTAGTAGCTTGTATGTAAGCTCACCTTAGAGATTACCAACAAGCTCACCTTTGAGGTCACCTGAGCGCTCACTTAGGAGCTCGGCTAGGAGATCGGCAAGCAGCTCATTTAAGAACTCATCGAGTAGCTCACCAAGTAGGTTGACTTGAGCTCACCTAGGAGCTCATCAAGTAGCTCACTTTAAAATTCACATGGGAACTCACTTGACATCTCACCTTAGCAACTCGTATGGGAGCTCACGTTTCCATCTTACCTTGAGCTCGTAGAGGAGCACACCTTTCTAACTCACCTTGAGCTTGTTTAGTAGCTCACATTAGATTTCATCGATTAGCTCACTAATTAGCTCACCTGGGAGCTTGCTAAGTAGCTTACTTGGGAGCTTTCATATCAGCTCTCTTAGGAGCTCACCAAATAGCTCACCAAGTAGCTCACCTGGGATCTGTTCTGGGAGCTCACGTTACAAACTCACCTTGAGCTCATCTTGCCAACTTGCCTTGAGCTCATTTGGTATCTCATATGTAAGCTCACCTCAGATATTTCTGACAAGCTCACCTTTGAGGTAACCTGAGAGCTCACCGAGTAGCTCACCTAGGAGCTCAACAAGGAGCTCAGCAAGCAGCTCACCTAGGAACTCATCGAGCTGCAAGACTTGAGCTTTCCCAGAAAACTCACCTAGGAGCTCACCTGACAACTCACCTTGCCAGCTCGCCTTGAGCTCACCCAGGAGCTCACCAAGTAGGTCAACTTGGGATCACCTGGGAGCTCATCAAACAGATCATTTTAAAACTTGCATGGGAGCTCGTTTGATAGCTCACCTTTACCAGCTTGTATAGGATCTCTCCTATCAGCTCACCTTGCCCAGCTTTCCTTAAGCTCATAGATGAGCTCACCTTACCAACTTAGCTTGAGCTCATCTGGTAGCTAGCCTTAGAGTTCATCGAGTAGCTCACCAATTAGCTCACCTAGGAGCTCACCTAATAGCTTGCCTGGGAGGTCGCCTAACAGCTCACCTAGGAGCTCATCGAGTAGCTCGCTGAGTAGGTTGACTTGTGCTTGCTTTTGAGCTCATTGAGTAGCTTACTAGGGACATTTCCTGGGAGCTCTCCAAGTAGCTTGTTTAGGAGCTTGCCTAGTAATGCACCTGGGAGCTCACTGAATAGCTCTCCAAGTATCTTATCTTGGAGCTCTTTTGGGAGTCCATCGATCAACTCAAGTTGATCTCACCTAGGAGCTTGTCGAGTAACTCACCTGGGAACTCACCTAGGAGCTCACTTGACAACTCACCATGCCAACTCACCTCTAGCTCACCTTGCCAACTCACCTTGAGCTCACCTTGCTAACTCACCTTGAGCTCATCTGATAGCTTGCATATAAGATCACCTCAGAGATTACTGACAAGCTCACCTTTGAGCTCACTTGGGAGCTCACCGAGAAGTTCACCTAGGAGCTTGGCTAGGGAGCTTGACAAGTAGCTCACCCAGGACCTCATCGAGTAGCTCAACTAGAGCTTTCTTGGAAACTCACTTGGGAGCTCACCTAACATCTCACCTTGCGAGCTCATCTTGAGCTCACCCAGGAGCTCGCTGAGCATCTCGACTTGAGTTTGCTAGGGAGCTCATCAAGTAGATCACCCAAAACTCACATGGAAGCTCACCTTAAGCTCACTTAGGAGCTCACCTTGCCAACTCACCTTGAGCTTGTTTGGTAACTCACCTCAGAGTTTGTCAAGTGGCTCACCGAGTAGTCTTGGGAGCTAACCGAGTAACTCACCGAATTGGTTGACTTGAGCTCGCTTGTGAGCTCACCGAGCAGCTCACCAGGGACCTCACCTAGGAGCTTGCTTGGGAGCTTGCTTAGGTAGCTTGCCTGGGAGCTCGCTGAACATCTCACCTAGGAGCTCTTCTGGGAGCTCACCGATCAGCTCTAGTGTAGCTCACCTAGGAGCTCATTGAGTAACTCACCTGGGAACTCACCTAGGAGCTTTCCTGACAACTCACCTTACCAACTTCCCTTGAGCTCATTTATTAGTGTGCATGTAAGGTCACCTTAGAGGTTGTCGAAAAGCTTTCCTTTTGAGCTCTCCTAGGAGCTCACCGAGTAGGTCACCTAGGAGCTTAGCTAGGAGCTCAGAAAGTAGCTCACCCAGGAGCTCGTTGAGTAGCTTGACTAGAGCTTGCCCAAAAAATCACCTGGGAGATTTCCTGATAGTTTGCCTTTCTAGCTCACCCAGGAGCTTGCCGATCAGCTCAACTTGAGCTCTCCCGAGAGCTCATCAAGCAGCTCACCTGAAAACTTGTATGGGATCTCACCTGATATCTTACCCTTGCCAACTCACATGGGATCTCACCTATAAACTCACCTTGCCATCTCACCTTAAGCTCACTGAGGAGATCACCTTTCCATCTCACCTTGAGCTCATGTGGTAGCTCACCTCAGATTTCTTCAAGTAGCTCACCAAGTAGCTCACCTGGGAACTCACTTAATAGCTCACCTAGGAACTCACCAAGTAGGCTCACCGAATAGGTTGACTTGAGCTTGCTTGGGAGCTCACCTAATAGCTCATCTGGGAGCTCACCGAATAACTTGCCAAGTAACTCACCTAGGATCTCCTATGGGAGCTCGCCAATCATCTTGAGTTGAACTTGGTTAGGAACTCACCTAGGAGCTCACCTAACATCTCACCTTACCAACTTGCCTTTAGCTCGCTTTGCCAACTCACTTTGAGCTCACCTTTCCAACTCACCTTTAGCTCATATTGTAGCTCGTATGTAAGCTCACCTTAGAGATTACTGACAAGCTCACCTTTTAGCTCACCTGGGAGCTCATTTAGTAGCTCACCTAGGAGCTTAGCTAGGAGCTTGGTAAGCATCTTGTCAAGTAGCTCGACTTGAGCTTATCCAAAAACTCACCTCAGAGATCACCTGATAGCTCGGCTTTCTAGCTCACCTTGATATCACCCAAGAGCTCACTGAGTAGCTCACCCAAAAACTCACCTTACAACTCACCCAAAAACTTGAATGGGAGCTCACCTTGAGTTCTCTAAGGAGCTCACCTTAAACTCGTCTTGTAGCTCACCTTGGAGTTCGTCAACCAGCTTGCCAAGTCGCTTACTTGGGAGCTCACTGAGAAGCTCTCTAAGTAGGTTGTCTTGAGCTCACTTGTGAGCTCACTGAGTAGCTCGTCAGGGACCTCAACTGGGAGCTCACCAAGTAGCTCACTTGGAAGCTCACCTAGCATCTTACCTGGAAGCTTACCAAGTAGCTCACTTGGGAGATCTTCTAGGAGCTCACCAATCAGATTGAGTTGAGTTCACCTAGGAGCTCATTGAGTAACTCATCTGGGAACTAACCTGGGAGCTCACCTAATAGCTCACCATACTAACCTCACCTTGAGCTCACATTCCCAACTTGACTTAAACTCGTCTTGAAAACTCACCTTGAGTTCATCTGGTAGCTTACATGTAAACTCACCTTAGATATTACCGACAAGCTCACCTTTGATCTCACTTGGGAGCTCACAGAGCAACTCACCTAGGAGCTCAACTAGGAGCTCGACAAGTAACTCACCTAGGAGCTCGTCGAGTAGCTCGACTTAAGCTTGCCCAGAAACTTTCTTGGGAGCTCGAATTACAACTTTCCTTGCCATTTTAGCTTGAGCTCGCCTAGGAGCTCACTGAGCAACTCGACTTGATCTCACCCATGAGTTCATCAATTAGCTTATGTAAAAAATCTCATGGGAGCTCACCCGATAGCTCACCTTACCAACTCACATGGTAGCTCACCTTGCCATCTCACCTTGAGCTCGCTGAGGAGCTCACATTGCCAACTCACCTTGAGCTCATGTGGTATCTCACCTCAGAGTTTGTCAAGAAAATCACCAAGTAGCTCACCCAGGAGCTCACTTGGGAGCTCACCGAGAAGGTTGAATTGAGCTCGCTTGTGAGCTTTCTGATCAACTCACCTAGGACCTCACCTAGGAGCTTGCTAAGTTACTCACTAGGGAGCTCACCTAGCAACTTACCTAGGAGCTCACCAAATAGCTCAATAAATAGCTCATCTAGAGCTCTTATGGGAGTTGGCCGATTAGCTTGAGTTGAGCTCACCCAGGAGCTCATTGAGTAACTCACCTAGGATCTCAGCTCACAGCTCACCTTGTAACCTCTCTTTGAGCTCGCCTTGATAACTCACCTTGAGCTCAAATTACCCCTCACCTTGATCTCATCTATTAGCTTGCATGTAAGCTCACCTCAGAGATTGTTGACAAGCTCACCTTTGAGCTCTCTCGGGAGATCACTGAGTAGCTCACCTAGGAGCTTGGCTAGGAGCTCAGCAAGAAGCTCACCTAGGAGCTCATCGATCAGCTCAACTTGAGCTTTTCCCAGAAACTCACCTCAGAGCTCACTTGATAGCTCACCTTTCCTACTCACCTTGAGCTCTCCCAGGAGCTCACTGAGTAGCTCAACTTGAGCTCACCTGAGAGCTCATCAAGCAGCATCAAGAACCTAAAAAATTACATGGGAGCTTACCTGACAACTCACCCAAAAACTCCCATGGGAGCTCACCTATCAGCTCACTTTACCAGCTCACCTTGAGCTCGCTGAGGAGCTCACCTTCCCAACTTGCCTTGAGCTCGTCTAGTAGCTCACCCTCTGAGTTTTTCGAGCAGCTCGTCAAGTAGCTCACCTAGGAGCTCACTGAGTAACTCACTGAGTAGGTTGACTTGAGCTCACCGAGTAACTCACCTGGGGACCTCACCTGGGAGCTCGCCAAGTATCTCACTTTAGAGCTTGAATGGGAGCTCACTGAAAAGCTCACAAAGTAGCTCACCTGAGAGCTCTGTTAGGAGCTGGCCGATTAGCTCGAGTTGAACTCACCTAGGAGCTTGTTAAGTAACTAACTTGGTAAGTCACCTAGGAGATAGCCTGACAGCTCACGTTGTCAACTCACCTTGAGCTCACCTTGCTAACTCACCTTCAACTCATCTGGTAGCTCACATGTAAGGTCACCTTAGAGATTACTGACAAGCTCACCTCTGAGTTCACCTAGGAGCTCAACTAGGAGCTCAGCAAGCAGCTCACCCAGGAGCTCACCTTGCCAACTTGCCTTTAGCTCACTAAGTAGGTTGACTTTAGCTTAATTGGGATCTCATCAAACAGCTCACCTGAAACCTCACATGGGAGCTCACCTGACAAATCACCTTCCCAACTCGCATGGGATCTCACCTATCAGTTTTGCTTACCAATTCACCTTGAGCTCACTGAGGAGTTCACCTTGCAAATTCACCTTGATCTCATGTCATATCTCACCTCAGAGTTCATCAAGAAACTCACCAAGTAGCTCACCTAACAGCTCACCTAGGAATTCACCTAACAGCTCACCTAGGATATCACCGAGTAGCTCACCAAGTAGGTTGACTTCAGCTTGCTTGTGAGCTTGCTGAGTATCTCATCAAGTAACTCACCTAGTAACTTACCTAGGAACTCACCTTGGAGCTTGCCTGATAGCTCACCTTGCCAACTCACCTTGAGCTTTCCTTGCAACCTCACCTTGAGCTCACCTTGCCAACTCACCTTGAGCTAATCTGGTAGCTCGCATGTAAGCTCACCTCAGAGATTACTGATAAACTCACCTAGGAGCTCTTCTGGGAGATCACTGATCATTTGAGTTGAGCTCACACTAGAGATCTTCGAGTAACTCACCTCAGAACTCACCTGGGAGCTCTTATAATATCTCACCTTGCCAACTCTGCTTGAACTCACCTTTCCATCTTGCCTTTAGCTCATCTAGTAGCTCACATGTAAGTTCACCTAAGAGATTACTGACAAGATCACCTTTGAGCTCACCTAGGAGCTCACTGAGCACCTCACCTAAGAGCTCATCTAAGAGCTCAGCAGGCAGCTCGCCTAGGAGCTCGTCGAGTAAATCTACTTGAGCTTGCCTGGAAACTCACCTGGGAGTTCTCCTGATAGCTCACCTTGTAAGCTCACCTTAAGCACACCTAGGAGATTTCTCAGTAGCTTGAATTAAGCTCACCTAGGAGCTCGTTAAGAAACTCACTTGAAAAATGTGCATGGGAGCTCACCTGATAGCTTGCCTAACCAACTCACATGGGAGCTCCCATATAGGCTCTCCTATCAGAGTTCATCAATCATCTCGCCAAATAGCTAACCTGGGAACTTGACTAATAGCTCACATGGGATCTCCCCTAAAGCCTTTCCTAGGAGCTCACCAAGTTGCTTACCTAGGAGCTCACCAATCAACTCAAGTTGAGCTCACCCAGGAGCTCGTCAAGTAACTCACCCAGGAACTCACCTGGGAGCTCACCTAATAGCTCACCTTGCCAACTCACCTTGAACTCATCTAGTAGTTCACATGTAAGCTCACCTCAGAGATTGTTGACAAGATTTCCTTTGAGCTCACTTGGGAGCTCACTGAGTAGCTCACCTAGGAGCTCGGCTAGGAGCTTGGCAAGCAGCTCACCCAGGAGCTCATCGAGCAGCTCAACTTGACCTTTCTCAGAATCTCACCTAGGACCTAACCTGAAAACTTTCCTTTCCACCTCACCTTAAGCTTGACTAGGAGCTCACCAAATAGCTTAACTTGAGCTTGCCTGGGATCTCATCAAAAAACTCGCCATAAAACTCACTTAAGAGCTCACCTAGAAACTTACATGGGAGCTTGCCTAATAGCTCACCCAGAAAGTTGCATGGGAGCTCACCTATCAGCTCATCCTTCCAGGTCACCTTAAGCTCACTAAGGAGCTCACCTTACCAACTCACTTTGAGCTCTTCTGCTAGCTTACCTCAGAGTTCCTCGAGTAGCTTGCTAAGCACCTCACATGGGAGCTTGCCTAACAGCTCACCTAGGAGCTCACCTAAAAGCTTGCTTGGGAGCTCACTAAGCATCTCACCGAGTAGGTTGACTTGATCTCACTTGTGAGCTTGTTGAGTAGCTCACAGGGAACCTTACCTACAAGCTCACCAAGTAGCTCGCTTGGGATCTTTCCTAGTAGCTCACCTTGGAGTTCACTGAATAGCTCACTAAGTAGCTTTCTTGATAGCTCTTCTGGGAGCTCACCAATCAGCTCGAGTTGAGCTCACCCAAGAGCTTGTTGAGTAACTTACCTGGGAGCTCACCTGATAGTTCACCTTACCAACTCACCTTAAGCTCATCTAGTAGCTCACATGTAAACTAATCTCAGAGATTGCTGACAAGCTCACCTTTGAGCTCACCTGGTAGCTAACCAAGTAGCTCACCTAGAAGCTAGGCTAGGAGCTCAGAAAGTAGCATGCCCAAAAGCTCCTCGAGTAGCTCGACTTGAGCTTTCCTAGAAACTCACCTGGGGGCTTTCCTGATAGCTCACCTTGCCAGCTCACCTTGAGGTCACACAGGAGCTCTCTCAGCTACTCGAATTGAGCTCACCTGAGAGATCGTCAAACAACTCAGCCTGAAAACTTACATGGGAGCTTACCTGACATCTTTCCTAGAAACTTACGTGGGGGCTTTCCTGATCAGCTTGCCATTGCCAGCTCACCTTGAGATCACTTAGGAGATCTCCTTGCCAGCTTCACCTCGAGCTTTTTTGATATCTCACCTTAGAGTTCATCAAACAGCTCATCTGAGTAGGCTGACATGGGAGCTTACCTGTGACATCTTTCCTTGTGAGCTCACTTATGAGATTACCAAGGAGATCACCTAGGGACCTCGCATGGGAGAACTTGCAATTCCAGCTCACCTTGGGAGCTTGATCTAGAAGCTTAGCCAAATAACCTTGTCAAGTCACCTCACCTAGGAGCTCTTTTAGGAGCTATCCAATCATCTTAGAATTGATCTCACCTAGAAGCTCATCGAGTAACTCAGGCTGGGAACTCATAGCTCACTTCAGTGACCTCATCAAATGAGCTCACTTAAAAACTCTCATGGGAGATCACCAAGACAGATCACCTAGGGACCTCGCATTAGGGAGAACAACTGATAGCTCACCTTGGGCTCAGCTAGGATCTCACCAAGCTGCTTGAATTTAGCTCACCTAATAACTTGTCAACTACCTCACCTAGGATCTCTTTTAGGAGCTCTCCTGACAGCTCATCTTGAAACTTGCGTGGGATCTCACCAGCTCACCTTGAAGCTTGCTTAGGAGATAACCTTGCCAATTTAGCTTGAGCTTGTCTGGTAGTTCACCTCAGAGCTCATTCAAGTAGCTCACTCAAATAGTTCACCTAAGAGCTTGGCTAGGAGCTCACCGAGTAGCTCATCGAGTAGGTTGACTTGAGCTCACTTATAAGATTTTCGAGGACCTCGCCTGGGAGCACGCCAAGTAGCTCACTTAGGAGCTCACCTGATCAGCTTGCCTTGAAGCTCACCATACAGCTTTTCAAGTGGGTCACCTAGGAGCTCTTTTGAGAGTTCACCAATAATATCGAAATGATCTTGCTTAATAAGCTCGTCAACTAGCTCACCTGGGAATTCACAACTCGTCTATGCGATCTCACCTGAGTAGCTCGCCCAAAAAATTGCGTGGAAGACCTACCTTGCCAGCTCACCTTGCAGCTTGCTAAGGAGATCACCTTTCCAATTTAGCTTGAGCTCAGCTCTGGTAGTCTCACCTCGGAGTTCGTCAAGTAGCTCACCTAATTAGCTCACCTAAGTAGCTTGGCTAGGGAGCTCACCGTAGAAACTAACCGAGTAGGTTGAGCTTGAGCTCGAATTAGCTACCCAAGTAGCTCACGAGGGAGATCTTCATGGGAGCACGCCAATTAGCTCAAGCTAAGATTGTATGAGAAATTGCTCAAATAACTCACCTGCGAACTCACCCGATAGCTCACCTAATAGCTTTTCTTGCCAACTCACCTAGGAGATCATTTGAGTAGCTTCACCAATAATATCGAAATGATCTTGCTTTAGACATTTCCTCAAGTAAGCTCACCTGGGAATTCATAACTTGCCGAAGATCCCATCTGAGCAGCTCGCCTAGGAGCTCAGCATGGAAGATTACGGTAAATAGCTCACCTTGCAGGTCACTAAGGAGCTCACCTTTCCAACTTAACCTTGAGCTTAGCATGGAAACTCACCTAGGAACTTTCCTCAAGTAGGTCACCTTTCCAGCTCACCTTGTATCTCACCTGGGAGCTCGTGTGAGTAGCTAAACTTGGAGCTTATCTAGTAGCTCAACCAAAAAGCTCACATGGGAGATCTTCTTGACAGCTCGCCAATTAGCTCAACTTAAGATGGTATGAGACTCACCTATCAAATAACTCACCTTGCTAGCTCACCTTGATAGCTCACCTGAGGAGCTCACCTTGCCAACTCACCTTGAGATCGTCTAGTAGCTCACCTATAAGCTCACCTTAGACATTTCCTAGTAAGCTCACCTAAGTAGCTTGCCGAAGAGCTCACTGAGCATCTCACCTAGGAGCTCAGCTGGGAGCTCGGTAAATAGCTCACCCAGGTGCTGATCGAGCTCACTTAACTTGAGCTTACATGGAAACTCACCTAGGAACTCTCGCTAATAGGTCACCTCTCCAGCTCACCTTGATCTCACCTAGGAGCTCACTGAGTAGCTCAACTTGGGAGCTCATCCTAGTAGCTCAACCAAAAATTCACATGGGAGCTCACTTGACAGCTCACCTTACTAACTTGCATGGGAACTCACCTATCAGATCACCTTGCTAGCTCACCAGGGATCTCTTCTGAGGATCTCACCTTGCCAAACTCTTCTTGAGCTCGTCTGGTAGCTCACCCGGGAATTCATCGAGTAACTCACTAAGGAAATTTCCTCAGAGCTCACCTAAGAAAGCTCACCTTAAGTAACTTGCCTTGAGCTTTCACTTGTGACCAATTGCCACCTTGTAGCTCATCTAGGGACCTCACTATGGGAGCTCACCTCCAAGTAGCTTTCTTGGGAGCTCACCTAGTAGCTCACCTGGGAGCTCACTGAAGAAAGTAGCTCACCTAGGAGCTTAGTTCTGGGAGCTCAATGATCATCTTGAGTTGAGCTCACCCGGAGTTCATCGAGTAACTCAACCTAGCTTGCTTGGAAACTTGACTGGGAGATCTTCACTTGATAGCTCACCTTACTAACTCATTTTGAGCTCACCTTACCAACTCACCTTGTAGCTCACCTTGACCAATTCAGAACTTGAGCTCATATGAGTAGCTCACATATAAGCTCACCTAAGATATTTCCGTGACAAGCTCACATTTGAGCTCACCTGGGAGCTCACCTAAAGTAGCTCACCTTAGTTGGGAGCTTAAGTTACCCGGAGCTTAAGTTGACCAAGCTCATCTTAAGCTCACTCACCTGGTATCTCACCTGAGTTCATCAAGTCACCTTGCTAGCTCATTTTGAGCTCACCTTGGGAGCTCACCGAGTAGCTCGACTTGAGCTCACCCAAGAGCTCACTCAAGTAGCTCACATGAGAACTCACATAGGAGCTCACCTTGATAGCTCACCTTGAGAACTCGCATGGGAGACTCACCTATCAACTCACCTTGTTAGCTCACCTTGAGCTTCGTTAAGGAGTATCACGCTTGGGAACTCATCCTTGAGCTCATCTGGTATCTCACCTAAGAGTTCTTCAAGTAGCTCGCCTAAGAGCTCTTCTGGGAGCTTACCTAAGCCTCGAGTTGAGCTCGCCTAGGAGCTCATCTGCGTAGATCACATGGGAACTTAGCTCACCTAGGATCTCATCAAGCATCTCACCTGCAAAACTCACATGGGAGCTCACCTTGCCAGCCTAATTGAGCTCACTGAGGAGCTTAACTTGCCAACTCACCTTGGAGCTTACTTGGGAGCTCACCTTGGAGTATCTCGTCTGGGAGCTCACCGAGTAGCTTAACTTGATAGGAGCTCAGCTCGAACTTATGAGCTCATTCAGGAGCTCACCTAGGAAGATCTTCTGGGAGGTTCACTTGATACTAGCTCGAGTTGGGAGCTCACCTGGGAGCTCATCAAATAACTCACAAATGGGAACTCTAGGGAGCTCTATCTGGGAGCTCATCAAGCAGCTCACCTTAGAGCTCACATGAGGAGCTCACATTGCCAGGAACTCACCTGGGAGCTCACCTAGAGAGCTCTCCTTGCCAACTCACCTTGAACATGCACTTGTAGCTCACCTTGGAGCTTGCCTAGCCAAGCTCACCTTGAGATATCTTGTAGCTTACATGAAGCTCACCTCAGAGATTGCTAACAAGCTCACCTTTGAGCTCACTTAAGAAGCTCACCTAAGTAGGTTAACTTAGGAGCTAGCTTGTCAGCTCACCTTGGGAGCTCAACGATGTAGCTTACCAATGGGAGCTCTTTTGGGATCTCCCTGAGCTCATCGAGTTGAGCTCAACTTAGAGCTTTCCTAGAAACTCACCTGGGAGCTCACCTGAATAGCTCTCCTGCCATTTGTAGCTCACCTTGAGCTCACCCATGGAGCTTTCCAAGCTCACCTGACTTGAGCTTGCCTTGCCAAAAATTCACATGGGAGCTCACCTTGCTAGCTTGCCTTACTAACTCGGATGAAAGTTCATCTCAGAGATAGCACACCTTGCCAGAGCTCGCCTTGAGCTCACTTGGGAGCTCACCTAGTTGACCTAGGAGCCTCGGATTTCGTTGAGCAGCTCAACCAAGTAAGCTTACTTGGGAGCTTGCCTAAGCAGCTCACCTGGGAGCTCACCTAAAAGCTCACCTGGGAGCTCACCTAACTAGCTCACCGAGTAGGTTGACTTGAGCTCACTTGTGAGCTCGTCCGAGCACCTCACCTGGAGCTTGCCTTGCCAACTCACTTGGTAGCTCACCTAAGCTAGCTCACCTGGGAGATCACCGAGGATAGCTCACCTGCCATCTCAACGACTTGAGCTCACCTAGGTAGCTCAGCTTAGATTTCGTCGAGCATCTTGCCTAATGGGAGCTCACTTGGGAGCTTGAGTTGAGTAGCTCACCTGGGAGCTCATTAGAAGCTCACCGAGTAGGTTGACTTGACCTTGATGAGCTCACCTTGCCAACTCACCTGGAGCTCACCTTGGTACTCGGTAACTCACCTTGAGCTCATTTGGTAGCTTGATATGTAAGCTCACCTCAGAGATTACCGATAAGCTCACCTTAGTGAGCTCACTATGGGAGCTCAGCTGTTAAGCTCGGCCTAGTTGAGCTCACCCAGGAGCTCATGTCAAGTAACTCACCTGGAGCTTGCCCAAGTAGCTCACCTTGCCAAATCACCTTGAGAGCTCACCTGTCACCTGGAGCTCATTTGGGCAGCTCGATATGTTACAGCTCACCTCGAGAGATTCTGATAGCTCACCTTGAGCTCACCCATGGGAGCTCATCAAAGCAAGCTCACCTGAAGGAACTCGTCACTGGGAGCTCACTTGACAACTCACCTGGAAACTCACATAGGAGCTCACCTGATATCTCAGCTTACCAGTCTGGAAACCTTGGGAGCTCACCTAGGAGCTCACCTTTCTAGCTCACGTTGAGCTCACCTCAGGAGCTTGTCAAGTAGCTTATGTGAAAAACTCATCATGGGAGCTCACCTTGACAACTCACCTTACCAACTCACATAGCTCACCTACCAGCTCACCTTGAGCTCACCTGAGGAGCTCACCTTGGGAGCTCACCAAGTAGCTCTTATAAGTAGGTCACCTTGGAGTTCGTCAAGTAGATTGCTAAGTAGCTCACCTGAGTAGCTCACATGGGACCCTCGCCGAGGAACTCGCCGAGTAGCTTGACTTAGGTGCTCATTTGATCAGCTCGCCTGTGAGGTCACTGAATAGCTCAAAAAGTAGCTCACATGGGAGCTCTTTTGGGAGCTTGCTTAGAAGCTCACTTGAGTTGAGCTCGCCCGGGAGCTTGTCGAGTAACTCACAAAGTAGCTCACCTGGGAATTCCCTGATCTAATCAAGTTGAAAGCTCACCTGAGTAACTCACCTCAGCGAATTTGCCTAATAGAGCTCACCTTGCCAACTCACTTGTGAGCTCATCGAGCTAGGTCACCTAAGGAGCTCATATGGCTAAGAGCTCACAAGTAAATAGCTCACCTAAGGAGCTTGCCTGAGTATCTCATCTTTGATCTCACTTGGTACCCTCACATGGGTAGCTCACCTAGGATAGCTTGACTTTATAGCTTACAGTAAGTAGCTCACCCAGGAGCACACTCGAGTAACTTAACTTGAGCTCACCCAGGAACTCTACGCCGAGCAACTTGCCCGAAAACTCACATGGGAGATCACCTTCCTAGCTCATATTGCTAGCTCACCCATGGAAGCTCGCCTAAACATCTCAACTTGAGCTCGCCAAGGAGCTTACCAAGCCAGCTCACCCTGAAAACTCATGCATGGGAGCTCACCTGACAGACTTCACCTTACCAACTCACCATGGGATCTCACCTAGAAGCTTACATTACCAGCTCACGTTGGAGCTCACCTAATAGCTCACCTGAGGAGCTCACCTTGCCAACTCACATGAGAGCTCATTGAAGGTAGCTCACCGAGTAGGATTAACTTGAGCTAGCTTACCAAGTGAGCTCACCTGGGAGCTAGCATAACAGCTCGCCTGAGATCTCACCTAAGTAGCTTGACTTAGGATCTCATCGAGTAGGTCACCTTGGAGCTCACTTGAACAAATTATCGAGGTAGCTCACCGAGGACCTCACCTAAGGAGCTCTCCTTGATCAGCTCGATTTCTTGGGAGCTTACCTGGGAGCTCATTGAACAACTCACACTAGTAGCTCAACCTAGGAGCTCACCTGATCAGCTCACCTTGCTAGCTCTCCTGACATCTCTACCTTGCCAACTTGCCTTGAGCTCACCATGACAACTTACCTTGAGCTCACCTGGTAGCTCGCATGTAAGCTCACCTCAGAGCTCATCTGAGTAGCTCACCTAGGTGCTCTTCATAGGAGCTCACCAATTGGCTCATCTCGAGTTGAGCCTCGCCAGGGATCTCAATTAGTAACTTGCCTAAGAACTCACCTGGGAGCTTACCTGACAGCTCACCTATCCAACTCACCTTGAGCTCACCTTACCAACTAGCTTGCACCTTAGGAGCTCACCTGGTAGCTCACCAAGTAGCTCAACTAGGAGCTCGGTTGGAGAAACTCGGCAACTTGAGCTCACTTAGGAGCTTGTCGACTAGGTTGACTTGAGCTTTCCTAAAAAAACTTATATGGGAGCTCACCTATAAGGTCAACTTGCCACCTCACCTTGAGATTACTGATTGGGCTCACCTTACCAAATCGCCAAGTAGCTCAACTTGTAGGTCACCCCAGGAGCTCATCAAGTAGCTCACCCAGGAGTATCGTCAAGTGGGAGCTCGTAGGAACAACCCACCTAATGGGAGCTCACCTGACAGTAGCTCACTTGTGACCAACTTGCTGATGGGAGCTCACTGGGGACCTCGCATTAGGATTTTGCCTTGTAGCTCACTTGAGGAGCTTACCTAGTAGCCAACACATCTAGGTAGCTTGCCCATCATAGTTTGTTGCCAAGCAGCTTAATTAGGAGCTCTTCTGAGTAGCTCACTAAGTATCTTAACTTGAGTTCATCACCCAGAAGCTCATTAAGTAGCGCCCCTGGGAGCTGTGCCTGAGGAGCTCACCTTTCCAACTTGCACCTTACCAACTCGCATTGCCAACTATCCTATCAGCTTCCCTATCAGAGTTCATCAACTCGCCTTGAACTCATTCAGTAGCATCACATGGGAACTTGACTAACAGCTCACCTGGGTAGCTGGCCTAACAACTCACCTAGGAGCTCACCTGAGCATCTCACCCTTCTAATTCACTTTAGGTTGACCTTGAGCAAATCACTTGTGAGCTTACCAAGTTAAGCTCGCCAGGGGACCTCACCTGGGAGCTCACCAAGTAAGCTCACCTTGGGAGCTCACCTAGCAAGCTCACCTGGGAGCTCACCGAATAACGTGCTGAGTAGCTCACCTAGGATCTCTTCTGGGAGCTCAACTGATTAGCTCTCCGAGTTGAGCTCCCCTAGGAGCTCGTCAAGTAACTCACCTGTAAACTCACTTTGGAGCTCCCCTAATAGCTCACCTTCCCAACTCAACTTGAGCTCACCTTGCCAACTCACTGAGAATATCACCTTTGAGCTCAACTCAAGATCTCGTCAAGCAGCTCACATTAAAACTTACATGGGAGCTTACCTGACAGCTCACCTAGCCAAGTCACCTATGGGAGCTCACCTTGCCATTAGCTCATCTTAAGCTCGCTGAGGAGATCACCTTGCCAGCTCACCTTAATCTCATCTGGTAGCTCACCTCAAAGTTCATCACGTAGCTTACCAAGTAGCTCACTTAGGAGCTTGCCTAATAGCTCACCTAGGAGCTCACCTAACAGCTCGCATGCGAGCTCGCCGAGTAGCTCATTGAGTAGGTTGACTTGAGCTCACCTGTGACCTCACCGAGGACCTCACCTAGAGATCTCACAAAGTAGCTTGCTTGGGATCTCACCTTGGAGCTTGCCAAACATCTTGCCAAGTAGCTCGTGTGGGAGTTCTTCTTAGGAGCTCGCTGATTAGCTTCAAGTTAAGCTCACCCAGGGAGCTTGTTGAGTAACTTTCCTGAGGAACTCACTAGGATCTCATCTGACAGCTTACCTTACTAACTCCCCTTGAGCTCACCTTGCTAACTCACCTTGAGTTTTCCTTAACAACTCACATTAAGGTCACCTTGCCAACTCACCTTAAGCTCATCTGGTAGCTTGCATGTAATCTCACCTCAGAGATTGTTGACAATCTCATCTTTAAACTCACTTGGGAGCTCACCAAGTAACTCACCTAGGAGCTCGGTTGGGAGCTAAAAAATTAGCTCACTTAGGATCTCACCTGGCAGCTCACCTTGCCAACTTACCTTGAGCTCACCCAAGAGCTCATCAAGTAACTCACCTGGGAACTCACCTAGGAGATCACCTGACAACTCACCTTACCAATTCTCCTTACCCACTCACCTTGAGCTAACCTTGTCAACTTGCCTTAAGCTCATCTAGTAGCTCTTATGTAGGCTCACCTTAGAGATTATTGACAAGCTCACCTTTGAGTACATGTGGGAGCTTACCGAGTAGCTCACCTATGAGCTTGACTGGGAGCTCGGTAAGCAGCTCACCCAAGAACTCATCGAGCAAATTGACTTGAGCCTGCCCAAAAACTCACCTAGGAGCTCACCTAACAGCTTTCCTGGGAGCTTACTCAATAGCTTTCCAAGTATCTCACCTAAGAACTCTTCTAAGAGATCACTTATCAGCTCGAGTTGAGCTCACCTAGGAGCTCAGTGAGTAAATCACTTGGGAGTTCACTTGGGAGCTCACTTGACAGCTTGCCTTCCTAACTCACCTAGAGCTCACCTTGCCAACTCACCTTGAGCTCACCTTGCCAACTCACATTGAGCTCATCTGGTAGCTCTCATGTAAGCTCACCTCAGATATTATTGATAAGCTCACCTTTGAGCTCACATGGGATCTCACCAAGTCACTCACCTAGGAGCTTGACAAGCATCTCACCCAAGATCTCGTCAAGTAGCTCAACTTGATCTTGCTTGGAAAATCACTTAGGAACTCATGTGATAGCTCACCTAGGAGCTCGCCGTGTAGCTCAACCTGAGCTCACCACGAAGCTCGTCAAGTAGATCACTCGAAAACTCACATGGGAGCACACCTATAAGGTCACCTAGTTAGCTCACCTTGAGCTCACTGAGGAGCTCACCTTGTCAACTCACCTTGAGATCATCTGGTATCTCACCTCTGAGTTTTTTGAGTAGCTTACCAATTAGCTCACTTGGGAGCTCACCTAACTACTCACCTGGGAGCTCAAGGAGCATCTCGCTGAGTATGTTGACTTGACCTATCTTTTGAGCTCACTTGTGAGGTCACCGAGCTGCTCGATGGGGACCTCGCATAGGAGCTTGCCATGTAGATTTCTTGGGAGCTCCCATAGCATCTCGCCTAGGAACTCGTGGAAAAGATCACCCAGTAGCTCTCTTGGGAGATATTCTGGGGGCTCACCGATCAGCTCGAGTTGAGCTTTCTCAGGAGCTCATCGAGTAACTCACTTAGGAACTCACTTGGGATTTCACCTGACAGCTCACCTTTCTAACTCACTAATTAGCTTGCTTGGGAGCTCACCTAGCAGTTTTCCTAATACCTCACCAAGTAGCTCACATGGGATATCTTCTTGGATCTCACTGATCAGCTTGAGTTGAGCTCACCCAAGAGCTCATGAAGTACCTCACCTGGGAAATCATTTGGGAGATCACCTGATAGCTCACCTTGCCAATTCTCCTTACCAAATCACCTTGAGCTCAGCTTGCCAACTTACATTAAGCCCATCTAGTAGCTTGTATGTCAGCTCACCTCATAGATTACCGATAAGCTCACCTTTAAGCACATGTGGGAGCTTACCAATTAGCTCACCT
This sequence comes from Taxus chinensis, assembly GCA_019776745.2. Lineage (NCBI taxonomy): Eukaryota > Viridiplantae > Streptophyta > Pinopsida > Cupressales > Taxaceae > Taxus > Taxus chinensis. Next base: position 898,140,842 of record CM034151.1, on the reverse strand, counting down.
AAGAGCTTGGCTGGGAGCTCTGCAAGTAGCTTTCCCAGGAACTCATTGAGCAACTTGACTTGTGCTTTCCTAGAAACTCACCTGGGAGCTCACATGACACCTCACTTTGCTAGCTCACCTTGAGCTCACCCAGGAGGTCACCGAGTAGTTTTACTTGAGCTCACCTAGGATCTTGTCAAGTAGCTCTCCTAAAAACTCACATGGGATCTCACGTGATAGCTCACCTTACCAACTCACATGGGAGCTCCCTTGTCAGCTCACCTTGTAAGCTCACCTTGAGCTCGCTGAGGAGATCACCTTGCTAACTCATCTTGAACTCATCTGGTAGCTCACATCAGATTTCATCAAGTAGCTTACAAATTATCTTACCTGGCATCTCAATTAAAAACTCCACTGGGAGCTCACTGAGTAGATCACCAAGTAGGTTGACTTGAGCTCACTTATGAGCTCATTGAGAAGCTCATCAGGTACCTTAGCCACAAGCTTACTAAGTAGCTCACTTAGGAGCTCACCTGGGAGCTCGCCAAACACCTCACCAAGTAGCTCACCTAGGACCTATTCTGGGAGCTCACCGATCAGCTTGAGTTGAGTACAACCAGGAGCTCATCAAATAACTCACCTGAGAAGTGAACTAGGAGCTCACCTGATAGCTCACCTTACCAACTCACCTTGAGTTTTCCTTGTTAACTCACCTTAAGCTCACCTTGTCAACTTACCTTGAGCTCATCTAGTAGCTCGCAAGTAATGTCACCTAAGAGATTGCTGACAAGCTCACCTTTGAGCTCACCAGGGATCTCACCTAGTAGTTTTCCAAATAACTCACCAAGTATCTCACCTGAGAAATCTTCTTGGAGCTCGCTGATCATTTCGAGTTGAGCTCACCCAAGAGCTCGTCAAGTAACTCACCTGGGAACTCACCTAGGAGATCACCTGACAGCTCACCTTACCAATTCTCCTTACCCACTCACCTTGAGCTCACCTTGTCAACTTGCCTTAAGCTCATCTAGTAGCTCTTATGTAGGATCACCTTAGAGATTACTGACAAGCTCACCTTTGAGTACATGTGGGAGCTTACCGAGTAGCTCACCTATGAGCTCGACTGGGAGCTCGGTAAGCAGCTCACCCAAGAACTCATCGAGCAAATTGACTTGAGCCTGCCCAAAAACTCACCTAGGAGCTCACCTAACAGCTTTCCTGGGAGCTTACTGAATAGCTTGCCAAGTAGCTCACCTAAGAGCTCTTCTAAGAGATCACTTATTAGCTCGAGTTGATCTCACCTAGGAGCTCAGTGAGTAAATCACTTGGGAGTTCACTTGGGAGCTCACTTGACAGCTTGCCTTCCCAACTCACCTAGAGCTTGCCTTGCCAACTCACCTTGAGCTCACCTTGCCAACTCACATTGATCTCATCTGGTAGCTCTCAAATAAGCTCACCTCAGAGATTATTGACAAGCTCACCTTTGAGCTCACATGGGATCTCACCAAGTCACTCACCTAGGAGCTTGACAAGCATCTCACCCAGGATCTCGTCAAGTAGCTCAACTTGATCTTGCTTGGAAACTCACTTAGGAACTCATGTGATAGCTCACCTAGGAGCTCGCCATGTAGCTCAACCTGAGCTCACCACGGAGCTCGTCAAGTAGCTCACTCAAAAACTCACATGGGAGCTCACCTATAAGGTCACCTAGTTAGCTCACCTTGAGCTCACTGAGGAGCTCACCTTGTCAACTCACCTTGAGATCATCTGGTATCTCACCTCTGAGTTTGTTGAGTAGCTTACCAATTAGCTCACTTGGGAGCTCACCTAACTACTCACCTAGGAGCTCAAGGAGCATCTCGCTGAGTATGTTGACTTGACCTTTCTTTTGAGCTCACTTGTGAGGTCACCGAGCTGCTCGATGGGGACCTCGCATAGGATCTTGCCATGTAGATTTCTTGGGAGCTCCCATAGCATCTCGCCTAGGAACTCGTGGAAAAGATCACCCAGTAGCTCTCTTGGGAGATATTCTGGGGGCTCACCGATCAGCTCGAGTTGAGCTTTCTCAGGAGCTCATCGAGTAACTCACTTAGGAACTCACTTGGGATTTCACCTGACAGCTCACCTTTCTAACTCACCAATTAGCTTACTTGGGAGCTCACCTAGCAGTTTTCCTAATACCTCACCAAGTAGCTCACATGGGATATCTTCTTGGATCTCACTGATCAGCTTGAGTTGAGCTCACCCAAGAGCTCATGAAGTACCTCACCTGGGAAATCATTTGGGAGATCACCTGATAGCTCACCTTGCCAATTCTCCTTACCAAATCACCTTGAGCTCAGCTTGCCAACTTACATTAAGCCCATCTAGTACCTTGTATGTAAGCTCACCTCATAGATTACCGATAAGCTCACCTTTAAGCACATGTGGGAGCTTACCAATTAGCTCACCTAAGAGCTTGGCTGGGAGCTCTGCAAGTAGCTTTCCCAGGAACTCATCGAGCAACTTGACTTGAGCTTTCCTAGAAACTCACCTGGGAGCTCACATGACACCTCACTTTACTAGATCACCTTGAGCTCACCCAGGAGGTCACCGAGTAGTTTTACTTGAGCTCACCTAGGATCTTGTCAAGTAGCTCTCCTAAAAACTCACATGGGATCTCACGTGATAGCTCACCTTACCAACTCACATGGGAGCTCCCTTGTCAGCTCACCTTGTAAGCTCACCTTGAGCTCGCTGAGGAGATCACCTTGCTAACTCATCTTGAACTCATCTGGTAGCTCACATCATATTTCATCAAGTAGCTTACAAATTATCTTACCTGGCATCTCAATTAACAGCTCCACTGGGAGCTCATGTAATAGCTCACCTAGGAGCTCACTAAGTAGATCACCAAGTAGGTTGACTTGAGCTCACTTATGAGCTCATTGAGAAGCTCATCAGGTACCTTAGCCAGAAGCTTACTAAGTAGCTCACTTAGGAGCTCACTTGGGAGCTCGCCAAACACCTCACCAAGTAGCTCACCTAGGAGCTATTCTGGGAGCTCACCGATCAGCTTGAGTTGAGTACAACCAGGAGCTCATCAAATAACTCACCTGAGAAGTCAACTAGGAGCTCACCTGATAGCTCACCTTACCAACTCACCTTGAGTTTTCCTTGTTAACTCACCTTAAGCTCACCTTGTCAACTCGCCTTGAGCTCATCTAGTAGCTCGCATGTAATGTCACCTAAGAGATTGCTGACAAGCTCACCTTTGAGCTCACCAGGGATCTCACCTAGTAGTTTTCCAAATAACTCACCAAGTATCTCACCTAAGAAATCTTCTTGGAGCTCGCTGATCATTTCGAGTTGAGCTCACCCAAGAGCTCGTCAAGTAACTCACCTGGGAACTCACCTAGGAGATCACCTGACATCTCACCTTACCAATTCTCCTTACCCACTCACCTTGAGCTCACCTTGTCAACTTGCCTTAAGCTCATCTAGTAGCTCTTATGTAGGCTCACCTTAGAGATTACTGACAAGCTCACCTTTGAGTACATGTGGGAGCTTACGGAGTAGCTCACCTATGAGCTCGACTGGGAGTTCGGTAAGCAGCTCACCCAAGAACTCATCGAGCAAATTGACTTGAGCCTGCCCAAAAACTCACCTAGGAGCTCACCTAACAGCTTTCCTGGGAGCTTACTGAATAGCTTGCCAAGTAGCTCACCTAAGAGCTCTTCTAAGAGATCACTTATTAGCTCGATTTGAGCTCACCTAGGAGCTCAGTGAGTAAATCACTTGGGAGTTCACTTGGGAGCTCGCTTGACTGCTTGCCTTCCCAACTCACCTAGAGCTTGCCTTGCCAACTCACCTTGAGCTCACCTTGCCAACTCACATTGATCTCATCTGGTAGCTCTCAAATAAGCTCACCTCAGAGATTATTGACAAGCTCACCTTTGAGCTCACATGGGATCTCACCAAGTCACTCACCTAGGAGCTTGACAAGCATCTCACCCAGGATCTCGTCAAGTAGCTCAACTTGATCTTGCTTGGAAACTCACTTAGGAACTCATGTGATAGCTCACCTAGGAGCTCGCCGTGTAGCTCAACCTGAGCTCACCACGGAGCTCGTCAAGTAGCTCACTCGAAAACTCACATGGGAGCTCACCTATAAGGTCACCTAGTCAGCTCACCTTGAGCTCACTAAGGAGCTCACCTTTTCAACTCACCTTGAGATCATCTGGTATCTCACCTCTGAGTTTGTTGAGTAGCTTACCAATTAGCTCACTTGGGATCTCACCTAACTACTCACCTGGGAGCTCAAGGAGCATCTCGCTGAGTATGTTGACTTGACCTCTCTTTTGAGCTCACTTGTGAGGTCACCGAGCTGCTCGATGGGGACCTCGCATAGGATCTCGCCATGTAGATTTCTTGGGAGCTCCCATAGCATCTCGCCTAGGAACTCGTGGAAAATATCACCCAGTAGCTCTCTTGGGAGATATTCTGGGGGCTCACCGATCAGCTCGAGTTTAGCTTTCTCAGGATCTCATCGAGTAACTCACTTAGGAACTCACATGGGATTTCACCTGACAGCTCACCTTTCTAACTCACCAAGTAGCTTGCTTGGGAGCTCACCTAGCAGTTTTCCTAATAACTCACCAAGTAGCTCACATGGGATATCTTCTTGGATCTCACTGATCAGCTTGAGTTGAGCTCACCCAAGAGCTCATGAAGTACCTCACCTGGGAAATCACCTGGGAGATCACCTGATAGCTCACCTTGCCAATTCTCCTTACCAAATCACCTTGAGCTCAGCTTGCCAACTTACATTAAGCCCATCTAGTAGCTTGTATGTAAGCTCACCTCATAGATTACCGATAAGCTCACCTTTAAGCACATGTGGGAGCTTACCAATTAGCTCACCTAAGAGATTGGCTGGGAACTCTGCAAGTAGCTTTCCCAAGAACTCATCAAGCAACTTGACTTGAGCTTTCCTGGAAACTCACCTGGGAGCTCACATGACACCTCACTTTGCTAGCTCACCTTGAGCTCACCCAGGAGGTCACCGAGTAGTTTTACTTGAGCTCACCTAGGATCTTGTCAAGTAGCTCTCCTAAAAACTCACATGGGATCTCACGTGATAGCTCACCTTATCAACTCACATGGGAGCTCCCTTGTCAGCTCACCTTGTAAGCTCACCTTGAGCTCGCTGAGGAGATCACCTTGCTAACTCATCTTGAACTCATCTGGTAGCTCACATCAGATTTCATCAAGTAGCTTACAAATTATCTTACCTGGCATCTCGATTAACAGTTCCACTGGGAGCTCATGTAATAGCTCACCTGGGAGCTCACTGAGTAGATCACCAAGTAGGTTGACTTGAGCTCACTTATGAGCTCATTGAGAAGCTCATCAGGTACCTTAGCCCGAAGCTTACAAGGTAGCTCACTTGGGAGCTCACCTGGGAGCTCGCCAAACACCTCACCAAGTAGCTCACCTAGGAGCTATTCTGGGAGCTCACCGATCAGCTTGAGTTGAGTACAACCAGGAGCTCATCAAATAACTTACCTGAGAAGTCAATTAGGAGCTCACCTAATAGCTCAGCTTACCAACTCACCTTGAGTTTTCCTTGTTAACTCACCTTAAGCTCACCTTGTCAACTCGCCTTGAGCTCATCTAGTAGCTCGCATGTAATGTCACCTAAGAGATTACTGACAAGCTCACCTTTGAGCTCACCAGGGATCTCACCTAGTAGTTTTCCAAATAACTCACCAAGTATCTCACCTGAGAAATCTTCTTGGAGCTCGCTGATCATCTCGAGTTGAGCTCACCCAAGAGCTCGTCAAGTAACTCACCTGGGAACTCACCTAGGAGATCACCTGACAGCTCACCTTACCAATTCTCCTTACCCACTCACCTTGAGCTCACCTTGTCAACTTGCCTTAAGCTCATCTAGTAGTTCTTATGTAGACTCACCTTAGAGATTACTGACAAGCTCACCTTTGAGTACATGTGGGAGCTTACCGAGTAGCTCACCTATGAGCTCGACTGGGAGCTCGGTAAGCAGCTCACCCAAGAACTCATCGAGAAAATTGACTTGAGCCTGCCCAAAAACTCACCTAGGAGCTCACCAACAGCTTTCCTGGGAGCTTACTGAATAGCTTGCCAAGTAGCTCACCTAAGAGCTCTTCTAAGAGATCACTTATAAGCTCGAGTTGAGCTCACCTAGGAGCTCAGTGAGTAAATCACTTGGGAGTTCACTTGGGAGCTCGCTTGACAGCTTGCCTTCCCAACTCACCTAGAGCTTGCCTTGCCAACTCACCTTGAGCTCACCTTGCCAACTCACATTGAGCTCATCTGGTAGCTCTCATGTAAGCTCACCTCAGAGATTATTGACAAGCTCACCTTTGAGCTCACATGGGATCTCACCAAGTCACTCACCTAGGAGCTTGACAAGCATCTCACCCAGGATCTCGTCAAGTAGCTCAACTTGATCTTGCTTGGAAACTCACTTAGGAACTCATGTGATAGCTCACCTAGGAGCTCGCCGTGTAGTTCAACCTGAGCTCACCACGGAGCTCGTCAAGTAGCTCACTCGAAAACTCACATGGGAGCTCACCTATAAGGTCACCTAGTCAGCTCACCTTGAGCTCACTGAGGAGCTCACCTTGTCAACTCACCTTGAGATCATCTGGTATCGCACCTCTGAGTTTGTTGAGTAGCTTACCAATTAGGTCACTTGGGAGCTCACCTAACTACTCACCTTGGAGCTCAAGGAGCATCTCGCTGAGTATGTTGACTTGACCTCTCTTTTGAGCTCACTTGTGAGGTCACCGAGCTGCTTGATGGGGACCTCGCATAGGATCTCCCCATGTAGATTTCTTGGGAGCTCCCATAGCATCTCGCCTAGGAACTCGTGGAAAAGATCACCCAGTAGCTCTCTTGGGAGATATTCTGGGGGCTCACCGATCAGCTCGAGTTGAGATTTCTCAGGAGCTCATCGAGTAACTCACTTAGGAACTCACTTGGGATTTCACCTGACAGCTCACCTTTCTAACTAACCAAGTAGCTTCCTTGGGAGCTCACCTAGCAGTTTTCCTAATAACTCACCAAGTAGCTCACATGGGATATCTTCTTGGATCTCACTGATCAGCTTTAGTTGAGCTCACCCAAGAGCTCATGAAGTACCTCACCTGGGAAATCACCTGGGAGATCACCTGATAGCTCACCTTGCCAATTCTCCTTACCAAATCACCTTGAGCTCAGCTTGCCAACTTACATTAAGCCCATCTAGTAGCTTGTATGTAAGCTCACCTCATAGATTACCGATAAGCTCACCTTTAAGTACATGTGGGAGCTTACCAATTAGCTCACCTAAGAGCTTGGCTGGGAGCTCTACAAGTAGATTTCCCAGGAACTCATCGAGCAACTTGACTTGAGCTTTCCTGGAAACTCACCTGGGAGCTCACATGACACCTCACTTTGCTAGCTCACCTTGAGCTCACCTAGGAGGTCACCGAGTATTTTTACTTGAGCTCACCTAGGATCTTGTCAAGTAGCTCTCCTAAAAACTCACATGGGATCTCAAGTGATAGCTCACCTTACCAACTCACATGGGAGCTCCCTTGTCAGCTCACCTTGTAAGCTCACCTTGAGCTCGCTGAGGAGATCACCTTGCTAACTCATCTTGAACTCATCTTTTAGCTCACATCAGATTTCATCAAGTAGCTTACAAATTATCTTACCTGGCATCTCGATTAACAGCTCCACTGGGAGCTCACGTAATAGCTCACCTGGGAACTCACTGAGTAGATCACCAAGTAGGTTGACTTGAGCTCACTTATGAGCTCATTGAGAAGCTCATCAGGTACCTTAGCCAGAAGCTTACCAAGTAGCTCACTTGGGAGCTCACCTGGGAGCTCTCCAAACACCTCACCAAGTAGCTCACCTAGGAGCTATTCTGGGAGCTCGCCGATCAGCTTGAGTTGAGTACAACCAGTAGCTCATCAAATAACTCACCTGAGAAGTCAACTAGGAGCTCACCTGATAGCTCACCTTACCAACTCACCTTGAGTTTTCCTTGTTAACTCACCTTAAGCTCACCTTGTCAACTCGCCTTGAGCTCATCTAGTAGCTCGCATGTAATGTCACCTAAGAGATTTCTGACAAGCTCACCTTTGAGCTCACCAGGGATCTCACCTAGTAGTTTTCCAAATAACTCACCAAGTATCTCACCTGAGAAATATTCTTGGAGCTCGCTGATCATCTCGAGTTGAGCTCACCCAAGAGCTCGTCAAGTAACTCACCTGGGAACTCACCTAGGAGATCACCTGACAGCTCACCTTACCAAGTCTCCTTATCCACTCACCTTGAGCTCACCTTGTCAACTTGTCTTAAGCTCATCTAGTAGCTCTTATGTAGGCTCACCTTAGAGATTACTGACAAGCTCACCTTTGAGTACATGTGGAGCTTACCGAGTAGCTCACCTATGAGCTCGACTGCGAGCTCGGTAAGCAGCTCACCCAAGAACTCATCGAGCAAATTGACTTGAGCCTGCCCAAAAACTCACCTAGGAGCTCACATGACACCTCACCTTACCAGCTCACCTTGAGCTCACCCAGGAGCTTTCTGAGAAGCTCAACTTGAGCTTACCTAGGAGCTCGTAAAGTAGCTCTCCTAAAAAATTGCATGGGAACTCACGTGACAGCTCACCTTGCCAAATGCATGGGATCTCCCTATTCAGCTCACCTTGCCAGCTCACCTTGAGCTCACTGAGGATCTCACCTTGCTAACTCACCTTGAGCTTGTCAGGTAGCTCACATCAGAGTTCATCGATTAGCTTACCTTGGAGCTTGACTAACAGCTCCTATGGGAGCTCACCTAATAGCTCACCTAGTAGCTCACCAAGTAGGTTCACTTGAGCTCACTTATGAGCTCACTGAGTAGCTCATCAGGGACCTCACTCAGAAGCTTTCCAAGTAGGTCACTTGAGAGCTCACCTGGGAGATCACCAAACACCTCACCAAGTAGCTCGCCTGGGATCTATTCTGGGAGCTCACCGATCAGCTCGAGTTGAGCTCAACCAGGAGCTCATCAAATAACTCACCTGGGAAGTCAACTAGGAGCTCACCTGATAGGTAACATTACCAACTCACCTTGAGTTCACCTTTCTAACTCACCTTAAGCTCACCTTGCTAACTCTCATTGACCTCATCTGGTAGGTCACATGTAATCTCACCTCAGAGATTGTCGATAAGCTCACCTTTGAGCTCACCTGGGAGCTCACTGAGAAGTTTACCTAGTAGATCAGCTGAGAGCTTGAAAATTATCTCACCCAAGAGCTCACCTGATAGCTCGCCTTGCAAGCTAACCTTGAGCTCACCCAGGAGCTCACCAAGTAGCTTGACTTGAGCTCACCCAGGAGCTCATCAAGTAGCTTTCCCGAGAACTCACATGGGAGCTCAACTTACCACCTTGCATGGGATATCACCTATCAACTCAGCTTAAACTCACCTTTCCAACCCATCTTTAGCTTGTCTGGTAGCTCACCTCAGAGTTCATCAAGTAGCTCACCTAGTAGCTCCCTTTGGAGTTCACCTAACAGCTTGCCTGGTAGCTCACCTAACAACTCGCTTGGGAGCTCATTGAGAAGTTTTCTGAGTAGGTTGACTTGATCTCACTTGTGATCTCACCAAGTAGCTCACCGAGGACCTCACCTAGGAGCTTTCCAAGTAGCTCGCTTGGGAGCTCACATGGGAGATCACCAAATAACTCACCAAGTAGCTCACATGCGATCTCTTTTGGGAGCTTACCGATCAGTTTGAGTTGAGCTCGCATGGGATCTCATTGAGAAACTCTCCTAGGATCTCACCTAGGAGCTCACCTGACAGCTTGCCTTACCAACTCACCTTGAGCTCACCTTATCGACTTACCTTGAGCTTACCTTGCCAACTCACCTTGAGCTCATCTGGTAGCTTGTATGTGAGCTCACATCACAGATTTCCGATAAGCTCACCTTTGAGCTCACCTGAGATCTCATCACGTAGCTCACCTAGGAGCTTAGCATGGAGCTCAGCAAGTAACTTGACTTGAGCTTGTCCTAAAACTCACCTCAGAGATCACCTGACAGCTCACCTTGAGCTCACCCAATATTTCACCAAGTCTCTCTCCCAGAAACTCATTGTATAGCTCACCCAGAAACTTACATGGGAGCTCACCTTATTAGCTCACCTTGAGCTCGCTAAGGAGCTCACCTTGCCAACTCACCTTGATCTCATCTAGTAGCTCACCTCAAAGTTCATCAAGTAGCTCTCCAAGTAGATCACCTAGGAGCTCACTGAGAAGTTCACCAGGGACCTTGCCTGGGAGCTCGCCAAGTAGCTCATTTGGGACGTCACCTAGCAACTCACCTAGAAGCTCACCAAACAACTTGCTAAGTAGCTCACCTAGGATCCCTTATGGGAGTTCGCCGATCAACTTGAGTTGAGCTGTCCCGAGAGATTGTTGAGTAACTCACCTAGGAACTCACCTGGGAGCTCACCTAACAGCTTGCCTTGCCAAATTACCTTGAGCTCAGCTAGTAGCTCACATATAGGCCCACCTCAGACATTACTAACAAGCTCACCTTTGAGCTTGACTAAGAGCCTGCTAAGTATCTCACCTAGGAGCTCAGCTGGGAGCTCAACAAGTAGCTCATTGAGTAGCTTGACTTGAGCTTACATGAAAACTCACCTGGGAGCTCACATTGCCAGCTCGCCTTGAGCTTGCTAAGTAGATCACCTAAAAACTCACATGGGAGCTTTCCTGACAGCTCATCTTACCAACTCAAATTGGAGCTCACATTGTCAGCTCACCTTGAGCTCATTGAGGAGCCCATCTTACCAAATCACCTTGAGATCGGCAAGTAGCTCACCTAGGAACTCACCTGGGAGCTCAATGAGTAGCTCACCAAGTAGGTTAACTTGAGCTGGCTTGTGAGCTCACTTGTGAGCTTACTGAGCAGCTCGGTAGGGACCTCACCTGGGAGCTCACCAAGTAGCTCACTTAGGATTTCACTTAGCAGCTCACCTGGGAGCTCACCAAGTAGCTCACTTAGGATTTCACTTAGCAGCTCACCTGGGAGCTCACCGAATAGCTCGCAAAGTAGCTCACCAAGGAGCTCTTCTAGGAGGTCAACGATTAGCTTGAGTTGAGCTCACCTGAGAGCTCATTGAGAAACTCACCTGGGAACTTCCCTGGGAGATCAGCTGACAGCTCACTTTGCCAACTTGCCTTAATATCACCTTACCAACTTACCTTGACGTTGCCTTAACAATTCACCTTGAGCTCATCTAGTAGCTCGCATGTAAGCTCACCTTAGAGATTACCGACAAGCTCATCTTTGAGCTCACATGGGAGCTCACCAAGCAGCTCACCTAGTAGCTCAGCTAGGTGCTCGATAAGTAGCTCACCTAGGAGCTCATCAAGCAAATCAACTTGAGTTTCCCTGGATACTTACCTAGGAGCTCACCTAATAACTCACCTTACCAGCTCACCTCGAGCTCACCCAGGAGCTCGCTGAGCACCTCGACTTAAACTCACCTGAGAGCTCGTCAAGTAGATCACCCAGAAACTCACATAGGATCTCACCTAATATTTTTCCTTGACAAATTGCATGAGAACTTGCCTATCGACTCACCTTGCTACCTCACCTTGAGCTCGCTGAGGAGCTCACCTTGCTAAGTTACCTTGAGCTTGTCTGGTAACTTGCCTCAGAGTTCATCGAGTAGCTCACCTAACAACTCACCTGGGAGCTCACCAAATAGCTCATCAAGTAATATCACTTGAGCTCACTCGTGAGCTCGCCAAGTAGATTACTTGGGTCCTCGCTTGGGAGCTCACCAAGTAGATCACCAGGGATCTCACCTGACAGCGTACGTTACTAACTCTCCTTGATCTCACCTTGCCAACTCACCTTGAGCTCATTTGGTAGCTCACATATAAGCTCACCTCAGAGATTACTAAAAATCTCACCTTTGAGCTCACCTAAGAATTTTTTGAGCATATTAACTTGATCTTGCCCAGAAACTCACCTAGGAGCTCACCTGACAGCTCACCTTGCTAGCTTACCTATAGCTCACCTAGGAGCTCACCCAGAAACTAACCTAGGAGTTTTCCTTGCTAGCTCACCCAATAGCTCACCTACAAGCTCACTCAGAAAATCACATGGGAGCTCACCTGATAACATGCCATACTAACTCGTATGGGAGCTTACCTTGAGCTGTCTGAGGAGCTCACCTTACCAACTTACCTTGAGCTCATCTGATAGCTCACCTCAAAGTTTTTTGAGTAGCTCACTAACATCTTACCTGGGATCTCACCTTAGAGCTCACCGAGCAGCTTGTCAAGTAGGTTGGCTTGAGCTCACGTGTGAGCTCATCAAGTAGGTCACTGGAGACCTTTCCTGGGAGCTTGCTAAGTAGCTCGCTTTGGAGCTCACCTAGTAGCTCACCTACGAGCTCACTGAATAGCTTACCAAGTAGCTCACCTAGGAGCTCTTCTTGGAGCTCACTGATCAACTCGAGTTGATCTCACCTGGGATATTTTCAAGTAAATAAATTAGGAACTCACCTGGGAGCTCACCTGATAGCTCACCTTACCAACTCACCTTGATCTTGAATTGCTAACTCACATTGAGCTCACCTTGTCAACTCACCTGGAGCTCATCTGGTAGCTCACATATAAGCTCACCTAAGAGATTTCTGACAAGCTCACCTTTGAGCTCACTTGGGATCTCATCAATTAGCTCACCTAGGAGCTTAGCTAGGAGCTTGGCAAGTAGCTCATCTAGGAGCTTATCGAGCATCTTGACTTGATCTTTTCTAAAAAATCACCTAGGAAATCACCTAATAGATCACCTTACCAGCTCGCCTTGAGCTCACCCAGGAGCTCGACAAGTAGCTCAACTTGATCTCACCTAGGATCTCGTCAAGCAGCTCACCCAAAAACTCACATGGGAGCTCACCTAACAGCTCACCTTGCCAACTCGCATGAGAGCTCACCTATCAACTCACCTTGAGCTGGGTGAGGAACTCACCTTTCCAACTCACCTTAAGATCATAAGGTATCTCACCTTAGAGTTTGTTGAGAAGCTCGAGTTGAGTTCACCAGGGAGCTCATCGAGTAACTCATCTAGGAACTCACCTGTGAGCTTTCCTGACAGCTCACCTTTCCAACTTGCCTTGAGACCACCTTGCCAAATGGCTCACCTTTGAGCTTTCCTAGGAGCTCACCTAGTAGCTCACCTAGGAGCCAGGCTAGGATCTTGGCAAACAACTCACCTAGGAGCTTAGCAAGTAGCTCACCACAAAGCTCATCAGCCCTCTTGACTTGAGCTTGCCCAAAAACTCAACTGGGAGCTCACCTAGCCAACTTTCCTTGAGCTTTCCTAAGAGCTCACTGAGAAGCTCAACTTGAGCTCATCCAGGAGCTCGTCAAGTAGCTCATGTGAAAACTCACATGGGATCTTACCTTATAAAATCGGATGGGAACTCACCTTGCTAACTCACCTTGATCTCGCTAAGGAGTTCACCTTATCAACTCACCTTGAGCTCGTCTGGTAGCTCACCTCAAAGTTTTTTAAGCAGCTCACCAAGTAGCTTTCCTAGGATCTCACCTAACAGCTCACCTGGGAGCTCACAAATTAGCTCATCAAGTAGGTTGAATTAATCTCACTTTTCATCTCACTTGTAAGCTCACTTAGGACCTCACCTGGGATTTTTCTAAGTAGCTCGCTTGGGAGATTGCCTAGCATCTCACCTGGGAGATCACCAAATAGCTCATGAAGTAGCTCTTATAGGATCTCATGAACTAGCTCTTCTGGGAGCTTACCTTGCTAGCTTGCCTTGAGCTTTCCCAAGAGCTCACCGAGTAACTCAACTTGAGCTCACCTGGGAGCTCATTAAGCAGCTTGTGTGAAAACTCACATGGGAGATTTCCTTATAAAATAAAATGGGAGCTCACCTTCCCAGATCACCTTGAGCTTGCTGAGGATCTCACCTTGTCATCTCACCTTGAGCTCGCCTTGCCAACTCACCTTCAGCTCACCTTGCCAACTCACCTTCAGCTCACCTTGCCAACTCACCTTGAACTCACCTTAAGCTCATCTGGTAGCTCACATGTAAGCTAACCTCATAGATTACCAACAAGCTCACCTTTGAGCTTAGCTTGGATCTCACCTAGGAGCTCAGCTGGGAGCTTGGCAAGTAGCTCACCTAGGATCTCATTGAGTAGCTTAACTTGAGCTAGTTTAGGAGATCACCTGACAACTCACCTTGCTAGCTCACCTTGAGCTTACGCAGGAGGTCACCAAATAGTATGACTTGAGATCACCTGGGAGCTCGTCAAACAACTCACCCAAAAAGTCACATGGGTGCTCACCTGATAGCTTACCTTACCAACTTACATGGGAGCTCACCTTGCTAACTCACCTTAAGCTTGCTAAGGAGCTCATCTTTCCAACTCACCTAAAAGCTCGCTTAGGATCTCACTGAGTAGGTTAACTTGAGCTCACTTGTGAGCTTAGGGAGTAGCTCACTGGGGACCTCACATGGGAGCTCACCAAGTAGTTCACTTGGGAGCTTACCTAGTAGCTCTCTTAGGAGCTCACCAAGTATCTGACAGCTCACCTTATAGTTCATCGAACAGCTTGCCAAGTAGCTTACCTGTGAGCTCACCAAGTAGCTCTCCGAGTAGATTGGCTTGAGCTCACTTATGATCTCACTTATGAGCTCACTTGTGAGTTCACTGAGTAGCTCACTAGGGACCTCACATGGGAGCTCTCCAAGTAGCTCTCTTAGAACCTCACCTAGCAGCTCACCTGGAATCTCAATGAACAGCTTGCCAAGTAGCTCACCTGGGAGCTCTTCTTAGAGGTCACCAATCAGATTGAGTTGAGCTCACCTGGGAGCTTGTCAAGTAACTCACTTGGGAACTAGCCTAGGAGATCACCTGATAGCTCACCTTACTAACTCACCTTGAGCTCACCTTACCAAAAAGTCACACGGGTGCTCGCCTGACAGGTTACCTTACTAACTTACATGGGAGCTCACCTTGCTAGCTCACCTTAAGCTTGCTAAGGATCTCATCTTACCAACTCACCTAAAAAATTGCTTAGGATCTCACTGAGTAGCTCACCAAGTAGGTAAACTTGAGCTCACTTGTGATCTTAGCGAGTAGCTCACTAGGGACCTCACATGGGAGCTCACCAAGTAGCTCACTTGGTAGCTTACCTAGTAGCTCTCTTAGGAGCTCTCTTTGGCCAAAGTATCACAAGCTACTAATTACATTGTCCTATGTCACCTAGTCTAAGGATCATAATGCTGATGAATAATGGTAACAGTTATTCATATAGGTTCCTTGGATAGAGAACTTAGAACCCAGAATAGGGAAGAGAACCAAGAGAATGAAGTGTTCAGTTGAAAACTTCAATCTCAAAGTTACGCATGAATAGATCAATAGTTCACCAAGTCATGGAATGAATATATCGGTGGTATACCGCGTCATTATAGCTGCATATGATTATCTGTTATAAGAATGATTGTTATAATATGTGTGTTCTAAATTATGTATTTAGAACAAGAGAACATTAATCAAACAAAAAAAATTCTTTTTCTAAGGTATTAAAGTGAGGATGTTACATCTTGGTATCAAAGCTTAAGGTTGCAACTCTTGGACCTATTGTGTCCATAATCTGATGAAAAGCTAAATTTTATTGTAACATAAAATGGTTAGAACAAGGGGAAACATTGAGAATAATGCTCCACCTAAGGAAGGGGCAGCAATAACCCAAAAACTTGATGAGATCCTTTTTTCCCTATTGGACACAAGAGATCATTTGGCTGTACTTGAATAGTAAGTAATGGGAAATGGGGAGGACAATGAAGCTGGTAACAATAATCAGCCACCTCTTTAGGACAAACCTGATATGGGTGTTAGTAATAACAATGGAAATGTACCTATCCGAATAGAAAACAAAAAGGCCAGGTTGGCAGCGGAACTCACTAATGATATAAAAAATATAATTCCACCTTAATTTGATGGCACCACATTAGGATATGGAGCTGAGAACTGGCTCAGAAAAATGGAGAAGTACTTTGCAATAAGAAACTTCTCAGAGGAAACCAAAGCTATTTGGGGAACATATCAGCTTTCCCATGAAGCATCTTCATGGTGGGACAACCATAAGGCTGAGATAAATATTAATGAAACTAACATCACTTGGGATCAATTTAAAGGCTATTTTAGGCAACGTTGGCTGCCACAACTTTTCTATGATTAGAAAATGACAGAATTATAGAACTTAGTTCAAGGGAAGCTAACTGTAACTGAGTACTGGGAGTGGTTTATGAAACTCCTCAAGTAAGTACCGCAGTATCAAACTGACAAGAAGTTTATAATATGAAAATTCATCATGGGACTGAATCCCATGATTGGAGGAGAGGTTGATGTTCACATCCCAACCACTATGGAAGGGGTTGTTGAAAAATCCATAAGGCAGGAACAGAAATTAAAGGCTATTTCTACTCATAAAGAGGAAGTATGGAAGAAGATTCCAAACCCTTCTTAAACTTCTCTTGCACCCAAGAAGGGACCATGGAAAAATTTTGGCAATAAAAATAAGTTTTCCGTGGATAATAATAAGAAAACAACAATGAATAAGCCTATTGGAAATGTAAGGGATATTTTTCCGAAGAATTATAAAAATGGGTAGAAGTCCTATGGAGGCCAACGTGATAATTTTAAGGCTGGAAGTAATTTTGATCCTAAAAAGGGAATTGTAGGAGGCTACTATAATTTTGGCAAAGATCACTATGCAAACCAATGCCCTTTGAAGAAGGATGATCATAATCAATAGCATAAGATACATGTTGCAGTAGCAGACAAGCAAGCTGAAAGGCAAGTGACACCTATAGAAGTTACTGGTAAGTTATTTGGCATACTTGTAACTATTCTTTTTGATATAGGAGCTACTGAATCTTTTATTTCTAATAAACTCGCTTCTAAACTTAAAATAAAAGATGGAAAAATGGATAAATCTTGGACTGTACAGTATGGTAATAACTCTGTTCATACAGTTAGTATGTGTCTTTTTGGGGCAGTCCTTAATTTACCTAACTTTTCCATGCAAGTTGATCTCTATGTTGCACCCTTGGGATCCTATGACATTGTCATCAGCATTAATTGGTTAGCTGACCATAAAGCAAAAGTGTACTACTTTGAAAAATATATAAGATGTTTAGATGATCTGTAGAAAATAGCAGAGATTCAAGGTGTAAAATGAGAAATTTCAGTTAGGAAACTGTCAGCTATGCAACTTAAAAAGGCTAAAAATAAAGGATGTACCTTATATGCAGTAAAGATATTTGAATCTACAGAAGAAGACAGTGATTTCATGAAATGATAGCCACTGTTACAGAGTTTTAAGGACGTATTTTCAGATAAATTACTAGGTTTACCACCCAAAATGGAATTTGAATTCACCATTGAAATCAAACCAAGGACGGATCCTATTTCTAAAGCACCTTATCGAATGACTACTACAGAGTTAGTTGAGCTTAAGGCTCAATTAAAAGAAATTTTTTCTAAAGGTTTTATTAGACCAAGTGTTTCACCTTGAGGAGCACTAGTGATATTTTTGAAAAAGAAAGACGGGACACTTAGATTGTGTATTGATTATCGGATGTTAAACAAGGAAACAATCAAGAATCGATACCCACTTCCTAGAATTGATGATTTATTTGATCAGATGCATGGAGCATCATTTTATTCCAAGATAGATCTTCAATCTGGGTATCATCAATTAAGGATTAAAGAAGAAGATATTCATAAAACAGCTTTCTGGACAAGGTACGAACATTATGAATTCACGGTTTTACCCTTTGGATTAACTAATGCACCCGTAACTTTTATGAACTTAATGAATAATATCTTTCAATAATATTTGGAAAAGTTTGTGCTTGTATTCTTGGATGATATTCTCATATATTCTAAAAGTGTCAGGGAGCATAATGAACATTTGAATGTAGTTTTGGGAATTTTGAGAAAAAGAAGGTTATTTAGTAAGTTATCCAAATGTTCTTTCTTTGATACTGAAATTCATTATTTGGGTCATGTCATTAGTAAAGAAGGAATTGTTTTATATCCTTCAAAAATAGTGGCAATAACTGAGTGGCCTACACCAAATAATGTACATGAAGTAAGAAGCTTCATGGGCCTTGCTGGTTATTATAGAAAATTTGTTAAATATTTTTCTAAAGTGGCTGCACCGATAACTTCATTGTAGAAAAAGGATAAGAAATTTTATTGGGATGATAAGTGTGAATCTGCTTTTAAAATTTTAAAAATTCAATTGACTTCAACACCTATTTTAGCTATACCTAACCCTAATGGAGACTTTACTATTGTAACAGATGCTTCTGGGGAAGGCCTTGGAGGTTTTTTGTTACAAAATGATCATATCATAGCATATGAAAGTAGAAAACTTAAGTTACATGAGCTGAATTATTCCCCTCATGATTTAGAGCTTACTGCCATTGTTCATGCACTTCAAGTTTAGAGACACTATTTACTTGGGAAACCTTTTGAGTTGAAAACTAATCATCTAGGGCTGAAATATATTTTCACTTAGCCTAATATAAATGCAAGATAGTGAAGGTGGTTAGAGTTTTTGTCTCAAAATGATTTTGATATTAGTTACATAAAAGGAAAAGAGAATAGAGTAGCAGATGCTCTAAGTCATAGGAAGCACATTTCTACTCTTATAACATTAAGAACTCAGTTTAAAGATGAGGTGAAAAGTGCATTAGAATCTAATATATACTTTTAGCAAGTAAATGTAGCGCTTTCTGCAGATCCAAAAGATGAAAGGTATAAATGTTTTCATTTTGATAATGAAGGAATCTTACGTTATGAAAACAAAGTATACGTACCTTTGCTAAATGATTTGAGAAGGAAATTATTAGCTGGATTTCATAATTCACTCTTTTCTGGACACCCAGGTATTACTAAAATGCTTTTCGACCTAAAACAACAATATTTCTGGAGAGGAATGAAAAAGGATGTTATTAATTTTGTGACTTATTGTCTTGAATATTAGTGGGTGAAGGTAGAGCACATGCACCTTGCTAGTTTATTACATCCCCATAGCATACTGCAGTACAAATGGCAAGTAATAAGCATGGACTTTGTACAAGGGCTACCTATGTTGAGAAATAAACATGATGTTATCTTGGTAGTTGTTGATAAACTAACAAAGGTAGCTCATTTCATTGCTAGAAATCTAAAGGATGATTCTCCTGTGTTAGCTAAAAGATTTGTGTACAAAATTTTTAGATTGCATGGAGTACCAGAATTAATAATATCAGACAAGGATCCTAGAATGACATCAAGATTTTGGTAAATGCTTAATGTAGCTCTTGCAACTAAACTAAAATTTAGTTCTGCGTATCATTTAGAAACAGATGGAAAAACTGAGAGAGTAAATCAGGTGTTAGAAGATATGTTACGAATGTATTACATGGATCAACAATATAAATGGGAAGAGTATCTCCCATTAGTTGAATTTTCATACAACAACACATATCACTCTTCTCTTAAAATGGCACCTTTCAAGGAACTTTATGGAAGAAAATGTAGAACCCCTGTTAGTTGGGATAATGTTGAGGATAGAGAGGTAATTGGGCCTAAAATCCTTACTGAAATGAAACAACAAGTTAAAATGATTTTTGAATGATTAAAAGAAGAAGTAGATAGGTAGAAGAGTTATGCTGACTTAAAGTGGGTTGATCGAAAATTTGAACTTGGTGAAAAGGTTTTTCTTCATGTTAAACTAATAAAGAGTTCTATAACTTTTGGTAAGGCTGCCAAGTTATCACCTCGTTTTGTGGAACCTTTCGAAATTGTCAAAGTAATCAATCTCGTAGCTTACTGATTAGCATTACCACCTAATTTGTCATGAATTCATGATGTTTTCCATATTTATTTTCTTAAGAAATACATTTCATATTTGTCACATGTGTTAAATTGGAATTCCTTGCAAGTCCAAGACCCAAGAATAATCATTATTAAACCCACTCGAGTGCTGGAAACTCACCAATTGCATTTGAGAAATCAAGAAATACAACAATGTAAGGTCCAGTGGGACCAGTTTAATGAAGAAAGTGTAACTTGGGAAAATCTGGAAGAGATGAAAACTTCTTTTCCCTTTCTTTTTGAATAGAATTGAATCTGTTGACTGATAAAAAAAATTTATTATTATAAATTTATCTTTTACATGTCATTATGTAAGCTATTTTTGGGGCAAACATTTATTCAGGTTGAATAAATAGTATCATGATACTGATTTCTGAAACTATTAAAGTTTGAAATAGTTAATTTTTTTAGTGAGTAAAATAATTGATTGACCAGAAGATAAATAAAAGGATGTAATCATTGGGACAATGAATCTTTTAGGAGGGAAGCATGTAACACCCTAGACTATTGTTACTTTCTCCTGAGCATTCAAGTGTTGATATATGATTTCTCCTATATAAGGACATGTTCCTTTGGTTTTGGGAAGTCATGCTTGATTTGGATTATATAATTTTTTCTCTTAAGATCTTTGATTGAATCAGAATATGCTTGGACTCTTTTGTTTCTTTCATCCTTCACATTTGAGTACAATCTGATTTCTGGAAGATTGTGGATTTATCCACCTTTATGACTCAACCTTAGATAAGTTGCATTGATCCAAGGAATGTTTTAATTTTATTTAGGATGAACAATTTGTAATAAAATTTTGTGAGTTATTAAGTCTGACTGATATTTGAATGTTTAATTTCTTTTAAAACTCCTTTGTATGTATATATATATATATATATATATAACCATAGAGGATAGTTTTTTTGGATTCCGGAGGTTAACTCTGGTTGATCATTGTAATCAAAATATGGTTTCGGTCATTATAGCATCAGAAAGGACCTATACCTTAAGCCAGGTAAGATGTGTAAGTTTTCTATCTAAAGCTTAATTACTTAATGCAAATCAAAAATTGAATCAGGAATGTTTTATTCTGTTTGAACTCTATTACTGATTAGTCCTATCTAGGGGACCTAGACTAGAATCAGTAAGATTATTAGTTTTAACCTTGTTGTCTACTAAAAATTCCCCTCTCTAACAAGAACAAATTTTGAAAATTTTGAGTCTAAGTGCTTTTTTCTGAGGTACCCAGGTCGTGAAGTCAAAATAATCTAAGTTTTGGGTCATTTTGTAAGTATTTCGGGTCTGTCGGAACTTTCTGTCCCACCTGTCCCAAGTACGAAAGTGCAAGTTGTTCCCCGATCGGCCGAAATCCTTGAAACTGTCCCATTCTCGGGCCCGTCGGAAATTTTTGTCCCAAGTGTCCCAAAACTTTTATGCGAGCTTTCCCATTTTCGGCCGAAACTCCCGAACCGCGTACTTCGCACCTTTTTGTCCCAAATATCCCAAAGTCAAAAGTGCGAGCTTCCTCTTTTTCGGCCGAAGCTTCCTAGTCGCGTACTCTGGAATTTTCTGTTCTAAAAGTCCCAAGTCCAAACAGGCCTGCTGTTCCAATTTCGGCCGAAATTCCCGAACCGCGTACCTCGCGCATTTTCGTCCCAATTGTTCCAAAAGCTTTTGTGCATTCTCTCTCCATTTCGCCCGAGCCGCGTGTTTCGCGCATCCGCGTCTCACCTGTTCCAAGCGTACCAAGTGTCACTCACACTTAGCTTTTCCCGCTCACTCCAAGTATGGCGCTTTTCAAGTTGGTGGTTGTGTAATTAAATGCGCATTGAATTCACTCCTCTCCCCAAAAGGCTATATAATGAACATTTCCCCTTCGCATTTTCTCACATCTTCCTTGATTATCCTTTGCTCAAACCCTTGCCGCCTACAAGCTTGCGCACGTTCCTCTGCTTCTGTAATTCCATTCCAAGTCTAGTTTGCAACCTTGTTCCCTTGAAACTATCGACATGAAGATCAAATTTCAAGGACAAGAACAGATTTCTCCACTCGAGTCTGCTGTAAGCAACATTGGAGATAGCGAGGCCCGACATCTCGATTTCAGTGATTTTTGGGCAAGGATGGAAGATGCGAATCCCTCGCCAATGGCTCAGACAATTTATGATAGTGGTTTGGCATACGCTGGAGGATTCCCAATTTCAGTACAGTGTGCTGATACAGTGCTTGCATGTGGAGCTCACTTCGACCCCGCCTCAAGTGAATTGACAAACGTACATGGGGAGATCATCGCCAAGCTAGACGCTGCCGCCATTGGTGCCGCTCTGAGGATCCCGGAATTGGACAATGCCATAGTTGTTTCCCAAGTCCAAGCGCAAGCCATGTTCGATCAAGACAGTGAAAAGTACAGGGCACGAGTGGCGAAGTCCTGGTTAAAAAACCCTAAGAAGGGAGCTTCCCGCCTCACCAAAACTCTCATCCGAGCAGACTTCAACGAAGAACTGTCAGATTTCATAATACTGCTGGCTCGGGTCATGGGTTTACCTTCCACCAGTGAGTTCCATTTCTGAATGTGCCCGCTCATCAGTATGGTGTGCGAGGGTACACAAAATATCAACTAGGCTGAGATCATCAGCATGAATCTGACGGAGCAGCTATCCAACGTACTGCAAACAAAGAAGTTTTTCATGACTTCGTATCTGATGTATACTCTAGCAGCATCAAGGCAATGGTTTGGATTCTCATATATAGATGCCCACAAAGGCAACCCAGTGTACACCTATTGCCCGCAGTTTACCTTGGAGACCAACAACCGCAATTTCAGAAGGGTTAATGATGCTTTCACTATGTACGTGGTCCGATTGCTCGAGGGTTACACCGCCAGGAGGTTTTCAGATGAAGTCATGAACTTGATATCACGGTATGGGGCCTACTTCATCCAATTCAGGAAGTTCTCATACATCAGGCTTGCTGGTTATGAGGGTACTCCTCTGCGGCTTCGCAATGAAAAGATGGCCTTGATTGAAATATGCAGGCAACTGGACAAGTTGCACAGAACTTGCAGAGACAAGAAGATCTCTGGCTTGCACTTTCCCATCTCTCTGGGAAATTACACGTGTAAAACAGCCCTGGATGCCCTGAATATAGAGAGAACTTTGGTCCCTATCACCATTCATTTCTTCAAGCCAAGAACCTGCTTTGACTTGAAGAAGTTTATTGAACAGAACATCAAGATAGTCTATCACCATGTGGCAGAGACAGAAGATTACTGGGCCGACTGTACAGACGACTTTGAGGCCAGAAGAAGGCATTATGGCAGGTTCTCCTTACAATTGATTCAAGAGCTCGGTCTGTACCAAGTTCCTGAAGGCCTTGAAGATGATAATTCTGAGCTATACTCATATGAGTATGAAAATGTGATCAAACACACCCCTCTGGAAGACCTAGATTGGAACAGAAAAGAGAGGGATGATTTGGCTGAAATCCTTGCTCCAGTCTTAGTCAGGACTAAGGTCTGGTTCAATAAAAAGGTCTAAGAATTCAGGAGACGCTCGGGAGAATCCTCCTCCAAGGATGCCTCGACACCAATAAGAGAAGCACCAGTTCCAAGGTCTGAAACACCAAAGAAAACCTCTCCTACCTCAGCAGCTCAGGGACCTGCGGAATCTACTCCTTCTCCATCCACTCAGGTATATAAGAAGAAGCTCAAGGAAGTAAAGAAGGAACCGGTGGAAAGAGATCCTCAGGAGAAACAGGCAGAATTGCCTATTGGACCAGAGAACATCATCATCCTCAGTGAAAGTGAAGAGAGTGAAAGGCCAACTCCTAAAAATGTTCCTGAGGACCCAACAGATAAAGACAAGGAGGTCCAGAGCACTGAGCTTCCAGGGGCTAGTGATTCTACTGCCATTATCTCCAGTGCTCCTTCCACATCCCAGCTTGAGTCAACAGTTGCACAGACCTTGAGTGTCATGGGTTCCCTGTCTCTTGGCCCCCTTGCTCCTCCTGCAGATTCTTCTTCCTCTTTTGCATGGGTGCAACCCTTGGTTGACAAAAGGAAGAGAAAACCATCCTCCCAAAACTTGGGACCAAATTTTGATGCTGTTGCAGCCATGTT
The DNA here is from genome assembly GCA_019776745.2 of Taxus chinensis. NCBI lineage: Eukaryota > Viridiplantae > Streptophyta > Pinopsida > Cupressales > Taxaceae > Taxus > Taxus chinensis. The sequence goes on along the minus strand of CM034151.1, from coordinate 898,116,775 downwards.
GGGTACCACGCCTTCTCGTGCCAAGAAAGCAAGAACCACCTCCAGAATAGTATCTGATACTCGAGGTCAGCAATTCCTAGAGATTGCCAAGCCTGCTATGGACAAATCAGAACAGGACTTGCAAGTATCTGACTTGGAGCTACTGAGAATCCCAATGGGAGAGTCTACCCCTGAAGGCGAGATCCATAATCTCCAGGAAACAGTCACAAGAGTTATTGGGAGAGTGGAAAAAGGACAGCAAACTGTCAAACAGCTGGAAGAGCAAGCCCGAGTTCTTACAGGTTTCATCAAGTCTCTTCTATCTAAGGACAAAGTTTTGGATCCCACCCCTTTGACTGCTCTACCTCCTCCTGTAATACTAAGCCAAGATGAAGTGCAAAGTATAAGAGATATGCACAAGTATTCTGTTTATGGCAGAGCTTTTGAAACCATGGTGGATGACATGCTTGTTGCTGGGTTAAACTTCATCGATGAAGCTTTCAAGCTCTATGAAAAGGTGAGTAATATGCAACTGAAGCTCTCCTCCACTATCAGTACCATGGATAAAGAACTCAAAATCTAGAGCAGTTGCATAGTAGACCTCCACCTCATTGGACAAACAGATGAGAACATCCTAATGGCGAACAAGATTTTTGATGATGCCAAAGACAATTTATCAAAATCTTGGGTCTACAGTGTAGAGTGGAAAATCAGAGTCCTGGAAGAAGCTGTAGGAGAAATGAAGAATAGCTGGCAAAAGGGAGAAGCTTTCAAGATGCTAGCAGCTGCTGCTTTCAAAGATATGCATTGTCATCTTGAGGATGAAAACTCTGGCGTTCCCTCGTCCTTGCAAGAAATCAAAGCTCAGTTCAGAGCTTTTGTCAAAGATAATCTTTTCAAGGAGGACTCCATCTCTAAAGACAAGATAAAGGAAATTTGTTCTCTTCAGTCTGCCATTGAAGAAGCAAACAAAGACTATCATACTCACGTCGAGTTTGATAAAGAGATGGAGAAATGCCTGGGATTTTGGACTCAGTCTGCAACTAACACATCAGTCCCTCGTGGCAGAGATATAGCTGAGTCATTGAAGAAGTTCAGGCAGCGGATTCTGAAGACAGTGGGTCCCTCCCAGTAGCCGGCCACCTGTCTCCTTCTCTCTCCTTTCCTCTTCTTTCCTTTCTTTTCGTATTCGTTGTAATTAGTTAAGGTATTTCGTTTGGCATTCCTTAACTATCTTTTAAAAGAAATGGTTACAAGACGTAACCGACTTGTAAGCTATATAATGGCCTTTCTACGCCATTTTGGAGGAGGAAGAACTTGGCATACTCTCGAAATTGTAAATAGATCTTGAACGTATCAATACAAAAGGGCTTTTCTTTTCATTCTCTATCTGAATCTCTGTATCTCTGTGTTTTCCTTTAGTATTGTGAATATTATTTTGTACCTAATTCGTTAGTCTTTCTGATTGCTTTTGCAAATACAGTGATCTTGCACAACCAAGAAAGAACTTTGTGTCTTTGATTAATGAATCTGAAGAAGGTCGTTTGAAGAACTTTGTGTCTTTAATCTTATTCAGCTAATACAAATAATCTTGTTCCAAATTCCCTGCAACTTCGCACTCATAAAGAATTATTCTGTTATCTATAATTCCAAACGTTTGCTATTCTGCTTATCTTCATACCCTCTTTCCTCAGTCCGTTTGTAACTGATGATCTTTGTGGAAAACATTTTCGTGGTATCCAAGTTCAACCATAAAATGACATTCTGTATATTTGTAAATAAGTTCGTGTCTCAATAAGGGAACCTCTCCCATTAAAGAGGAGGGACTTCTTGTCCCCTGACTATTGCTCTTCTAAAAAGTCCTATTTGAAAACCAACAGTTTTTGGCGACTCCGCTGGGGAAAAAAAATCGCATTCCAGTACTATAATTTTTTCGATCATCCTTTGATTTGGCGACTCCGCGTTTCACTCGAGGGAGAAGGGCCCTTGGTATCAAATATTCTTAGTTTCAGCTTTTGGAGCAACAGGGTTTTCCTTTCCCTTCAAATAGAAGAACTCGTTCAATGAGCACTCCACCTGTTCAAGAAAGAAGTCCTTCAGAGCCTGCTAGTCCTAATCTACAAGCTTTAATCCTTGCTGGTGTTACAGTTCCCCTCCGAACCGTATTTCCAAGAAGAATGGCACAAGTACCATGGGGTCAACGTGTCGAGCCCCTGGCCCTCACTCAGCCTTTGCATGAGTTACCTAGAGGTAACAGAAAGAACTTCCCCAAATTCAAAGGCGACGGCAAAGTGCACCCTGATGAGCATATTGCAGCCTTCATAGTTGCGTGTGGAGTCTTGGGGGTTGAACATGAAGACGTCTCAGTAAGACTGTTCGTCGAGATGTTACAGGACAATGCTGCTGACTGGTTCTATCATCTTCCGGCTGGTGCCATCATCGACTGGAATACCATGAGAACTCAATTCGAAAGCCGTTTCAAGCCGGCAGAAGATGTGCATGCACTGCTTGCCCAGATTTCGCAAATAAAGAAAGATCCATCGGAACCCATGAGAGAATTTGTGGCTTGGTTCAACAGACTGATCAACAAAATCCCTGTGAACACTCAGCCGGTTGATCAAATCCAAAAATGTTTCTTTTTGAATGCCCAAACGCCTAAAGTCAGCTATGCTCTAAGAAGGGCTAATCTTGGAACGTTAATTCTGGATCAAGAACTGGCTGTTAGTGTCGAGGATGACCTAATCATGTCAGGGAAGTTGAAGAGAGATCCTCCCAAATCTAAATCTGCTGCTTCTTCATCTTCCACTTCTGGACCCAATACTGATCCATTAGTCCAGAAACTTGCAAATGATCTGGTAGCTATAAAGAAACAATTAGCTCAGCATGCACCGTATGAAGATGTTCCTAGAAGAAATTTTCAACCCAGAAACCGTTTTTCCCAGCTCCCCACACAAGATTGGCACTTGAAGGACCTCCCGTCAAAGTTCCTGTGAATGCAACTTGCGAGGTCGAAGAACCAGAAGATGATAATGAAGCTTGTGAGGAGTTCTTGGAGGAATTCGATGATGAGGCAGAAGAACCCGAGGGATCTCGAGTCAATTTCTTTACCACTGAAGGCATTGATGATGCAGATGACTATGATGAAGTGGTAGCAGATATGAACAGCGAATCCTTCGCTGTCATGACTCGGGAACAGACGCATCAGAGGGAAAAGGTGACACAACCCCTGAAGAAGTCCAAAGAGCAGCCTGCAACTATTCCTGTAATTGCCAGAAGAGGATCTCCTATTCCTACCTCATCTGCACCAAAGGTAAGTAATGCCAATCCTACCCCCAAAGTTGTTTCTTCTTCTTTTTCTCCTAGGGTTGATAAACCTAAGATTCCAAATGATGATGGACCATCCACCTCTAGATCCTTTGACATTGTAGATCATCTAAAAAGGACCAAATTTCAAATTTCAGAGGCTGAATATTACCAAACCCATCCAAAAGCTTTTGCCAAGATGATCCAATTTGTAAATTCCCATTCCAAGACCACCTCCAAAGGCCTTTTGCCCACACCTCCTTCTGCACCACAGCCCAGTCTAGTAGCTGCTGTCACCTCACCTGGTGACAAGATCAAGCCTTTCTATGTAACACTCCTTATAGCTGGCCACAGGCTCAGTAACTGTGTCATAGATTCCGGAGCCTCAGATAATGTGATGCCCGCCAAAGTAGCTCATGCTTTAGGCTTGACCCTTACTCGTACTTATGGATCTTGCTACTCCATGGAAAGTAAGGAAGTACCTTTGGTGGGAAGGATTAAAGATGCACAAGTGGCTTTTGCTGCTTTACCTGAAAAGAAGGTCTTGGCTACCATACTAGTAGCAGACATTCCTCCTTCCTATGGAATGTTGCTAAGCAGAAACTTCTGTAAAGATGTGGGTGGAGAGATTCAAATGGATTGGTCACACGCTCTCATACCTGTCAATGGACAAATGAAGAAGCTACTACCTGAGAAGCAGTCCGAGTACATTGTGCAGAAGACAGATGATCCCAAGGCACAAATACTCTATGAGGACAGGGGCCATGGTAATTACATGATTTTGTCCCCTGATGAAATCCGACCCTGTAAAATATCACCTAAAGATCCCAATGGTGTCTGGATTTTAGAATTTGATGGCAGTTGTTCCTCGGCTGGCTCTAGAGCTGGTGTTCTGCTAATATCACCTGAAGGCTGCCTGCACCCCCTTTTCATTTAAATTGCAGTTCGAGAACACTAACAATACAGCAGAGTATGAGGCTCTCATCCTTGGATTGCAAGTGGCCAAAGAACGAGGTGTAAAAAATCTTTTGGCTCGTGGTGATGCAGAGTTGATTGTGAAGCAAGTCAGAAGCCTGTTTCAGGTAAAAAATGGGAGGCTGAAGCACTATCGGAACCAAGGTTTTGCTGCGTCCCTTGAAAAGTTCAGGCAGCGGATTCTGAAGACTGGTCCCTCCCAAGTGCCGGACCACCGTTTCTCCTTCTCTCTCCTTTCCTCTTCTTTCCTTTCTTTCGTTTCCCGTTGTCATTTAGTTAAGGTATTCGTTTGGGGGGGGGCATTCCCTTAACTATCTTTTAAAAAAATGTGGTTTTCCAAAGACGTAACCGACTTGTAGCTATATAATAGGCCTTTCTACGCCATTTTGGAAGGGGAAGACCTTGGGCATAACTCTCGAAATTGTAAATAGATCTTGAAACGTATCAATACAAAGGGCTTTTCTTTTCATGTCTCTATCTGAACTCTTTATCTCTGTGTTTCCTTTAGTACTTGTGGAATATTATTTTGGACCTAATTCGTTAGTATTTTTCTGATTCTTTTGGGCAATACACTGAATCTTTCACAACTCAGAGAACTTTGTTGTCTTTGTTAATCGAATCTGAAGAAGGTGCGTTTGAAGACTTTGTGTCGTTGTAATCTTATTCAACTAATACAAATAATCTTGTTCCAAATTCCCTGCAACTTCGCACTCATAAAGAATTATTCTGTTATCTATAATTCCAAACGTTGCCTATTCTGCTTATCTTCATACCCTCTTTCCTCAGTCCGTTTGTAACTGATGATCTTTGTGGAAAACATTTTCGTGGTATCCAAGTTCAACCATAAAATGACATTCTGTATATTTGTAAATAAGTTCGTTGTCTCAATAAGGGAACCTCTCCCATTAAAGAGGAGGGGACTTCTTGTCCCTGACTATGCTCTTCTAAAAAGTCCTATTTGAAAACCAACAGTTTTTGGCGACTCCGCTGGGGAAAAAAAATCGCATTCCAGTACTATAATTTTTTCGATCATCCTTTGATTTGGCGACTCCGCGTTTCACTCGAGGGAGAAGGGCCCTTGGTTATCCAAATATTCTTAGTTTCAGCTTTTGGAGCAACAGGGTTTTCCTTTCCTTCAAATAGAAGAACTCGTTCAATGAGCACTCCACCTGTTCAAGAAAGAAGTCCTTCAGAGCCTGCTAGTCCTAATCTACAAGCTTTAATCCTTGCTGGTGTTACAGTTCCCCTCCGAACCGTATTTCCAAGAAGAATGGCACAAGTACCATGGGGTCAACGTGTCGAGCCCCTGGCCCTCACTCAGCCTTTGCATGAGTTACCTAGAGGTAACAGAAAGAACTTCCCCAAATTCAAAGGCGACGGCAAAGTGCACCCCTGATGAGCATATTGCAGCCTTCATAGTTGCGTGTGGAGTCTTGGGGGTTGAACATGAAGACGTCTCAGTAAGACTGTTCGTCGAGATGTTACAGGACAATGCTGCTGACTGGTTCTATCATCTTCCGGCTGGTGCCATCATCGACTGGAATACCATGAGAACTCAATTCGAAAGCCGTTTCAAGCCGGCAGAAGATGTGCATGCACTGCTTGCCCAGATTTCGCAAATAAAGAAAGATCCATCGGAACCCATGAGAGAATTTGTGGCTTGGTTCAACAGACTGATCAACAAAATCCCTGTGAACACTCAGCCGGTTGATCAAATCCAAAAATGTTTCTTTTTGAATGCCCCAAACGCCTAAAGTCAGCTATGCTCTAAGAAGGGCTAATCTTGGAACGTTAATTCTGGATCAAGAACTGGCTGTTAGTGTCGAGGATGACCTAATCATGTCAGGGAAGTTGAAGAGAGATCCTCCCAAATCTAAATCTGCTGCTTCTTCATCTTCCACTTCTGGACCCAATACTGATCCATTAGTCCAGAAACTTGCAAATGATCTGGTTAGCTATAAAGAAACAATTAGCTCAGCATGCACCGTATGAAGATGTTCCTAGAAGAAATTTTCAACCCAGAAACCGTTTTTCCAGCTCCCCACACAAGATTGGCACTTGAAGGACCTCCCGTCAAAGTTCCTGTGAATGCAACTTGCGAGGTCGAAGAACCAGAAGATGATAATGAAGCTTGTGAGGAGTTCTTGGAGGAATTCGATGATGAGGCAGAAGAACCCGAGGGATCTCGAGTCAATTTCTTTACCACTGAAGGCATTGATGATGCAGATGACTATGATGAAGTGGTAGCAGATATGAACAGCGAATCCTTCGCTGTCATGACTCGGGAACAGACGCATCAGAGGGAAAAGGTGACACAACCCCTGAAGAAGTCCAAAGAGCAGCCTGCAACTATTCCTGTAATTGCCAGAAGAGGATCTCCTATTCCTACCTCATCTGCACCAAAGGTAAGTAATGCCAATCCTACCCCCAAAGTTGTTTCTTCTTCTTTTTCTCCTAGGGTTGATAAACCTAAGATTCCAAATGATGATGGACCATCCACCTCTAGATCCTTTGACATTGTAGATCATCTAAAAAGGACCAAATTTCAAATTTCAGAGGCTGAATATTACCAAACCCATCCAAAGCTTTTGCCAAGATGATCCAATTTGTAAATTCCCATTCCAAGACCACCTCCAAAGGCCTTTTGCCCACACCTCCTTCTGCACCACAGCCCCAGTCTAGTAGCTGCTGTCACCTCACCTTGGTGACAAGATCAAGCCTTTCTATGTAACACTCCTTATAGCTGGCCACAGGCTCAGTAACTGTGTCATAGATTCCGGAGCCTCAGATAATGTGATGCCCGCCAAAGTAGCTCATGCTTTAGGCTTGACCCTTACTCGTACTTATGGATCTTGCTACTCCATGGAAAGTAAGGAAGTACCTTTGGTGGGAAGGATTAAAGATGCACAAGTGGCTTTTGCTGCTTTACCTGAAAAGAAGGTCTTGGCTACCATACTAGTAGCAGACATTCCTCCTTCCTATGGAATGTTGCTAAGCAGAAACTTCTGTAAAGATGTGGGTGGAGAGATTCAAATGGATTGGTCACACGCTCTCATACCTGTCAATGGACAAATGAAGAAGCTACTACCTGAGAAGCAGTCCGAGTACATTGTGCAGAAGACAGATGATCCCAAGGCACAAATACTCTATGAGGACAGGGGCCATGGTAATTACATGATTTTGTCCCCTGATGAAATCCGACCCTGTAAAATATCACCTAAAGATCCCAATGGTGTCTGGATTTTAGAATTTGATGGCAGTTGTTCCTCGGCTGGCTCTAGAGCTGGTGTTCTGCTAATATCACCTGAAGGCTGCCTGCACCCCTTTTCATTTAAATTGCAGTTCGAGAACACTAACAATACAGCAGAGTATGAGGCTCTCATCCTTGGATTGCAAGTGGCCAAAGAACGAGGTGTAAAAAATCTTTTGGCTCGTGGTGATGCAGAGTTGATTGTGAAGCAAGTCAGAAGCCTGTTTCAGGTAAAAAATGGGAGGCTGAAGCACTATCGGAACCAGGTTTGGGATTCAATTGAATTCCTTGATGCCTTTTCCATTGAAGCAATTCCCAGAGAAAAGAACAGCAGAGCTGATTCCCTGGCTGTCTCAGGGTCATTATTGATTCCTCATCCTGAATTCTCTCAGGATAAATTCACTATTGAGATGGTCCACCGACCTAGTGTCCCTGACAATACTAACAACTGGCAAGTCTTCAACGACGACCAGCATTTGCTTTCCTTCCTGGAGCTCAAGGGCAATTTTGAACAACTGTATTTCGAAGGAAGTGACAACCTGCCTCGTGAGAGCGTGTCTTCGGACCAAGCCGTCACCCAAGGAGAAGAAACTGATCAGGAAGGGTGCATTAAGCTCAAAGGAAACAAGATCCCCAAAGGTTTGGTGAGTTTGGAGGAGTTGTTTGATAAGCATGATAGGTACGTGAGATCTAAAGCTTCCACTGGACCTCAGCAATCAGCTGAGTATGATAAAATTGATATTGGGAGTTCTGATGACCCGAAGTTGGTAAACATCGGGAAGTGTTGCACATCAGATGAAAGGAGAAGAGCAATTGACCTTTTAAGGAAATATAAAGATGTGCTTGCTTATTCTTATGAAGATCTGAAAGCCTTCAAGAGAAAGGAAATGCAGCACTTTATCCCTATCAAGCCAGGAATCAAGCCTTTCAAGCAAAAGTAGAGGCAGTACAACCCAAAGATAGCTGACACCATATTTCAGGAGATTCAGAAACTGCTAAAGGCTAAAATTATCTTTCCCATTCACCATTCGACTTGGATTGCAAACATTGTACCTGTTAGGAAGAAGAATGGTGAGATCCGCATCTGTGTTGATTTCAGGAACCTGAATCAGGCCTCTCTGAAAGATAACTACCCTCTGCCTATGATGGATCAGATTTTGCAAGCGGTAACAGGCTCTGAGATGTTATCTATGCTTGATGGCTTTTCGGGATACAATCAGGTAGAGGTCGATACTGCTGATCAACATAAGACAGCCTTCACAACTCCTTGGGGTACCTTTGCCTACAAGAGGATGCCTTTTGGGCTGATTAATGCCGGTGCCACCTTCCAGAGAGCTATGGATCTGGCTTTCAGAAGCTTGAAGGGAAAATGCATAGTCATATACCTTGATGACCTGACAGTGTTCTCAAAGACAAGAGCGGATCACTTCGACCACTTGGAAACAGTTCTGCAAGGATGCCGAGAGCATGGGATTTCCTTAAATCCTAAAAAATCTGTCTTCTGTGTTACAGAGGGAAAGCTATTAGGACACATTGTCTCAAAGGATGGCATCCAGATTGATCCTGAACGAGTTCAAGCCATCCAACAGATTCCTCTCCCTACTAGTAAAAAGGGCGTGCATTCCTTTTTCGGTAAGATCAATTTTCTAAGAAGATTCATCCCTGATTTTGCTGAATTAACTTTGAATATCTCTCAGATGATGAAAGGAAAGCAAGAATTTGGTTGGTCTTCTGAAGGAAAAGAATCCTTTGAGGGTATCAAGAAAGCTATTGCTAAAACTCCAGTTTTGGCCTGCCCTGATTTCAGCAAGGATTTCATTATCTACTGCTACGCTACAGATAGTACTCTGGCTGCTGTCTTAACCCAGGAGGATCCTGATAAACATCAGCTACCAATTGCCTTCATGAGCTATATCCTGAAGAACCATGAGCTAAAGTACACCATGATGGAGAAGCATGCCTTTGCAGTAGTCAAAGCTGTCAAGTAGTTCCGTTTCTATATCCTCAACTCTCACTCTACGGTGCTGGTCCCAGATACGACTGTAAAGTCAATTCTCACGCAACAAGAATTTGGATCCAAGAGGGGAAACTGGGTGGCTAAAGTCCAGGAGTATGACCTTGATATCAAGCCAACCAAGCTGGTTCGGGGAAAAGGTCTTTGCGAGCTCATTGCTGAAGGAGCCCAACATGAGTTACTGGAGAAGAAAGCTGACCTTCCTACTGTTCTGTTCCTGATTTCAGTTGATGAATGGTACGCTGACATCGCTCATTTTCTCACCTACGGGGAATGCCCCTCTCATTTGACTGCTAAAGAAAAGAGGACTGTTAAGTTGAGATCAACACAATATGTATTGTGGGAAAATGCCTTGTTCAAGCGTGGTTTGGATGGGAGATTCCTGAAGTGTGTAGACAAAGAACAACAGAGAAAATTGCTCTCAGCTTTTCATGATCAGGCATGTGGAGGGCACTATTCATCAACAGTCACATCTCATAAGATACTCCGTGGAGGGTATTACTGGCCTTCTTTGTTCAAAGATGCATCCAAGTGGGTGGATAAATGTGAGGCCTGTCAGAATTTCGTGGGAAGACCTAAATTGGCTTCTTTGCCTCTCAAACCAGTTGTGATTGAAGAACCTTTTCAACAGTGGGGTCTAGACTTCATTGGTGCACTCAACCCTATTTCCAGCGCTGGAAATACTCATGTGCTAACTGCTACTGACTACTTCACCAAGTGGGTGGAAGCTATTCCAGTCAAGAGCACCACTTCTGAAGTAGTATGCAACTTCATTAAAGAGAACATCTTGGTTAGGTATGGTGTGCCTAACAAGATTGTAACAGATAATGCCTCAAACTTCTCCTCAACTGAGATAATGGATTTCTGCTACGGGTATGGCATCTCTCTGGCTCATTCTTCAGATTATTATCCCCAGGGAAATGGACAAGAAGAATCTACCAACAAGAATCTGGTGACTATCATAAGAAAGTTGGTCAATGAATCTCATAGAAACTGGCATAAGAAACTTTACGATGCTCTTTGGGCAGACAGGATCACACCTAAAAGAGCCATTGGAATGTCCCCCTTTCAAATAGTGTATGGAGTAGAGGCTCAATTGCCAGTGACAGTGGAACTACCAGCCTTGCACCTGATGAAGGCCATTGAAGACACTAGTTTCAGTGATGCTCTGGACAAAAGGATCATGTACCTGCACAAACTGAACGAGGATAGATTGGAGGTTGCTGACAGAATATCTGCCCACTAGTAGAAGGTGAAGATTCTGTTTGATAAGAAAGCTAGGAGCAGAGAGTTCCAAGTTGGTGATACTGTGCTGTTGTGGGACAAAAGACACGAACCTCGTGGTAGCCATGGAAAATTTGATTCTCTGTGGCTTGGACCTTTCAAGATAAGACACTTTGCTGGTAAGAACTCTTTCTATCTTGATTACATGGATGGTTCCCCCCTCCCACTTCCTTATAGTGGGCAGTATTTGAAGTTGTTCAAGTCCTAGGTGACTAGGGAGTCCCTTTGTATGTTGTGTACAGTGTTTCTACTTTTTTGCTTTTGGTGTGTTTCCCTTCTGTTGTGTGTGTGTTGCCCTTGTATTGGTTTGTCCTTGACTCCGTTGCCCAATGGATAAGGCACTGGTCTGCTTCACCGAGTTATCTAAGTTCTTGCCTTGTCTCATTCCATGAATTTACACCAAGTCATCCCCAGAAGGAGCCAGCTGTTGTCTACTCAAAATTCCCCTCTCTAACAAGAACAAATTTTGAAAATTTTGAGTCTAAGTGCTTTTTTCTGAGGTACCCAGGTCGTGAAGTCGAAAGAATCTAAGTTTTGGGTCATTTTTTAAGTATTTCGGGTCTGTCGGAACTTTCTGTCCCACCTGTCCCAAGTATGAAAGTGCAAGTTGTTCCCCGATCGGCCGAAATCCCCGAAACTGTCCCATTCTCGGGCCCGTCGGAACTTTTTGTCCCAAGTGTCCCAAAACTTTTGTGCGAGCTTTCCCATTTTCGGCCGAAACTCCCGAACCACGTACTTCGCACCTTTTTGTCCCAAATATCCCAAAGTCAAAAGTGCGAGCTTCCTCTTTTTCCACCGAAGCTTCCTAGTCGCGTACTCTGGAATTTTCTGTTCCAAAAGTCCCAAGTCCAAACAGGCCTGCTGTTCCAATTTCGGCCTAAATGCCCGAACCGCTTACCTCACGCATTTTCGTCCCAATTGTTCCAAAAGCTTTTGTGCATTCTCTCTCCATTTCGCCCGAGCCGCGTGTTTCGCGCATCCGCGTCTCACCTGTTCCAAGCGTACCAAGTGTCACTCACACTTAGCTTTTCCCGCTCACTCCAAGTATGGTGCTTTTCAAGTTGGTGGTTGTGTAATTAAATGCGCATTGAATTCACTCCTCTCCCCAAAAGGCTATATAATGAACATTTCCCCTTCGCATTTTCTCACATCTTCCTTGATTATCCTTTGCTCAAACCCTTGCCGCCTACAAGCTTGCGCACGTTCCTCTGCTTCTGTAATTCCATTCCAAGTCTAGTTTGCAACCTTGTTCCCCTGAAACTATCGACATGAAGATCAAATTTCAAGGACAAGAACAGATTTCTCCACTCGAGTCTGCTGTAAGCAACATTGGAGATAGCGAGGCCCGACATCTCAATTTCAGCGATTTTTGGGCAAGGATGGAAGATACGAATCCCTCGCCGATGGCTCAGACAATTTATGACAGTGGTTTGGCGTACGCTGGAGGATTCCCAATTTCAGTACAGTGTGCTGATACAGTGCTTGCATGCGGAGCTCACTTCGACCCCGCCTCAAGTGAATTGACAAACGTACATGGGGAGCTCATCGCCAAGCTAGACGCTGCCGCCATTGGTGCCACTCTGAGGATCCCAGAATTGGACAATGCCATAGTTGTTTCCCAAGTCCAAGCGCAAGCCATGTTCGATCAAGACAGTGACAAGTATAGGGCACGAGTGGCGAAGTCCTGGTTAAAAAACCCTAAGAAGGGAGCTTCCCGCCTCACCAAAACTCTCATCCGAGCAGACTTCAACGAAGAACTGTCAAATTTCATAATACTGCTGGCTCAGGTCATGGGTTTACCTTCCACCAGCGAGTTCCATTTCTGGATGTGCCCGCTCATCAGTATGGTGTGCGAGGGTACACAAAATATCAACTGGGCTGAGATCATCAGCATGAATCTGACGGAGCAGCTATCCAACGTACTGCAAACAAAGAAGTTTTTCATGACTTCATATCTGATGTATACTCTAGCAGCATCAAGGCAATGGTTTGGATTCTCATATATAGATGCCCACAAAGGCAACCCAGTGTACACCTATTGCCCGCAGTTTACCTTGGAGACCAGAAACCGCAATTTCAGAAGGGTTAATGATGCTTTCACTATGTACGTGGTCCGATTGCTCAAGGGTGACACCGCCAGGAGGTTTTCAGATGAAGCCATGAACTTGATATCACGGTATGGGGCCTACTTCATCCAATTCAGGAAGTTCTCATACATCAGGCTTGCTGGTTATGAGGGTACTCCTCTGCGGCTTCCCATGTTCTGCAATGACAAGATGGCCTTGATTGAAATATGCAGGCAACTGGACAAGTTGCACAGAACTTGCAGAGACAAGAAGATCTCTGGCTTACACTTTCCCATCTCTCTGGGAAATTACACGTGTAAAACAACCCTGGATGCCCATAATATAGAGAGAACTTTGGTCCCAGTCACTGTTCATTTCTTCAAGCCAAGAACCTGCTTTGACTTGAAGAAGTTTATTGAACAGAACATCAAGATATTCTATCACCATGTGGCAGAGACAGAAGATTACTGGGACGACTGTACAGACGACTTTGAGGCCAGAAGAAGGCATTATGGTAGGTTCTCCTTACAATTGATTCAAGAGCTCGGTCTGTACCAAGTTCCTGAAGGCCTTGAAGATGATAATTCTGAGCTATACTCATATGAGTATGAAAATGTGATCAAACAAACCCCTCTGGAAGACCTAGATTGGAACAGAAAAGAGAGGGATGATTTGGCTGAAATCCTTGCTCCAGTCTTAGTCAGGACTAAGGTCTGGTTCAATAAAAAGGTCCGAGAATTCAGGAGACGCTCGGGAGAATCCTCCTCCAAGGATGCCTCGACACCAATAAGAGAAGCACCAGTTCCAAGGTCTGAAACACCAAAGAAAACCTCTCCTACCTCAGCAGCTCAGGGACCTGTGGAATCTACTCCTTCTCCATCCACTCAGGTATATAAGAAGAAGCTCAAGGAAGTAAAGAAGGAACCGGTGGAAAGAGATCCTCAGGAGAAACAGGAAGAATTGCCTATTGGACCAGAGAACATCATCATCCTCAGTGAAAGTGAAGAGAGTGAAAGGCCAACTCCTACAAATGTTCCTGAGGACCCAAGAGATAAAGACAAGGAGGTCCAGAGCACTGAGCTTCCAGGGGCTAGTGATTCTTCTACTGCCATTGTCTCCAGTGCTCCTTCCACATCCCAGCTTGAGTCAACAACTGCACAGACCTTGAGTGTCATGGGCTCCCTGTCTCTTGGCCCCCTTGCTCCTCCTGCAGATTCTTCTTCCTCTTTTGCATCGGTGCAACCCTTGGTTGACAAAAGGAAGAGAAAACCATCCTCCCAAAACCTGGGACCAAATTTTGATGCTGTTGCAGCCATGTTGGGCACCACGCCTTCTCGTGCCAAGAAAGCAAGAACCACCTCCAGAATAGTATCTGATACTCGAGGTCAGCAATTCCTGGAGATTGCCAAGCCTGCTATGGACAAATCAGAACAGGACTTGCAAGTATCTGACTTGGAGCTACTGAGAATCCCAATGGGAGAGTCTACCCCTGAAGGCGAGATCCATAATCTCCAGGAAACAGTCACAAGAGTTATTGGGAGAGTGGAAAAAGGACAGCAAACTATCGAACAGCTGGAAGAGCAAGCCCGAGTTCTTACAGGTTTCATCAAGTCTCTTCTATCTAAGGACAAAGTTTTGGATCCCACCCCTTTGACTGCTCTACCTCCTCCTGTAATACTAAGCCAAGATGAAGTGCAAAGTATAAAAGATATGCACAAGTATTCTGTTTATGGCAGAGCTTTTGAAACCATGGTGGATGACATGCTTGTTGCTGGGTTAAACTTCATCGATGAAGCTTTCAAGCTCTATGAAAAGGTGAGTAATATGCAACTGAAGCTCTCCTCCACTATCAGTACCATGGATAAAGAACTCAAAATCTAGAGCAGTTGCATAGTAGACCTCCGCCTCATGGGACAAACAGATGAGAACATCCTAATGGCGAACAAGATTTTTGATGATGCCAAAGACAATTTATCAAAATCCTGGGTCTACAGTGTAGAGTGGAAAATCAGAGTCCTGGAAGAAGCTGTAGGAGAAATGAAGAATAGCTGGCAAAAGGGAGAAGCTTTCAAGACGCTAGCAGCTGCTGATTTCAAAGATATGCATTGTCGTCTTGAGGATGAAAACTCTGGCGTTCCCTCATCCTTGCAAGAAATCAAAGCTCAGTTCAGAGCTTTTGTCAAAGATAATCTTTTCAAGGAGGACTCCATCTCTAAAGACAAGATAAAGGAAATTTGTTCTCTTCAGTCTGCCATTGAAGAAGCAAACAAAGACTATCATACTCACGTCGAGTTTGATAAAGAGATGGAGAAATGCCTGGGATTTTGGACTCAGTCTGCAACTAACACATCAGTCCCTCGTGGCAGAGATATAGCTGAGTCATTGAAGAAGTTCAGGCAGCGGATTCTGAAGACAGTGGGTCCCTCCCAGTAGCCGGCCACCTGTCTCCTTCTCTCTCCTTTCCTCTTCTTTCCTTTCTTTTCGTATTCGTTGTAATTAGTTAAGGTATTGCGTTTGGCATTCCTTAACTATCTTTTAAAAGAAACGGTTATAAGACGTAACTGACTTGTAAGCTATATAATGGCCTTTCTACGCCATTTTGGAGGAGGAAGAACTTGGCATACTCTCGAAATTGTAAATAGATCTTGAACGTATCAATACAAAAGGGCTTTTCTTTTCATTCTCTATCTAAATCTCTGTATCTCTGTGTTTTCCTTTAGTGTTGTGAAGATTATTTTGTACCTAATTCGTTAGTCTTGCTGATTTCTTTTGCAAATACAGTGATCTTGCACAACCAAGAAAGAACTTTGTGTCTTTGATTAATGAATCTGAAGAAGGTCGTTTGAATAACTTTGTGTCTTTAATCTTATTCAGCTAATACAAATAATCTTGTTCCAAATTCCCTGCAACTTCGCACTCGTAAAGAATTATTCTGTTATCTATAATTCCAAACGTTTGCTATTCTGCTTATCTTCATACCCTCTTTCCTCAGTCCATTTGTAACTGATGATCTTTGTGGAAAACATTTTCGTGGTATCCAAGTTCAACCATAAAATGACATTCTGTATATTTGTAAATAAGTTCGTGTCTCAATAAGGGAACCTCTCCCATTAAAGAGGAGGGACTTCTTGTCCCCTGACTGTTGCTCTTCTAAAAAGTCCTATTTGAAAACCAACATAAACTATAACCTAATGTTGCAAGGTTAGTTAATCTAACCTAGTCCTAAACTATGTGCTTAATACTTCTAAGGAGGGTGACTAATGTTATATCCTATGGCAATAAGACTAAGTCTACCTATGATCTAACCTTAGTCACTAAACTATCCTAACTAATGCTATGAAGGGGGACCTAAGGAGGGTCACAAGTCCTGGGTGATGGTTTCCATGGAATTTAAGGAAAGGATAAAGATGAAGGACATGGAGTGTTGTCAGGTTTAGCGGAGGGTAAATTTGTTAAGAGGGTCTTACGTGGTAGTATCTCTAAGAATGGGAACTTTTGTTTATTTTTTTTTAGCATTCACCAACTTTGGTGGTCGGTGGTAATGGAGAATAGGTGGGAGAATGAAATTTAATGCAATTAATTTTCATAGGGTCTCGAGCACGAATTGTTTGGGAAGGCATGCAGGTGGAATTTTGCTTGGTTGTCTTGTTTTTCATGCATTCTGTTTTTTTCTCTGCATGAGCACTGGTACTTAAAACCAGCCATCTACTCTTCGTTGCATGGCAATTTTGAAATTTTAAAATTTACTTCTTTGTCATAGGGAGTAGATAAGGCATGGAGGTAACAATATTTTGTTGTTTAATCTTTCATGGAAGAAGAAGAGAAGGGGAAAGTGCATTCAGAGGTCTTCTTCAAATTTTTAGCGACACTATCAAGCATGATAGGCCCTAACTATTAAAAATATTTCTTTCCTTTAAATTTTTTTAGTAGAACAACTCTGTTCAGATAATGTATGCACAATCAGCTTGGATGGTAACAATGTTTTGGGTTTTATGTTGATTTGAGGATTCTGGGTTGTATTTGGATCCTGGATGAAATCTTCTTCATTATTCTTGTTTCCATGTTGCAAATCCAATATGGAGTTTTGCTATCTATTTGGAAGTGTTGTAAGTTTTCTTTATCTTACTGGGGTATTTGATTGAGGACTGGATCCATGAAAGAATGCATGCTTAATGATTACGTGTTTGAAAACACATTGTAATTATTTTTTGTTTCAAATATGATTGGATTAACTGATTGTTTGCTTTGCCATATGAACTCTAACTATTATTGGTCCATGTTCAAGAAAGTAAGTAATTGAATTTGTGGTTGGAATGTTATTTTATTCAGTGAAACTCAACTATTTTAGTTGCGTGAGTTGGAAATGTTGTTTGAAATCTAAGCATGTACTTTTTACTTCAAAAGGGTATGAATGTTCTTATGAATACAGGATTCTATGAGTAAGGAATTATTTGGTTAAACTGTTGTTTTTGCAATTTTACATGGATATTAGGAACACTGATATGTTCAAGAGGAAATGTACTTTGATGAACTCTGTTCCCTGGAAATTCATGGTTGATCTTAGATCTGCATGAATGGAAATTATGTTTAATGTTTGGTTAAGATAGGACTGTGTTTGAAGTTACCATAGGTGATTTTGAAATATGTACTTAGAATTCGACTATTAACTCTGTACATGCATTTTTTGTTTGGTATCTTGGAATGATATAACAACCTAATAGTGCAACGGTTGGAATAATTTAGTTTTGATCCATTGGTAATAAATGGTAATGGGAAAGTTACCCTAACTCTTAGACCAAAATGGTTCGATTAATGGATGAAATGTAGACTATTTACTTTAGAGCAGGATTGTGGTTTGAGATTAGATTGTTTATAACATTTTATGTAAAGAAAATGTTATTGGCTTTTTTTTAATTTATAGTTGTAAGATTGTAGTGATGTATTGGTAAATCCTAAGGTGGCTCTACTTGATCTAAGCTATTGGTTAAACGTAAGTGTTGTTTTACTTTCCTTCTTCTTCCTTGATTGGATGAGAGAATGTACATTACTTCTTGGATGTTAGTATAGTTTTGAACTTGATTAAAATAAATTTCTAATTTTCTCTTCTCCTTCCTCTAAGTTATGAAGGAAAGAAATTATAGGATTTTGAAATATGAAGGTATTTATACTCTCTCCTGAAATAATAGTGAGCTCTTCTATATAATTCTATGAGGAACTCTACAGTATGGTTCTGAGATGATAGGACTATTAAAATTAAGTGGAAAGAAATGGTAAGTGGTGAGATCTTAACTTAGAAGACTCCATTCCTTTATTAGCAATATTATTATCCTGATTTATAACTTAGTTTGTTATCTACTTGTATAAAGGTAGCCCTGTAGTTAATGTTTTGCATACTTATCAATGATTAAAATTTTATATAATAGAGTTAAAGGCAATTCGCTAGATGAACTTGCATGAGGAAGTAATCTATTCTTTGCTCAAATTTATTTTATGCAAACCTGTTAGATGCATACCTTAAAAAGGTTCTATTCTTTTAATTGGAGTGAATAAAAAATGATTGACACTATTCTTAGCTTTACAGATGGTTAGTTAATTATGATACAAATGTCCTTTCTTCTTTTCTTGTATTAAAAAAATCATCTGAAATAGACTAAGTTAAAATTATGTCTGTGATTTGAGTTACGATATAAAATCATTGGAAAAAGGAAAGCTAGTGTGAATCATGATTTTGGATTTGATGAAATTGATGTCATTTAAACATGATTGTTTAATGAAAACAATTGGTGGAATGCAATTCTTTTAAGGATTAGTGCTTATCATGCTCAGTTCACTGAACTAACCCATGCTAGCATTTTTTACAGATGGTCATCGTAAGTGGTAAAGGTAGATAAAATATGATATGATGCAAGGACTGTTTTAATTTGGTTCTTATGAAGAATTCTGACTTGTTTTTCAAATTATAATATGGAAGAAAGTTACTCTTTTGTAGAAGGCTATTGACTTAATGTATGCCAAAGTGCATAGATTGTAATTGTACATATTTGGAAATAAATGAAATTGAGAGATATTACTTATGTGGATTGTGTTACTTATTTGTTGGATTGATCTTCCTATTACCTGTATGAATGAGTGTGCATTCTTATTGTTCTATGCAATGGATTCCAGATGGATTCCCTAAGTAATCCTTATTTAATTATGTGGCTGAATACTACATATTTATGGTTAGTAATTCTTATATCTTACGATTATGGTTAAATTGGAAATTAGACCATTGCATGATTAGGGAAAGTTGAGAGTGAACTATGCCCTAAAATGTAGCTATAACTGGAAGA
Organism: Taxus chinensis; assembly: GCA_019776745.2. Lineage (NCBI taxonomy): Eukaryota > Viridiplantae > Streptophyta > Pinopsida > Cupressales > Taxaceae > Taxus > Taxus chinensis. Next base: position 898,097,572 of record CM034151.1, on the reverse strand, counting down.
AAATCCTAATAATATCTTAATGTCCTAATTAAAAAGAAATATATTGATGGTTATAAATCACCATGACTTAATGGTATTAATTCTGTTATGTTTCAATCTCTAAGGTTGTTACATACCCTTGTTGGATTAGTTATTTTCCTAATGGGGAAAACTTAGGGTTATTGTCCTATTTTGTGGATACAAGGTTGTTAGGTACTAACCGGTAACTTGAAACAATCTTAAATATAATTAAAACTTTTCTCTATGAAACTGAACCTAATTACAAAAGGTAACTCAAGGAGTGTTGGACTCTAGGTTAGGGAAGGCTACCTAATAAGGTGGGCCTGTAATCCAAATATAAATTAACATAAGTAAATTCTTGGAGGTATGTACATATTTTCGGGGCTATTCCGTAGGATGTTTACACATGTCAACTACAAGGTTGTACCTTTAAGAAGATTAGGATCTTCACGAGGATACAACAATGTAGATGACATATGGCAACACCCTTCTACATTGATTGTTAAGATTTACACATCGAGACTTGTTAAGGATTTCCCTCTGGGACTGGTTAGGATCATAAACAGGTTATGAGGCAGCCCTTTGAGAGCTCGGGTATCTCGACACATGGGGTTAACATCAGTTGACCTAGTATGTCAACTTGCCCCTAGTCTTCAAGAGCATCTTTATAACGTGAATTATGATATTAACCCAATCTAGAGTGAAAACTGAGGACAAGGGGGACTGACTTAGGTTAGTATAAGATGTTCTATATAACATTAGAGTGGGGTGAAGGATGTATTGCGAATTGATGAGTATGCCATCAAGGAATAAGTAATATGAATAGTATGTTTCAAACCTTTGGCCAAAGTATCGCAAGATTCTAATTACGTTGTCCTATGTCACCTAGTCTAAGGATCATGATGCCGATGAATAATGGTAACAATTATTTAGATAGGTTCCTTTGACAGAGCACTCAGAACCCGTAATAGGGAAGAGAACCATGAGAATGAAGTGTTCAGTTGAAAACTTCAATCTCAAAGTTACACATGAATAGATCGATGGTATACTGAGTCATTACAGCTACATATGGTTATCTATTATAAGAATGATTGTTATGATATGTGTGTTCTAAATTATGTATTTAGAACAAGAGAACATTAATCAAACAAAAAAAATCTTGTTCTAAGGTATTAAAATGAGAATGTTACACAGGTGAGGTTCCTGGTGAGCTTCTCGGTGAGCTCACAAGTGAGCTTAAGGTGAGCTGATAGGCGAGCTCCCATGCAAGTTAGTAAGGTGAGCTCCCATGTGAGTTTTCAGGTGAGCTACTTTATTAGCTCCTGGGTAAGCTCAATTCGAGCTGCTTGGTGACCTACTAGACGAGCTTAAGGTGAGTTGGCAAGGTGATCTCCTTAGTGAGCTCAACGTGAGCTAGCAAGGTGAGCTAATAGGGGATCTCCCATGTGAGTTGGAAAGGTGAACTACTCAGTGTGTTCCCAGGTGATCTATTAAGTGAGCTCCCAAGTGAGCTATTAGGTGAGATTTGAGGTGAGCTACCAGGAGAGCTACTTATGGAGCTATTTGGTGAGCTCCTAGGTAAATTGCTAGGTGATCTCAAAACTAAACTATTTGGCAAGCTCCCAGTCAAGGTCCCTAGCAATCTTCTTAGTGAGCTCACAAGTGAGCTCAATTAAACCTACTCGTTGAACTCCTAGGAAAGTTGATAGGTGATCTCCCAAGTGAGCTACTTGGCGAGATGCTCAATGAACTAATAGGTGAGCTACTAGATGCACTCAAGGTGAGTTGGCAAGGTGAGCTTCTGAGTGAGTTCAAGGTGGGCTGGCAAGGTGAGCTGATAGGAAATATCCCATCTGAGTTGGCAAGGTGAGCTATCAGGAGAGCTCCCATTCAAGTTTTTGGGTGAGCTACTTGATGAGCTCCTAGGAAAGATCAATTTGAGCTTCTCTACGTGCTCCTAGGTGAGCTACTTGTTGAGTTCCAGCCCAGCTCCTAGGTGAGATACTCCATGAGCTCTCAAGTGAGCTCAAAGGTGAGCTTGTCAGTAATCTTAGAGGTTAACTTACATATGTGCTACTAGATGAGCTCAAGGAAAGTTGGCAAGGTGAGCTCAAGGAGAGTTGGCAAGGTGAGCTCAAGCCGAGTTAGAAAGCTGATCTATCAGGAAATCTCCTAGGTGATTTCCTAAGTGAGTTACTCGATGAGCTACCAGGTGAGCTCAACTCGAGCTAATCGATGAAATCCCAAAAGATCTCCCAAGAAAGATACTTGGTAAGCTATTCTGTGAGTTCCTAGGTGAGCTGCTAGGTGAGCTCCCAAGCATTCTACATGGTGAGCTACCATGTGACGTCCCTGGTGAGCTGCTTGGTGAGCTCACAAGTGAGCTCAAAAGTGAGGTCAAGTTAACATACTCAGTGAGCTGCTCCATTAGCTCCTAGGTGAGCTGTTAGGTGAGATTCCATGTGAGCTACTTGGTGAGATACTCAAGGAAATCTAAGGAAAGCTACCAGATGAGCTCAAGGTGGGTTGGAAAGGTGAGCTCCTCAGCAAGTTCAAGGAGAGCTGGTAAGGTGACCTTATAGGTGAGCTCCCATGTAAGTTTTCGGGAAAGCTGCTCGACGAGATCCCAGGTGAGCTCCCATGTAAGTTTTCGGGCAAACTGCTTGACGAGCTCCCAGGTGAGCTCAAGTCAAGCTACTCGGTGAGCTCTTAGGTGAGCTATCACGTGAGCTCCCAAGTGAGTTTTCAGGAAATATCAAGTCGAACTACTCGATGAGCTCCTGGGTGAGCTACTTACCAAGCTCCCAACTAATCTCCTAGGTGAGCCACTTGATGAGCTCCCATGTGAGTTCAAAGGTGAGATTGTCATTAATATATGAGGTGAGCTTACATGTAAAATACCAGATGAGCTCAAGTTGAGTTGGAAATGTGATCTCAAGGTGAGTTGGCAAGGTGAGCTCTAGGTGAGTTGGCAAGATGAGCTTTCAGGTGAGCTCTCAGGTGAGTTACTCGACGAGCACCCAGGTGATCTCAACTCAAGTTGATCAGTGAGTTCCTAGAAGAGCTACTTGGCGAGATGTTCGGTGAGCTCTTAGGTGAGCTACTAGGTGAACACCCAAGCGAGATACTAGGTGAGCTCCCAGGTGAGGTCCGCAATGATCTCATAAGCAAGCTCAAGTAAACATACTTGGAGAGATACTCGATGAGCTCCCAGGTGAGCTGTTAGGAAATCTCCTAGGTGAGCTGTTAGGTGAGCTCCCTGGTGAGCTTCTAAGTGAGCTACTTACTGAGCTACTTGATGAACTCTGAGACAATCTACTAGAGGAGCTCAAGGTAAGTTGGTAAGGTGAGCTCCTTTATAATCTCAAGGCAAGCTAGTAAGTCAAGTTGATAGGTAAGATTCCATGTGAGTTGGTAAGGTGAGCTGTCAGGTGAGCTCCCATGCAAGTTTTCAAGTGAGCTGCTTGATGAGCTCCTAGCTGAGCTCAAGTCGAGTTGCTTGGTGAGCTCCTGGGTGAGCTTAAGATGAGCTACAAAGGTGAGCTGTTAGGTGAGCTCCTATTTGATCTCCTAGGTGAGCTACTCGGTGAGCTCAAGAGCGAGCTCAAAGGTAAGCTTGTTAGTAATCTCTAAGGTGAGCTTACATGTGAGCTACCAGATGAGCTCAAGGTGAGTTGGCAAGGAAATATTTCAGGTGACCTCCCAGGTGAGTTACTTGATGAGCTCCCAGGTGAGCTCAACTCGATCTGATCGGTGAGCTCCCAGAAGAGCTCCCAGGTGAGCTACTTCGTGAGCTATTCGGTGAGCTCCCAGACGAGCTGCTAAGTGAGCTCTCAAGCGAGCTACTTGGTGAGCTCCCAGGTGAGGTCCCCAGTGATCTACTCAAAGAGCTCAAAAGTAAGCTGACAAGTGAGATCAGGTCAACCTACTCAACGAGCTACTCAGTGAGCTCCTAGGTGAGCTCTCAGGTGAGATACTTGGCAAGTTATTCAACAAACTCTAAGGTGAGCTACTAAATGAGATCAAGTTGAGTTGGTAAGGTGAGCTCCTCAGCGAGCTCAAGGTGAGCTAGTAAGGCGAGCTCCCATCTGATTTGAGTCTGCAAGGTGAGCTCCCAGGTGAGATGCTAGGTGATCTCCTAAGTGAGATACTTGCCAAGCTCTTAGGAAAGGACCCTGGTGAACTCCTCGATGAGCTCACAAGTGAGCTCAAGTCATCTTACTTGATGAGCTGCTTGGTGAGCTCCCATGTGAGATGTTAGGTGAGATCCCAGGTGAGCTCCTAGGTGAGCTGTTAGGTGAGCTATTTGAAAATCTTTGAGGTGAGCTACCAGATGAGTTCAAGGAAATTTGGAAAGGTGAGCTCAAGGTGATCTGGAAAGGCAAACTGATAGGTGAGTTCCCATGTCATTTATCAGGGTGAGCTATCAGGTGAGCTACTACGTGAGTTTTTGGGTGAGGTACATGATGAGCTCTCAGGTGAGCTTAAGTTGAGGTGCTTGGTGAGCTACTAGGTGAGCTCAAGGTGAGATGGTAAGGTGAGTTGTCAGGTGAGCTCCCAGGAAAGTTTCCTAAGAAGCTCAAGTCAAGCTACTCAACAAGCTCCTAGGTGAGTTGCTTGGTGAGATCCTATGTACGCTTAAGGTCAGCTGGCAAGGTGAACTGTCAAGTGACTTTCCAGGTGAGTTTTAAGGCAAGCTACTTGATAAATTTTAAGGCAATCTACCCTCTGAGCTCAAGGTGAGTTGGAAAGGTGATATCCTTAGTGATATCAAGGTGAGATCCCATGTGAGTTGGCAAGGTGAGCTATCAGGTGAGATCCCATGTGAGTTTTTGGGTGAGCTGTCTGACAACCTCCTAGGTGAGCCCAAGGTGAGCTGACAAGGTGAGCTGTCAGGTGAGTTCCCAAGTGAGTTTCTAGGAAAAATAAAGTCAAGGTACTCGACGAGCTCCTGGACGAGCTTCTTGCTAAGCTCCCAGCCAAGCTCCTAGGTGAGCTACTCAATGAGATCCCAGGTGAGCTTAAAGGTGAGCTTATTGGTAATATCTTAGGTGAGCTTACATACAAGCTACCAGATGAGCTCTAGTTGAGTTGGCAAGGTGAGTTGTAGGTGATTTGGCAAGGTGAGCTCAAGGTGAGTTGGCAATGTGAGCTATCAAGCTAGCTCCCAGGTGAGTTCCCATGCGATTTACTTGATGATATCCTAGGCAAGCTCAACTCAATTTAATCAGTGAGCTCCCAGAAGAGCTCCTAGGCAAGCTACTTGATGAGCTATTCAACGAGCTCCCAGGTGAGGTACTAGATGAGGTACCAAGTGAGCTACTTAGTGAGATCCCAAAGTGAGGGTCCCTAGTGAGCTACTCAGTGAGCTAACAAGGTGGAAAAACATGCAAAATTTTTGAGGCTTGGTTTCAGAAGCCGTAGCACCGGACATTACGAGCAATTTTTTTGGGACCCTATTTCATCCTCTGTCCTCTTCATTCCTATCTCCTCAATGGGAATTACCAAATTTATTCGTTTTTAATGTAAGAGGATCCTCAACAACACTTGCAATCATTTAGACATGCTTGCTATTTGATTGCTCTGATGATGCCTGCTACTCTGCACCTTTCCCATGTCCTTCATCAGGAACCCACCTTGGAGTGGTATAGTGCTTTAACCCAGCACTTAATCTTTTCTTTTAACCAACTAGCCCAATCTTTCTTATATCATTTCTCCATTAACATTGCCAAGAAAGTATCTATCACTGACCTCTATGCCATTTGACAGTTTGAAGATGAATTTATCACAGATTTCATTGGAAGATGGCAGGGCCTCATCAACCAACTTACTTATGCCTTGCCTCAGGTCAAACTTATCGAACTTTTTACATGGGCCTATGCTAAGAACATCTCTCCTACCCTCCAAATTCAAACTTTCCGTACATTTGACGAGGCCTTTACTATGGCTTGAAAACTAGAGATTCAAGCCTTAGAGGAAGAGAAATTGTGGTTGCGCAACAAAAACCCCAATTTCTGAACTCAAGATTCCACCAATAAACCTAACACCACCAATCCTCACACATCCACTACTTCGAACTCAAAAGGAGCTGTCCATGCGCTGATGGTCAAATCTCAAGCATTGTCCAATACCCCACCAAAAACCACCTATAAGTATAAAGCAGAGCCCATTAACTACACTCCCTTAAGAGAAACTTATGGTGTCATCTTGGAAAAATTGCTCAAAGCCAGAGCTATCACCTTGTCTCTTGTTAAACCTCACTCCAGGTTTGAATCCACCCGCGCTATACCTTCTTGGTACAAAGAAAATGACTTATGTAACTTTCACCATGTAAAGGGACACAGTCACGAAAACTATAAGATGTTGAAAAACATAGTGTAGGAAATGGTTGATGCAGGGGATATAACCCTCGATAATCCTAATGCCCCTGCTAACTGAAATTTGAAAATCTTCAACAAGACATTCCTGAACCACTCATCTAACAGTAATGTAAACCAAGATATCTTAGCTGAGGAGAATGTTCATGAAATCCATGTAGTTTTCGACTCTCAACCAAAAGCCTCTATTGAGAAAATTCTGAATCAAACCTCTTCACTAATGCAGGGACCCGAATCCCCTTCACCACCATCAAGACAAGACAATAGCCTTACCATTCCTTTACCCATAAAGGAATTAACCACCCAGAGTTCTCTTCTTACGGATGATCCTTCTTACACCACATCCCTACAAGACTGTGAGTGGATGTTATCTAACTTATCTATTTCCCAAACATCTCCTTCCGTCACTCTTGCTATAAAAAATAAGACTCGCCTCTGTTTCTATCATCCTTAGGAGAGAAACCTCTTGAATCAACATCACCACATTATTTAATCACGAAGGATCCCCTCAAACAAGCCCTTCTACCTATTAGTTCTTCATCTCCTAAATTCTTTTAGTGACCGGTTGACCTCTTAACACCCATCGATGCAGTGCCTCATTTACCCCCTGTATCACACCCACAATGGACCGGGATCACAACACACCTCTCTTCCATATCAAAGTTCCAATTCACACCTGAAGATTGTCATTCCCCAGAAGATAGACAACTTTTATGGGAACGTTTGAGTACACCATGCTCTACTCAAATGCAGATGACTGATCTCGACACCTCTACCATATACCCAAGATGTTTACAAAAGCTCAAAATGCCTGTGTCCTCATCTTCACCCCCATCATCTCTACCAAATACCGCATCCACATCTACTGACCTAACCAAACCTTCCCCTACACTTGGGACTCCACCGATACCTAGTTTAAAACACCCCCCTAAATGGTTAGATTTATCCAAAAATAAATCCATCCATCCACCTAGGAGACAAATCCAATCTCCTCAAACCCAATCCCTACCTTTGTCACCACTAAAACCCTCGCTGTCACACTTACCTTCCATATTGGGACCTCATCCCTCCACCTTGCCTCAATACATCACACCTCCTATGTTTTCTCTAAAACGACCTGCACTTTCTACACCTATACAGAGATCCTGTCCACCTATCAACCCTAAACAAACTCCATCATCAAAGGATTTGTTTGCAGTCACCCCACTTTCTCCATGGTTGTTCCCTGCCACCACGTCATCTGGAGCCTCACCATCTAATCAGCTAAACATGAATTCTGTGCCAAAGAAGCCACGTTTAGTTAAAACCACTTATCAATACCCCTTTTCTAAACCACCACCCGTATAAACCAACCATACCCAAACATTACCAAAACCCATCCAATAAATACCCCCATCTTCCTCTGACTTTGACCCACTCAAAGGATCTTACGCCAAGATCCTTGATATGTTGGTGGAGAATGCGACCATTTCCCTACCTCCACTTAGACCTTATGATCCATCTAAACCTCGACCTATAGGTTATGATGAGTCTAAAATTTGTGCTTATCACTGCACACTAGGGCATGATGTAGAGGGATGAAAAGATTTGAGAGGCATCCTTCGTCAGTCACCTCTCTCTGATAGAAAGGTTAAGAAAGAAAACTTACGAAGGGAGAAAATTTTAGCTTCAATCTCCTCTCCTATACCACCTATCCCCACCTCACCAAGATCTATCATTATTACAACCCCACCTCTTGAAGCCCATGATTCATCCCTACCATCTTCCTCCTCTTGTGTTCACGAGATCAACATGATCAGTGTTGCTACTCGAGGGCAGAAAAGCAATGAGAAAGCTAAAGGAAGCACACCTGTGGCCTCTCTTTCTCCATCTGCCATCCCAATCTCACCACCACCTAAAGTGGTTATTCATGGACCTGCCTACCCCGTCTCTGATGGAGTTTCCCACTGTACCATGATCAAACAGCTTCACCAATCACCTGTAAAACTGACACTGTATGATCTCATTCAGACTTCTGAATCTCATCGACAAGCTCTCATTGAAATTCTTCAAGGGATAGAGGTCTTACCTAATGAAACCTTTCCTGTTACCTCCATTTTAACACCCAATCACGTTGCTTCCCTCACCAAACAACCTACCGCCCCAACCACTTCTGTCTCTATACAACAAGCCGCTGCTGTCAGTTTCTCCGAAGACGAAATTGTTGACTTTGGTGCAGAAGATCCTGACCCTTCTCTTTTCATCTCAGCATACCTCTGGGACATCCAGGTATGTCGTGTTATGATTGACAGGGGTGCTAGCCTAAAAATCATCTCTTCAAAATCCTTCCAACAAATGAATATCCCTTCTAGCTGTATGTGTGCCAACCCCATCATGTTGCGGTCATTCAATGATGCTATTACTTCTACCTTAGGCACTGTGATCCTTAACATTCATGTCAGGCCACGTACTTTACCCAAACTCTTCTATGTCCTTGAGGGAGAGTTCCAATACAATATGTTGTTAGGCCACCCTTGGATCCGGGCTATGGGATGTGTTCCCTCCACCTTACATAGATGCATAAAATTCGAGTACAAGAGGAAGTCCTACACCATAAAAGCTAATCCTCCCCCCTTCAAAACATACAATATGTTATATCACCCTAATGATGTGCTGGTACCAGTCAAGACACCCATTCATCAAACCCAACCATCCACTTCAACCACACCTCTACCATCCACCTCAACCACACCTACACCTTCAACCAATGAAACTGCCATCGCAAATACCACTTCCTTTCCCACAGACAACATCCCAACCTCAGATCCCTTAGTTGATGTTTTCCAATTCCTTACGTTGAGGGAGTATCACCTATATAATGTTAGCACTTTCCATACCCCACAGGAGTACGGACAGTTACATGTGCATCCTACCTATGACCGTCGTGTGGGGGAAGTAATCCCATACGAACCACCTAATTGTTGTACTAACTTAACGTATGGGGGTGTCGATACATCTTCTATTACCCTTGAACCTCCTCTTGGCATGGTTCCTTTCCAATCTGATTTTCAATATTTAACTAATCTTCATTTCACTCTCACCTTCCTGACACACTGTGCTTGGAAGGGCTTTGGTTTCGGTCTTTATGAACAAGGCTGACATACGATCATCCCCATTACCACACGCAAACACAAGGATCGTTGTGGTCTTGGCTTCTCTGAACCACCTACACCAAAAACACCACCTATCAGTTGTATCTTGGAAGACAACGAAGTCACCCCTTCTAAACCATTATCACCCATTTTTCCATCGTCACCCATAGAGCCGATAGACCCTAAATCTATCCCTCCTAACTTTTGTTTTTCATAAATGCTATCTTCCTGGGTCCTCTCACTTATCAATGTGATAATGAAGACCCATCTTCTCTTCCCCTTCTATATCCAGACATGATTGAAGAGAACTCACCTTCAATTAATTTCATTGAGTGCCAGGATGAAGACTCCATCCTCACTTACCTTGGCACGGATGACTCTTATATTCAATGCGCCTTGCCATCTGATACTCAAACCATGTTGAACGAGTCAACTATAGAAGTCAACATCCACACTAAGGACAATCCTCACATTGTGAAGATCAGACAATCTCTTTTAGCATCAAAACAAACTGCCTTCACTACATTCCTTCATGCTCACATCCAAGCTTTCGCTTGGTCCTACGCTGACATGCCAGGAATCGATCCTGAAATTGCGGTCTATAACATTACCCTAAAACTCGATTCCAAGCCAGTTAAACAGAAACTAAGAAAAATGCATCCATGCATTACACTCTTGGTCAAAGAATAACTTCAACGACTCCTTTTTATTTCCTTCATTCTACCTATTGACTATCCCCAATGGATTTCTAACATCATACCTATCACTAAAGCAATGGGGGGCTTCAGATATGCATAGATTTCTGAGATCTTAGCCTCACTTGCCCCAAGGATGACTTCCCCCTACCAATTATTGATCAACTTGTTGATCTCACTACTGGTCATGAGATGCTTACCCTCATGGATGGCTTCTCGGGATACAATCAAATTTTGGTAGCCCCGGCCGATCAACATAAAACCACCTTCATAACTCCTTGGGGAACCTTCTACTATTGTGTAATGTCATTTGGCCTTAAGAATGTTGGTGCGACCTATCAGCGGGCTATGACCTACATTTTTCATGACATTATGCACACTATCCTTGAAGATTATGTCGATGATCTTCTTGGCAAATCTAAACATCACAGTGAACATCTCGATGTTTTAGCCATTATTTTCAATCACCTGTTACAATATTGTGTTCTTCTTCAACCAAAGAAATGTGTCTTTGGTGTTATTTTAGGAAAAATCCTTGGTTTTATTGTCTCTTTACATGGCATCGAGGTCGATCCATCTAAATTCAAAGCTATCCTAGAAATTCCCCCACCCACTAACCTCAAACAATTATGTAGTTTGCAGGGAAAACTCCAATCTATCTGGCGTTTCATCTCACAACTCTTGCATCGATGTCAACCTTTCCATCATCTCCTTAAAAAGGATGTTGTCTTTCAATGGAGCGAGGAATGTCACCAAGCCTTTGAGGCTCTTAAATCCTATCTTTTCCAGCCACCCGTGCTTATCCCACCTTAGGACGATCGCCCTTTCTACCTTTACCTTTCCGCCACCGACCACGCTGTAGGGGCCATGCTCACACATCATGACTCCGAGTATCAAGAACAAGACGTTTATTATATAAGTCGTACTCTAGTGGATTATGAGACTAGGTATACACATGTAGAAAATTTTTGCCTAGACCTATCATTTGTGGCCACCAAACTCCGACACTACCTCTTGAATCACAAAACTTTCGTCATCACCAACACAGACCCCATCCATTATATGTATGCCAAGCCTCATCTAAACCAATGCATCGCCCGATGGCTTATGCTTCTCGCTGACCTCGACCTTGAGTTTTTACACCAGAAATCAATCAAAGGACAAACTATCGCAAACCAACTCACGACAGCCCCTTTACCTGGGGAACAATTTACCAATTTTACTTTCCTCGAAGAACTCATCACCACTCTTTCACTCAATGAGGATTTGTATCCAATGACCCTCTTCTTTGATGGATCCAAATGCCAGCGCGGCGGTGGGGCAGGCGTTGTTCTCATTCCTCTTGACGCTGAGCCTATGCCTCTTTCATTCTAGCTCGATTTTCCCTGCACTAATAATATAGCTGAATACGAGGCTCTTGTTTTGGGTCTCTAGGTCGCATTACACTTAGGTGTTAAATATATTAACATTTTCAGTGACTCTCAATCGGTATTCAATCAAGTGATGGGCATCTACCAATGTAAAAATGAGGAAATTTAAAAGTACAAATACTACGTGGATTCACTTTTGACCTTATTTACTCATTATTCTATCCAAACCATTCCCCGCTCCACTAAAAAATTTGTGGATAATATGGCTTGCTTAGCCTCACAAATTCCTGCCTCACCAACTGACTCTGACATATTCATCTTGGTCCAACAACTCTTTTCCCCATCTTACTCTGCCCGGGATGTTTGTATGATAAATAATGTGTCTACTAATTCACAGGATATCTGGTATCACCAATTTCATGACTACCTCAAAACCTCTGTTCTCCTACCTGACCTAACGAGTACCAGAAAATGTGCTTTTCTTAAAAGTGTTTCTTGTTATGTCATCATGGGGGGACTCCTTTATAAATGTGGCTTTGATGGCATCCTCCTTCGATGTCTAACCGGCGCGGAGGTCACCTATACCATCCAATAGGTCCATGATGGTATTTGTGGTGGACATTTTAGTGGCCTTGCCGTGGCCAAACGAATCCTTCACCTAGGTTATTATTTGCCTACTCTCAATAATGATTTATATGAATATGTTAAGCTTTGTGTTATGTGTCAACAACATGCCAACCTTCAACATACTCCTAGCCATCTACTATAGGTCGCACGAGATCTTTAGCCTTTCTCACAATGGGGTTTAGACCTTATTGGTGAGATTCATCCACCTTCTTTGCAACATCACCAATGGATAATCATAGCAACTGAATATTACATAAAATGGGTGGAGGCCATTCCACTCATTTCAACCAAAAAACCATCACATTATCTGTCGTTTTAGTGTTCCTCATCGCCTGATAACAGATAATGGAAAATCTTTCAAAAATAAGTTGTTACAAGACCTTTGTAACAACTTCGGTATCAAACTTAGCTTCTCGTCACCATACTATCCACAAGAAAATGGCCAAGCCGAATCTTCTAACAAAACCCTGACCAAAATTCTCATGAAAGTTGTTAATAATTCTAGGAAAAATTGGCCTGATCACATCCCTTTTGCCCTCTGGACTTATCAGACTAGCATTCATACCTCTACTAATGCCACCCCATTTTCTTTGGTATATGGTACCGAGGCTATCTTGCCTCTTGAAATACAAATACCCTCCCTAAGAATATCTCTTCAGGATATTCTCACCAATGATGATTTCTACCAAGAGTGGTTAGCCCAATTGGAGCTTCTTGACGAGCGTCATCTTATGGCTCTTGACCACCTTCAAATCTATCAAAAATGCATCAAGCGTGCTTATGATAAGCAACTTCATGAGTGTACCTTTAAGGTTGGTGATCTTGTCCTCAAAGAGAATCAACATGTAACCAAACTAGAAAAGAGCAAACGTGGAAAATTTGCTCCCAATTGGATTGGGCCTTTAATCACTCACACTTATGGATCAGGCACTTATCGTTTAGCTTCTCTTAATGGTAAACCTAAGCCTGAACCCCTTAATGCCTTGAATCTTCGACCATTCTATTGTTTAATTTAGTGTTATATCACTTCTTATCTACCTTGCGCTCGTCCCTTGAGCTCATTTACCACTGCATACACTTTTTTTCCTACATCTAAAAATAAAATCAAGCTCACATGGTTTGATTATCACCTCCCCTTAAAGATGCCTTCCCCTTTTTAGTCTAGTCCATGACTTCAAAGCATTAAAATGACACATTCTTAATTAAACACTTATGGGATTTTCTTGAGTCAAACTTCCTACAAAACTAGATGCTTTATGCTAAACGGACATCTAGATCTCTAAATTATACATAGACTGCTCCCTCGAAGGACAGCTATATGCCAAACTATTGCTGCTATTATATATAGACTGCTCCCCCGAAGGACAGCTATACACAAACGCCGCATCTGCTACTATAAATAGACTGCTCCCTTGAAGGACAGCTATACACAGTCAGCCTTTATCAGAAGCTTCTCGCATTGATCAGCTTCGTGAAGACCTCAAGAGTAATAAAATACATATACCTTGTAGACTTCCCGCATCGATCAGTCTATATTTAGAAAAATAAAAGCCGCATTCAAAAGCACTTTTGAGTCATGGACTTGTCTATTTAGGATAGGTTCTCTTTTGTCATAATACTCACTTTATAACAAGTTCTCTGCGCCTCAGCTACGCGATCCACCTCACCTCACCATTTGTTTAAACAACGAACCTCAAGGGACGTGACGTATACCCGATATATTGTGATTATACAACTCTTTTCACCTATCGACTTCTCGTCTAATGCAGGGTACCTAGGGGTTCAAGCTCATTCTACGTTATTATGTGGTTTGTTTAGCTCTTTTCAACTACGGAACACTTTTCCCTCTTTGACTCGAATCTAGGATTATGTGTTGACCTTAATCAGGATACGGTTCCCTACCACTTGGGTAGGCTAACTTTCACTTCACCTACACCTATACCAACATCGCCTATTCCTTACCAACACCAACAACATTACCCTACCAATATCCATACTTTTACCCCCCAACAAATTGCCTAACCATACCCACATTGCCTAAATTCACCTCTCCCTAGTCCTAAGGGAGAACTACATCAGTCTGAGGCCCCTCCTTGCTTTGTACAATGGGCTATGTAGGTAGCACTTAGGAGACATGGTGTCTCCCAAGGTTAGCTCGACCATCCCCTACCATAACCTATCATGTGTTGTGAATATACATCTTTTTGTGTATTTCTTTTTGCCAACATTCATCTTTATCATTTTTCAAAACCAACATTCAAAACACAACCCTTCTTATTATTATAACTCAAATCAACATACATATTCAGTTTTATTTAGATGTTCAACAAATACATCTTCTCTATCATCGACGCGCAGGTCGAGCATCCTTATTTATTCTTATACCTCTATAAAATTCACTTAGACCCTTGCGTCTCATCCCGAACTAGGTGATGATCACGATCGTCGATGCCTCTCGTCGGGCCTCTCCATCCTCAAAGGCACCACGGCTATTAGTACCACCCACTGATCTACCAATCTCTCCTGTAACATATGAATACGCTCCCTCACATGGAGGAATCTCGCCTCTAGTCTCTCCGCTCGTGACTCCGCAACCGCTAACAATCCTGTTGTCTCATTCACCCACGTTTGGAGCTGATGAACTAAACCCTACAGACGATCTCTCTCCGCTGTAATCACAGCTATGTCAGGATGATCGGCCCTCTCACGTGAACCTCACAGCTCTGCTACCCACCATAATCTATAGGCCTCTGTCGTTCCTGCATCCATTACTCTGCGATCGGCTGCTATCTCTTCTGGTCCTTCTGGAGGTGTCGGCCGGGGAGGTGAGAATGATGCCTCTGCATCACTCCTCATATATGGTTTATAAGCCAGGGGTATATCCTGAACAAATCCAAATTGTCACCGCACATGATCTAGAGGAATCCCCTCATACTCGCCTGGCGTGTGCCCCACGATCCACCTCAATCGCTCTACACCCCTCAACTCCTCAGCTATGTTCTCTGTCACCATATAGTTCCCGTAAGGCCTCCAACAGATATCCGCAATCGTCACCATCTCCCATACCTGCCTATAATACTCGATGTCACCTGTCATGGCCTGGGATCTTACCTCTTGTTTCTGTCTAGACCCATCGTCTGAATCCCAACCTTTGCACTCCTGTCTCTCCTGACTAGTTGGGTTGGCCTATTGGTCGCACACAAACAATGTGCTCATAGGCCCAATAATGTAATAAATATGAACACTCCAGTGTTGTCCTGTGATTTCACCTACAAGCCCATAAACCCCTGTATAGCTCCACCAAATATGCAGGTGCCCATGCAAAAGTCACGTTCCTTTCTATCATTTCCCAAATAATACACATCAATGCTTTTGGAAATCTTCCCCCATCCGCCCTCGGAAATGTATAATACCCCACTGCTATCATTAATACCACTGCCAACCTTGTTGCCTCAGGGTGTGCTGCATACATTATACCATAAGTGAATGTCAAACCTCGTTGTGTCAAATCTCATGCGTATGGACCAAATACTGCTGTTATTGCTCCCCGCGCTACACTCGGTCCCTGCCTGATACACTGGGTCTTCCTGTAATTGGGAGCCTCAAGATCCTAAAACACATCTTCCAATGTCACTGTCATCTCCCTTGTTGGCAGATAGAAGGTATTCTTCTCTGGATTCCATCTCTCAATCAACGCCTACAACATAGCATGGTTACGTGTGATTCGTGAATAATAACGGATTCCACTTAACCCCAAATGATTTATCAATTCCCATTCAGCTGGTGTTACATCCACTCGGATTCGTGACAACAACGCTGGCACAATATCATTCATCCTTAACCCTAGCCTCCGCCTGCACACATCAAAATGACACACAGCCATTCAATAAATCAAATCCCCAAGGGTTTTTTCTCACATTCTGGAAATTCCTATAGTAACCGGTATCGGTTATAGATAACCGGTACCGGTTCACTAACCGATACCGGTTATCTCTAACCGATATCGGTTACTGTCAATTTTATACACCCTGCCTAAAAACACACCACCTACGACAATTATTTTGATCGTTTACTCCTCTCTGTACATACAAACATACCCGAACACCCCTGATTACCTACCACATAACACTCTCCTCATCCCATAACCCTTGACCTATCACCTTTTTTTTCTCATCTCTACCCACTTACACTTCTCTCATCATATTCACAAAACATGCAAGAATCAAATTACAACCAAAAAGTTTACCTCTTGGGATGCAGCAACTTGAGGTGGAACTTGTCTTCCCTCTCGTCCCTGCCTACTGGATGCTTCTCCTTGTTCAGCCATGTTCACCACCCTCTTCAAATATAACTTGCCTTTTTGCCTTTTGAATCTCAGCCCACATTCACTTTCCCTGTCTCTTTCCTCCTTATCACTCAAATTCTCTCATGCACTTATCAGTCGTCAAACAGCGTCACATTCGCGTATTTAACTTCTTGTATGGCTCTCAAAATAAGAACTTAAGTTGCCACCCAAGCTTTTCTATTTTTAGAAAAGCTCATTTTGGAATAACCGGTATCGGTTACCTAACCGATATCGGTCACCTAACCGATATCGGTCTGTCATCTACCGACGTCGGTTATCTAACCGATATTGGTCATATGCCTACTTTTTCTTAAACATAGTCCTTTTCTTTATTTTCTACCCAATTTTTGTGGTGCCCACCTCTTTTTCTTGCATAACAACACCATTATCCATATTTGTCATCAAATAAATATCTCATCACAATTTCATCAACATCATCTATCTATAATAATAAAAAAAAAAACCATCAACAAAAGACATCAAAAACCATTAATATATACACCATTTGGATCAAACTCATCATCTGTATATACATACATTCCATTTCACAAAGCCATCAACAAAAGACATACAACACCATTTCAATATATACAACCATGTGAATCAAACTCATCATCTATATATACATACATTCCATTTCAAAAGCCATCAACAAAAGACATCAACACCATCAATATATAAACCATGTGGGTTAAAATCATCATATATATATACATCAAAGGTTTCAAATATACAACTTGTCCTGCATAGGGGCCTCTGTGATCTCATAATAATACAAAGCCGGCACGCAGACCGCAATAACTATCAAAATCTCGACTCAGACTCGTAGGCCGGTCTCTCATATCAAAAATATACTCAGCTCGCAGGCCGGTATCAACTATACAACCCGTACTCGGCTCGCAGGCCGGTATATACAACAAGATGAATAAATGAATGAATGAATCATATGTGGACACACAGGCCTCTATCTACATAACCGGTTCACAGACCGGTGCCTATATCCAATGTACAAACAAAAACACCTATCTCCACTCTAGGGATGTCTCAACTCTCCCCACCGCCCTCAGCTCCTCTCCCTGCAGGTCTTGGCGCTGGCTCCTGCCTCCTCCCTGTCACCGACCCACCGGCTGTAGCTGCACCCCCATGGGATCTCTGACTCCGAGAGG
This sequence comes from Taxus chinensis, assembly GCA_019776745.2. Classification (NCBI taxonomy): domain Eukaryota; kingdom Viridiplantae; phylum Streptophyta; class Pinopsida; order Cupressales; family Taxaceae; genus Taxus; species Taxus chinensis. The sequence continues at coordinate 898,079,861 of CM034151.1, read as the reverse complement.
TCTCGGCTCTGTGTGCCGCATATGGCTGATAGTCAGCCCCGGTACCATCAAGGACATCCTAATAATACCGGGCCTCCGCTCTCACCTCCATATAGTGGGCCCGTGCCACCATCGCTGCTGGGGCAGGTCCCCTGACTCCTAATAATAATGGCCCCTGTGCCGGTGCCTGTGGCTGTGCCGGTGCCGGTGGTGGTGGTTGTGGCTATACCTGTGGCTGTGCCTGTACCTATGCCTGGGCTAGCTACCCCTGTAGGACACCTATATGTGCCTGTGTAGTAGTAAGCTGTCCCTGTAACAACTGCACCTATCACCTGAGCTGGTCCCTCTCTACTATAACAGCCGTTAAGTCTAGCTATGTGGGTTTTGCTCTCCTCACTGCTCTCTCCCCTGCCCACCATACCGAAAATGATCCTGTGCAGCCGGCATCGTCCATGGTATCATCCGCCGGCCTCTCTGCTACCCAATCTAGGTCCACAGGTTGTGGTGTAGGTAGTGGGGCCTCTACATCATCCCTCTAGTACTAAGGGAAGGGAGGTGACTCATCCTGTCGTAGCCCCAACTTCCATTGTACCCTCTCCAGGGGTATTTTCTCATGCTCTCCCAGCCTCCATCCCGTTATCTAGAATGTATACTGGATCCAACGCAACTGTAATCGGGCTCCTCCGTGCGGCTGATGACCTCTGTAAGGCCTCCATACAATATCCAATGCAGTCACGCCCTCTAGAAAATAACGGTAGTAAGCTACATCCCATCCGGTGAGCACCGCTCGTGGCTGACCCAAGGCCCCAACCAACCAATCAGGCCTGACCCAAGGCCGCAACCAACCATTTGGCCTGACCCAAGGCCGCAACCAACCATTTGGCCCAACCCAAGGCCGTAACCCAACCACTTGGCCCAACCCAAGGCCCCAACCCACCAATCAGGCCCGACCCAAGGCCGCAACCCAATCATTTGGCCCGACCCAAGGCCACAACCCAACCACTTGGCTCGACCCAAGGCCCCAAATAACCAATCAAGCCCGACCCAAGGCCGCAACCAACCATTTGGCCCGACCCAAGGCTGCAACCCAACCACTTGGCCCAACGCAAGGCCCCAACCCACCAATCAGGCCCGACCCAAGGCCGCAACTAACCATTTGGCCTGACCCAAGGCTGCACCTAACCAATTAGGCCCGACTAAAGGCCCTCACTAGTCAATCAACCTGACCCAAGGCCGTACCACTTAACTCCCTTGACCAAGACCCAAAAATTACAATTTTATCCACCCATCATGTCAATTTTTGTTCAATCGAGCTCACCTATTCGTGTTTTAGGATGATTAGGATACTTGAATTGCTCAGCCGACCAACTTTTCCTAGACCAAGATCGTGACGTTTATCTCAACCAAACCAACCATTTGGTACTGTCGAACATGCCCAAATGTTCCTGTACCTTACCCGTTATATCCCCTAGAGCTATTTCTTATGCCTTGGATACCAGGATTATATCACCCTTGTTTAGATAAACTATCGACCTTTTCCTATGAATTGCTTGTTTGCTCTTCAAATCATGTACCCTGGTCGCACTACTACATTTCAACATGTGTCTGCTTCTTTGGATGTACCCCACCATCTCACCATCATCTCAAAACCATTTACCCTTTATCAACCCTATCCCTGATTTCACGCTACCTCAATCTGTGATAGATTTGAGGGGGATTACCTATACCCTTAACAGGGGTAACCACTTCTTATTATTGTCCATGTATCTTTACAAGACAAGCTACACGACAATAAGGGGCTAATGTAGACACCAAATTTGTGTCTTATAACCCTCTGTTCCTCGCATCTCATTTCATAACCTAACCTCATCACCTAAACTGTACACAATTATTTATTAATTACCTTACAATTAATAAATCCACAACCCCAAACCTACCACCTCATTTCGCCACGTCATCATGACCTAGTCCTAACCCTAAACTAACCTAATTAAGACCTATAACCTTGTCTACATCCACACCCATGACTAATGACTCCTCACTCGTACCCAAAACTGACCTCATAATGACTTGACCAAGCCCACAACTAATCCCTCAGGAGAAAAGGAGGGAAATTTGGCTATTTTACTAAAAATAGCCCACTTTGACTGAACCGATAACGGTTTCTACTCGACCGCCATCGGTTAAGTAACCACCATCGATTCCCTGTAAATGACCTCCTCCAACCAAAAATGAGTAGGATTTTTGATTAATCAGAGTATCAGAAGTCATTGGAGAGATCTGGATTTTACTTGGCCGAGCAGAGACAAGTAAAGAAACGAGAAAAGTTTACATAGAAGGACATCAAGCCCAAGACTGTAACTAAGTAACCAGAGCCTTGTGACACTCATCCGATCATCGAGAGGGAAGATATCTCATCTTCTGATTGTCAGGTCATCCTACATGAGTTTTTCCTTTGTCATCACAGTCCTTGGACCTGCATCCTCATCAATAACCAGTAAGTAGTATCTTGTATGTCATTTTAATAACATTTCTTTAACTTCTGAATCACAACCATCATAAGTCTATTCCTAGATCTACTACCTAGTAACACACTACATATAACTGTCATTCCTCTACCCTTATGTTACCCCAAGAACACCCTCCCCGTACTCTCTGAGTCCCTCTCATCACCCTGTTACCTAACCCCACTCATTTACCAGCCTTATAAACAACACAACCACCCTACAACCAACCTTCACCAAAAGCCCCTAAAACATTGCCCCTACCGATATCAGTTATTAGTAACCAGTACCGGTGACAGTGACTGATATCGGTTACTGTGATTCAAAACCAAAAACCAGCCTTTCCTCTACTTGTTTCAACGAGGCAATTAAATTGTGATTTTACAACCATTTGTGTTAATTCATATTAGTAGGGGAACTGACCACCTTCAAAAGGAAATTTTATATTTCTTGGGCCCAAGGCAGTTCCCTCATTTATTGTCTAATTAAAATCTGGTGGTCTTGTATTCTTACTTGCAGGTAGACCTTCCAAGACAAAAAGGAATTCTTCACAGTCGATCTGATCTCTCTCTACGGTACACGCACACCCTCTCGACATTCAAGAGTTATTCCTCCTAGCCCTAACCCTTATCTGTTTCTCAAAGGAATGAAAGGATAGAAGCAACTCTATTCCAAAATCTGAAACATTCCGTGCAAAACAGTGAGATGTCAGGTGAGCTCCCATGTGAGTTTTAGGTCGAGCTTTTTGACGAGCTCCTGGGCAAGCTCAAGTCGAGATACTTGGTGAGCTCCTAGGAAAGCTTAAGATAAGCTGGTAAGGTAAAATGTAAGGCGAGTTCCCAGGTGATTTTTCTAGCAAGCTCAAGTCAATCTACTCGATGAGCTCTTGGGTGACTTGTTGTTGAGCTCCTAGCTAAGCTCCTAGGTGAGCTACTCTATGAGCTCCAAGGTGAGCTCAAAGGTGAGCTTGTCAAAAATCTCTGAGGTGAGATTAAATGCAAGCTACCAGATGAGCTCAAGGTGAGTTGGCAAGGTGAGCTGAAGGTGAGTTGGCAAGGAAAGGTATCAAGTGAGCTCCCAGGTGAGTTCCTAGGTGAGTTACTCAACAAGCTCCCATGTGATCTCAACTTGAGCTGATCGGTGAGCTCCCAGAAGAGCTCCTAGGTGAGCTACTTAGCAAGCTATTCAATGAGCTCCCAGGTAAGCTACTAGGTGAGCTCCCAAGTGAGCTACTTGACAAACTCCTTAGCGAGGTCCCCGGTGAGCTACATGGTGAGCTCACAAGTGAGCTCAAGTCAACCTACTTGGCAAGCTCCTAGGCAAGTTGTTAGGCAAGATCCCAAGTGAGTTGTTAGTCAATTTCCCAAGTGAGCTACTTAGCAAGTTGCAAGATGAACTCATATAGGGGAGCTCCCATGGGAGTTGGTAAGGTAAGTTGTTAGGAAAACTCCCATGCATGATCTTGGGTGAGCTTCTTGACGAGCTCCTGGGTGAGCTCAAGTCAACCTACTCGGTGAGCTTCTTGATGAGCTCCTAGGAAAGCTACTTGGTGAGCTACTCGACAAACTCTAAGGTGAGCTACCAGATGAGATCAAGGTGAGTTGGGAAGGTGAGCTCCTTAGTGAGCTGAAGGTGAGCTCCCATTTGAGTTGGTAAGGCAAGCTATAAGGTGAGCTCCCATGCGAGTTTTCACATGAGCTTCTTAACGAGCTCCCAGGTGAGCTACTTGATGAGCTCCTAGGTGAGCTCAAGTTGAGCTGTTTGGCAAGCTCCTGGGTGAGCTCAAGGTGAACTAGTAAGGTAAGCTATTAGGTGAGCTCCCAAGAATTTTTTTCAAGAAATATTAGGTTGACCTGGTTGGCGAGCTCCTAGCTGAGCTGTTTGTCGAACTCCTAGCCGAGCTCTTAGCTAAGCTACTCGGTGAGCTCCCAGGTGAGCTCAAAAGTGAGCTAGTTGGCAAGGTGACCTCAAGGCAAGTTGGCAAGGAAATCTATCATGCGAGCTCCCAGGTGAGTTCCCAGGTGAGTTACTCGACGAGCTCCTGGGTGAGCTCAACTCAAGATGAGCGGTGAGCTCCCAGAAGATCTCCCAGGTGAGCTACTTAGTGAGTTGTTCGGAAAGCTCCCAGGTGAGCTACTAGGTGAGCTCCCAAGTGAGGTCCCTGGTGAGCTTCTCGACAAGCTCACAAGTGAGCTCAAGTCAACATAGTCGGTGAGCTCCCAGGAAACTTGTTAGGTAGGATATCAGGTGAGCTGTTAGGAAAGATCCCAGGTGAGTAACTTGGTGAGCTACTAAACAAAATCTAAGGTGAGCTACCTTCTAAGCTCAAGGATAGTTGGTAAGGTGAGCTCCTTAGTGAGTTAATCGATGAGCTCTTGGGTAAGCTCAACTCGAGCTGATCGGTGAGCTCCTAGGTGAGCTAATTAGTGAGCTCCTAGGTGAGGTCCCTGGTGAGTTACTTGAAAAGCTCACAAGCGAGGTCAAGTCAACCTACTCAATGAGCTCTTAGGTAAGCTACTAGGTGAGATATCAGGTGAGTTGTTAGGTAAGCTCCAAGATGAGATGCTAAAAAAATATGAAGTGAGTGACCTTCCGAGCTCAAGGTGAGTTGGTAAGGTGAGCTCCTCAGTGAGCTTAAGGTGAGTTAGCAAGGTGAGCTCCTCAACAAGCTCAAGGTTAGTTGGTAAGGTGAGCTATTAGGCAAGCTCCCATATGAGTTTTTGGGTGAGCTGTTTGACGAGCTTCAGGCGTGCTCAAGTCAAGATACTTGGCGAGCTCCTGGGTGAGCTCAAGACAAGCTATAAGGTGAGTTCCCTTATGAGTTTCTGAGAAATATCAAGTTGAGATGCTTGATGAGCTCCTGGGTGAGCTACTTGTCGAGCTCCTAATTGAGCTCCTAGGTGAGCAACTTGTTGAGATCCTAGGAGAGCTCAATGGTGAGCTTGTTGGAAATATCTTAGGTGAGATTACATGCAATATACCATATGAGATCCATTTGAGTTGATAAGGTGAGCTCAAGGTGAGTTGGCAAGGTTAGTTCAAGGTGATTTAGCAAGGTGAGCTATTAGGTGAGCTCCCAGGTGAGTTCCCAAGTGAGTTACTCGATGAGCTCCTGGGTGAGCTCAACTTGAGTTGATCAGCAAGCTCCCAAAAGAGTTCCCAGGTGAGCTACTTTGTGAGCTATTTGGTGAGCTCCTAGGCAAGCTATTAGGTGAGCTCCCAAGCGACCTACTTGGTGAGCTACTCAGTGAACTCCTAGGTGAGCTGTTAGGAAAACTACATGGCGAGCTACTTGACGAACTCTAAGATGATCTACTAGAAAAGCTCAAGGTGAGTTGGCAAGGTGAGCTCCTCAACGAGTTAAAGGTGAGTTGATAGGTGAGCTCCCATGCGAATTGGTAAGGTGAGTTATCAGGTGAGCTCCCATGTGATTTTTTGGGTGAGCTACTTGACGAGCTCCTAGGTGAGCTCAAGTTGAGCTACTCGGTGAGCTCCTGGGTGACCTCAAGGTGAGGTAGAAAGGTAATCTGATAGGTGAACTTCAAGGTAAGTTTTTAGGAAAGCTCGAGTCAAGCTACTCGATGAACTCCTGGGTGAGCTGGTTGTCAAGCTCCTAGCCAAGCTCCTAGGTGAGTTATTTGGTGAGCTCCCAAGTGATCTCAAAGGTGAGTTTGTCAGAAATCTCTGAGGTGAGCTTACATATGAGGTAATAGATGAGCTCAAGGTGAGTTGGAAAGTCAAGCTCAAGGTAAGTTAGCAAGGCAAGCTATCAGGCTAGCTCCTAGGTGAGTTCCTTGGTGAGTTGATGAGCCACAAGGTGAGCTCAACTCGATCTTATCAGAAAGCTCCAAGAATATATCCTAAGTTAGCTACTTGGCGAGGTATTTGATGAGCTCCCAGGTGACCTGCTAAGTGATCTCCCAAGTGAGCTACTTTGCGAGCTCCAAGGTAAGGACCCCAGTGAGCTGCTTGGAAATCTCACAAGAAAGCTCTAGTCAACCGACTCGGTAATCTTCTCGGTGAGCTCCCAGGTGAGATGTTACAAGAGCTCCCAAGAGAGCTATTACGAGAGCTCCAAGGTTAGCTATTAGGTGAACTACTCAATGAACTCTGAGGTGAGCTACCAGACAAGCTCAAGGTGAGATGGCAAGGTGAGCTCCTCAGTGAGCTCAAGGTAAGTGTGCAAGGTGAGCTCCATACGAGATGGAAACGTAAGCTCTCAAGTGAGCTCCCATGTAAGTTTTTAGGTGAGTTGCATGATGAGCTCCTAGGTGAGCTCAAGTCGAGGTGCTCAGAAAGCTCCTGGGTGAGCTCAAGGTGAGTTATCAAGGTGAGCTCCCATGTGAGTTTCTAGACAAGATCAAGTTGAGTTGCTCGATGAGCTCCTAGGTAAGCTGCATGCTAAGCTCTTAACTGAGCTCCTAAGTGAGCTCCCAGGTGAGCTCAAAGGTGAACTTGTCAGCAATCTCTGAGGTGAGCTTACGTATAAGCTACCAGATGAGCTCAAGGTGAGTTAGTAATGTGAGCTCAAGGCGAGATGGAAAGGTGAGCTCAAGGTGAGTTGGAAAGGTGAGTTCAAGGTGAGTTAGTAAGGAGAGTTGTCAAGTGAGCTCCCAAGTGAGTTCCTATGTGAGTTACTCGAAGAGCTCCTGGGTGAGCTCAACTGAAGCTGATCAGTGAGCTCCTAGAAGAGCTCCCAAGTGAGCTGCTTGGTGAGCTCCCAAGTGAGCTAATTTATGAGCTCCTAGGTGAGGTCCCCTGCGAGTTACTCGGTGAACTCACAAGCAAGCTTAAGTTAACCTACTTGGTGAGCTGCTCAATGAGCTCCCATGTGAGCTATTAGGTGAGTTACCAGGTGAGCTACTATGTGAGCTACTTAACAAACTATGAGGTGAGCTACCATAAAAGCTCAAGGCAGTTAGAAAAGTGAGCTCCTTAGTGAGCTCAAGGCAGACTGGTAAGGCGAGCTGCCATGTGAGTTTTCAGGTGAGTTGCTTGATGAGCTCCTAGAAAAAATGTGAGTTCTCATGTGAGTTAATCAATGAGCTCTTGGGTGAGCTCAACTCGAGTTTTTCAGAAAAATTGAAGAAGACCTCCTAGGTGAGCTACTTGGCAGGCTATTAGGTGCGCTCCCAGGCAAGTTACTAGGTGAGCTCACAAGTGAGCTATTTTCTGAGCTTCCAGGTGAGGTCCCTGGCGAGCTACTTGGTAATCTCACAAGTGAGCTCACAAGCAAGCTCCTATGTGAGTTTTCATGTGAACTACTTGACGAGCTCTCAGGTGAGCTCAAGTCAAGCTGGTCGCCAAGCTCCTGGGTGAGCTCAAGGTGAGATAGCAATGCAAGCTATCAGGTAAGCTCCCAGGTGAGTTTTCAAGGAAGCTTAAGTTGAGTTGCTTGTCAAGCTCCAAGATGAGATCCTCGATGAGCTGCTCGATGAGCTCCCAAGTGAGCTCAAAGGTGAGATTATCAGAAATCTCTGAGGTGAGCTTACTTCTGAGCTACCAGATGAGCTCAAGGTGAGTTGGCAAGGCAAGCTTAAGGAAATTTTACAAGGAAAGCTCAAGGCAAGTTGGCAAGGTGAGCTATTAGGTGAGTTCTGATACAAGTTAGCATGGAGAGTTCCTAGGTGAGTTAATCGATGAGCTCCCATGCAATCTCAATTCAAGCAGATCATAGAGCTCACAAAAGAGCTCCTAGGTGAGCTACTTGGAAAGTTATTTGGTGAGCTCCCAAGTGAGCTACTTGGCAAGTTATTTGGTGAGCTCGCAGGTGAGCTGCTAGGTGAACTCCCCTGCGAGCTACTTGGTAAGCTCCCAGGTGACCTACTTGGTGAGCTCACAAGTGAGCTCAAGTCAACCTACTCAGCGAGCTTCTCCTTAATCTCCCAAGCGAGCTATTAGGTGAGCTCCCAGGTGATTTGTTAGGTGAGCTCCAAGGTGAGCTACTTGGTGAGTTCCTTGACGAACTCTGAGGTGAGCTACAAGAAAAGATCAAGGTGGGTTGGCAAGGTGAGATTCTAATCAAGCTTAAGGTGAGATGGCAAGGTGAGCTGATAGGTGATCTCCCATGTAAGTTGTTAAGGTGAGCTCCCATGTGAGTTTTCAGGTGATCTCCTAGGTGAGGAAAATTTAAGGTGGCAAGTCAAGATGTCAGGTGAGATCTTGGGTGAGCTACTTTCCAAGATCCAAGCCAAGCTCCTAGGTGAGCTACTTAGTGAGTTCCCAGGTGAGCTCAAAGGTGAGCTTGTTGGTAATCTCTGATGTGAGATTACATGCAAGCTACCAGATGAGCTCAAGGTGAGTTGGCAAGGTGATCTTAAGGTAAGTTGGCAAGGTGAACTCAAGGTAAGTTAGTAAGGTGAGCTATCAGGTGAGATTCTAGTCAAATTCCTAGGTGAGTTACTTGATGAGATCCTAGGCGAGCTCAACTCGAGCTGATCGATGAGCTCCTAGAATAGCTCCCAAACTAGCTACTTGACGAGCTATTTGGAGAGCTCCCAGGCAAGCTGCTAGGTGAGATCTCAAGCAAGCTACTTTGTGAGCTCTAAGGTGAAGTCCCCAATGAGATGCTTGGTGAGCTCATAAGCAAGCTCAAGTCAAGCTACTCGGTGAGCTCCTAGGCAAGCTCACAAGTGAGTTGTCAGTCAAACTCCCATTCAAGCTACTTGGAAAACTACTTGACGAACTCTGATGTGAGCTACTAGATGAGCTCAAGGTGAGTTTCCAAGGTGAGCTCTTCAGCAAGCTTAAGGTGAGCTGGAAAGACGAGTTGATAGGGGAGCTCCCATGCATGTTGGCAAGGTGAGCTGTCAGGTGAGCTCCTATGTGACTTTTCAGGTGAACTACTTGACTAGCTCCTGGGTGAGCTCAATTCAAGCTGCTCAACACACTCCTTGGTGAGATCAAGGTGAGCTATTAGGTGAGTTCCTAGGAGAGTTTCAAGGTAAGCTCAAGTTGAGCTACTCGATGAGTTCCTGGGTAAGCTACTTGCTGAGCTCCCAACCGAGCTCCTAGATGAGCTACTTGATAAGCTCCCAGGTGAGCTCAAAGGTGAGCTTATCGGTAATCTCTAAGGTGAGCTTATATACGAGCTACCAGATGAGCTCAAGGCGAGTTGGCAACATGAGCTCAAGGTGAGTTAGTAAGGTGAAATCAAGGTGAATTGGCAAGGTGAGCTATCAGGAAAGCTCCCACTCAATGATCTCCTAGGCAAGTTGTTTATCGAGCTCTCTAGGTTAGTTGACAAGGTGAGCTCAAGGTGAGTTAGCAAGGTGAGAATAAGGGGAGTTGGTAAGGTGAGCTATCAGGTGAGCTCCCAGGTAAGTTCCCAAGTGCATTACTTGATAAGCTCCCGGGCAAGCTCAACTTGAGTTGATAAGTGAGCTCCTAGAAGAGCTCCCAGGTGAGCTACTTGGCAAGCTATTCGGAAAGCTCCCAGGGGAGCTACTAAGTGAGCTACTTATCAAGCTCCTAAGTAAGGTCCCTAGTGAGCTACTCGGTGAGCTCACACACGAGCTCAAGTCAACCTATTTGGCAATCTACTTGGTGAGCTCTAAGGTGAGCTGTTAGGGGAGATGTTAGGTGAGCTACTCAAAAAACTCTGAGGTGACCTACCAGATGAGCTTAAGGGGAGTTGGCAAGGTGAGCTTCTCAGTGAGCTTAAGGAAAAATGATAGGTAAGCTCCCATGTGAGTTGACAAGGCATTTTTTCAGGTAAGCTCCCATGCAAGTTTCTGAGTGAGCTCCTAGATGAGCTTAAGGTGAGCTAGCAAGGTGAACTCATAGGTTAGTTTCTAGGTGAGCTACTGGGTGAGCTCCTGGGTGAGCTCAAGGCGAGATCAAGGTGAGCTACCAAGGTGAGATGTCAGGTGAGATCCTAGGTGAATTTCTAGGCAAGCTCAAGTTGAGATGCTCGCTGAACTCTTGGGCGAGCTCAAAGGTGAGCTTGTCAATAATCTCTGAGGTGATCTTACATGTGAGCTACCAGATGAACTCAAGGTGAGTTGGTAAGGTGAGCTAAAGGTGAGTTGACAACGTGAGCTCAAGGAGAGTTGGCAAGGTGAACTGTTAGGTGATCTCACAAGTGACCTCAATTAATCTTACTCGACGAGCTATTTGGTGAGCTTACAAGTGATCTGTTAGGTGAGCTACTTGATGAACTCCAAGGTGAGCTACTAGATGAGCTCAAGGTGAGTTAGCAAGGTGAGCTCCTAAGTGAGCTTAAGGTGAGGTTGTAAGGTGAGCTCATAGGTGAGTTCCCATGTGAGTTGTTAGGGTGAACTATCTGGTGAGCTCATATGTGAGTTTTTAGGTGAGCTACTTGATGAGCTCTTAGGTGAGTTTTCAGGAGAGCTCCCAGGTAAGTTTCTTGGGAAGCTAAGGTCGAGCTTCTCGATGAGCTCTTGGGTGAGCTACTTTTCAAGCTCCCAACTGAGCTACTAGGTGAGCTACTCAGTGAATTCCTAGGTGAGCTCAAAGGTGACCTTGATAGGAATCTCTGAGGTGATCTTAAATGTGAGCTACCAAATGGGCTCAAGGTGAGTTGGAAAGGCAAGCTCAAGGTAATTTTACAAGGTGAGCTCAATGTAAGTTGGAAAGGTGAGCTGTCAGGTGAAATCCCAGGCAAGTTCCCAGGTGAGTTACTCGATGAGCTGTTGAGTGAGCTCAACTCGAGCTAATCGTTGACCTCCTAGAAGAGATCCCTGGTGAGCTACTTTGTGAGTTATTTGGTGAGCTCCTAGGTGAGCTAATAAGCAAGCTACCAGGTGAGCTTCAAAGTGAACTCCCAAGTGAGCTACTTAGCAAGCTCCAAGGTGAGGTCCCTAGAGAGCTAGTCAGTGAGCTCATAAGTGATCTCATAAGCTAGCTCAAGTCAACCTACTCGGTGAGCTATTCATTGAGCCCCTAGGAAAGATCCCAGGTTAGCTACTTGATGAACTTAGAGGTGAGATACCAGACGAGATCAAGGTGATTTGGTAAGGCGAGCTCCTAAGTGAGCTCAAGCTGAGATGGTAAGGCAAGCTCCAATTTTAGTTGGTAAGGTGAGCTGTCAGGAGAGCTCCCATGTGTGTTTTTGGGTGAGCTACTTAGCGATCTCAAGGTGAACTGGCAAGGAAAGTTCCCAGGTGAGTTTTCATGCAAGCTCAAGTCAAGCTGATCGATGAGATATTTTTTGATCTCTCAGCTAAGCTCCTAGGTGAGCTACTCAGTGGGCTCTCAGGTAAGTTCAAAGGTGAGCTTATCAGTAATGTCTGAGGTGAGCTTATATATGAGCTACCAGTTGAGCTCAATGTGAGTTGGAAAGGCAAGCTATTAGGTGAGCTCCCATGTGAGTTCCTAGGAAAGTTACTCGATAATCTCTCAGGCGAGCTCAACTCGAGCTGATTGGCGAGCTCCCAAAAGAGCTCTTAGGTGAGCTACTTAGCGAGTTCTTTGGTGAGATTCTAGGTGAGTTACTAGGTGATCTCCCAAATGAGCTACTTGGTGACCTCCCAGGTGAGGTCCCTTGTGTGCTTCTGATTTATCTCCTAGGTGAGATACTTGGTGAGCTACTCGAAAAAATCCAAGGTGAGCTACCAGATGAGATCAAGGTGAGTTGGTAAGGTGAGCTCCTTTGTGAGCTCAAGGCTAGCTAGTAAGGTGAGCTCCCATGCGAGTTTCTGGGTGAGCTGTATGGTGAGTTTCTAACTGAGCAACTTGGTGAACTCTTGGGTGAGCTCATGGTGAGGTGTCAAGGTGAGATGTCAGGTGATCTCCGAGGTGAGTTTTAGGACAATCTCAAGTCGAGCTACTTGTCGAGCTCCTAGCCTAGCTCCTAGGTGAGCTGCTCGATGATCTCCCAGGTGAACTTAAAGGTGAGCTTATCGGTAATCTCTAAGGTGAGCTTACATGCAAGCTACCAAATGAGCTCAAGGTGATTTGGAAAGGAAAGCTCAAGGTTAGTCGACAAGGTGAGCTCAAGGTGAGTTGGTAAGGTGAGCTGTTAGGTGAGGTCCTAGGTGAGTTCCTAGGAGATTTTCCCAACAAGCTCCCATGCGAGCTCAACTCAAACTGATTGGTGAGCTCCCTAAAGAGCTCCTAGGTGAGCTACTTGGTGAGTTATTTAGCGAGCTCCCAGGTGATCTCCTAAGCGAGCTACTTGGTAAGGTCCCATGTGAGGTCCTCGGTGAGCTACTTGGCGAGCTCAGAAGTGAGCTCAAGTCAACCTACTTGGTGAAATTCTTGGTGATCTCAAAAGTGAGCTGTTAGGTGAGTTCTTAGGTGAGCTATTAGGTGAGCTCCAAAGGGAGCTACTTTGTGAGCTGCTTGACGAAATCTGAGGTGAGCTACCAGACAAGCTTAAGGTTGGTTGGCAAGGTGATCTTTAGCCGAGCTCCCATGCAAGTTGGTAAGGTGAACCTCAATGTGAGTTCTCGGGCAAGCTACTTGATGAGCTCCTAGGTGAGCTCAAGTCAAGCTACTCAGTGAGCTCCTGGGTGAGCTCAAGGTGAGCTGGTAAGGTGAGATTTCAGGTGAGCTCTTGGGTGAGCTGATTTTTTAGCTCCTAGTTGAGCTCCTAGGTGAGCTACTTGGTGAGCTCCCAGGAGAGCTCAAAGGTGAGCTTGTCAGTAATATTTGAGGTGAGATTACATGTAAAATACCAGATGAGCTCAAGGTGAGTTGAGAAGGTGAGCTTAAGGTGAGTTGGCAAGGTGAACTCAAGGTGTGATAGTAAGGTAAGCTATCAGGAAAGCTCCCATGTGAGCTTTTTGGTGAGCCACTTGGCGAGCTCAAGGTGAGATGGAAAGGAAAGCTCCTAGGTGATTTTTCATGCAAGCTCAAGTCAAGTTGCTCGATGAGCTACTTGTTGAGCTCTGAGCTGAGCTCCTAGGTGAGATACTCAGTGGGATCTTAGGTAAGCTCAAAGGTGAGCTTATCAGTAATGTTTGAGGTGAGCTTATATGTGAGTTACCAGCTGAGCTCAAGGTGAGTTGGTAAGGTAATCTATCAGGTGACCTCCCAGGTAAGTTCCTAGGTGAGTTACTCGACAATCTCTTAGGTGAGATAAACTCAAGTTAATCAGTGAGCTCCTAGAAGAGCTCCTAGGTGAGCTACTTAGTGAGTTGTTTGGTGAGCTTCCAGGTGAGTTGCTAGGTGAGCTCCCAAATGAGTTACTTGGTGAGATCCCAGGTGAGGTCCCTTGTGAGCTACTTCGTGAGCCCCCAAGTGAGCTATTTGGTGAGCTACTCAACAAAATCCAAGGTGAGCTACTAGATGAGATCAAGGTGAGTTGGAAAGGTGAGCTCCTTTGCAAGCTCAAGCTTAGGTTGCAAGGTGAGCTCCCATGTGAGTTTCTGGGTGAGCTGTATGGTGAGTTTCTAGGTGAGCAACTCAATGAACTCTTGGCTGAGCTCATGGTGAGCTAGAAAGGTGAGCTATCAGGTGATCTCTGAGGTGAGTTTTAGGACAAGCTCAAGTTGAGCTACTTATCGAGCTCCCAGCCGAGCTCCTAGGTGAGCTACTTGGTGAGCTCCAAGGAGAGCTGAAAGTCAAGCTCATCTGCAATCTTTGAGGTGAGATTACATGCGAACTACCAAATGAGCTCAAGGCGAGTTGACAAGGAAAGCTTAATGTGATTTGGAAAGGTGAACTCAAGGTGAGTTGGTAAGGTGAGTTATCAGGTGAGCTCCCATATGAGTTTTTGGGTGAGTTACTTTGTGAGCTCAAGGTGAAATGGCAAGGAAAGTTCCCAGGTGAGTTTTCATGCAAGCTCAAGTCAAGCTGATCGATGAGCTATTTTTTGATCTCTTAGCTAAGCTCCTAGGTGAGCTACTTAGTGGGCTCTTAGGTAAGTTTAAAGGTGAGCTTGTCAGTAATGTCTGAGGTGAGCTTATATATGAGCTGCCAGTTGAGCTCAAGGAAAGTTGGAAAGGCAGCCTATTAGGTGAGCTCCCATGTGAGTTCCTAGGCAAGTTACTCGATAATCTCTCAGGCGAGCTCAACTTGAGCTGATCGGTGAGCTCCCAAAAGAGCTCCTAGGTGAGCTACTTAGCGAGTTCTTTGGTGAGATTCTAGATGAGTTGCTACATGAGCTCCCAAATGAGCTACTTGGTGAGCTCCCAGGTGAGGTCCCTTGTGTGCTTCTGATTTAGCTCCTAGGTGAGATACTTGGTGAGCTACTCGAAAAACTCCAAGGTGAGCTACCAGATGAGATCAAGGTGAGTTGGTAAGGTGAGCTCCTTTGTGAACTCAAGGCTAGCTAGTAAGGTGAGCTCCCATGTGAGTTTCTAGGTGAGCTGTATGGCGAGTTTCTAAGTGAGCAACTTGGTGAACTCTTGGGTGAGCTCATGGTGAGGTGTCAAGGTGAGATGTCAGGTGATCTCCGAGGTGAGTTTTAGGACAATCTCAAGTCGAGCTACTTGTCGAGCTCCCAGCCTAGCTCCTAGGTGAGCTGCTCGATGATCTCCCAGGTGAACTTAAAGGTGAGCTTGTCAGTAATATCTGAGGTGAGCTTACATGCAAGCTACCAAATGAGCTCAAGGTGATTTGGAAAGGAAAGCTCAAGGTTAATCGAAAAGGTGAGCTCAAGGTGAGTTGGTAAGGTGAGCTGTTAGGTGAGGTCCTAGGTGAGTTTCTAGGAGATTTTCCCAACAAGCTCCCATGCGAACTCAACTCAAACTGATCAGTGAGCTCCTTAAGAGATCCTAGGTGAGCTACTTGGTGAGTTATTTAGCGAGCTCCCAGGTGAGCTCCTAAGCAAGATACTTGGTAAGGTCCCAGGTGAGGTCCCCAGTGAGCTACTTGGTAAGCTCAGAAGTGAGCTCAAGTCAACCTACTTGGTGAAATTCTTGGTGATCTCAAAAGTGAGCTGTTAGGTGAGCTCTTAGGTGAGCTATTAGGTGAGCTCCAAAGGGAGCTACTCAGTGACCTGCTTGACGAACTCTGAGGTGAGCTACCGGAAAAGCTTAAGGTGGGTTGGCAAGGTGAGCTTTAGCCAAGCTGATAGGCGAGCTCCCATGCAAGTTGGTAAGGTGAACCTCAATGTGAGTTCTTGGGCAAGCTACTTGATGAGCTCCTAGGTGAGCTCAAGTCAAGCTACTCGGTGAGCTCCTGGGTGAGCTCAAGGTGAGCTGGTAAGGTGAGCTTTCAGGTGAGCTCTTGGGTGAGCTGATTTCTTAGCTCCTAGTCAAGCACCTAGGTGAGATACTTGGTGAGCTCCCATGAGAGCTCAAAGGTGAGCTTGTCAGCAATATTTGAGGTGAGATTACATGTAAACTACCAGATGAGCTCAAGGCGAGTTGATAAGGTGAGCTTAAGGTGAGTTGGCAAGGTGAACTCAAGGTGTGATGGTAAGGTGAGCTATCAGGAAAGCTCCCATGTGATTTTTTTGGTGAGCCACTTGGCGAGCTCAAGGTGATCTAGAGAGGCAAGCTCCTAGGTGATTTTTCATGCAAGATCAAGTCATGTTGCTCGATGAGCTACTTGTTGAGCTCTGAGCTGAGCTCCTAGGTGAGATACTCAGTGGGCTCTTAGGTAAGCTCAAAGGTGAGTTATTGGTAATGTTTGAGGTGAGCTTATATGTGAGCTACCAGCTGAGCTCAAGGTGAGTTGGTAAGGTAATCTATCAGGTGAGCTCCCAGGTGAGTTCCTATGTGAGTTACTCAACAAGCTCTTAGGTGAGATAAACTCAAGTTAATCATTGAGCTCCTAGAAGAGCTCCTAGGTGAGCTACTTAGTGAGTTGTTTGGAGATCTTCTAGGTGAGTTACTAGGTGAGCTCCCAAATGAGTTACTTGGTGAGATCCCAGGTGAGGTCCCTTGTGAGCTACTTCGTGAGCCCCCAAGTGAGCTATTTGGTGAGCTACTCAACAAACTCCAAGGTGAGCTACCAGATGAGATCAAGGTGAGTTAGCAAGGTGAGCTCCTTTGCAAGCTCAAGCCTAGGTTGCAAGCTGAGCTCCCATGTGAGTTTCTGGGTGAGTTTTATGGAGAGTTTCTAGGTGAGAAACTTAATGAACTCTTGGATGAGCTCATGGTGAGCTAGAAAGGTGAGCTATCAGGTGATCTCTGAGGTGAGTTTTAGGACAAGCTCAAGTTGAGCTACTTGTCGAGCTCACAGCCAAGCTCCTAAGTGAGCTACTCGGTGAGCTCCTAGGAGAGCTGAAAGGAAAGCTCGTCTTCAATCTTTGAGGTGAGATTACATGAGAACTACTAGATGAGCTCAAGGCGAGTTGACAAGGCAAGCTTAATGTGAGTTGGCAAGGTGAACTCAAGGTGAGTTGGTAAGGTGAGTTATCAGGTGAGCTCCCATGTGATTTTTTGGGTGAGCTACTTTGCAAGGTCAAGGTTATCTTGCAAGGAAAGCTCCCGGACAAGTTTTCATGCAAGCACAAGTCAAGCTACTCAATGAGATGCTTATTGAGCTCCTAGCTGAGCTCCTAGGCGAGCTTCTCAATGGGCTCTTAGGTAAGCTTAAAGGTGAGCTTGTTGGTAATGTCTGAGCAGAGCTTATATGTGAGCTACCAGTTGAGCTCAAGGTGAGTTGGAAAGGCAAGCTATCAAGTGAGCTCCGAGGTGAGTTCCTAGGTGAGTTACTCGACAAGATCTCAGGTGAGCTCAACTCAATCTGATCAGCGAGCTCCCAGAAGAGCTCCTAGGTGAGATAATTAGCGAGATGTTCAGTGAGATTCTAGGTGAGTTGTTATGTGAGCTCCCAAATGAGCTACTTGGTGAGCTCCGAGGTGAGGTCCCTTGTGAGCTACTCAGTTAGCTCCCAGGTGAGCTACTTGGTGAGATACTCAACAAACTCTAAGGTGAGCTACTAGACGAGATCAAGGAAAGTTGGCAAGGTGATATCCTTTGCAAGCTCAAGGCTAGCTAGTAAGGTGAGCTCCCATGTGAGTATCTGGGTGAGCTGTATGGTGAGTTTCTAGGTGAGAAACTCGGTGAAATCTTTGGTGAGCTCATGGCGGGCTTTTAAGGTGAGCTTTTAGATGACCTCTGAGGTGTGTTTTAAGACAAGCTCAAGTTGAGCTCCTAGCAAAGCTCCTATGTGAGTTGCTCGATGAGCTCCCCGGAGAGCTTAAAGGTGAGATTATCGGCAATCTCTGAGGTGATCTTACATGCAAGCTACCAGATGAGCTCAAGGAAAGTTAGAAAGGAAAGGTTAAGGTTAGTAAATAAGGTGAGCTCAAGGTGAGTTGGTAAGGTGAGCTATCAAGTGAGTTCCTAGGTGAGTTCCTAGGAGATTTTCTCAACAAGCTCCCACGTGAGCTCAACTTGAACTAATCAATGAGCTCCCTGAAGAGGTTCTAGGTGAGTTACTTCATGAGTTGTTCAACTAGCTCCCAGGTGAGCTCCCAAGCAAGCTACTTGGCAAGCTCCTAGGTGAGGTCCCCAGTGAGCTACTTGGCGAGCTCACAAGTGAGCTCAAGTCAACCTACTCGGTGAAATTATCAATGAGCTCAAAAGTGAGCTATTAGGTGAGCTCCTAGGTGAGCTGTTAGGTGAGCTCTAAAGGGAGGTACTTGGTGAGCTGCTCGAAAATTTTTGAGGTGAGCTATAAGACAAGCTGAAGGTGGGTTAGCAAGGTGAGATTAAGATGAGCTAATAGGTGAGCTCCCATGCAAGTTCATAAGGTGAGCTCCAATGTGAGTTCTTGGGCAAGCTACTTGATGAGATCCTGTGTGATCTGAATTCAAGCTACTCGGTGAGCTCCTGGGTGAGCTCAAGGTGAGTTGGCAAGGTGAGCTATCAGGTGAACTCTTTGGTAAGGTTATTTTTAAGCTCCCAACCAAGCTCCTAGGTGAGTTTCTCAGTGAGCTCCTAGGATAGCTCAAAGGTGAGATTTTCGGTAATCTTTGAGGTGAGATTACATACGAGCTACCAGATGAGCTCAAGGCGAGTTGACAAGGCGAGATTAAGGTGATTTGGCAAGGTGAACTCAAGATGAGTTGGTAAGGTGAGCTATCAGGTGAGCTCCTAGTTGACTTCCCATGTGAGTTACTCGATGAGCTCCTAGGTGAGCTTAACTCAAAGTAATCAGCAAGCTCCCAAAATGGCTCCAGGGTGAGCTACTTGGTGAGCTATTTCATGAGCTCCCAAGTGAGATACTTGGTGATCTTCTAGGTGAGGTCTTCGATGAGGTGCTCAGTGAGCTCATAAGTAAGCTCAAGTCAACCTACTTGGTGAGCTACTTGGTGAGCTGTTAGGCGAGCTCCTAGGGAAGCTGTTAGTTAAGCTCCCTTGCGAGCTACTTGGCGAGCTACTTAATGAACTCTAATGTGAGCTACCAGATGAGCTCAAGGTGAGTTGGCAAGGTGAGATCCTCAGCAAGCTTAAGGTGAGCTAGTAAGGTGAGCTTATAGGGGAGGTCCCATGTGAGTTGCCAAGGTGAGCTGTCACGTGAGCTCCCATGTGAGTTTTCAGGTGAGATGCTTGATGAGCTCTTGGGTAAGCTCAAGTTGAGCTACTCAGTGAGCTCCTGGTTGAGCTTAAGGTGAGCTGGCAAGGTGAGGTGTCAGGTGAGATCCCAGGTGAGTTTTTAGGCAAGCTCAAGTCGAGTTACTTGATGAGTTCCTAGGTGAGCTACTTGTTGAGCTCTGAGCCAAGCTCCTAGGTGAGCTACTTAGTAAGCTCCCAAGTGTGCTCAAAGGTGAGCTCATCGGTAATCTCTGAGGTGAGATTACATACAAGCTACCAGATGAGCTCAAGGTGAGTTAGCAAGGCAAGCTCAAGGTGATTTAGCAAGGAGAATTGGAAAGGTGGGCTATCATCCGATCTCCCAGGTGAGTAACTCGATGAGCTCCTGGGTGAGTTGAAATCGAGTTGATCAGCGAGCTCCCTGGTGAGCTACTTGGTGAGCTATTTGGTGAACTGCTAGGTGAGCTCCCATGCGAGGTCCTCGGTGAGCTACTTAGCAAGCTCACAAGTGATCTCATGTTAACCTTCTTAGTTAGCTACATAGTGAGTTCCTAGTTTAGCTATTAGGTGAGCTCCGAGGTGAGCTACCAAGTAAGCTATTTGGTGAGCTATTCAGCAAGCTCCTAGGTGAGCTGCTAGGAAATCTCAAAAGTGAACTACTTGGAAAAATCCAAGTCAAGGTCCGTAGCGAGTTACTCAGTGGGCTCACAAGTGAGCTCAAGTCAACCTACTCAGGGAGTTCCTCAGTGAGTTGCTAGGTGAGATACTAGGTGAGCTACTTCGTGAGCTATTTGGTGAGCTACTCAACAAAATCCAAGGTGAGCTACTAGATGAGATCAAGGTGAGTTGGAAAGGTGAGCTCCTTTGCAAGCTCAAGCTTAGGTTGCAAGGTGAGCTCCCATGTGAGTTTCTGGGTGAGCTGTATGGTGAGTTTCTAGGTGAGCAACTCAATGAACTCTTGGCTGAGCTCATGGTGAGCTAGAAAGGTGAGCTATCAGGTGATCTCTGAGGTGAGTTTTAGGACAAGCTCAAGTTGAGCTACTTATCGAGCTCCCAGCCGAGCTCCTAGGTGAGCTACTTGGTGAGCTCCAAGGAGAGCTGAAAGTCAAGCTCATCTGCAATCTTTGAGGTGAGATTACATGCGAACTACCAAATGAGCTCAAGGCGAGTTGACAAGGAAAGCTTAATGTGATTTGGAAAGGTGAACTCAAGGTGAGTTGGTAAGGTGAGTTATCAGGTGAGCTCCCATATGAGTTTTTGGGTGAGTTACTTTGTGAGCTCAAGGTGAAATGGCAAGGAAAGTTCCCAGGTGAGTTTTCATGCAAGCTCAAGTCAAGCTGATCGATGAGCTATTTTTTGATCTCTTAGCTAAGCTCCTAGGTGAGCTACTTAGTGGGCTCTTAGGTAAGTTTAAAGGTGAGCTTATATATGAGCTGCCAGTTGAGCTCAAGGAAAGTTGGAAAGGCAGCCTATTAGGTGAGCTCCCATGTGAGTTCCTAGGCAAGTTACTCGATAATCTCTCAGGCGAGCTCAACTTGAGCTGATCGGTGAGCTCCCAAAAGAGCTCCTAGGTGAGCTACTTAGCGAGTTCTTTGGTGAGATTCTAGATGAGTTGCTACATGAGCTCCCAAATGAGCTACTTGGTGAGCTCCCAGGTGAGGTCCCTTGTGTGCTTCTGATTTAGCTCCTAGGTGAGATACTTGGTGAGCTACTCGAAAAACTCCAAGGTGAGCTACCAGATGAGATCAAGGTGAGTTGGTAAGGTGAGCTCCTTTGTGAACTCAAGGCTAGCTAGTAAGGTGAGCTCCCATGTGAGTTTCTAGGTGAGCTGTATGGCGAGTTTCTAAGTGAGCAACTTGGTGAACTCTTGGGTGAGCTCATGGTGAGGTGTCAAGGTGAGATGTCAGGTGATCTCCGAGGTGAGTTTTAGGACAATCTCAAGTCGAGCTACTTGTCGAGCTCCCAGCCTAGCTCCTAGGTGAGCTGCTCGATGATCTCCCAGGTGAACTTAAAGGTGAGCTTGTCAGTAATATCTGAGGTGAGCTTACATGCAAGCTACCAAATGAGCTCAAGGTGATTTGGAAAGGAAAGCTCAAGGTTAATCGAAAAGGTGAGCTCAAGGTGAGTTGGTAAGGTGAGCTGTTAGGTGAGGTCCTAGGTGAGTTTCTAGGAGATTTTCCCAACAAGCTCCCATGCGAACTCAACTCAAACTGATCAGTGAGCTCCTTAAGAGATCCTAGGTGAGCTACTTGGTGAGTTATTTAGCGAGCTCCCAGGTGAGCTCCTAAGCAAGATACTTGGTAAGGTCCCAGGTGAGGTCCCCAGTGAGCTACTTGGTAAGCTCAGAAGTGAGCTCAAGTCAACCTACTTGGTGAAATTCTTGGTGATCTCAAAAGTGAGCTGTTAGGTGAGCTCTTAGGTGAGCTATTAGGTGAGCTCCAAAGGGAGCTACTCAGTGACCTGCTTGACGAACTCTGAGGTGAGCTATCGGAAAAGCTTAAGGTGGGTTGGCAAGGTGAGCTTTAGCCAAGCTGATAGGCGAGCTCCCATGCAAGTTGGTAAGGTGAACCTCAATGTGAGTTCTTGGGCAAGCTACTTGATGAGCTCCTAGGTGAGCTCAAGTCAAGCTACTCGGTGAGCTCCTGGGTGAGCTCAAGGTGAGCTGGTAAGGTGAGCTTTCAGGTGAGCTCTTGGGTGAGCTGATTTCTTAGCTCCTAGTCAAGGCACCTAGGTGAGATACTTGGTGAGCTCCCATGAGAGCTCAAAGGTGAGCTTGTCAGCAATATTTGAGGTGAGATTACATGTAAACTACCAGATGAGCTCAAGGCGAGTTGATAAGGTGAGCTTAAGGTGAGTTGGCAAGGTGAACTCAAGGTGTGATGGTAAGGTGAGCTATCAGGAAAGCTCCCATGTGATTTTTTTGGTGAGCCACTTGGCGAGCTCAAGGTGATCTAGAGAGGCAAGCTCCTAGGTGATTTTTCATGCAAGATCAAGTCATGTTGCTCGATGAGCTACTTGTTGAGCTCTGAGCTGAGCTCCTAGGTGAGATACTCAGTGGGCTCTTAGGTAAGCTCAAAGGTGAGTTATTGGTAATGTTTGAGGTGAGCTTATATGTGAGCTACCAGCTGAGCTCAAGGTGAGTTGGTAAGGTAATCTATCAGGTGAGCTCCCAGGTGAGTTCCTATGTGAGTTACTCAACAAGCTCTTAGGTGAGATAAACTCAAGTTAATCATTGAGCTCCTAGAAGAGCTCCTAGGTGAGCTACTTAGTGAGTTGTTTGGAGATCTTCTAGGTGAGTTACTAGGTGAGCTCCCAAATGAGTTACTTGGTGAGATCCCAGGTGAGGTCCCTTGTGAGCTACTTCGTGAGCCCCCAAGTGAGCTATTTGGTGAGCTACTCAACAAACTCCAAGGTGAGCTACCAGATGAGATCAAGGTGAGTTAGCAAGGTGAGCTCCTTTGCAAGCTCAAGCCTAGGTTGCAAGCTGAGCTCCCATGTGAGTTTCTGGGGTGAGTTTTATGGAGAGTTTCTAGGTGAGAAACTTAATGAACTCTTGGATGAGCTCATGGTGAGCTAGAAAGGTGAGCTATCAGGTGATCTCTGAGGTGAGTTTTAGGACAAGCTCAAGTTGAGCTACTTGTCGAGCTCACAGCCAAGCTCCTAAGTGAGCTACTCGGTGAGCTCCTAGGAGAGCTGAAAGGAAAGCTCGTCTTCAATCTTTGAGGTGAGATTACATGAGAACTACTAGATGAGCTCAAGGCGAGTTGACAAGGCAAGCTTAATGTGAGTTGGCAAGGTGAACTCAAGGTGAGTTGGTAAGGTGAGTTATCAGGTGAGCTCCCATGTGATTTTTTGGGTGAGCTACTTTGCAAGGTCAAGGTTATCTTGCAAGGAAAGCTCCCGGACAAGTTTTCATGCAAGCACAAGTCAAGCTACTCAATGAGATGCTTATTGAGCTCCTAGCTGAGCTCCTAGGCGAGCTTCTCAATGGGCTCTTAGGTAAGCTTAAAGGTGAGCTTGTTGGTAATGTCTGAGCAGAGCTTATATGTGAGCTACCAGTTGAGCTCAAGGTGAGTTGGAAAGGCAAGCTATCAAGTGAGCTCCGAGGTGAGTTCCTAGGTGAGTTACTCGACAAGATCTCAGGTGAGCTCAACTCAATCTGATCAGCGAGCTCCCAGAAGAGCTCCTAGGTGAGATAATTAGCGAGATGTTCAGTGAGATTCTAGGTGAGTTGTTATGTGAGCTCCCAAATGAGCTACTTGGTGAGCTCCGAGGTGAGGTCCCTTGTGAGCTACTCAGTTAGCTCCCAGGTGAGCTACTTGGTGAGATACTCAACAAACTCTAAGGTGAGCTACTAGACGAGATCAAGGAAAGTTGGCAAGGTGATATCCTTTGCAAGCTCAAGGCTAGCTAGTAAGGTGAGCTCCCATGTGAGTATCTGGGTGAGCTGTATGGTGAGTTTCTAGGTGAGAAACTCGGTGAAATCTTTGGTGAGCTCATGGCGGGCTTTTAAGGTGAGCTTTTAGATGACCTCTGAGGTGTGTTTTAAGACAAGCTCAAGTTGAGCTCCTAGCAAAGCTCCTATGTGAGTTGCTCGATGAGCTCCCCGGAGAGCTTAAAGGTGAGATTATCGGCAATCTCTGAGGTGATCTTACATGCAAGCTACCAGATGAGCTCAAGGAAAGTTAGAAAGGAAAGGTTAAGGTTAGTAAATAAGGTGAGCTCAAGGTGAGTTGGTAAGGTGAGCTATCAAGTGAGTTCCTAGGTGAGTTCCTAGGAGATTTTCTCAACAAGCTCCCACGTGAGCTCAACTTGAACTAATCAATGAGCTCCCTGAAGAGGTTCTAGGTGAGTTACTTCATGAGTTGTTCAACTAGCTCCCAGGTGAGCTCCCAAGCAAGCTACTTGGCAAGCTCCTAGGTGAGGTCCCCAGTGAGCTACTTGGCGAGCTCACAAGTGAGCTCAAGTCAACCTACTCGGTGAAATTATCAATGAGCTCAAAAGTGAGCTATTAGGTGAGCTCCTAGGTGAGCTGTTAGGTGAGCTCTAAAGGGAGGTACTTGGTGAGCTGCTCGAAAATTTTTGAGGTGAGCTATAAGACAAGCTGAAGGTGGGTTAGCAAGGTGAGATTAAGATGAGCTAATAGGTGAGCTCCCATGCAAGTTCATAAGGTGAGCTCCAATGTGAGTTCTTGGGCAAGCTACTTGATGAGATCCTGTGTGATCTGAATTCAAGCTACTCGGTGAGCTCCTGGGTGAGCTCAAGGTGAGTTGGCAAGGTGAGCTATCAGGTGAACTCTTTGGTAAGGTTATTTTTAAGCTCCCAACCAAGCTCCTAGGTGAGTTTCTCAGTGAGCTCCTAGGATAGCTCAAAGGTGAGATTTTCGGTAATCTTTGAGGTGAGATTACATACGAGCTACCAGATGAGCTCAAGGCGAGTTGACAAGGCGAGATTAAGGTGATTTGGCAAGGTGAACTCAAGATGAGTTGGTAAGGTGAGCTATCAGGTGAGCTCCTAGTTGACTTCCCATGTGAGTTACTCGATGAGCTCCTAGGTGAGCTTAACTCAAAGTAATCAGCAAGCTCCCAAAATGGCTCCAGGGTGAGCTACTTGGTGAGCTATTTCATGAGCTCCCAAGTGAGATACTTGGTGATCTTCTAGGTGAGGTCTTCGATGAGGTGCTCAGTGAGCTCATAAGTAAGCTCAAGTCAACCTACTTGGTGAGCTACTTGGTGAGCTGTTAGGCGAGCTCCTAGGGAAGCTGTTAGTTAAGCTCCCTTGCGAGCTACTTGGCGAGCTACTTAATGAACTCTAATGTGAGCTACCAGATGAGCTCAAGGTGAGTTGGCAAGGTGAGATCCTCAGCAAGCTTAAGGTGAGCTAGTAAGGTGAGCTTATAGGGGATGGTCCCATGTGAGTTGCCAAGGTGAGCTGTCACGTGAGCTCCCATGTGAGTTTTCAGGTGAGATGCTTGATGAGCTCTTGGGTAAGCTCAAGTTGAGCTACTCAGTGAGCTCCTGGTTGAGCTTAAGGTGAGCTGGCAAGGTGAGGTGTCAGGTGAGATCCCAGGTGAGTTTTTAGGCAAGCTCAAGTCGAGTTACTTGATGAGTTCCTAGGTGAGCTACTTGTTGAGCTCTGAGCCAAGCTCCTAGGTGAGCTACTTAGTAAGCTCCCAAGAGCTCTGAGCCAAGCTCCTAGGTGAGCAAGGCAAGCTCAAGGTGATTTAGCAAGGAGAATTGGAAAGGTGGGCTATCATCCGATCTCCCAGGTGAGTAACTCGATGAGCTCCTGGGTGAGTTGAAATCGAGTTGATCAGCGAGCTCCCTGGTGAAGCTACTTGGTGAGCTATTTGGTGAACTGCTAGGTGAGCTCCCAGGCGGGTCCTCGGTGAGCTACTTAGCAGCTCACAAGTGATCTCATGTTAACCTTCTTATTTATCTACATGTGAGTTTCCCTAGTTTTTGCTATTAGGTGAGGTCGCCGAAGGTGAGGCTACCAGTAGGCCTATTTGGTGATCTAATGCGCAAGCTCCTAGGTGAGCTACCGTAGTAAGCGTGATTGAGCAAGGCAGCTCAAGGTATTAGGCAAGAGATTGGAGGGGCTATCATCCGATCTCCCAGGTGAGTAACTCGATGAGCTCCTGGGTGAGTTTGAAATCGAGTTGATCAGCGAGCTCCCTGGTGAGCTACTTGGTGAGCTATTTGGTGAACTGCTAGGTGAGCTCCCATGCGAGGTCCTCGGTGAGCTACTTAAGCAGCTCACAAGTGATCTCATGTTAACCTTCTTAGTTAGCTACATAGTGAGTTCCTAGTTTAGCTATTAGGTGAGCTCCGAGGTGAGCTACCAAGTAAGCTATTTGGTGAGCTATTCAGCAAGCTCCTAGGTGAGCTTGCTAGGAAATCTCAAAAGTGACTACTTGGAAAAATCCAAGTCAAGGTCCGTAGCGAGTTACTCAGTGGGCTCACAAGTGAGCTCAAGTCAACCTACTCAGGGAGTTCCTCAGTGAGTTGCTAGGTGAGATACTAGGTGAGCTACTTCGTGAGCTACTCTACGAACTCATAGGTGAGTTACTAGATGTGCTCAAGGTGAGTTACTAGATGTGCTCAAGGTGAGCTAGCAAGGTGAGCTGATAGGAAAGCTCCCATGTGAGTTGGCAAGGCAAGCTATTAGGTGAGCTACCATTTGAGTTTTCAAGTGAGCTACTTGACGAGCTCCTAAGCAAGCTAAATTCAAGCTACTCTACGAGCTCCTGGGTGAGGTTCTTATTAATTTCCTATCCTAGCTCCTAGGTGACCTACTCCGTGATCTCCCAAGTGAGCTCAAAAGCGAGCTTGTCAGCAATATCTGAGGTCAACTTACATGCACACTACCAGATCAGCTCAAGGTGAGTTGGCAAGCCAAGCTTAAGGAGATTTGGGAAGGTGAGCTCAAGGTGATTTGGAATGATGAGATGTTGGGTGAAATTTCAAGTGAGTTACTCGATGAGCTCTCAGGTGAGCTCAACTCAAGCTGATCAGTGAGCTCCCAGAAGATCTCCCAAGTGAGCTACTTGGTGAGATATTACATTATTCCCAAGTGAGCTCCCAAGAAATCAACTTGGCAAGCTCCTATGTGAGGTCCTAGTCAAGTAGCTTGGTGACCTCACAAGTGAGCTCGAAAGTGATGTCAAGCCAACCTACTCAGCGAGCTACTTCGTGAACTCCTAGGTGAGCGGTTAGGAGAGTTCCAAGGTGAGATACTAAGTAAGCTACTTGATGAACTCCAAGGTGAGCTACTAGATGAGCTCAAGGTGAGTTAGTAAGGTGATCTCCTTAGTGAGCTCTAGGTGAGCTGGTAAGGTGACATTATAGGTGAGCTCCCATGCGAGTTTTCGGGTGAGCTGCTTCACGAGCTCTCAACTGAGTTCAAGTCAATATGCTCACTGAGATCCTGGGTGAGCTATCACATGAGCTCCCAGGTGAGTTTCTAGGAAATCTCAAGCTGAGTTACTTGACGAGCTCCTAGGTGAGCTACTTCTTGAGCTCCTGGGTGAGCTACTTGTCGAGCTTCCAACCAAGCTCCTAGGTGAGCCACTTGGTGAGCTCCCATGTGAGTTCATAGGTGAGCATGTTAGTAATCTATGAGGTGAGATTACATGAGAGATACTAGATGAGCTCAAGGTGAGTTGGCAAGGTGAGCTATAGGTGAGTTGGTAAGGTAATCTATAAGATGAGCTCCCAAGAGAGCTCCCAAGTGAGTTACTCGATGAGCTCTTAGGTGAGCTCAACTACAGCTGATTAGTGATCTCCTAGAAGAGATCAACTTGAGATAATAGGTAATCAGTGAGCTCCCATGTGAGTTTTTACGTGAGCTACTTGACGAGCTCCAAGCGAGTTACTAAGACAAGCTCCTAGGTGAGTTTTAAGGCAAGCTCAAGTCAAGCTACACAATCAACTCCTAGGTGAGCTATTTTCCAAGCTCTTAGCCAATCTCCTAGGTTAGTTACTTAGTGAGCTCACAAGTGAGCTCAAAGGTGAGCCTTTTAGCAATATTTGAGGTGAGCTTACATGTGAGCTATAAGATGAGCTCAAGGTGAGTTGGCAAGGTGAGGTTTCAAGTGAGCTCAAGTCAACCTACTCGGTGAAATTATCGGTGAGCTCAAAAGTGAGCTGTTAGGTGAGCTCCCAGGTGAGCTATTAGTTGAGCTCTAAAGGGAGCTACTTGTTGAGCTACTCGATGAAATCTGAGGTGAGATACCAGAAAAGCTCAAGGTGGGTTAGCAAGGTGAGCTTAAGCTGAGATGATAGGTGAGCTCCCATGCAAGTTGGTAAGGTGAAATCCAATGTGAGTTCTCAAGCAAGCTACTTGATGAGCTCCTCTATGAGCTGAAGTTGAGCTACTCGGTGAGCTCTTGGGTGAGCTCAAGGTGAGCTGGTAAGTTGAGTTGTCAAGTGACCTCTTTGGTGAGCTGATTTTTGAGCTCCCATCTGAGCTCCTAGGTGAGCTACTCGGTGAGCTCCTAGGAGAGCTCAAAGGCAAGCTTTTCGGCAATATTTGAGGTGAGATTACAAGAAAACTACCAGATGAGCTCAAGGTGAGTTGACAAGGAAAGCTTAAGGTGAGTTGGGAAGGTGAAATCAAGGTGATTTGGTAAGGTGATTTGTCAGGCAAGCTCCCATGTGAGTTTTTGGGTGAGGTAATTTGCGAGCTCAAGGTGAGCTGGCAAGGTAAGCTCCCCGGTGTGTTTTCATGCAAGTTCAAGTAAAGATACTCAATGATCTACTTGTTGACCTCCTAGCTGAGCTCCTAGGTGAGCTTCTCAGTGGGCTCTTAGGTAAGCTTAAAGGTGATCTTGTTGGTAATGTCTGAGGTGAGCTTATATGTGAGCTACCAGCTGAGCTAAAGGTGAGTTGGCAAGGCAAGCTATCAAGTGAGCTCCTAGGTGAGTTCCTAAGTGAGTTACTCGACAAGCTCTCAGGTGAGATCAACTTGAGCTGATCGGTGAGCTCCCAGAAGAGATCCTAGGTGAGCTACTTAGTGAGTTTTTCAATGAGCTTCCAGGTGAGTTGCTAGGTGAGCTCCCAAATGAGCTACTTGGTGAGCTCCCAGGTGAGGTCCCTTGTGAGGTGCTCAGTTAGCTACCAGATGAGCTACATGGTGAGCTACTCAAAAAACTCCAAGGTGAGCTACCAGACGAGATCAAGGCAAGTTGGCAAGGTGAGCTCCTTTGCGAGCTCAAGGCTAGCTGGTAAGGTGAGCTCCCATGTTAGTTTTTAGGTGAGCTCCTTTGTGAGCTCAAGGCTAGCTGGTAAGGTGAGCTCCCATGTGAGTTTTTAGGTGAGCTGTATGTAGGTGAGAAACTTGGTGAACTCTTGGGTGAGCTCATGGCAAGATTTTAAGGTGAGTTTTTAGATGATCTTTAAGGTGAGTTTCAAGACAAGCTCAAGTCAAGCTCCTAGCCAAGCTCCTAGGTGAGCTGCTTGATGAGCTCCCCGGAGAGCTTAAAGGTGAGCTTGTCCACAATGTTTGAGGTGAGATTGCATGCAAGCTACCAGATGAGCTCAAGTCAAGTTGGAAAGGAAAGCTAAAGGTTAGTCAATAAGGTGAGCTCAAGGTGATTTGGTAAGGTGAGCTGTCAAGTGAGCTCCTAGATGAGTTTCTAGGAGATATTCTCAACAAGATCTAGCATGAGCTCAACTCAAACTGATCGATGAGCTCCTTGAAGAGCTCCTAGGTGAGCTACTTCATGAGTTGTTCATCTAGCTCTCAGGTGAGCTCCCAAGCAAGCTACGTGGCAAGCTCCTAGGTGAGGTCCCTAGTGAGCTACTTGGTGAGATCACAAGTGAGCTCAAGTCAACCTACTCAGTGAGTAGCTCAGTGATCTCCTAGGTGAGTTGTTAGAAAATCTCCCAGGTGAGCTAATTGGTGAGCTACTCAATGGATCTGAGGTGAGGTACTAGATGATCTCAAGTAAAATTAGTAAGCTGAGCTCCTCAGTGAGCTTAAGGTGAGATGACAAGGCGAGCTGATAGGTGAGCTCCCATGTGTGTTGGCAAGGTGATGTTTTCTGGTGAGCTCCCATGTGAATTTTTAGGTGAGTTGGTTGACTATTTCTTGGGCAATCTCAAGTCAAGCTACTCAGTGAGCTAAAGGTAAGTTGGCAAGGTGAGATGTCAGGTGAGCTCCTAGGTGATTTTCTGGGAAATCTCAAGTCGAACTGCTTGATGAGCTCCTGGGTGAGCTACATTTCAAGCTCCCAATTGAACTCTTAGGTGAGCTACTCAATGAGTCCCTAGGTGAGATCAATGGTGAGATTTTCAGTAGTCTCTAAGGTGAGCTTAACTATGAGCTACTAGATGAGCTCAAGGTGAGATGGCAAGGGGAGCTCAAGGTGAGTTGACAAGGTAAGCTCAAGGTGAGTTGGCAAGATGAGCTATCAGGTGAGCTCCCAGGAGAGTTCCCAAGTGAGTTACTTGATGAGATCCTAGGTGAGCTCAGCTTGAGCTGACTGGTGAGATCCCTGAAGATCTCCCAGGTGAGCTCCTTGGTGAGCTATTTGGTGAGCTGCCAGGTGAGCTACTAGGTGAACTCCCAAGTGAGCTACTTTTTGAGCTCCCAGGTGAGGTCCCCATCGAGATACTTGGAGAGAAGATAAGTGAGATCAAGTCAACCTACTCGGCAAGCTACTTTGTGAGCTCCCACGTGAGTTATTAGGTGAGATCTAAGTCGAACTACTTGGCAAGCTGCTCGATGAACTGCTTAGCGAGATACTCGATGAACTCCAAGGTGAGCTACCAGATGAGCTCAAGGCAAGTTGGCAAGGTGATCTCCTCAATGACCTCAAGGCATGTTGGTAAGGTGACCTCCTGAGTGAGCTCAAGGTGATCTGGATAGAGGAGATGATAGGTGAGCTCCCATACGAGTTTCTAGGTGAGCTACATGACAAGCTCTCAGGAAAGCTCAAGTCGATCTACTAGGAAAGCTCTTGGGTGAGCTCAAGGAGAGCTAGCAATGTGAGCTATCAGGTGAGCTCCCATTTGAGTTTCCAAGAAAGCTAAAGTTGAGCTACTCGACGAGCTCTTGGGTAAGCTACTTCCCGAGCTCCCAGGTGAGCTCGTAGCTGAGCTACTCGGTGAGCTCCCTGGTGACCTAAAAGGTAAGCTTAACATAAATCTCTGAGGTGAGCTTACATGCGAGCTACCAAAAGAGCTCAAAGTAAGTTGGCAAGGTGAGCTATCAGGTGAGTTACTCGATGAGCTCATGGGGGAGTTCAACTCGAGCTAATTGGCAAGCTCCTAAGCTAGCTACTTGGTGAGCTATTTAGCGAGCTCCCAAGTGAGCTACTAGGTGAGATTCCAAGTGAGCTACTAGGTGAGCTTCCAGGTGAGGTCCCCTAGGAGCTACTCGGTGAGCTCAAGTCAACCTACTTGGTGAGCTACTCGGTGAGCTCCCAGGTGAGCTGTTAGGCAAGCTCCTAGGTGAGCTACTCAATTAACTCTAAGGTGAGCTACCATATGAGCTCAAGGTGAGTTAGCAAGGTGATATCCTCAGCAAGATAAAGGTGATCTGGTAAGGCAATCTGATAGGTGATCTCTCATGTGAGTTTCTGGGTGAGCTGTGAGGTGAGCTCCCATGCATGTTTTCAGGTGAGCTGCTTGACGAGCTCCCGGGTGAGCTCAAGTTGAGATGCTCATCTAGCTCCTAGGTGACCTGGCAAGGTGAGCTCCCAGGTGAGTTTTCAGGAAAGCTCAAGTTGAGATTCTTGACGAGCTCCTAGGTGAGCTCCCAAGTGAACTTGTCAGTATTCTCTAAGGTGAGCTTACATGCAAGCTACCAGATGATCTCAAGTTGATTTAGCAAGGTGAACTCAAGGTGAGTTGGCAATGCGAGCTATCAGGTGAGCTCCCAGGTGAGTTCCTAGGTGAGTTACTCGATGAGATCCCAGGGGAGTTCAACTTGAACTGATCAGTGAGATCCTAGGTGAGCTACTTGGTGAGATATTCGGCTAGCTCCCTGGTGAGCTACTAGGTGAGCTCCTAAGTGAGCTACTTAGAAAGCTCCCATCTAAGGTCCTCGTCTAAATGCTCAGCGAGCTCACAACCGAGCTCAAGTCAACCTACTTCGTGAGCTATTAGGTGAGCTCCTAGGTGAGCTACTTGGTGATTTTCTCAACGAACTCCAAGGTGAGCTACGAGACGAGATCAAGGTGAGTTGGCAACATGAGCTCCTCAGTGATCTTAGGGTGAGCTGGCAAGGTTAAATCCCATGTGAGTTGGCAAGGTGAGCTATCAGGTGAGCTCCCATGTGAGTTTTTAGGTGAGATACTTGATGAGCTCTTAGGTGAGCTCAAGTCAAACTACTCAGTGAGCTCCTCTGAAACCTTAAGGTGAGTTGGCAAGGTGAGATATTAGGTGAGCTCCCAGGTGAGTTTCTAGGCAAGCTCAAGTCGATTTGGTTGATGAGCTCTTAGGTGAGCTGCTAGCTCAACTACTTGGTGAGCTCCCATGCAAGCTCAAAGGTGAGCTTGTTGGTAATCTCTGAGGTGATCTTACATTCAAACTACCATTTGAGCTCAAGGTGAGTTGGTAAGGTGAGGTCAAGGTGAGTTATCAAGGTGAGCTCAAGGTGATTTGGCAAGGTGAGCTGTCAGGTAAGCTCCCAGGTGAGTTCCTAGGTGAGTTACTCGATGAGCTCCCAGGTGAGCTGTTTGGTGAGCTCCTAAGTGAGCTGTTCAGTGAGATCCCAAGTGAGCTACTTGGTGAGCTTCTTAATAAAATCCTAGGTGAGGTACCAGATGAGGTCAAGGCAATTTAGCAAGGTGAGATCCTTAGTGAGCTCAAGATGAGCATGCAAGGTGAGCTAATAGGTGAGATCCCATGTGAGTTGTCAAGGTGAGCTATCATGTGAGATCCCATGCAAGGTTTTGGGTGATCTATTTGATGAGTTCCTGGGTGAGCTCAAGTTCAGCTACTCGGTGAACTCCTAGGTGAGTTCAAGGTGAGCTGGTAAGGTGAACTATCAGGTGAGCTCCCAGCCAAGTTTGTGGGCAAGCTCAAGTTGAGTTTCTCAATGAGCTCCTTGGTAAGCTGCTTTCCGAGCTCCTAGCCGAGCTCCTAGATCAAATTCTCGGTGAGCTCCAAGGTGAGCTCAAAGGAAAGATTTTTGGTAATCTCTGAGGTGAGCTTACATGAGAGATACCAAATGAGCTCAAGGTGATTTCACAAGGTGAGGTCAAAGTCAGTTGGCAAGGTGAGTTATCAGGAAAGCTCCCACGCGAGTTCCCAAGCAAGTTACTCAATGAGGTCTCTGGTGAGATCAACTCGAGCTGATCATAAATCTTCCAGAAGAGCTCCCAGGTGAGCTATTTGGTGATCTCCTAGGCTAGGTCCCCAGTGAGCTGGTCAGTGAGGTCACAAGTGAGCTCAAATCAACCTACTTGGCAAGTTGCTTAGTGAGCTATTAGGCGAGCTCCCAGGTGAGCTACTTTATGAGCCACTCGATGAAATCTGAGGTGAGATACCAAATGAGCTCAAGGTGAGTTGGCAAGGTGAGCTCCTTAGTAAGCTCAAGGTGAGCTAAAAAGGTGAGCTAATAGGTAAGCTCCCATGTGAGTTGGCAAGGTGAGTTATGTTGGTATCTAGTTTTAGTCTCCTTCACAACTTAAACATCATCATGGAATAGCACAAGACACTTCAAGATTAGATAGATGGTTTGTGTGTCATTTTTGCTATTTTAGGTTGTCTATCAACCAAGGCAAGAGAACCTATATTGCAGCCCTTATATGGTTAAGGAGGTAGAGATATCCTTGTGTTTTGCATATGATATGAAAGAGGCTTTGTGAAAACATGATCAAGTATCCATTATCCAAGCTCAAAGGAGTTGTCACTACTAAATGATGGATATGCTTTCAAAACAAAGCTAGGACTTATAAAGAAATAATGAAACACTAATATACTTTGTGCATTTTGGTGGAAGGATTGTATTCTTTTGTTGACACACAATGCAATATAGGGGTAGTACAGGTAGGATGAGTTATTTTGAATGAAATTCTATGGAAGAAGTTTAGACAAGACAAGATAATAAATTACCAAATTCTTTGAGAACCTTTGTAAAATAATTAAAACACCTAAACAACATAGATGTTTCAATGAGTTTGAAGTTCTCTTTCAACCAAGATGTGTTCATAAATGGAGGCCCAAATCTACACTATTCCACATAAACTTTGATAACCTACCATAAAAGCTTGAAGCAAAATATCAATGAATCATCTAGAAACCCTTATTTGATCATGACCTGAGGTACACCCAAAGGTTTATAAACACCCTCAATATTCAAGGAAAGTAAGATAAATTTAAATTTGTTTATCTTCACTCAAATGAATGCTCTTCTGAATGAAATATTACAGATGCCTTCAAACCCTCTACAAGAAATGAGGCCGTGTATGATCAAAAGAGATTCCAAACACGAGATTAAAACATGGGCATAAAACACAAATTGAAAACATACTAAAATACAAGTGTATGTAAGTTTTTCCAAGAGATAAAACTATTCAATCCATAAATTTGATCAAATACACCAGCAAGGGAATGTTATTAAGACAACCTCAAAATTTTTAATGCCTGTACAACTGAAACCAACTCACCATGATGAACATTTGATGCAAGAAGGAATTAAAAATGGCTCCAAGGATCAAATTTGTTACAAAACCCTATCCATTTGATGAAAATTGATATTAAGGTGAGCTGGAAAGGTGAGCTCCCATGTGAGTTTCTAGGTGAGTTGTTAGGTGAGCTCCCAAGTGAGTTTTTGGGTGAGCTGCTTAACGAGCTCCCAAGCAAGCTCAAGTCAAGCTGCTGGGTGAGCTCCTGGGCAAGCGTAAGGTGAGCTAGCAAGGTGAGCTTTTAGGCGAGCTCCCAGGTGAGTTTTCAGGAAATCTCAATTCAAGCTACTCGTTGATCTCCTAGATGAGCTACTTACCAAGCTACAAGCCAAGCTCCTAGGTGAGCTACTCGGTGAGCTCCCAGGTGAAGTCAAAGGTTACCTTATCGGTAATATTTGAGGTTATCTTACATGTGAGCTACTAGATTAGCTAAAGGGGAGGTCAAGGCAAGTTGGCAAGGTAAGATTAAGGCGAGTTGGCAAGGTGAGCCATCAGGCGAGATCTGAGGTGAGTTCCTAGGTGAGTTACTCGATGAGCTCCTTGCTGAGCTCAACTCAACCTGATCGGAAAGCTCCCAGAAGAGCTCCTAGGTGAGCTATTTGGCAACCTATTTGGTGAGCTCCCAGGTGACCTACTAGGTGAGCTCCCAAGTGAGCTACTTGGCGAGCTCCTAGGTGAGGTCCCTGGCCAGCTTCTCGGTGAGCTCACAAGTGAGCTCAAGTCAACCTACTTGGTGAGCTATGAGGTGAGCTCCCACGTGATCTACTTAGTGAGATACTCGACTAACTTTGAGGTGAGATACGAGAAGAGCTCAAGGTGAGTTTCCAAGGTGAGTTCCTCCACGAGCTCAAGGTGAGCTAGCAAGGAAAGCGTATAGGTGAGCTCCCATGTGACCTAGCAAGGTGAACTATCAAGCAAGCTCCCATGTGAGTTTCTAGGTGAGCTGCTTGATGAGCTCTTGAGTGATCTTAAGTCAAGATAATTAGTGAGGTCCTAGGTGAGCTCAAGGGGAGTTGGAAAGGAGAGCTATTAGGTGAGCTCCCAGGAGAGTTTTTGGGTAAGCTCAAGTAGAGCTACTCAACAAGCTCCTAGGTGAGCTACTTGCCAAGATCCCAACTGAGCTGCTTAGTGATCTCCCATGTGAGCTCAAAATTGAGCTTATAAAAAATCTATGAGGTGAGCTTATATGTGAGCTACCAGATGAGCTCAAGGTGAGTTAGCAACATGAGCTCAAGGAGATTTGGAAAGGTGAGCTGTCGGGTGAGCTCCTAGGTGAGTTCACACATGAGTTACTCGAAGAGCTCCTAGGTGAGCTTGACTCGAACTGATTTACAAGCTCCCAGAAGAGCTCCCATGTGAGCCACTTCATAAGCTATTTTGCAAGCTCCTAGGCTAGCCACCAGGTGAATTCCCAAGCAAGCTACT
The DNA here is from genome assembly GCA_019776745.2 of Taxus chinensis. Lineage (NCBI taxonomy): Eukaryota > Viridiplantae > Streptophyta > Pinopsida > Cupressales > Taxaceae > Taxus > Taxus chinensis. The sequence goes on along the minus strand of CM034151.1, from coordinate 898,044,414 downwards.
TAGTAAGCTCCCAGGTGAGGTCCCCTATGAGCTGTTTGGCGAGCTCACAAGTGAGCTCAAGTCAACCTACTCAGTGAGCTCTCAGGTGAGTTGTTAGGTGAAATCCATAGTGAGCTACTTGGTAAACTACTTGATGAACTCCAAAGTGAGCTACCACATGAGCTATAGGAGAGTTGGTAAGGTGATCTCCTTAGTGAGCTACAAGTGAGGTCACATATAAGTTTTTGGGTGAGCTCAATTCGAGCTGTTTGGCGAGCTCCTGGGGGAGCTCAAGGCAAGTTGGCAAGGTGAGCTGTCATGCGAGATCCTAGGAAATTTTTTGAGAAAGCTCAAGTTGAACTACTCATTAAGCTCCTGGACGAGATTTTTTCTGAGCTCCCATCTGAGCTCCTAGGTGAGCTGCTCAGTGAGTTCTCAGGTGAGCTTAAAGTTGACCTTGTCATAAATCTCTGAGGTGAGCTTACATGTGAGCTACTAGATGAGCTCAAGGAAAGTTGGAAAGGTGAGCTCAAGGTGATTTGGTAAGGTGAGCTCAACGTGAGTTAGCAAGGCAAGATGTTAGGTGAGCTCCCAAGCGAATTCCGAGGTGAGTTACTTAAGGAGCTCCTGGGTGAGCTCACTCAAGCTGATCGGTGAGCTCCCAGAAGAGCTCCCATGCAAGCCACTTTGTGACATATTCGGTGAGCTCCCAGGTGAGCTACTAGGTGAGCTCCCAATCGAGTGACTTGGTGAGATCCCGTGCGAGGTCCCTAACGAGCTACTCAGTGAGCTCACAAGTGAGCTTAACTCAACTTATTCACCAAGATACTTGATGAGCTCCCAGGTGAGATGTTTGGCTATCTTCTAGATGAGCTGTTAGGTGAGCTCCCAGGTGATCTACTTGGAAAGCTACCCGATGAACTTTGAGGTTAGTTAGTAAGGTGAGTTCCTTAGTAAGCTCAAGTCGAGTTGGCAATGTGAGCTGATAGGAAATCTCCCATGCAAGTTAGTAAGGTGAGTTGTCATGCAAGCTCCCATGTGAGTTTTTAGGTGAGCTCTCAAGCAAGATCCTAGGTTAGCTAAAGGTGAGTTGGCAAGGTGAGCTCCAAGGTAAGTTTTTGGGCAAGCTCAAGTCGAGATGCTCGATGAGCTCCTTGGTGAGCTATTTGTCAATCTCTCAGTCGAGATGCTAGGTGAGCTACTCGAGAAGCTCCTAGGTGAGCTCATAGGTGAGCTTGTAAAAAATATCTAAGGTGAGCTTACATACGAGCTACCAGATGAGCTCAAGGTAAGTTAGCAAGGTTAGCTCAAGGTGAGTTGGTAAGGTGAGATTAAGCTGAGTTTGCAAGGTGAGCTTAAGGTGAGTTGGCAAGGAGAAATCAAGGCGAGTTGGTAAGGTGAGCTGTTAGGTGAGCTCCCAGGTGAGTTATGAGGTGATTTACTTGACAAGCTCCTAGGTGAGCTCAACTTGAACTGATCAGAGAGCTCCGAGAAGAGCTCCCAAGTGAGATACTTGGCAAGCTATTTGGTGAGTTCTAAGGTGAGCTACTTGAGAAGCTCACAGGTGAGCTACTCGATAAGCTCACAAGTGAGCTCAAGTAAACCTATTCGACAAGCTACTCAGTGAGATCCTAGGCAAGCTATTAGGTGACCTCCCAGGTAAGCTACTTAGAGAGCTACTCAATGAACTTCGAGGCAAGCTACCAGATGACCTGAAGACAAGTTGGCATTGTGAGCTCCCATAAGAGTTTCCAGGTGAGCTATCAAGTGATCTCCCATGTCAATTTTTGGGGTGAGCTACTTGATAAGCTCTTGGGTGAGCTCAAGTCGAGCTCCTCGGTGAGCTCCTGTGTGAGCTCAAGGTAAGCTGACAAGGTGAGCTCCCAGATGTGTTTTTGTGTAAGATCAAGTCAACCTACTTGATGAGCTCCTAGGCTCCTAGGTGAGCTACTCGATGAGCTCCCAGGTGAGCTCAAAAGTAACCTTGTCGGTAATCTCTAAGGTGAGCTTACATGTGAGCTACCATATGAGCTCAAGGTGAGTTGGCAAGGTGAGGTCAAGATGAGTTGGCAAGGTGAGCTATTAGGTAAGCTCCCAGGTGAGTTCTTAGGTGAGTTACTCGATGAGCTCCCGGGTGAGCTCAACTCGAGATGATCAGTAAGCTCCCAGAACAACTCCCAGGTGAGCTACTTACTGAGCTATTCGGTGAGTTCCCAAGTGAGCTACTTGTCTAACTCCCATGTGAGGTCCCTAGTGAGTAGCTTAGTGAGCTCATAAGAAAGCTCAAGTTAACCTACTTGGTGAGCTGCTCGGTGAGTTCCTAGGTGAGCTGTTAGGTGAGCTCCTAGAAGAGCTACTTGGTGAGTTACTTGACAAACTCTAAGGTGAGGTACCAAACAATTTTAAGTTGAGTTGGTAAGGTGAGCTCAAAGTGAGCTAGCAAGGTGAGTTGATAGGTGACCTCCCATATGAGTTGTCAAGGTGAGCTGTCAGGTGAGCTCTCATGTGATTTTTTGTGTGAGTTGCTTGACGATCTCTCAGTTGAGATCAATTCAAGATACTCTGTGAGCTCCTGGGTGAGCTCAAGGTGAGATGAGAAGGTGAACTATCAGGTGAGATCAAAGGTAAGTTTATGGGTAAGCTCAAATCGAGATGCATGATAAGCACCTGGGTGAGTTGGTTGTTGAGCTCCCATCCGAGCTTTTAGGTGAGCTAGTCGGTGAGCACCCATCTGAGCTCAAAGGAAAGCTTTTTTGGAAATATCTAAGGTGAGGTTACATATGAGCTACCAGATGAGCTCAAGGTAAGTTGGCAAGGTAAACTCAAGGTGAGTTGGCAAGGTGAGCTCAAGGTGAGTTGGCAAGGTGAGCTGTCAGGTGAGCTCCAAGGTGAGTTCGCAGGTGAGTTACATGATGAGATCTATGAATAGCTCCCAGGTGAGCTACTTGGTGAGCTATTCAGTGAGCTTCTTGGAAATTTTCTAGGTGAGCTCCCAAGTGAGCCACTTGGAGAGCTCCTAGGTGAGGTCCCCGACGAGCTACTCGGTGAGCTCACAAGTGAACTCAAGTCAACCCTTTCAATGAGCTACTCAATTAGCTCCCAGGTGAGCTATTAGGTGAGCCCCCAAGTGAGCTACTTAGTGAGCTACTCGATGAACTCTGAGGTGAGCTACCAGAAGAGCTCAAGGTGAGTTAGTAAGGTGAGTTCCCATGTGATTTTTTGGGCTAGTTTCTTGACGAGCTCCCGAGTGAGCTCAAGTTGAGCTACTCATCGACCTCTTGGGTGAAATCAAGGTGAGATAACAAGGAGGGCTGTCACGTGAGTTCCCAGGTGAGTATTTGGGTAAGCTCAAGTCAAGATACTTGATGATTTCCTAGGTGATCTATTCAGTGAGCTCAAGTCAACCTACTCAGCGACCTAATCAGTGAGCTCCTAGCCAAGGTACTTGGTGAGCTACTCGACGAAATCTGAGGTGAGCTACTAGACGAGATCAAGGTGAGGTTACAAGGTGAACTCCTTAGTGAGCTCAAGGTGAGCTGGCAAGGTGAGTTGATAAGTGAGCTCCCATGTGAGTTTCTGGGTGAGTTGTCAGGTGATCTCCCAAGTGAGTTTTCAGGAAAGCTATTTGATGAGTTTTCAGGTGAGCTCAAGTCAAGTTACTCGGTGCGCTCTTAGGCAAGCTCAAGGTGAACTAGCGACATGAATTATTAGGTGAGCTCTGAGGTAATATTTTAGGCAAGCTCAAGTTGATCTGGTCAATGAGCTCTTTGGTGAGCTATTTACCGAGCTCCCAGCTGAGATCCTAGGTGAGCTACTCGGTGACCTCCCAAGTGAGCTCAAAGGTGAGATTTTATGCAATCTATAAGGTGAGGTTACATGTGAGCTACCAGATGAGCTTAAGCTGAGTTGGTAAGGTGTGTTGGTAAGGCAAGCTCAAGGTAATCTATCAAGGTGAGCTGCCGGGTGAGTTCTTGGGTGAGTTACTTGACGAGCTCCTAGGTGAGCTCATCTCGAGATGATCAGCGAGCTCCCAAAAGATCTCCCAAGTGAGCTACTTAACAAGTTATTTGGTGAGCTCACAGGTGAGCTGCTAGCTGAGCTCCCAAGCAAGCTCCTAGGCAAGGTCCCTGGTGAGCTCACAAGAGAGCTCAAGTCAACCTACTCGGTGAGATACTCAGTGAGATCCCAGGTGAGCTCTTAAGTGAGCTACTTGGTGAGATGCTTGATGAACTCCGAGGTGAGCTCAAGGTGATCTGACAAGGTGAGCTAATAGGTGAGCTCAAGGTGATATGGCAAGGTGAGATAATAGGTGAGCTCCAATGTGAGTTGGCAAGGTGAGCTGTTAGGTGATCTCCCATATGAATTTTTTTGTGAGTTACTTGATGATCTCCTGGGCGAGCTCAACTCAAGCTTCTCATCAAGCTTCTGGGTGAGCTCAAGCCGAGCTGAGAAGGTGAGCTGTCAGATGAGCTCCCATATGAGTTTACGGGTAAGCTCAAGTCAAGCTACTTGTTGAACCCCCATATAAGCTCCTAGGTGAGCTGGTCAGTGAGCTCCCATATAAGCTCGAAGGTGAGCTTATCGGTAATCTCTAAGGTGACCTTATATACAAGCTACTAGATGAGCTCAAGGGAAGTTGGAAAGGTGAGATCAAGCCTAGTTGGCAAGGTGAGCTCAAGCCTAGTTGGAAAGGTGAGCTCAAGTCAAGTTGGCAAGGTGAGCTGTTAGGTGAGCTCCTAGGTGAGTTCCCAGGTGAGTTACTTGACAAGATCCTGGGTGAGCTCAACATAAACTGATCGAAGAGCTCCAAGAAGAGCTCCCAAGTGAGCTACTTAGAGAGCTGTTCGGTGAGCTACTAGGTGAGCTCCCAAGCGAGCTACTTAGAGAGATCCTAGGCAAGGCCATCGATGAGCTCATAAGTGAGCTCAAGTCAACCTACACAGTGAGCTGGTCAGTGAGCTCCTAGGTTAGTTGTTAGGTAAGCTCCCATGAAAGCTAATTGGTGAGCTACTCGAAAAACTCTTAGGTGAGATACTAGACGAGCTCAAGGTGAGTTGGGAAGGTGATATCCTCAGTGAGCTCAAGGTGAGCTGGAAATGTAAGTGGATAGGTGAGATCCCATGTGAGTTTCTAGTTGAGCTGTCAGGTGAACTCCCATGCGAGTTTTTAGGTGACCTGCTTGGTGAGCTAACAGAGCTATCAGTCAAGCTCCCAGGTGAGTATTTGAGCAAGCTCAAGTTGAGCTGCTCAATGAGCTCCTAGGTAAGTTGCTTTCCAAGCTCCCAATCAAGCTCCTTAGTGAGCTACTTGATGAGCTCCTAAGTGAGCTCAAAGGTGAGCTTGTCAGTAATCTCTGAGGTGAGCTTACATGCGAGCTACTAGATGACCTCAAGGTGTGTTGGCAAGGTGTACTGTGAGGTGAGCTCCTAATCAATTTCCAAGGTGAGTTACTTGACAAGCTCCAGGGTGAACTCTACTCGAGCTGACCGATGAGCTCCTAGAAGAGCTCCTAGGTGAGCTACTTGGTGAGCTCACAGGTTAGGTCCCTAATGAGATGCTCGGTGAGCAAGTCAACCTACTTTTCAAGATGCTCGATGAGCTCCTAGGTGAGCTGTTAGGTTGGCTCCCAGGTAAGCTATTTGGCGAGCTACTCAACCAACTCTGAGGTGAGCTACCAGATGAGCTCAAGGTGAGTTGGTAATGTGAGCTCCTTAGCAAGCTCAAGGTGATCTGGTAAGGTAAGATGAAATGTGAGCTTCAATGTGAGTTTCAAGCTGAGTTATCAGATGAGCTCCCATTCAAGTTTTCAATTGAGCTACTTGACGATCTCATAGGTGAGCTCAAATCGAGCTGCTCAGTGAGCTCCTGTGTGAGCTCAAGGTGAGCTGGTAAAGTGAGCTGTCATGTGAGCTCCTAGATATTTTTTTGGCAAGATCAAGTCGAGCTACTTGACGAGCTCCAACGCTAGCTACTTACAAAGATCCCAGATGAGCTTTTAGATAAGCTACTTGGAGAGCTCCCAGGTGAGCTCAAATCGAGCTACTCAGTGAGCTCCTGTGTGAGCTCAAGGTGAGCTGGTAAAGTGAGCTGTCATGTGAGCTCCTAGCTATTTTTTTGGCAAGATCAAGTCGAGGTACTTGACGAGCTCCTACGCTAGCTACTTACGAAGATCCTAGATGAGCTTTTAGATAAGCTACTTGGAGAGCTCCCAGGTGAGCTCAAAGGTGACCTTGTTAGTAATCTCTGAGGTGAGCATACATCTGAGCTACCAGATGAGCTCACGATGAGTTGGCAAGGTGAGGTCAAGGAAAGTTTGTAAGGTGAGCTATCAGGAAATCTCCCAAGTGAGTTCCCAGGAGAGTTACTCGACGAGCTCTCGAGCAAGCTCAACTCAATTTGATCGGTGAGCTCCCAGAAGATCTCCCATCTGAGATACTTAGAGAGCTATTCAGCGAGCTCCTAGGTGATCTACTAGGTGAGCTCCCAAGGGAGCTACTTGGTAAGCTCCTAGGTGAGGTCCTCAGTGAGCTCACAAGTGAGCTCAAGTCAACCCTACTCGGCGAGCTAGTCAGTGATCTCCCATGTGAGCTATTAGGCGAGCTCTAAGGTGAGCTATTTAGTGAGTTTCTCGATGAAATTTGAGGTGAGCTACCTGATGAGCTCAAGGTGAATTAGTAAGGTGAGATCCTCAGCTAGCTAACAAGATGTGCTGATAGGTGAGCTCCCATATGAGTTGGTAAGGCAAGCTATCAGGTGCGTTCCCATTTGAGTTTTCAGGTGAGCTACTTGACGAGATCCCAGGTGAGCTGAAGTTGAGCTACTTCGTGAGCTCCTGGGTGAGCTCAAGGTAAGCTAGAAAGGTGAGTTATCAGGTGAGATCTTAGGTGAGTTGGTTGGTGAGTACCCATGCGAACTTAAAGGGGAGATTTTTGGAAATCTCTAAGGTGAGCTTACATACGAGCTACCAAATGAGCTCAAGGCAAGTTGGCAAGCTGAGATCAAGGTGAGTGTACAAGGAGAGCTATCAGGTGAGTTCCTAGGTGAGTTACTTGATGAGCTCCTAGGTGAGCTCAACTCAAACTAATCGGTGAGCTCCCAAAAGATCTCCCAGGTGAGCTAGTTGGAAAGCATTTTAGTGAGCTTCCAGGTGAGCTTCTAGGTGAGCTCCATAGAGAGCTACTTGGTGAGATCCTAGGTGAGGTCCCTGGTGATTTTCTCGGTGAGCGCACAAGCGACCTCAATTCAACCTTCTTAGTGAGCTACTCGGTGATCTCCTAGGTGAGATGGTAGGTGAGCTCCCAGGTGAACTGTTAGGTGAGCTCCTAGATGAGTTATTAGGTGAGCTCCCAGGAGATCCACTTAGTGAGGTACTCGATGAAATATAAGGTGAACTATAAGATGAGCTCAAGGTGAGTTGGAAAGGTGATCTTATTAGTGAAATTAAGGTGATTTCCCATGCGAGTTGGCAAGGTGAGCTCCCATGTGAGTTTTTAGGTGAGTAGCTTGACAAGCTCCGAGGTGTGCTCAAGTCAAGCTGCTTGGTGAGCTCTTAGGTGAGCTAAAGGTGAGTTGACAAGGCTACCTATCAGGTAAGATCCCAAGTTAGTTTTCTAGAAATCTCAAGTTGAGATGCTCGATGACCTCTTGGGTGAGCTGTTTATTGAGCTCCTAGCCGAGCTCCTACGTGAGCTTCTTGGTGAGCTCCCAGGTGAGCTCAAAGGAAACCTTGCTAGAAATATCTAAGGTGAGCTTTGATGTGAGCTACTAGATGAGCTCATGGTGAGTCAGGAACACAAGTTGTGAGGTGAGCTCCCAGTCAAGTTCCAAGGTGAGTTACTTGATGAGCTCCCAGGTGAGCTCAACTCGAGCTGACCGGTGAACTCCTAAAAGAGCTCCTAGGTGAGATACTTGGCGAGCTCATAGGTGAGGTCCCTGTTGAGCTGCTTGGAAAGCTCACAAGTGAGCTTAAGTCAACCTACTTGATGAGCTACTCGGTGAGCTCCTAGGTGAGCTGTGAGGCTCGCTCCTAGGCAAGCTACTTGGTGAGCTCCTCGAATAACTCTGAGGTGAGCTACCAAATGAGCTCAAGGTGAGTTGGTAGGGTGAGAGCCTCAGCAATATCAAGGTTGGTTAGTAAGGAAAGATGATAGGTGAGCTTTTATGTGAGTTTCATGGTGAGTTATCAGGTGAGCTCCCATTAAATTTTTTGAGTGAGATGCTTGATGAGCTCATGGGTGAGCTCAAATCGAGCTGCTCAGTGAGCTCCTGTGTGAGCTTAAGGCGAGATGGAAAAGTGATCTTTCAGGTGTGATCCCAGGTGTATTTTTTGTAATATCAAGTCAAGTTTCTCGACAATCTCCTGGGCTAGCTACTTACGGAGATCCTAGCTAAGCTCTTAGATGAGCTTCTCGGTGAGCTCCTAGGTGAGCTCAAAGGTGACCTTGTTGGAAATCTCTGAGGTGACCTTGCATACGAGCTACCAAATGAGATTAAGGTGAGTTGGCAAGGTAAGGTCAAGGTGAGTTGGCAAGGTGAGGTCAAGGTGAGTTAGAAAGGTGAGCTATAAGGTGAGCTCTAAGGTGAGTTCCCAAGTGAGTTACTCGATGAGCTCTTGGGAAAGCTTAACTTAAGTTGATTGGTGAGCTCCTAGAAGATCTCCCATGTGAGATACTTGGTAATATATTCGGTGAGCTCCCAAGTGAGCTACTTGGTAAGCTCCCAGGTGAGGTCCTCGATGAGCTTCTTAGCAAGCTCAAGTCAACCTACTTGGTGAGCTAGTCGGTAAGCACATAGGCGAGCTATTAGGTGAGCTATTTCATGAGCTACTCGATGAAATTTGAGGTGAACTACCTAGTGAGCTCAAGGTCAGTTGGTAAGGTGAGCTCCTCAGTGACCTCAAGGTGATCTGATAAGGTGAGCTAATAGGTGAGATCCCATGCAAGTTAGCAAGATGAGCTATCAAGTGAGCTCCCATCTGAGTTTTTAGGTGAGCTTCTTGAAGAGCTCCCAGGTGAGCTCAAGTTGAACTTCTTGGCAAGCTCTTGGGTGAGCTCAAGGTGAGTTGAGAAGGTGAGTTATCAGGTGAGCTCTTAGGTGAGCTGGTCGGTGAGTGCCCATGTGAGCTCAAAGCTGAGATTGTCAAAAATCTCTAAGGTGAGCTTACATATAAGCTACTAGATGAGCTCAAGGTGAGTTGGAAAGGTGAGCTCAAGGTGATTTGGCAAGGTGAGCTATCAGGTGAGTTACTTGATGAGCTCTTGGGTGAGTTAAACTCAAACTGATCGGTGAGCTCCTAGAAGAGGTCCTAGGTGAGCTACTTGGCGAGCATTTTGGTGAGCTTCTAGGAAATCTTCTAGGTGAGCTCCATAGCAAGATACTTGGCAAGCTCCTAGGTGAGGTCCCCGGTGATCTGCTTGATGAGTACACAAGCGAGCTCAAGTCAACCTTCTCAGCGAGCTACTCAGTGAGCTCCCATGCGAGATGGTAGGTGAGATGCCAGGTGAGCTACTTGATGAGCTACTTGAAAAACTCCAAGGCAAGATACTAGATAAGCTCAAGGCTAGTTGGTAAGGTGAGCTCCTCAGTTATCTAAAGATGAGCTGACAAGGCAAACATCTAAGTGAGTTCCCATGAGAGTTTCTAAGTGAGCTGTCAGGTGAGCTCCTATGAGAGTTTTTGGGTGAGCTACTTGATGAGCTCCCAAGTGAGCTCAAGTCGAGTTTCTCAAAGAGCTCAAGCTGAGATGACAAGGTGAACTATCAGGTGAGCTCCCAAGCTCCTAGCCAAACTCCTAGGTTAGCTACTCAATGAGCTCCAAGGAAAGCTCAAAGGTGAGCTTATCGGTAATCTCTGAGGCGAGCTTACATGTGAGCTTACATGTGAGCTTACATGTGAGCTACAAGATGAGCTCAATTTGAGTTGGCAAGGTGAGCTCAAGGTGAGTTGGTAAGGTGAGCTCAAGGTGAGTTGGTAAGGTGAGATATCAGGTGATCTCCCAGGTGAGTTCCATGGTGAGTTACTCGATGAGCTCCTAGGCGAGATCAACTCAAGATGATCAGTGAGCTCCCAGAAGAGCTCCCAGCTGACCTAATTAGCGAGCTACTCAGAAAGATCCAAGGAAAGTTGGTAGGTGAGCTCTAAGGAAATGCTTCATCAAGCTACTCGGTGAGCTCACAAGCAAGCTCAAGTAAACCTACTCGGTGATTTTCTTGTTGAGCTCCCAGGTGAGCTATTAGGTGAGCTCCCAGGAAAGCCACTTGGTGAACTACTTGACAAAATCCAAGGTGAGCTACTAGATGAGCTCAAGGTGATTTGACAAGGTGAGATCCTTAGCGAGCTTAAGGTGAGTTGAAAAGGTGAGCTGATAAGTGAGCTCCAATGCGGGTTTCTGGGTGAGCTTTCAGGTGAGTTCCCAAGTGATTTTTTGGGTGAGCTACTTAACGAGATCCTGAGTGATCTCAGTTTGAGATAATCAGTGAGATCCTAGGCAAGCTCAAGGTAAATTGGAAAGGTGAGCTATCAGGTGAGTTTTTAGGTAAACTCAAGTTGGTGAGCTACTCAGTGAGCTCCCAATTGAGGTCAAAGGTGAGCTTGTTAGTAATCTCTAAGGTGAGCTTACATGTGAGGTACTAGATGAGCTCAAGGTGAGTTAGAAAGGTGAGCTCAAGGTGAGTTGGCAAGGTGAGTTGTCAGGTGAGCTTCCAGGTGAGTTACTCGATGAGCTACAGGGTGAGCTCAACTCAAGCTGATCGCCAAGCTCCCAGAAGAGATCCCAGGTGAGCTACTTAGCGAGCTATTTTGAGAGCTCTAGGTGAGCTACTAGGTGAGCTATCAAGTGAGCTACTTGGTGAGCTCCCAGGCGATGTCCCTGGTAAGTTGTTCAGTGAGCTCACAAGTGAGCTCAAGTCAACCTACTCAATGAGCTACGAGGTGAGATCCCAGGTGAGCTATTAGGTGAGCTCACAGGTGAGCTGTTAGGTGAGATCCCAGGTAAGCTACTTTGTGAGTTGATTGACGAACTCTATGGTGACTTGGTAAGGTGAGCTCCTCAGCGAGCTCAAGGTGAGTTGGCAAGGTGACTTGATAAGTAAGCTCTGATTCAAGTTGGTAAGGTGAGATATCAGGCGAGCTTACATGAAAGTTTTTGGGTGAGCTGCTTGATGAGCTCCTGGGTGAGCTCAAGTTGAGTTGCTCTGTGAGATCTTGGGTGAGCTAGTAAGGAAGGCTCCTAAGTGATTTTTCAGGAAAGCTCAAGTCGAGCTGCTTGACGAGCTCTTGGGCGAGCTGCTTGTTGAGCTCCCACTCCTAGGTGAGCTGCTTTGTCAGCTCCCAAGTGAGCTCAAATGTGAGCTTATCGGTACTCTCTGTGGTGATCTTATATGCTAGATGAGATCAAGGAGATTTGGCAAGATGAGCTCCAAGGTGAGTTCCCAGGTGAGCTCAACTTGAGCTAATCTATGAGCTCCAAGAAGAGCTCCCAGGAGAGCTACTTAGTGATCTATTCAGTGAGCTCCCAGGCACATTGCTAGGTGAGATACTAAGAGAGATACTTGGTGAGTTCCTAAGTGAGGTCCCCTATGATCTGGTCATCGAGCTCACAAGAGAGATCACAAGTGATCTCAAGTCAACCTACTTAGCGAGCTACTCGGTGAGCTCTCTAGCGAGCTCCTAGGTGAGCTACTTGGCAAGATGCTCGATGAACTCTGAGGTGAGCTACCAGATGAGCTAAAGGAGAGTTGGTAAGGTGAGCTACTCAGCGAGCTCAAGGAAAGTTGGTAAGGAGAGCTGATAGGTGAGGTCTCATGCGAGTTTCTGGGTGAGCTATTAGGTGAGCTCCCATGTGAGTTTTCAGGCGAGCTACTTAATGATCTCCTGGAAAAACTCAAGATGAGATACTAAGTGAGATCTTGGGCAAGCTCAAGGTGAGCTATCAGATGACCTACTTACTGAGCTCCCAGCTGAGCTCCTAGGTGATCTCCCAAGTGAGCTCAAAGGTGACCTTGTTAGCAATTTCTGAGGTGAGCTTACATGCGAGCTACCAAATGATCTCAAGGTGAGTTCGTAAGGTGAGCTCAAGGAGAGTTGGAAAGGGAAGCACAAGATGAGTTGTCAAGGTAAGCTATAATGTGAGCTCCCAGGTGAGTTACTTGATGAGCTCTCAGGTGAGCTCAACTTGAGCTGATCGGCGAGCTCCCAGAAGAGCTGCCAGACGAGCTACTTGGCGAGCTCATAGGTGAGCTGCTAGGTGAGATCCCAAGTGAGCTACTTGGTGAGCTCCTAGTTGAGGTCCCTAGTGAACTACTCAGTGAGATCACAAGTGAGCTCAAGTCAACCCACTCAGTGAGCTTCTCAGTGATCTCCTAGGTAAGTTGTTATTTGAGCTCTCAGGTGAGATGTTAGGTGAGATCCCAGGTGATCTACTTGGTGAGATGCCCAAAATAATCTGAGGTGAGCTACCATATGAGCTCAAGGAGAGTTGGCAAGGTGAGCTCCTCAGTGAGCTCAAGGTGAAGTGGCAAGGTGAGCTGATAGGTGAGCTCCCATGTGAGTTGGCAAGGTGAGCTGTCAAGTGATCTCTCATGTGATTTTTCGAGTGAGCTTCTTGACGAGATCCCACACAAGCTGAAGTCAAGATACTCAACGAGCTACTATGGGAGCTAATCGTGAGTTGGTAAGGAGAGATATCAGGAGAGCTCCCAGGTGAGTTTTCTAGCAAGCTCAAGTCGAGCTACTAGATGAGCTCCTGGGTAACCTATTTGCTAATCTCCTAGCCAAGCTCCTAGGTGAGCTCAAAGCTGAGTTTGTTGGAAATATTTAAGCGGAGCTTACATGCAAGCTACCAGATGAGCTCAAGGTAAGTTGGAAAGGTGAGCTCAAGGTGATTTGGTAAGGTGAGCTGTCAGGTGAGCTCCCAGGTGAGTTCCCATGTGAGTTACTCGACGAGCTCTCATGCGAGCTCAACTCGAGCTGATCGGCGAGCTCCTAGGTGATCCATTTGTCGAGCTCCTAGGTGAGATGCTAGGTGAGCTCTCAAGTGATATAATTGGAGAGCTCATAGGTGACGTCACTCACAAGTGATTTCAACTCAACCTACTCAGCAAGCTACTCGGTGAGCTCCCAGGTGAGCTGTTAGGTGAGCTCACGGGTAAACTACTTGGCGAGATGTTTGATGAAATCTGAGGTGAGCTACATGACAAGATCAAGGTGAGTTGGCAAGGTGAGCTCCTCAACAATCTCAAGGTGAGCTGGCAAGGTGAGCTGCCATGTGAGTTTATAGGCGAGTTGTCAGGTGAGCTCTAATGTGATTTTTCAAGTGAGCTGCTTGACGAGCTCCTAGGTGAGATCAACTCAAGCTTCTCAGTGAGCTTCTATGTGAGCTCAAGATGAGCTAGCAAGGTGAGCTATCAGGTAAGCTCCCAGGTGAGTTTCCAGGAAATCTCAAGTCAAGATACTCAATGAGCTCCTGGGTGAGCTACTTGCTGAGCTCCTAGCTGACCTCCTAGGTGAACTACTCAGTTAGCTCCCAGGTGATCTCAAAGGTGAGCTTATCAGTAATCTCTAAGGTGAGCTTACATGTGAGCTACAAGATGAGCTCAAGGTGAGTTAAAAATGTGAGCTCAAGGCAATTTGGCAAGGTTAACTCAAGGTGAGTTGGCAAGGGGAGTTATCAAGTGAGCTCCCAGGTGAGTTCCAAGGTGAGTTACTCGATGAGTTCTTGGGTGAGCTCAACTCGAGCTGATCAGCGAGGTCCAAGAAGAGCTCTCAGGTAAACTACTTGGAGAGCTATTAGGTAAGCTCCTAGGTGAGCTGCTAGGTTAGCTCCCAAGTGAGGTACTTGGTGAGCTCACAGGTGAGGTCCCTGGTGAGTTGCTTGACAAGCTCACAAGTGATCTTAAGTCAACCTACTCGACGAGCTCCCAAGTGAGTTGTTAGGTGTGATCCCAAGTGAGCTACCTGGAAAACTACTTGATGAACTGCGAGGTGAGCTACTAGATGAGCTTAAGGTGAGTTAGTAAGGTGTGTTCCTCAGTGAGGTCAAGGTAAGCTAACAATCTGGTCTAATAGGTGAACTCCCATACGAGTTGGCAAGGTGAGCTGTTAGGTGAACTCCCATATGAGTTTTCAGTTGAGCTGCTTGACGAGATACCAAGTGAGCTACTTGGAAAGCTCCTAGGTGAGGTCCCCTGTGACCTACTTGGCCAGCTCACAAGAGAGCTTATTGGTATCCATATTTACTCTCCTTCACAACTTGAACAACATCATGAACTTGCATAAGACACTCAAGGATAGATCGATGTTTTGTATGTCATTTGCAGCCAGTGAAGCACACCTATCTACTTGTTTTCATTCAAGAATTGAGGGAGTGGATAGCATCTTCAAGATGGTTTTGATCTAACCCTCACTATTTTAGGTTGTGCCTATAAACCAAGGAAAAAGAACCTATATTGCAACACCTGTATGGTAAGGAGATAGAGATATCCTTATGTTTTGCATATGATGTGGAAGGGGCTTTGTGAAAACATGATCAAGTATCCATTATCAAAACTCAGAGGATTTGTCACTACTAAATGATGGAAATGTTCTCAAAACAAAGCTAGAGCTGCTAAAGACATGATAAAACCCTGATCAACTTTGTGCATTTTAGTGAAAGGATTGATTTCTTTTGTGGAAACACAATGCAAATTCAGGGGGTATTGTAGGTAGGATGAGTTATTTTAAAATGAAATTCTGATGAGAGATATTGGGACAAGAGCAACTAGAAATCATCACCTTATTTAGGAAACTTTGCAAATGAATTACAACACCTAAACAATAGAGATGTTTCATTAAATTCGAAGTGCTCTTTTAACCAGGATGTGTGCACACATGGATTCCCAAATCTACACTATTCCATACGGAATTTGATAACCTACCACAAATTATTGAAGAAAAATATCAATGAAGCATTTAGAGATCCTTTTTAGATCATGACCTAAGGTACACCCAAAGGTCTACAAACACCCTCAATTTACAGGGAAGGTAAGATGAATTTAAATCTATTTATCTTAACTCAAATGAATTATCTTCTGAATGGAAGATGACAGATGCCTTCAAACCCTCTATAAGAAATGAGACCATGTATGACCAATAAATATCCCAAACACAAGATTGCAACATGAGCATGAAACATAAATTGAAAACATACTGAAATACAAGTGTATGCAAGATTTGCCAAGAGATAAAACCAATTAATCCAAGAATTTGATCAAATACATTAGCAAGGGAATGTTATTTAGATAATCTCAAATCTTTTTGATGGCTTTATATCTGAAACCAACTCAACATGATGAACATTTGGTGTAAACAGAAATCAAAATGGCTCTCAGGTAGTTTCTCCAAAAGAAAATAGACTTCTTCTAGTTTTCCTTGTGAAAATTCTTCTCTTATTTCTCCAAAATTCTCAACAGACTTTATGAAATTCCTCCAAATTACATAATATACCCTCTTCTAGCTTGGATCCTTGCATCCCAAGAAAATAATATGCCAAAGGGATCAAATTTGTTACAAAACTCTCATCCATTTCACGAAAATGACATCAAACTGTAAAACAACTCACATATTGCCAGGGATGCACAAAATTTTTAAAATATTGCATGAATTTGGATCTTTATCCATCCCAAGGTCATGTTTTTGGCATTCAAAAATGCCAGAATGCTTTTACAATCATTTTTTACCTTTTTCCTTCATCTTTTTTAACTTTGTAACTTTTTATTTTCACCTTTCATGTTTTTTCACAGGTCTAGGGTAAAATTTCATTAAAAACATCATAAGCCATCAAATTAGCTCCCAAAAATGGTGCCATTATTCTCAGAAGGCTAAGGGGACTTAAAATCATATAAGCTTCGATGAATTTTGATGAAGAAATTTGATTTCCAAGTTTATTGGTGTTCTCATGGCACCCAAAAATGAAAATACATAGCAACCATTGGTTTAAAATCAACTTTAAATTTTTTCCCTCCATGTGTCTGATTAGATCTCGAATATTATCCCTTTTTGTCTTTGGATGAGGTGGGACACATGCCAAAATACCATTAGACTGGACCTTCACCTTCAAAAATGTATTTTAAACCTTTTTTGACTTCGAGAAAATTTTGAAAATTTTCCCTGCTCTCCCCCTGGACTCGCCACATGTCCACCTGTGGGTCCCACCAAGAACCGCAGGCCAAATTTATGAATTTTTTTCCTTTTTTGAGAAAAGGAAAATTTTATCAAAATTCTTTATGCCCCTAAACGCTCACTACTCCTTCTGCCACGTGGTGGTCTCCCATTCACTGCGAAGCTGACATTTCCATTTTCACCTTCAACCCTTCGCGAGGATAAAAACCTCTTGTGGGCCTACACTCCCTTTTTTACCTTTAAAATGTTCCATGTGTCTCTATCCTATTGGATGAGGAGATACCCCTCCAAATTTTCCATGGATCAATTTTTCACCTTGAGATTTTTCACCAAATTTGTAATTTTTTTCATTTTCTCTGTGTGCTCCACTTCTCTGTCAAATCTAGGACATGTGTCCTCCTTTCATTGGTGCCGGGACTTTGGCCCCAAAATTTTATTTTTACCTTTTAAATTTTAAAAATTCTAATTTCTCCAAACCTCCACCCCTCCATTTCATCCCCTTCATACGTGTCACTTTCCTATTAGATGCGGGCTCGTGGGTCAAATTTTTTTTTCCTAACATTTTGAAGCCAAAAACTTAAAAATATTTTCTAACTCCCCACTTTTCCTTTTGAATTCACTGGAGATGTGTCAATTTCTTATTGGTGGCGGGCCTTTGGGAAGAATTTTGACATTGATAAATTCACAAAAATGAAGGAAAAAATTTTAAAATGACCTCTGTCACCTACCTGATCATCCTAGACAAGTGTCACCTTCCCATTGGGTGTGGGTTCGCAGGCCAAATTTTTTCTCTAACACCTTTAACCAAAAAACATCAAAAAAATTTCCAAGTCCTTTCCCATCCACCTGACCTTACCGTGCCACATGTCATTATGCCATTCGTTGCGGGCCTTCGGGCAAAAATTTGATTTTGAGAAATTTTCCAAAATGGAAGAAAATTTCCTAAGTGCAGCCCGCCAACCACTGATCCATCAACCAATCAAATCGTGCCACGTAGGCACATCACTGTAGCACTGCGGGGCCACGGAAATTTTTTTTCCCTTCATCAAAATTTCAAAAATGACAAGTTATAACATTTTTTTGACCTTCCTCGGCTAATGAGAGCCTGCCACGTTAGCGTAAAGTTTTCAATGATAATTTTGATAGCCGAGTGACACCCGTATGACCGTTAATACGTCAAAAAATGTAGAATATTCCCTAGAAATCAAAAATTTTGACAAGGAGGGCTGAATTCTTCATCTCAAACCAACTGAGTCATTTTTTGACATCATTTTCGACCTTGGGATTGGGGAAATATTTACACAAATTCAGGATTTGATCAATTTCGAGCTCTTTCATGATTTGACAAAGGAGAAATGATAGAGCCCGTGCAAATAAAAAAAATAGGGCACAAAAGAGGGGAAGTTGGAAATTTTCTTCAATTTAAGGTAATATGAGGGCACTTTCAATGCATCCAACTAGAAAAACAAGTTGTAGACCCCTAGATAGAACAACTGAACATTTTGGAGCAAAAATGGAACATGGAAATCTAGAGAAAAGTGTGCAAACTAAGAATTTGCACCAACATTGGCTCCTTCCTAGGGATAGGCACTCCTAGCGAGTGCCACAAGATCACAAAGTAGACCAAGTGCCAAAAATCCATTTGGCAAGGAGTCTAAAAATGTAAAGTAGCCCAAAAAATAGAGTTTTCATCAAAAAAGGACCAAGCAAACTAGACCAACAATGGTTGCCAAGGAAAAAAGGGCACACCACAAGCCAGCAATAGAAAAAGACAAAACAAAAACAAGGACTATAAAAAATGTACAACTTGTGCATACCTCACTTGGGGGTTTAATCTAAGAAGTGTTTTAAATGTCTGCCATTAACAGGTAGCTTCGAGTAAATCTCCATCCAAATCTTTGAGAAAGAATGTATGCTCTCTAATCCTGATATCAATGGTATAAGGGTCCATTCATAGAGAATCAAACTTTCCATGCTTGCCCTTGTCTTCATGCCTACTATCCCACAGACAAAACTAGATCTCCAACAATTGAAGGTTCTAGGAGTGACCTTTTTATCAAACAATTTCTTTAATTTTTCTCTAAATATGATATGCCTTTGGTGAGAGGCTCTCCTTTCTTCATCCAACTCAATGATCTAATTGATTCTTGATTCATATGGCCCATGTTCTTGATCTTCCAACTACTAGGCAAATTGAAAAGTGGATAATTACAGGTGTAATAGCAGAAAAGCCTGATTTCCATACATAAATTCAAATGGAATTTTACCAGTTGCTCTTTTTGGAGTTATTCTATTAGCCCATACTACAAATTTCAATTTCTCTCCCCACTTCTTCTTGTTGATTTCCAAATTCCTTCTAATGATCTTGAGCAAGTTCTTGTTACTTGATTCAGCTTGTCCATTACCTTGTGGATTGTAGTTTGAAGAATAAATTAGATTTATCCCATATTCATTACACATTGCAATCAAAGGCTTGGCTCTAAAACACATGGTATTATCAGATACAATATTTACTAGAAACCCAAATCTACATATGACATGATTCAATAAGAAATCCATTACCACTTGGTGTGTTGCCTTTTCTAGATGGAATTACCTCAACCCATTTTGTAAAATAATCAGTTGCTACAAGGATCCATTTATTACCAGCACTAGAAGGATCTAAAATCTCACCAATGAAATCCATTCCCCATTGTTTGAAATGAGCTTCAATTGATACAGGATATAAAGGAAGGGATCCTAAAGCTTTCAATATTCCTAAGAAGCGTTGGTAACTATCACATCTTCTAACTAGCTGGTTTGCATATTTAAAAAGAGTTGGCCACCAATAACTAGATCTTAAAATCTTATGTGCCATCACTCTCCCAACAAAATGTCCTCCACAAACTCCCCCATGGAAATCAACAATCAACTTGGGAGCTTCATCTTCAGTTATGCATTTCAAGATGACACCTTCAGGGTTCTTCCAAGCCAGCCCAAGGTCTATTATGATATATTTTTGAGAATCCAGCTTGAGGGATCTTTTCTTATTTTTATTCAAGTGACTATGATAGTATAGGTGCTTGAGGTAAAATACCACATCCTTGTACCATTCAAAATTCATCAATTTGTCAAGAAGATCCACCCTTTCTTCCTCTAGCTGATTTACTTCTATATTTTACAAATTACTCTCAGTCATGAGCTTGGCAAGACCCAAACCTCTTACCAACTTTGTTGTTTGGATATCCATATCATACTCTTGTAATTTGTTGAACCATCTACATATATTTCTTGATATATCCATGTTTGATAAGATGTCTTTAACCATGGTGTGGGGAACATAAGCAACAACCTTTGAACTCAAAATGTAAGGCCTAAAAATATTTGTTGCTTTTACCAATGCAAATGCTTGTTTCTCCATAATTGTGTCCTTCAGTTCAACTACTTGTAAAGCCTTTCCAAAGAAATAAATAGGCCTCTCAGCTCCATTTCATCCTTTTGTAACAAAACTGAAGCAATAGTAAATTCAAATTCAAAAGAGAAGATTTGGAAAGGTCTCTTGTAGTTTGGGGCTGCTCAAATAGGTGCGTGCTTAAGTGTATCCTTTATTCCTTCAAAATTTTGAATGGAAATCTCCTCCCACTTGATAACTTGATCCTTTCTTAGCATGCTTGTGATTGGGAGAGTTATCTTAGCAAAATTAGAAACAAACCTTCTAATGAAATTGATTTGGCTAAAGAAATATTGGATACCTTTCTTGGTTCTTGGAATGGGCACTTTTTTTATTACTTCCACTCTCTCAGGGTTTATCATAACACCTTCTTTGGACATAATATGCCCCAACATCTTGGCCTTTTGCATGCCAAAATAAAACTTCTTTGGATTAAGTGAAATTCCATACTCTCTACATCTGATTAGCATCTTCTCTAGGTGTTGCAAATGGTCTACTCGCTGCCTTGAAAAAATATTCACATCATCTTGGTAAAAAACAATAAATTCATTGATATAACTAGAAAAGGCAACATCCATCTCCCTTTGAAAATTAGCACCAGCATTCATCAATCCAAAAGGCATCCTTACAAAAACATAAGTCCCCCAAGGAGTAGTGAAGGCTATCTTAAGTCTTTGACAACTACTTGATTGTATTCAGAGAAACCATCCAAAGTAGAAAGCATTTCTGACCTTGTTACAAGATGCAACATATTCTCCATGCTTTAAAAATGATATTTTTCCTTCATATATGCTTTTTTTATATTCCTAAAATCCACACAAATTCTGATAACTCCGTTCTTCTTTCTACCTAGGACAAGTTTTGCCACCCAAGATGAGTATCTAGTAGGCTGAATGATGCCACCATATCTCAATTTCTTCAACTCTTCCTACATTTTCATGGAAATTAGTGGGTTAATAGCCATTTTTTTGGTCTAAATGGGTTGGTTTTTTCCTCAAGAGGGATCTCATGCTGAAATAAATCTTCTCTATATGCCTTCAGCTCTAAATAAGACTAGGAAAGGTAGTCTTGATACTTCTTTAGGAGTTGGGCATAGGACTTTTTTTCCTCTTTGCTGAGATGGCTACCCAACTAGATCTTCCTTGGTTTGTCCTTGGTTCCCAAGTTATGCTCTTCTACATCCCTTAAAGTAGACATCCTTCTATTTATGATGCAATCAACGTTGTTACAATTGGATTTAAGTGTAACAAGACCTTTGGGAATGGTATTTGTCTTCAATTATATAATATCCTTATCAAACAAAGTTTATCTACCTTCATTCATGCATACCATTGGTTCCCAATAAATATTATGACCAAAAAACTCACCTTGGCATTGTAAGAACCTCAAAACTTGTGCATCATCATCAAAAATCTGCCAATGCTTCACATTATTCGGGACAGCTGGCCTTGTTAGTACTTCAATGTCATATTCACAAAAGGGTGAAATGGTGAAATTATCAAATCTAGAACCAAGGATAGCTAGATTTTAAGTATCAACATTAAGATTTATATCGTGGTAAACAATGTTAAAGGAATCAAACATTTCAATCAAGTCCCAAACAACATGCTTATATTGTTTCATACGCTGATTTTTTGTGGAATATAATTTTCTTACTTGCTTGACAACCAGCTCTGAATCTCCTTTAACAACAATATCCTTTACTCCATACTTCCATGGAATCCTTAATCCCAATAATAATTCCTCATACTCAGAAATTTTGTTAGTGCATTTAAAATTGAGCTTGAAGGAGAAAGGAAACTCTTCCAAATTGGGAGAAACCAAGATTATACCAGCACCATTTCCAACTTTGGAGCAAGCTCCATCAAATAGTAATTTCCATGGAGAACCTACCATACCAAGGCACTCTGATTTTTCCATCTTATTCTCTTTTCCATCAGAAAAACCAATGAAGTTGTCAACATCTACATCAGCAAACAACACTTCATAAGAAGCATTGTTGGGATCTTCAATCAAGTGTAACATCTTCTTTTCACCATAGAGTTTGACAAGGCTGCCCTTAATGGGAATAGTGGAAAAATACATGTCCATTTGAACACTACCACCAAAACTCGTGGCTCACTTTCTTGAAAAAATCATACCCCATTTGGCAAGGTAATCAACAATTACAACATCAAGTTTTAAATTCTTACCTGGATAGGCTGTAAGTTGCACTATTAAACCCTTCACACATACAACAACTGGAAATTCCCTTGAATCCATGGTTGTACACTTCCTATATGATTTTTTAACCTTGATATCTAGCTCATTCATGACTTCTAAAGGCATGACATTACATGATGCACCAAAATCAAACATATAATTGTGAAGAAACCTAACTTTTATGAGAAAAGTTGTGAAGAATGGATCAACATTTAATTGGGAATCAACCAAGGATGTCCCAAAATATACTTCAGGTGCCTCTCCAAGATCTTCCATTTGTGGTGGTGTTTCAAGGCCAGCAATTCTTTGAAGAGGATTCTCAACAAAATTTATATTTCTACTTGGGGTAATCTTTTCTTCTTTCAATCCCAAGTACTTGAATGCTCTCTTCTTATGCTCAGGAATTCTAAGAAATTAAATAATTGGAACACTCACTTTAATTTGGATCAAAACCTGGGCTATATCATATGGAACATTCTTTGGGAAGATAGCATTGGAAGGGAGACAAGAAGTTTCATCATATGGAGAAGTATTCTTGGCATCCTAGGCATGAATAGGACTGATATTTTTGCATGGGACAGCAGGATTTTTGGCAATTGTTTTTATTCTAGGATTGTATTTGGGAATGCTTGTGAACAAGGGTGTCTTTGGTTTGGCTTGAGGACCAGCTCCTCTAACAACTTTACTTCTATTATTGTACTCTTTCTCTTGACCAACCACAACATTCATTAACAATTATCTATCTTCCTCCAAAGGAATACCACCATCATACTTCTTGATCATTAAAGCCCTTAGATATTCAAAGTCATTATTAGGAATTTCAAATGCCTGAACTACATCTACATCATGAGTTTGAGGAAGAGAAAGAAATGGTACCCTCTTTATGTAATCCCAAAAGGTTGCAGCAGTCCTTAAACTTATCACATCTGTTGATGTTGTTGTTTGTTGTGAGCCTAAAGAGATACCCATCATACAAATTTCATCATCCATTTCATTCTCATTATCATCATTAATATCTTGCTGGTCCATTTTACATGGAGGATGAGGAAGAAAACATATATCACACCAATCCATATTAGTAATTTCTTGAACAACAGTTACTCTTACAGTCAGAGGGTCAAGCACCACTCTATTCTCACATGCTTGGGGTTTTCTATTTGTAGATCCAATAGGCCCTTTACCTCTAGCATCTTGTCTTTGATCACCCCTAGGATGATTACCAAATCTATCATGGTTTTGAGTTCTTTTTTGTCCTTATGAAATTTTCCCAATTCCTTTCTCCACCCAGGCTAATTTGAAATAAGTTTCTTTGACAGCCCCTACCAAATTCTTTACAACATCTTCCAAATTAGAACCCTTGCTAGCTTGAGGCTTCTCAAGGTTTATCAGCTTCACACCATTCCTCTTAAGTGGTTTACTAACAACTTTAATATTATTTTCAATTTGAAGTGCCATGGTGAAAGCTTTCCTCAAGTTTGTAGGATTTTTTTCTCTCAAGTAATAGGCTTCCATTTTATAAAAAGCATCTGCATATTTGATCAAGCAAGATTCATCACAAGGCCTCAAAATGACAGGTGACCTTCTCAATGTATTATTAAATATTGTATTGAATTCATGGACTATCTCATTAGGGTTATTCTTGATATTATCAAACTCGAATAAAAGGAACCTTGGGTCAGTTTTGTCTCCATATTGTAATCTAAATGCATTACTCATCTCAGTCCATGAATCAATAGAGTTATCAGGGAGAGATTTGTACTAATCCCTTACATCTTCCTCAAGTGTATGGATAAACAAATTGATATACACATCCTCAAATTCTATCTCAAAGTCTTCTATCATGTTAACAAAGAGTTTGAGATGTTGATCTCCAATAATGGCATTGTTACCTTGGAATTTTGGTAACCTATTTCTCACATCCTGTGGGATAGCATTTGGATAACCATCCATTCCTCCAAAATTTATAGTACCAAACGTGTTTATAACAAATGGAGGTCTAGGTTGAGCCAAATTTTTTGGTGGGGGTGATCTTGGAGGTGAAGCAAGCTGCTGAGGAGTAGTAATGGGTCTGATTGTAATAGCTGAATGATCTCTAAAATGACAACCCCCCAAAGGCTCTCTTTCATGATAAACTTTAGCAAACTTAGAAACCACATGAGTAGATCTAGGAGTAAGATTTTTAAATACACAAGAAGGTCCCTCACCTGATGGAGAATGAAAATCATCAAGAAGATTTCCTGACTTAGATATACTTGAATAAGAATTATAATATTCAATAATAGGATGCTCTCCTTCAAATTCAACTACAGGGATCTATTTCCTTGCAACCAAACCACCAACCACTTTCCACACTCCTCTTCCCTCTAGTTATGAGATTCTTGATTCGATGAACAACTTCTTAGAAGAGTCCTTGATGAAGAGGGATCTCCTTCCCTCTAGTTTGAAAAATTTAAACAACAAGTTTCAAATGATAGAAATGTGTAAGACAACTGGTATTTCAAGATCCCAATAGCATGGAGACACTAATAAGGATTTTCACCTTAGTTGTGCATGAAAGCACTCAAATATTCTATAAAATGTATGATATGACTAAAAAATTTGCAAGGATTCACAAATCAGATCTTCTTCTTCTTAATTCAACCAAAAAACAATGCATCCAAATCATATAAACTGCTGGTAAATGAGAAGAGCAAGCTGAGATTGAAATCATTTTTACCTAAAACATCCAAATATGAAGTATGAAATGATATCTCAAGAATGTAATAGCTTAAATACTTGATCACAAAAATGCTCAAACCTTTAAAATAATTCAAAACCACCAAGAAACTGTAAGAATTCCCCAGCAACGATGCCACTCAGGTGTTGGTATAAAGATTTACTCTCCTTCACAACTTGAACAACATTGAGAAATTACACAAGACACTCAAGGATAGATATATGTTTTGTATGTCGTTTGCAGTCAGGGAAGCACACCTATCTACTTTTTTACATTCAAGAGTTGAGGGAGTCAATAGCACCTTCAAGAGGGTTTTGATCTAACCCTCACTATTTTAGGTTGTGCCTATCAACCAAGGCAAGAGAACCTATATTGTAGCCCATGTATGGTAAGGAGATAGAGATATCCTTGTGTTTTTCATATGATGTGGAAGGGGATTTATGAAAACATGATCAAGTATCCATTATCAAAACTCAAAGGAGTTGTCACTACTCAATGATGGAGATGTTCTCAAAACAAAGCTAGAGCTGCTAAAGACATGATAAAACCCTGATCAACTTTGTGCATTTTAGTGAAAGGATTGAATTATTTTGTGGACACACAATGAAAATGTAGGGGGTATTATATGTAGAATGAGTTAGTTTAAAATTAAATTCTGATGAGAGATCTTGGGACAAGAGAAGCTAGAAATCATCACCTTCTTTGGGAAACTTTGCAAATGAATTAAAACACCTAAACAAGAGAGATGTTTCAATGAATTTGAAGTGCTCTTTAAACCAGGATGTGTGCACACATGGATTCCCAAATCTACACTATTCCATATGAACTTTGATAACCTACCACAAAGGCTTGAAGAAAAATATCAATGAAGCATTTAGAGATCCTTGTTAGATCATGACCTAAGGTATAACCAAAGGTTTACAAACACCCTCAATTTACAAGGAAGGTAAGATGAATTTAAATCTATTTATCTTAACTCAAATGAATTATCTTCTAAATGGAAGATGATAGATGCCTTCAAACCCTCTATAAGAAATGAGACCATGTATGACCAATAAATATCCCAAACACAAGATTGCAACATGAACATGAAACACAAATTGAAAACATACTGATATACAAGTGTATGCAAGCTTTGCCAGAGATAAAACCAATTAATCCAAGAATTTGATCAAATACATCAGCCAGGGAATGTTATTTAGACAATATCAAATCTTGTTGATGGCTTTATAGCTGAAACCAAATCAACATGATGAACATTTGGTGCAAACAGAAATCAAAATGGCTCTCAAGCAGTTTCTCCAAAAGAAAATGGACTTCTTCCAGTTTTCCTTGTGAAAATTCTTCTCTTCTTTCTCAAAAATTCTCAACAAAATTTACAAAATGCCTCCAAATTACATAATATACCCTCTTCTAGCTTGTATCCTTACATCCCAAGAAAATAATATGTCAAAGGGATCAAATTTGTTACAAAACTCTCATCCATTTCATGAAAATGACATCAAACTATAAAATAGCTCACATATTGCTAGGGATGCACAAATATTTTAAAATATTGCATGAATTTAGATCCTTATCCATCCCAAGGTCATGTTTTTGGCATTCAGACATACCATCATTCTTTTGCAATCATTTTTCAACTTTTCCCCTAATTGTTTTTAACTCTGCATCTTTTTATTTTCACCCTTCATGTTTTTTCATGGGTATAGGGTAAAATTTCATTACAAAACATCATAAGCCATCAAATTAGCTCCTAAAAATGGTTCCATTATTCTCATAAGGCTGAGGGGAGTCAAAATCATATAAGGTTCGATGAATTTTGATGAAGAAATTTGATTTCCAAGTTTCTTGGAGTTCTCATGGCGCCCAAAAATGAAAATACACAGCAACCGTTGATTCAAAATCAACTTTAAATTTCTGCCCTCCACGTGTCAGATGAGATATCAAATATTCTCCCTTTTTGTCTTTGGATGAGGTGGGAAATGTGCCCAAATACCATTGGACTAGACGTTTGCCTTCAAAAATGCATTTTAAATCTTTTTTGACTTCGAGAAAATTTTGAAAATTTTCCCCGCTCACCCCCTAGACTCGCCACGTGTCCACCTATGGGACCCACCAAGAACTATATGCCAAATCTATGAATTTTTCTCCTTTTTTGAGAAAAGGAAAATTTTCTCAAAATTCTCTGCACCCCCGAACACCCGCTGCTCCTTCTACCACGTGGTGGTCTCCCATTCGCTGTAGAGCCGACCTCTCCATTTTCACCTTCAACCCTCTATGAGGATAAAAACATCTTGTGGGCCTGTGATCCCTTGTTTACCTTTGATATGTGCCATGTGTCTCTATCCTATTGGATGTGGAGCTGTCCCTCCAAATTTTCCACGGATCAATTTTTCACCTTAATATTTTTCACCAAATTTGTAATTTTTTTCATTTTCTCCGTGTGCTCCACTTCTCCGCAAAATCTAAGACATGTGTCCTCCTTTCATTGGTGCCGGGAATTTGGCCCCAAAATTTTATTTTTACCTTTTAAATTTTAAAAATTCCAATTTCTCCAAACCTCCACCCCTCCATTTCATCCCCTTAATACGTGTCACTTTCCTATTAGATGCAGGCTCGTGGGTCGAATTTTTTTTTCCTAACATTTTGAAGCCAAAAACTTAAAAATATTTTCTAACTCCCCACTTTTCCTTTTGAATTCACTAGAGATGTGTCAATTTATTATTGATGTCTGGCCTTCAGGAAAAATTTTGACATTGAGAAATTCAAAAAAATGAAGACAAATTTTTTTAAATTACCTTCGCCACCCGCCTGATCATCCTGGACACGTGTCACCTTCCCATTTAGCACAGGCTCGTGGGCCAAATTTTTTCTCTGAAACCTTGAGCCAAAAGTCATCAAAAAAGTTTCCATGTCCTTTGCCATTCACCTGACCTTCCCGTGCCACGTGTCATTATGCCATTCGCTGTGGGCCTTCGGGAAAAATTTTGATTTTGAGAAATTTTCCAAAATGGAAGAAAATTTCCTAAGTGTGGCTTTCCAACCGCTGATCCATCAACCAATCAAATCATGCCACGTAGGAACATCACTGTAGCACTACGGGGCCGCATACAAAAATTTTCCCTTCACAAAAATTTCAAAAATGACAAGTTATAACATGTTTTCGACCTTCCTCGGTCAATGAGAGCCTGCCACATTAGCGTAAAGTTTTCAATGATAATTTTGAAAGCTAGGTGACACCCGTACGACTGTCAATATGACAAAAAATGTAGAATATGCATTAAAAATAAAAAATTTTGACAAGGAGGGTAGATTTCTTCATCTCAAACCAACTGAATCATTTTTTGACATCATTTGTGACCTTGGGATTGGGGAAATACATGCACAAATTTAGGATTTTATCAATTTTGAGCTCTTTCACAATTTGACAAAGGAGAAATGATACAGCCCATGCAAATAAAAAAATTAGGGAAAAAAAGAGGGGAAGTTGGAAATTTTCTTCAATTTAAGGCAATATGAGGGCACTTTCAATGCATATAACTGGAAAAAACGAGTTACAGACCCCCAGATAGAACAAATGAATGTTTTGGATCAAAAATGGAACATGGAAATCTAGAGAAAAGTGTAAAAACTCAGAATTTACACCAACAGAGGTCACAAACGAGCTCAATTCAACCTACTTGGTGAGCTACTCGGTGAGCTCTCCAACAAGCTATTAGGCGAGCTCCCAGGTGAGCTACTTGGCAAGATGCTTGATGAACTCTGAGGTGAGCTACCAGATGAGCTCAAGGTGAGTTGGTAAGGTGAGCTAACAAGGATAGCTAATAGGTGAGCTCTCATGTGTGTTTCTAGGTGATCTTTTAGGCGAGCTCCTATGTGAGTTTTCAAGCAAGCTACCTGACGAGCTCCTGGGTGAGCTCAAGGTGATTTGGTAAGGTGAGATGTCAGGTGAGCTACTTTTTGATCACCCAGACAAGCTCCTAGGTGAGCTCAAAGGTGACCTTATCAATAATCTCTAAGGTGAGATTACATGTAAGATACTAGATGAGCTTAAGGTGAGTTAGAAAGGGGAGCTCAAGTTGAGTTGGCAAGGTGAGCTGTCAGCTGAGCTCCCAGGTGAGTTCCTAGGTGAGTTACTCGATGAGCTCCCAGGTGAGATCAACTTGAGCTGATCGGAGAGCTCCCAGAAGAGCTCCTAGATGAGATACTTGGCGAGCTCCCAGGTGAGCTGATAGGTTATCTCCCAAGTGAGTTACTTGGCGAGCTCCCAGGTGAGGTCCTTAGAAAACTACTCGATGAGCGTACAAGTGAGCTCAAGTCAACCCACTTGGTGAGATTCTTGGTGAGCTCCCACGCAAGTTGTTAGGTGAC
Organism: Taxus chinensis; assembly: GCA_019776745.2. Taxonomy (NCBI): domain Eukaryota; kingdom Viridiplantae; phylum Streptophyta; class Pinopsida; order Cupressales; family Taxaceae; genus Taxus; species Taxus chinensis. The sequence continues at coordinate 898,015,561 of CM034151.1, read as the reverse complement.
CTCTCAGGTGATCTACTTGGTGATATGCTCTAAGAACTCTAAGGAGAGCTACCAGAATAGCTCAAGGTGAGTTGGCAAGGTGAGCTCCTCAGTGAGTTCGAGGTGAGCTGGTAAGTTGAGCTAATAGGTGAGCTCCCATGTGAGTTGGCAAGGTGAGCTATCAGAAGAGCTCCCATGCAAGTTTTTAGGTAAGTTACTTGACGAGCTTCCATGTGAGCTCAAGTAAAGCTACTTGGCACGCTCCTGAGTGAGATAACAGTGAGTTGGCAAGGTGAGCTATTAGGTGAGCTCCCAAGTGAGATTTTGGACAAGCTCAAGTCAAGCTACTAGATGAGCTCTTAGGTGAGCTATTTGCTGAGCTCCCAATCGAGCTCTTAGGTGAGCTTTTCAGTGAGCTCCCAGGCGAGCTCAAAGTTGAGCTTATCAAAAATATTTGAGCTGAGATTACATGTGAGCTACCAGATGAGCTCAAGGTGAGTTGGCAAGGTGAGCTGTCAGGTGAGTTCCTAGGTGAGTTGCTAGGTGAGCTCCCAAGTGAGCTACTTGGCAAGCTCATAGGTGAGCTCCTCTTCTGAATGAAATATTGTAGATGCCTTCAAACCCTCTATAATAAATGAGGCCATGTGTGATCAAAATAGATCCCAAACACAAGATTACAACATGAGCATAAAACACAAATTGAAAACATAATGAAATACAAGCGTATGTAATTTTTGCCAAGAGATAAAACTAGTCAATCCATAAATTTGATCAAATACACCAGCAAGGGAATGTTATTAAGACAATCTCAAAGCTTTTTAATGGATTTATAGCTGAAACCAGCTCACCATGATGAACATTTGATGCAAAAAGGAATTAAAAATGGCTCTCAAGTAGTTTCTCCAAAAGAAATGGATTACTTCAAGTTTTCCTCTCGAAAATTCTTCTTTCTCTCTCCAAAAATCTAAACAGGCCTTACAAAATGCTTCAAAATTACAACTTATACCCTATGCCAACTTGGATCCTTGCATCTGAAGTAAAGAATATGCTCCAAGGATAAAATTTGTTACAAAACCCTATTCATTTGATGAAAAATGATATTAAAGCGAGCTGGCAAGGCAAGCTCCGAGGTGAGCTCAAGTTGAGCTACTCAGTGAGCTCCTGGGTAAGCTCAAGGTGACCTAGCAAGGTGAGCTCCCAGGGGAGTTTTTGGGAAAGATCAAGTTGAGCTTCTCGTCGATCTCCTAGGCAAGCTGCTTGCCGAGCTCCTAGTTAAACTCCTAGGTGAGCTGTTCAGTGAGCTCCTAGGTGAGTTCAAAGGTGACATTGTCAGCAATATCTAAGGTGAGCTTACATGTGAGCTACTATATGAGCTCAAGGGGATGTCAAGGTGAGTTGGCAAGGAAAGCTATCAGGTGAGCTCTCAGGTGATTTCCTAGGTGAGTTACTCGATGAGCTCCCGGGTGAGCTCAACTTGAGCTGATCGGTGAGCTACTTGGCGAGATGTTTGGTGAGGTCCCAGGTGACCTGCTAGGGAAACTCCTAAGTGAGCTACTTGGCAAGCTCCTAGGTGAGGTCCCTGGTGAGCTGCTCGGTGAGCTCACAAGTGAGATCAATTCAACCTACTTGGTGAGTTGTTAGGTGAGCTCCCAGGTGAGCTCCCATGCAATCTACTTGGCGAGCTACTTGAAAAACTACAAGGCGAGCTACTAGATGAGCTTAAGGTGAATTGCCAAGGTGAGCTTCTTAGTGAGCTCAAGGCAAGCTAGTAAGGTAAGCTGATAGGTGAGCTCCCATGTGAGTTAGCAAGGTGATCTATCAGGTGAGATCCCATGTGAGTTTTCAGTTGAGATATTTGATGAGCTCCTAGGAAATCTCAAGTCGAGCTACTCGGTGAGCTCCAAGTGAGTTAGAAAGGAGAGCTATCAGGTGACAGCTCCAAGGTGAGTTTCTAGGTAAGCTCAAGTCGAGATACTTGATGAGCTCTTGGGTGAGCTACTCATTGAGCTCCCAGCTGAGCTCCTCGGTGAGCTACTTAGTGATCTCCTAGGTGAGCTCAAAATTGAGCTTATCGGCAATCTCTAAGGTGAGCTTACATGTGAGCTACCAGATGAGCTCAAGGTGAGTTGGCAAGGTGAGCTCAAGGTGAATTGGCAAGGTGAGTTCCTAGGTGAGTTACTCAAAGAGCTCCTGGGTGAGCTCAACTCGAGTTGATTTGTAAGCTCCCAAAATAGATCCCATGTGATCTACTTCGTGAGTTATTTGGTGAGCTCCCAGGTGAGCCACTAGGTGAAATCCCAAGTGAGCTTCTTAGCGAGCTCCCAGGTGAGGTCCCCTATGAGCTAATTTTTGAGCTCACAAGTGAACTCAAGTCAACCTACTCAGTGAGCTCCCAGGTGAGCTGTTAGGTGAGCTCCCTGGCAAGCTACTTGGTGAGCTGCTCGAAGAACTCCAAGGCGAGCTACCACATGAACTCAAGGTGAGTTGGTAGGGTGATGTCCTCAGCAAGGTCAAGGTGAGTTGGCAAGGTGAGCTAATAGTTGAGCTACCATATGAGTTTTTTAGGTGATATGATTGATGAAATCTTAGGTAAGCTCGATTCAAGCTACTCAGTGAGCTCTTGGGGGAGCTCAAGGTGAGCTGGAAAGGTGAGCTATTAGTTGAGATCCCAAGAAATTTTTTAGGAAAGCTCAATTCGAGCTACTCGTCAAGCTCTTGGATGAGCTATTTTCTGAGCTCCCAACTAAGCTCCTAAGTGAGCTACTCAGTGAGCTCCCAGGTAAGCTTAAAGGTGACCTTGTTGGCAATCTCTGAGGTGAGCTTACATGTGAGCTACAAGATGAACTAAAGGTAAGTTGGCAAGGTGAGCTCAAGGTGAGTTGGTAAGGTAAGCTCAAGGAAATTAGGTAAGGTAAGATGTCAGGTGAGCTCCCAGGAAATTTCTAAGGTGAGTTACTTGATAAGCTCATGGGTGAACTCAACTCGAGCTAATTGGTGAGCTCCCATATGAGCTACTTGATTACCTATTTAGTGAGCTCCCAGATGAGCTGTTAGTCGAGCTCCTAAGTGAGTGACTTGGTGAGATCCCATGCAAGGTCCCTAGAGAGCTACTCAACAAAATCAAAAGTGAGCTCACGTCAACCTACTCACCGAGCTACTTAGTGAGCTTCCAGGTGGGCTGTTAGGTGATCTCCCATATGAGCTATTAGGTGAGCTCAAGGTGAGCTCAAGGTGAGTTTGCAATGCAAGATGTTAGGTAAGCTCCCATGTGAGTTGGTAAGGTGAGGTATTAGGTGAGATCCCATGTGAGTTTTCAGGTGAGATAAAGGTGAGTTAGCAAGGTAAGTTGACAGGCGAGCTCCCAGGTAAGTTTCTATGTAAGCTTAAGTCGAGGTACTCGATGAGCTCCTGGGTGACCTAATTTCCAAGCTCCCAGCCGAGCTACTAGGGGACCTATTCAGTAAAATCCTAGGTGAGCTCATAGGTTAGCTTTTAAAAAATATCTAACATGAGATTACATATGAGCTACCTGATGAGCTCAAGGTGAGTTGGCAAGGCAAGCTTAAACTGAGTTAGTAAGGCAAGCTCAAGGTGAGTTTGTAAGGTGAGCTCAAGGTGAGTTGGCAAGGTGAGCTGTTAGGTGAGCTTCTAGGTGAGTTCTGAGGTGAGTTACTTGATGAGCTTCCGGGCGAGCTCAACTCTAGCTAATTGGTGAGGTCCCATAAGAGCTCCCAGGTGAGCTACTTGGTGAGCTATTTGGTGATTTCCCAGGTGAGCTACTTAGTGAGCTACTCAGTGAGCTTACAAGTGAGCTCAAGTAAACCTACTTGGCGAGATCCAAAGCAAGCTACCTAGCAAGTTGCTCAATGAACTCTGAGGTGAGCTACCAGACAAGCTCAAGATGAGTTGGCAAGGTGAGCTCCCATGAGAGTTTCTAGGTGAGCTCTCAAGTGAGCTCCCATGTGAGTTTTCAAGAGAGCTGCTTGGCGATCTCCCAGGTGAGCTCAAGTTGAGTTACTTAGTGAGATCCTATGTGAGATCAAGGTGAACTAGAAAGGTGAGATCCTAGGCATTTTTATAGGAAAGATCAAGTCGACTTACTTGACGAGCTCCTAGGTTAGCTTTTTGTAGAGCTCCCATCCAAGCTCCTAGGTGAGATCCTAGGTGAGCTCAAAAGTGAGCTTGTCAGCTATCTCTTAGGTGAGCTTACATGCAAGCTACCAGATGAGCTCAAGAAAAGTTGGCAAGGTGAGGTCTATTAGGAAATAAAAGATAAAATATGTGGAATAATCCCTTACAGAATTGCAACAGTAGAAACTAATATGTAGAAAATATTAGAGATCTCAAATAAAAGTGTAGAATAAATAACACAACATAGAGAGATAAGATTTAACATGGTTCACTCAATTTGGGCTATGTCCACCAAGAATCACTTGCTCATATTTTATTACAAGCCTCCACTCTCTCAATACAATACCCAGATCCGTTTGGAGCTATGCTCAACAAACTCTATAGAATTCACACCTGAATTCAAAACACATCTATAATACATTTACTTGTACATCTATCATATGCATAAGACCATATAAATAGACAACTGCTTAAGAATTTTGATACTAAACCATGGCTATCGAAACCAAGGGAAAAAACCGTGGGTATCAAAACAATGGGAAAAAGAATGAAAAAAACAAGGGCCCAAAAACAGCCCATAACGGTTACCCATTACCCATGGGTTAATAAACCACCCATGAAAATTTTCTTCAGGGGATTCACCCCCGAACCCTCTAACCTGCTCACTGGTGAGTGGGACCACCGTAAAAATACCCGAGTGTAACAAATAGAAGGTGTACCACATTCTAACATGCAAATAGGCTCCACAAACATAACAATCTCCCACTTGGAGACTGATTTCCACTGAGCAAGCTTCTCAACCCTTCAATGTTATCTGTGAAGAACAACCAAAGCTAGACATAGCTTTAGTTTATCCCTTGTGACCACCTTGGTCATCATGTCTGTAGGATTCTGACTCATATGAATCTTCTCCAACTTCAACTTATCTTCCTCCAAAGCTATCCTGATGAAGTGATATTTCAACTGTATATGTTTCATCCTGGAGTGGAAAGTAGAGTTCTTAGCTAGGTTTATAGCACCATGACTATCACTATATAGCTTACATTCCTCCTACTTATGCCCCAACTGCTCAAGAAATTGTTGTAGCCAAATCATCTCTTTGCTTGCCTCTGTAGTTGACAAAGCCGCCAACTTCTGTACTCATGAAATCTAGCTCACTGCTGTCCCACCTACAGTGTAAATATAACTTGTTGTGCTCCTCCTACTGTCTATAGCTCCAGCCATGTCTGAATCCACATAACCATGTAAAGTGGTGTCTAATCCACTGTAGCAAAAAACTATCCCCATGGTCCCTCTCAAATACCGAAGGATCCACTTTATTGTTTGCCAATGCTCTTTACCAGGATCACTCATAAATCTACTCACAACTCCCACTGCATGGGTAATCTTAGGCCTAGTACACACCATAGCATACATCAAACTACCAACTATTGATGAGTAAGGTACCTTTGACATCTAGTTTCTTTACTGCTCTGTCTTGGGACAATGCTCCTTTGATAACTTGAAGTGGCCTGCCAAAGGAGTCCCAACCAGTTTAGCATCCTGCATATTAAACCTCTCCAAGACCTTCTTAATGTACTCTTCCTAAGATAAAGTCAGCTTCCATTCCTTCCTATCCCGATATATCCTCATACCAAGGATTTGTTTGGTTGCACCCAAATCCTTCATAGTAAAGGATTCACTTAGTTACTTCCTGAGTACTTTTATTTCTTGCATGTTTTTACCTGTAACCAGCATGTCATCAACATACAAACATAGGATAATATAACTTCCATCCTTAAATTTCTTTGTATACACACAATGGTCAGAATGGCATATGATATAACCTTGCTCCATCATGAAGCTATCAAACTTCTTATACCATTGACTTGGAGCTTGTTTCAGGCCATACAAGCTTTTCTTTAGTTTACAAACCATCTCCTCTTTACCTTTGACCTCATATCCCTTTGGTTGCTGCATATATAGTTCCTCCTCCAAATCACCATGGAGAAATGTAGTCTTTACATCAAGTTATTCTAAGTGCAAGTATTCTACTGTGACTATTCCTAGAACAATTCTAATAGAAGTCATTTTTACTACAGGAGAAAAAATCTCATCAAAATATATACCTTGTTTCTGTGCAAACCCCTTGACCACAAACCGGGCCTTATATCTTTTCTTTCCTTCTTATTCATCTTTGACTCTAAACACCCACTTGTTCTTTAATTCTCTTTTTCCTTCAGGTAGCTTCACCAAATCCCATGTTTGGTTCTCCATGAGAGCCTGATGCTCCTCATCCATGGCTTGCTCCCACTTCTTCCTGGAATCTACCTGTATTGCTTCATCAAATATCTCTAGCTCTCCACTATTAGTGAGTAATAAATAATAAAGAGAAGGAGAAAAACATTCAGGTTCTCTTATCACCCTAGAAGACCTCCTCAATATAGGAGTTTCGGGTTCCTATTGAGGGGGTTCCTGAATTGATTCATGTGTCACTTTCCCATCCAAAAGATCCTCTACTGCTGCATATTATTTCTTGTATTCTTCCCTATTTTCCTGTAACTGCTACTTATAAATGACTTTATCATTAAATACCACATCCCTAGATCAAATGATTTTCTTGTCCTTAATACTCCAACATTTATATCCAAATTCATCACCACCATAACCAATGAAAGTACATTTTTTTGATTTAGCCTCTAGCTTGGTCCTATCATCCTTGTCTATATGAACAAACACCTCACATCCAAAGACTCTAAGAAATGAATAATCAAATTTATTACCATACCAAGCCTCCTCAGGTATGCCTCCATCCAAGGCACTTGAGGGTCCTCTGTTTATCAAGTACACCACTATGCTCACCACTTTTGCCCAAAAAGAAAGAGGTAGTCCTGCATGTAACCTCATGCTCCTAGCACATTCCATTATTGTTCTGTTCATCCTTTCTGATACCCCATTCTACTGCGGAGTTCCTAGAACTGTCTTTTTCCTGTGGATTCCATTCTTAGAACAGTAATCATTAAATTCATTGTTGTAATACTCCCCTCCATTATCTGACCTGAGACATTTTAGCTCAAGACCTATTTCATTCTCTACCAAGGCTTTCCATTTAAAAAAAGTGTCAAATACATTAGATTTGTTTCTAATACAATAAACCCAAACTTTCCTTGTTGCATCATCAATAAAAGTAATATAATAAATTGAACCCACAAGAGATGATACCTGAGCTGGCCCCCACACATCAGAATGCACCAACTCTAACTTACTCTCTTTCTATGTAGGTCTAACCTTGAGAAACCTTACTCACTTTTGTTTCCCATATATGCAGTCCTCATAGAAATCCAAACCTGTTTATGTATATCTAGGAAAATTCTTCTTTATGATGTCCATTCCCTTATGGCTCATATGACCAAGCCTATAGTGCCATAATGTTTTATCTACATCTGAAGCCACAAGATTAGAATCATTAGTACTATCAGTGGTTAAATACAAGGTTCCAACCTTCTTACCTCTTGCCACCACAAGAGCACCCTTAGTAACCTTCCAAGAGTTAGCTGTAAATATCATAGTATAACCATCACTTCCCAATTGCCCCGTCGATATCAAATTTATCCTTAATGTAGGCACATGTCTGACATCCTTTAATAGCCATGTATTCCCATTCTGCATCTTAACCTAAATAGAACCTTTTCCAACTATACTGCAAGGCTCATCATCACCAAGAAAAACATGCCCAAAATCCCCTTGAACATAATCAATAAAATAATACCTATGTGGAGTAGCATGAAAAGAATCCCCTAAATCTAAAACCCAAGATTCAGTAATATTATGCAAAGAAAGAATCAAAGCATCCTAACATACATTACCCGATGCCACATATGCCTCCTTGTTTTCTTCCTGTTGTTTCTTCTTATCTCAAAGCTCCCAATAGTCCTTTGCATTCCTAGGCTTTCCACAATTCCATCATACAATCTTGTTCTTGGATTTTGACCTTTCCCGATCTCTTGATTTTCCACAGTTTCCTCTATTCTTCTATCTCCCTCTAGTTTCCACTATCAAAGCATTCCCTGAAGTAGAAGATTCCCTGGAGCTTTTTATTTACTTTTCCTCACTTAGAATCACCCCTACAACATCCTCAAACTTCAACTTCAAGTTAGCTGGAACCGAGTTACTTACCACCATTACCAGGCTATTCCAACTCTCAAGTAAAGAGCACAAAATTAATAAAGCCCTAACTTCTTCATAAAATTATATTGTAACCAAAGCTAGCATATTCACAATCATATTGAAATCATTTAAATGATATGCTACTAAAATATTCTTAGACATCTTCATATTAAACAACTTTTTCATTAAAAATATCTTGTTAGAGGAAGAGGGTTTTTCATACAACTTTCCTAATGCATCCATTAGATCTTTTGTAGTATTTTCCTTTGAAACATTAAATAATACCAAAGATGTAAGACATAGCCAGATTGTTCCAAGTGCCTTTCTATCCAGAAAATCCCATTCCACATCTATCGTACTCGAGGGTTTGTTCACCTTCTCAGACAGTGGAGTATAAAGATCCTTTTGATAAAGGTAATCTTCCATCTGCATCTTCCAAAAAATGAAATTCTGTCCATTGAATTTATCAACCCTAGATCTTCCTCCATCTTCCATAGCTCCCACTCAAGCTAAAAACTTTCCCTGTGATTCAACACTTCAGTAAACAAAACCAGGCTCTGATACCAATTGTAAGGAAATAAGAGATAAAACATGTAGAATAATCCCTTACAGAATCGCAACAGTAGAAACTAATATGCAGAAAATATTATAGATCTCAAATAAAAGTGCAAAATAAATAACACAACACAGAGAGACAAGATTTAACCTGGTTCACCCAATTTGGGCTACGTGCACCAAGAATCACTTGCTCAAATTTTATTACAAGCCTCCACTCTCTCAATACAATACCTAGATCCATTTGGAGCTATGCTCAACAAACTCTACAGAATTCACACCTGAATTCAAAACACATATGCAATACATTTACTTGTACATCTATCATATGCATAAGACCATATAAATAGACAATTGCTTAAGCATTTTGATACAAAACCGTGGGTATCAAAACCAAGGGCAAAAATCATGGGTATCGAAACAATCGGAAAAAGACCAAAAAAACATGGGCCCAAAAATAGCCCATAATGGTTACCCATTACCCATGGGTTAATAAACCGCCCATGAAAATTTTCTTTGGGGGCTTCACCCCTGAACCCCCTGACCCGCTCACCGGTGAGTGGGACCACCGTAAAAATAATCAAGTATAACACATAGAAGGTGTACCACATTCTAACATGAAAATAGGCTCCAAAAACATAGCAAGGTCAAGGTGAGTTGGCAAGGTGAGCATTTAGGTGAACTCCCAGGTGATTTCCTAGGTGAGTTACTCAACAAGCTCTTGGGTGAGCTCAACTTGAGCTGATCGGCAAGCTCCCAAAATAACTCTCAGGTGAGATACTTAGAGAGCTATTCAATGAACTCCCATGTGAGCTGTTAGGTGAGCTCCCAAGTGAGCTACTTAACTACAAGGTGAGGTCCCTAGTGAGCTGCTTGGTGAGTTCACAAGTGAGCTCAAGTCAACCTACCTTGTGAGATGCTTGGTGAGCTCCTAGGTGAGCTATTAGGTGAGCTCCTAGGTGAGCTGTTAGTCAATCTCCCATACAACCTACTTGGCAAGCTTCTCAACAAACTCTATGGTGAGGTACCAGATTATCTCAAGGTGAGTTCTTAAGGTGAGCTCCTCAGGGAGTTCAAGGTGAGCTGATAGGTGACCTCCCATGTGAGTTAGTAAGGCAATCTATCAGGTGAGCTCCCATGTAAGTTTTTGTGTGAGCTGCTTGATGATGTCCTGGATGAGCTCAAGTCAAGATACTTGGTGAGCTCCTGGGTGAGCTCAAGGCAAGCTGAGAAGGCAAGCTATCAAGTGAGCTCCTAGGAGAGTTTATGGGTAAGCTCAAATCAAGCTACTTGATGAGAACCTAGGTGAGCTACTTGTTGAGATCACATCTGATCTTTTAGGTGAGCTTGTTAGAAATATCTTAGGTGAGCTTACATACAAGCTACCATATGAGCTCAAGGTAAGTTGGCTAAGTGAACTCAAGGCGAGTTGGAAAGGAGAGCTCAAGGTGATTTGGCAAGGTGAGCTATCGAGTGAGCTCCTAGATGAGTTCCTAGGTGAGTTACACAGTGATCTCTCAGGTGAGCTCATTCCAAGCTAATCAGTGAGCTCCTAGAAGAGCTCCCAGGTGAGCTACTTGGCAAGCTATTTGGTGAGCTTCTGGTAAGCTGCGAGGCACGCTCCCAAGTGAGCTACTTGGAGAGCTCACAGGTGAGGTCCTTGGTGATCTGCTCAGTGATCTCAAGCTAACCTACTCGGTGAGCTGCTCGATGAGATCCCAAGTGAGCTGTTAGGTGAGATATAAAGTGAGCTACTTATTGAGCTACTCGATGAACTATGAGGTGAGATACCATTTGTGTTTCTGTGTGAGTTTGTAGGTAAGCTCCCATGTGAGTTTTTGGATGAGTTTCTTGAAGAGCTCCCGAGTGAGCTCAGGTCGAGCTACTCAGTGAGATCTTGGGTGAACTCAAGGTGAGCTGACAAGGTGACCTATCAGGTGAACTCCTAGGTGAGTATTTAGGTAAGCTCAAATTGAGATGCTTGATGAGCTCCTGGGCAAGCTGCTTACCAAGCTCCTAGTTGAGCTCCTAGGTGGGTTTCTCAATTAGCTCCCACATGAGCTCAAAGGTGAGCTTTTCGGAAATATTTTAGGTGAGCTTACATGTGAGCTACTAGATGAGCTCAAGGCAAGTTAGCAAGGTGAGCTCAAGGCAAGTTGGTAAGGTGTACTCAATGTAATGTTCCCAATTTAGTACATTTAGAACAAGTAATTTTTTTTTTGTATAAATCCTTCCTAGTTCTAAATACATAATTTAGAACTCACAAATAAAAAAAACCATTCTTATAACAGATAACCATATGCATCTGTAATGACTCGGTGTACCACTGATCTATTCATTCCATGACTCGGTGATCTACCGATCTATTCATGAGTTTCATAGAGTTGGTATTTTTATTTAAACACATAACTCTTATGGTTCTCTTCCCTAATCTGGGATTTCAGAATGCTCTGTCCAAGGAACCTATCTAAAAAATTGTTACCATTATTCATCGGCATCTCGTTCCTTAGACTAGGTGACATAGGACAACACAATCAGTAGCTTGTGATACTTTGGCCAAATTTTTGAAAAATACTGTTCATGTCTCATATTCCTTGACGGCATACTCATCAATTTGGAATATGTCCTCCACCCCACTCCGATGTTATATAGAATGTCCTATACTAACTTCTGTCAGCCATCCCTGTCCCAAGTCATTCACTCAAGAATGGATTAATAACATGACAATGTTATAAGGATGCTCTCGAGGACTAAGGATAAGCTGACATACAAGATCAACCCTAGTTAACCCTGTGTGTCAAGGTACCCCGAATCCCCAAGGGCAGCCTCATAACATGACCATGTTCCTAACCAAATCCCGAGTAAAAACTTGTTCGATTTTAAGGTGTAAATCTTAACGATCAATGCAAAGGGTTTCGCCATAAGTCACCTGCATTGTTGTATCTTTAAGAAGATCCTAATCTTCTTGAAGGTACAACCCTATAGTTGACTTGTGCCGTCATCCTTCAAAACCACCTCAAAAATATCTACTTAAATTTAAGGTGTTACATACGTTGAGTTAAAGTTATACTTTAAGATGCTCCTTTTAGGGTAGTCTTTTTGCAACCCCTGGGTTCCTCACCTTTGAGTTGCCTTTCCTATTTAAGACCCATTTCACAGTGAGAAGATTAATAAGATTTGAGATCTCATCAAGGAGTTCATTAATTCACAATTATCTTAATCAACAAAATTGGACAGTAGCCCTAAGTCTTCTCATAAGGTTGCTAACCATACCCTTTTAGGTTTATATCAGTTCTCAAATCTGAAATATATATTTCTTATTAGTATGAAGATATAGTGATTTAAAATCATTTAAAATGTTGTCTTGACTTAGATCAAGGTTAGGGAGTAATAAATTACTCTTCCCATTCAGCTTCCTGTTAAGGTTTATTTTAACCTTAGCTTCTCGAAGAACAGTGGGCTAATTTCAAATTTAACCTTATATAGAACATAACAGAACTACCAATCATTTACAAGTATCTAGTCACATAATATTTACAAGGCTTACTTAGAGAATCCCAAATATCTCCAAGATATAAAATAATAAAAATGCACTTAAAACCATTCAAACTGAATAAGTTCAATCCATCAAGATACAAATGTAGCCACATAAGTAACAATCCCCTCATTTCATTCATTTCTAAGCTAATCAATTACAATTTATGCATTCAGCATATTTGGTACAATACACAACCGCAAAAGAACAACTTTCTTCATGTAGTACATTTAGAGAATCAATTTGGAATTCATCATAAAACCAAATTAAACAATCTGATCATCATATCAGATCTGTGTGCCTTTACCACTTACGACAACCATCTGTAAAAATTGTCAACATGGGTCAGTTTGGTGAACTGAGCATGATAAGCACTAATTCTTTAAACAATTGCAATCCACCAATTATTCTCATTAAACACCCTATTTAAATGAAATCATTTCTTCAAACATGTAGACATAAATCAGAATAATGCTCTTTCTGTAATTCAAACATGAATTTTAATGCATAACTCTATTATAGTTACCAATTGATCCTAAATACTTTTTAGATGATTCATCATATATATTAGAGACTAAGAAGAACAAATGTATCCAAACAACCATCCATCTGAATCACTAGGACAGCAATAATCCAACAAGTTATTCCATTCAATAACACAAATGAATTTCCTAACAGTTCGTGTGTCCAACAAATATGTTTTTACCCATTCTACAAAGGTAGTTTATACATTTTGCATACTCAACTGACGGGATTCTTTTATAATCATAACATATTTCAATGGTATTTTCAAGTATACCTACGTATAAAGCAACAAACATTTTGTACCAGTCTCTCCATACAATACCATAGTCTATTCTTGTTATGCCCTTACCATAGAGATCACATAAGGATACAAGAAGAAAGCACACAAAGTTTCCAGACTAGGAGAGAGTATTTTCTTATTCCTCCTATTATACATCAACATATACTTTATAGCATAGGAAAAGAAATAGAGAAAGTAAGATTCCCATATCAATCATGTTCTAGACTGCACCGACTCCTCTAGAATAATGCAATTACATATACGCATGCGACTAAATAGTCAAAATTACAAGAAGAATATAAAGTTTCATCTAAATTCCATAATAAAAACCACCTGTAGACCTTAAGCAATACAAGAGCTCTCGTGACAAATCAGTAGTAAATAATCCAATCATAATAGACTCAAAAAATCTTTCCATATCCTTCATCAAACATGAAAATACCCTACGCCATCTCCTGACATGGCACAGTTAGGAACTCTTCATCTCAGTCAAATACGAGACTAGATAACACTATAAACAAAGGAAGTTTTCCAAAGCAAATACAGTGACATTTCCACTGATTCTAAACACATACATACATAGCAACATTCAACTGATTCTAATCTCTACGATGATACAATAAGGACTTATATCAGAAGCTGAATTCAAGAAAGAATAACCACAACAAGGATTTCACATAATTCGAATCCATATCAATAATTCATCAAAGTTTCATCCGAAGTCGAGCTGATACGAAAAATACAGCAGGGACTCAAACAGAGTCAAGTCTGTAATGAAAAACTAGCACTTAATTCCACAGAATCAAACTGAATATAAACACAACAATATTTAGAAAGAGTCTATTCAATATGCATGCACAGCAAGGACTTAGATCACAAATCGAGCCAACATGCAACACATCATGGACTTCATCAAAAATCGTGTTCAAATGGGAATACTGCAAGGACTCCAACAGATTCATAACCAACCAGTACTCACAACTAGGTTTTAGATTGAAGTCGAATTCATACGACAACAACTCAAAGACTCCAACTGAGTCAATACCAAATAGTATTCACAAAAAAGCTTCTACAGAAGTCAAAAACGTAAGATACGTTTCAAGGACTCCAACAAAGACATTTGCATTATCAATCATTGTACAGTGTTCATGACAAAGCTGTCTAACCAGAATTGCCCAAAACATACTTATCACTATCACAGAAGTCACGTTCAAGTAAAAATAAACACAGCAAGCATTCCAAATAGAAGAAACTTCAATCATTCACAACAAGATTCAACAGGATTCAAAAACAATAATAGCACAGCCAGGTCTTTAGTCGAAATGAATCCAAAAATAAGAATAAATACAATAAACATTTCAACAAAGTATTCGAATAACCCGAGATCCCCAATCCACAGGAAAATAAGAAACAATACATTGCTTCAAACCAACTGTACTAAAATCACCTGAATAGAGTTGTTTTAATGAAATCATTTGAAGTTAAGCAATATTTTAAAAGTTAGGGCCGATCATGCTTGATAGTATCGCTTAAAAAAATCTGAAGAAGACCTTTGAAAGTGCCCACACCTTCTCTTCTTCATCCACGATAGATTAAACAACAATAAATTGTTACCTTCATGCCTTATAAACTTTCCCCGACAGAGAAAAGAGTTAGATATTCTCAAGGTTTCCATGCAACACAGAGTAGACTGGTTCGAAGAACTAGTCATCAAGCAGAGAGAAAAACGGAACGCATGGAAAACCAAAATACCAACCAATTTTCCATTTACATGCCTTCCCAAGCAATCCGTGCTCGGGAACCAAAGTTAATCAATGGCATTAACTCCCACATTCCCGCCTCAATATCCATTGCCACCGACCGCCACAGTTGGCGATGGACAAATGCAAACCAAAGAACCATTTCCAATTATGGTGATGTCTGCCACGTTAGGTCTCGATGGCCGTTTGAAACCTCCACTAAATCCCAAGTCCTTCATACTTATCCATCTCATTTAATGCCATAGAAACTACCATGCCCATGGCTCGCACCCCTTCATAGGTCCCTTT
This sequence comes from Taxus chinensis, assembly GCA_019776745.2. NCBI lineage: Eukaryota > Viridiplantae > Streptophyta > Pinopsida > Cupressales > Taxaceae > Taxus > Taxus chinensis. Next base: position 898,000,362 of record CM034151.1, on the reverse strand, counting down.
TCCATCCACTAACATTAGTTAGGTTAGGTTAGAACATAGGTTAGATCATAAGGTAAGTTACATTAGTCTAACTTCCTTAGTGCTAGGTGTAGCTAACCTTAGGAACATTAATATTATAGCTTAGGGCTAGGTTAGATTAGTACTAATCCAACCAATAGGTTCTAGTTTAGGTTAAGGTTATTAACCTTAATAAATCCAGTCTAGGTCTAACAATTAGAATCGTTCAGATATAAGAACCAAGCAGGGTATAACATTCACGAAAAGGATTCTATTCCAGCACTGGTAATAAGCTTAGTAGTATAAATGTATCAGAATTTATTACCTGGCTCAAGATCTAAGACCTTCCTGATATTACGATATCGGGAACCAAATTCATTTAACAAGATCCACCTGAGTTAAAATCCTGGAATTGACTCATTCCGCACATTCAGACCTTGCAACCTTCGTAAGGTCTATAATTTTTTTTTTGTTCATCTAGAATAAACTTAAAACATCTCTTGGATCAATGCCACTGATCCAAGGTTGAGTCATATAGATGGTTAAATCCACAATTTATTCCTGAAATCAATTAGAACTCAGGTGCTAAAAATGAAAGAAATAAAAGAGACCAAGCATATCCTGGCTGAGTCAAAGATCTTCAAAATGCAAAGAATATAAAATCTATATCAAGCATGAGTTCACAATCAAAAGAACACATCCTTTTTATAGAAGAAATCTTATATCAACACTTGAATGCTCAGGAGGAAGTAACAATAGTTCAGGGTGTTACAAGATGAGCTCAAGGTGAGTTAGATAAGGTGAGCTTTCACGTGACCTCCTAGGTGAGTTCCTGGGTGAGTTACTCGATGAGCTCCCAGGTGAGCTCAAGTTGATCTAATAGGAAAGCTCCAAGAAGAGCTCCTAAGGGGAGCTATTCGGTGCGCTCTGAGGTGAGACTGTTAGGTGAGCTCCCAAGTGAGGTACTTTGTGAGCTCCCTAACAAGGTCCCCAATGAGTTGCTCGGTGAGTTGATAAGTGAGATCAAGTCAACCTACTCTGTGAGCTACTCGAGTGAGATCCAAGGTGAGCTGTTAGGTGAGCTCCTAGGAGAGCTACTTGGTGAGTTACTCGATGAACTTTGAGGTGAGCTACCAGACAAGCTAAAGGTGAGGTTAGCATGGGTGAGCTCCTTAGCAAGGTCAAGTTGCAAGCTAGAAAGGTGAGCTGATATGTGAGCTTCCCATTTGAGTTTCTAGGTAAGCTGTTAGACGAGCTCCCATGTGAGTTTTTGTAGTGAGCTCCTTGATGAGCTCCTGGGTGATCTCAATTTGACCTACTCAATGAGCTCCTAGTCAAGCTCAAGGTAAGTTGGGAGAGGTGAGCTATCAGGTGAGCTCCTAGGTGAGTTTTCAGGTAAGCTCAAGTCAAGTTGGTCGATGAGCTCCTAGGTGAGCTGCTTGCGGAGCTCCTAGGTGAGCTACTCAGTGAGCTCCTAGGTGAGCTCCCAAGGTGAGCCATTTTTTGTAAGGTGAGCTCTAAGGTGAAGTTACATGCAAGGTACTAGATGATGTTCAAGGAAAGTTCCCATGTAAGTTTCACAGGTGAGTTAGCTTGACGAGATTTCAGGTGAACTCCCAGGTCGAGATGCTCAAAAAACTTACTGAATGCAAGCTACCGATCTGAGATCAAGTTGATTTGGTAAGGTGATCTCCTCAAAAGAGCTCCCAGGTGAGATACTTAGCAAGTTGATCTCCCATTGGTGAGTTTACAAGGCAGAGCTACTCAGCCGAGTTCCTATGTGATGTTACTTGGGGTGAGTTGCTTCAGGTGAGCTCCCGGGTGAGCTCACAAGTCAAGCTCAGTGTACTGAACCTCCTGGGTAAGCTACTCAAGTGCAAGCTGGCAAGGTGAGCTATCATGGTGAGTTACCTAGGTGAGCTATTCAGGAAATCTCAAAGGTGAGCTAATCAACAAGCTCCTAGACGAGCTACTTGAGGTGAGCTCCAATGCTGAGCTCCTAGGTGAACTACTTGACAAGCTTATGAGAAATCCCAGGTGAAGCTTCTCAATAATCTCTTAGGTGAGCTAACATGTGAGCTATCTAGGATGAGCTATCAAGTAAGCTAGCAAGATGAGCTTCTGACTCAAGTTGAATCGGTGAGCTCCCAGAAGAAGCTCCTAGGTGCGCTACTTAGTGAGCTGCTTCGTGTAGCTCCCAGGCGAGCTCACTATGTGAGCTTATCAAGTGAGCTATCTTTGGTAAGATTCCATATAAGGTCCCTGGTGAGCTACTCGATGAGCTCACATGTGAGCTCAAGTCAACCTACTTGGCGAGCTCCAAGGAAAGCTATTAGGTGATCTCCCAGGTGAGCTATTAGGTGAGCTATTTGACAGTAACTTCCTAAGGCCAGCTAATAGATGAGATCTTAGGTGATTTGGCAAGGTCGAGATCCTCTGCGAGCTCAGGCAAGCTGATAGGAATATATCCCATGTGAGCTGCTTTGTGAGATTTTTGGTGAGTTGTCAGGTGAGCTCCCTATGTGAGTTTCCAAATGAGCTATCTGTAGTGAGCTCCTAGGTTAGTTCCTGTGGGTGAGCTACTGGGTGAGCTAACAAGTGAAATAACAAGTCGAGCTACTCAGAGCGAGCTCGTAGGTGAGATATTAGGTGAGCTTCCCGGTGAGCTACTTGAGTCAAGATGCTCAATGAACTCTTGGGTGAGCTACAACATGAGATCAAGATTTTCTAGCAATCTCTGAGATAAGCTTACATGTGATCAAGCTCAGATGCAAGCTCAAGGGTGAGATGCTTGATGAACTCCTAGGTGAGTTCCAGGTCAAGTTGGCAAGGTGAGGTCAACGTGAGTTGAGCTCAAGGTGAGATGTCAGGTGAGCTCCTAGGTGAGTCTACTAAGTGAGATATCTCAATGGCGAGCTCCTCATGCAAAGGACTCCTGGATGAGCTCATAAGTGAGCTCATAGGTCATCTTACTCAGATGAGATACTTGGTGAGCTCCCAGGTGAGCATTTTAGGTAAGCTCTTAGGTGAGCTGTTAGGCATAAGATGCTTGATAAAATGAGCTGAAGGCAAACTTGGTACCAGATGATCTCAAAGTGAGTTGGCAAGGTGTAGTTCAAGGTGTGTAGGCTTAAGGTAAGATGTCTAGGCGAGCTCCCAAGTGAGTTGATGAGGTGAGTTCCTCGATGAAAGTTCTTCAGGGAGAGCTCAACTCAAGATAATCAGTGAGATCTTATACGAGTTTTCATGGTGAGCTACTTGACAAGCTCTCAATCGGTGAGCTCCCAGGTCAAGGTGCTCGATGAGCTCCTGGGAAAGCTCAAGGTGAGTTGGTAAGGTAAGATATTAGGTCCCTGACGAACTCCCAGGGAAGTTTCATAGGAGAAGCTCAAGTTAATCTTCTCGACTGATGCTCCTGGGTGAGCTCCCAGGTGAGCTTGTAGGTGAGCTCCCAACCCGAGCCCCTAGGTGAGCTACTGAGATGAGCTCCCAAGGAGCTCTGGAAATGTGATCTTGATCAGGCAATCTCTGAGGTGAGCTTAGCATAGGTGAGCTACTAGATGAGCTCCCAGGTGAGTTTTTAGGCAAGGCTAGCTCAAGGAAAGTTGGTAAGGCGAGCTCAAGGCAAGTTAGCAAGGTGAGTTGTTAGGTCAAATCTCTCAAGGCAAGTTCCCAGGCAAGTTACTCAGGTCGAGCTCCTGGATGAAGCTCAACTTGAATGAGATACATTCTAAGCTCCCAGATAGAGCTTCCTAGGTGAGCTACTTTGACGAAGCTCCCATTTGAGCTCAAGTCGAGCTGCTCAGGTGAGCTCCCAAGCGAGCTACTTGGCAAGCTAGCTAGGTGAGGTCCTCAGGCAAGTTACTCGGTAAGCTTGCAAGTCAAGCTCAAGTTGATGACCTACTCGGCTAGCTAACTCATTGAGAACTCCAAGCCAATTTCCTAGGTGAGCTACTCAGGTGAGCTACTTGGTGAGATGCTTGAAAGTGAACTTAGAGGTGAGCTATCTCAGACAGTGAGCTCACAGGTGAGTTGGCAAGGCGGGTTCCTCAAGGTGAGCTGGTAAGGTGAGCTAGCAAAGCTAGCTCCTAAGGTCGAGTTAATAAGGTGAGCTATCAGGCAAGCTCCCATGTTTAGTTTTTAGGTGAGCTACTTAACGAGATCTCAAGTTGACCTACTCAACTCGAGCTCCTCGGTGAGCTCCCATGATGAGCTAGAAAGGTGAGCTCCTTAGCGTGATATTCCTTTCAATCTCATAGTCAATCTACTTGATGAGCATCCTGGACAAGTGAGCTACTTGGTCGAGCTCCTAGCTGAGCTCCTAGTTGAGCTGCTCAGTGGGATTCACAGGTGAGCTCAAGTCAACCTACTTGGCAAGCTCCTGGGTAAGCTCCTAAGGTGAGCTGTTAGGTGAGCTCCTAGGGTGAACATGTTGGGCAAGCTCAAGTCAAGATGCTCCCAGAAAAACTACTTGGGTGAGCTTGTTAACAATCTCTGATGCTGAGCTTAACATGCAAGCTACCAGATGAGCTCAACGTGAGTTGGTAAGATGAGCTCCCAGGTGAGTTGGTAAGGTGAGCTGTCAAGGTGAGTTCGTAAGGTGAGCTTGCAGGTGAGCTCCTAGGTGAGCTCTCAAGGATTTATCTCTAAGTGAAGCTACTTGGTGAGCTCCCAGGTGAGGACTCCTAGGTGAGCTACTCAGGTGAGCTCACAATTTGCAAGCTTGAAGAGCATCTTACTTGACGAGCTACTCAGTGAACTCCCATCATGAGCTGTTAGGTGAGGTCCCAGGTGAGCTGTTAGGTGATCTCCCAGGTTGAGTTCATTAGGTGAGCTACTCAGAAAAACTCTAAGGTGAGCTTACTAGATGAGCTACCATAGGTGAGTTGGCAAGGTGAGCTCCTAAGGCGAGCTCAAGGTGAGCTAACAAGGTGAGCTGATAGGTGAGTTTTCTTGGTGAGTTGTCAAGGTGAGCTATGAGGTGAGCTCCTATGTGAAAGTTTTATGTGATAAGCTACTTGAGGAGCTCTCATCTCAAGCCTAAGTTCAGTGTGCTCGGATCCAAGCTCCTGGGTGAGCTTGTCAGAAATCTCTAAGATGAGCTTACATGTGTAAGCTACAAGATGAGCTCAAGGTGAGCTGACCAAGAGTAAGCTCAAGGCAAGTTGGGAAGGTGAGCTCAAGGAAAGTTATGGCAAGGTGAGCTATCAGGTGAGCTCCCATGTGAAAGTTCCTTGGTGAGTTACTTGATGAACTCACAGGTGAGCTAAATCTTGAGCTCCCGGGTGAGCTAAACTTGAGCTCCTAGAATAGCTCCCTGGTGAGTTACTTTGCGAGACTGTTTCGGTGAAGCTCCCAAGGTGAGCTGCTAGGTGAGATCCCAAGCGAGCTACTTGGTGAGCTCCCAAGTGAGGTCCTTGGCAAGCTACTTAGTGAGCTCACAAGTGATCTCAAGTCAACCTACTTAGTGAGCTACTTGATTGAGTTCCTAGGTGAGCTCTTAAGTGAGCTCCTAGGTGAGATACTTAGTGCAAGCCACTTGACGAACTCAGAGGTGAGCTAACAGATGAAGCTTCTACAGGTGAGTTGGCAAGGTGGGATCCTCATGTGAGATCAAGTGTGAGTTACTGGACAAGGTCCTGAACTGAGCTCAAGTCTAGCTACTCGTTGAGCTCCTGGGAAAGTTGTCAAGGTGAGCTCCCATGTGAAAGTTTTTGGGTGAGCTATTTGGGTAAGCTCAAGTTGAGCTGGTCGATGAGCTTCTAGGTGAGCTTCTTAGGTGAGCTAGTAAGGTGAGCTCCTAGGTGAGTTTCTTGATTAGCAATCTCAAGTAAAGATGCTCGAAGGTGCACCTGGATGAGCTATCTTTGAGGTGAGCTCCCTGCATATGAGCTACCTAGGTGAGCTACTTGGTGGGCTATTAGGCGAGCTTGTCCGTAATGTCTGAGGTGATTTTATATGAGAGCTACCAACTGAGCTCAAGGTGATTTGGAAAGGAAAAATGTTAGGTGAGCTCCCAGGTTAGTTCCCAAGTGAGTTACTCCATAAGCTCGTAGGCTAAACTCAACTAAAGCTGATCGGTGAGATCCTAAAATAGCTCCCAGGTGAGCTACTTAGTGAGTTATTAAGTGAGCTCTAGGTGCAAGTTGCTAGGTGAGCTCCCAAAACAAGCTACTTGGTGATCTCCCAAGCGAGGTCCCCAATAAGATTTTAAGTGATCACAAGTGAGTCTACTTAGTGAGCTACTCAATGAGCTCCCAGGTGAGCTACTTAGGTGAGCTACTCAGGACAAGACTCCGAGGCGAGCTACTCAGATGAGCTCTAAGGTGAGTTGGCAAGGTAAGCTGGCAAGGTGAGCTCCCATGGTGAATTTTCGATAAGCGAGCTACCATGACGAGATCTTGGATGAGATGCTGAGTTTCCAATCAGAGTTACTCGATGAGATGCTAGGTAATATCAACTTGAGATGATTAGTAAGCTACTTAGAAGAGCTCCTAGGTGAGCTACTTGACAAGTTGTTTGGTGAGCTTCTAGGTGAGCTGCTAGGAAAGCTCGCAAGTGAGCTACTTGGTAGAGCTCCCATGTGAGGTCCCCAGTGAGCTACTCAGGTGAGCTCACGAAGTGAGCTCATAAGCAAGCTCAAGTCAACCTACTCGATGAGCTACTCGGTGAGCTCTAAGCCAAATCTCCCAGGTGAGTTTTAAGCAAGCTCCTAAGTTGAGTTACTTGATTGAGCTCCTGGGTAAGTTCACATGCTGAGCTCTCAGCCAAGCTCCTGATGTGAGCTTACATGCAAGCTAGCATAAGAGCTCAAGGTGAGTTGGCAAGGTGATGCTCAACGTGAGTTTTGAAAGGTTAGCTCAGGGTGTTGCTTGGCAAGGAGAGCTATCAAGCGAGCTCCAGGTGAGTTCCTATGATGAGTTACGCGATAAAATCCAAAGCAAGCTCAACTCGAGTTGATCAGTGAACTCCTAGAAGAGGTCCCAGGTGAGTTACTTAGAAAGGTATTTAGGTGAGCTCCCAGGTGAGCTACTAGGTGAGCTCTCAAGTGAGCTACTTGGCGAGGTCCCAGGCTGAGGTCCCCTGGTAAGCTGCTCGGTGAACTCTAAAGTGAGCTCAAGTCAACCTACTCGGTGAGCTACTCAATGAGATCCCAAGTGAGTATGTTAGGTCGAGCTCCCATGTGAGCTATTAGGTGAGCTACTTGACAAAATACTTGGCGAGCTGCTCCACTAACTCAAAGGTGAGCTCAAGGCGATCTGGCAAGGTGAGCTCCTAAGTGAGCTTAAGGGGGGCTTGCAAGGTGAGATCCCATGTGAGTTTTTAGGTGAGATGCTTGATGAGCTCTGGATGAAGTGTGATTCTCCAGTCATGAGTTTACTTGATGAGCTCCTGGGAGAGCTCAAGGTCGAGGTTAGAAGGTGAACTCCAGATAGACCTCCCATGGGTAAGCTACTTTGTCGAACTACTGTTCGGCAAGCTCCCAGGTGAGATGGTAGGTGAGCTCCTAAGTGAAATACCATGCTGAGCTCGTAGGTGAGGTCCCCGGTGAGCTATCTAAGGTGAGATCTACAAAAGTGATCTCACCTAGGTGAGCTCCCAGGTGAAGTTGTTAAGGTGAGCTCCCAGATGAGCTGTTAAGTTGAGTTGTTAGGTGAGCTCCTAGGTGAGTTGTTAGGTGAGCTACTTGACAAACTCATCAAGGCAAGATCACTAGATGAGCTCCCAGGTGAGTTGGCAAGGTGAGCTCTTACATGAGCTTCAAGGTGAACTGATAGGACGAAGGTCCCAAGTGTGAGTTGTCAGGGTGAGCTATCCTAGGTGAGCTCCTATGTGAGTTTTTGGGTGAGCTACTCAGATGAGCTCATCAAGGTGAGCTCAAGTTAAGTTACTCAGCAAGCTCCTGGGTGAGCTCCTAGATGAGCTGGCATTAGGTGAGCTATCCCAGGTGAGCTACATGAAGGGAGTTTCTCAGGGAAGCTTTGAGGTCGAGCTACACAACAAGCTCCTGGGTGAGTTACTAAGGTCGAGCTACTCGAACTGAGCTCCTAGGTGAGCTGCTTGAAAGGACCTCCCATGTGAGCTCAAAGGTAAGATCCCATGTCAGTAATCTCTGAGGTGAGCTGCTTAGGTGACCTCCCATGTGACCTATCAGATGAGCTACTTGGCGACCTAATGGGTGAGTTGGCAAGGTGAGCTCAACAGTAAGTTTTGAAGCTGAGCTCCCAGATGAGTATTAGGGTAAGCTCAAGTCTGAGATTATCGAAGTGACCTCCTAGGGAAAGTTAGCAAGGTGAGTCTCCTAGGTGAGTTACACTTGATGAGCTCCTCGATGCAAGCTCCCAGCTCGAGCTTGATCAGCAATAACTCCAAGAAGAGGTTACTAGGTGAGCTACTTAGCGAGTTGTTTGGCGAGCTCCCAAGCAAGCTGAGTTAGGCAAGCTAAGCTCCCAATGTGAGCTGGCTTGGTAAGCTCCTAGGCAAGGTCCTAGGTGAGTGAGTTGGTGAGCTCACTATAGTGAGCTTAACTCAAGCTTAACGGTGAGCTCCCAAAAGAGCTACTTGGTGAGCTACTTAGATGAGCTGTTAGGTGAGCTATTAGTCAAGTTTTTAAGCAAGGTGAGCTCCCAAGTGAGGCTACTCAATGGTAAATCTGATAGGGGAGATACCCATGCGAGTTTACTAAGGTAAGATGCTCGAGCAAGTGATCCCAAAAGCACATTTTCAGGTGAGTTGCTTGACGAGCTACTTGGATGAGCTGTTAGGTGAGCTCCTAGGTGATGCTACTTAGTAAGTTTCTCTATTAACTTTGAGGTGAGCTACCAGATGAGATCAAGGTGAGTTAGCAAGGTGAGCTCCTCAGTGAGCTTAAGGCGAGCTGGCTAGGTGAGTTCCCATCCAATTTGGTAAGGTGAGCTCACTGATGAGCTCCTAGGTGAGCTCAAGTTTAGATATTAGGTGAGCTCTCAGGTGAGCTTTCAAGGTGGAAAGAAAGGTGACCTAGTCAAGCTGAGCTCCCAAGTGAGTTTTTTTGGGCAAGCTCAAGTTGACCTGAGATCCTGAATGAGCTCCTAGGTGAGCTACTCAGCCGAGCTTCTAGCTAAGCTTGCTCGATAAGCTCCCAAGAAAGCTCAAAGGTGAGCCAGTTGGACCAGGTGAGCTCAAGGAAAGTTAGACAATGCGAGCTGTTAGGTGAACTCTGAGGTGAGTTCCCAAGAAAGTTACACGATGAGCTCTCGGGTGAGCTCAACTTGAGCTTATCAATAAGTCTCCCAGAAGAGCTCCCAGGAAAGATACTTAGCAAGCTTGTTCAGGCTGAGCTCCCAAGTGAGCTACTAGGAGAGCTCCCAGGCTGATGCTCCCCTGGTGAGATTACTCGATGAGTTCACTGACAGTCTAGCTCAAGTTAACTCTACCCAGTGAGCTCCCAGTGCAATCTATTAGGTGAGATACTCAAGTGAGCTCCTTATCGAAAGCTCCCAGGTGAGCTACTTGGTCAATCTGCTTGACAAAATCCAATGTGAGCTACCTTTCGAGGGTCAAGGTGAGTTGGAAAGGAGAGCTCAGTCAACGAGCTCAGGTGAGCTCCCATGTGAGTTGGCAAGGTGAGCTATCAGGTGAGCTCCCATTGGAAATTTGCTGGGTGAGCTGCTTGATGCAAGCTCCCCAAGATGAGCTCAAGTCAAGCTACTTAAGGCAAGCTCCTCAGGTGAACTCAAGGTACGAGCTAACAAGGTGAGTTAATAAGGTGAGCTTCCCAGGTGAGATTTCTAGGAAGGTCTTTTAGGTCAAGCTGCTCATACGAGCTTTCTAGGCGAGCTAATTTTTGAGCTACCAAAAAGCTAAAGTTGATGCTCCTAGGTGAGCTTCTCGGTGAGATCCAGGTGAGCTCAAAAGAAAGGCTGAGTTGTCAAGTGAGTATCTTAGGTGAGCTTACATGATGAGCTACCATACTGAGCTCCAAGCCATGAGCTCTTGCAAGGTGAGCTACTAAGGTGAGTTAGCAAAGTGAGCTCAAAGGTAAATTGGCTAGGTGATTTATCAAGTAAGCTCCCAGGTGAGCTTCCCAGGTGAGTTACTTGATGAGCTCTCTGGCTATCTCAACTTGAGTTGATACGGAGAGATCCAGAAGAGATCTTAGGTGAGCTAGTTAGTAAGCTCATTCAGGTGAGCTCCTAGGCACGCTATTAGGTGAGCTCCCAAGTGAGCTACTTAGCGAGCTCCAAGGTGAGGTCCCTGGTTTGCTTCTTAGTGAGCTCACATGTGAGCTCAAGTCAACCTACTTGGCGAGCTAATCCTGGTGAGATCGCATATGAGATATTAACCAAGCTCCCAGGTGAGATATTAGGTAAGTCTACATGGAGAGCTACTCGATCAAACTTTAAGATGAGCTACCAGACGAGCTTCAAGGTGAGTTGGAAAGGTGAGCTTCTCAATGAGCTCAGGCAAGCTGATAGGTGAGCTCTCACGTGAGTTGGAAAGGTGAGTTGTCAATTGAGCTCCCATGTGAGTTTTCAAGTGAGCTACTTAACGTGCTCCTCGAGTGAGCTCAAGTCAAGCTGCTCGGTGAGCTCCTAGGTGCAAGCTCAAGGTGAGTTAGAAAGGCTGACCTATCATGTGAGGTCCCAGGAAAGTTTCCAGGTAAGCTCAAGTTGAGCTACTTGATGAAATCCTAGGTGAGCTACTTATCTAAGCTCCCAACCAAGCTCCTCGGTGAGCTTATTCGGTGATTTCCCAAGTGAGCTCAAAGGTGAGCTTGTTAGTAATCTCTGCAGGTGAGCTTATGATGTGAGCTACTAGATTAACTCAAGGTGAGTTGGCAAGGCCAGCTATGAGCTGAGCTCCTAGGCAAGTTCCCAGGTGAGTTACTTGATGAGCTCCTAAGCAAGATCAACTTGAGAAGATCAGTGAGCTCCTTAGAAGAGCTATTTTGGTGAGCTCCTAGGTGAGCTCCTAGGTGAGCTCCCAAGTGAAGCTACTTAGCAAGCTCCCAAGTGAGATCAAGTCAACCTACTCAGTGAGCTCATCACACGAGCTCCCAAGTCAACCTACTTAGGCTAGATTCCTAGGCAAGCTGATTGGTGGTCTATTCGACCAGCTATCGAGGTGAACTCCCAGGTGAGCTCATTAGGTGAGCTCCTAAGGCGAGTTGTTAGGGGAGCTTCCTCGATGAACTTTAGAGGTGAGGTTTTACAGATGAGCTCCCAGGTGAGTTTTTGCAAGGTGAGATCCTTGAGTGAGCTCAAGGGTGAGCTCCCATATGAGTTGGACTTAGGAGAGCTCCTGTCAGGTGAGCTCCACAGGTGAGTTTATGCAAAGTGAGCTGTTGGGTGAGCTCCTGGGGTAACCTTTTTTCTGAGCTAGATCAAGGTGAAGCTCCTCAGGTTAGTTTCAGGGATGAGCTGTTGGGGTGAGCTCTTGAGTGCTAGCTAGCTAAGGTGAGCTATCAGGCAAGCTCCTAGGTGACCTTGTCTAGGAATAGCTTGAGTTGAGCATGCTTAACAAACTACTTGGGTGAGCTAAAGGTGAGATTTTTAGCAATCTCTGAGGTGATCTTGACATGAGAACTACCAGATGAGCTCAAGGCTGAGTTGGAAAGGTGAGCTTGCAAGGTGAGCTCTCAGGTAAGTTACTCGATGAGTTCCTAGGAAATCTCAACTCAACCTAATTGGTGAGCTGATAGGTGATCTCCTTAGTTAGCTACTTGGTGAGCTCTTCAGGTGAGGACTCCCAAGTGAGCTACTCGGGGAGCTCACAAGCAAACTACTAATTGAGCTCCCAAGTCAAGCTACTTGGTGAGCTCTTAGGAGATGCTCTAGGTGAGTTTCTCAACAAGCTCACAAGTGAGCTCAAGTCATCCTAGGCAGTGAGCTACCAGGTGAGCTCCCAGATAAGCTATTAGGTGAGCTACTTGACAAAAGCTTGAAGGAGAGCTACCTAGATGAGCTCAAGGTGAGTTGGTAAGCTGAGCTCCTCAGTAAGCTCAAGGTGATCTCCTTAGCTAGCTTAAGGTGAGTTCCCATGTGATTTGTCAGGGTGAGCTATCAGGTGATCTCCTACATGCAAGCTTTCAGGTGAGGTACTTGATGAGCTCCTCAGGAAACCTTAAGTTGAGGTGCTCGACAAGCTCTTGGGTGAGCAGTCAAGGTGAGCTCATCAGGAAACTTTATAGGGAAGCTTGAGTCAAGCTGCTCGATGATATCTTGGGTGAGCTACTTGGGTCGAGCTCCTCGCTGATATCCTAGGTGAGCTACGCGGTGAGCTGCCCATGTGAGCTCAAAGGTGAGATTGTCGGCAATCTCTGAGGTGAGATTACATGTGAGCTACCAAATGAGATCAAGGTGAGTTAGAAAGGCAAGCTCAAGGCAATGTTGGCAAGGTGAGCTATAAGGAAAGTTGGCAAGGTGAGTTACTCGTTGAGATCCTGGGTGAGCTCAACTCAAACTGATTGGCGAGATCCTCAGAAGAGTTCCCAAGTGAGTTAATCAACGAGCATCCTAAGTGAGGCTCAACTGTGAGCTAATCCAGGTGAGCTCCATAGCAAGCTACTTAGCGAGCTCCCTAGGTGAGGTCCCCGATGAGCTACTCAGTGAGCTATTCGAAGAGCGAGCTCAGGTGAGCCTCCTAACCGAGCTACTTGGTGAGCTCCCAGGTGATATGGTAGGTGAGTTCCCATGGTGAGCTACTTGGTGAGCTCACTTAATGAGCTCGAAGTAAAGCTACTAGATGAGCTCAAGGTGAGCTGCTCAGGTGAGCTCCTTAGTGAGCTCAAAACGAGTTGGGAAGGCAAGTAGATAGGTGAGCTCCCAGGTGAGCTAATTGGATGAGCTGATAAACAAACTCCTGATGTGAGCTCAAGTAGAGAAGCTCGGTGAGCTCAAGGTGAGTTGACAAGGTAAGCTATTAGATTAGCTCCCATGGTCACAGTTGAGCTCATAGGTCGAGCTATCAAGCTGAAAGCTCCTATTTGAGTCATTCAATGGGTTCCTAGGCAAGCTCAAAGGAAAGCTTGACGAGATCTCTAAGGTCGAGCTTACTTGCGAGTTACAAGATGAGATCAATTAAATTTGGAAAGGCAAGCTCAAGGTGAGTTGGCAAGGTGAAATTAAGGTGATTTTTCATGTAGAGCTATCAAGTCAAGCTACTCAAGTGAGCTCCATGGGTGAGTTACTTGACCAAGCTCTCTAGCTGAGCTCAACTCAAGCTGATCAGCTAGCTCCCAGATGGGCTCTTAGGCGAGCTACTTACTAAGGTGTTCAATGTTGCTCTCATATGAGCTAGTACGTGAGCTTATATAGGTGAGCTACCAACTGAAGCTACTTGGTGAGTTCACAAGCGAGCTCAAGGCAAGCTACTCAGTGAGCTTCTCATTGAGCTCCTAGGTGAGTTACTTGGACAAGATCTTATGCAAGCTACTTGGTGATCAACTTGATGAACTCTAAGGTGAGATACCAAATTAGCTCCCAGAAGAGCTCCTAAGGTGAGCTACTTAGCCAGCTCAATTTTTTTTGCAAAGGTGAGCTCCTATGCGTGTGTCTGGGTGAGCTGTCAGGCAAGCTCCCAAGTGATTTTTTTTAATGAGATACTGGATGAGATCTCCTAAGCGAGGTCAAGTTACGAGCTCATCAAGTGAGCTCTAAGGTGAGCTCCAAGCAAGCTAGCAAGCTGAGTTGTTAGCTGAGCTACTTGGGGAGCTACTTAGAAAAACTCATGTCAGGTGTGCTACTCAGATGACGATCCTAGGTTAGTTGGCAAAGGTGAGCTCCTCAGATGAGCTTTAAGGTGAGATGTAAAAGTGAGCTCCCATATGAGCTCAAGTTGAGTTGGCAAGATGAGCTCAAGGTGACTTGGAAAGATCAGCTATCTAGATGAGCTCCCAGGTGAGTTCCCAGGTGAGTTACTCGATGAGGTTTTGGGTGAGACTCAACTTGAGCTAATCAGTGAGTTCCCAGCAGAGCTTCTAGGTGAGCTGCTTGGGAGCTGTTTGGAGAGATCCATGTGAGCTATCAAGTGAGATACTTGGTGAGATCCTATGTGAGGGTCCTCAGAGAGCTTCTCAGTGAGCTCACAAGTTAGAGACTCACTTAAGTAAGCTACAAGGTCAACCTACTTGATGAGCTAGTCGGTGAGCTCCCAGGTGAGCTATTAGGTGAGCTCCAAGGAAAGCTACTTCGTGAGCTACTCAAAGAACACTAAGGAAAGATACAAGATGATCTCAAGGCAAGTTATCATGGTGAGATCCTTAGTGAGCTCAAGGTGAGCTAGCAAGGTGACTTGATAGGTGAGCTCCCATGCAAGTTGGCAAGGTGAGCTGTCATGTGAGCTTCCATTCAAGTTTTCAGGTGAGATACTTGACAAACTCCTGGGTGAGCTCAAGTTGATTTACTCAGTGATCTCTTGGGTAACCTCAAGGTGAGTTGGTAAGGAAGGATCCCAAGTTAGTTTTTAGGAAAGCTCAAATCAAGCTACTCAATGAGATCCTAGGTGAGTTGCTAGACAAGCTCCTGGGTGAGCTACTTGCCAAGATCCCATCTGATCTCCTAGGTGACCTACTAAGTGAGCTCCTAGGTGAGCTAAAATGTGAGCTTATCAGTAATCTCTAAGGTGAGCTTACATGTGAGCTACCAAATGAGCTCAAGGTTAGTTAGCAAGGTGAGCTCCCAGGTAAGTTGGCAAGGTGAGCTAATCAAGGATAGTTGGCAAGGTGAGATGTCAGGTTGAGCTGATCACCTAAGCTCCTAGGTAAGTTACTTGGCAAGGTGATTTACTTGATGAGCTCCCAAGTGTGCTGCTCAAATCAAGCTACCATGATTGAGCTAATAAGAAAGATCCCTAGTGAGCTACTTTGTGAGTTACTTCGGTGAGCTAGCTAGGTGAGCTCCCAACCAAGCTACTTAGCTAGCTCCGCAGGTGAGGTCCTAAGGCAAGCTACTTGATGAGCTCAAGAAGAGTTGAGCTCAAGGTCAGACCTACTCAGTGAGTTGCTTATTGCAAGCTCCCAAGGTGAGCTGTTAGGTGAGCTCCCATGCGAAAGCTAATCTGGGTGAGCTGATCAAAAAAACTCACAGGTGAGCTTTTCAGACAAGCTCAAGGCAAGTTGGCAAGGCAAGCTAGCAAGGTGAGCTCCCATTCGAGAGCTGGTAAGGCAAGATCAATAGGTGAGCTAGTGATGTGAGTTTTTGGGTGAGGTACTTGACGAGCTCCAAGTCAAGTTACTTGGTGAGCTCTTGGGTGAGCTCAAAGGTGACCTTGGCATTGGCAAGCTCCTAAGGTGAGTTTCCATGTAATCTCAAGTCAAGCTACTTAGATAAGCACCTATGCGAGTTGCTTAGTTGAGCTCCTAACTAAGCTCCTAGGTGAGCTGCTCAATGGGCTCTTAAGTTGAGCTCAAAGGTGAGCTTATCTTTAATGTCTGAGGTGAGCTTATAGGTGAGCTACTAGCTGAGCTCCTAAGGTGAGTTGGCAAGGCAAGCTAATCAGGTGAGCTCCCAGGTGAGTTCCTAGGTGAGTTTCTTGACAAGCTCTTAGGTGAGCTCAACTTGAGATGATCGAAGAGCTCCCAGGTGAGCTACTTGAGCGAGTTGTTCAGGAAAGCTCCCAAGTGAGTTACTAGGTGGGCTCCCAAATAAGCTACTTGGCAATCTCCCAAGTGAGGTCCCATACAAGCTCACAAGTGAGCTGTTAGGTGAGCTCCTAGGTGAGCTATTAGGTGAGCTCCCAGGTGAGCTACTTGGTGAGCTACTTGAAAAAATCTAAGGCAAGCTACTAGATGAGTTCAAAGTGAGTTGGCAAGGTGAGCTCCTCAGTGAGCTCAAGGTGAGCTGTAAAAGTGAGCTCCCATGCAAGTTTGTAGGTGAGATTCTTGATGAGCTCCTGGATGAGCTATGAGTTCCCAAGTGAGTTACTCGATGAGATTTAGGGTGAGCTACTTGACAAGCTATTCAGTGAGCTCCTGGGCAAGCTAATGGTGAGTTGGTAACACAAGCTATCAGGTGACCTCCCAAGAACGTTTTCTGGCAAGCTCAAGTTGAGCTACTAGATGAGCCCCTAGGTGAGCTGTTTACCAAGCTCCCAACTGAGCTCCTAGGTGAAATGCTCAGTGAGCTCCCAGGTGAGCTCAAATCTGAGCTTGTTGGAAATATTTGAGGTGAGATTACATGCAAGCTACTAGATGAGCTAAAGGTGAGTTGGAAAGGTGAGCTATCAAGCGAGCTCCCAGGTGAGTTACTCGATGACCTCCAGGGTGAGCTCAACTCGAGCTGATCAGCGAGCTCCCAGAAGAGCTCCTAGGTGAGCTGTTTGTCAAGCTCCCAAGTGAGCTGCTATATTAGCTCCCAAGTGAGCTATTTGGTGAACTCATAGGTGAGGTCTATGGTGAGCTGCTTGGTGAGATCACAAGTGAGATCAAGTAAACCTACTCAGCAAGTTGCTCGATGAGCTCCCAGGTAAGTTGTTAGGAAAGATCACAGGAAAAATAATTGGTGAGATATTCAGTGAACTCTGAGGTGAGCTACATGATGAGTTCAAGGTGAGTTAGAAAGGTGAACTCCTCAATAAACCTAAGGTGATCTGGCAAGGTGAGCTCCCATGCGAGTTTATGGGTGAGATGTTAGGTGAGCTCCAATGAGAGTTTCCAAGTGAGTTGTTTGCCAAGCTCTCAGGTGAGATGAATTCGAGCTACTCGGTGAGCATCTATGTAAGCTCAAGGTGAACTGGTAAGGGAATCTATTTGGTGAGCTTCCAGGTGAGTTTCCAGGAAATCTCAAGTCGAGCTGCTCAATGAGCTCTTAGGTGAGCTACTTACTAAACTCCCAATTAACCTCTTACGTGAGCTATTTGGTTAGCTCCCAGGTGATCTCAAAGGTGAAATTATTGGCAATCTCTAAGGTGAGATGGCAAGGGGAGCTATCAAGTGAGATCCTAGGTGAGTTCTAAGGTGAGTTACTCGATGATCTCTCAGGTGAGCTCAACTCAAGTTGATTAGTGAGCTCTAAGAAGAGTTCCCAGGTTAGCTGCTAGGTTAGATGCTAGGCAAGTTGCTTGGCAAGCTCACAAGTGAGCTCAAGTAAACCTACTCGGTGAGCTCCCAAGTGAGTTTTTAGGTGAGCTCCTAGGTGAGATACTTTTCAAGATACTCGAAAAACTTTGAGGTGAGCTATTAGACAAGCTTAAGGTGAGTTGGTAAGGTGTGCTCCTCAGCGAGCTCAAGGTGAGCTGGGAATGTGAGCTGATAGGAAAACTCCTATACGAGTTGGCAAGGTGAGCTATTAGGTAAGCTCCCATGTGAGTTTTTAGGTGAGATGCTTAAGGAGCTCCTGGGAAAGCTCAGGTTGAGCTACTCAGCGAGCTCCTAGGTGAGCTCAAGGTGAGCTAGCAAGCTGACATGTTAGGAAAGATCTGAGCTGAGTTTCTAGGCTACTCGATGAGTTCTTGGGTGAGCTACTTTCCGAGCTCCCAGCTGAGCTCCTAGGTGAGCTTCTCGGTCAGCACCCAAGTGAGCTCTAAGGCAAGCTTATCAATAATCTCTGAGGTGAGCTTACATATGAGCTACCAGATGAGCTCAACTCGAGTTGGTAAGGAAAGTTCAAGGCGAGTTGGCAAGGTGAGATCAAGGTGAGTGGGTAAGGTGAGCTATCAGGTGAGCTCCCAGGTAAATTCCTAGGCAAGTTACTCGACGAGCTCCCGGGTAAGCTCAACTCAAGATAATCAGTGAGCTCCCAGGTGAGCTACATGTCGAGCTGTTCTATGAGCTCGCAAGTGAGCTACTACGTGACCTCCCAAGTGAGCTACTTAGTGAGCGTAGGTAAGGTCCATGGTAGGCTTCTCGGTGAGGTCAAAAGTGAGCTCAAGTCAACCTACTTGATGAGCTCCCAAGTGAGCTATTAGGTGAACTCCTAGGTGAGCTACTTAGTGAGCAGTTTGACAAACACCGAGGTGAGCTACTAGATGAGCTCAAGGTAAGTTAGCAAGGTGATATCCTTAACGATCTCAAGGAGAACTGATACGTGAGTTCCCATGGAAGTTTCTATGTGAGCTGTTAGGTGAGCTCCCATGCAATTTTTTTGGTGAGCTTCTTGATGAGCTTCTGGGTGAGCTCAAGTCAAGATACTTGGTGAGATCCTTGGTGAGATGGAAAGGTGATCTGTCAGGTAAGTTCCCAGGTGAGTTTCCAGTCAAGCTCATGTTGAGCTACTTAATGAGCTCCTAGGCAAGTTGTTTGCTGAAATCCTAGCTGAGCTCCTAGGTGAGTTGTATGGTGAGCTCCTAGGCAAGCTCAAACGTGATCTTGTTTGTAATTTATTAGGTGAGCTTACATGCGACCTACCAAATGAGCACAAGGAAAGTTATCAAGGTGAGCTCAATGTGAGGTGGCAAGGTGAGCTGTCAGGTGAGCTCCCAGGTGAGTCCCCAGGTGAGTCACTCAATGAGCTCCCAGATGAGCTCAACTTGAGCTGATTAATGAGCTCACAGAAGAGCTACCAGGTGAGAAACTTGGCAAGCTACTCAGTGAGCTCATAAGCTAGCTCAAGTCAACCTACTCACTGAGCTTATCAGTGAGCTCCTAGGTGAGCTCCCAGGTGAGCTGTTAGGTAACCTCCTAGCTGAGCTAATTGGTGAGCTACTTGAAAAAATCTTAGGTGAGCTACTAGATGAGGTCAAGGTGAGTTGGCAAGGTAAGTTCCTCAGTGAGCTCAAGGCAAGCTGGCAAGGTGAGATGATAGGTGAGCTCTCATGCAAGTTTTTGAATGAGCTGTCAGGTGACCTCCCATGTGATTTTTCAGGTGAGCTGGTTGATTAGTTCCTAGGTGAGATCAATTCGAGATTCTCGGTGAGATCAAGGTGAGCTACTAAGGAGAGTTGTTAGGTGAGCTCCTAATATGAGTTTCTGGGAAATCTTAAGTTGAGCTACTCGATGAGCTCCTGGTCGAGATCCTTGTCAAGCTCCCAGCCGAGCTCTGTTTATTGAGTTCCCAGCTGAGGTCCTAGGTGAGCTACTCAGTGAACTCCCAGGTGAGCTCAAAGGATGATCTTGTTCGGTAATCTCTAAGGTGAGCATACATGTCAGATACTAGATGAACTCAAGGTAAGTTTAAAAGGTAAGCTCAAAGTGAGTTGGCAAGGTGATCTATCAGTTGAGTTCTTAGGTGAGTTACTGGATGAGCTTCATGGTGAGCTAAACTCAAGTTGATCAGATGAGCTCCTCAGAAGATCTCCCAGGCAAGTTACTTAGTGATTTGTTCAGTGAGTTCCCAGTTGAGCTACTTGGTCAAGCTCCCAATTGAGCTACGTGGTGATATCCCAAGAGATGTCCCCATTGAGCTACTAGGTAAGCTCACAAGCGAGCCCATAAGTGAACTCAAGTTAACCTACTTGATGAGCTACTCAGTGAACTCTAAGGTAAGCTCCCAGGTGAGCTACTTGGTGAGTTTCTCGACAAACTCTAAGGCGAGTTACTATGTGAGTTTTTGGGTGAGCTGATACATGAGCTCCCATCCAAGTTTCTGGGTGAGCTGTCAGGTGACCTCTTATGAGATTTTTCAGGTGAACTTGTTGACGAGCTCCTGGGTGAGCTCAAATTGAGTTATTCAACAATCTCCCTGGTGAGTTTACGGGTAAGCTCAAGTTGAGCTACTTGACGATCTCCTAAGAAAGTTACTTATCAAGCTCCCAGCTGAGCTCTTAGGTTACCTACTTAGTGAGCTCCCAAGGTGAGTTCGCAACAGGTGAGCTTCCATGCAAGCTACCGGATGAGCTCAAGGTGAGTTGGTAAGGTGAGCTCAAGGCGAGTTGGTAAGGAAAGCTCAACGTGAGTTGGAAAGGTGAGATTTCACGTAAGCTCCCAGGTAAGTTACTTGAACAAGCTCCTAGGTGACCTTAACTAGAGTTGATCAGGGAGCTCCTAGGTTAGTTTACAAGAAAGCTCCTAGTTGAGCTACTCGACGATCTACTTGAGCAAGCTACTTATTGAACTCCTAGCTAAGCTCCTTGGTTAGCTACTCAGGTGAGCTCCTAGGTGAGCTCAAAGGTGACCTGGTTAGCAATCTGTAAGGTGAGGTTAGATGATGAGCTACAAGATGAGGACAAGGTGAGTTGGTAAGGTGAGCTTAAGGTTAATTGATAACACAAGCTCAAGGTGAGTTGCTCCCAGGTGAGCTGTTAGGCGAGCTCCTAGGTGAGTTCCTAGGCAAGCTTCTAAGAGAGCTACTTGGTGAGCTGCTTGATTAACTCCGAGGCGAGCTCAACTCAAGCTGATCGGGGAGCTCCTAGGCGAGCTACTTGGCAAGTTGTTTGGCAAGTTCCTCAGGTGAGTTGCTAGGTGAGTTCCTAACCGAGCTACTTGGCAAAGCTCCCAGATGAGGTCCCTCGTAAGCTCAAAAGTGAGCTCAAGTCAACCTACTCGGTGAGATGCTTAGCGAGCTCCTAGGTGAGATGTCTAGATTATCTCCCAGGTGATCTAGCACATGGTAATTTACTCGATGAACTCTGAGGTGAGTTACCAGGATGAAGTTCAAGTTGAGTTGGTAAGATGAGCTCCTGGGAAAGCTACTTTCTGAGTTCCCATCTAAGCTCCTAGGTGAGTTACTTAGTGAGAGCTCCCAAGTGAGCTCAAAGGTGAGCTTGTCAGAAATCTCTTAGGTGAATTTACTTGGCAAGCTGGCAACGTGAGCTCATTAGATGTGATTTCAAGCAAGCTCAAGTCAAGGTACTCAGGTGAGCTCCTAGGTGAGTTGCTTGACTGAGCTGTCCCATGGGTGATCTCAACTCGAAGAGCTGCTTGGTGGGCTCCCAGAGTGAGCTCAAAGGTGAGCTTACTTGGAAATATCTAAGGTGAGCTTACATGTGAGCTACTAGATGAGCTCAAGGTGAGTGGGCAAGTTGAGCTCCCAGGTGAGCTCCCATGGTGAATTTCCCAGATGAGCTACCCTGACGAGTTCAACTCGAGCTAAAGCTATCTCCCAGAAGAGTCTCCCAGGTTAGCCTACTTGGTGAGCTATTTTGTGAGCTCTAAGGTGTTCTACTAGGTGAGCTCCCAAGTAAGCTACTTGGAAATTTCCTAGGTGAAGTCCCTGGCAAGCTACTCAAAAAGCTCACAAGCAAGCTCAAGTAAACCTACTCGATGAGCTACTCAAGGTGAGCTAGTAAGGGGAGCTGTTAGGTGAACTCCCATGCGAGCTACTTGGTGAGATGATTCAAAAAACTCTAAGGTGAGCTACCAGATAACATAAACGTGAGTTGGTAAGGCAATCTATGACATGATCTCCCAATCGAATTGCAACATGAGTTATTTGATGAGCTCCTAGGCAAGCTCAACTCGAGCTCATTGGTGAGCTCCTAGAAGAGCTCTCTAGGTGAGCTACTTGGCAAGCTGTTCACAGCTGAGGTCCTTGATGTGAGCTACTCAGTGAGCTCATAGGTTAGGTCCCTACCGAGCTACTCGGTGAGCTCATAAGCAAGCTCAAAGTAAACCTACTTGGTGAGATTATTTAGTGAGATCCCATGTCGAGTTGTTAGGCTAGTTCCCAGGCATGCTACTTGGTGAGCTACTCTACCAATTCTGAGGCGAGCTACCAGATGAGCTCAAGTTGAGCTAGCAAGGTGAGCTCCTTAGCAAGCTCAAGGTGAGATAGACAAGGTAAGGTGATAGGTGAGCTTCCATTTTAGTTTCAAGGTAAGCTGTTAGGTGAGCTCCCATTCAAGTTTTTGAACAATCTACTTGATGAGCTCGTAGGGGAGCTCAAGTTGAGCTCCTCGGCGAGATCTTATGCGAGCTCACGGTGAGTTGGTAAAGTGAGCTCAAGGTGAGCTAGTAAAAGCAAGTTGTCAGGTGAGCTCCTATGTATTGTTCTGGATAAGATCAAGTTGAGTTGGTTGATGAGCTCCTGGGCCAGATTCTTACAGAGCTCCAAGCTGAGCTCTTAGATGAGTTACTCAGTGAGCTCCCAGGCAAGCTCAAAGGTGACCTATGTCGGCAATATCATAGGTGAGCTTACATGTGAGCTACTAGATAAGCTCAAGTTGAGTTGGCAACACAATCTCAAGGTGAGTTGGAAAGGTGAGTCAAGGCGAGTTGATAAGGTGAGCTTTCAAGAAAGCTCCTAAGTGATTTCCTCAGATGAGTTATTCGACGAGCTCTCAGGAGACCTCAACTTGAGCTGATTGGTGACCTCCCAGAAGAGATCCTAGGTGAGCTACTTCATGAGCTATTTGACGAGCTCCCATGTGAGCTTCTAGGCAGATCTCCCAAGTGAGCTACTTGGAAGCTCGTAGGTGAGGTCCCGGTGAGCTTCTCGGTGAGCTCACAAGTGAGCTCAAGTCAACCTACATCAGCGAGCTAGTCAGTGAGCTCCCAGTGAGCTATTAGGTGAGCTCCTAGGTGAGCTACTTGGTGAGCTGCTCGATGAAATCTGAGGTGAGGTACCTAACGAGCTCAAGGTGAGTTGGTAAGGTGAGCTCCTCCTCAGGTGAGCTCAAGGTGAGCTGATAGGTGAGATCCCATGTGAGTTGGTAAGGTGAGCATGGTCAGGTGAGCTCCCATGTGAGTTTTCAGGTGAGCTACTTGATGAGCTCCTAGGTGAGCTCAAGTCAAGCTGCTTGGTGAGCTCCTGGTGAGCTCAAGGTGACCTGGAAAGGTGAGTTGTTAGGTGAGCTCTCAAGTGAGTTTACGGGTAAGATAAAGTCTGAGCTACTCGATGAGCACCTAGGTGAGCTACTTGCTGAGCTCAAGGTGAGCTGGTCAGCTGAGCATACGAGCATGATGAGCTCAAAGGTGAGATTGTCAAGCTCAAATCTCTGAGGTGAGCTTACATAGGTGAGTTACTACAAGCTCCTGGGTGATCTCAACTCAAATTGATCGAATCCTAGAAGAGATCTCAAGGTGAGTTGGCAAGGTCAAGCTTCAAGTGAGCTTCCTAGGTGAGTTACTAGAATGAGCTCCTAGCAAGTGAGCTCAACTCGAACTGATTTCTCGGTGAGCTACTTAATGAAGCTCCTGGGTCAATCTCAAGTCGTAAGCTAATGGTAGGCTTAGCTCCTAGGTGAGATCAAGTATAAGGGTAGCTAGCAAGTTGAGCTATTAGGTGAGCTCCTATGTGAGTTTTCAAGTGAGCTCAAGTTGGTGAGCTACTAAGTGAGCTCCCAGTTGAGCTCAAAGGTGAGCTTGTCAAGTAATCTCTTAGGTGAGCTTACATGCGATCTACTAGATGAGCTCAAGGTGAGTTGGCAAGGTGAGCTCAAGGTAATCTTTGAGTTGGCTTACATGCGCCAAGCTCAAGCTCAATGAGTTGTCAGGTGAGCTACAAGGTGGGTTAGGGTGAGTTACTTGATGAGCTCCTAGGTGAGCTCAACTTGAGCTGATTGGTGAGTTCCTCAAAAGAGCTCCCAGGTGAGCTACTTGGTAAGCTATTCAGAGCTCCCAGAAGAGCTCCTAGGTGAGCTATCAAGTGAGCTACTTGGTGAGCTCCCAGTTGCAAGGTCCCTCATTCGAGCTGCTCAATGAGCTCACAAGTGAGATCTCAAGTGAACCTACTTACTCGGTGAGCTCCCAAGCTGAGCTATTAGGTGAGCTCCTAGGTGAGCTATTAGGTGAAGCTCCTAGGAAAGCTACTTTGTGAGTTTCTCGACAAACTACAAGGTGAGCTACCAGATGAGCTCAAGGTGAGTTGGCAAGGTGAGATCCTCAGTGAGCTCAAGTTGAGATGGAAAGGTGACCTGATAGGTGAGCTCAGTCATGCAAGTTGGCAAGGTGAGCTATCAGGTGAGCTCCCATGCAAGTTTTTGTAGTGAGCTACTTTACGAGCTCCATGAGTGAACTCAAGTTGAGTTTCGGTGAGCTCTTAGGTGAGCTCAAGGTGAGCTGGTAAGGAAGGTGATCTCCCAGGTGAAGCTTTTCAGGTAAAGCTCAAGTCAGTGAGGTACTTAGACGAGCTCCCAGGTGAGCTACTTGCCAGGTGAGCTCTCAGTTGAATCTCTTAGGTGAGCTTATCGATGAAGCTCCAAGGTGAGATCAAAGGTGAGCTTGAGCATTATCGGTAATCTCTGAGGTGAGCTTACATGCTAAGCTACCAGATGAGCTCAAGGTGAGTTGGTAAGGTGAGCTCCTAGGTGAGTTACTCGATGAGCTCTCGGGTGAGCTCAACTCATGCTGATCTGTGAGCTCCTAGAAGAGCTCCCAGGTGAGCTATTTGGCAAGTTGTTCAGTGAGATCCTAGGTGTGCTACTAGGCAAGCTACCAAGTGAGACTACTTGGTGAGCTCCAAGTGAGCTCAAGTGTAACCTACTCGGTGAGCTCACAAACAAGCTCAAGTCTTGGTGAGCTCTCATTGAGCTCGCCAACGAGATGTTAGGTGAGCTCCTTAGGTGAATCTACTTGGCAAGATGCTCGAAAAACTCTGAGGTGAGCTACCAGATGAGCTCAAGGCAGAGTTGGTAAGGTGAGCTACTTAGTGAGCTCAAGGAAAGATGGACAAGGTGAGCTGATAGGTGAGCTCTCATGTGAGTTTTTAGGTGAGCTATCAGGTGAGCTCCCATGTGAGTTTTCAGGTGAGCTGCTTGACAAGCTCCTGGGTGAGCTCAAGTTGAGCTACTTAGACGAGCTCCTAGGTGAGCTCAATGTGAGTTGGTAAGGTGAGCTTTCAGGTGAGCTCCTTGTGAAGCTCTTAACCAAGCTCTTAGGTCGAGCTGCCAGGATGAGCTCAAAGGTGAGTTTTTTACCAAGACCCAATCTCCTGAGGTGAGCTTACATGCGAGCTACCAGATGAGCTCAAGGTGAGTTGGTCAAGGTAAGTTCAAGGTGATCTTACATGAAAGGGGAGCCTCAAGCCAAGTTGGCAAGGTGAGCTGTCAGGTGAGCTCCCAGGTGAGTTTCATAGGTGAGTTACTCGACGAGCTCCTAGGTGAGCTCAACTTGAGCTGATCGGTGAGCTCCCAAGAAGAGCTCCCAGGTGAGCTACTTATCAAGCTCCCAGGTGAGCTGCTAGGTAAGCTCCCAAGCTGAGCTACTTGGTAAGCTCCCAGGTGAGGTCCCTTGAAAACTACTCGGTGAGTCTCACAAGTGAGCTCAAGTCAACCCACTCAATAAGCTGCTTGGTGAGCTCCCAGGTGAGCTGTTAGGTGAGCTCATAGGCTGAGCTATTAGGTGAGCTCCCAGGTGATCTACTTGGCAAGATGCTCAATGAAACTCTGAGGTGAGCTACATAGATCAAGCTCAAGGTGAGTTGGCAAGGTGAGGTCCTCAATGAGCTCAAGGCAAGATGGCAAGGTGAGCTGATACGTGAGCTCCCATGCGTGTTGGCAAGGTGAGCTATCAGGTGAGCTCCCATGTGAGTTTTTAGGAGAGTTACTTGAAGAGCTCCCAGGTGAGCTCAAGTACAAGCTACTCGGTGAGCTCCTGGGACTGAGCTAATGATGAGTTAGGTAATTTTTTTGGTGAGCTCCTAGGTGATTATTCTCAGGCAAGCTCAAGTTGAGTTGGTAGATGAGCTCCTAAGGTGATCTTACTGTAAGCTACTAGGTGAGCTACTCGGTGAGATCTAGCAAGGTCAGAGCTCAAAGCTGAGCTTGTTAGGAAATATTTGAGGTGAGCTTACATGTGAGCTACCAGATGAGCTCAAGGTGAGCTCAAGGTGAGTTTGTAAGGTGAGCTATCAGGTAAGCTCCCAGGTGAGTTGGCAGGTGAGTTACTCCCAAGAGCTGAGAAAGATCAAATGGCAAGGTGAGCTGATCTCCCAGGTAAGAGGTCCTAGGTGAGTTGTTCATCAAAGCTCACAAGATGAGCTCCTAGGTGAAGCTACTTGGTCGAGCTCCCATTGGTGAGTTGCACAGGTGAGCTCCTAGGTAGCTACTTGGCGAGCTCACCTGATCGAGACTTCCAGAGTGAGCTGCTAGGTGAGCTTTCAAGTGAGTTACTTAGGTGAGCTCACAGGTGAGCTCAAGGCTTATGAATGGAAATGTGAGCTAGATAGCCTTCAAACTCCTCATACAAGTAAATGAGGCAAGGTGAGTTGTTCAGGTGAGTTCCTAAACATGAGTTTTTAACATGAGCATAAAACATAAATTGAAAACATACTGAAATCCCAGTGTAAGCTCAAGTTTTTTCCAAGAGATAAAACTATCCAATCCAGTAATTCTAGGTGAGCTCAAGGTACAGCTGGAAAGGAATGACTTGTCAGGTGAGATATTGAGGCTGAGTTATGCCGAGCATAGCTGAAACTAAGCTGACCATGTTCGACGATCTTTTGGGTGCAAGCTGCAATTAAAAATGAGCTCTCTGGCTAAACTCTCTAAAAGAAATGAGCTTACTTCCAGTGAGCTCCCTAAAAATGATTCTTTCTCTCTCTAAAGGTATCAACATGGTCTTATAATATGCTTGAAAATGAGAACTTATACCCTATGCCAAGCTACCAGATCCTTAGCATCCCAAGGTTTGAATATCCTCTAAGGATGAAATTTTCGAGCAAAACCTCAAGTCGAGCTGCTCGATGAATGATCTTAAGGTGAAAGCTGGACTTGTCGAGCTCCTAGGTCAGGCTCCTAGGTGCAAGCTTCTTGGTGAGCTCTCAGGTGAGCTCCCAAGGTGAGCTTTTGATTGAGATGCTTGACGTGCTCCTAAGGTGAGCTTACAGTACGAGCTACTCAGATGAGATCAAGGTGCAAGTTGGCAAGGTGAGCTAGTAAGGTGAGCTATGGCAAGGCAAGCTCCCAGGTGAGTGGGTACAGGTTAAGCTGGAGTCTAGGTGAGCTTCTCAGGAATGTTCCTAGGAAAGTTACTTGCAATGAGGTCTTAGGTGAGCTCCTAGGTCGAGTTGACTCGGTGAGCTCCCAGAAGAGCTCCAAGGTAAGCTTGTCATGGAGAGTCTGTTGAGGTGAGCTCCCATATGAGCTACTAGATGAGCTCAATGGTGAGTTCCTAGGTGAGCTACTTGGTGCAAGCCCAGGCATGGGTCCCCAAGGTAAGTTACTCAGGTGAGGTCATAAGCGAGCTCCTACGTCAACCTACTCCTGTGAGTTAGCTCGGTGAGCTCAACTCAGGCTGAACGGTGAGCTCCCATAGGAGAGATCCTAGGTGAGATACTTAGTGAGCTGCTCAATGAACTCTGAGACAAGCTACCTATGTGACAAGCTCAAGGTGAGTTGGAAAAGTGAGCTCCTCAACGAGCTCCTAGGTGAGCTCTCATGTGAGTTTCTGGGTGAACCTACTCAGATGAGCTATCCATGCGAGTTTTCCAGGTGAGCTTCCATGTGATCAAGCTTCCGAGTGATCTACAATTCGAAGCTACTCATGGGGTGAGCTCCTGGGTAAGCTCAAGGTGAGCTGGTCAAGGTGATCAGCTCAGGCAAGCTCCTAGGTGAGTTGACTAGGAAAGCTCATATTTGAGCTCCTAGGTAAGTTAGCTTGGCTAAGATATCCTAGTTGAACTCCTAAGTGAACTGCATGGTGTGCTCCTAGGTGAGGTCAACTGGAAGAGCTCCTGTTGGAAATTTCTTAGGTCGAGCTACTACATGCGATGCTACTAGATGAGCACAAGGAAAGTTGGTAAAGCAGAGCTATCAAGTGGAGGTGGGAATGCGAGCTGTCAGGTGAAAGCTCCTAAGTGAAGTTACTCGACAAGCTCCTGAGTTAGCTACTTACAAGGCTCCAATATGAGCTCAACTCAGTGAGTTTGATCGGTGAGCTCCCAGGTAGAGCTCGTAGGTGAGCTTATAAAAAATCTCTAAGGTGAGCTTACATTTAGAGAGCTACCAGGTGAGCTACTAGGTGAGATATGGCAACGTGAGCTACTTGGCAAGCTGGCCAGGTGAGTTGTCCCTGGTGAGCTCACAAGTGAGCTCAAGTCAACCTAATTGGTGAGCTACTCGGCGAGGTGCTCAGTGAGATCCCAGGTGAGCTATTAGGTGAGCTCCCAGGTGAACTGTTAGGTGAGCTCCCAGGTAAGCTACTTTGTGAGCTGCTTGATGAAACTCCAAGGTGAGCTACCAGAAGAGCTCAAGGAGAGTTTGCAAGGTGAGCTTCTTCAGTGAGCTCAAGGTGAGCTGGTAAGGTGACCTTATAGGTGAGCTCCAGATGTAACTTAGCAAGGTGATCTATCAAGGTGAGCTCCCATGCAAATTTTTGGGTGAGCTACTTTACAAGCTCTCACTTACGAGCTTAAGTCGAGTTACTCAATGAGCTCTTGGGTGAGGTCAAGGTGAGATGGTAAGGAAGGCTCCTAGGTGAAGTTTTCAGGAAAGCTCAAGTTGAGCTACTCAATGAGTTCCTGGGTGAGCTGCTTGCTGAGCTCTGCAGCCGAAATCTCCTAGGTGAGATTCTCGATGAACTCCAAGGTGAGCACCTAAGGTGAGCTCAAAGGTGAGATTATCAGTAATCTCTGAGGTGATTTTACATGTGAGATAGAAGATGATCTCAAGGTGAGTTCACAAGGTGAACTCCTAAGTAAGTTCCCAGGTGATTTACTCGACAAGCTCCCAGGTGAGCTCAACTCGAGCTAATTTGTGAGCTCCTAGAAGAGCTCCAAGGAAAGCTACTTAGCAAGCTATTTGGTGAGCTACTTGGTGAGCTATTGAGTGAGCTCCTAGGTGCGCTACTAGGTGAGCTACCAAGTGAGCTACTTGGTGAGCTCCCAGGTGAGGTCCCCTGCGACCTGCTCAGTGAGCTCATAAGAGAGCTCAAGTCAACCTACTTAGCGAGCTACTCAGTAAGCTCTCCGGTGAGCTATTTAGATGAGCTCTCAGGTGAGTTACTTGGTGAGCTACTTGATGAAATCTGAGGTGAGATACCAGATGAGCTCAAGGTGAGTTACTAAGGTGAGCTACTTAGCAAGCTAAAGGTGAGCTGGCAAGGCGAGCTGATAGGTGAGCTCTCATGTGAGTTTCTTGGTGAGCTGTCAGGTGAGACTCCCATGCAAGTTTTCAGGTAAGTTACTTGACGAGCTCTTGGGTGAGCTCAAGTTGAGATATTTAGCTGAGCTCCTGGGATGAGCTCAAGGTGAGCTGGTAAGGTGAACTGTTAGGTGACCTACTTTCCAAGCTCTTAACCAAGCTCCTAGAATAGCTCAAAGGTGACCTTGTTAAGAAATCTTTGAGGTGAGCTTACATGCGAGCTACCAGATGAGCTCAAGGTGAGTAGGTAAGGTGAGATCAAGGGGATTTAGAAAGGGGAGCTCAAGCCAAGTTAGAAAGGAGAGCTATCAGGTGAGCTCCCAGGTGAGTTCCTAGGTGAGTTACTCGATGAGCTCCTGGGTGAGCTCAACTCGAGCTGATCGGTGAGCTCCTATAAGAGCTCCCAGGTGAGCTACTTGGTGAGCTCCAAGGTGAGCTACTAGGTGAGATTTCAAGTGAGTTACTTGGCGAGATCTCAGCTGAGGTCCCTGGCAAACTACTTGATGAGACCTCACAAGCGAGGTCAAGTCAACCCACTCGGAGTAAGCTATCTCAGTGAGATCCCAAGAGAGTTATTAGGCAAGCTCCCAGGCTGATCTATTATGGCGAGTTGTTCAAATGAGCTCCCAGGCGAGATGCTCGATGAACTTTGAGGTGAGCTACCAGGCAAGGTCCCCGGTGAGCTGCTCAAGGTGAGTGTCCTCATGTGAGTTCAAGTCAACCTGGCTCGGTGAGCTGACTACAGTGAGCTCCCATGCGTGTTGGTAAGGTGAGCTGTTAGGTGAGCTCCTATGTGAGTTTTTAGGTGAGTTACTTGACAAGCTCCCAGGTGAGCTCAATTAAAGCTACTCAGTGAGCTCCTAGATGAGCTAATGGTGAGTTGGTAAGGTGAGATCCCAGGTGATTTTTTAGGAAAGCTCAAGTTGAGCTACTAGATGAGCTCCTTGGTGAGCTATTTGCTGAGCTCCCAAGTGAGCTCCTAGGTGAGCTACTCAGTGGGATCTCAGGAGAGCTCAAAGCTGAGCTTGTAAGAAATATTTGAGGTGATCTCAAGGTGAGTTGGCAAGGTGAGCTCAAGGTGAGTTTGCAAGGTGAGCTATCAGGCGAGTTTTCAAGGTGAGCTATCAGGCGAGCTCCCAGGTGAGTTCTTAGGTGAGTTACTCGACGAGCTCCCGAGCAAGATCAACCCAAGATGATCGGTGGTCTCCCATAAGAGCTCCCAAGTGAGTTGTTTATCAAGCTCCTAGAAGAGCTCCCAGGTGAGCTGTTTGTCGAGCTCGTAGGTGAGCTGCTAGGTGAGCTCCCAAGTGAGCTACGTGGTAAGCTCACTATCGAGATTCCAAGTGAGCTTCTAGGCAAGCTTTCAAGTGAGTTACTTAGTGAGCTCATAGGTGAGCTCCTCTTATGAATGAAATATTATAGATGCCTTCAAACCCTCTATAATAAATGAGGCCACGTATGATCAAAAGAGATCCTAAACACAAGACTACAACATGAGCATAAAACATAAATTGAAAACATACTGAAATACAAGTGTATGTAATTTTTTCCAAGAGATAAAACTAGTCAATCTATAAATTTGATCAAATACACCAGCAAAAGAATGTTATTAAGACAATATTAAAGCTTTGTTATGCCTTTATAGCTGAAACCAACTCACCATGATGAACATTTGATGCAAGAAGGAATTAAAAATGGATCTTAGGTATTTTCTCCAAAAAGAAATGGATTACTTCTAGTTTTCTTCCTAAAAATTCTTCTTTCTCTCTCTGAAAATATCAACAGGCCTTACAAAATGCTTCAAAATTATAACTTATACCCTATGCCAACTTGGATCCTTACATCCCAAGCAAAGAATATTCTCTAAGGATTAATTTTTTTACAAAACCTTATCCATTTGATGATAAATGATATTAAGGTGAGCTGGCAAGGTGAGCTGATAGGTGAGCTCCCAATGTGATTTGGCAAGGCAAGCTATAATGTGATCTCCCATGCAAGTTTTCAGGTGAGCTGCTTGATGAGCTCCTAGGTGAGCTCAAGTAGAGCTACTCGGTGAGCTCCTGGGTGAGCTCAAGGCAAGCTGACAAGGTGAGCTATTAGGAAAGTTTCCAGGTAAGCTTAACTTGATCTACTCAATGAGCTCATATATGAGATGTTTAACGAGTGCCCCAATGAAGCACCTATGTAAGTTCCTCGGTGAGCTCCCATGTAAGCTCAAGGTGAGATTGTTGAAATTTTTTAAGGTGAGATTACACAGGAGCTACTAGATGAGCTCAAGACAAGTTTGTAATACGAGCTCAAGGTGATTTGGTAAGGTGAGCTTCAAGGTGAGTTACTTGATGAGCTCCTGAGTGAGATCAACTAGAGCTGATTAGTGAGCTCCCAGAAGAGCTCCTAGGTGAGCTACTTGGTGAGCTCAAGGTGAGCTAGAAAGGCAAGCTCCCATGTGATTTTTTGGGAAAGCTCAAGTTGATTTTCTCGATGAGCTACTAGGTGAGCTACTTACCAAGCTCCCAGCTGAACTCCTAGGTGAGCTACTTGGTGAGCTCCCATGTGAGCTTGTCAAAAATCTCTTAGGTTTGCTATCATGCAAGCTACTAGATGAGCTCAAGGTGAGTTGGCAAGGTGATCTCAAGGTGAGTTGGCAAGGTGAGCTCAAGCTGAGTTAGTAAGGCAAGCTGTGAGGCAAGGTCCCAGCTGAGTTAATTAATGAGCTCTCGAGTGAGATTAACTCGAGCTGATTGGTGAGCTCCCAGGTGAGCTACTCGGTGAGCTCCTAGGTGAGCTATAAGGCAAGCTACTAGTTAACCTACTTGACAAGCTACTCAGTGAGCTATTAGTCAACCTACTCAGCAGGATACTAAGTAAGAAATTAGGCAAACTCCTAGGTGAGCTACTTGGTGAGCTTCTCGATGAACATGGAGGCAAGCTACCATACGAACTCAAGGTGAGTTGGTAAGGTGAGATCGTCAGTGATCTCAAGGTGAGTTGGTAAGGTGAGTTGATAGGTAATCTCCCATGCTAGTTTATGGGTGAGATGTTCAGGTGAGCTCCCATGCAAGTTTTCAGGTGGGTTGCTTGATGAGCTCCCGAGTGAGCTCAAGTCAAGCTACTTGGTGAGATCCTGGGTGAGCTCAAGATGAGTAGGCAAGGTGATCTAATAGGTAAGCTCCCATGTGAGTTTTTGGGTGAGCTGATAGGTAAGCTCCCATGTGAGTTTTCAGGTGACCTACTTGACGAGCTCCCTGGTGAGCTCAAGTTGAGCTGCTCGGTGAGCTTCTGGTAAGCTTAAGGTGATCTGGTAAAGTGAGCTTCCAAATGAACTCCCAAATGAGTTTTTATGAAATCTCAATTAGAGTTACTTGTTGATCTTACCTATCATCTCACCTTGCTAGCTTGCCTTGAGCTCACACAGGAGCTCACCTTCCGAACTCACCTTAAGCTTGTCTTGAAAGTACCTCACCTCAGAGTTCATTGAGGAGCTCACCAAGTAGCTCACCTAATAGATCACCTGGGAGCTCACCTAATAGCTCACCTAGGAGCTCACTGAGCAGCTCACTGAGTAGGTTGACTTGATCTCACTTGTGAGCTTACTAAGCACCTCACTGGGTACCTCACCTAAGACTTCACCAAGTAGCTCACTTGGGATCTCACCTAGTAGCTCACTTGGGATTTCACCAAAAAGCACACCAAGTAGCTTACCTGAGAGTTCATTGGGAGCTCGTCAGGTAACTCAAGTAGGAACTCAGCTGGGAGCTTGCCTGACAACTCACCTTGCAAACTCAGATTGAGCTCACCTTACAAAATCACCTTGAGATCACCTTGCCAGGTCACCTTGAGCTCATCTGGTAGCTCGTATGTAAGGTCACCTTAGAGATTACCAACAAGCTTGCCTTTGAGCTCACCTAGGAGCTCATAGAGTAACTCACCTAGGAGCTCTACAAGTAGCTTACCTAGGAGCTTATCAAGTAGCTCAACTTGAGCTTTCCTGAAAACTCACCTGGGATATTTCCTTATAGGTCACTTTTCCATCTCACCTTGACCTCACCCATGAGCTCACTGAGCACCTCAAGTTGAGCTCACCTAGGACCTCGTCAAGCAACTAACATGGTAGCTCACCTTACCAGCTTGCATTGATCTTACTAAGGAGTTCACCTTGCCAACTCACCTTGAGCTCGTCTGGTAGCTCGCCTCAGAGTTCGTTGAGTAGCTCACCAAGTAGTTTTTTTGGGAGCTCACCTAGGAGCTCCTAGGAAAGGTTCCTAGTGAGCTACTCAATGAGCTACAAAGAAAGCTCAAGTTAACCTACTTGGTGAGCTACTTAGTGAGCTCCCAAGTGAGTATTAGGTGAGCATCTAGGTAAGCTATTAGGTGAGCTACCAGGTGAGTTACTTGGTGAGCTACTCGATGAACTCTGAGGTGAGCTACCATAGGAGCTCAAGGTGAGTTGGAAACGTGAGCTCCTTAACGAGCTCAAGGTGAGATGGTAAGGTGAGATGATAGGTGATATCCCAATGTGATTTGGCAAGGTAAGCTATAATGTTAGCTCCCATGTGAGTTTTCAGGTGAGCTACTTGATGAGCTCCTAGGTGAGCTCAAGTCGAGCTACTCCGTGAGATCCTGGGTGAGCTCAAGGAAAGATGGAAAGGTGAGTTGTCAGGTAAGTTTCTAGGTAAGATAAACTTGAGATACTCAATGAGCTCCTAGATGAGCTGTTTAACAAGCTCCAAGTGAAGCACCTATGTGAGCTCCTTGGTGACCTCTGATGTAAGCTCAATGTGAGATTGTTGAAATTTTTTAAGGTGAGCTTACACATGAGATACTAGATGAGCTCAAGGCAAGTTTGCAATACGAGCTCAAGGTAATTTGGTAATGTGAGCTTCCAGGTGAGTTACTTGATGAGATCTTGGGTGAGCTCAACTAGACCTGATCGGTGAGCTCCCAGAAGAGCTCCTAGGAGAGCTACTTGGTGAGCTCAAGGTGAGCTAGAAATGTGATCTCCCATGTGAGTTTTTGGGCAAGCTCAAGTTGAGTTGCTTGATGAGCTCCTAGGTGAGCTACTTACCAAGCTCCCAACTGAACTCCTAGGTGAGCTACTCGGTGAGATCCCATGGGAGCTTGTCAAAAATCTCTTAGGTTTGCTTATATGTGAGCTACCAGATGAGCTCAAGGAGAGTTGGCAAGGTGAGCTCAAGGTGAGTTGGTAAGCCAAGCTGTGACTTAAGCTCCCAAGGTGAGTTGGTAAGCCAATGCTGTGACTTAAGCTCTCAAGGGAGTTAATTAATGAGCTCTCGAGTGAGATCAACTCGAGCTGATTGGTGAGCTCCCAGAAGATCTCCCAGGTGAGCTATTCGGTGAGCTCCCAGGTGAGCTACTAGGTAAGCTACTAGTTAACCTTCTCGGTAAGCTACTCAGTGAGCTATTAGTCAACCTACTCAGCAAGCTACTCAGTGACCTATTAGGTGAGCTCCTAAATGAGCTACTTGGTGAGCTTCTCGATGAACATGGAGGCAAGCTACCATACAAGCTCAAGGCGAGTTGGTAAGGTGAGATCGTCAGTGAGCTCAAGGTTAGATGGTAAGGTGAGTTGATAGGTAATCTCCCATGTTTATGGGTGAGCTGTCAGGTGAGCTCCCATGTAAGTTTTTAGGTGGGCTGCTTGATGAGCTCCCGAGTGAGCTCAAGTCAAGCTGTTTCGTGAGATCATGGGCAAGCTCAAGCTGAGTAAGCAAGGTGATCTAATAGGTAAGCTCCCATGTGAGTTTTCAGGTGACCAACTTGATGAGCTCCCTGGTGAGCTCAAGTCAAGCTACTCGGTGAGCTTCTGGTCGATCTTAAGGTGATCTGGTAAGGTGAGCTTCCAGATGAGTTCCCAAATGAGTTTTTGTTAAAGCTCAATTAGAGTTACTTGTTGAGCTTGCCTATCAGCTCACCTTGAGCTCGTCTTGTACCTCACCTTAGAGTTCATCGAGGAGCTCACCAAGTAGCTCACCTAATAGATCACCTGGGAGCTCACCTAATAGCTCACCTAGGAGCTCACTGAGTAGCTCACCGAGTTGGTTGACTTGATCTCACTTGTGAGCTTACTGAGCACCTCACTGGGTACCTCACCTAAGACTTCACCAAGTAGCTCACTTGGGATCTCGCCTAGTAGCTCACTTGGGATTTCACCGAACAGCTCACCAAGTAGCTTACCTAAGAGTTCATTGGGAGCTTGTCTAGTAACTGCATTGGGAGCTTGTCTAGTAACTCAAGTAGAAACTCAGCTGGGAGCTTGCCTGACAGGTCACCTTGCAAACTCAGATTGAGCTTACCTTACCAAATCACCTTGAGATCACCTTGCCATGTCACCTTGAGCTCATCTGGTAGCTCGTATGTAATCTCACCTCATAGATTACCAAAAAGCATGCCTTTGAGCTCACCTAGGAGCTCACAGAGTAACTCACCTAGGAGCTCAGCTGGGAGCTCTACAAGTAGCTTACCTAGGAGCTTATCAAGTAGCTCAACTTGAGCTTTCCCAAAAACTCACCTGGGAGCTTTCCTTATGTGTCACTTTTCCATCTCTCCTTAAGGTCACCCATGAGCTCACTGAGCACCTCAACTTGAGCTCACCTAGGAACTCGTCAAGCAACTCACATGGTAGCTCACCTTGCCAGCTTGCATTGATCTTGCTAAGGAGTTCACCTTGCCAACTCACCTTGAGCTCGTCTGGTAGCTCACCTTAGAATTCATTGAGTAGCTCACCAAGTGAGCTTTTTTGGGAGCTCACCTAGAAGCTCCTAGGTAAGGTTCCTAGTGAGCTAGTCAATGAGCTACAAAGAAAGCTCAAGTTAACCTACTTGGTGAGCTACTTGGTGAGCTCCCAAGTGAGCTATTAGCTGAGTTGCTAGGTAAGCTATTAGGTGAGCTCCCAGGTGAGTTACTTGGTGAGATACTCGATGAACTCTGAGGTGAGCTACCATACGAGCTCAAGGTGAGTTGGAAACGTGAGCTCCTTAATGAGCTCAAGGTCAGCTGGCAAGGTGAGATGATAGGTGAGCTCCCAATGTGATTTGGCAAGGCAATCTATAATGTTAGCTCCCATGCGAGTTTTCAAGTGAGCTGCTTGATGAGCTCCTAGGTGAGCTCAAGTCGAGCTACTCCGTGAGATCCTGGGTGAGCTAAAGGCAAGCTGGTAAGGTGAGTTGTTAGGTAAGTTTCCAGGTAAGCTCAACTTGAGCTACTCAATGGGCTCCTAGATGAGTTGTTTAACGAGCTCCCAGTGTGTGTAGAGCACCTATGTGAGCTCCTTGGTGAGCTCCCATGTAAGCTCAAGGTGAGATTGTTGAAATTTTTTAAGGTGAGCTTACACATGAGCTACTAGATGAGCTCAAGGCAAGTTTGTAATACGAGCTCAAGGTAATTTGGTAAGGTGAGCTTCCAGGTGAGTTACTTGATGAGCTCCTGGGTGAGCTCAACTAGACCTGATGGGTGAGCTCCCAGAAGAGCTCCCAGGTGAGATACTTGGTGAGCTCAAGGTGAGGTAGAAAGGTGAGCTCCCAAGTGAGTTTTTGGGCAAGCTCAAGTTGAGTTGCTTGATGAGCTCCTAGGTGAGCTACTTACCAAGCTCCCAACTGAACTCCTAGGTGAGCTACTGGGTGAGCTCCCATGTGAGCTTGTCAAAAATCTCTTAGGTTTGCTTATATGTGAGCTACTCTAGATGAGCTCAAGGCGAGCTGGCAAGGTGAGCTCAAGGTGAATTGGCAAGGTGATCTCAAGGTGAGTTGGTAAGGCAAGCTATGAGGTAAGCTCCCAGGTGAGTTAATTAACAAGCTCTTGAGTGAGATTAACTTGCGCTGATTGGTGAGCTCCAAGAATATCTCCCAGGTGAGCTATTCGGTGAGCTCCCAGGTGAGCTACTAGGAAAGCTACTAGTTAACCTACTCGGAAAGCTACTCAGTGAGCTATTAGTCAACCGACTCAGCAAGGTACTCAGTGAGCTATTAGGTGAGCTCCTAAATGAGCTACTTGGTGAGCTTCTCGATGAACATTGAGGCAAGCTACCATACGAGCTCAAGGTTAGTTGGTAAGGTGAGATCGTCAGTGAGCTCAAGGTGAGTTGGTAAGGTGAGCTGATAGGTAATCTCCCATGTTTATGGGTGAGCTGTCAGGTGAGCTCCCATGTAATTTTTTAGGTGGGCTGCTTGATGAGCTCCCGAGTGAGCTCAAGTCAAACTGCTTGGTGAGATCCTGGGTGAGCTCAAGCTGAGTAGGCAAGGTGATCTAATAGCTAAGCTCCCATGTGAGTTTTTGGGTGAGATGATAGGTAAGCTCCCATGTGATTTTTCAGGTGACCTACTTGATGAGCTCCCTGGTGAGCTCAAGTTGAGCTGATCAGTGAGCTTATGGTCAAGCTTAAGGTGATCTGGTAAGGTGAGCTTCCAAATGAGCTCCCAAATGAGTTTTTGGGAAAGTTCAATTAGAGTTACTTGCTAAGATTTCCTATCAGCTCATCTTGTACCTCACCTCAGAGTTCATCAAGGAGCTCACCAAGTAGCTCACCTAATAGATCACCTAGGAGCTCACCTAATAGTTCACCTAGGATCTCACTCAGTAGCTCACTTGAGTACTTTGATTTGATATCACTTGTGAGCTTACTGAGCACCTCACTGGGTAGCTCACCTAAGACTTCACCAAGTAGCTCACTTGGGATATCACCTAGTAGCTCGCTTGGGATTGGTCACCGAAGTAGCTCACCAAGTAGCTTACCTGAGAGTTCATTGGGAGCTCATCTAGTAACTCAAGTAGGAACTCAGCTGGGAGCTTGCTTGACAGCTCACCTTATAAACTCAGATTGAGCTCACCTTACCAAATCACCTTGAGATCACCTTACCAAGTCACCTTGAGCTCATCTGGTAGCTCGTATGTAATCTCACCTCATAGAT
Source organism: Taxus chinensis (assembly GCA_019776745.2). Lineage (NCBI taxonomy): Eukaryota > Viridiplantae > Streptophyta > Pinopsida > Cupressales > Taxaceae > Taxus > Taxus chinensis. The sequence goes on along the minus strand of CM034151.1, from coordinate 897,962,566 downwards.
TACCGAAAAGCAGTGCCTTTGAGCTCACCTAGGATCTCACAGAGTAACTCACCTAGGAGCTCAGCTGCGAGCTCTACAAGTAGCTTACTTCTAGGAGCTTATCAAGCAGCTCAACTTGAGCTTTCAGTAAAACTCACCTAGGAGCTTGCCTTATAGGTCACTTTTCCATCTCTCCTTGAGCTCACAAATGAGCTCTCACTGAGTACCTCAAGGATTGAGATCACCTAGGACCTCATCAAGCAACACACCTGAAAAAGTCCCAGGTGAGCTCACCTTGCCAGCTTGCTCGATTGATCTCGCTAAGGATTTCACCTGATGCCAACTCACCTTGAAGATCATCTGGTAGCTCACCTGGTGAGTTCGTTAGAGTAGCTCCCAAGTCGAGCTTTTTTGGTGAGCTCACCTAGGAGCTACCTAGGCGAGCTCACCTAGTGAGCTCCTCTAGCGAGCTACAAAGAAAGCTCAAGTTAACCTACTTGGTGAGCTACTTGGTGAGCTCCCAAGTGAGCTATTAGGTGAGCTAGCTAGGTGAGCTATTAGGTGAGCTCCCAGGTGAGCTAATTGGTGAGCTTGCTCGACGAACTCTGAGGTGAGCTACCATACGAGCTCAAGGTGTGTTGGAAGGGTGAGCTCCTCAGTGAGCTCAAGGTGAGCTGGCAAGGTGAGATGATAGGTGAGCTCACAATGTGAGTTGGTAAGGAAAGCTATAATGTGAGCTCCCATGCGAGTTTTTAGGTGAGATACTTGATGAGCTCCTAGGTGATCTCAAGTTGAGCTACTTGGTGAGCTCCTGGGTGAGCTCAAGGCAAGTTGGCAAGGTGAGTTGTCAGGTGAAGTTTCCAGGTAAGCTCAACTCAAGCTACTTAATGAGCTCGTACATGAGCTTTTTAATGAGCTCCCAGAGAAGCTCCTATGTGAGCTCCTTGGTGAGCTCCCATGTGAGCTCAAGGTGAGATTACTTGAAATTTCTTAAGGTGAGCTTACACGTGAGCTACTAGATGAGCTCAAGGCAAGTTTTTAATATGAGCTCAAAGTGAGATTGGTTGAGGTGAGCTTCGAGGTGAGTTACTTGGTGAGCTCCTGGGTGAGCTCAACTAGAGCTGAGCTCGGTGAGCTCCCATAAGAGCTCCCAGGTGAGCTCCACAGTGAGTTCCTTAAGGTAAGCTAACTTAGGTGAGTTCCCAAGTGAGCTACTTGGTGAGCTCCCAAGATGAGGTCTCCTGTTGAGCTACTTATTAAGCTCACAAGTGAGCTTTCAGGGTGAGCTACTCATTGAGCTCCCAGGTGAGCTCCAAGGTGAGCTCCCAAGAAAGCTACTTGGTGAGCTTCTCAACAAACTCAGAGGCGAGCTACTAGATGAGCTTAAGGTGAGTTTTCAAGGTGAGCTTCTTAGCGAGTTCAAGATAAGGTGAGCTCCCATGTAAATTTCTAGGTGAGCTATTAGGCAAGCTCTGGCTGATCTCAAGTGATTTGTTGAGCTCCTAGGTGAGCTGCTTGGAATGAGCTATCAGTGTGAGCTCAAAGGTGAGTTTCCTGAGCAAGCTCAAGGTGAGTTATTCAAGGTGAGCTCCTTGGTAAGCTACTTGTCGAAAGCTCCTAAATGAGCTCCTAGGTGAGCTTCTCAGTGAGCTGTCAAGTGAGCTAAAAGGTGAACTTGTTTGTAATCTCTGAGGTGAGTTGATTACATACGAGCTACCAAATGAGCTCAAGGCGAGTTGGCAAGGTGAGCTCAAGGTGAGTTGGCAAGGAGAGCTATCAAGTGAGCTCCCAGGTTAGTTACTCGATGAGCTCTCAGGTGAGCTCAACTCAAGTGGATGAGCTCCCAAAAGAGCTCCTAGGTGAGCTACTTAGAGAGTTATTTAGTGAGCTCCCAGATGAGCTGCTAGGTGAGCTCCCAAGCAAGCTACTTTGTGATCGGTGAGCTCCCAGGTGAGGTAACCCCTTTGAGCTAGGTGAGCTTGTTGACCTCACAAGAGTGAGCTCAAAAGAAAGCTACTCGGTGAGCTCAAAAGTGAGTCGTTAGGTGAAAGCTCCCAGGTGAGCTACTTGGTGAGCTGCTCAACAAACTCTGAGGTGAGCTACAAGATGAGCTCAAGGTGAGTTTACAAGGTGATATTTTTAGTGAAATCAAGTTGAGCTGGTAAGGTGAGGTGATAGGTAAGCTTCCATGTGAGTTAGCAAGGTGAGCTGTAAGGTGAGCTCCTATGTGAGTTTTCAGGTGAGCTACTTGATGAGCTCCTAGGAGAGCTCAAGTCAAGCTGCTCGGTGAGCTCCTGGCTGAGCTCAAGGTGAGCTGATAAGGTGAGCTGTCAGGTGAGCTCCTAGGTGAGTTTCTAGGGTAAAACTCAAGTTTAGTTGCTCAATGAGCTCTTGGGTGAGCTTCTTGCTGAGCTCCTAAGTGAGCTCTACTCAGTGAGCTCCCAGGTGAGCTCAAAGGTGAGCTTGATAGAAATCTCTGAGGTGATCTTATATGTGAGCTACCAGATGAGCTCAAGGTGAGTGGGTAAGGTGAAAGTTGGCAAGGTGAGCTCAAGGTGAGTTAGTAAGGTGAGCTCAACTTGATCTGATCAGCAGAGCTCTAAGAAGAACTCCTAGGTAAGCTACTTTGTGAGATGTTCAGTGAGCTCCCTAAGTGAGCTACTAGGTGAGCTCCTAAGTGAGCTACTTGGTGAGCTCCCAGGTGAGGTCCCTAGTGAGCTGCTTAGGTGAGGTAATCACAAGTGAGCTCAAGTCAACCTACTCGGTGAGCTGTTTGGTGAGCTCCCAAGCAAGATACTTGGCAAGCTCCTAGGTAAGATCCCTGTGAGCTACTCGGTGAGCTCACTAACAAGTGAGCTCAAGTCAACCTACTTGGTGAGATACTTGGTGAGCTCCCAGGTGAGCTAAGCTTGGTGAGCTACTTGACAAACTCTGAGGTGAGCTACCAGATGAGCTCAAGGTGAGTTGGCAAGGTGAGCTCCATAATGAGCTCAAGGTGAGCTAGCAAGGTGAGCTGATAGGTGAGATCCCATGTGAGTTTCTGGGTGAGCTATTATGTGAGCTCACATGTGAGTTTTCAGGTGAGCTGCTTGATGAGCTCAAGGTGAGCTCAAGTTGAGCTGCTCAGTGAGCTCCTAGGTGAGTTCCTGGGCAAGCTCAAGGAAAGCTGGTGAGGCAAGCTATCAGGTGAGCTCCAAGGTGAGTTTCTAGGTAAGCTCAAGTCAGGTGCTCGATGAGCTCCTTGGTGAGCTACTTCCCGAGCTCCTAGGTGAGCTTACATGTGAGCTACCAGATGAGCTCTCAAGGTGAGTTGCAAGGCAAGCTCAAGGTGAGTTGGCAAGGCAAGCTCAGCTCAAGGTGAGTTCAACGTGAGTTGGTAAGGTGAGATGTTAGGTGAGCTCCCATGGTGAGTTACTCGATGAGCTCCCAGGTGAGCTCAACTCGAGATGATTGAGCTCCTAGAAGAGCTCCTAGGTGAGCTACTTGGTGAGTTGTTCAGTGAGTTGCTAGGAGAGTTCCCAAGGGAGCTACTTGGAAAGCTCCTAGGTAAGGTCCCCGATGAGCTACTCGGTGAGCTCATAAGTGAGATCAAGTGCAACCTACTCAGTGAGCTACTCATGAGCTCCTAGGCAAGCTGTTAGGTGAGCTCCCAGGTGAAGGTGAGCTACTTGGCAAGCTGCTCGATGAACTCTGAGGTGAGCTACCAGACGATCTCAAGGAGAGTTGGTAAGGTGAGATCTCCTCAGTGAGCTCAAGGTGAGCTGGAAAGGTGAGCTAATAAGGTGAGCTGATAGGTGAGCTCCCATAAAAGTTGGCAAGGTGAGCTATCAGGTGAGCTCCCATGTGAGTTTTTGAGGTGAGTTGCTTGATGAGCTCCTATGTGAGCTCAAGTCAAGCTACTCAGTGAGCTCCTAGGTGAGCTCAATGTGAGCTGGCAAGGTGAGCTATCAGGAAAGCTCCCAGGTGAGTTTTTGGGTAAGCTAAGTTGAGCTGCTCAATGAGTTCCTGGGTGAGCTACTTACTGAACTCCCAGCTGAGCTCCTAGGTGAGCTGATCAGTGACCTCCTAGGTGAGCTCAAAGGTGAGCTTGTCGGTAATCTCTGAGGTGAGCTTACATGTGAGCTACAAGATGAGCTCAAGGTGAGTTGTCAAGGTGAGATGTTAGGTGAGCTCCTAGGTGAGTTCCCAGGTGAGTTACTCGACGAGCTCCTAGGTGAGCTCAACTGTGAAGCTGATCGAGTGAGCTCCCAGAAGAGCTCCTAGGTGAGCTACTTGGCGAGATGTTTGGTGAGCTCCTAAGTGAGCTATTAGGTGAGCTCCCAAGCTACTTGGTGAGCTCCCAGGTGAGGTCCCCGAGGTGAGCTCACAAGAAAGCTCAAGTCAACCTACTCGGTGAGCTACTCAGTGAGCTCCCATAGGTGAGTTGTTAGGTGAGCTCCAAGGTGAATCTACTTGGTGAGCTTCTCAAAAAACTCTAAGGTGAGCTACCAGATGAGCTCAAGGTGAGTTGGCAAGGTGAGCTCCTCAGCGAGCTCAAGGTGAGTTGGCAAGGTGAGCTTATAATTCCTCCCATGTGAGTTTCAAGGTGAGTTATCAAGGTGAGCTCCCATGTGAGTTTTTGGGTGTTGAGCTGCTTGACAAGCTCCTGGTGAGCTCAAGTTGACCTACTCAGTGAGCTCCTAGGTGAGCTCAAGGTGAGCTAGGTGAGGTGAGCTCTCTGCATGTTTCTATGGTAATCTCAAGTCAAGCTTCTTGACGAGCTCCTAGGTGAGCTCTTACTGAGCTCCCATCTGAGCTCCTAGGTGAGCTACTCGGTGAGCTCCTGGGTGAGCTCAAAGGTGAGCTTGTTGGTAATCTCTGAGGTGAGCTTACATGTAAGCTACCAGATGAGGTCAAGGTGAGTTGGTTGGCAAGGTGAGCTATCAGGTGAGCTCCCAGGTGAGTTCCCAGTGAGTTACTCAATGAGCTCCTGGTTGAGCTCAACTTGAGCTGATCGGTGAGCTCCCAGAAGAGCTCCTAGGTGAGCTACTTGGTGAGCTGTAAAGTAAGCTCCTAGGCGAGCTACTAGGTGAGCTCCCAAGTGAAACTACTTGGCAAGCTCACAAGCAAGATCAAGTCAACCTACTCGGTGTGCTACTCGGTGAGCTCCCAGGTGAGCTAGTTGAGCTTGGTGAGGCGAGTTGCTCAATGAACTCCCAAGGTGAGCTACTAGATGAGCTCAAGGTGAGTTAGGAAGGTAAGCTCCTAGATGAAGCTCAAGGCAAGTTGGTAAGGTGAGCCTGATAGGAAAGCTCCATATGAGTTAGCAAGGCTAGTGTCAGGTGAGCTCCCATGCAAGTTTTCAGGCTGAGCTGCTTGATGAGCTCCTAGGTGAGCTCAAGTCGAGCTGCTCGGTGAGCTCCTCGGGTGAGCTCAAGGTGAGCTGATAAGGTGAGCTATCAAGTGAACTCCTAGGTGAGTTTCTGAGAAAGCTCAAGTCGATCTACTTGATGAGCTCCTAGGTGAGCTACTTGGTGAGCTCCTAGCTAAGCTCCTAGGTGAGCTACAGTGAGCTCCTAGGTGAGATCAAAGGTGAGCTTGTCAGTAATCTCTGAGGTGAGCTTACATGCGAGCTACCAGATGAGCTAAGGGTGAGTTGGCAAGGCAAGCTCAAGGTGAGTTGGCAAGGTGAGCTTAAGGTGAGTTTGCAAGGTGAGCTATCAGGTGAGCTTCCAAGTGAGTTCCTAATTGAGTTACTCCATGAGCTCCTAGGTGAGCTCAACTTGAGCATATCAGCAAGTTCCCAGAAGAGCTCCCAAGTGAGCTACTTTGTGAACTATTCAGAATCGAGCTCCCATGTGAGCTATTAGGTGAGCTCCTAAGTGAGCTACTAGGAGAGCTCCCAAGTGAGCCCTATTATGCTGCTTGGTGAGCTCACAAGTGACTCAAGTCAACGTACTCAAAGTGCTACTCAGTGAGCTCTTAGGTGAGATCCCAGGTGAACTTGTTAGGTGAGCTCCCAGGTGAGCTACTTGGTGAGCTACTTGAAAAACTCTAAGGTGAGCTACCAGATGAGCTCAAGGTGAGTTCACAAGGTGAGATCCTTAATGAGCTTGAAGGTGAGCTGATAGGTGAGCTCCCATGTGAGTTGGCAAGGTGAGCTGTCAGGTGAGCTCCCATGTGAGTTTTCAGGTGAGCTACTTGAGAAGCTCCTAGGTGAGCTCAATTCGAGCTGCTCGAGGAGCTCCTAGGTGAGCTCAAGGTCGAGCTAGCAAGGTGATCTATCAGATGAGATCCCATGAAAGTTTTTGGGAAAGCTCAAGTCAAGCTGCTAGATGAGCTCTTGTGTGAGCTACTTGCTGAGCTCCTAGGTGAGCTCCTAGGTGAGCTACATCAGTGGGCTCCCAGGTGAGCTCAAAGGTGAGCTTGTCAGTAATCTCTTAGGTGAGCTTACATGTGAGCTAAGAGATGAGATCAAGGTGAGTTGGCAAGGAAAGCTCAAGGTGAGTTGGCAAGGTAAGTTGAGCTACAGGTGAGTTCTCCTAAGTGAGTTACCGAAGCTCCCGGGCGAGCTCAACTCGAGTTGATTGGTGAGCTCCCAGAAGAGCTCAAAGGTGAGCTACTTTGCAAGTTATTTGGTGAGCTCCCAGGTGAGTTGCTAGGTCTCCCAAGTGAGATACTTGGTGAGCTCCTAGGAAAGGTCCCCGATGAGCTACTCAATGAGCTCACAAGTGAGCTCAAGATCAACCTACTCGGTGAGCTACTCAGGTGAGCTGTTAGGTGAGCTTTAGGTGAGATACTTAGCGAGCTTCTCAATGAACTCCGAGGTGAGCTACACATGAGCTTAAGGTGAGTTAGTAAGGTGAGATCCTCAAGTGAGCTCAAGCTGAGCTAGTAAGGTGAGCTGATAGATGATCTCCCATGCGAGTTTCTTGGGTGAGCTTGTCAGGTGAGCTCCCATGTAAGTTTTTAGGTGAGCTACTTAACAAGCTCCCAGATGAGCTCAAGTCAAGTTTTCATTGAGCTAGGTGAGCTCAAGTTGAGCTGGTCAACAAGCTCCTAGGTGAGCTGGTTACTAAGTTCCTAGCTAAGCTCAAGGTGAGCTACTCAGTGAGCTCCTAGGTAAGCTCAAAGGTGAGCTTTTTAGTAATTTCTGAGGTGAGCTTACATGCGAGCTACCAGATGAGCTAAAGGAAAGTTGGAAAGGTGAGCTCAAGGTGAGTTAGCAAGGTGAGCTAAAGGCTGAGTTGGTAAGGTAAGCTATCAGGCGAGCTCCTAGGTGAGTTCCCAAGTGAGTTACTCAATGAGCTCCTCAGGTGAGCTCAACTCAAGCTGATCGGTAAGCTCTTAGAAGAGCTCCCAAGTGAACCTACTTGGTCGAGTTTGTTCGGTGAAGCTCCCAGGTGAGCTGCTAGGTGAGCTCCCAAGGGAGCTACTTGGTGAGCTCCTAAGGTGAGTTCCCCGGTGAGCTACTTAGTGATTTCACAAGTGAGCTCAAGTTAACCTACTCAGCAAGCTACTCGGTGAGTTCCCAGGTGAGATGTTAGGTGAGCTCCCAGGTAAGTTGTTAGGTGAGCTCTTAGGTGAGCTACTTAGCGAGCTACTCAATGAACTCTGAGGTGAGCTACCAGATGAGCTCAAGGTGAGTTGGTAAGGTGATATCCTCAGCGAGCTTAAGGTGAGCTGATAGGTGAGCTCCCATGCGAGTTGGCAAGGTGAGCTGTAAGGTGAGCTCCCATGTGAGTTTTTAGGTGAGCTTACTTGACGAGCTCCCGGGTGAGCTCAAGTCGAGCTACTTGGCAAGCTCCTAGGTGAGCTCAAGGTGAGCTGGCAAGGTGATCTCCCATGTAAGTTTCTAGGAAAGCTCAAGTCAGCTGCTTGAGATCCTAGGTGAGTTGCTTTTTTGAGCTCCCAGCTGAGCTCCTAGGTGAGCTACTCAGGTGAGCTCCCATACGAGCTCAAAGGTGAGCTTGTCAAAATTTATGAGGTGAGCTTATATGTGAGCTACTAGTGAGCTTAAGGTGAGCTGATGAGCTCAAGGTGAGTTGGCAAGGCGAGCTATCAGGTGAGCTCCCAGGTGAGTTCCCAGGTGAGTTACTTGATGAGCTCCTAGGTGAGCTCAACTCGAGCTGATCGGTGAGCTCCTAGAAGATCTCACAAGTGAGCTACTTGGGGATCTATTTGGTGAGCTCCTAGGGAAGTTGCTAGGTGAGCTCCGAAGTGAGATACTTGGAAAGCTCCTAGGTGAAGGTCCCCAGTAAGCTACTCAGGCAAGCTCACAAGTGAGCTCAAGTCAACCTACTCGGTGAGCTACTCGGTTGAGCTCCCAAGTGAGCTATTAGGTGAGCTCCCAGTTGAGCTACTTCGTGAGTTACTCAATGAAATTTGAGCTACCAAATGAGTTAAGAAGTTAGAATGGTGAGCTCCTCAGTGAGCTCAGGTGAGTTGGAAAGGTGAGCTTGATAGGTGAGCTCCCATGTCAAGTTTCTGGGTGAACTGTCAGGTGAGCTCTCATGCAAGTTTTTAAGTGAGCTGCTTGACGAGCTCCTTGGTGAGCTCAAGTCGAGCTGGTTGGTGAAATATTGGGTGAGATCAAGGTGAGCTAGTAAGGTGAGCTTGTCAAGTGAGCTCCCAGGTGAGTTTCCAGGTAAGCTCAAGATTGAGCTGCTTGACATGCTCCTTGGTAAGCTACTTGTTGAGCTCCCAGTCGAGCTCCTAGGTGAGCTACTTGATTGAGCTCCCATAGCAAGTTCAAAGGTGAGCTTGTCAGTGCAATCTCTGAGGTGAGCTTACATGTACAAGATGAGCTAAGGGTGAGTTGACCAGGTGAGCTCAAGGTGAGTTATGTAAGGTGAGCTCAAGGTGAGTTAGTAAGGTGAGCAAGAGTTTACAAGGAAAGCTGTCAGTGAGCTCCCAAGTGAGTTCACTAGGTGAGCTCCCAGATGAGCTCGAGGTGAGCTATCAGTGAGGTCCCCATAAGAGCTCCCAAGGTGACCTACTTAGTGAGATGTTTAGTGAGCTCATAGGTGAGATGCTAGGTGATCTCCCATGGGAGCTACTCGGTAAGCTTCTAGGAAAAGGTCACCACTGAGCTCAAGTTAGCTACTCGATGAGCTACTCAGTAGCTTCCAGGTGAGCTGTTAGGTGAGCTCTCCAGGTGAGCTATTATGTGAGCTCCCAGGTGAGCTACTTGACAAAAACTTTGAGGTGAGCTACCAGATGAGCTAAAGGTGAGTTAGCAAGGTGAGCTTCTCAGCGAGCTCAAGCCCAACTCCCATGTGAGTTAGTAAGGTGAGCTCCCATGCTGAGTTTTTAGGTGAGCTGCTTGATGAGCTCCAAGGTGAGCTCAATTTGAGCTTCTCGGTGAGCTCCTGGGTGAGCTCAAGGAATGCTGGTAAGGTGAGCTGTCAAGCGAGCTCCCATGCAAGTTTCTGGGCAAGCTCAAGTCGAGCTTCTCGATGAGCTCCTAGGTGAGCTACTTGATCGAGCTCCTAGCCGAGCTCCTAGGTGAGTTGGCATATCCCATGTAAGCTTGAGCTCAAGGTGAGTTATCAAGGTGAGCTCCAAGATGAGTTGGCAAGGTGAGCTCAAGGTGAGTTGGAAAGGTGAGCTCAAGGTGAGTTGGTAAGAGCTGAGGTGAAATCCTAGGTGAGTTACTTGACGAGCTCCACGGGAAAGCTCAACTCGAGCTGATCAATGATATCCTCAGTAGATATCCTAGGTGAGCTACTTGGTGAGTTATTCAGTGAGCTCCCAGGTAAGTTACTAGGTGAGCTCTGAAAGTGAGCTACTTGGTGAGCTCCCAAAGGTGAGGTCCCCGATAAGCTGACTCGGTGAGCTCACAAGTGAGCTCAAGTCAACCTACTCGGTGAGCTACTCGGTGAGCTCCCAGGTGAGCTATTAGGTGAGCTCCTAGGTGAGCTACTTGGTGAGCTACTTGATGAACTCTGAGGTGAGCTACCAGAATGAGCTCAAGGTGAGTTGGCAAGGTGAGCTCCTTAGAGCTCAAGGTGAGCTGATAGGTGAATCTCCCATGTGAGTTTTTGAGTGAGCTGTCAGGATAGCTCCCATGTGAGTTTTTAGGTGAGCTACTTGATAAGCTCCCGAGGTGAGCTCAAGTCAAGCTACTCGGTGAGATCATGGGCGAGGTCAAGGTGAGCTAGTAAGGTGAGTTATCAGCGAGCTCCCAGGTGAGTTTCTGGGTAAGCTCAGGCATCGAGCTTCTTGATGCTCCCAGCCGAGCTCCTAGGTGAGCTACTCGGTGAGCTCCCAGGTGAGCTCAAAGGTGAGCTTATCGGTAATCTCTGAGGTGAGCTTACATGTGAGCTACCAGATGAGCTCAAGGTGAGTTAGCAAGGGTGAGCTCAAGGTGAGTTGGTAAGGTGAGCTCCAGGTGAGCTCCCAGGTGAGTTCTCTTGAGTTACTTGACGAGCTCTTGGTCAAGCTCAACTTGACCTGATCGGTGAGCTCCCAAAAGAGCTCCCAGGTAAGCTACTTAGTGAGCTATTTGGTGAGCTCCCAGGTGAGCTGCTAGGCAAGCTCCCAAGTGAGATACTTGGTGAGCTCCTAGGTGAGGTCCCTAGTGAGCTACTCAGTGAGCTCACAAGTGAGCTCAAGTCAACCTACTCAGTGAGCTCTCAGGTGAGCTATTAGGTGAGCTCCTTGAGATACTTGGTGAGCTACTTGATAAACTCTAAGGTGAGCTACTTAGATGAGCTCAAGGTGAGTTAGCAAGGTGAGCTCCTCAAGTGAGCTCAAGGTGAGCTGGCAAGGTGAGCTCCCATTTGAGTTTTTGGGTGTGCTGTCAGGTGAGCTCCCATGTGAGTTTTTGGGTGAGCTGCATTATGAGCTCCTAGGTGAGCTCAAGTCAAGCTACTCGGTGAGCTCCTAGGTGAGCTCAAGGTGAGCTACCAAGGTGAGCTGTCAGGTGAGCTCCTAGGTGAGTTTCTGGGCAAGCTCAAGTCAAGCTGCTCGATGAGCTCCTACGTGAGCTACTTGTACTGAGCTCCTAGGTGAGCTACTCCGTGAGCTCCTCAGGTGAGCTCAAAGGTGAGCTTGTCGGCAATCTCTTAGGTGAGCTTACATGTGAGCTACCAGATGAGCTCAAGGTGAGTTGGAAAGGTGAGCTCAAGGTGAGTTGGAGAGGTGAGCTCAAGGTGAGTTGGCAAGGTGAGCTGTCAGGTGAGCTCCTAGGTGAGTTCCCATGTGAGTTACTTGACAAGCTCCCAGGGTGAGCTCAACTCAAGCTGATTGGTGAGCTCCTAGAAGAGCTCCCAGGTGAGCTACTTGGTGAGCTATTTAGTGAGCTCCCAAGGTGAGCTACTAGGTGAGCTCCTAAGTGAGCTACTTGGTGAGCTCCTAGGTGAGGTCCCCTACTGAGCAGTTGCTCATGAGCTCCCAAGTGAGCTCAAGTCAACCTACTCAGTGAGCTACTCATGTGAGCTCTTAGGTGAGCTCTAAGGTGAGCTGAGCTCAAGGTGAGCTCCTCAGGTGAGCTCTAAGGTGAGCTACCAGTGAAGAGACTCAAGGTGAGTTAGTAAGGTGAGCTCCCAGGTGAGCTCAAGGAGCTGATAGGTGACCTATCAGGTGAGATCCCATGTGAGTTTTTGGGTGAGCTACTTGACGAGCTTCCCGGTGAGCTCAAGTTGAGCTGCTCAGGTTAGCTCAAGAGATCAAGGTGAGCTATCAGGTGAGCTCCCAAGGTGAGTTTTCTGGGTAATCTCAATTCAAGCTTCTTGATGAGCTCCTAGGTGAGCTTCTTGCTGAGCTCCCAACTGAGCTCCTTGGTGAGCTACTTGGTGAGCTCCCAGGTGAGCTCAAAGGTAATCTTGTCAGCAATCTCTGAGGTGAGCTTACATGTGAGCTACCAGATGAGCTCAAGGTGAGTTGGCAAGGTGAGCTCAAGGTGAGTTGGCAAGGTGAGCTCAAGGTGAGTTGCCAAGGTGAAGCTATTAGGTGAGCTCCTAGGTGAGTTCCCAGGTGAGTTACTAGATGAGCTCCCAGTGAGCTCAACTCAAGCTAATTGGTGAGCTCCTAGAAGAGCTCCTAGGTGAGCTACTCCTAAGAGAGCTGTTTCGGTGAGCTCCCGGGTGAGCTACTCAGTGAGCTCCTAGGTGAGGTCCCCTGGTGAGGTCTCAAGCTCACAAGTGAGCTCAAGTCAACCTACTCAGCGAGGTGACTTGGGTGAGCTCCTATGTGAGCTGTTAAGAGCTCCCAGGTGAGCTACTTGGAGAGCTTCTTGACAAACTCCAAGGTGAGCTACCAGATGAGCTCAAGGTGAGTTGGCAAGGTAAGCTCCTCAGTGAGCTCAAGGTGAGCTAGCAAGGTGAGGTAGGTGAGCTCCCATGTGAGTTTCTGGGTGAGCTGTCAGGTGAGCTCCCATGTGAGTTTTTGGGTGAGCTACTTGATGAGTTCCCAGGTGAGCTCAAGTAGATTTCTCAGTGAGCTCCTGGGTGAGCTCAAGGTGAGCTGGCAAGGTGAGGTATCAGGTAAGAGCTCCCAGGTGAGTTTCTTGGTAAGCTCAAGTCAAGAGCTTAGGAAAGCTCGAAGATCTCCTGGGTGAGTGCTTTCTCGAGCTCCCAACTGAGCTCCTAGGTGAGCTACTTAGGTGAGCTCCCAGGTGAGCTCAAAGGTGAGCTTGTCCCCAATCTCTGAGGTGAGCTTAAATGTGAGCTCAAGGTGAGTTGGCAAGGTGAGCTATCAAGCGAGCTCCCAGGTGAGTTCCCAGGTGAGTTACTTGATGAGCTCCGGGTGAGCTCAACTCAAGCTGATCTGGTGAGCTCCCAGAAGAGCTCCTAGGTGAGCTACTTGGCAAGCTTGATACGGTGAGCTGCTAGGTGAGTTCCCAAGAGAGCTACTTGGTGAGCTCCTAGGTGAAGGTCCCCTAGATGACTCTTACAAGATAGCTCACAAGTGAGCTCAAGTTAACCTACTCAGTGAGCTTCTTAGTGAGCTCCCAGGTGAGCTCCCATTAGGTAGGATCCTGAGGTGAGCTCACCCAAAAACTTGATTTCACAGCTTACCTTGAGCTCACTAGCTGGAGCTCACCTTAATAGGAAATCACCTTAAGCTCATCTAGTAGCTCACCTGTAGAGTTCATCAAGCAAACTCGCTTGAGCTCAAGGTGAGCTCACCTGGGAGCTCACTGAGTAGCTCAAAGTGAGTAGGTTCCTACTTGAGCTCACTTGTGAGCTCAAGTTTGCTCAGGGACCTCACATGGGAGAGCTCACCAAGTAGCTCACTTGAGGAGCTCACCTAATAGCTCCCAGGCAAGACCGAAGGTGAGCTTGCCAAGTAGTTCACTTGGGAGCTCTTCTGGGAGCTCAAGTGATCAGCTCAAGTTAAGCTCACCCAGGAGCTCATCAAGTAAGTCACCTAGGAGCTCACCTGATAGAGTTCACCTTGCCAAGCTCACCTTGAGCTCATCTGGTAGCTCACATGTAAGCTCACCTGAGAGATTACTGACAAGCTCACCTTTAAGTTCGCCTGAGAGCTCAGGCAAGCTCACCAAGGAGCTTGACTGGGAGCTCAGCAAGTAACTCGACCCAGAATCTCGTCGGTGTCAACTCAACTTGAGCTTACTCTAGAAACTCACCTGGGAGCTCACTTGATAGCTCACCTTGCTAGGTCACCTTGAGCACTCACCCAAGAGCTCACTGAGTAGCTCAACTTGAGCTTACTGGTGAGCTCATCAAGTAGGTCACCTGAAAACTTCCATGGGAGCTCACCTATCAGCTCACTCAAAAACTCACATGGGAGCTTACCTATCAGCTCACCTTGCCTACTCACCTTGAAGCTGAGGAACTCCTTGCTGAGCTCACCTTGAGCTCATCTAGTAGCTCACCTTGGAGTTCATCGAGTAGCTCAACAAGTAGCTCACCTGGGAGCTCACCTAATAACTTGACCTTGGAGCTCGCTACCTAAGCTCGGCCAAGACTGAGTTTGACTTGATCTCTCTTAGGAGCTCAGCCAAGTAGCTCATGAATTGAGCTCTCTTGGGAGCTCACTAAGTAGCTCTCCTAGGAGCTTGCCTAGTAAGCTTCCTAGGAAGCTCAAGGTGAATAGGTAAGGCAAGTAGCTCACCTAGGAGCTCTTGGCAAGGGAGCTCACTGATGAGCTCCTAAGTTGAGCTTACCCAGGTGAGCTCGTCGAGTAACTCACCTGGAAGCTCACCTGATCTCACCTGAGCTTACCTTGAACTTTCCTTGAGCTTACTCAACTCACCTTGAGCTCATCTGGTAATTGAGCTCAACTTGAGTTGATCACCTAGAAGCTCACCGAGTAGCTCACCTAGGAGCTCACTGGGAGCTCAACAAGTAGCTCACACAGGAGCTTATTGAGTAGCTCCTGACTTGAGCTTACTTGGTGAACTCACATGGGAGCTCACCTGAGTGAGCTCACCTTAAGATCTCACCTTGAGCTCGAAGCTCAAGGTGAGCTCCCAGGCAAGCTCACTTGGGAGCTCCTCAAGTAGCTCACCCAAAAATCACATTGAGGTGCTCACCTTACAACTCACCCAAAAACTCACATGGTGAGCTCACCTATCAACTCACCTTGCCAGCTCACCATGAGTTCACTAGAGGAGCTCACCTTGTAGACTTTCCTTGAGCTCATCTGGTAGCTCACCTCGAGAGTTCATCGAGTAGCTCACCAAGTTAGCTCACTGAGGGAGCTCACCTAACAACTCACTTGGGAGCTCACTGAGCTAGTAAAGTTATCTAGTTCCCAGGTTGACTTGAGCTCACTTGTGAGCTCACCGAGTAGCTCACTTGGTGACCTCACCTGGGATCTCGCCAAGTAGCTCACTTGGGAGCTCACCTAGAAGCTCACAGGTGAGCTTGTCAAAAATATCTGAGGTGAGCTTACAGGTGAACTACTCAGCATTGAGCTCAAGGTGAGTTGGCAAGGAAAGCTATCAGGTGAGCTCATCTAGGTGAGTTCCCATGTGAGTTCACCTCAACGAGCTTCTAGGCGAGCTAATCTCGAGCTAATTGGTGAGCTCCCTGAAGAGCTTCAAGGTGAGCTACTTGACGAGCTCTTAGCTGGTGATCTCCCAGGTAAGTTGCTCAGGTGTTCGTCAAGCAACTGGACTTGAGCTCAAGGTGAGCTTGCCTGGGAGCTCATCGAATGAGCTCACCTCAGGAGTTCACTGAGTCAGTTAGCTCATGGAAAAATCACTTGAGATATCACTTGATGAGCTCACCGATGTAGCTCGCAATGGGAGATCACCTAGGATCTGAGCCAGTTCCAGCTCACGCTTGAGCTCACTCTAGTGAGCTCACATGTGAGCTCAATATCTCACCTTTTCAGCAACTCACCTGGGAGATCTTACATGGGAGCTCACCAGATCAGCTCCAAGTTAAGCTTGCCTGGAAGCTCTTCTGGAGAGCTAACTCCACCTGGTGAGCTCACCAAGTAAGCTCACCTTGCCAACTTACCTTGAGCTTGGTCCTTGCCAACTCACCTTGAGCTCATCTCATAGCTTACATGTAAGCTCACCTCAGATATTGCCTTAAGCTCACGTTTTAGCTCACCTGGGAGCTCACTGAGTAGCTCACATAGGAGTTGGCCTGGGATCTTAGCTGAAACAAGCTCACCTAGGAGCTTGTTGAGTAACTTGACTTGAGCTTTCCTATAAACTTACCTGGGATCTCACCTGACAAGCTGGCCTTGCCATCTTAGCCTTGAGCTTACCCAGGAGCTCGTACCGAGTAGCGCGACTTGAGCTCACCTAGGAGCTCATCAAGCAGCTCACCTAAAAACTCTACATGGGAGCTCACCTGAAAGCTCACCTTGCCAACTCACATGGGAGCTCACCTATCAGCTCGCCTTACCAGCTCACTTTGAGCTCACTAAGGAGCTCACCTTGCCAACTCACCTTGAGCTCATCTTGTAGCTCACCTCATAGTTCATTGAGTATCTCACCAAGTAGCTCACCTAGGAGCTCGCCTAACTACTCACCTGGGAACTCACTGAGTAGCTCACTGAGTAGGTTATCCTGATCTTGTCAAGTGAGCTCACCTAGAACCTCACCTAGGAGCTTGCTTAAGGTAGCTCACTAACCTTGAGCTCACCTTACCAACTCACCTTGAGCTCATCTGGTAGCTCACCATGTAAGATCACCTCAGAGATTACTGACAAGCTCACCTTTGAACTCACCTAGGAGCTCACTGGGAAGCTCACCTAAAAGCTTGGCTGAGATCTCAGCTATAGCTTTCCTAGGAGCTCATTGAGCATTTGAGCTTGCCCAAAAACTCACCTTAAAGCTTGACTTGAGAGTTCACCTTGCCAGCTCACCTTTCCAATTAACTCACTCTGGTAGCTCACATGTAAGCTCATCTTAGCTCATTACCAACAAGCTCACATTGGAGCTCACTTGCCTAGCTCACCTTGAGTATCACCTAATGGAGCTCTGCCTTTCCAACTCACCTTGAGCTTGTCTGAGTAGCTTGCCATCATCACCTTGAGCTCATCTGGTAGCTCACAAAGTAGCTTCACCTAGGAAGCTTGCCTAATAGCTCACCTGCGAGCTCACCTAACAACTCACCTGGGAGCTCACTAAGAAGCTTGCATGAGTAGGTTGACTTGATCTCACTTGTGAGCTCACCAAGCAGCTCACTTGGGTCCTCACATGGGAGCTCACCAAGTAGCTCACTTGGGAGCTCACCGAAGTAGCTCACTTAATAACTCGTTGAGCTCACCTTAGGAGCTCTTCTAGGAGCTCACCAATAAGCATCGAGTTGAGCTCACCCTGGGAGCTCATCAAGTAACTCACCTAGGATCTCACCTAATATCTCACCTAGGACAGCTCAACTTACCAACTCACCTTGAGCTCACCTTACCAACTCACTGAGTTGAGCTCATCTGGTGAGCTCAACGAGCAAGCTCACAGGGAGATTTCTAACACCTGCTAAGTTGAGATCTCACCAAGATCTCATCTAGGAGTGAGCTGCTCAGGTGAGCTTGGCAAGTGAGCTCACCCAGGAGAGCTTGTCAAGCAAGCTCTGAGGCATGAGCTTACATGTCAAGATACTCAGATGAGCTCCTGGGTGAGTTGCTTTCCACTCACCTTGAGCTCCAAGCCAAGCTCTTCAGGTGAGCTCCCTATGTGAGCTCACTCAGGCAAGCTCATCAAGGTGAGCTCAACTTGAAATACTCTGATCAGTGAGCTCACATGATGAGCTAATAGTCTTGAGCTCAAGGTGAGCTCACTTATGCGAGCTTCCCTTGCCAGCTCAAGCTCACTGAGGTGAGTTGGCAAGGTGAGTTTAGCTCAAGCAGTAGCTCACCTCAGAGTTATTTGAGCATCTCCCAAGTGAGCTCACTTAAGTGAGCTCACCTAAGTGAGCTCAACTCGGACCTTCGGTGAGCTCCAAGGTGAGCTCCTAGGTAAGATCTCCCAGGTGAACTACTTGGTGAGCTAGGTTGACTTAAGCTCACTTGATGAGCTCACTGAGTTAGCTCACTGGGCGAGGTCCTCAGCGAGGAGCTCACCAGGTGAGCTAGCAAGGAGCTCACCTAACCCTACTCAGCTACTCGGTGAGCTCCTAGGAAGCTAGGTGAGCTCCCAGGTGAGCTCCTAGGCAATGCTTGAAAAAATCTGAGGTGAGGCTACGATCGAGCTCAAGTGTGAGTTTTCACAGGAGCTCCTTGATAGAGCTCACCTAGGTGAGCTCAAGTGCGAGCTCACTTGATAGCTAACCTTGCCAAATTGCCTTGTGCGCAATCTGGCCAAGGTTCTTGAGTTGATCTCATGTGAGCTCCTATGTAGAGTTTTCAGGTGAGCTTGCAGGTAAGCTCAACTCAGAGATTGAGCTCAATGATCTTACGCTTCGGTGAGCTCACTTGGTGAGCTCACTGGGTGAGCTAGAAAAGTTGAGCTACTCAGGTGAGCTCAGGGAAGGTGAGCTCAATTTGAGTTCGCAAGAACTGATCCTGGGTGAGCTTTTTGCTTGAGCTCCCTTGCTAGGTCAACTTGATCTCCCTAGGTGAGCTCCCATGCAAGCTCAAGGTGAGCTCGACTTCGGTGAATCTCAAGGCGAGCTTACAAGCTGACCATATGAGAAAATCACAAGGTGAGTTGGTACCTTCTGAGCTCAAGGTGAATTGGCAAGGTGAGCTCTAGGTGAGTTACTTGATGAGCTGTATGATGCCTACTTCAACTACCACTTGAGACCAAGAAACAAACTAGGAAAATTATGGAATAATTTTTTTTTTGTAAGAAGGGTCTACAAACAAGTAGCAAGATACTAGTTTGAAACCAATAGGTTTCGGAATAGATTCTAATTAACCAAACACAAGATTTCCATATTTATCTTATAACAAGTTTTGCAAGGTTCCAATTTGGAGGTTACAAGTTTTATTAAGGTTCAGGGAGAAATTTATCGCCAGGCAATGCTCTCTATCAAGCCCTGAAATTCAACTAGATTTTTCACACACTTAGAATTATCAAAACTTTCCTAAACTAGGCTCATTGGATAGGAAATTTCCTCACCTTTCCAACCATATAAATAATTCCTCCTAACTCCTTGTAAAACTTAAGTTATGGCCGGGCAGAGTTTTAGGGGAAAATTTTCCCTTAGAGGTCCACGGGGATAGGGAGAAAATTGGGAAAATTTTCCCAAATGCCACAGTGTCATCACGTGATTCATTCAGGCATGAGCGGGTCATGGGGAAACATTTGAAATTTTTCCAAAAACCAAAGTCTCAATTTTCCAAAGGAAAATTTTCCTCCATGCCTCCGCACTTGCTCAAATGGCCACGTGGCACTTTGTGATTCGCCGTACGGGCTGGCGGAGGAAAAAGAGAAATTTTTCCAAAAGGGAAAAAAGGGTTAAGTTTTCCATTTTGATCCGTGCACCCCCCTACCACGTGTCAGCACGTGATTGATTGGGGGCTACGGGTTTGCGGGAGAAATTTGTGAAAATTTTCCCAAGGCAAAATTTTTCAAAAAGTTAAGTTTTTAATAAGGGCCTGCCCCTCCAATGTGCCACATGGCAATTTTTGATAGGATGAGAGGTTGGTGGGGCCATGTGGAAATTTTTTAAGAATTTTTTCCAAAGTTCAAGAATTTAAATTTTTCTAAGGTCGAATTATTTCTATTTTTGGTTTGGGATGGCCATTTTGAAGTAAAACTTCAAATGGCCATAACTTTTGATAGGAAGCTCCATTTTAGGAAAACGATGAACTTTCTAGAAAATCTCTCAGAGTCCTCTTTGCACATAATTCATAATTTTAAAATTTGGTAAAGTTTAGAAGGGTCAATTTTAAGAAATAGATCTGCAGGGTTTATAATTTAAAACTGGCAAGTTTTTATAACTTATAAGTTTTGTTCAATTTTGATTTCTTTTCTCCTCAGCATGTAAATTGAACATGAAGGGATGGTCATGGAGTAAGTTTAAGTATTTTTTCTAGGTTTCAATTCATGTGATTGGGTTACAATTGGTGAATTTTTACATTTTTTGACAGTAAATTGGATTATGCAAGTTAAAATCTAGTTTTGAATAGCAGTTCTTGTTGATCATTTTAATTGTTGAAGTTCCATAAGGTTTAATAGGACCTTATTACATATCTAAATTTCATTGTCTCCTTCCTTAATTTTAGTTATGAAATCTGAACTGTTGCATTCTATTTAATTAAATTCCAAAAAGCCAGAATTACAAAAGAAAACAGAGTTATTTCAATTACTAACAATTTAATATACCAATTTACAATTTCCAAATATGGGAAGGCATTTTCAATTTCTTATCTAAGTAATTCAAATCCTGATTGCAAAAATTTATTACATTGAAGTTCATATGGCAAAGTTTGATACTCTAAGTTTTGACAATAAAACATAGTAATTCACTGGCAATGTTATCTTAATTCTTTCATGTAGAGTTTTCATTTACACAGGGACTACTGGGATTTCAAACAACAACGTTTGCATTCATGAGAATAGTCAATGTAAACCTTTATTTGCACATTCCAACAATGAATTCAACAGGAATCAATGCCATCTCTTTCATTGAATTTCAAATTACACATTACAACCAAACTCCATTCTAGTTTTGAATTTTCCATTTCAATTTTCTCAAAAGGATAACAAGTATGGATATTTCAATTTCATTATCTTTACAAGTAAAAGCAGAGAATTACAATTTTCTCAATTCTTCAAATTTGATTAATCTTCCAATAACAAGGTAAACATCTCACATATCAATTATCAATTACATTCATCCACTTCAAAGTGGGAAGGGGTTACATTGAACTTGGTCAAAAAGGAAATGACTGTCAAACTGATTTCTTCTTTCTCCAAACAGCAGCTTGCTGATTTTTTCATTCTTTATTCATCTTTGAATCACAACAAGGAAGGGGGAAAGGCAACACTCTCCACCCAACCAAGATACCCAATGGGAAAATAAAAGCCATCTTTCCCCATTGGCCCCTGAGCCCCAACCATATTGAAATGGAATGCATGATAAAACAACACATGGCAACATAGCTTCTTTCACATATAACATACATTCACATGCACAAGGAAATGCACAAACAAAAACATGTAGCGGTTCTCAACTACAAAGAACAATTCAATAAAAACAAAGGCTCCTTCTCCAAGCAAGCAAGCCAAGCAAGAGCAAGAACTATGGAGGTCTCCTTATGCCTCCCATGTTGAAATTGGGCATCCACCTAAAAGCAACCCACCATAGAACAATCAAATCCCATAAACCTTATCCCTCCTCAACCCCTCCTTATCCCTCCTCCAAATTTATCCCTTATACCTCCCCAAAAGTAAGAAATGCAAGCCATATTCTTTTCCTAGGTGGATCCCAACCAACACTCCCTCCACAAGAACAAGTGCCAATGGTAAATCCCTTATCCCTCCTCTGATGAAACCTCATAGTCTTCTCTCCACACCATGCCCTAAGCATTCTACCCATCCCTCTAAGAATTGCAAACACAAATACATTCAAATTTCATGCTAAAAGAGGGAAAATAAAAGCAATAATTAAAAGAGTGAGAACCTACCTCTCCATAATGGAGACTTGCTTCCAAATAGAAGTTCTTTTGATTACATGAAAACACAGTCCCAAAACAACAAAATGTAAAGCATGCACAATCAAATCCAAGCTCTTCCACAAAGAAAAGCTCCAAAAATGCAAGAGAAAAAAATTGACCCAAGAGTGCAATCTCCAACTTTCAACAACCTCAAAATGAGGAGGAAATTCCAATTTTTAAAGGAGATGGAGTGGAAGAGGATGATGTGGATTCCAAGTGGGATGCCACATCATTTTTCCTCATCCCAAAAATGCAATCAACATCAAGGGAAAAATAAATCATAATAAATGTGAATGAAAAAATTACTTACATACACAAACTCATCCCATACCCCAAAAGGAAAATGCATTTAAAATTTTGTAAGACAAGTGCAATCAAATAATTACAAAAATCATGTCAAAATGCATAATAAAATAAGTTGATTTTGACTCCAAATTATAATAGGCATGGTTGGTGGAGGATTTTTGAGAGGTGTGGGGACAAGTTTAACTTGTCCCACAAGCCTCCAAATTTTTCCTCCAAGTTCAAATTCGAATTTCAAAGAGGAAGGAGTGTTTGACCTTCCAAAATCAGCCTTACAACCTCTTACACAATCTATCACTTCACTTACACAACCCATACTTGGTAACTTACACACTCTTTTAAAATGCATTTATTTCTATGACATTTATTTATTTTACAAAATTTAGACACAACCATATATTTAATTACCATATGGTTATAAAATATATAAATAAATTTCATTTTCAACCAAGACAATAACATTTAATTTCACCTTCCACATCCTATTTAATTTAATTAAATTTTAACTATATGACTCTCACATCATACTATCACTTTTAAATAATTAAAACAAAATCACATTACAAATAAAATACACACAACAATAATTAAAAAGGGAACACATAATAAAAACACACATATGCCCCTATGGTCACAATAATGGAAATCCCCCCCATGGGAAATCCTAACTAAACACACAATCAAACATAGTTTCCATGGTGACCTTGTTGATTTCACACTGAATTCCAATATGGTTAGTCTCCAGTCCCCCAACATTGTTGTGATTTTAACCTGCAAAATGCAAAATACCTCCTTCGGCCTCGTGGCCATATCAGAACATCTAAATGATATATAAACATTAGATCCAAATCACAACAATATCAAGATTCAATATTTATCATTAAAATTCAATTTGTAACTATATCATCATCCAATAGATTTATATACTAGAGCTATTCATAATAATCAATGTCACATGTCTAAAATTAACATCAATAACCTGTCCATGTCAACTAGTATATCATCATCCACATAATAATAAAAATGTCTCAATGATCCTCAAGAAAAACATCTAAATCCAGATCAATATTAATCTAGGATCTAACATCTAACCATCATACTAATAAAAACATAATAATGTCCATAATAATCCTTGATACATAATACTACATCAAAACATAATAATATCCAAAATGTGACCAATAGTGTCAGGATCAGTATCTGAATAGTGTCCAAGGAAAGTGGGCACTACATCCCCCTCCCCTTAGACTCGACTTCCTCCTGGAAGTCATTGGAAAAATGTGGAAACTGTACTCGTAAAGCAGTAGCATCCTCCCAAGTGGTTGCAAGTCTCATCATATCTATCCCACTGCACCCGTACCTGATCAATCTCTCTGCCTCGAAGGCCCAGGGTCCTGCGATCTATGATATGGACGGGCTCCACCATCAACTATCCCTGATCCTACACCTGCAATGATGTCCAATCTAGCACATGAGAAGGATCTGTGATATATCTCCTAAGAACAGAAACATGAAACACATCATGTATGCAAGACAAGCTTGGTGGTAATGCTAGACGGTAGGCCAACGGGCTGATACGCTCCAAGATCTCAAAAGGTCCAATGAACTGAGGAGATAACTTAGAACCTTTTCCATAATGGATCGGGCTCTTATGTGGCCTAACATGAAGGAAAACCTTCATGCCCACATCAAAATTACGCTCGGTTCTATGCTGATCAGCGTACTTCTTTCTGCCTATCCTGTGCCTCCTGCAATCTCTACCTGATCAACACTACCTGCTGCTCCATGTCCTGTAAGAGAGCTGGTCCAAGAGATACTCTATCCTCCAACCTATCCCAACTAAGGGGTGTCCTACACTCCCTACCATACAAGGCCTGAAAAGGAGCCATGCCTATAGAACTCTGGAAACTATTATTGTAGGCAAACTCCACAAGGTACAGATACTCCTCCCACTTAGACTGCTGATCCATCACGTACATCCTGAGCATGTCCTCCAAAATCTGATTCACCCTCTCAGTCTGTCCATCTCATCTCTGGGTGATAAGTTGTGTTAAAGTTAATCTTTGTCCCGAGAACATACTGCATGGTAGTCCAGAAATGGGAAGTGTATAAAGGATCACGGTCACAAATGATCTTTTGCGGAATCCCGTGCAACCTGACAATCTCATCCAAGTAAACATGTGCCACTGCACTAGCTTTATAGGTGGTCTTTACCGGGGAAAAGTGAGCTAATTTTTTCAATTTATCAACCGTGACCATGATGGTGTCGTGATGATATCTCGACATTGGTAACCCAACAATGAAATCCATGGAAATGGTGTCCCATTTCCACTCCGGTATAGCATGAGGATAGAGAAGGCCAGCTGGATGCTGATGCTCAGCCTTCACTTTCTTGGCACTCTAAACAATGTGACACAAACTGAGCCATGTCCCTGCGAAGACCTCTCTAGTGATATAACTGTCTCAAGGTGGCGTGCATCTTCTTCACCCCAGGATGGGCTGAATAGGGTGCACGATGTGCCTCTGTCAAGATGTCCTGCCTCAAGCCTCCATCCCTAGGAACATAAATCTGACCTCTGTGCTTAGAAGACCATCTACCTCTAGTTGAGAAACCATCAAATTTCCCCTCAAGGGGTCTCTGGGACTCAATCTCTGCTCAGGCTGCAATATAGAAACTATCAAGAGGAAGCTGCTGAAGGATCCTGCTCCGTAAATCTGTGCTCACTGAAGTAGCCATGCTCAAATGCCTCCGTCTACTGAGAGTGTCTACAACCACATTCTCCTTCCCTTTCACATGCTCTATCTCCATGTCGATACTACACAAAGAAACTCCATCCAACATCTCTGATGAGCATTTAGATTGGGCTGCGTGAAAAGGTGGCGAAGACTCAAATGATCTATCCTAAGTGTGAATCTCTGACCAAGAAGAAAGTGTCTCCATCGAACTAAAGCATGCACAACTACACAAGCTCAAGATCATGGGTAGGATAATTAAGCTTGTGATCCTTGAGTTTGTGAGACTCAAAGAGCTACAACTCTACCCTCCTGCATAAGAACACCTCCAAGGCCTACCAATGAAGCATCTATGCATACAAAGAACTCACCATGTGGATCTAGCACTGTAAGAATGGGTGTTGTAGTGAGATATTCCTTCAGTGTCCTGAAGGCCTACTCACACCTGTCTGACCAAAAAAACTTCCTTCCCTTTCCGCTGAAGGGAAGTGATGGGGTGTGCTATCCATGAGAGAAAGTCCTACACAAATCTCCTGTAGTATACCCTGCTAACCCCATGAAGTTGCGCACCTCTGTCACTATAGTGGGTACTGACCAATCCATAATGGCTCTAATCTTTGAAGGATTGACTATAGATACCTTCACCTGAGATGATATGACCCAAGTACTGAATCTCTGACTGAAAGAAAGCACACTTCTCCAAGTTCCCGTAAAAAAGCTGCTGCTCACGAAGACACTGAAGAACCTGACGAAGGTGCCCCTCTTGCTCCTCACGCGTATGTGAGTAAATCAGAATTTCATCAAGAAATATGAGCACTCCATGTGGTCTATATTTAAAGTCCCTGAATACCCCATTTCATCAAACTCATAAACATTGGGGTGGTATTAGGGTCAAATCCCAATTCAGGAACATTTGTGAACTCATAGTGCCCATACCTTTGTATGAAAAGTTGTCTTATGGATGTCTACCTCTGTAATCCTCAACTGATGGTACCCAGACTTGAGATCATAGATCTTAGAGAATACTGTGGAACCTCTTCATTTGATCAAACAAGTCATCAATGTGTGGCAGGGGATAATTGATTCTTGATTGTTACCTTATTCAGGCTAGCGTCGATAGTCTATGCATAACCAACAAGGATCCATCCTTCTTCTTAACAAAAATAAACAGTGCCACCCCAAGGGGATACATTAGGATAGATTAAGGGCCTTTCTCTAGAAGGTCTTGTTCCTCCCAGCTCCAAAACTTGAGCTCATAGAGCTCTGGGGTGGTCATTCTTGATAAGGAGCTCGTGAGATAGGCTCTACTCCTGGAATAAGATCAATATGGAAATCAATCTCATGTGGGTTGGTGGCATCCCCTGGTAGCTCCTCTGGGAAAACATCTACATACTCTCTCAAAATGGGATGGTCATCTAGTGATGGCCCAATAGACCCATCCTGAATTATGGTTCACTATACCTGTGACTGCATACATCTGACAAAGGACATCGCAGGACATGGTCTTGTAAGGGTGTTCATAGTTGATTTTTAGTAATTTAATGCATGTTGTTCGTGGTTGAAGGAAAAAATCATCGAATTTCCCTTTCTTTTTCCAAGATCCTCTCTCTCTTTCTCTCATTTCCTATGATATTGGAATCCATCGGTGACCCAATGTGTAGACAACTTTGTAATGCCTATCAATGACTACATAGGAGCATCATATAGGAAGTACGTGAGGATCTGAATTGGTTTTGAGTTGAAAGGCCTCCCAAGTTAACAACACACTCCTCTTACTAATGTGAGTCTACTAAGACCTTGGCTTCATTATTTGTAATAGCCTTCTTGACATCCTTACTAAGGACCCTAAATTTCATAGCCACCAGCCTGGCTATTACTCTTCTATTGGCTTGTGTTATAAATGACATTTTATTTCCTGGAGTCATTCAATATGTAGGTAGGAACACCTCTGATACTACCTGGGGTCTCTAATTTGTAGGGTTTATTACTGTTGTGTTTTACATCAGGCCTGGAAGGTAAGGTGTCTCATTTGTAATAGCGTGATATTCCTGTGACTCTGTCCCTATGTCATCATCATTTTATCCCATTTTTCTCAGATGAGAGTGTATTTCCCTTATTAGGGTTCTTGGTGATATCACCTCCTTTTAGCTGTCAGATTACTCCACATTTTCAAAGCATCTCTCTTTCCTTGACGTCCTCCAAACTGCAGCACCACTTAGATTAAGGTGCACTAGAGATAGGTATTGTGGACCCTGCATGTAGCTAGCCAGATTTTAGAATTATGGCGTCTATGGTAGAGGAACCATCCTGACTTTAGAGATTTAGCTCCACATTGTGTTCTGGTACCACACCTTGGAAAAATCCCATGTTTCCCACCTCTCTGTGCATCAACTCATCTGATGAGGCCTAAAAGGTGGGCATAGGACTTCTGTTGCTACTGTTGTGGCCTAAAAGATAACTATGAAGAATATTGGCCACCACTTGGTAGAGAAGATGACCCCCTCAATCTAACATTTCATGTGACCGTTCGAATACGTGTTCTTGGTGAGACTCAGTCCTTTGGAGCCTGCTGGGTTTTAACACATGATGGTGACTCCTCTAAGTTTAAATCTAGGCTACTTCTCAAAAACCTAAAGTGCCCATTTCTATGAGAAGAATACAAAAAAGATCAATGCAAAAAGTACCTGAAATTTTTTAATATTTTTAGTTATCACCAAGAATGAATAAGAAGTAGAATAGTTCAACAATCACCATATCCTCAAAATAAATATCTTTCTACTTCTCCTCATACTCGGCCACTGTAAGGGAAACCTGTCGAATGTCAGGGAACTCATCGATCCTCTACTGTATGAATCTTCATGGCAAGTATCTACTCCTGAATTTCTCCTCAAAAAGCTCCCAAGTGACTGTCTCTAAATCTATATGGAGCTTCTACTCCTCTGTCCTCCACCATAGTCCAGATCCATCCTTCAGTAGATGGATCGCAGCATGAGCTTTCGTGTTGCTAGAACAAGGAAAAAGCTTAAAGCAACTACTCAAGCTAACCAACTAGGCCTCTACCTGGAAACCACCTATGTCACCTGAATAATGTTAGGGCCTAAGCTTCAAGATCTCCCTGATATGATCTGCAGCTATGGTCTGATGACCTCTGCGCCTCTCTATAAGCTCATCCCTAAGCCTAGGGCTCTGAGACCTCTCTCTATGCTCCAGAACTCTGTCACCCTACCTCTTAGGTGGTGAATCTGCTCTGAATGACTCTGCATGAAAATTCTCTCCTCCATCCTCCTCACCATGTGGAGGAGGTGCATGTCCCTCAATGGAAGTATCTCTATCCTGTCTACCTGAGTTCCCTCCTACTGATCCTCCACGTAAGGCGGCATTAACATCCTAGAGGGTCTGTAAAATCTATGGTAGGATAGTTGTTAAACCCTGGTCTAGTGGTGGTGATGGCGGTGGTTGAGGTGGTGGTGGTGGTGACTCTGAGCCTCTGTGAATGTTCCTCCTGCTCCGTCTGAGCTCCTTGCATAGACCAAAGTGGGAGTTAGTTTCATTACCTTGAGTTTTCTTCATTTTTCTAAGTTTACTAACATGTCTAATTTTCAATTAGTTTTGTTTTCTAGATTATCAATTTGCTAGTTTTAGGTTTCAAGTCTCAATGTTTCTAGTGTGCCCAATGGTCCAAGATTTTGAACCATCACTCTGATACCAAGTGTAATGTCTGCTTCAACTACCACTTGAGACCAAGAAACAAACTAGGAAAATTATGGAATAATTTTCTTTTTTGTAAAAAAGGGTCTACAAACAAGTAGCAAGATACTAGTTTGAAACCAATAGGTTCCAAAATAGATTTTGATTAACCAAACACAAGATTTCCATCTTTATTTTATAACAATTTTACAAGGTTCCAATTTGGGGGTTACAAGTTTTACTAAGGTTCAGGAAGAAATTTATCGCCAGGCATGCTCTCTATCAAGCCCTGAAATTTAAATAGATTTTTCACACACTTAGGATTATCAAAAATTTCCTAAACAAGGCTCATTGGATAGGAAATTTCCTCACCTTTCCAACCATATAAAGAAGTTCTCCTAACTCCTTGTAAAACTTAAGTTATGGAAGGGTGGAGTTTTAGGGGAAAATTTTCCCTTAGAGGTCTGCAGGGATAGGGAGAAAATTGGGAAAATTTTCCCAAATGCCAGGTGTCATAACGTGATTCATTAAGGCTGGCGGGTCATGGGGAAACATTTGAAAATTTTCCAAAAACCAAAGTCTCAATTTTCCAAACTAAAATTTTCCTACATGCCTTTGCACTTGCTCAAATGGCCACGTGGTGCTTTGTGATTCGCCGTGGGCCGACGGAGGAAAAAGAGAAATTTTTCCAAAAGGGAAAAAAGGGTTAAGTTTTCCATTTTTATCCATGCACCCCCTGCCATGTGTCAGCATGTGATTGGTTGGGGTCCGCGGGGTTGTGAGGAAATTTGTGAAAATTTTCCCAAGGCAAAATTTTCAAAAAGTTAAGTTTTTATTAAGGGTATGCCCCTCCAAGGTGCCACGTAGAAACTTCTGATAGGATGAGAGGTTGGCGGGGCCATGGAAATTTATAGGAAATTTTTCCCAAGTTAAGAATTTAAATTTTTCTAAGGTCGAATTGATTTATTTTTGGTTTGGGATGGCCATTTTGAAGTAAAAATTCAAATGGCCACAACTTTTGATAGGAAACTCCATTGTAGGAAAACAAGGAATTTCTGGAAATATCTCAAAGTCCTCTTTGTACAGAATTGTAGACACTAGATTTGTGTCTTACGACCCCTTGTGACCCGCATCTCATCTCGCAATCTAACCTCATCACCTAAACCTTACATAATTATTTATTAATTACCTTATAATTGATAAATCCACATCACCTTACCCGCCACCTCACTTTGCCACCTCATCATGACCTAGCCCTAACCCTAAACTAACCTAATTAAGACCCATGACTTGGTCTAGACTCACATCCATAACTAATGCCTCCTTAATCGCACCCAAAGCTGACCTTCTAGCCACTTGAACAAACCCGCAACTGATCTCTTGGGAGAAAAGCAGGGAAGGTGGGCTATTTTACTAAAAATAGCCTACTTTTTCCTTACCGATGCCGGTTCCTACTCGACCACCATCGGTTACGTAACCACCATCGGTTCCCTGTAAATGGGCTCCCCAAACCAAAACAATGGATTGGAATTTCATTTGGGAGATCGGTCGAATGATTTTTGAAACAACAGAGAACATTGCGAGCGAGGAACAGAGTCCAGATCTTCACTTGACAGAGCAGAGACGAGTGGAAATACCAGAAGTGTTTACAACCAAGGAGATCAACTTGCTTCTTTGTCAAAACCAGTAAGTCACATCTTGCATGTCCTCTGTTATAACATTTCTTATGCTCTGTGAATTTCAGTCCTCCTAAATCCATCTCTGAATCTACTACCCAACGTGTCATTGCATCTAACTGTTATTCTTTTGCTTCTAATCATCCCATTTCCTAATATCATCCATAAACCAGCCTTACAAACACCATAGCTACCAAGAAGATCCTATAACCCACCGCTATCAGTTATCAGTAACCGCCATTGGTTCCTCTTATCCAAACCAGAAAAATAGCCTTTTCCCTACCCAGTTCAACGAAACAACTTAATTGATATTTTACAGTCTTTTGTGTTAATTCATATTAGCAGGGAAACTGACCACCTTCGAAAGGAAGTTTTATATTTCCTGGGCCCAAGGAAGTTTCCTCATTTATTGTTTAATCAAAATCTTGTGGTCTTGTGTTCTTATTTGCAGGTAGTCCTTCCAAGACAAAAAGGAGTTCTCCGCAGTCAACCTGATCTTTCTCTACGGTACGCGCACACCATCTTGACATTCAACAGGTATTCCTCCTAACCCTAACCTCATTTGTTTCTATAGGAACGAGTCATTCCGAGTGAAACATTTTGGCACGCCCGGTGGGACCCATTTTGGGTTTCTTTCTCTTGCTTATTTTCATTTTAGGAAGCATACTTGCTGTTGCTGCTTTTGTTATATACTTTGTAAAGAATTTGTCTTGCTTTCCTAGCTTCGCATTAGTGAAAGTCATCTCTCTTGCTTCATCGAACATAATTTTTGATTTGGGTTTAAAACACATGCATTGCATTACTGCTTGCTGTTTTCAATTCTAGTGAACATAGATTAAGTAACAGGTCGTACACGTGGGGGTGATATGCACGGTATTGACAGGAAATTAACCCTAGTTTCACTACACAACACATACCAAATCACTTCACAATTAACACAACAGCTCAAACATCCCCCCTTTTCCGCGGTATTCCTCCGCCCGATTGAGGTAACCTTATAAGCCAAAACAAACTTGACATTTCCCCTAAGTCTTGTTGTTTAGGATTCTGACATCATTCTAACGTCTAAAGGCATAAGCCCACGATAACCAAAATTAACCCTAGGGTTAGTCTCTAGATTTGCGTGTGCCTCTTGCTTGTTTTCAAATCCTATTTTCTCTGTCATACTTTGTCTTCTGTGATCAATAAGTTGACTAAACATACTCAACGTTGCTAAAAATCAAATCAGCAGCCTTTTATATCTTCTTATCCTAGACTTTTAACACCGCCATCGGTTAAGGGACCGACGTCGTTTGAGCTGTGACCGACACCGGTTACTAAACCGATATCGGTTACTGTCTTCATCAGCCCCTGACAAACCAGCAGCTTGTCAAATTCACCATTCTAGAGGTTGTTTTTGTTCTTGATAGATTGAAACTTTCCTGTGTGTTCTAGTCTATGGTTGTCATCACTCGGAAGCAAGCCGCCGCCATGGTTTCACATGCCTGCTCTGTGTCTTTGCCTGAATCACCCCCTTCACATTCTATAGGGAACCCTACAGACACCAGTGAGATCCCCTAAATTCCTGTAGGAGACAAGGACTTTGCCAAATTTCTGGATGCTAATCCCAGCGCTGTACAATACTATTTGTCTCATACCCCTGACCGTACGCCTGATGGTCAGCTCCTTATGGGCATGCCTATTAGTATAGCTGCTCATTTAGCTCCCACTCCTCCTGATAACAATACCTTACTTCCTACATCTTTAGCCCCTTCTCCCAATCCGACAGCTTCAGAGGTTCATACGACTCAGATTGGCTTTTCCTTGGCTAATTTTGGACCTCACGTATCGTTACCACCAACTGCCCCTACCTCATCTCTCTTTCAGACCACTCCATTCATGACTTGCTCTCTGCCACCTATTCACACGAGCTTTCCTTCTCAAGCTCCGCCTACCTTTTCATTCCCATACACGTATCCAGTAACCTCAACACCTTATATGGGACATCCCTATTCTGTTGCTCCAACATACTCATCCTCCATACCTTATCAACACTTAGCCCCACCATTGTCCAGCGGAAGCCCTTGGTCCAACTTGCCTCCGTTTACCACAACCGCACCATCATCTCATCCAACCATAGATTTCATCAAACAAATGATGGACAAAATGCAAAATCTGGAGGCTTCGGTTTCGGGAAGTCGTAGCGCCTTGACATACGAACAAGTTTGTCGGAGCCCATTCACCCTTCTGTCCCCCTTCATTCATATCCTCCTCAATGGGAGTTGCCAAAATTTACTCGTTTTAACAGTAAAGAGGATCCTCAACAACACTTGCGATCATTTAGACATGCTTGTTATTTGATCACCCATGATGATGCCTTGTTACTCCGCACCTTTCCCATGTCCTTATCAGGACCCCGCCTTGGAATGGTACAGTGCTTTAACCCAGCACTCGATCTTTTCTTTTAACCAACTAGCCCAATCTTTCTTGGATCATTTCTCCATTAACATTGCCAAGAAAGTATCTATCACCGACCTCTATGCCATCCGACAATTTGAGGACGAATCTATCGCAGATTTCGTTGGACAATGGCGGGGCCTTATCAACCAAATTACGTATGCCTTACCTCAAACCGAACTTATCGAACTGTTTACGCGGGCCTGCGCTAAGCACATCTCCCCCACCCTCCAAATTCAAACTTTCCGTACATTCGACGAGGCCTTTACTATGGCTCGAAAATTAGAAATTCGAGCCTTAGAAGAAGAGAAATTGCGGTTGCGTAACAAAAACCCCAATTTCCGAACTCCTGATTCTACCAACAAGCCAAATACCGCCACTCCTCACGCGTCCACTTCTTCTAAATCAAAAGGAGCTGTCCACGCGGTAATGGTCAAATCTCAAACACCGTCCAATACTCCACCGAAAACCACCTATAAGTACAAAGCCGAGCCCATCAATTACACTCCCTTGGGAGAAACTTATGGCGTCATCCTGGAGAAATTGCTCAAAGTTGGGGCTATCACCTTGCCCCCTGTTAAACCTCACTCTGGGTTTGACTCCACCCGCGCAATACCTTCCTGGTACAAAGAAAATGACTTTTGTAACTTTCACCGCGTAAAAGGACATAGTCATGAAAACTGCAAGATGTTGAAAAACATAGTGCAGGAAATGGTTGACGCAGGGGATATAACCCTCGATAATCCTAACGCCCTGCTAACCGAAATCTGAAAATTTTCAACAAGCCATTCCCGAATCACTCGTCCAATAGTAACGTAAACCAAGATATCTTAGCCGAGGAGAGTGTTCATGAGATCCATGCAGTCTTCGATTCTCAGCCAAAAGCCTCTATCGAAATTTTTTTGAATCAAGCCTCTTCACTAACACAGGAGCCTGAACCTCCTTCACCACCATCAAGCCAAAGCGAAATCATTCCTTTACCCATACAAGAGTTAACTGCCCAGGACTTCTCTTCTCATCAATGAGTCTTCTTACACCACATCCCTACAAGACTGTGAGCAGGATGTTATCTAATTTATCTATTTCCCAAACGTCCCCTTCTACCACTCTTGCTACACAAGAGGAAGGCTCGCCACTCCTTTTGACATCCTTAGACGAGAAATCTCTTACACTAACATCACCACATTCTTTAAACATGACAGATCCCCTCAAACACGCCCTCCTACCTATTAGTCCCTCATCGCCTAAATCTTTTCAACGACCGGTTGACCTCTTAACATCTATTGATACAGTGCCTCATCTACCCCTTGTATCACACCCGCAGTGGACTGGAATTACAACCCACCTTTCTTCCGTACAAAAATTACAAATCACACCTGGAGACTGTCATTCCACAGAAGATAGACAGGCCCTATGGGAACGTTTGAGTACCCCTTTTTCTACTCAAATGCAAATGACTGA
Source organism: Taxus chinensis (assembly GCA_019776745.2). NCBI lineage: Eukaryota > Viridiplantae > Streptophyta > Pinopsida > Cupressales > Taxaceae > Taxus > Taxus chinensis. Next base: position 897,929,276 of record CM034151.1, on the reverse strand, counting down.
TCCTGATGTCTCCACCATATACCCGAAGTGTTTACAGAAGCTTAAAATGCCCCTGTTCTCACCTTCACCCCCCTCACCTCTACCAAATGCCCCGTCCACTTCTATCAACTTAACCGGATCTTCCCCTACGCTTGGGACCTCACCAATGCCCAGTCTAACGCACCCGCCTGAGTGACTCGATCTATCCAAAAATAAATCCGTCCTGCCACCTAAGAGACAAACTCAATCCATGCCCCTATCACAATCAAAACCATCATCGTCATACCTACCTTCCATATTGGGACCCCATCCCTCTACCTTACATCAATATATCATACCTCCTGCATTTTCTTCAAAACAACCTACGCCTTCCGCACCCATACAGAAATTCCAGGGTATAGCAACACCGTCACTCTGCGTATCCTGTCCACCTATCAACCCTAAACAAATTCCATCATCAAAAGATTTGTTTTCGGTCACTCCTATTTCCCCGTGGTTGTTTTCTAATGCCACATCATCTGCGGCCTCATCATCCAACATAGCTTCTGCGCCAAAGAAATCACGTTTAGTGAAAACCACGTGTCAACACCCCTCGGCTAAACCACCACCCATGTACGAACCAACCACGCCCAAACATTACCAAAACCCGCACAACCAATACCCTCATCCTCCTCCGATTTTGACCCACTCAAAGGATCTTACGCCAAAATTCTTGCTATGTTGGTGGAGAATGCGACCATTTCCCTACCCCCACTTAGACCTTATGACCCGTCTAAACCTCGACCAATAAGTTATGATGAGTCTAAAATCTGCGCTTATCACCACACACCAGGACATGATGTGGAGGGATGCAAATCTCTAAAAACCATCCTTCATCAGTCACCTCCCCCGGATAGAAAGATTAAGAAAGACAACTTACGAAGGGAGAAACCTTTAGTTTCCATTCCCTCTCCTATACCATCTGTCCCCCCGCCTCACAAAGATCTATCATTATTACAACCCCACCTCTTGAAGACCATGAGTTATCCCAAACATCTTCCTTATTTCAGGTCTACGAGATTAATATGATTAGTGTCGCTACTCGAGGGCAGAAAAACAATGGGAAAGCAAAAGAAAACACACCTGCAGCATCTCTTTCTCCTGTCAACCATCCCGATTGCACCACCACCTAAAGTGGTCATTTGCGGACCCGCCTATCCCGTCTCTAATGGCATTGCCCACCGAAATATGATTAAACAGCTTCACCAATCACCCGTAAAAATGACACTGTATGATCTCATTCAGACTTCTGAATCTCATCGACAAGCTCTCGTTGAGATCCTTCAAGGGATTGAGGTTTTACCTAATGAAACCCTGCCTGTCACCTCCATTCTCACACCCAATCACGTTGCTTCTCTCACCAAACAATCCATCTCCCCCACCACTTCTATCTCTGTACAACAAGCCGCTGCAGTTAGTTTCTCGGAAGATGAAATTGTTGACTTTAGTACAGAAGACCCTGACCCTGCCCTTTTCATCTCCGCTTACGTCCGGGATATCCGGGTACGTCGCGTTATGATTGACGGGGGCGCCAGCCTAAACATCATCTCTTCAAAAGCCTTCCAACAAATGAATATCCCTTCTAGTTGCATGTGTGCCAACCCCATCATGTTGCGGTCATTCAATGACGCTATTACTTCTACCTTAGGCACTGTGATCCTCAACATTCGGGTAGGACCACGTACTTTACCCAAACTTTTCTATGTCTTGGAGGGAGAGTTCCAATATAATATATTGCTGGGTCATCCTTGGATCCAAGCCATGGGATGCGTTCCCTCAACATTACATAGATGCATAAAATTTGAGTACGAGGGGAAGTCCTACACCGTAAAAGCTGACCCTCCCCCCTTTAAAACCTGCAATATGTTATACCGCCCTAACGATGTGCTTATACCAATCAAGACACCCATAAATTCAACCCAACCATCCTCTTCAAATGTACCTCAACCATCCACCTCAACCGCGCCTACGCCTTCAACTGATGAAACCACCATCGCAAAAACCACTTCCCTTCCCGCAGCTAACATTCCAACCTGCGACCCCTTAGTAGATGTTTTTCAGTGCCTTACGCTGGGGGAGTACCGCCTATATAACGTTAGTTCTTTCCCTACCCCGCAGGAGTACGGACAATTACATGCACATCCCACCTACGACCGTCACGTGGGGGAGGTAATCTCTTACGGACCACCCCATTGCCGCACTAACCTAACGTATGGGGGTGTTGACGCATCCTCCATTACCCCTAAACCTCCTCTTGGTGTGGTTCCCTTCCAATCCGATTTTCAATACTTGACAAATCGTCGTTTCGCCCTCACCTTCTTGACTCACTGTGCGTGGAAAGGCTTTGGTTTTGGCCTTTACGAACAAGGCCGACATACACTCATTCCCGTGACTACCCATAAACATAATGATCGCAGTGGTCTCGGTTTTCCCGAAACACCTACACAGGAGACACCTCCTGTCAGCTGTATCCTGGAAGAAGAAGACGTCGCCCCTACTAAACCATCATCACCCACTTTGCCATCATCACCCACACAATCTATAGACCCTGAATCCATCCCTCCTAACTTTTTTTTTTCATAAATGCTATCTTCATAGGTCCTCTCACTTATCAACGCGATAATGAGGACCCATCTTCTCTTCCCCTTCTGTATCCAGACATGATCGAAGAGGATTCGCCTTTGATTAATGTTGTTGAATACCAGGATGACGACTCCATCCTCACTTACCTTGGCGCGGATGATTCTTATATTCAACGAGCCTTACCATCTGAAACCCAAACCATGCTGAATGAATCTACCATAGAAATCAACATTCACACGGAGGAGGATCCTCACATTATGAAGATTGGACAATCCCTTAACACATCAGAACAAGCCGCCTTTACTACCTTTCTCCGTGCTCGCAACCAAGCTTTCGCATGGTCTTACGCTGACATGCCAGGAATTGATCCTACCATTGCCATCCATAACATCACCCTAAACCCCGATTCCAAACCAGTCAAACAGAAATTGAGAAAAATGCATCCACGCATTGCTCTCTTGGTCAAAGAGGAACTCCAACGACTCCTTTCTGTTTCCTTCATCTTGCCTATTGACTATCCTCAATGGATTTCTAACATCGTACCTGTCACTAAAGCGATAGGGGGACTTCAGATATGCACAAATTTCCAGGATCTTAACCTCGCTTGCCCTAAGGATGACTTCCCCTTACCTAGCATTGACCAACTTGTTGATCTAACTGCAGGTCATGAGATGCTCTCTCTCATGGATGGCTTTTCAGGATACAACCAAATTTTGGTTGCCCCTGCCGATCAACACAAAACTGCCTTCATAACTCCTTGGGGAACCTTCTGTTATCGTGTCATGCCATTTGGCCTTAAGAATGCTGGTGCTACCTATCAGCGGGCTATGACCTACATTTTTCATGACATTATGCACACTATCCTTGAAGATTATGTCGACGATCTTCTCGGCAAGTCTAAACATCGTAGTGAACATCTCGATGTTTTAACCATTATTTTTGATCACCTGTTACAATATTCTGTCCACCTTCAACCAAAGAAATGTGTCTTTGGTGTTCTTTCGGGAAAACTTCTTGGCTTTATCATCTCTTTGCGTGGCATTGAGGTCGATCCATCTAAAGTCAAAGCTATCCTAGAAATTCCCCCACCCAAAAATCTCAAACAATTGTGTAGTTTACAAGGTAAGCTCCAATCTATCCGACGTTTCATCTCCCAACTCTCGGATCGGTGTCAACCTTTTCATCACCTTCTTAAAAAGGACATTGCCTTTCAATGGAGTGAGGAGTGTCACCAAGCCTTTGAAGCTCTCAAATCCTATCTCTTGCAGCCACCCATGCTTATCCCACCCTAGGACGACCGCCCTTTCTACCTTTATCTTTCCACCACTAGACCATACTATAGGTGCTATGCTCGTACATCGGGATTCGGCACGACGAGAACAGGCCGTTTATTATATAAGTCGTACCCTCATGGATTATGAGACTAGGTATACACATGTAGAAAAATTGTGCCTTGCCCTATCATTTGCAGCCACCAAACTCCGAAAATACCTCTTGAATCACAAAAAAAAATGGTCATCACCAACACAGGCCCCATTCATTATATGTACGCCAAACCGCATCTAAACCAACATATCGCTCGATGGCTTATGCTCCTCGCTGACCTTGACCTTGAATTCGTACAACAGAAGTCAATCAAAGGACAAACTCTTGCAGACCAACTTGCGGAGGCCCCTTTACCTGGGGAACAATTTACCAATTTTACCTTCCCCAACGAACTCATCGCCACTCTTTCACTCTGGGAAGAGTTGTATCAAATGACCCTCTTCTTCGATGGATCCAAATGCCATCGTGGTGGAGGAGCTGGTGTTGTTCTTATTCCTCTCGACACTGAGCCTATGCCTCTTTCATTCCGACTCGATTTCCCTTGCACTAGTAATACAGTGGAATACGAGGCCCTTGTTCTGGGTCTCCAAGTTGCGTTACACTTAGGCATCAAATCTATCAACATTTTTGGTGACTCTCAATTGGTAGTCAATCAAGTTATGGGTGCCTACCAATGCAAAAATGAGGAACTTCAAAAATACAAACACTATGTGGATTCACTTCTAGCCTTATTTACTCACTATTCTATACAAACCATTCCACGCTCCACTAACAAATTTGCGGACACTATGGCTTGCTTAGCCTCGCAAATTCCCACCGCACCAACTGATTCTGAATTATTCGTCGTGGTCCAACAAATTTTTATCCCATCCTATTCCACCCCAGTAGTTTGTACGATAAATACTGTGTCTACTAGTTCGCAGGATACCTGGTACCACCAATTTCACGACTACCTTACAATCTCTGTCCTGCCACCTGACCTTACTAGTAACGGCAAACGTGCTTTTCTTAAAAGTGTTTCGCGTTATGTTGTCATGGGGGGACTCCTCTATAAACGTGGCTTTGATGGCATCCTCCTTCGCTGTCTAACTGGCGCGGAGGCCACTCATACCATCCAACAAGTCCATGATGGTATTTTGTGGTGGACATTTTAGTACGGCCTTGCCGTGGCCAAACGAATCCTTCGCCTTGGTTATTATTGGCCTACTCTCAATAACGACTTCTACGAATATGTTAAGCGTTGTGTTATGTGTCAGCAACATGCCAACCTTCAACATACTCCTAGCCACCCGCTCTAGGTCGCTCGAGATCTTTGGCCCTTCTCACAATGGGGTTTAGACCTTATTGGTGAGATTCACCCGACCTCTTCACAACGTCACCGTTGGATAATCACAGCGACCGAATATTACACAAAATGGGTGGAGGCTATTCCACTCATTTTAATCAAAAAAGAAAAAATCGTAGAGTTCATTAACCACCACATTATCTGTCGTTTTGGTGTTCCTCATCGCCTGATAACAGATAATGGAAAATATTTCAAAAACAAGTTGTTGCAAGACCTTTGCGACAACTTTGGTATCAAACTTAGCTTCTCATCACCCTACTATCCACAAGCCAATGGGCAAGCTGAGTCTTCTAATAAAACCCTAACCAAAATCCTCATGAAAGTTGTCAATGACTTCGGCAAAAATTGGCACGATCACATTCACTTTGCCCTTTGGGCTTATCGTACTAGCATTCGTACTTCTACTAATGCCACACCTTTTTCTTTGGTATACGGTACCGAGGCTATTTTGCCTCTCGAAATACAAATACCCTCCCTTAGAATATCTCTTCAGGATATTCTCACCAACGATGATTTCCGCCAAGAGCGGTTAGCCCAATTGGAGCTTCTTGACGAACGTCGTCTTACAGCTCTTGATCACCTTCAAATCTATCAAAAACGCATCAAACGTGCTTATGATAAGTGACTTCATGAGCGTACTTTTAAGGTTGGTGATCTTGTCCTCAAAGAGAATCAACATGTCACTAAACTAGAAAAGAGCAAACGTGGAAAATTTGCTCCCAATTGGATTGGGCCTTATATAATCACTCACACCTATGGATTAGGCACTTATCATTTAGCTTCGCTTAATGGTAAACCTGAGCCTGAACCCCTTAATGCCTTGCATCTTCGACCATTCTACTATTGAAATTAGTGTTATATCACTTCTTATCCGCCTACTGCTCGTCCCTTGAGCTCCCATACCACCACATGCACTTGTTTCCTACATCTCGAAATAAAATCAAGCTCACCTCTCACCTCCCCTTAACGATGCCTTCCCCTTTTTAGTCTAGTCCATGACTTCAACGTATTAAAATAAGCCGTATTCTTATGGGATTTTCTTGAGTCAAACTTCCTACAAACCTAGATGCTTCACGTCACAAGGACATCTAGTTATCTATAGACTGCTCCCTCGAAGGATAGCTATATGCCAAAAACTATTAATGCTATTATATATATAGACTGCTCCCTCGAAGGATAGCTATGCATTTAAATCATATCTGCTACTATAAATAGACTGCTCCCTCGAAGGACAGCTATACACAGTCAGCCTTTATCAGAAGCTTCTCGCATTGATCAGCTTCGTGAAGACCTCAAGAATAAAACAATCAATATCCCTTGTAGACTTCCCGCATCGATCAGTCTACATTCAATAAAATAAAAGCCTCATTCAAAAGAACTTTTGAGTCATGGAATTGTTTTTTTAGGGTAGGTTCTCTTTCGTCAGAACACTCACTTTGTAATCAGTTCTCCGTACCTCAGCTATACCATCCACCTCACCTCACCATTTGTTTCAACTCAAGGGACGTAATGTACGCTCGATATATTGTGATCACACAACTCTTTTCACCTATTGACTTCTCGTCTATGCACGGTACCTAGGGCTCCAAGCTCGTTCTACGTTGTGTGGTTTGTTTAGCTCTTTTCACCTACGGAGCACTCTTTCTACTTTGCCTCGCATCTAGGATTGTGTGTTGACCTTAATCAGGACATGGTTCCCTTCTACTTGGGTAGGCTAACCTTCGCTTCCCTTATACCTTTTACAACATCACCAATTCATTACCAACACCATCAACCTTACCTTAACCAATCTTAATATTTTTACCAACCAACCAATTTCCTAAACCGTACCAAATTGCCTGAATTCACCTCTCCCTGATCCTAAGGGAGAACTACATCGGTCTGAGGCCCCTCCTTGCTTTGTGCAATGGGCTATGTAGGCAGCACTTCGGAGACATGGGGTCTTCCAAGGTTAGCTCGACCATCCCCTACCATAACCTATCATGTGTGGTAAATATAAATATTTTTGTGTATTTCTATTTCATCACATTCCTCTTTATCCTTTTTCAAAAACACCGAAAATCAACAACACAAACATTCTTATTTTTATCGTAACTCAAATCAACATACATATTCAGCTTTATTTAGATGTTAAACAAATACATCTTCTCTATCATCGACACGCAGGTCGGCATCCTTATTTATTCTTATACCTTGCTAACATTTACTCAGACCCTCACGCCTCATCCCGAACTAGGTGATGATCGTGATCGTCGACCCCTCTCGCCGGGCCTCTCTGTCCTCAAAGGTACCACGACTATTGGTACCACCCACTGATCTGCCAATCTCTCCTGTAACATATGAATACGCCCTCTCACATGGAGGACTCCAGCCTCTAGTCTCCCCGCCTGTGACTCCGCAACCGTTAACAATCCTCTTGTCTCATTCACCTGCGTTTGGAGCTGCTGAACTAAACGCTGCAGACGATCCCTCTCTGCTGTAATCATAGCTATGTCAGGACAATCACATATACCTCGCAGCTCTACTACCCACCATAATCTATAGGCCTCTGTCGTTCCTGCGTCCATTACCCTGCGATCGGCTACTACCTCTTCAGGACCTTCTGGAGGTGTTGGCTGGGGAGGTGAGAGTACTGCCTCTACGTCGATCCTCATATATGGTCTATAAGCCAGGTGTATATCCTACACAAATCCAAATTGTCGCCGCACGCAATCTATAGGAATCCTCTCATATTCACCTGGCCTGTGCCCCACGATCCACCTCATTCGCTCTACACCCCTTAACTCCTCAGCTATGCTCTCTGTTACCATATAGTTACCGTAAGGCCTCCAACAGATGTCCGCAACCGTCACCCTCTCCCATACCTGCCTGTAATACACAATATCACCCGTCACGGCCTGGGATCTGGCCTCTTGTTCTGTCTGGACCCATCGTCTGAATCCCAACCTCTGCACTCCGGTTTCTCCTGCAACTGGATGGGTCGGCCTATTGGTCGCACACAAACAATGTGCTCATAGGCCCAACAGTGTAATAAGTATGAACTATCTAGTGTCGTCCTGTGATTTCACCTACAAGCCCATAAACCCCTGTATAGCTCCGCCAAATATGCAGGTGCCCATGCAAAAGTTACGTTCCTTTCTATCATCTCCCACATAACACACATCAATGCCTTTGGAAATCTTCCCCCTTCCGCCCTCGGTAACGCATAATACCTTACCACTATCATTAATATCACCGCTAACCTTGTCTCCTCAGGGTGTGTTGCATACATTACCCCATATGTGAATGACAAACCTCGCTGTGTTAAGTCTCGTGCGTATGGACCAAATACTACTGGTTATCGCTCCCCGTGCCGCGCTAGGTAGTGCCTGATATACTGGTTCTCCTGTAATAGGGAGTCTCAAAATACGAAACACATCTTCCAATGTTACTGTCATTTCACCTGTTGGCAGATAGAAGGTATTTTTCTCAGGATTCCATCTCTCAATCAATGCCTGTAACATACCATGGTTACGTGAGATTCATGAATAATAACGGATTCCACTTAACCCCAAACAATTTATCAATGTCCATTCCGCTGGTGTTACATCCGCTCGGATTCGTGACAACAGCGCTGGCACACTATCATTCATCCTCAACCCTGCCTCTGCCTGCATACACCAAAACAACAAACAACCATTCAATCCGTCAGGGTTTTTCAAACATTCTGGAAATTCCTCCAGTAACCGGTATTGGTTATACATAACCGGTATCGGTTCAGTAACCGATACCGGTTACCTCTAACTGCTACCGGTCACTGTCAATTACATACATCTTGCCTAAAACAACCACCTACGACAATAAATTGATCGTTTTTTCCTTTCTATATACACAGACATACCCAAAACCCCGAATTACCTACCCCATAACACTCACCTCATCTATACCCCTGGCTATCATGTTGTATTTCTCATATCTACTTACCTATTCTCCTCTAGCTCATTCCCAAAACATGTAGTAGTTAAATCACAAACAAGCTGATACCTCTTGGGTTGCAGCAGCTTGAGGTGGCCCTTGTCTTCCCTCTTGTCCCTGCCTGCTGGATGCTTCTCCTCGTTCTGCCATGATCACCACCCTTTTTCAACTTTGTCTTTCTGTCTTCTGAATCTCGGATCACATTCACTTTCATTGTCTCTTTTCTCCTTATCACTCAAATCTCTCATGTAAAAACCTGTCTCAGTCATCAAAAAGCATCGCATTCACGTATTTAATCTCTTGCATGGCTCTAAAATTAAAACTTAAGTTGCCACCCTAGCTTTTCTATTTTTAGAAAAGCTCATACCTAAATAACCGGTATTGGTTACTTAACCGATATCGGTCTATCAACTACCGATATCGGTTCCTTAATCGATATCGGTTACACACCTATCTTTTCTCAAACAGCGTTCTTTTCTTCATTTCTCACCTAAATTTTTGTCGCGCCCGCATCTTTTCCTGCATAAACAACACAATTTACCACATTTGTTCATCCACCACACATAGCATTACAATTTCATTAACATCATTTATTTTATACAAATACACAAACCATCAACTACGGATATCAAGAAACTATCAATCTATACATCATTTGGATCCAACTCATCAGTTACATATATCACAATGTCACAAAACACCCAATTCATCACATAACATAACATTCATTAATACGTATAAAAAAACGAAAACATCAGCATCATCCATCTATCAACATGTCAATTAAACTCATCACACATTCTATATATTACTAGCCATTAACTAAATATTTAAACACATTTTGAACACTGCATGTGGATCAAAACATCGTCTATATATATATATATATACAAGTTTTTAAAAATACAATGTGCCCTACATCGGGGCCTCTGTGATCTCATCATACAAAAAATCCGGCACGTAGGCCGCAATAACTGTCAAAAAATCTCGACTCAGCTCGCAGGCCTGTCCCTCATATCAACAATAGCTATATACTAGGCTCGCAGACCGGTATCCACTATACAACCCCTACTCGGCTCGCAGGCCGGTATATAATAAATGAATGAATGAATGAATACATGAATAATACATAGGCACGCCGGCCTCTATCAATACACCCGGTTCGCAGACCGGTGCCCATCTCTAAAATACAACAACCATGTCTGGGATCTCTCAGCTCTCCCCACCGCCCTCGGCACCTCTCCCCGCTGATCCCTGTGGTGCCTCTCGCCTCTTACCCGTCACGGACATGCCAGCTGTGGCTGCACCTCCCTGAGATCTCTGGTTGTGAGAGGTCTCTGCCCTATGCACTGTATAAGCCTGATACTCGACTCCGGTACCATCAAGAATATCCTGATAATATCGGGCCTCTGCTCTAACCTCCATATAGCGCTCTCGAGCCCCTGATGGAGCTGGGGCTGGTCCCCTGGCACCTACAACCAATGCCCCCTGAGCCTGTGCTGGTGTTGCTGGTGGTGCCTGTGGCCGCGGTGGTGCTGGTACCTATGCTGCTGCCTGTACCTGCACCTGTGGCTGTGGTGCTGGTGGTGGTGCTACCTGGGCTAGCTGCCCCTGTAAGAGACCTATCTGTGCCTATGCCGTAGATAGCTGCCCCTGTAAGAGCTGCACCTGACCCCTGAGCTGATCTCTCTCTCTTATAACTGTAGCCAAGTCTGGCTGTGTAGGCGGTACTATCCTGGCTGCACTCTACCCAGCCCACCACACCTTGTATGCTCCTGTGCACCCAGCATCATCTACACCCTCACCTGCTGACCTCTCTGCTACCCAATCTGGATCCAAAGGCTGTGGTGTAGGCAGTGGGGCCTCTACATCATCCCTCCTATACTGAGGGAAGGGAGGTGGCTCATCCTGTCGCAGCCCCATCTACCTGCGTACCCTCTCCAGGGGTATCTGCTCGTACTCTCCTGGCCTCCGTCCTACTATCCAGAATGTGTACTGGATTAGGTGCAACTGTAAGCAGGCTCCTCTGCTAGGGTGGTGACCTCTGTAGGGTCTCCATACAATGTCTACTGCTGTAAGGCCCTCTAGCAAATGTCTATAGTATGCCACATCCCGACCTGCAACAACTGCTCGTGGCTGGCCCACGACCCCCAACCACATCTGAAAGCCATATCGGTATATGACATGTGGCCCTGGATGCTGGGGTAACCCTACTAGCTTGATACATACGATGTGCTCGTATGCCCAACAATGCAACAAAAATGTAGAGCAAATACCGAATCGCCTCCTCTGGCGATAGCCCCATATCTCCCTGTATAATTACACCAGATATACTGGTGCCCAGGCGTAACAGGTGTGCTCCTCCACCATCTCAAGTAGTACCCCCATCAATGCTCGTGGGAAGCAGCCTCCCTCTGAGTCCGAGAGGGTGAAGCAGGTGATCCCAACCATCATCAACACAGCCACTCGTGTCTCATGTCGATGCGCATGGTACATGTCACCGTACCCGATACTCGCGCTATGATAGGTCAGTAGCGCGGCTGCATCCCCAAAAACTTGCAGTATGCTGTCCATGGCAGTCTCTGAATCTACCTGGAAGACTGCCTCTCCCTCGATAGGTAACCGAAGGATGTGATACACATCCTCCAATGTGACGGTCATCTCCCCAGTCGGGAGATGGAACACATTGGTCGCCGGATCCCATCTCTCGATGAGGGTGACCATCAGGCTGTGATCTCTCTCTATCACTTTGTACCTCTGGACTCCACCGAGTCCCACCTCGTGCATGATGGCCCAATGAGCCGCAGATACGTGTGGTCTCATCCGCACCAACAGTGGGGGCATCCTATCCCGCATCGTCAACTGCTGACGTGCCTGCAAAACCACCCCACATCCTTAGACCTATTCTTTATTACAACATCTACTTTATCATCTAACCACCCTTTTTTATCCCCCCGACCATACCCCGACTCTCTACCACCCCCCTCTAGCAACCTACCACCCCTAAAAACCCAAAACCATCCCACCCAAAACCAACAAAAACAAAACCCAAACAAACACATGCAACCCAACTCCAACACAAAACCAACTCCCACACAAACACCCACAACCCAACCCAAAAGACCCAAAACCCAACCCTACATCAAACCCTTCTCCCACCTCCACCTCAAACCCAACCCAAAAACCCAAAACCCAACCCTACACCAAACCATTCTCCAACCCTAACCCAACACCCACACCGACCCACAACCTAACCCAAAAACCCAAAACCCAACCCTACACCAAACCCTTCTCCACCCCTAACCCAACCCCCACACAAACCCTTCTCCACAACAAACCCACACCCACCCACAACCCAACCCAAAAACCCAAAACAACCAACCCACCCACACAACCCACAAGCCACCGACGCCGGCCGATACATGACCGACGCCGGTCACCAACAACACTCTCTTTCCCTAAAATTGTGCGACCGATGCCGGTCGCTTAGTGACCGACATCGGTCATTGTCTTCTCCTGGAGCCGAACCCCCGCGCGGCCCCCAAAACCCATTTTTTACCTATTTCTACCCATCTACCCACCCAAATAGCCTAAAAACTTACCCACCTACCCACCTTAGCCTATCTAGCCTATCTACCCTCTCCCTTTTTCAAATCATTTCCATTTTCTCATTATTTCCTAAAAAAGGTTAATTCCTACCCAAACCCCCAATTTAGCATAATACAACCAAATCACCAAATTAAAGAGTTTCGAATCTACCCGAATGACGACACGTCATCGTGGTGGGATGGGTGGTAGCAGTCCAGCTGGTCTAGCCCCTCCAGCTCCTCTTGCTTGTGCCATGGCTCCAATCCTGATCTGCTGGGTCCCCGGCCAATAAACTGCTGCCTCCTCCTTAATCAGGCCCACTATCAACTCTCTCCGCCAATACAATAGCTCCGTCTCACTCACTCAAGCCTCTAATCTCAACTCTCCACATCAGACAAGTCGATTTGGTTTGCAAAAAACAAAAGTGACAATGACAAGCCATATTTTTCTTTTTATAGGTTTTTCGCCTTTCACAGATATCGGTTTCATTTTTTCTCTAAGGAACTGGTATCGGTCCCTTAACCGATATCGGTCATGCAGAATCGACATCGGTTCTCTACCCAACTTTCACCCAATTCTTTGCCCTTATTTACTCCTTGCCTCTTTTTCACCAATATCACCTCTATCCACCTTTGCTGCACACCATTTGTTCACTTGTTCGGTCCTCACTATTTGGCCCAACCCAAGGCCTCGCCCTACCCATTTGGCATGACCCAAGGCCTCGCCCTACCAATTTGGCCCGACCCAAGGCCTCAACCTACCAATTGGCCTGACCTAAGGCCTCGCCCTACCAATTTGGCCCGACCCAAGGCCTCAACCTACCAATTAGCCCGACCCAAGGCCTCACCCTCACTATTCGGCCTGACCCAAGGCCTCGCCCTACCCATTTGACCCGACCCAAGGCCTCGCCCTCACTATTCGGCCCGACCCAAGGCCTTGCCCTACCCATTTGGCCTGACCCAAGGCCTTGCCCTCACTATTCGACCCGACCCAAGGCCTCGCCCTACCCATTTGGCCCGACCCAAGGCCTCGCCCTAACAATTTGGCCTGACCCAAGGCCTCAACCTACCAATTGGCCCAACCCAAGGCCTCGCCCTCACTATTCGGCCCGACCCAAGGCCTCGCCCTACCTATTCGGCCTGACCCAAGGCCTTGCCCTACCCATTTGGCCCGACCCAAGGCCTCAACCTACCAATTTGGCCCGACCCAAGGCCTCAACCTACCTTTTTGGCCTGACCTAAGGCCTCAACCTACCTATTCGGCCCGACCTAAGGCCTCAACCTACCTATTCGGCCTGACCCAAGGCCTCGCCCTACCCATTTGGCCCGACCCAAGGCCTCGCCCTACCAATTTGGCTCGACCCAAGGCCTCAACCTACCAATTGGCCCGACCCAAGGCCTCGCCCTCACTATTTGGCCCGACCTAAGGCCTCCCTTTACCCTTCTGGCCTGACCCAAGGCCGCAACCCAACAACTTGGCCTGACCCACAGCCGCACCACTTCCATCCCTTACCCAAAATCAACACCATACACTTTTATCCACCCATCCGGTAGTTTTTTGTTCAATCGAGCTCACCTGTTCATGTTTTAGCACGATTAGGGTCCTTGACTTGATCTGTCGACCAACTTTGCCTAGACCTAGACCGTGACGTTTATCTCAACCAAACCAACCTTTTGGTACTGCCGAACATGCCTAAACGTTCCTGTACCTTACCTGTTATATACCCTGGGGATACTTCCTATGCCTTGGATACCAGGATTATATCACCCTTGTTTGGATAAACTATCGACCTTTGCCTCTGCACTGCTGGTTTTCTCGTCAAATCATGTACCCTAGTCATACTATGGCATTTCAATATGTGTCTACTTCCTTGAACCTACCCAACCATCTTACCATCCCCTCTACCCCATTTACCCGTTATCAACCCTATCCCTGATTTCTCTGTTTCACTCGGAAATGCTTCGTTCCTTTTAGAAACAGATAAGGTTAGGGGCTAGGAGGAATACCTGTGGAATGTCGAGATAGTGTGCGTGTACCGTAGAGAAAGATCAGGCTGACTGCGAAGAACTCCTTTTTGTCTTGGAAGGACTACCTGCAAATAAGAACACAAGACCACAAGATTTTGATTAAACAATAAATGAGGAAACTGCCTTACGCCCAGGAAATATAAAACTCCCTTTCGAAGGTGGTCAGTTTCCTTGTTAATATGATCTAACAAAAAAGACTGTAAAGTATCAATTAAGTTGTTTTGCTGAACTGGGTAGGGAAAAGGCTGTTTTTCTGGCTTTGATCAGAGGAACCGATGCCGGTTACTAATAACCGATGCCGGTTACAGATAACCGATACCGGTGGGTTCTAGGATCTTCTGGGCTGGTTGTGGTGTTGGTAAGGTTAGTTTATGTATGTTATTAGGAAATGAGATGATGAGAGGTAAAAGAATAACAGTTAGATGCAATGGCACGTTCGGGTTAGTGGGCTCAGAAATGGATTTAAGAGAAATCTGATTCAAAGATCATAATAAATGTTATAACAGAGGGCATGCAAGATGTAACTTACTGGTTTTGACGAAGGTGCAAGTTGATCTCCTTTGCTGTAGACACTTCTGGTTTGGACTCTGCTCTTTGCTCCTAATATTCTCTGTTGATCCAGAAATCCTTCGACTGATCTCCAAAATGAAATTATGATCCGTTGTTTTGGTTTGAGGAGCCCATTTACAGGGAACCAATTGCGGTTGCGTAACCGATGGCGGTCGAGTAGGAACCGGCATCGGTTAGGAAAAAGTAGGCTATTTTTAGTAAAATAGCCCACCTTCCCTGCTTTTCTCCCGAGAGATCAGCTGCGGGCTTGGTCAAGTGGCTAGAAGGTCAGTTTTGGGTGCGAGTAAGGAGGCATTAGTTATGGATGTAGGTGTAGACCAAGTTATGGGTCTTAATTAGGTTAGTTTTAGGGTTAGGGCTAGGTCACGATGAAGTGGCAAAGTGAGGTGGTAGGTAGGGTGATGTGGATTTATCAATTACAAGGCAATTAATAAATAATTGTGTAAGGTTTAGGTGATGAGGCTATATTGCGAAATGCGATGCGGGTCACAAGGGGTCGTAAGACACGAATTTGGTATCTACATTAGCCCCTTATTGTCATGTAGCTTGTTTTGTAAAGCTACACAGACAATAATATGAAGTGGTTTCTCCTGTTAAGGATATAGGTAATCCCCCTCAAATCTATCGCCGATTGAGTGAACGGGAAATCAGGGATAGGGTTGATAAAGGGTACATGTTGTAGAGAGGATGGTAAGGTGGTGGGGTAGGTCCAAGGAAGCAGACACATGTTGAAATGCAATAGTATGACTAAGGTACATGATTTGACGAGCAAACCAGCAATGTATAGGCAAAGGTCGATAGTTTATCCAAACAAGGGTGATATAATCCTGGTATCCAAGGCATAGGAAGTAGCTCCAGGGTATATAACAGGTAAGGTACAGGAACGTTTAGGCATGTTCGGCAGTACCAAATGGTTGGTTTGGTTGAGATAAACGTCACGGTCTAGGTCTAGGCAAAGTTGGTTGACAGATCAAGTCAAGGACCCTAATCATGCTAAAACACGAATAGGTGAGCTCGATTGAACAAAAGGTATATGATGGATGGATAAAATAAAACGTTGATTGTGGGTATGGTATTGAAGTGATACGGTCGTGGGTCAGGCCTAGTTGTTGGGTTACGGCCTTGGGTCGGGCCGGATGGTTAGGGTGAGGCCTTGGGTCGGGCCAAATGGGTAGATTGAGGCCTTGGGTCGGGCCGAATAGGTAGGTTAAGGCCTTGGGTCGGGCCGAATAGGTAGGTTAAGG
This sequence comes from Taxus chinensis, assembly GCA_019776745.2. Lineage (NCBI taxonomy): Eukaryota > Viridiplantae > Streptophyta > Pinopsida > Cupressales > Taxaceae > Taxus > Taxus chinensis. The sequence goes on along the minus strand of CM034151.1, from coordinate 897,912,621 downwards.
CCTTGGGTCGGGCCAAATAGGTAGGTTGAGGCCTTGGGTCGGGCCGAATAGGTAGGTTAAGGCCTTGGGTCGGGCCAAATAGGTAGGTTGAGGCCTTGGGTCGGGCCGAATAGGTAGGTTAAGGCCTTGGGTCGGGCCAAATAGGAAAACAAATGGTGTTCAGCAAAGGTGGATATAGGCGATATGTGGTTAAAAAAGGGGCAAATGGTAAATAGGGGCAAAAAATAAAATTGGGGGAAAGTTGGGATAGGAACCGATGTCGATTCTACATGACCGATAGCGGTTAAGAGACCGATACCGGTTCCTTAGGGCAAAATGAAACCGACATCGGTTAAGGTCGAAAAACCTATAAAAAGTAAAATACGGCCTGTCATTGTCACTTTTGTTATTTGCAAACCAAAGCGACTTGTCTGACGTGGAGAGTTGATTTGGAGGGTTATTGAGTGAGGTGGAGCTATTTGATTGGCGGAGAGAGTTGATAGTGGGCCCGATTGAGGAGGAGGAAACAGGTGATTGGCCAGGGACCTAGTAGATCAGGATTGGAGCCATGACACAGGCAGGAGGAGCTGGAGGGGCTGGACCAGCTAGACCGCCACCACCCATCCCACCACGACGACGTGTCGTCGTACCGGTAGGTTTCTAAACTCGTGATTTTATGCATTGAAATGGTTATTAGGCTAAATGGGGGGTTGGGTAGGAATTAACCTTTTTTTTAGGAAATAATGAGAAAATGGAAATGTTTAGAAAAAAGGGAGAGGGTAGATAGGCTAGATAGGCTAAGGTGGGTAGGTGGGTAAGTTTTTAGGGTTTTTAGGTGGGTAGATGGGTAGAAATAGGTGAAAAAATGGGTTTTGGGGGCCGCACGAGGGTTCGGCTCCGGGGGAGGACAGGGACCGATGTCGGTCACTAAGCGACCGGCATCGGTCGCACAATTTTTAGGGAAAGGGAGACTTGTTGGTGACCGGCGTCGGTCATGTGTATCGGCCGGCGTCGGTAGCTTGTATTTTTTTTGGGTTTTTGGTGTTGGGTTGTGGGTGGGAGTGGGGGTTGGGTTAGGGGTGGAGAAGGGTTAGGTGTGGGGTTAGGTTTTGGGTTTTTGGGTTGGGTGGGTTTGTTTTTGTTGTTTGTGGGTTTGGGTTTGGGGTGGAGAAGGGTTAGGTGTGGGGTTAGGTTTTTGGTTTTTGGGTTGGGTTGGTTTTGGGTTTAGGGTGGGTGTTGTGTTGGGATTGGGGTTGGGTGGGTTTGTTTTTGTTGTTTGTGGGTTTGGCGTGGTTTGTGGTGGGTTAGTGTGTGTTTAGGGTTTAGGATGGGTTTGGGTGGTTTGTCTTAGGGGGGGTAGAAAGTCGGGGTGTGGTCAGGGGGATACAAAAGGGGGTTTAGATGGTAAAGTAGATGTTATAATAAAGATTAGGTCTAAGAATGTGGGTTGGTTTTTGTAGGCACGTCAGCAGTTGACGATGCGTGATAGGATGCCTCCACTATTGAGTCGGATGAGGCCACACGTATCTGTGGCGCATTGGGCCATCATGCGCGAGGGTGGGACTTGGCAGGGTCCAAAGGTACAGAGCGATAGAGAGGGATCACAGCCTGATGGTCGCCCTCATCGAGAGATGGGATCCGGCAACCAATGTGTTCCATCTCCCGACTGGGGAGATGACCGTCCACATTGGAGGATGTGTATCGCATCCTTTCGGTTACCCTATCGAGGGAGAGGCAGTCTTCCAGGTAGATTCAGAGACTGCCAATGGACAATATACTGCAGGTTTTTTGGGGATGCAGCCGCGCTACTGACCTATCATAGCGCGAGTATCGGGTACGGTGACATGTACCGTGCTCATCGACACGAGACACGACTGGCTGTGTTGATGATGGTTGGGATCACCTGCTTCGCCCTCCCCGGACTCAGAGGGAGGCCGCTTCCCATGAGCATTGATGGGGGTATTGCTAGGAGATGGTGGAGGAGCACACTTGTTACGCCTGGGCACCAGTATATCTTGTGCAATTGTACAGGGAGCTATGGGGCTATCGCCGGAGGAGGCGATTCGGTATTTGCTCTACATTTTTGTTGCATTGTTGGGCATACGAGCACATCGTATGCATCAGGCCAGTAGGGTTACCCCAGCAGCCCGGGCCACAGGTCATATACCGATATGGCTTTCAGAGGTGGTTGGGGGTCGTGGGCCAGCCACGAGCAGTTGTGGCAGGTCGGGATGTGGCATACTATACGACATGTGCTAGAGGGCCTTACAGTAGTAGACATTGTATGGAGGACCTTACAAAGGTCACCACCCTGGCAAAGGAGCCCGCGTACAGCTGCACCTGATCCAGTATACATTATGGATAGTAGGACAGAGGCCGGGAGAGTACGAGTTGGATACCCCTAGAGAGGGTACGCAGGCAGATGGGGCTATGACAGGACGAGCCACCCTCCCTTCCCTCAGTACAGGAGGGATGATGTAGAGGCCCCACTGCCAGCGCCACAGCCTTTGGATCCAGATTGGGTAGCGGAGAGGTCAGCAGGTGAGGGTGTGGATGACGCTGGAGTTGCACGGGAGCATACAGGGTGTGGTGGGCTGGGCAGAGAGCAGCCAGGATAGTACCGGCCTGCACAGCCAGACTTGGCTGCAGTTACGGCAGAGAGAGATCAGTTTAGGGGTCAGGTGCAGCTCTTACAGGGGCAGCTAGCTGCTGCGCAGGCACAGATAGGGGTCTTACAGGGGCAGCTAGCCCAGGCTCAGGTACAGGCACAGGCAGCACCACCACCAGCACCACACGCCACAGGTGCAGGTGCAGGTACAGGCACAGGCAACACCACCACCCGCACCACAGCCACAGGTGTAGGTACAGGCAGCAGCACAGGCAGCACCACCGCGGCCACAGGTGCAGGTACAGGCTCAGGGGGTATTGGTGTTAGATGCCAGGGGACCAGCCCCAGCTCCTTCAGTGGCGCGAGATCACTATATGGAGGTTAGAGCAGAGGCCCGATATTATCAGGATATTCTTGATAGTACCGGAGTCGAGTATCAGGCGTATGCAACGCATAGGGAAGAGACCTCACACAGCCAGAGATCTCAGGGAGGGGCAGCCACAGCTGGCATGTCTGTGACGGGCAGGAGGCGAGAGGCACCACAGGGACCAGCGGGGAGAGGTGCCGAGGGCGGTGGAGAGCGCTGATAGATCCATGACATGGTTTTGTATAGGGACACAGGCACCGGTCTGCGAACCGGTTGTATTGATAGAGGCCTGCGTTGCCGACACTTATTCATTGTATTGATTCATTTATTTTATTATATACTAGCCTGTGAGCCGACACTTAGTTCATTGTATTGATTCATTTATTTATTATATACTAGCCTGCGAGCCGAGTAGAGGTTGTATATTGGATACCGGTCTGCGAGCCGAGTATATAGCTATTTTTGATACGAGGGACCGGCCTGCGAGCCGAGTCGAGATTTTTGGTAGGTATTACAGCCTGTGTGTCAGCTTTGGTATATTATGAGATCACAGAGGCCCCGATGTAGGGCACATTGTAATTTTGAAAACTGGTATATATATATAGATGATGTTTTGATCCATATGTAGTGTTCAAAAATGTGTTTAAATATTTTGTTAATGGTTTGGTAATATATAATGTATGATAAGTTTAGTGGGCATGTTGATAGATGGATGATGTTGATGGTTTTGTTTTTGGTTTTTTTGTACGTATATATGAATGACATGTGACGTGATGAATTGTTGGTTTTGAGACACTTTGTGATATATGTAACTGATGAGTTGGATCCAAATGATGTAGAGATTGATAGTTTCTTGAAAGTCGTAGTTGAATGGTTGTGTATTTGTATAAAATAAATGATGTTAATGAAATTGTAATGCTATGTGTGGTGGATGAACAAATGTGGTAGATTATGTTGTTTATGCAGGAAAAGAGGCGGGCGCGACAAAAATTTAGGTGAGAAATGAAGAAAAGAACGCTGTTGAGAAAAGTTAGGTGTGTAACCGATATCGGTTAAGGAACCGATATCGGTAGCTGACAGAACGATATCGGTTAAGTAACCGATACCGGTTATTTTAGGTATAAAGCTTTTATAAAAATAGAAAAGCTAGGGTGGCAACTTGAAGTTTTAATTTTAGAGCCATGCAAGAGGTTAAAAGCGCGAACGCGATGCGTTTTGACGACTGAGACAGGTTTTTGCATGAGAAATTTGAGTAATAAGGAGAAAAAGAGACAAGGAAAGGGATTGTGATCTGAGATTCAGAAGACAGAAAGGCTGGTTTGAAAAAGGTGGTGATAATGGCAGGACGAGGAGAAACATCCAGCAGGCAGGGACAAGAGGGAAGACAAGGGCCACCTCAAGCTACTGCAACCCAAGAGGTAAACGTTTTGGTTGTGATTTGATTTCTGCATGGTTTGTGAATAAGATGGGGTAGAGTAGGTGGGTAGATATGGGAAAGAAAACATGAGAAACAAGGGTTGCAGGTGAGGTAAGTGTTACTCGGGTAGGTAATCAGGGGTTTCAGGTATATTTGTATGTAGAAAAAGGAATAAACGAGCAAATTATTGTCGTAGGTGGTTGTTTTTTAGGGAAGGTGTATGTAATTGACAGTGATCGGTAGCGGTTAGGAAAAACCGGTATCGGTTACTGAACCGATACCGGTTATGTATAACCGATACTGGTTACTGGAGGAATTTCCAGAATGCTTAAAAAACCCTGAAAAATTGAATGGTTGTTTGTTGTTTTGGTGCATGCAGGCAGAGGCAGGAGTGAGGATGAATGATAGTGTGCCAGCGCTGTTGTCACGAATCCGAGCGGATGTAACACCAGCGGAATGGACATTGATAAATCGTTTGGGGTTAAGTGGAATCCGTTATTATTCACGAATCGCACGTAACCATGGTATGTTACAGGCGTTGATCGAGAGATGGAATCCTGAGACAAATACCTTCTATCTACCACCAGGTGAAATGACAGTAACATTGGAAGATGTATTCCGTATTTTGAGACTCCCTATTACAGGAGAACCAGTATATCAGGCACTACCTAGCGCGGGGCGGGCAGCGATAACAGAAGTGTTTGGTCCATATGCACGAGACTTAACACAGCGAGGTTTGTCATTCACATATGGGGTAATGTATGCAGCACACCCTGAGGAGACAAGGTTAGCAGTGATATTAATGATAGCGGTAGGGTATTATGCGTTACAGAGGGCGGAAGGGGGAAGATTTCCAAAGGCATTGATGGGTGTTATTTGGGAGATGATAGAAAGGAACGTGACTTTTGCATGGGCACCTGCATATTTGGCGGAGCTATACAGGGGTTTATGGGCTTGTAGGCGAAACCACAGGACGACACTGGATTGTTCATATTTATTACACTGTTGGGCCTATGAGCACATTGCTTCTGTGTGACCAATAGGCCGATCCATCCAGGCAGGAGAGACTCGGAGTACAGAGGTTGGGATTCAGACGCTGGGTCCAGACAGAACAAGAAGGCAAGATCCCAGGCCGTGACGGGTGACATTGAGTATTACAGACAGGTATGGGAGAGGGTGACGGTTGCGGATATCTATTGGAGGCCTTACGGGAACTATATGGTAACCGAGAACATAGCTGAGGAGTTGAGGGGTGTAGAGCGATTGAGGTGGATCGCGGGGCACCGGCCAAGTGAATATGAGAGGATTCCTATAGATCGCGTGCGGCGACAATTTGGATTTGTGCAGGAAATACCGCAGGCTTATAGACCATATATGAGGATTGATGGCCGAGGTAGCATTCTCACCTCCCCGGCCAACACCTCTAGAAGGGCCCGAGGAGATAGCAGCTGAGCATAAGTGTGATGGATGCCCGGACTGACAGAGGCCTATAGGTTATGGTGGGCAGCAGAGCTGTGGGGTGTACGTGATCGCCCTGAGATAGCTGTGATTACAGCAGAGAGGGATCGGCTGCAGCGTTTGGTTCAGCAGCTCCAAACGCAGGTGAATGAGACAAGAAGATTGTTAGCGGTTGCGGAGTCACGAGCAGACGAGACTAGAGACTGGAGTCCTCCATGCGAGAGGGCGTATTCATATGTTACAGGAGAGATTGGTAGATTAGTGGGCGGGTACCAATAGCCGCGGTACGTTTGAGGACAGAGAGGCCTGGCGAGAGGGGTCGACGATCACGATCGTCACCTAGTTTGGGATGAGGTGTGAGGGTCTAAATAAATGTTAGTAAGGTATAAGAATAAATAAGAGTACCGACCTGCGCGTCGATGATATAGAAGATGTATTTGTTTAACATCTAAATAAAATGAGTTATGTATGTTGATTTGCGTTATAATAATAATAATGTTGTCGTTTTGACTTTCGGTGTTTTTGAAAAAGGATAAAGAGGAATGTGATTAAATAGAAATACACAAAAAATATTTATATTTACCACACATGATAGGTTATGGTAGGGGATGGTCGAGCTAACCTTGGGAGACCCCGTATCTCCTAAGTGCTGCCTACATAGCCCATTACACAAAGCAAGGAAGGGCCTCAGACCGATGTAGTTCTCCCTTAGGATCAGGGAGGGGTGAATTTAGGCAATTTGGTATGGTTTAGGTAATTGGGTGGTTGGTAAAAATATTAAGATTGGTAAAGGTAAGGGTTGATGGTGTTGGTAATGAATTGGTGATGTTGTAAAAGGTATAAGGGAAGCGAAGGCTTAGCCTATCCCAAGTAGAAGGGAAACCATGTCCTGATTAAGGTCAACACACAATCCTAGATGCGAGGCAAAGCAGAAAGAGTGCTCCGTAGGTGAAAAGATCTAAACAAAACACACAGACACGTAGAACGAGCTTGAAGCCCTAGGTGCCGTGCATAGATGAGAAGTCCATAGGTGAAAAGAGTTGTATGATCACAATATATCAGGTGTACGTTACGTCCCTTAAGTTGAAACAAATGGTGAGGTGAGGTGGATAATATAGCTAAGGTACAGAGAACCTGTTACAAAGTGAGTGTTCTGACGAAAGAGAACCTACCCTAAATAGACAAGTCCATGACCCAAAAAGTTCTTTTGAATGAGGATTTTATTTGACTGAATATAGACCTGATCGATGGGGGAAGTATACAAGGGATATTGATTGTACTATTCTTGAGGTCTTCACAAAGCTGATCCATGCGAGAAGCTTCGGATAAAGGCCGACTGTGTATAGCTGTCCTTCGGGGGAGCAGTCTATTTATAGTAGCAGATATGATTTTAGTGTATAGCTGTCCTTCAGGGGAGCAGTCTATTTATAGTAGCAGCAATAGTTTGGCATATAGCTGTCCTTCGAGGGAGCAGTCTATATTTAATTTAGATAGCTAGATGTTCTTTTGGCGTGAAGCATCTAGTTTGGTAGGAAGTTTGACTCAAGAAAATCCCATAAGAATACGGCTTATTTTAATACTTTGAAGTCATGGACTAGACTAAAAAAGGGGAAGGCATTATCAAGGGGAGGTGCGAAGTGATTTTGATTTTATTTGGAGATATAGAAAACAAAGTGTATGTAGCGGTAAATGAGCTCAAGGGACGAGCAGTAGGTAGATAAGAAGTGATATAACACTAGATTCAACAGTAGAATGGTCGAAGATGCAAGGCATTAAGGGCTTCAGGCTCAGGCTTACCATTAAGCGAAGCTAAACGATAAGTGCCTGATCCATAGGTGTGAGTGATTATATAAGGCCCAATCCAATTGGGAGCAAATTTTCCACGTTTTCTCTTTTCTAGTTTTGGTTACATGTTGATTCTCTTTGAGGACAAGATCACCAACCTTAAAGGTACGCTCATGAAGTCGCTTATCATAAGCACGTTTGATGCGTTTTTGATATATTTGAAGGTGATCGAGAGCTGTAAGACGTCGTTCGTCAAGAAGCTCCCAATTGGGCTAACCGCTCTTGGCGGAAATCATCGTTGGTGAGAATATCCTGAAGAGATATTCTAAGGGAGGGTATTTTTACTTCGAGAGGTAGGACAGCCTCGGTACCATATACCAAAGAAAAAGGTGTGGCATTAGTAGAGGTACGAATGCTAGTACGATAAGCCCAAAGGGCAAAGGGAATGTGATCGTGCCAATTTCTTCCAGATTCATTGACAACTTTCATGAGGATTTTGGTGAGGGTTTTATTAGAAGATTCAGCCTGACCATTGGCCTGCGGATAGTAAGGCGATGAGAAACTAAAGTTTGATACCAAAGTTGTCACAAAGGTTTTGTAACAACTTGTTTTTAAAAGATTTACCATTATCTGTTATTAGGCGATGAGGAATGCCAAAACGACAGATAATGTGATGGTTAATGAATTCGACAATTTTTTATTTTTTGATTGAAATGAGTGGAATGGCCTCTACCCATTTTGTGTAATATTCGGTCGCTGTGATTATCCAACGGTGACGTTGTGAAGATGGTCGGGTGAATCTCACCAATAAGGTCTAAACCTCCATTGTGAGAAAGGCCAAAGATCACGTGCGACCTGCAGCGGATGGCTAGGAGTATGTTGAAGGTTGGCATGTTATTGACACATGACACAACGCTTAACATATTCGTAGTAGTCATTATTGAGAGTAGGCCAATAATAACCTAGGTGAAGGATTCGTTTAGCCACGGCAAGGCCACTAAAATTTCCACCACAAAATCCCATCATGGACTTGTTGGATGGTATAGGTGACCTCCGCGCCAGTTAGACAGCGAAGGAGGATGCCATCAAAGCCACATTTATAGAGGAGTCCCCCCATGACAACATAACGAGAAACAATTTTAAGAAAAGCACGTTTGCCGTTACTAGTAAGATCAGGTGGGAGAACAGAGATTGTAAGGTAGTCATGAAATTGGTGGTACCAGGTATCCTGCGAATTAGTAGACACAATATTTATCATGTAAACTATCGGGAGTTTGAATAGGATGGTGCAAAAAGTTGCTGGACCGACAACGAATAATTCAGAGTCAGTTGGTGCGGCGGGAATTTGCGAGGCTAAGCAAGCCATAGTATCCGCAAATTTGTTAGTGGAGCGGGGAATGGTTTGGATAGAATAGTGAGTAAATAAGGCTAGAAGTGAATCCACGTGGTGTTTGTAATTCTGAAGTTCCTCATTTATTACATTGGTAGATGCCTATAACTTGATTGACTACCAATTTAAGAGTCGCCAAAGATATTGATAGATTTAATGCCTAAGTGCATCGCAACTTGGAGACCCAGAACAAGGGCCTCGTATTCCGCTATATATATTAGTGCAGGGGAAATCAAGCCGGAATGAAAAATGCATAGGTTCAGCGTCAAGAGGGATGAGAACAACGCCGGCTCCTCCGCCGCGCTGGCATTTAGATCCATCGAAGAAGAGGGTCATTTGATACGACTCTTTCCCAAGTGAAAGAGTGGCGATGAGTTCGTCGGGGAATGTAAAATTGGTAAATTATTACCCAGGTAACGGGGCCTCCGCAAGTTGGTCTGCAAGAGTTTGTCCTTTGATTGACTTCTGTTGTATAAACTCAAGGTCAAGGTCGGCGAGGAGCATGAGCCATCGAGCGATGCGTTGGTTTAGATGTGGTTTGGCGTACATATAATGAATGGGGCTCCGTGTTGGTGATGATGAAAGTTTTGTGATTCAGGAGGTAATGTCGAAGTTTGGTGGCTACGAATGATAGGGCCAAGCACAATTTTTCTACATGTGTATACCTAGTCTCGTAATCCATGAGGGTACGACTTATATAATAAACGGCCTGACTCTCGACGTGCTGAGTCCCGATGTGACGAGCATAGCACCTATAGCATGGTCAGTGGCGGAAAGATAAAGGTAGAAAGGGTAGTCGTCCTGGGGTGGGATAAGCACGGGTGCGTCTGCAAGAGATACGTTTTGAGAGCTTCGAAGGCTTGGTGACACTCCTCACTCCATTGAAAGGCAACGTCCTTTTTTAGAAGGGTGATGAAAAGGGTGACATCGATCCGAGAGTTGGGAGATAAAACACCGGATGGATTGAAGTTTACCCTGCAACACTACCGTAATTGTTTGAGGTTTTTGGTGTGGGGGAATTTCTAGGATAGCTTTTACTTTAGATGGATCGACCTTGAATGCCACGCAAAGAGACGATAAAGCCAAGAAGTTTCCCTGAAAGGACACCAAAGACACATTTCTTTGTGTTGAAGACAAACAGAATATTGCAACAGGCGATCAAAAAATAATGGTTAAAACATCGAGATGTTCACTGCGATGTTTAGACTTGCCAAGAAGATCGTCGACGTAATCTTCAAGGATAGTGTGCATAATGTCATGAAAAAATGTAGGTCATAGCCCTCTGATAGGTTGCACCAGCATTCTTAAGGCCAAAACGGCAATGACACGATAACAGAAGGTTCCCCAAGGAGTTATGAAAGCAATCTTATGTTGATCGGCGGGTGCGACCAAAATTTGGTTGTATCCTGAAAAGCCATCCATGAGAGAAAGCATTTCATGGCCCGCAGTGAATCAACAAGTTGAGTAACACCAGCGGAATGGACATGATCAATCTTGGGGTTAATTGAACCGTTATTATCACGAATCGCCGTAACAAACCATGGTATTTACATGCGTTGAATCGAGAGGGAATCCTAAGACAAATACCTTCTATCTGCCACCGGATGTAATGACAGTAACAATGGAAGATTATTCCATATTGTGAGACTCCCTATTACAACAGAGAACCATTATATCAGGCACTACCTAGCGCAAGTGCAGGCAGTGATAACAGAAGTGTTTGGTCCCAATGCACGAGACTTACCAGCAAGTTTGTCAGTCACCTATGGGGGGTATGTATGTCGCACAACCCTGAGGAGCAAGGTATCGATTGATATTAATGATAAGCGTTAGTGTATTATGCGTTACCCGGGGTGGAAGGGGGACTATTTCCAAAGGCTTGATGGTGTTATTTGGGAAGATGATAGAACGGACGTTACTTTTGCATGGGCACCTACATTTTTTGGCGTAACTTACAGGGGTTTTGGGCTTGTAGCGCGAAACCACCGGACGACACTATATTGTTTCCTAGTTATTACACTGTTTGGGCCTATAGCCATTTCTTGTGTGTTGACAATAAGGCTGATCCATCCAGGCAGGAAGACTGGAGTTAGAGTTTTGGGATTCATATGCTGGGTCCATACAGAACAAATGCAAGATCCTAGTCTGTGACGGGTGCATTGAGTATTACAGACAAGTATGGGAAGGGTTACGGTACGGATATCTTGTTGAGGCCTTATAACGGGAACTATAGGTACTGAGAAGCATAGCTGAGGGTGGGGGTGTATAGCATGATGTTGATCATTGGGCACTGGCCAGTGATATGAAGGATCTCATAGATTGCGTGCGGCGAAAATTTGGATTTGTGCAGGACATACCGCAGCTTATAGACCATGATATGATGGATCGATGCCGAGGCAACAATTCCACCTCCCCGGCAACCCCTCCAAAGGGGCCGAGGGAGATAAGGCTGAGCGCAGTGTATGATGCCGGATTAGACAGAGGCCTAGAGTTATGGTGGGCAGCAGAGCTCGGGTTTACGCGTCGCCCTGACATAGCTGGTGATTACACAGAGGGATCGCTGTAGCGTTTGGTTCAGCAGCTCCAAACGTAGGTGCATACAAGAATATGTTGCGTTTGCGGATGTCCCTAGCACAGACTGAGATGGAGTCCTCCATGGTGAGGGCGTATTCCATATGTTACCACAGGAAGATGAAGATCAGTGGCGGTACCAAAGCCGCGTCCCGTTGAGGACAGAGAGGCCCTGGCGAGAGGGTCGACGATCACGACAATCACCCTATTCGGATAGGTGGGAGGGTCCAAATAATGTGGTAAGGTAATAAGATAAATAAGAGTACGCAACTGTACTCGTCGATGATATAGAAGATTAATTTGTTTCCATCTAAATAAACAATTTAATGGATGGTTGATTTGCGTTATAATAATAGAATGTTGTCGTTTTGACTTTCGGTGTTTTTGAAAAAGTATAAAAATAGGAATGTGATTAAATAGAAATACCCAGAAATATTTATATTTACCACACTTAGGTTATGGTAGGGGATGGTCGAGCTAACCTTGGGACCCCTGTGTCTCCTAGTGCTGCCTACATAGCCCATTTCACAAAGCAGAGAAAGGGCCTCGACCGATGTAGTTCTCCCTTATGATCAGGGAGGGTAATTTAGCATTTGGTATGTTGCATTGGGTGTTTGGAAAAAATTAATATGGTAAAGGTAAGGTTGATTGGTGTTTGGTATGAATTGGTGATTTTTGTAAAGGTATCATCGGAAGCGAAGGTTAGCCTCCCCAGTAGAATGGAACCATGTCCTGATTAAGTCAACACCAATCCTAATGCGAGGCAAAGTAGAACGATGGCGCTGTAGTGAAAGAGCTAAACAAACCACACAACGTAGAACGAGCTGAAGCCCTAGGTGCCGTGCATAGACGAGAATCCATAGTTGAAAAGATTTGTAGATCACACTATATCAGTGTACGTTACGTCCCTATGGTTGAAACAATGGTGGGTAGGTGGATAATATAGTTAAGGTACAGAGAACCTTTTACAAAGTAGTGTTCTTACGAAAGAGAACCTACCATTAATAGACAAGCAGTCCATGAACCCAAAAGTTCTTTTGAAATGAGCTTTTTATTTGACTGAATATAGACTGATCATGTGGGAAGTCTCCAAGGGAATATTGATTGTACTATTCTGGAGGTCTTGACAAAGCTGATCCTGTTATAAGCTTTGGATAACGGCTGACTTGTATAGTAGGCTGTCCTTCGGGGGAGCAGTCTTATTTATAGTAGCAATATATTGTTAGTGCATAGCTGTCCTTCGGGGGAGCAGTCATTTAATAGTAGCAACAATTAGTTTTGGCATAATAGCTTGTCCTTCGGGGAGCAGTCTATATTAATTTATAGCTAGATGTTCTTTTGGTGTAAGCAATCTATTTGGTAGGAATTTTGACTCAAGAAAATCCCATAAACAATACGCGCTTATTTTAATACTTTTAAGTCATGGACTACTAAAAAGGAAGGCATTAGCAAGGGGGGTGCGAAGTGATTTTGATTTTATTTGGAGATATAGAAAACAAGTGTATGAGCCGTAAAATGAGCTCAAGGGATGAGCATAAGGTAGATAAGAGTGATATAACACTAGAATTTCAACAGTAGAATGGTCGACGATGCAGGCATTAAGGGGTTCACAGGCGCACTCAGGCTTACCATAACGAAGCTAAACTATAAGTGCCTGAGCATAGTGGGAGTGAGATTAGGCCCATCCAAGTGGGAGAAATAGTTCCAAGTTTGCTTTTTTCTTAGTTTGTTTACATGTTGATTCTCTTTGACGACAAGATCACCACACTTAGAGGTACCTCATGAAGTCCGCTTATCATAACCAGTTTGATGCGTTTTTGATAGATTGAAGTGAGCGAGACTGTAATACGTCGTTCGGCAAGAACTCCAATGGGCTAACCGCTCTTGGCGAAACTGTTTGTGAGAATACCTGAAGAGATATTCAAGGGAGGTTATTGTACTTCGAGAGGTAGTGACATCGGCTCGTACCATAACCACAAGAAAAAGTGTGGCATTAGTAAGGTAGACTGCAGTACGATAAGCCCAAAGGGCATGAAGTTATCGGTCATTTCTTTCCAGATTCATTTACAACTTCATGAGTGATTTGGTGAGGGGTTTTATTAGAAGATTTCCAGCCTGACCATTCCTGTGGCTTAGTAAGCGATGATAAACTAAGTTTGGATAACCAAATTTCACAAAGTTTTTGGAACAACTTGTTTTTAAAAGATTTACATATGCCTGTTATTAGGCGCTTAGAATCCAAACCGACAGATAATGTGATGGTTTACTGAATTCACAATTTTTCTTTTTTGATTGAAATTATGGAATGGCCTCTAACCCTTTTTTGTAATATTCATCGCTGTGATTATGCCCAATGGTGACGTTGGTGAAGAGGTCGGGGTGAATCTCACCACTAAGGTCTAAACCCCCTTGTGAGAAAGTCGCCAACGATCAGTGCGACCTGCACGGATTGGCAGGAGTATGTTTGAAGGTTGGCATGGTTGTTGAGACATGCCACAACTCTTAACATATTCGTACAGTTGTTTTGAGAGTAGGCCAATAATACCTAGGTGACGGATTCGTTAGCCATGGCAAGGCCACTAAAATTCCACCAGCAAATCCCATCAGACGTTGTGGGATGGTATAGGTGACCTCCCTACGCGCCAGTTAGACACGCGAAGGAGGAATGCATCAAAGCCACATTTATAGAGGAGTCCCCCCATTACAACATAACGAGAACACTTTTACGAAGCCCTTTTTTGCCGTACTAGTAATATCAGGTGGAAGAACAGAATTGTAAGGTGTCATGAAATTGGTGTGGTACCAGGTATCCTACGAATAGTTACACAGTATTTATCTAATGCAAGCTACCGGGGTTGAATAGTCTGGTGTAAAAATTTTCTAGACCACAACGATAATTCAAGTCATTGTGGGCGGCGGGAACTTTGCGAGGCGAAAGCAGCCATAGTATCCCACAAATTGTTAGTGGAGCGGGGAATGGTTTGGATGAGAAATTGAGTTAAATAGATAGAATGACCCACGTGGTGTTTTTGTATCTTCGAATTCCTCATTTTTACCTTGTAGATGCTATAACTTGATTGACTACCATTTAATAGTCGCCAAGAATATTATATATTTACATCCTAATGCAAATCGCACTTTGGAGACCCAGAGACAAGGGCGTCGTATTCCGCTATATTGATTAGTGAGGGGACATCAAGCCGAATGAAAGAGGCATCGGTTCAGCATCAAGAGGGATGAGAACATGCTGGCTCCTCGCGCGCTGGCCTTGTAGATCCAATCGAAGAAGAGGGTCATTTGATACGACTCTTCCCCAAGTGAAAGAGTGGCGATGAGTTCGTCGGGGAATGTAACAATTGGTGAATTGTTCCCTAGGTAACGGGCCCTCCGCAGTTGTGTCTACAAGAGTTTGTCCTTTGATTGAATTCTGTTGTATAAACTACAAAGTCAAGGTCGGCGAGGAGCATGAGCCCTCGAGCGAGGTGGTGGGTAGATGTGGGTGTGGCGTACATATAATGATGGGGTCCGTGTTGGTGATGATTGAAAGTTTGTGATTCAGGAGGTAATGGTCGAAGTTGGTGGCTACGAATGATAGGGCCAGGCACAATTTTTCTACATGTGTATAACTAGTCTCGTAATCCATGAGGGTACGAAATTATATAATAACGGCCTACTCTCGCCGTGCCGGAGTCCCGATGTACGAGCATAGCATCTATAGCATGGTCAGGGCGGAGAAGGATAAAGGTAGAAAGGGCGGTCCGTCCTGGGGTGGGATACAGCACGCGTGGCTGTAAGAGATACGTTTTGAGAGCTTCGAAGGCTTGGTGACACTCCTCACTCCATTGAAAGGCAACGTCCTTTTTTAGAAGGTGATGAAAAGGGTGACAATCGATCTGAGGTTGGGAGATAAAACGACGCGGAGGATTGAAGTTTACCCTGCAAAATACGTAATTGTTGAGGTTTTTGGGTGGGGGCATTTCTAGGATAGCTTTTACTTTAGATGGATCGACCTTAATGCCACGCAAAGAGACGATAAATCCAAGAATTTTCCCTGAAAGGACACCAAAGACACATTTCTTTGTGTGAAGACCGAACAGAATATTGCAACAGGCGATCAAAAATAATGGTTAAAACATCGAGATGTTCACTGCGATGTTTTAGACTTGCCAAGAAGATCGTCGACGTAATCTTCAAGGATAGTGTGCATAATGTCATGAAAATGTAGGTCATAGCCCGCTGATAGGTTTGCACCAACATTCTTAAGGCCAAACGGCATGACACGATAACAGAAGGTTCCCCAAGGAGTTATGAAAGTGGTCTTATGTTGATCGGCGGGTGCGACCAAAATTTGGTTGTATCCTGAAAAGCCATCCATGAGAGAAAGCATTTCATGGCCCGCAGTGAGATCAACAAGTTGATCAATACTAGGGAGTGGAAAGTCGTCCTTAGGGCAAGCGAGGTTAAGATCCTAGAAATCCGTGCATATCCGAAGTCCCCCCATCGCTTTCGTGACAGGCACAATGTTAGAAATCCATTGAGGATAGTCAATAGCAAAGATGAAGGAAACAGAAAGG
The DNA here is from genome assembly GCA_019776745.2 of Taxus chinensis. Taxonomy (NCBI): domain Eukaryota; kingdom Viridiplantae; phylum Streptophyta; class Pinopsida; order Cupressales; family Taxaceae; genus Taxus; species Taxus chinensis. Next base: position 897,896,472 of record CM034151.1, on the reverse strand, counting down.
AGTCGTTGGAGCTCCTCTTTGACCAAGAGAGCAATGTGGGGATGCATTTTTCTCAATTTCTGTTTGACTGGTTTGGAATCAGGGTTTAGGGTGATGTTATGGATGGCAATGATAGGATCAATTCCTGGCATGTCAGCGTAAGACCATGTGAAAGCTTGGTTGCGAGCACGGAGAAAGGTAGTAAAGGCGGCTTGTTCTGATGTGTTAAGGGATTGTCCAATCTTCACAATGTGAGGATCCTCCTCCGTGTGGATGTTGATTTCTATAGTAGATTCGTTCAGCATGGTTTGGGTTTCAGATGGTAAGGCTCGTTGAATATAAGAATCATCCGCGCCAAGGTAAGTGAGGATGGAGTCATCATCCTGGCATTCAACAACATTAATCAAAGGTGAATCCTCTTCGATCATGTCTGGATACAGAAGGGGAAGAGAAGATGGGTCCTCATTATTGCGTTGATAAGTGAGAGGACCTATGAAGATAGCATTTATGAAAAAAAAAAGTTAGGAGGGATGGATTCAGGGTCTATAGATTCTGTGGGTGATGATGGCAAAGTGGGTGATGATGGTTTGGTAGGGGTGACGTCTTCTTCTTCCAGGATACAGCTGACAGGAGGTGTCTCCTGTGTAGGTGTTTCGGGAAAACTGAGACCACTGCGATCATTATGTTTACGTGTGGTGATGGGGATGAGCGTATGTCGGCCTTGTTCGTAAAGGCCAAAACCAAAGCCTTTCCATGCACAGGGAGTCAAGAAAGTGAGGGCGAAGCGACGATTTGTCAAGTATTGAAAATCGGATTGGAAAGGAACCACACCAAGAGGAGGTCCAGGGGTAATGGAGGATGCGTCAACACCCCCATACGTTAGGTTAGTGCAGCAATGGGGTGGTCCGTAAGAGATTATCTCCCCCACGCGATGGTCATAGGTGGGATGTGGATGTAATTTTCCATACTCCTGCGGGGTAGGGAAAGAACTAACGTTATATACGGTACTCCCCCAGCGTAAGGTGCTGAAAAACATCTACTAAGGGGTCGGAGGTTGAAATGTTAGCTGCGGGAAGGGAAGTGGTTTTTGCGATGGTGGTTTCATCAATTGAAGGCATAGGCGCGGCTGAGGTGGATGGTTGAGGTACATTTGAGGAGGATGGTTGGGTTGAATGTATGGGTGTCTTGATTGGTATAAGCACATCGTTCGGGCAGTATAACATATTGCAGGTTTTAAAGGGGGGAAGGTCAGCTTTTACGGTGTAAGACTTCCCCTCGTACTCAAATTTTATGCATCTATGTAATGTTGAGGGAACGCATCCCATGGCTCGGATCCAAGGACGACCCAGCAATATATTATATTGGAACTCTCCCTCAAGGACATAGAAGATTTCGGGTAAAGTGCGTGGTCCTACGCGAATGTTGAGGATCACGGTGCCTAAGGTAGAAGTAATAGCGTCATTGAATGACCGCAACATGATGGGGTTGGCACACATGCAACTAGAAGGGATGTTCATCTGTTGGAAGGATTTTGAAGAGATGATGTTTAGGCTAGCGCCCCCGTCAATCATAACCTGACTTACTCGAATGTCCCAGACGTAAGCGGAGATGAAAAGGGTAGGGTCAGGGTCTTCTGTACCAAAGTCGACAATTTCATCTTCAGAGAAACTGACTGCAGCAGCTTTTTGTACAGAGACAGAAGTGGTTGGGGCAGTGGGTTGTTTGGTGAGAGAAGCAACATGATTGGGTGTTAGAATGGAGGTGACAGGAAAGGTTTCATTAGGTAAAACTTCTATCCCTTGAAGGATCTCAACGAGAGCTTGTCAATGAGATTCAGAAGTCTGAATGAGATCATATAGTGTCATTTTTACGGGTGATTGATGAAGCTATTTGATCATGGTTCGGTGGGCAACTCCATTAGAGACGGGATAGGTGGGTCCACGAATAACCACTTTAGGTGGTGGTGTAATCGGGATGGTTGAAGGAGAAAGAGATGCCGCAGGTGTGTTTTCTTTCGCTTTCCCATTGTTTTTCTGTCCTCGAGTAGCGACACTAATCATATTAATCTTGTAGACCTGAGATGAAGAGGATGGTTGGGATAATTCATGGTCTTCAAGAGGTGGGGTTGTAATAATGATAGATCTTGGTGAGGCGGGGACAGATGGTATAGGAGAGGGAATGGAAACTAAAGGTCTCTCCCTTCGTAAGTTGTCTTTCTTAATCTTTCTATCCGGGAGAGGTGACTGGCGAAGGATGGTTTTTAGAGCTTTGCATCCCTCCACATCATGTCCAGGTGTGCAGTGATAGGCGCAGATTTTAGACTCATCATAACCTGCGGGTCGAGGTTTAGACGGGTCATAAGGTCTAAGAGGGGGTAAGGAAATGGTCGCGTTCTCTACCAACATAGCAAGGATTTTGGCGTAATATCCTTTGAGGGGGTCAAAATCGGATGAGGGTATTGGTTGTACGGGTTTTGGTAATGTTTGGGCGTGGTTGGTTCGTACGGGTGGTTGTTTAGCCGAGGGGTGCTGACACGTGTTTTTCACTAAACGTGGTTTCTTTGGCGCAGAAGTTACGTTCGACTGGCTAGATGATGAGGCTATGGATGACGTGGTAGCGGGAAACAACCATGGAGAAAGGGGAGTGATAGAAAATAAATCCTTTGATGATGGGATTGGTTTAGGGTTGACCGGTGGACAGGATACGCGGGGTAACGATGTTGTTATACCCTTCGATCTCTGTATAGGTGTAGAAGGCGTAGGTCGTTTTGAAAAAAACACCGGAGGTATGATATATTGATGTAAGGTGGAGGGATGAGGTCCCAATATGGAAGGTGGGTGTGATGATGAGGGTTTTGATTGTGATAGAGGCACGGATTTCCTTTGTCTCCTAGGTGGCGGGGCGGGTTTATTTTTGGATAAATCGAGTCACTTAGGTGGGTGTGTTAGACTGGGCATTGGTGAGGTCCCAAGCATAGGGGAAGACTTGGTTAAGTTGAGAGAAGTAGACGGGGCATTTGGTAGAGGCGAAGGTGAGAACATAGGCATTTTAAGCTTCTGTAAGCACTTCAGGTATATGGTGGAAGCATCAGAATCGGTCATTTGCATTTGAGTAGAACATGGCCTACTCAAACGTTCCCATAGGGCCTGTCTATCTTCTGTGGAATGACAGTCTCCAGGTGTGAATATGAACTTTGGTATAGAAGAAAGGTGGGTTGTGATTCCAGTCCACTGTGGGTCTGATACAGGGGGTAGATGAGGCACTGTATCAATAGATGTTAAGAGGTCGACTGGTTGTTGAAAAGATTTAGGTGATGAGGGACTAATAGGTAGGAGGGCGTGTTTGAGGGGATCTGTTGTGGTTAAAGAATTTGGTGATGTTGGTGTAGGAGATTTCTCGTCGAAGGATGAAAAAAGGAGTGGCGTACCTTCCTCTTGTGTGGCAAGAGTGGTAGAAGGAGACGTCTGGGAAATGGATAGATTAGATAGCATCCGCTCGCAGTCTTGTAGGGATGTGGTGTAAGAAGACTCATTGATGGGAAGAGAAGCCTGGGCCGTTAACTCTTCTACGGGTAAAGGAACGATTTCACTTTGGCTTGATGGTAGTAAAGGAGGTTCGGGCTCCTATGTTAGTGAAGAGGCTTGATTCAAAAATTTCTCGATAGAGGATTTTGGCTGGGAGTCGAAGACTGCATGGATCACATGAACACTCTCCTCGGCTAAGATATCCTGGTTTATGTTACTGTTGGACGAGTGATTCGGGAATGGCTTGTTGAAAATTTTCAAATTTCAGTTAGCAGGGGCGTTAGGATTATCGAGGGCTATATCCCCCGCATCAACCATTTCCTGCACTATGTTTTTCAACATTTTGCAGTTTTCATGACTGTGTCCCTTCACGTGGTGGAAGGTACAGAAGTCATTTTCTTTGTACCAAGAAGGTATGGCGTGAGTGGAATCAAACCCAGAATGAGGTTTAACAGGAGGTAAGGTAATGGCTCCTGCTTTGAACAATTTTTCCAATATCACACCATATGTTTCTCCCAAGGGAGTGTAGTTGATGGGCTCGGATTTGTATTTATAGGTGGTTTTTGGTGGAGTATTGGACGGTGGTTAGGATTTGACCATCACCGCGTGGACAGCTCCTTTTGATTTAGAAGAAGTGGACGCGTGAGGAGTGGTGGTATTTGGTTTATTGGTGGAATCAGGAGTTCGGAAAGTGGAGTTTTTATTGCGCAACTGCAATTTCTCTTCCTCTAAGGCTCGAATTTCTAATTTTCGAGCCATAGTAAAGGCCTCGTCGAAAGTACGGAAAGTTTGAATTTGGAGGGTAGGGGAGATGTGCTTAGCGCAGGCCCGCGTAAATAGTTTGATAATTTCGGTTTGAGGCAAGGCATACGTAAGTTGGTTGATAAGGCCTCGCCATCGTCCAATGAAATCTGCGATAGATTCGTCCTCAAATTGTCAGATGGCATAGAGGTTGGTGATAGATACTTTCTTGGCAATGTTAATGGAGAAATGGTCCAAGAAAGATTGGGCTAGTTGGTTAAAAGAGAAGATGGAGTGCTAGGTTAAAGCACTGTACCACTCCAAGGCGGGTCCTGATAAGGACATGGGAAAGGTGCGGAGTAACAAGGCATCATCATGGGCAATCAAATAACAAGCGTGTCTAAATGATCACAAGTGTTGTTGAGGATCCTCTTTACTATTAAAACGGGTAAATTTCGGCAACTCCCATTGAGGAGGATATGAATGAAGGGGGAAAGAAGGGTGAATGGGCTCCCGAAAAACTTGCTCGTATGTCAAGGCACTACGACTTCCTAAAACAGAAGCCTCCAGGTTATGCATTTTTTCCATCATTTGTTTAATTAAGTCAGTGGTAGGATGAGATGATGGTGTAACAGAATAGGGATGTCCCATATAAGGTGTTGAGGTTGCTGGATACGTGTATGGGAATGAAAAGGTAGGCGGAGCTTGAGAAGGGAAGCTTGTGTGGATAGGTGGCAGAGAGTAAGTCATGAATGGAGTGGTCTGAAAGAGAGATGAGATAGGGGCAGTTGGTGGTAACGATACGTGGGGTCCAGGGTTAACCAAAGGAAAGCTAATCGGGGTCATATGAACCTCTGCAGCCGTCGGATTGGGAGACGGGGCAAGAGATGCAGGAAGCAAGGCGGTATTATCAGGCGGAGTGGGAGCTAAATGAGCAGCTATACTGATAGGCATACCTACAAGGAGCTGACCATCAGGTGTACGGTTAGGGGTATGAGACAAATAGTATTGTACAGCGCTGGAATTAGCATCCAGAAACTTGGCAAAGTCCTTATCTCCCACAGGAATTTTAGGAACCTCGCTGGTATTAGTAGGGTTCCCTATAGAATGTGAGGGGGGTGATTCAGGCAAAGACACAGAGCAGGCATGTGAAACCATGGTGGTCGCTTGCTTCTGAGTGATGACAACCATAGATAAGAACACACAGGAAAGTTTCAATCTATCAAGAACAAAAACAACCTCAGAATGATGAATCTGGAAAGTTGTTGGTTTGTTAGGGGCTGATGTAGACAGTAACCGATATCAGTTTACTAACCGCTTTCGGTCACAGAGAAAACGACGTCGGTCCCTTAACCGATGTTGGTGTCAAAAATTCTAGGATAAGAAGATATAAAAGGCTGCTAATTTGATTTTTAGCAACGTTGAGTATATTTATCAACTTATTGATCACAGAAGACAAAGTATGACAGAGAAAATAGAACTTGGAAACAAGCAGGAGGCACACGCAAATCTAGAAACTAATCCTAGGGTTAATTTAGTTATTGGGGGCTTATGCCTTTAGACGTAGAATGATGTCAGAATCCTAAACAAGAGACTTAGGGGAAATGTCAAGTTGTTTTGGCTTATAAGGTTACCTCAATCGGGCGGAGGAATACCGCGGAAAAAGGGGGGATGTTTGAGCTGTTGTGTTAATTGTGAAGTGATTCGGTATGTGTTGTGCAGTGAATGTAAGATTAATTTCCTGTCAATACCGTGGATATCACCCCCACGTGTACGACCTGTTACTTAATCTATGTTCACTAGAATTGAAAAACAACAGGTAGGAATGCAATGCATGTGTTTTAAAACCCAAATCGAAAGTGATATTCGATGAAGCAAAAGAGATGACTTTCACTAATGCAGGATGCAAAAACAAAGCAAGTTCTTTTACTAGAATAATAAAATACCTTGTGAATATATTTAGAAGAAGAAAACAACAAGTATGCTCCCTATATGAAAGCAAGCGAGAAATAAATAAAAACCCAAAATGGGTCCCACCGGGCGTGCCAAAATGTTTCACTTGGAAATGCTTCATTACTTTTAGAAACAGATAAGGTTAGGGGCTAGGAGGAATACCTGTAGAATGTCGAGATAGTGTGCGCGTACCGTAGAGAAAGATCAGGCTGACTGCGAAGAACTCCTTTTTGTCTTGGAAGGACTACCTGCAAATAAGAACACAAGACCACAAGATTTTGATTAAACAATAAATGAGGAAACTTCCTTAGGCCCAGGAAATATAAAACTCCCTTTCGAAGGTGGTCAGTTTCCCTGTTAATATGATCTAACAAAAAAGACTGTAAAGTATCAATTAAGTTGTTTTGGTGAACTGGGTAGGGAAAAGGCTGTTTTTCTGGCTTTGATCAGAGGAACCGATGCCGGTTACTAATAACCGATGCCGGTTACAGATAACTGATACCGGTGGGTTCTAGGATCTTCTGGACTGGTTGTGGTGTTGGTAAGGTTGGTTTATGGATGTTATTAGGAAATGAGATGATGAGAGGTAAAAGAATAACAGTTAGATGCAATGGCACATTCGGGGTAGTGGGCTCAGAAATGGATTTAAGAGAACTCTGATTCAAAGATCATAAGAAATGTTATAACAGAGGGCATGCAAGATGTAACTTACTGGTTTTGACGAAGGTGTAAGTTGATCTCCTTTGCTATAGACACTTCTGGTTTGGACTCTGCTCTTTGCTCCTAATATTCTCCGTTGATCCAGAAATCCTTCGACTGATCTCCAAAATGAAATTCTGATCCGTTGTTTTGGTTTGAGGAGCCCATTTACAGGGAACCGATTTCGGTTGCGTAACCGACGGCGGTCGAGTAGGAACCGGCATCGGTTAGGAAAAAGTAGGCTATTTTTAGTAAAATAGCCCACCTTCCCTACTTTTCTCCCGAGAGATCAGCTGCGGGCTTGGTCAAGTGGCTAGAAGGTCGGTTTTGGGTGCGAGTAAGGAGGAATTAGTTATGGATGTAGGTGTAGACCAAGTTATGGGTCTTAATTAGGTTATTTTTAGGGTTAGGGCTAGGTCATGATGAAGTGGCAAAGTGAGGTGGTAGGTAGGGTGATGTGGATTTATCAATTACAAGGCAATTAATAAATAATTGTGTAAGGTTTAGGTGATGAGGCTATATTGCGAAATGGGATGCGGGTCACAAGGGGTCGTAAGACACGAATTTGGTGTCTACATTCTCGTTCACTCAATCTGTGATAGATTTGAGGGGGATTACCTATACCCTTAACAGGAGTAACCACTTCATATTATTGTCCGTGCAGCTTTACAAAACAAGCTACACGACAATAAGGGGCTAATGTAGACACCAAATTTGTGTCTTACGACCCCTTGTGACCCGCATCTCATCTCGTAATCTAACCTCATCACCTAAACCTTACACAATTATTTATTAATTACCTTATAATTGATAAATCCACATCACCTTACCTGCCACCTCACTTTGCCACCTCATCATGACCTAGCCCTAACCCTAAACTAACCTAATTAAGACCCATGACTTGGTCTAGACTCACATCCATAACTAATGCCTCCTTACTCGCACCCAAAGCTGACCTTCTAGCCACTTGACCAAACCCGCAACTGATCTCTCGGGAGAAAAGCAGGGAAGGTGGGCTATTTTACTAAAAATAGCCTACTTTTTCCTTACCGATGCCGGTTCCTACTCGACCGCCATCGGTTACGTAACTGCCATCGGTTCCCTGTAAATGGGCTCCCCAAACCAAAACAACGGATCAGAATTTCATTTGGGAGATCAGTCAAATGATTTTTGAAACAACAGAGAGCATTGCGAGTGAGGAACAAAGTCCAGATCTTCACTTGACAGAGTAGAGACGAGTGGAAATACCAGAAGTGTTTACAACCAAGGAGATCAACTTGCTTCTTTGTCAAAACCAGTAAGTCACATCTTGCATGTCCTCTGTTATAACATTTCTTATGCTCTGTGAATTTCAGTCCTCCTAAATCCATCTCTGAATCTACTACCCACCGTGTCATTGCATCTAACTGTTATTATTTTGCTTCTAATCATCCCATTTCCTAATATCATCCATAAACCAGCCTTACAAACAACATAGCTACCAAGAAGATCCTATAACCCACCGCTATCGGTTATCAATAACCGGCATCAGTTATCAGTAACCAGCATCGGTTATCAGTAACCGCCATCGGTTCCTCTGATCCAAACTAGAAAAACAGCCTTTTCCCTACCCAGTTCAACAAAACAACTTAATTGATATTTTACAGTCTTTTGTGTTAATTCATATTAGCAGGGAAACTGACCACCTTCGAAATGAAGTTTTATATTTCCTGGGCCCAAGGCAGTTTCCTCATTTATTATTTAATCAAAATCTTGTGGTCTTGTGTTCTTATTTGCAGGTAGTCCTTCCAAGACAAAAAGGAGTTCTCCACAGTCAACCTGATCTTTCTCTACGGTACGCGCACACCATCTCGACATTCAACAGGTATTCCTCCTAACCCTAACCTCATCTGTTTCTATAGGAATGAGTCATTCCGAGTGAAACAAGAATTCATCAATTTTAGAATTTAGTGAAGTTTAAGGGTCAATTTTAAGAAATCGATCTGCAGGGAATTATAATTTTAAAATTGGCAGTTTTTCCAACTTGCAAGTTTCATTCAATTTTGATTCCCTTTCTCCTCAACATGTAAATTTAACATGGAGGGATGATCATGGGTGTGTTAAATAGTGTTTTCTAGGTTCAAATTATGTATTGGGTTACAATTGATATATTTTGCATCTTTTGATAGGAAATCTATTATGCAAGTTCAAAATCTAGTTTGATGCAGTTCTTGATGATCATTTTAATTGTTGCATTTCCACAAGGTTTATAAAACTTAATACATCCAAATTTTCTTATCTCGTTCCTTAATTTTAGTTATGAATCTGAAATGTATTTAATGAATTAATTCCAGTGCCAAATTCAAAAGAAAACAGAATTCAATTACTAACAATTTAAAGGTCAATTTACAATTTCCAAAGTGGAAGCATTTTCATTTATGATCTATAACATCCTATTGCTCTAATTTATTACTTAAAGTACATGGCACCATTTTGATATCTAAATGTTAGGATAAATTTTATTATCCTATTATTAATTATGCATAGTAGGATTATTTAATTAATTTTATTAATTAAATAATTAATGATTAAATTGTTATATGGTTAAACAACCATATTTGTCTGTTTGCACATTGTTATATTGTTATAAACAATATATTTGTCTTTATGTAATTTTGCTTCCCGGATGTTATTGGAAGCTTGTGAAATCTGGTTTTTGGTTGCACCTGTGCAACTCTTTTTCCCGGATGTATTTGGCTGTGCAATATCTATAAATATTGCAGCCCATTCTCTGTAATTGTTTACTGATTGAGATTAATAAAATATCACAGGCTTCTTTCCCTGTTTCTCAATCTACATTTGGTACCAGAGCAAAATTTTGGCCCTGTGAAGGTGTGGAAGAGAGAGCAGCAGAGAAAGAGGAGATTGGAGACGTATTTGCAGCATTTGAGAGCCTGTGCAGCCTCGTGCAAACTCCCAGCCCCATCCCTGCCTCCCCCACATCCGCCTGTTCCTTCCAGGTACTTGGAAGGCAATTTTTTTTTGCACTGGTGCACTCAACACCAAGCAAAAATTGCTACAGGTATTGAATTTAAAAAAAAAAATTTCCCCAATCAGGGTTTTGATTTTACTGCATTTAGAGGTATATTTTGTTTTGGAGGATTGCTTTGCTGTGTATATGCACCTGCAGTGAATATACAGAGCAAAGAAAATAAAAAAAAGAGGAGGCGTTTTTCTTGATCTAGCACCTGTACAAGGAGAAAAAAAGTATTTTTTTGAGAGCATATGCGCCCTTTGCTGTCCCATGCGCGGCCAGCATAAGAAAAAATGTTTTTTGGAGCTAAACCGCACCCTTTGCTGCCCCCAGCACCTACACAAAGGAGAAAAAACGTTTTTTGTGAGCACATTCAGTCAAAAAACGTGCCTAGGCAATACCAGGGGTGAAAAAAAGGAAAAAAACGCAGTCTAAAGCAATTACAGCAAAAAAAGAGATGTGCCCCAAGTAAAAAAATGGCCCAGCAATCAAAAAAACGCAGCCAAAGCAAAAAAGGCACCATTTATAGTCTCCCACGGCCTGTACAAAGGAAAATAACGCAAAAAACGCGCCCAACATTAAAAAAACGCGGCCTGTATAGTCAAAAACGCGGCCTGTACAGTGAAAAACGTGGCCAGGCAGTGAAAAATGTGGCCAAGGGAATAAAAAACAGCGGCCAAGGAAGAAACGCAGCCAAGGAAGGAAGATCTGCGTCCAAACAAAAAAAACGCGGCCTGTACATGAATCAGTGAGTGAAAAGAAGAAAAATGTGGCCATAGAAGAATACAAAGGCATGGAGGTTAAAAGAAACACTTCATATCCGTATTTGGAGCAATAAAATAACCCTAAACCACCTCTCACCAGCTGCTGCCACGTGGATCCCTCATCTAGGGCGCATTTTCTAAGGTAAGCCATTTTTTCACATACTTTAAATACAAGTTTGCTCATCTCTACATCAAGCGCCCTTAAGTGGCCAAGTTGGATAGAGGGAAAACCTTAGAAGTGGGAGGTGCATGGTTCAAATCCCACCCCCAACTCCACATTTTGCATTTGGTGGAATTTTTAGCGGAACTGCTAAATTTAGCATATTTTTTGAATTTAGTTATAACTAACTAAATTTAGTGGAGAATCCCTAATTTAGGGTAAAAAAAAATTTTCTCCCATTTGGTCTGTTTTCTCATTCCAGACATTTTTTGCAAAAGGAGACCCACCTAAAAATTGCATTTTCAGCTATTTTTTTGTAATTTTTAGCATTTAGGGCTCAGGAGGTCACCAGGACCCCGAAATTGTAAATTTTTGCCTGTCATTCAAATTGTATTGTATATTGTACTAATTTGCAGGTTGCCATAGTCAACTGCAAAACTTTGTAACTGCTCAGAAACTAGCAAAATTGTAATAAAAAATAGTAAATTTGGTTCTGTAACACTCACGAGATCCTAGATCTCATTCGCAGCGTTCGGTATATACAGTGCCTCTGGGAAGCGCTTACGGGTAAAGCCGTCGCGACTACTACTGCACTTAACGCCTAATATAGCTGCAACAATGTCGTCTGGGCATCGTCCCTATAAATCAACGGGGAGTAATAAGGTCACAGTGCACACACTATGAACCATCCCATTCGTCTGTGAACGATTGCAAGACATAAATCTGGACTGAGAAATTATCCGAGTATATAGCGAAGTTACGCGTGCGTATGAGGATATTTCTTTGAGCCGGTGTCAATAATCACACAGACCCCATCAGTACTGTCTTGGTACCACGTATCGAATTCTTTCACGTACGTTAACGCCTCTTTCACGTACCATCGGGTATATAGAAAGGGCGAGCTTCTTCCACGTACCGACGGGTATATCGGAAGGGCACGTATATAGAAAGGTTCGGTATATCGGACTGACGGTATATAGATTGGGAGACCTTATACCTGGAGTGATAAGAGCCAAACCATGTTAGTGATCTCTGCAAAATGGGCACCAATGCCCCCAAATTTTTTCTTCCGGATTCACAATTGCTCAGAGGAAGCAACTATGCGGCTTGGAAGACAAAAATCAAGACACAAGCTTGAGTTTGAAGAAATCTGGCCTGTTGTGACTGGTACTCTAACCAGATCACCAACGGATGCAACACAACAACGACAATTTGATAGAGCAGATCAAAAAGCAAAGCTCATCATCTTGTTTGGAGTATCCGACGATGTGCAAGTCCACATTCGAGATGCTACATCAGCAAAAGAAGCTTGGGATAAACTGAGCACAATATATGAGGCCAAGAACAAGAATGTCATACTCAATTTGCAGAGTCAGTTACATACGTTGAAATTCAAACAAAGAATGAGAAAATTGAAGCCTTCCTAAGAAGAGTTGCAGAGTTGAGGGCTTCACTTCTAGCCCTAGGAGAAGAGGTCAAAGATGAGTCTCTCGTTCCCATTGTTCTGAGAGCTCTCCCTTCTTCTTACCAAATTTTTGTCACAACTCTAAACTTGTCAGATACGACAATTAGTTTTGACAAGTTAGTAAACCTACTGCAACAAGAGGAAGCAATGCACAACAAGGATGATGAAGAGGAGCAGGCACTGTCTTCACATCAAAAATGGAAAGGAAAAGGTAAAGGAAAACCTAAATCCTATCAGAAGTCCCCACATCAGAATCAGTATCATGGGGACAATCAACAGAAGAAGCGATGTCCCATTTGCAAAAGAGGACATGACTTGCAAGAATGTTGGTTTAATACATATAAGAAAGGTTCATCAAGCAATGCTGGACCTCAAGAACAAAAAAATTACAAGGGACATTCAAACAATTATCACGGGCAGAAAAAGGGGAACTGGAAAAGAAGACCCCACCAGCAAGGTAATATTGCTGAGGCAACAAGATCAGTCAGACAATGAAGACTTCTTGTTCACTGCTCAAATCAAGTGAACCATCCACGTCATCTAGTGAGGTCTGGTATGTTGATTTGGGAGCCACTCGACACATGACCAGCCACAGAGACTGGTTTATTTCAATGAGGGACACGCCATCGAAAAATCATGTTTCGTTGGGAGATGATTCTTCATATACAGTACAGGGGATTGGAAACATTTCTCTACCCCTTGGTTCACACAAATGCCAAACTATCAGATGTTCTATATTGTCCCTGGGTTGACAAAGAATCTTCTTTCGGTCAGTCAACTCCTAGATCATAACCTGAAAATTGACTTTGATAGTCAATCCGGAAAGAAAATGTGTTTGATTCGAGATAAATCCAGAGGCTCGAAAATAATTGCCCAAAGCCTCAAATGTGGGACGAATGTTTCAACTTGATTTCATTCACAAAAATTATCAAGCACTCGTGGCTAAAAACTCCACCTCAGCTCAGTTGTGGCATCGGAGATTTGGTCATGTAAGTTTCAAATATCTCGACACACTTCGCCGGTGTAATATGGTACATGGGCTACCATCTCTTTAGAAGGATACAAAAAAGTGTCCTCACTACTTAGCAGGGAAACAACACAGAGTTTCATTCCAAACAAGTACTTTTCGAGCTCATGGAAAACTTGACCTGGTTCATACCGATCTGTGCGGTCCAATGCCAGCCAAGTCATTCAGGGTTCCAGTACTTCATGCTCTGTGTTGACGACTATTCACGAAAAAATGTGGATTTTTTGTCTTCACAAGAAAAGTGAGGCCTTTGAAACGTTCAAAAAGTTCAAAGTGGCAGTTGAGAAAGAAACTGGTCGTCACATCAGAACTCTCCGCTCAGATCGAGGGGGGGAATTCACCAGTGATGAGTTCAGAGACTATATACAAACTCACGGGATTCGTCGACAAATGCCTCCTCCACACACACCGCAGCAAAATGGTGTTGTTGAGAGAAGAAATCGTACTATCCTGGAAATGGTGCGATGCATGATCGATGATTCTGAACTTGCAAAGACATTTTGGGCAGAAGCAGCAAAAAACAGCAGTGTATTTGCTAAACAGAGCACCCACAACTGCTCTTGATGGAATTACACCACAAGAAGCATGGTCAAAAAGTAAACCATCCATTGCACACCTCAGAGTATTCAGGTGCAAAGCCAGCATGCACATACCCAAACAGAACAGAAAGAAATTGGACATGAAGTCACAAAATCTCATCTTCATTGGATACAGTGAAGAGACTCTTGGGTACAGACTAATGGATCCTAAGACCAGAAAAGGTCTAACACAAGTAGAGATGTTGAGTTTTTCGAGAAGAAGGAAGCAGAGACTCCTCCTCCGGACTCGCAAGATGTAGATTTTTCACCAGTTGTAAAAACTGAAGAAAATGTTCCCTCAGAAGATGAAAGTGATGATGGGGATGATGGTGTTGATCAGATAGGACCAAAACCCATGGGAACAGCTCAGCGTATGCCTAAATGGTGTACAAGCACATTACGAGATGCAAGACCTGGATGCTCCACCAGATACATCCACCCCTGGACCACGGACTCGCAGTAAAGCAAGAGAAGAAGTAAACTTTGCTTTGATGAGTAGAGTTATTGAAAACAGACGAGCCATCTACAGTCCAGGAAGCCCTACAGTCAAAAGCTTAGAAAGATTCCATGGATTCTGAATATCAATCAGTTATGAAGAATAACACTTGGCAACTTGTCGATCTTCCACCAGGGAAGAAACCCATTGGTTGCAGATGGATATTCAAAAACTAAGTACAAAGCAGATGGGATAGTAGACAAGTGTAAAGCAAGACTTGTAGCAAAGGGGTACGCACAGAAAGAAGGCATTGACTATGAGGAGACATTTGCTCCCACAGCTAAGATCAAAATGATCAGGATGATCTTTGCTCTAGCTTCTCAGTTTGGATGGAAAGTTCACCAAATGGACGTAAAAAGTGCCTTCCTGAATGGAGATTTGCAAGAAGAAGTCTACATGACTCAACCTGAGGGATATGTAGTACCTGGTCAAGAAGAAAAGGTATGCAGACTCAGGAAATCTCTGTATGGCCTCAAACAGGCACCCCGGGCATGGTACATCAAGATTGATGAGCATCTCGTACAACATGGATTCGTCAGAAATCCATACGATCCCAATCTCTACCTCAAAAAGCAAGGGGGGGAGATGGTGATTGTTGTAGTTTATGTCGATGATCTATTCATCACTGGCAGTTCAGTGAAGATGATTGATGAAACAAAGAAAGATCTTAAGCGATCATTCGACATGACAGATCTCGGGCTTATGCACTACTGTCTTGGACTGGAAGTATGGCAGAAAGAGAATCACATCTTTGTTTCTCAGATGAAATATACCAAGACAATGCTCGAGAAGTTTAGGATGATGGATTTCACACAAATTGCTACACCTATGGATAACAGATTACAGTTATCTCGTTCAGATCCATCTCCTGAGGTAAGTGCCACTCTCTATCGGCAGCTGATTGGGAGTCTCATTTACCTGACCTACACTAGACCAGATATCAGCTTTGCAGTAAGCTATCTATCCAGGTTCATGCAAGAACCCAAAGTTTGTCATTGGAAAGCAGCAAAGAGCATTTTAAGATATCTCAAAGGATCAGTGGATCTTGGTCTAGAATACAAGAAGAATGAAAACTTCTTCTTGACTGGATATTTGGATTCAGATCATGCAGGTAACATTGATGATAGAAAATCCACTTTTGGATTTGTATTCTTTATGGGATCTGGACCAATATCATGGGGAAGTAAGAAACAACACTTTGTTTCTCGCTCTTCCACAGAAGCCGAGTATCATTCTGCAGGATAAGCTGTCTGTGAAGCGATTTGGCTACGTCGCATACTGGAAGGACTTGGAATACCACAGGACAAACCGACCACCATGTATGTTGACAACGAAGGTGTTCTCAAACTTGTTCGCAATCCAGTTTTTCACGAGAGAACAAAGCACATTGAAGTTCAGGTTCATTTCATACGTGAACATGTATTGAAGCACAACATCCAGCTTCAATTTTGTCCAACAGCTGAACAACGAGCAGATATTTTCACAAAGTCACTTGCACGTGACAAGTTCGAGTTGTTCAGAGCATTTCTCTCCTCATCTCTTCAAACAATGCACAATTAAGGGGGGGAATGTTAGGATAAATTTTATTATCCTATTATTAATTATGCATAGTAGGATTATTTAATTAATTTTATTAATTAAATAATTAATGATTAAATTGTTATATGGTTAAACAACCATATTTTTCTGTTTGCACATTGTTATATTGTTATAAACAATATATTTGTCTTTATGTAATTTTGCTTCCCGGATGTTATTGGAAGCTTGTGAAATCTGGTTTTTGGTTGCACCTGTGCAACTCATTTTCCCGGATGTATTTGGTTGTGCAATATCTATAAATATTGCAGCCCATTCTCTGTAATTTTTTACTGATTGAGATTAATAAAATATCACAGGCTTCCGTCCCTGTTTCTCAATCTACACTAAATTTGACAATAAAACAAGGAAACAAAATGTTGTCGTTTCTTCTTCACGCATTTTTTTTTGACAGGGATACCATTTCAAACAAAAAATTTAATTCAAAACATTCAATACAACTAGTATACACATTCCAACAGAATTAAAAGAATAGATGCCATACTTTATTGAGAGGCCAAATAGATTTACAACCAAACTCCTTTCCAATTTGATTTGATTTCAAATTTCAAAATTACTAGTATGGATATCAATTACATTATCTTCCCAAGGTAAAACAGAGAATAAATTTCTCAATTCAATTACAACTTCCAATTACAAGGTAACATCTCACATTTCAACATCAATTACATTCATCCACTCTAAGTGGGAAGGGTTACATTTAATTTTCTTAAGAAAAGAGGACTGTCAAACTATTTTATTCTTTCCCCAAACATCAGCTTACTGTTTTATTTTTCTTTATTCATCTTTAAATCACAAGGAAGGGGGAAAGGCAACACTCTCCACCCAACCAAGACATCCAATGGGAAAAGAGAAGCCATCTTTCCCCATTGGCCCCCGAGCCCCAACCATATTGGAATGGAACATGATGATACAACACATGGCAACATGGCTTCTTCACATACAAGAAACATAAATATCACAAACACAAATAAGACACAAAGCAAGAAGATGTAGTTCTCAACTACAACAATCAATTCAAAACAAAAAAAAATGCTCCTTCTCCAAGAAAGCAAGCCAAGCAAGAGCAAGAACTATGGAGGTCTCCTTATGCCTCCCAAGTTGAATTTTGAGCATCCACCAAAAGAAAATCACCAAAATAATAGCAATCCCATAAACCTTATCCCTCCTCAACCCCTCCTTATCCCTGCTCCAAATTTATCCCTTATACCTCCCCCAAAATAGGAAATGCAAGCAATTTCCTTTCCTAGGTAGATCCCAAACCAACATTCCCTCCCAAGAACAAATAAAAATGGAAAATCCCTTATCCCTCCTCTGATAAACCTCATAGTCTTCTCTCAACACCATGCCCTAAGCATTATACCCATCCCTCTAATAATGTAACCACAAAAATCATTCAATAATTTGCATGCTAAGGAGAGGGAAAAAAAATACAGCATATTAAAATAACAAGAGCCTACCTCTCCATAATGGAGATTTGTTTTCCAAAACAGCAGTTCCTTGATGCTCAAACTGTAGTTCTAAAACAACAAGAAGAATGCATGTAACAAGAATTCCAAGCTCCTTCCTCAAGGAAAACTCCAACAACAATAAAATTCAACCCAAGAAAGGAGAGAGCAAAGTTTTCAACAACCTCAAATGAGGAAGCAATTCCCATTTTTAAAGGGAGAGGGTAGAAGAGGATGATGTGGATTCCAAGTGGGATGCCACCTCATTTTTCCTCATCCAAAATCAATCAACATCAAAAACAATAAAATCACAATAAATGTGAATGACAAACCACTTACACACTTCATTTTTTCCCATCCTAAAAAAAATAATGCATTTAAAATTTTGTAAGACAAGTGCAAACAAATCTTATAATAAATCATGTCAAAATGTAATAAAATAAATTTATTTTGACTCCAAATTAATAAACATGGTTGGTGGAGGATTTTGAGAGGTGTGGGACAAGTTTAACTTGTCCCACAAGCCTCCAAATTTGTCCTCCGAGCTCAAATTCGAATTTCAATAGAGAGATGGAGTTTCTGACCTTCGAAAATCTTCTTTAACCTCTTACAATTTCTTACACAATATATCACTTCACTTACACAACCCATACTTGGTAACTTACACACTCTTTTAAAATGCATTTATTTCTATGAAATTTATTTATTACAAACTTTAGACACAACCATATATTTAATTACCATATGGTTATAAAATATATAAATAAATTTCATTTTCAACCAAGACAATAACATTTAATTTCACCTTTCACATCCTATTTAATTTAATTAAATTTTAACTATATGAATCTCACATTATACTATCACTTTTAAATAATTAAAACAAAATCACATTACAAATAAAATACACATAACAATAATTAAAAAGGGAACACATAGTAAAAATACACATATGCCCCTATGGTCACAATAATGGAAATCGCCCCCCCATGGGAAATCCTAACAACTAAACACACAAATCAAACATAATTGCCATGGTGACCTTGTTGATTTCACATTGAATTCCAATATGGTTAGTCTCCAGTCCCCCAACATTGTTGTGATTTTAACCTACAAAATGCAAAATACCTCCTTCAGCCTTGTGGCCATATCAGAACATCCAAATGATATATAAACATTAAATCCAATTCACAACAATATCAGGATTTTAACACTTTATCAATTAAAATTCAATTTGCAACTATATCATCATCAAATAGATCTCTACACTAGAGTTTATTCATAATATAAATGTCACATGTTTACAATCAACATAAATAACTTGTCCATGTCAACTAGTATATCATCATCCACATAATAATAAAAATGTCTCAATGATCCTCAAGCATAAAAACTGAATCTAGATCAATATTAATCCATAGTCTAACATCTAACCATCATTTTAATCAAAACATAATAATGTCCATAATAATCCATGATACATCAGTACATAAAACATAATAATATCCAAAATGTGACAATAGTGTCAGGATCAGTATCAATAAAGGAATATACATAATATCCAAAAGCTCATTGAGGAGCTCACCTAGAGATCATCAGGATCAGTATCTAAACAAGTGTCAAAGGAGACCTAACAGTTCCCCTGGCATCACCGAGTACTCACAGGAGCTTGAGCTCATTGAGAAGTTCAACTTGAGCTCACCTGGGAACTCATCAAGCAACTCACCTAGAGAAAATCACATGGGAGATCACCTCGCCAAGTAGCTCACCTTGCTTCTAGGACTCACCGATGGGTGCTCATCCTATCAACTTGAACTCACCTGAGCTCGCCTGAGGATCTCACCTTACCAACTTGATCTCACCTTGAGCTCGTCTCATAGTCACCTTTGAGCTCTCTGAGATGTCACCAAGTGGCTTGCCTAGGAGCTCAATCTCACATGGGAGCTCACCGAATCAGGAGCTCATTGAGTAGGTTGACTTGAGCTTGCACTTTTGTAGCTCACTGAGAAGCTCACCGGGGAACCTTCGCCAACTGGTAGGGAGCTCAACAAAGTAGCTCGCTCGAGAGCTCACTAGCAGCTCACCTTCCAACTCACCTTGAGCTCTTCTTGAACTCACCTCAAGTTCGTCAATCTCACCTAGGAGCTCACCTAGGAGCTCTGCCTAATAGCTCACCTAGGAGCTCACTGAGTAACCTCTCACCAGTAGGTCGGTGACTAGAGCTCACTTGAGTGAGCATGCCAAGCAGCTCATCGGGGACCTCAACTGGGAGCTTGCCAAGTAGCTTGATTCTGAGCTCACCTAGTAGTTCACATGGGAGCTCATTGAATGGTTTGTGAAGTAGCTCACCTGGGAGATCTTCTAGGAGCTTTCCAATCAAATTGAGTTGAGCTCACTTGGGATCTCATTGAGTAACTCACCTAGGAGCTCACTGGCTAACCTGAGCTCACCTTTCTAACTCACCTTGAGCTCACCTTGCTAACTTTCCTTGAGCTTCACCTTGCCAACTCACCTTGTGCTCTTCTGGTAGCTCTGCATGTAAGCTCACCTGAGAGATTTCTGACAACCTCACCTTTGAACTCACCTGGGAGCTCACCTGAGTAGCTCACCTAGGAGCTCGGCTGGGAGCTCAGCAAACAGCTCACCCAGGAGCTCTCGAGCAACTCGAATCCAGCTTACATGGAAACTCACATGGGAGCTCTCCTGATAGCTCGCCTTACCAGTTCACCTTGAGCTCACCTAGGAGCTCGCCAAGTAGCTCGACTTGAGCTCACTCGGGAGCTCATCAAATAGCTCACTTGAAAACTCACATGGAAGCTCACCTAACCAACTCACATGGGAGCTCACCTATGGGATCTCACCATGCCAGCTAACCATGAGCTCACTGAGGAGCTCACCTTTTCAACTCACCTTGAGCTCATCTGGTATCTTACCTCAGAGTTTGTCAAGTAGCTCGCCAAGTAGATCTCACTAGGAGCTCCCCTGACATCTCACCTGGGATCTCATTCGGTAACTCACTTGAGTAGGTTCACTTGAGCTTGCTAAGCAGCCTCACTGGAGACCTCACCTGGGAGCTCTCCTCGTAGCTCACTTGGGAGTTCACCTAGTAGCTCACCTGGGAGCTCACCGAATAGTCACCAAGTAGCTCACCTGGGATCTCTTCTTGGAGCTCACCCATCAGATTTAGTTGAACTCGCCCAGGCAGCTTGTCGAGTAACTCACCTGGGAGCTTGCCTGGGAGCTTACCTTGACAACTCACCTTGCCAACTCACCTTGAGCTCACATTGCCAAGTTTAACTTAGAGATTGCTAATAAGCTCACCTTATGAGCTCACCTCAGGAGCTCACTGAGAAGCTCACCTAGGAGCTTGGTTGGGAGCTCGTTAAGTAGCTTACCTAGGAGCTTGTTGAGTAGCTCGACTTGAGCTTACCTAGAAACTCACCTGGGAGCTCACCTAAGATCTCACCTTGCCATCTCACCTTGAGCTCACCCAGGAGCTCACCGAGTAGCTCAACATTGAGCTAACATGGGAGCTCATTAAGTAGCTCACCCAAAAAATCACATGGGACCTTGCCTAACAGCTCATGCTACTAACTCACATGGGAGCTCACCTATCAGCTTACCTTGCTAGCTCACCTTGAGCTTGCTAAGGAGATCACCTTGCCAACTCACATTGAGCTCATCTTGTAGCTCACCTTAGATTTCATCGAGTAGTAGCTCACCTACGCAGCTCGCTCTGGGAGCTCACCGAGCATAGGTTGACTTGAGTTTTCTTTCTCACCGAGCTCACCAGGGACATTACCTGGTAGCTTGCCACATAGCTCATTAGGGAGCTCACCTAGTAGCTTTCCTTGGAGCTCACCAAATATCTCATCAAGTAGCTCACCTGGGAGCTCTTCTAGGAGCTCATTGATTAGCTCGAGTTGAACTCCCCTAGGATCTCGTCAAGTAACTTGCCTTTGAACTCACTTGGGAGATCACTTAACAGCTGGCCTTGCAACCTCACCTTGAGCTCATCTTGAAAAATCACCTTGAGCTTACATTACCAACTTTCCATGAGCTCATCTAGTAGCTCGTATGTAAACTCTACTTGCGAGCTCCCATGCAATTTTTCAGGTGATTTTCTTAACTTGAGCTTACCTAGAAACTCACCTAGGCAGCTCACCTTACTAGCTCACCTTGGAGCTCCCCCAAGTAGCTTACTGAGAAGCTTGAATTGAGCTCACCTGGGAGCTCATCAAGCAACTCAACTGAAAACTCACATGGGAGCGTCACCTGACTGCTCGCTTTGAAAACTCTCTTGGGAGCTTGACTATCAACTTACCTTGAGCTCACTAAGGATCACCCAAAAACTTATATGGTAGCTCACCTGACATCTCACTTTACCAACTAAGCTCATCTAGTATCTCACATCAGATTTCATAGAACTCACCTTGTAGCTCACTTGGGAGATCACCTAATAACTCACCTAGGAGCTCACCGAGTAGGTTGACTTGACCTTAAGCTTGTGAGCTTACTGAGCAGCTCTCCTAGAGACCTCACATGGGTAGCTCGCCAAGTAGCTTGCTTGGGAGATTTCCTAGCAGCTTTCCTGGGGACATCACCTGGGATCTCACCAAGTAGCTCACCGAAAAGCTCACCAAGTAGCTCACCTGGGAGTTCTTCTTAGGAGCTCACTGATCAACTCAAGTTGAGCTCACCCAGGGAGATCATTGATTAACTCCCCTAGGAACTCACCTGGGATCTCACATGACATCTCATCTTACCAACTTGCCTTGAGTTCACCTTGCCAACTCACCTTGAGCTCATCTGGTAGCTTGCATGTAAGCTCACCTTAGAGATTACCGATAATCTCACCTTTTAGTTTTCCTAGGACCTCACCGAGTAGCTCACCTAGGAGCTCAACTGGGAGCTTGGTAAGAAGCTCACCCAGGATCACATCGAGCAGCTCAACTTTAGCTTGGAAACTTGTATGGGAGCTCACATGATAGCTTACCTTGCCAGCTCACTTTTAGCTCACCTAGGAGCTTACCGAGTAGCTCAACTTGAGCTCACCCAAGAGCTTGTCAAGTATCTCACCTGACCAACTCACATGGGAGCTCACCTGACAGGTCACCCTAGAAACTCGCATGGGAGCTCACCTATTAGCTCACCTTGATTTCACTGAGGAGGTCACCTTCCCAACTCACCTTGAGCTCATCTGGTAGCTCACCTCAGAATTCATCAATAAAATCACCAAGTAGCTCACCTGGGAGCTCACCGAGTAGGTTGGCTTGAGCTCTCTTGTGAGCTCACCGAGAAGCTCACTAGGGACCTCGCTTGGGAGCTTGTTTGGGATCTCACCTAGAATAGCTTGCCAAGTAGCTCTCCTGGGAGCTCTTCTGGGATCTTGTCCGATCAGCTTGAGTTGAGTTCACCCAGGAGCTCATTGAGTAAGTCACCTTGGAAATCACCTGGGATCTCGCATTACATCTCATCTAGCCAACTCACCTTAAGCTTTCCTTGCTAACTCACCTTGAGCTCGCCTTGCGAACTAACCTTGAGCTCATATGGTAGATCACATTGAATCTCACCTTAGAGATTACCAACAAGCTCACCTTTGAGCTCACTTGGGAGCTCACCGAGTAGCTCACCTAGGAGGTCAGCTGGGAGTTTGGTAAGTAGCTCACCCAGGAGCTTGTCGAGTAGCTCAACTTGAGCTTTCCCAGAAACTCACCTGGGAGATCACCTGACAGTTCACCTTACTAGCTCACCTTGAGCTCACTCAGGAGCTTGCTGAGTAGATTGATTTGAGTTCACCTGGGAACTCGTCAAAAAGCTCATTTAAAAAACTCACATGGGAGCTCACTTAATAGCTCACCTTTCTAAGCTCACCTATGGGAGCTCACCTATCAGCTCACCTTGAGCTCACTGAAGATCTCATCTTGCCAACTCACCTTGAGCTCATCTGGTAGCTTGCCTCAGAGTTCATCGAGGAGCTCACCAAGCATCTCACCTTGGAGCTCACCTAACAGATCACCTAATAGCTTACTTGGGAGCTCACTGAGTAGCTCACTGAGTAGGTTGACTTAAGCTTGCCGAGTAGCTCACCGGGGACCTCATACCTTAGAGGTCACTAAGTATCTTTTCTTGGGAGCTCTCCTAGTAGTTTACCTAGGAGCTCACTGAATAGCTCACCAAGTAGCTCTCCTAGGAGCTCTACTGGGAGCTCACTGATCAACTCGAGTTGAGCTAACTCTAGAGCTCAACGAGTAACTCACTTGGGAACTCACCTAGGAACTCACCTATGAGGTCACTTAATAGCTCACCTTGCCAACTCACCTTGAGCTTGCCTTACCAACTTGCCTTGAGCTCATATGGTAGGTCACATGTAAGCTCACCTCAGAGATTACAACCAAGGTTACCTTTGAGCTCACCTGGTAGCTCACCGAGTAGATCACCTAGGAGCTTAGCTTGGAGCTTGGTAAGTAGCTCACTCAAGAGTTTATCGATCAGCTCTACTTGAGCTTACCTGAAAACTCACCTAGCAGCTTACCTGAGAGCTTAACCTTTCTAGCTCACCTTGAGCTCCCCTAGGATTTTGTCAAACATCTTGCAAGAAAACTCACATGGGAGCTCACCTATCAGCTTGCCTTACTAGCTCACCTTGAGCTTGATTAGGAGCTCACCTTGCTAACTTACCTTGAGCTCATCTAGTAGTTTACCTAAGAGTTCATCATGTAGCTCGCCAAGTAGCTCACTTGGGAGCTCACCTAATAGCTCACTTGGGAGCTCACCGAGTAGCTTGTCAAGTAGGTTTGACTTGAGCTTGCTTGTGAGCTTGCTAAGCAGCTCACCGGGGACCTCACCTCGGAGCTTCGCAAAGTTTTCTCACTTTTTGAGCTCGCCAAGTAGCTTGCCTTGGAGCTCACCTAACAGCTCACCTAAGATCTCACCAAGTAGCTCTCCTGAGTAGCTTGACTAAGTAGCTTAACTTGTGAGCTTTACCGAGTAGCTCGCCAAGGACCTCAACTGCGAGCCCACCAAGCAACTTGATTTTGAGCTCACTTAGGAGCTCACCAAACAGCTTGATCACAAGTAGCTCACCTTGGAGCTCTTCTAGTAGCTCACCACCGATCAAGGACTCAAGTTGATTTTGAGCTCACTTGGGAGCTACCAAATGGATCACCAAGTAGCTCATTGGAGCTCTTCTAGTAACCGATCAACTCGAGTTGAGCTTGCCTAGGAGCTCATCGAGTAATTCGACTGGAGCTCACCTAACAACTCACCTTTCCAACTCACCTTGATCTCGCCTTGCCAAATTACCTTGTGCTCACCTTGCTAACTCACCTTATGCTCATCTGGTAGCTCACATGTAAGCTCACCTCAGAGATTACTGACAAGCTCACCTTTGATCTTGATTGGGAGCTCACCGAGTAGCTCACCTAGGAGCTTGGCTAGTGAGCTCTGGCAAGTAACTCACCCAGGAGCTCATCGAGTAGCTCGACTTGAAATTGTAATGAAACTCACATGGGAGCTCACTTGACAGCTCACCTTGCTAGCTCATCTTGAGCTCACCCAAGAGAATTCTAAGCAGATCAACTTGAGCTCACCCAGGAGCTTGTCAAGAAGCTCACTCAAAAAACTCACATGAGAACTTTCACATTCAGCCAGGAGCTCACCATGCTAGCCTCACCTGAGAGAGCTCACTTTGCTAACTCACCTTGAGCTCATATGGTAGCTCACCTGTAAGTCTCACCTCATGAGAACTTTCCTTACCAACTGAGGAGCTCTCCTTGCTAACTCACCTGGGAGCTCACTGAGTAGATCACCTAGGCTCATACTCTAGCTCACATTCATCAAGTCAGCTCACCCAGCTCACCTTCAGAGCTTGCTAAGGAGCTCACCTTACCTAACTCACCTTGAGCTCATCTGGTAGCTCACCTAAGAGGCTTTCATCAAGTAGCTCACCTAGGAGCTCACCGAGTATCTCTCCTGGGAGCTCACCAAGTAGCTCGTCAAGTAGGTATACTTGAAAACTTGCTTGTGAGCTCACCTGAGCAGCTCACCCTGGGGACCTCACCTGGAGCTCACCAATTAGCTCACTTGTCAGCTCACCTAGACAGCTTTCCTAGGAGCTCAGCTTGCTAAATAGCCTTGCCAAGTATATCTCACCTGGGAGTTCTTCTAGGAGCTTCCCTGATCAGCTCAAGTTGAGCTCACCCTAGGAGCTCATAGAGTAACTCACCTGGGAACTCACCTAGGAGCTCACCTGATAGCTTACCTTGCCAACTTGACTTGAGCTCAACTTACCAACTCACCTTGAGCTCACCTTGGCAAGCTCACCTTGAGCTCATGCCTAGGTAGCTCGCATAACTAATCTCACCTCAGAGATTTCCACCAAGCTTACCTTTGAGCTCACCAAGGAGCTCACTAAGAAGCTCACCTAGGAGCTCAGTTCTTGAGCTCACTGGTAAGCTCGAGTTGAGCTCACCTAGGAGCTCGTTCAAGTAGCTCAACTTGAAACTTACCTAAAAACTCACCTGGGAGCTCACCTTTCCAACTCACTTGAGCTCATATAGTCAGCTCACATGTAAGTTCTACCCTCTGAGAGTTACATAATTAGCTCAACTTGAGCTCGCCTAGGGAGCTCACTTTCAAGAAGCTTACCCAAAAAATTCACATGGGAGATTTCCTAATAGCTCGCCTTACCTAACTCACATGGGAGCTCACCTTGAAACTCACTGAGGAGCTCACCTTGCCAGGACTCACCTTGAGCTCATCTAGTAGCTTGCCTTGGAAGTTCAACTTCGAGTAACTCGCCAAGTAGCTCACTTAGGAGCTCACCTGACCAAAAACTCACCTGGGATCTCTCCTAATAGTTCACCTTGGAGCTCACCATAGCAGCTCACCGAGTAGATTACTTGAGCTCACTTGTGAGCTCACCTTGTAGGTTCATTAGGGACCTCACCTGGAAGCTCAAGTAGCTAGCTAAGGAGCTCACCTAGCAGCACACCTTGAGAGCTCACCGAATATCTCATGCAAGTAGCTCACCTGGGAGCTCTTCTAGGAGCTCACCGATTAGCTCACCAGTTGAGCTCACCTGGGAGCTCATTGAGTAACTCACCTGAGGAGCTCACTTGAGTAGCTCACCTTGCCAACTCACCTTGAGCTTGCCTTGCCAACTCACTTTGCTCATCTCATAGCTCACATGTAAGCTCACCTCATGAGATTACCAAAAAGATTTTATTTGAGCTCACTTGGGAGCTCAATCAAGTAGCTCATGTAAGAGCTTAGCTGCTAGCTCGCTAAGGAGCTCTACCTTGCCAAGCTCGTCTTGCAGCTTGACTTGAGATTGCTCATAAACTCACCTGGGAGATCTCACCTGAAAAATTGCCTTTCCTAGCTCACCTTTGAGCTCACCCAGGAGCTTATTGAGTAGCTCACTTGAGCTCACATGGGAGCTTTTCAAGGAGCTCACTTGAAAACTCACATAGGAGCTTGCTTGATAGCTTCCCTTGCCAACTCACATGGGAGCTCACCTTGCAGCTTGCCTTCAAGTAGCTCACCTGATGAGCTCACCTAGGAGCTCACCTTTCCTAGCTTGACTTGAGCTCACATCAAGTAGCTCATCGAGTAACAGCTCACCTTGAGCTCATCGAGTAACTCACCTATGAGCTCTCCTGATAGCTCTCCTATGCTAACTCACCTTGAGCTCACCTTTCCAACTCACCTTGAGCTCATCTGGTAGCTTGCATGTAAGCACACCTCAGAGATTACTGAGAAGCTCACCTTTGAGCTCACTTGAGAGCTCACTAAACAACTCACCTAGGAGCTTAGCTTGGAGCTCGGAAAGCAACTCAACTTGAGCTTGCCAAAAACTCACCTAGGAGCTCACCATGCCAGACTCACCTAAAAACTCACCTTGGGAGCTCACCTAAGAAGCTCAGCTTTCCAAATCACCTAGGAGCTCAACTCACCTGGAAAACTCACATAGGAGCTCACCTGATATCTCCCCTTTCCAACTTGTATGGGAGATTGCCTCGGAGTTTGATTAAGTCACCTTGCCAAGTAGCTCACCTAGGAGCTCACCTTACTAATAGCTCACCTTGGGAACTCATCGAGTAGGTCATCAAGTAGGTTATCTTGAGCTTATCGAGTAACTCACCTGTAAGCTCTCCTAATAGATCACCTTGCTAACTCACCTTGAGCTCAGCTTTCCAACTCACCTTGAGCTCATCTGGTAGCTCACATGTAGGAACACCTCAGAGATTACCAACAAGCTCACCTTTGAGCTCACCTGGGAGCTCACCAAACAACTCACCTAGGAGCTTCGTTAGGAGCTCGGTAAGCAGCTCAACTTGAGCTTGCTGAAAACTCACATGGGAGCTCACTTGATAGCTCACCTTTATAGCTCACCTAAAAACTCACATGGGAGCTTACCTGATATCTCACCTTTCCAAATCACATTAGAGCTCACCTATCAGCTCACCTTGCTAGCTCACCTTGAGCTCACTGAGGAGCTCACCTTTCCAACATCACCTTGAGCTCATCTGGTAGCTCACCTTGGAGTTTCATCAAGTAGCTCACAAAGTAGCTCACCTGGGAGCTCACCTAATAGTTCACCCAGGAGAGCTCACCTAACAAATCACCTGAGAGCTCACCGAGTAGCTCCCTGAGTAGGTTGACTTGAACTCACTTGTGAGCTTTCAATAGCTCACCAGGGACCTCTCCTTAGGAGCTCACCAAGTACCTCACTTGGGAGCTGACCTAGCAGACTCACTGAACAAATAGCTCACCTAGGGAGCTTGCTGATCAGCTCGAGTTAAGCTCACCCTAGAGCTCGTCGAGTAACTCACCTAGGAACTCACATGGGAGTTCACCTGATCACCTTGACCAACTCACCTTAGCTCACCTTGCCAACTCACCTTGAGCTCACCTTTCTAACTCACCTTGAGCTCATCTGGTAGCTCACATGTAAGCTCACCTCAGAGATTACTGAACAAGCTCACCTTTGAGCTCACTAGGGAACCGAGTAGCTCACCTAGGAGCTCAGCTAGGAGATTGACAAGTAACTCACCCAGGAGCTCATCAGCAGCTCAACTTGAGCTTGCCTAGGAAACTCACCTGGGAGCTCACCTGACAGATCACCTTGCCATCTCACCTTGAGCTCACCCAAGAGCTCCCTGAGTAACATTGACTTGAGCTCACTCGGGAGCTCATCAAGCAGCTCACCTGAAAAACTCACATGGGAGCTCGCCTAATAGCTCACCTTACTAACTCACATGGGAGCTCACTTATCAGCTCGCCCTTTACATAGCCTCTCACCTTGAGCTCACTTGAGGAGCTCACCTTGACAAGTAGCTCACCAAGTAGCTCACCTTACCTAACAACTCACCTTTACCTCATTAGCATGGTAGCTCACTGAGTAGATTGACTTGAGCTCACTCACCGAGTAGCTCACTTGGGAGCTCACCAAGTAGCCAAGCAGCTCACCTGGGAGTAGCTTGTCAAGTAGGTTGACTTGGGAGCTCACTTGAGAGCTCACCTGGGAGCTCACCTAGTTAAGCTCACCAAGAAGCTCACTTTAGAGCTCACCTGGGAGCTCACTTGGAGAGCTCGCCTAGCCAGCTCACTTTAGGAGCTCCTAATAGCTCACCAAGTAGCTCACCTAGGAGCTCTTCTAGGAGCTCGCCGAGTAAGCTTGAGTTGAGCTCACATGGGAGCTCATCGAATAACTCACCTAAGGAACTCACCTGGGAGCTCACCTGACAACTCACCTTGCCAAGCTCACCTTGAGCTCACCTTACCAACTCACCTTGAGCTCACCTTACCAACTCACCTTAAGCTCATCTGGTAGCTTGAATGTAAGCTCACCTTGAGCTAGCTCACTAAATAGCTCACCTAGGAGCTCAGCTCACAGCCTTTGAGATCTCACCTAGGAGCTCACTAAGTAGCTTGACTTGAGCTCACCTAGGAGCTCATTCAAGAAGCTCACCAAGGGACTCACATGGGAGCTCACCTGATAGCTCACCTGAGAACTCACATGGGAGCTCACCTATCAGCTCACCTTGCTAGCTCACCTTGAGCTCACCTAAGGAGCTCACCTTGCTCAACTCACCTTGAGCTTGTCCTGGTAGCTCACCTGATCTTGTCAAGTAGCTCATCAAGTATCACCTAGGAGCTCACCTAACTAGATCAACTTGGAGCTCACCTAGGTACCAATTGCATGGGAGCTTTGAGCAGCTCACCTATGTAGTCTCACCTGTAGAGATTATAACAAGCTCACCTTGAGCTCACCTAGGAGCTCACCTTGCCAACTCACCAAATGAGCTCATCTAAGTAGCTCACCTGAAGCTTCGTAAGTAGATCTTACCAATCTTACCTTTGAGCTTGGGAGGTCTGACAGCTCACCTAGCTCAGCTTGGGACCTTGGGCAAGAGCTCACCTCAGAGAGCTCACAAGTAGCTTGACTTGAGGAGCTCAGTCTGGGAGCTCACCTTGCCAAGCTCACCTTATGAGCTCACCTTTGAGCTCACCTGGGAGCTCACCTAGTAGCTTGACCTGACAGGAGCTCATCTGAGCAGCTTGCCTTGTCAGCTCACTTGGGAGCTCACCTAGGAGCTCACTGAGTAGCTCAAGTTGAGCTCACCTAGGAGATCTTCATCAAGCAGCTCATGCTGAAAAACTCACCCTAGGAGCTCACCAAGTACATCTCACCTAGCTCAAATCACCTGGGAGCTCACCTATCAGCTTACCCTTGCGAACTCACCTTGAACTCACCTTAGGAGCTCACCTTGCCAACTCACCTTGAGCTTGGGATCTTGTAGCTCACAAGTAAGCTCACCTCGAGATATTACTAACAAGCTTCCTGATTAGCTTGGGAGCTCACCTGAAGCTCATCTGCTCACTTCCTAAGAGCTCACCTAACAGCTTACCTAGGAGCTCACCTGGGAGCTCACTATTTAGCTCACCTCATGAGCTTTCAACTGTGAGCTCACCTTGAGCTCACCTAGATAGCTCACCTAGTAGCTTCACCTGACAGCTCACCTTCCTAGCTCACCTGAGTAGCTCACCTAGAGCTCGTTGACTCGACTTGAGCTCATCAAGCAAACTTGCTAGCTCACCTGAGCTCACCCGACTTGAGCTCACTCGAGAGCTCACCTTGACCAAAAACTCACATGGGAGCTCACGTGATAGCTCACCTTGTCAGATTGTCTGGGAGCTCACCTAGGAGCTCATCTTGTCAGCTCACCTTGACCTCACTGAGGAGCTCACCTTCTTCAAGTGCCAACTCACCTTGACCGTCTAGTAGCTCAAATTTCTTGAGTAGCTCGCCTAACAGCTGTGTCTGAGAGCTCACCTAACAAGCTCACTTGGGAGCTCACTGAGCATCTTGCCGAGTAGGTTGACTTGAGCTCACTTATGAGCTTGCTTGAAGCTAGTTTGCATCGTTAGGACCTCACTGGGAGCTTGTACCAAGTAGCTCACTTGGGAGCTCACCTAGCAGCTCACCTGGGAGCTCACTGAATAGCTCGCCAAGTAGCTCACCTAGGAGCTCTTCTTGGAGCTCACCAATCAGCTTGAGTTGAGCTCACCCAGGAGATCATTGAGTAACTCACCTAGGAACTCTCCTGTGGGAGCTCACTTGATAGCTCACCTTGGAGCTTGCCTTGTGCTCACAACTCACCTTGAGCTCACCTTGCTAACTTGTCTTGAGCTCATATGGTAGCTCTGTCGTGTAAGCTCACCTTAGAGATTTCCGAAAATCTCACCTTTGAGCTCACCTGGGAGCTCACCTTAGTAGCTCACCTAGAGCTCAGCCGGGAGCTTGGCAAGAAACTCACCCAGGATCGCTTGTCAAGCAACTCGACTTGAGCTTACCCTAAAAACTCACATGGGAGCTCACCTGATAGCTCACTTGCTAGCTCACCTTGAGCTCACCTATCAGAGCTTGCCAAGTAGCTTGACTTGAGCTCACCCAGGAGCTCATCAAGTAGCTTGCTCTGAAAACTCACATGGGAGCTCACCTGATAGCTCACCCTAGAAACTCACATGGGAGCTCACCTATCAGCTCACCTTGAGCTCGTTAGGAGCTCACCTTGAGCTCACTAAGGAACTCACCTCTGCCAACTCACCATGAGCTAGTAGCTCACCTAGGAGTTTGTTAACAGAGGTTCACCGAGTATCTCGCCAAGTAGGTCTTGCTTCTAAGCTCAGAGTAGCTCAGAGAACCTCACCTAGGAGCTCACCAAGTAGCTCACTTGTGGAGCTCTCCTAGCATCTCACCTGGGAGCTCACCAAATAGCTCACCAAGTAGCTCACCTAGGAGATCTTCTAGGAGCTCACTGATTAGCTTGAGTTGAGCTCACCCAGGAGCTCATCAAGTAACAGCTCACCTTGGAACTCACCTCAGAGGTCGCCTGAGCTCACCTTGCCAACTAGCTTGAGCTCACCTTACCAACTCACCTTGAGCTCATCTGGTAGCTCGCATGTAAGCTCACCTGTGAGAGATTACCGACCAAGCATACCTTTGAGCTCACCTGGAGCTCACTGAGTAGCTCACCTAGGAGCTCGGCTGGGAGCTCTTTGCAAGTAGCTCACCCAGGAGCTCACCTTGAGTAGTTCACTTGAGCTTGCCGAGAAACTCACCTGGGAGCTCACCTAAAGCTCACCTTACTAAGCTCAACCTTGAGCTCACATGAGGAGCTCTCTTGAGCAACTCACCTTGAGCTCACTAACATGGAGCTTGTCTAGCAGCTCACCTCGAGTAGCTAGCTTGCCTTGAGCTCACATGGGAGCTCACCTTATCAACTCACAGAGTTACTCAGCTAATCACCTTGAGCTCACCTAAGGAGCTCACCTTGCAAACTCAGCCGAGTGAGCTCATCAGGTAACTTACCTGTTGATATTTATCTTGGGTAGGATCGTAAAGTAGAATATCACCTAGGAGCTCACCTAACAGCTTGTCCTAGGAGCATCAATGAGTAATATCACCATGAGAATTACCGACAAGGCTCACCAAGTGAGCTCACTTGGGAGCTCTCCAAGTAGCTCACCTTGGAGCACGGAAATGGGAGCTTAATGAAATCAGCTCACCTGGGAGCTCGTCAAGTAGCTCAACTGGCGCACAAAAATGGAAACTCACCTGGGAGCTCACCTTGACAACTCACCTTGCCAACTCACCTTGAGCTCACCTTAGCTCAAGCTTGCACCTTGAGCTCACCTAAGGAGCTCGACATGTAAGCTCACCTCAGACATTACTGACAAGATCTTACCTTAGAAATGAGCTCACCTTGGCAGCTCATCAAGTAGCTCACCTAGGAATTAGCGCCTTGGCTCATCTCGAAAAGGGTCTCACCTTAGTAGTTCATCGAGGCAGCTCGACTAGCATTCCCAGAAACTCATCTGGAGCTCACCTGATAGCTCACCTTCAGAGATTGTTGAGCTCAACATTGAGCTCACCCAGGAGCTCCCTGACCGAGTAGCTCGACTTGGCCAGATTTTGACTAGGAGCTCCGTTCAAGTAGCTCACCTATGAAAACTTATCATGGGAGCTCACCTGACACTCACCTTGCCAACTCACATGGGATCTCACCTATCACCTTGCCTTACTAGCTTAGATACAACTTGAGCTGCACATAGGAGCTCACCTTGCTTACTCACCTTGAGCTCTCTCAAGATAGTCTCACCTCAAAGTTTTTTCATGGAGCTCACCAAGTATTGCTCACTTGGGAGCTCACCTAATACCTTGCCTCATGGGAGCTCATCTAGTAAAACTTCCCTTGCTAGCTCACTGTAATGAGTTTTGCTCGCTGAGTAGGTTGACTTGATCAATCTTTGAGTAACTCACTCTTCTGTGAGCTCACCCTCTCAGAACCTCATTGGGCATCTTCACCTAAGTAGCTTTCACTTGGGAGCTTGGTTAATAGATCACCTGGGAGATCACAAAACATCTTTCCAAGTAGGTTTACTTGAGCTCTTGTGGGAGCTTGTCAAGATCAGCTCACTTGGGACCCTCACCTGGGAGCTCACCAAGTAGCTCAGGTTTTATTTTCTGATTTTCTCACCCCTGTCAGCTTGCCTGATTAGATTGCCTTGTCAACTCAAGTAGCTCACCTGCTCATTCTACCTTGAGCTCTTGAACAGATCAAGTTGAGCTCATCCCAGGAGAGCTTGTCACGATATAACTCACCTTGGGAAATTACAGACAAGCTCACGTTGACTGCTCACCTTGCCAACTCACCGAGTTGCTCAACTTGATTCGACACCAACTTGAGCTCACCTGGGAACTCACCTTGTAGCTCACCTATGGTAGCTCACATAGTAAGCTCACATCAGAGCTTGCCGAAAAGCTCACCTTTGAGCTCACCTGGGAGCTCTTCTGAGAAGCTCACCCAGGAGCTTAACGAGTAAGCTTGACTTGAGCTCACCTAGGGAGCTCATCAAGTAGCTCATCCTGAAAAAGCTCACATGGGAGCTTAATAAAGCTTACCTTGCTAACTCACCTGGGAGCTCACCTGAGCAGCTCACCTTACCAGCTCACCTTGAGCTCACTGAAGGAGCTTGGCATCTTAGTAGCTCACTCAAGCTCATCTGGTAGCTCAACTTGAGCTTGCCTACTAAAACTCACTTAGGAGCTCATCTTAGTAGCTTGCATGGCAGCTCACCTTAGATCAGCTCACCTTGAGCTTGCCTGGGAGCTCACTGAGCAAGCTCACCTTGCTAGCTCACCTAGGAGCTCACCTTGCTAGCTCACCTTGAGCTCACCTGGGAGCTCACCTTACCAAAGCTCACCTCAAGCATCTTTGACTTGTAGATCTCACCTAGAGATCTCACCTGGGAGCTCACTGAGTAAGCTCACTCATAGGATTAGCTCGAAGTAGCTCACCTAGGAGCTCATCGAGCAGCTTGACTAGGAGCTTGCCTAGGAGCTCACCTGGGAGCTCACCTGACAAGCTCACCTTGTCCATCTCACCTTGAGCTCACCCAGAGCTCAACCTGAGAAGCTTGACTTGAGCTCACCTAGAGCTTCATCAAGTAGCTCACCTAAAAACTTAGCTCATGGGAGCTCACCTGATAGCTCACCCTACCAACTCACATGGGAGCTCACCTATCAGCTCACCTTACTAGCTCACCTTGAGCTCGCTGAGGAGCTCACCTTGAGCAACTCACCTTGATGTGATCTTACCTAATAGCTTCACCTTTCCCAGTTCCTTGAGCTCAGCTCTTACTAAGTAGCTCGACTTAGGAGCTCATCGAGGAGCCTTGTCCTGGATAGCTCACTAGTGAGACTCACCATGAGCAGCTCACTAGAGTATCTTGAGTTTACCAACTCTCATGGGAGCTCACTAAGCATCTCACTTGGGGAGCTCACTTGCCAGCTCACCAAGTAAGCTTACTCTAGGAGATCACCTTGAAGTAGCTTGACCTGGGAGCTCACCGAAGTAGCTCAAGTAGCTTGCCTGAGGAGCTCATCTAGGAGCTTACCTGATCAGGTTCAATTTGAGCTCACCCATGAGAGCTCGTTGAGTAACTTTCCTAGGAATCACCTGGGAGCTCACTTGATAGCTCACCTTGCAACTCACCTTGAGCTCTACCTTACTAATCTCTACCTTGAGCTCACCTATGCAGCTCACCTTTGGAGCTCACCTTAGACTCGAGTTGAGCTCGACCCGGGAGCTCACCTTTGAGCTCACCTGGGAGCTCACCGAGTAGCTCACCTAGGAGCTTGGCTAGGAGGTTAGTAAGGAGCTTACCCATGAGCTCATCGAGTAGCTCAACTTGAGCTTTCCCTGAAAAATCACTTGGGAGCTCACCTAGGCATCTGACCTTGAGCTCAGCTCAAGTAGCTTTCCAAGCAACTCAACTTGAGCTTGCAACTGGGAGCTCATTAAGTAGCTTACCCATGAAAACTTACCTATGGGAGCTCACCTGAGTAACTCAACTTGTGCTCACCTCATGAGATCTCATCTATCCAGCTTGCCTTGAGCTCACTAAAGAGCTCACCTTGCGAACTCACCTTACAGCTCACCTTGTAGCTCACCTCAAATTCATGAGGAGCTCACCATAGCTACCTCATTTGCCTAGCTCACCAACAGCTTACCTGCGAGCTCACTTGAGCTCTGCTAGTAGGTTGAGCTCACTAACCGAGTAGCTCACCTTGGGACCTCACCTAGGATGCTCACCAAGTAGCTCACTTTGGAGCTTGCCTAGTATCTCACCTTAGAGATCTCACCATGAACAGCTCACCAAGTAGCTCACCTGGGAGCTCTTCCGGAGCTCACCCGATCATCTCAAGTTGATCTCACTTAGGAGCTCGCCAGAGTAACTCTCCTTGGAACTCACCTCTTACCTTGCCAACTTGCTAAGCTCAGCTTACCAACTTCACCTTGAGCTCATCTAGTAGCTCGACATGAAGCTCACCTCAAGAGATTGCTGACAAGCTCCTTTGACCTCACCTGGAGCTCACTGAGTAGGTTCACCTAGGAGCTCAGCCTAGGAGCTCAGGCAAGCAGCTCACCCCAGGAGTCTTTCGAGAAGCTCGACTTGAGCTTGCCTAGAAACTCACCTGGGAGCTCACCTGATAGCTCACTTTGCCAACTCACCTTGAGCTCACCCAGGAGCTCACTGAGCATCTTGACTTGAGCTCACCTAGGAGATTGTCAAGTACAGCTCACCCAAAAACTCACATTGGAGATCTCACCTGACAGCTCACCTTGCCAACTCACATGGGATCTCGCTTATCCTATCACCTTACTAGCTCACCTTTATCTCATTGAGGAGCTTCACTTGAAAACTCATCTTGAGCTCATATGGTAGCTCACCTTAGGAGTTCATCAAGTAGCTCACCAAGTAGCTTTCCTAGGAGCCTCACCTAACAGCTTCACCTAGAGAGCTCACCGAGGAGCTCATCTGAGTAGGTTGACATGAGATCACTTGTGATCTCATTGAGCTAGCTCACTAGGGACATCACCTAGAAGCTCACCAAGTATCTTGCTTGGGAGCTCACCTAGCAGCTCACCTACGAGCTCACTAAATAGCTCACCAAGTATCTCCCCTAAGAGCTCATCTATGTGAGCTTGCACTGATCAGCTCGAGTTGAGATCACTCAAGAGATCTCATCGAGTAACTCACCTGGGAACTCACCTGCAGAGCTAGCCTGACAGCTCATCTTGCTAACTCACCTTGTGCTCACCTTACCAACTTGCCTTGAGCTCACCTTGCCAACTCAGCTTGAGCTCATATGGTAGCTCATGTGTAATCTCACCTTAGAGATTACCGATAAGCTCACCTTTGAGCTCACCTAGGAGCTCACTGAGTAGCTCACCTAGGATCTTAGCTGGGAGTTTGGATAAGTAGCTTACCTTAGAAGCTCGTCAAGTAGCTCGACTTAAGCTTTCCCAAAAACTTACTTGGGAGCTTTCCTAACAGCTTGCCTTGCCAGCTCGCCTTGAGCTCACCCAAGATCTCGTTGAGTAGCTCGACTTGAGTTCACGTAGGAGCTCGTGAACGAAGCTCACTCAAAAACTTGCATGGGAGCTCACCTTATAGCATCATTCCTTGCCATCTCACCTTGGAGCTCACCACATCAGTTCACCTTGAGTAGCTCACCAAGTAGCTTTCCTGAGGAGCTCACCTTGCCAATTCAGCTCAAACTCATATGGTAGCTCACCTTTGAAGCTCATCGAGTAGGTCTCGACAAGTAGCGCACTTGTGAGCTCACCTAGAGCAAATCACCTAGGAGCTCACTAAGTAGCTCGCTGGGTAGCTTGACTTGAACTAGCCGAGCAGCTCACTGGGGACCTCAGCTCGGAAGGTCGCTAAGTAGCTCACTTAGGAGGTCTTGTTGCAGCTCACAAAATAGCTCACCTGGGAACTCACCTGGGAGCTCTTTTAGGAGCTCACCGATTAGCTTGCCTTGCCAACTCACTCTTGAGCTCGTTGACTAAATCAACTTAGGAGTTCATGTGATAACTCACCTTGCCAACTAACATTGAGCTCACCTTGAATCTCATCTAGTAGCTTACATGTAAGCTCACCTAAGAGATTACTGATCAATCTCACCTTTGAGATCACCTGGGAGCTCACTGAGAAACTCACCTAGGAGCTCGGGATTGTGATCTCCACAAGCAGCTTCACCCAGGAACTCATCAAGTAGCTCAACTTTAGCTTTCCCAGAAACTCACATGGGAACTCATCCTAACAGCTAACCTTGTTAGCTCATCCTTGAGCTCACCCAAGAGAACACTGAGCAGCTCGAACTTGAGCTTTCACCTAGGATCTCATCAAGTAGCGCACTTGAAAAACTTGATATGGGAGCTCACCTGACAGCTCGCCCTACCAACTTACATATCAGCTCACCTTGCCAACTCACCTTGAGCATCGCTAAGGAGCTCACCTATACTAACTCACCTTTCTAGCTCATCTGAGGAGCTCACCTAAGTAGCTAACTCACCTTGAGATCATCTAGTACTTTACCTCAGATTTTGTCATGTAGCTTGCCAAGTAGCTCAACTGGGAGCTCACCTAACAGCTCACCTAGGAGCTCACTGAGCAGATCGTCAAGTAGGTTGACCTAAGCTCACTTGTGAGGTCACTGAGTAGTATACCAGGAACATCCCCTAGGATCTTGCTTCAAAGCTTGCCTAGTAGCTCACCGACTGTCTTGCCAAGTAGCTCACCGATCAGCTCGAGTTGAGCTCACCTGGGAGCTCATCGAGTAACTCACCTGGGAACTCATGTGGGAGTTCACTTGATAACTTGCCTTGCTAACTCAGCTTGAGCTCATCTAGTAGCTCACATGTAAACTCACCTCAGAGATTACCGATAAGCTCACCTTTGATCTCTCATGAGAGCTCACCAAGCAGCTCACCTAGGAGCTCACCTAGTAGATCGCCTATTAGCTCACATGGTACTCACCAAATAGCTCACCAAGTAGCACAACTGGGAGCTCTTCAAGGAGCTCATGAATCAGCTCAAGTTGAGCTCACTTGAGAACTTGTCGAGTAACTCACCTAGGAACTCCTCACCTAACAGCTCATATTACCCACTCACCTTGACCTTACCTTACCAAAACACCTTGAGCTCTCATTTCTAACTTGTCTTAAGCTCATCTAGTAGCTCGCATGTAAGCTCACCTTAGAGATTTCCAACAAGCTCACCTTTGAGCTCACCTAGGAGCTCACCAAGTAGCTCACCTAGGAGCTCAGCTAGGAGCTTGGAAAGTAGGTTACCTAGGAGCTCATCGAGAAGATCAACTTGAGCTTTCCTGAAAAATCACCTGGGAGCTCACCTTGCTAGCTCACCTTGAGCTTTCCTAGGAGCTTTCCAAGCCGCTTAACTTGAGATCACCCAGAAGCTCATCAAGAAGCTTACATGAAAAGTTGTATGGGAGCTCACCTAAAAAAATACTTTTCTAACTCTCATGGGAGCTAACCTATCAACTTACCTTGAGCTCACTGAGGAGCTCACCTTACCAACTTACCTTAAGCTCTTCTTGTATCTCACCTAAAAGTTTTTCGAGTAGCTAACTAAGCAGCTCACTGAGTAGGTTGACTTGAGGTTACTTATGAGCTCACCGACTAGCTCGCCGGGGACCTCACTTGGGAGCTCACCAAGTAGATCACTTGGAAGCTCACCTAGCAGCTTACCTATGAGCTCACTGAATAGCTCACCAAGTAGCTTGCCTAGGAGCTCACCAATAATCTCAAGTTTAGCTCACCTGAGAGATCATCGAGTAACTCCCCTTGGAACTCACCTTGAGATAACCTTATAATCTCAGCTTGAGATCATCTAGTAGCTTACATATAAGCTCACCTCAGAGATTACCGACAAGATCACCTGGGAGCTCACTAAGTAGCTCACCTAGGAGCTTAGCTGGGAGCTCAGAAAGTAGCTCACCGAGGATCTCATCAAGAACCTCAACTTGAGCTTACCTAGAAACTCACCTGAGAGCTCACCTAATAGCTCACCTTGCCAGCTCACCTCTAGCTCACCTAAAAACTCAAATGGGAGATCACCTGACAGCTCACCCAGAAACTCACATGGGAGCTAACTTATTATCTTACCTTACCATCTCTCCTTGATCTCATTGAGAAGCTCACCTTGACAACTCACCTTGATCATATATGGTAGCTTACATCAGAGTTCATCGAGAAACTCACCAAGTAGCTCAATTAGGAGCACACCTAACAGTTCACCTGGGAGCTCGTGAAGTAATTTGCTTGGGAGCTTGCGTACATATCACCTTGGATCCCACTGAATAGTTTACCAAGTAGCTCACCTGGTAGCTCTTCTAGGAGCTTTCCAATCAGCTTGAGTTGATTTCACCCAAGAGCTCATCGAGTAACTCACTTGGGAACTTGACTAGGGGCTCACATGACAGGGCACCTTGCTAAGTCACCTTGAGCTCACCTTGCTAACTTGCCTTGAGCTCACCTTGCCAAATCACCTTGATCTCATATGGTAGCTCGCATCTAAGCTAACCTCAAATATTACCAACAAGCTCACCTTTGAGCTCATTTGGGAGCTCACAGAGTAGGTCACCTAGGAGCTTAGCTGGGAGCTCAGTAAGTAGCTCTCCTTGGAGCTCATCGAGAATTTTGAATTGAGCTTGCCCAAAAAATCACATGGGAGCTCATTTGACAGCTCACATTGCTAGCTCGCCTTGAGCTCACCTAGGAGCTTACTGGGTAGCTCAACTTGAGTTCATCCAAGAGCTCATGAAGTAGCTTACCTGAGAACTCACATGGGACCTCAGCTGATAGCTCACCTTGTGAACTCACATGGGATCTCACCTATCAGCTCACCTTGCTAGCTCACCTTTATCTCGCTGAGGAACTCACCTTGCCAAGTCACCTTGAGCTCATCTGGTAGCTCACATTAGAGTTCATCGAGGATCTCACCAAGTATCTCACTTGGGAGCTCACCTAATAACTCACCTAGGAGCTCACTAAGTAGCTGGCTGAGTAGGTTGACTTAAGCTTGCTGAACAACTCACTAGGGACCTCACCTGGGAGGTCACCAAATAGGTCACTTGGGAGCTCACCTAGCAGCTCACCAAATAGCTCACCTCGGAGCTCACCGATCAACTCGAGTTGATCTCACTTTGGAAATCGTCGAGTAACTCACCTGGGAGTTCACCTTAGAACTCACCTTGCCAACTTGCATTGAACTCACCTTTCCAACTCACCTTGATCTCATCTGGTTTCTTGCATTTAAGCTCACCTATGAGTTTACCAAAAATATTACCTTTGAGCTCACCTGGGAGCTCACTGAGTATCTCACCTAGGAGCTTAGTTAGGTTCTTGGAAAGCAGCTGACCCAAGAGCTCATCGAGTAGCTTGACTTTAGCTTACCCTGAAACTCACCTGAAATCTCACCTTGCTAGCTCACCTTTTGCTCACCTAGGAGCTCATTGAGCAGCTCAAATTGAGCTCACCTAAAATCTCATCAAGTAGCTCACCCCAAAAAACTTACATGGGAGCTTGCCTGACAACTCACCTTGATAACTCACATGGGAACTTCCCTATTAGCTTGTCTTTCCAGATTACTTAGGAGCTCACCTTGAAAACTCACCTTGGGCTTGTCTGGTAGTTCACCTCATATGTTTTCATGTAGCTTACCAAGTAGCTCACATGGGAACATGCTTAACAACTCACTTGGGAGCTCACCAAATAGCTTGTCGAGTAGGTTAACTTGAGCTCACTTGTGAGATCACTCAGCAGGATAACGGGAACCTCTCCTAGGAGCTCACTTCAAAGCTTTCCTAGCAGCTCGTTGAATGGCTCACCAAGTAGCTCACCTAGGAGCTCTTCTGGGATCTCACCGATCAGCTCGAGTTGAGCTCACTCAGGAGCTCATCAAGTAACTTACCTAGGAACTCACGTGGGAGTTCACCTGATAACTCACCTTGCCAACTTAGCTTGAGCTCACCTTACCAACTCACATGTAAAATCACCTCAGATATTTCCAACAAGCTCACCTTTGATCTCACTTGGGAGCTCACTGAGCAGCTCACCTAGGAGCTCAGTAAGCAACTCACCTAGGAGATCATCAAGCAACTTGACTTGAGCTTACCCAGAAACTCACCTGGGATCTCACCTGACATCTCACCTTGCTAGCTCACCTTGAGCTCACCCTGGAGCTTACTGAGTATCTAAACTTGATCTCACTCAGGAGCTCATCAAGCAGCTCAACCAAAAACTAGCATGGGAACTCACCTAGTAGCTCACCTTACCAAGTCACATGGGAGCTCACCTATCAGCTCCCCTTTCCATCTTACCTTGAGATCATCGAGGATATCACCTTGTAAACTCTCCTTAAGCTCATCTAGTAGCTCACCTCAGAGTTCATCGAGTAGCATGACAAGTAGCTCACTTGGGAGCTCACCTAACAACTTGCCTAGAAACTCACCAAGCAGTTCACTGAGTACGTTGACTTGAGCTCACTGAGAAGCTCACTAGAGACCTCACCTAGGAGCTCACCAAGTAGCTCACCTAGGAGCTCACCTAGCAGCTTGTCATGGAGCTCACTAAAGAGCTCACCAA
This sequence comes from Taxus chinensis, assembly GCA_019776745.2. Lineage (NCBI taxonomy): Eukaryota > Viridiplantae > Streptophyta > Pinopsida > Cupressales > Taxaceae > Taxus > Taxus chinensis. The sequence goes on along the minus strand of CM034151.1, from coordinate 897,854,499 downwards.
GTAGCACAATTGGGAGCTCTTCAAGGAGCTCGCTGATCAGCTCGAGTTGAGCTCACCTGGGAACTTTTCGAGTAACTCACCTAGGAACTCCTCACCTGACAGCTCGTATTTCCAACTCACCTTGAGCTCTCCTTACTAACTTGTCTTAAGCTAATATAGTAGCTCACATGTAAGCTCACCTCAAATATTACTAACATGCTCACCTTTGAGCTTGCTTGGGAGCTCACCGAGTAGCTCAACTAGGAGCTCAGCTTGGAGCTTGGCAAATATCTTGCTAAGGAGCTCTTCAAGTAGCTCAACTTGAGATTTCCTTGAAACTCACCTGGGAGCTCACTTGAGAGCTCACCTTTACCTCACCCAGGAGCTCACTGAGTAGCTCGACTTGAGCTAACCTGGGTGCTTGTTCATTGGATATTTTATCAAGTCAAAATATGAGATTCAACCACAGTACATGGGATTAAATCCCTCCTTAAAGACAGGTGAGGCTACCTATTTATTACTAATCTAAAACACAATAGAAATAATGTGTATAATATTCACAGTAATCTAACCATTGGGGTTGGGATAGAATCCTGAAATCCATATCCACACTATGTGAAGATGTTTTTATAAATGGACTGGGTCGGAAATTACTACAATGGAAGAAGCACATTGGAAAGGAAATGAGAGGAACATATTTTCTTTCAAGTAAACACAGAGCATGAAATAATAATACAAGCTTTAGATCACAAAGATAATGTTTGAAATGATTAGGATCATCAAGATGCTAAACAAAGAATAGCTTAAGATTACGAACATAAGAAAAATATCTTAAGAAAAACACATCTCACAACACAAAGTTTACAAAAATAGTATCAGCGTCTATTCCTCAAATAATTAAAATAAAACACAAAGTTTTTCTTCCTCACAATAGTTCTCAATATTCCAAAAATCTCGACCCTTTGGAATGTACGTACATCCCTTATTTATAATAAAAATAGTTGAGAGAAAATAGGACAAACCCTATAAAAAAAATTATTAACAAGAGTCCCATTTTACTTGACTCTCACGTAGGAGACCAAGTCAAAATATGATTCCTATGTGACGAAACAGAAATGAAAAAGACACGTCAATTTCAAGATTGAAATGACACATTACATCAAGGCTTAGTCTAAATCGTCATCGTTCTCTTCCTCATCTTTCTCTTCTTCTAACTGAGCCTGTTTCTTCAAAAATTCTTGGAACTTCTGGATTATACCTTGCATCTCATTTTCACCAAGCGTATTGGAATGATCACTCAAGAATTCACATGTTTCATGAGTGTCATTGGCACTACCAGGAAGCTTTCTCAATCTTTTGTTGAGTTTTCCTAGGGCCTCCAAAGAATGTTCAATCTTTACAAACCTGTCAATGATTTCAATACCAAATACATGAGTTGGTTAATTCTGAATGGATTCTTGGATTTGTTTGGAAAGAGCATCAGCTGGTAGGATGCCTGAGTTTCCAACTGACACTTTTACACAAATTTTTAGCAGTTCTTCTTCCAGGTCACTTTTTCCATCAATCAATTGATCTCTTGATTCTCTCAATTTTCCGCAAGCTTCGTTGAGAATGTTTACCCTGAGCCTGATGGCTTTGGTCAGTTGGAAATGCTTATCCACATGTGGGATGACACCTTCTTCTACCAAGATGCGTGATGGAATTTTCTTCAACACCTGAAGAGCTTTGAAAGTCAAATCAAGGTGTCCAATTTCTTGGGAGAAATCATCATCCATATTTTCCCCATCACTTTGTATATTCCCTAAAGATTGATATACTTCCATGGTGTCTTGAATCACTTCTTTCCCCTATTGGAGCAGCCTTTGGGTCCATTCATCAACCACTCTCCATTTTTCATTAATCTTCTCAATTATAGGCATGGATGAAAACTCGAATCCGACAGGGTGGAGGTAGATGGTAAGGATTCAAGGGGTTTTGAGAGATTAAGTAACACTTCAGTTAACTGCTCCACCTTTTCTTTAAGCTTATCTCTGTTGTCCTTTGTTTCCTTCAATTTTTGGCATAGCACATTCATAGCATCTCATGCATCCTGTTGTGCTCCTTCTGTTGTCTCTTCTAGTAGAACCACCCTAGTTATCTGATAGTCAGAGGATATTATGTCCTCTTTGGTTTTTTCAGTGGGGGGAGTTGCGATCTTTGCAAACTTATGCCCCAAAGCGTCCACTAAAACCCTTGAAAATATTTTGGGTTTCTTGGCTGATTTAGCAGTAGGGTCCTTGAGTGAACTAAAATCGAAGGCTGGTATGGGTACAACCACCTTCCTTTTCCTCAAGGTTTTCTCGAGTAACCATTGAGGTGTGTTAGAGGGAGTTTCCATTATTGTAGAAGTTGGGATCATACTTTCAGGGGGAGAGGGATCCACTAGTGGAATGGGGAGAGTTTCTAATATGGTAGCAGATTCAGTGAAAAGAGGAACGGGAGGGGGCATATTGGAAGTTACTTTGGTCCTAGTAGAGAGGGGTGAGAGTCTAGAGAAAATGCTGGCCATGACCGATGAAGAAGATGGGGAAAGAGGAGGTATAAGTTGTTGTGAAGGAGGAAGCGTAGATCCTGAAGCCAAAGCCTGGGATGCAAGAGATAAGGTCAACTTAGTTGGGCATTCAAAAAATGGTAAAACTAGGGTCTGGCTTACTTCTCTTTCCAAATAAATTTCTCCTATTTTTGGTGGTGTTGGTGATTCTGGCACATTCACTATTTCAACTAGAGTAATAATTGAAGAGGTTTCTTGTTCTCTTCTCTTCTTGACTAACTTGACCTTTATAGGTACCTTAGAAGAGATTTTGTCCTTTTCCCTTTTGGAGGGCCCCACCTCTGTAGCAAAAAACTTTGAAAAATTATCCTCTTTGAAACTCATTCCCCAAGAAGTGAGCCATGCCTTGGTGTGTGCAAGAATCAAGGCCGATCTATCTCTAATGGAGGATTTTTCACTGATAGACCAATCAATATGTGGGAAAACATATTGATCTTCATTCAATCCATCATAGGAAGGATCCAAAACACTTTCATTATCGCCAATACCTTCTGGTATGTCAGCGAGCTCAAGTGTCTAAATTTTTACAAGTGTCAACCTGCTATGATCTTTTCTTTGGATAGCAACCTCATCACGTAAATAAATCTAGATGTCTTCTATACTTGGCACATGTGGGTACAGAGTTCCATATGCCTTAAGGACTCCTCAAAAATCAAACCCATCTCGCGGCTTCATGTGCTTCTTCAACTTATCTTGAAGCTCATGTACAACGTTCTTGGCTTTCACCACTATTGAAAAAGTATACCTTCCAATAGTAATTGGGAAAGATATAGTGGGCTTGTGTTTACTTTGTTGGAATTTGTGAAAATCCAACAATTTCCTGACCAACTCCATCAAGATTAGTTCTTCCCCTAGATATCTGGGAAAATGGAAAGGATCCCCTTAGTACATGACTACTCGAAGATATGTGAACTTCTTAAATTGTAAGAATACATAACCCCATTTTGAAACTTCAGCCCATGCCTCATCAGAGACTCTCACTTTCCTTAGTTCAAGGTTTAACCTACAAATGTTCTCATAAAAGAAGCCATCGTTTACCCTTATGAATTGGTCTTCAGACCCTTTTATTTTTAGCTGAGGAAAATACCGATAAATATGCTCTACTTCCTTGTTCCCCTTGGTGTCCAAAAAAGGATAGTTCCTTATGCTGTCCACTGCATAGGTGACATACGAAGACATATAAAACTTCCCCATAGACAGGACTATTGTCATTTGAGAATCTATCTTGTTATTGATAAGAGTACCCCAATCAATTCCCTGTTGATTTTTCTTAATAATGATCATGAATTAGTACATCCATCCTTGGAAAAAAATTAATTCTGGGAAACCAAAAACCTGACTCAACAAAGTAATGATATCATTGATTTCCTGAATGAAATCACTTCTAGGAACAAGTCTTGGGAACCTGGAAATAACCAGTTTGACTTTGATTAGGAACTTCTTATTCACGTGCTTGATGTAATCCCCATGATCATTGTCCCAAGATTTTTGGGCTGACATGAGATCCACATCTACATATTCCTCAAAATTAGGCAACTTGAGAAGGTCATCAAAGTAACCTCCGTCCAACTTGATTACAACTTCTCCCACCTGATTTTTACAGAATGAGAAGCAGAGTCATAGTTCGAAGCACAGGCTAAGATGAACTCAGGGCACTGAGTGGACATAGGGAAACCTGCTATAAGAGGTAGACCACTACCAACTATTTATTTCATCCACGGAGTCCGGGAAGAGCTCTTGACCCTATTCCAAAAATCCTCCATATCTATGTTTCCGAGCTCTGTATCCTAGATGTCATAATTACAATCAATGTAGGAGGGAGACTCCACCTTCCTAAATTTGTACTTTATCCTCCCTAATTTTTTAGTCTTATCTTGTGATGAACCAAGGTCTGACATGAGGAATTTCAAAGGAGGAGAGTTTCGAAGATCAGAAGTTGTTGAACACTTCAGAAAATCCAACACACTAGAGATGTCAGAATGATGGAAATGTCTGACACACTGGGAGGATGCTAGAATGATGGAAATGTCTAACACACTGGGAGGATGGTGGAATGATGGAAATTTCTGAAACCTTGAATTTTTCGATACACTACGGGTTTTGAACACTGCAAAGCACCTTGCAAAACCTGAAAAGAGGGGAATTAGGCAATTGTTAGGTTGAAACATGAAAGTTTTTCTTCACTGTTGATATCCCAAATATATTTTTTATTACAATGACATTCTAGGGAATAAAGAAAAGTGAGAATTCCAAAGGGGGAACCCTAAAACACAAACCTGATAGGAAATAACGCTAAAATGGAAAAGATAAAACCCCAATAACCCCAACAAGAAAAATATAGAAACTCAGAAGAATCCTTTACACAATTATTCCACAAACAAAGAATAAAATAAAATACCTTTAATCAGAATGGAAAATGATAAAAAATGAGCAATACAATTAGGCACAGGGGTGAGTCAGGTTTCTGGGTCAAATATGCATGGAAAAAAATCCACGAGGTAAAAAGTACATCTGGTAAAACTGACATGGAAATCTGAATATTTATAAGAAATTTCACATTTAATACACTTTAGTTGACATATGCCAACTACCTGACAACTCGGCATTAATGTCATGTCAGTATGCTCGGGATATCTGAAAACCTGACACAAAGGATTTCATATTAATTCAGGTTTCAGGTTGTGGGAAACAAGTGACATGAAGCATGATGCTTAATGGTCCGAGAAACCTAATACAAAGGAGTAAATCAGGCTTCAAGGATCAGAAGACATGCGACATGAAGCATGTTTTAATGAAGGAATGTTCTGATGGTTGGAAGACCCATAAACCTAAAACAAAGAAGTAAATCAGGCTTCAGGGATCAGAAGACATGCAAAATGAAGCATGTTTTGATGAAGGCATGTTTCGATGCTCGGAAGACCCACAAACCTGAAACGAAGGAGTAAATCAGGCTTTGGGGATCAGAAGACATGTGACATGAAACATGTTTTGATGAAGGCATGTTCCAATGCTCGGAATACCCACAAAATTTAAAGACTTACTTGATGCCAGTTTTAGGTTTCAGGGAACACACAACATGAAGCATCCAAAACACATGTTGTCTTACTATTGAAACCCGAAAACCTGATTATCTTTCTGAAAGGGAATTCTTAGAAAACTAGCTCAAAAATTTCTTAGGGTAATCTTATTTTGGCATAAACTCAAAAATGAGATAAAAAATGGCTCTAGTTGGGGACTTTCTTTGTGATATCAAAGGAAGAGAACTTAGAATCTCTGGATTTATCCATTGGGCTACAGAGTTAGAAAAGAAGAAAACCAAAAAACAAGGAAAGAAAGAAGACTAAAAGAAAACACATGACAGAAAGTAAAGTATGTACAATGCAAAAGAGCATATTACATTAATGATGGAACAAATTTATATGTTGGACGTTGAAAGGCAAAGGGAGTAACTCTCCATGAAGATATGATAGATGGAAACTATTTTCACCACTCAGCTAATGAATCTTAAAGGTCCTTTCCACAAAGAATCAAACTTTCCATGCATTCCTTTCTACTCCTTTCTCTTATCCCAAAGCAACACCAGGTCTCTAATTTGGAAATGACGTTGCCTTGATTTCTTATCAAAAAAATTCTTTACTTTACTTTGATGATCTGCAATGCAATCAACCACCTTGCTCCATTCCTCTTCTAGCCTAGCTAGGTACATAACCCTTTTTTCAATAGAAGTTTGAAAGGTCACATCTTCAACTACTTTGGCCAACTGTAAGGCTGACAACTCTACTAAGATAGGTATCTCAACATCAATCCCATAGAGTACTTGGAAAGGAGACATTCCTATAGCTCACTTTGGGGTAATCTAATCAGCCCACAATGCATCATACAATGCTTTGTGCTATGTCCTCTTGTTTTCATTTACTAGCTTTCTAATTATGGTAACTAGGTTCTTGTTGCTGGACTCAGCTTGTCCATTAACTTGGGGATAATACTCAGATGAGTGAGCTAGGGTGATTCCAAATTGATAGAAAAAAATTTTCAACTCATGTGATGAGAAATTGGAGGCATTGTCAGTCACAATCTTGTGAGGCACACCGAATCTGATAATTATATTTTCTTTAAGGAACTTGCACATGGCTTCTGAGGCTACTTTCTTGATTGGAAAGGATTCCACCCACTTGGTAAAATAGTCTATAGAAGTCAGCATGTAATTGTGTCTAGCACTAAAGGCAGGATTCAACATTCCAATGAAGTCAATTCCCCACTGGCAGAAAGGTTATTCAATCACTATGGGCTTCAGGGGAAGAGTTACTAGCTTAGGAAGACCAACGAAATGTTGACAAGCTTTGTACTTGGACACCCACTTTGCTAAATCCCGAAAGAGAGTAGGCCAATAGTACCTAGCCCGTACGATTTTATAAGATTTTATAGAGAATGAGAAATTTCCTCTGCATGCTAGGCTATGGAAGGATTCTAACAACTTTAACTGTTGTGATTTATCAACACAACACATGAATACACCATCAATACCTTTCTTATATATTCCATTATCCCACAGGAGGTATCTTACAGATCTTAACTTGACTTTCCTCTTCTCCTTTTGGCTTAAATGCGGGGGGCATTCACCATAAGTCAGAAAGAAAGCAATATCTATGTACCATTCATCATTTGTACTCATGAAAAGCACCATGGGAAACTTTGAAGAGGTATCTTCATTCTTTTTACATTTTGTTTTAGCATGGTTATCCGCAATCAATTGGCACAGGCCCCTTCCTCATACCAACTTGGTAGGTCTAATGTCCAAGTCATACTCCTAAAATTTATCTATCTAGGTACCTTATTGACTCCCTAGCTCTTGTTGAGTCAAAATGGATTTTGCGGTGGTGTCGGGAATGAGAACAAGGATATGAAAGTTCAGCACATAGTACCTAAAATGTTTCACCACTCATACCACTGCATAAGCATGCTTTTTAATTTGTGACATTTTTAGCTCATGTTCCTTTAATAGAAATCTCATAAAAGCGATGGGAGCTTCAATGCCCTCCCCGTTCTCTTGCATCAGGATGGCTGACACTGTGTGAGCAGAAGCTTAGCTGTACATGATGAAATATTTTTTGAAATTTGGACATACTAGGATAGGAGTACAAGAAATTTCCCTTTTGACTTCATCAAATCCAATATTCCCTTCCGTACTCCATCAAAATGGAATTTTTCATTTCATCATCCTAAGGATATCCTTAGTTTCATCAGCAAAATTAGGTAGGAACCTTCTTAGGAAATTGATCTTTCCGAAGAAGGAATGAACTCCAGTTTTACTTGTGGGTAGGGTAAGGGTCTGAATGGATTTTACCCTCTCTGGGTCTATTTTGGTTCCTTCTCTAGTCACGATAGTACCCAGTAACTTTCCTTTGGTCACTCTGAACATGGAATTCTTGAGATTTAATGAAATCCTGTGATGCCTACATCTCAAGAGTACTTGCTCTAAATGATCATAATGATCACTCCATTTTTTAGAGAAAATGGTCAAGTCATCCAAATATACCACTATGAATTTTCCTATCAGTTCTGTGAATGCCAAGTACATAGCTCTCTGAAAGGTGGCTTTGGCATTGATCATGCTGAAAGGCATCCTCCTATAAGCAAAGGTTCCCCATGGGGTTGTGAAGGTCGTCTTGTGTTGATCCTCTGCAGCTACCTCAACTTGATTATATCCTAAAAATCCATCAAGCATGGATAGCATTTCTGATCCAATAACAGTCTGTAACACTTGATCCATGATAGGCAAGGGATAGTTTTCTTTTAACAAAGACTGATTTAGGTTCCAGAAATCAACACAAATTCATATTTCACCATTCTTCTTCTTGACAGGGATGATGTTAGCAGTCCAGGTGGAGTGATGGATTGGAAAAATAATTATGGCATCTAACATTTTATGAATTTCCGTAAGGATTGTCCCTGAGATCTTGGGATTATAATTTCTTTACTTCTGCCTGTAAGGTTTTACATCAGGCTTCAAAGGAATATTGTCCTGTACATCTTTGGGCTTGAAGGATTTTAAATCTGCATAGGACTAGGCCAAGACATCCATGTATTTCTTTATGAGTGAAGTGAATTTTACTTTCTCCTTAGGGGAACAAAATTTCCCAATATTCACCATCCGAGGTTGATCAGATAAACCTATATTGAGTTGATCTACTTCTGAGGAATAATCTCCTTCAACTTGTCTCTTGTTTTGAATAAAATGGTCATGCTTGTTGAACAAACCCTCCAGTGAAACCAGGCCTTTACGTATCTTGTTTTCTTTAAACTAAATAAACTCACCATCAACCTCTTGATATGGATCTGAGATAGATTAATGGAAAGCTGATTCCGAACCTTCAAAGTACAGCTCACTAAAATTGTCAACTTTTTCTAGAAAAGTCAACACTTGTTGATCATCATTGAACACTTTCCAGTGAGCCTCATTATCTGGGATACTAGGATGGTACATAATCTCAATGGTGTATGTATCTTGTTTAAACTGGGGATGAGGGAGAAGGAGGGATGCAGACATAGCCAAAGAATCAACCTTGTCATTATAATCTCTCAAAACTGCCTTAATGGAGAATGCATCAAACCATTCTATATTATCCCAAACTTTATTCTTGTAATGTCTCAAGCAATCATTTTTTACTTGATAGATTCCCTTGACCTGGTTGAAAATCAGATCCACATCCCCTTGAACCTTGAGATTTCAAATTCCCTTCTGTTTGGCCATTTCTAATCCTAGTAACAGAGCTTCATATTCAGCCGTGTTATTAGTATTATCAAACTGTAATTTGAAAGCAGAGGGGAAGATGTCAGAATTAGGAGATATAAGAACTACACCAGTGCCCGATCTAGTGGTTGAATAGCTACCATCAAATTCGAGGGTCCAAATAGAATTAGAATCTTCTTTCTTGATGTCTACAGCTGGTATTTCTGATGTCATGAAATAATTTCCAAAACGAACATCTTTGAAAAGAATTTGAGCCTTAGGGTCATTGATTTAGTTACTAAATACTTTGCCTAAGGTTTGGGATGGAGAACATGATAAACCCCATTGATTGGAATCCTGGCCTTGGTCCAATCCATATTAATCTCTCCTCCAATTTCTTTACAAAAACCTCTACCCAAGAGGATACCGTAAGCTACAGGAATGTTAGCAACTAGAATGGTCATTTTCACTCTCTTCTCTAGGAAGGCAACGAATGCAAATTGTGCATCTTTGATTTGAACAATCAAGGGAACTTTTTTGGTTTCCATGGAGTAACACCATCCATATGACTTAGTCAAAGAAAGCCCAAGGGCATGGGCTACTTTTGCGGGAATAACATTCTTGGAGGCCCCTGAGTCGATGATGTAATTGCTGAGTTTAAACCCATTTATTAGCAAAGACAAATAAAATGGTTCAATATTTCCTAAAGAAGAAGCAAAGGTCAGATTTTTCTAAGGTGAGGGTTGATTAGGATTTGGAAAAAAGAGATTTTGAAGGTGGGGGAATGGTGGCTTTACTTCTAATGAATTTGGCAAGTTTTTTCGAATTGTTCAGGATTTGACTGAAGACATTCTACTTCTGACATTTGGATCTTGGTTCTTTTTACATGATCAATAATATCATGAGCTTGAGTTAGGGCACCAACCTTGGGAGAAAGAGAATGAGGAGAAGTTGTTACCTTTTTTGTGACTTCTCTTTCAATTTGCACTGAAATAGGAACACCTCTCTTAACTATGGTGATGGAAGGTTTCTTGTTCTTCTCCTTGGGGTTTCCAAGATGTTTTCTTAGATTCTGAGATTGGGATCAAGTGAAGATGGAAAATGACTGGCCATCCGATGCACATTCATCTTCTTCCTATTCCAAATACCCAATGCTGGAGTCATCAGCTGAATCATCATAAGACTCATCAACGTATCCTGAAGCTTCAAAATCCCCAGGGGAATCTCATTCTTCTGGTTCTTCCTCTTCTTCAACTATTTCTACTACCATGTTGATGGGAGGAGCTTCAATCACCAGTCTTGGTTGAGTAGGAGTTAATCGCATCCTATCTCTTGCAGGTGCACCATTGGTGTTATTGAAATTCTGTCTAGGGATATCCCGATACGGATCATTTCTCACCTGCTGGGACATTTGCTTCTTTAAAGAAATAAAATCATTAGCCATATTTTGAATCATAGGGTTAGTATTACCTTGGGAAGAACCTTGATTTTTAGGTTTGGGTACATCTTTCCTGATTCTTCCTGCCAAAAATAGATCATCCTCTATTTTAATAGTTGTTGACTGAGCGATAGCCAAATCTGGGATAGCTAACCTTCTTAATATAAATCTCACATCAGGAGGCTAAGCATTGATAAAGAAGTATTTCTGATTTTCGAGAGTAGGTACAACTATTTCCAAAATCTTTTGGATTAGCTTGTTGAACTTTGCCATGAAGTCCCGCATGGGTTTATGTGATTCCTTCTACATATGGGTAAGTTGTGCTAACAAAGCATGAGAATCTTCAGCTAGTTTGAAATGTGATTTGAATATGGTCCTCATGGTATCCCAGTTTGTGATGCATGCTTTTGGAAGTGATAAAACCATTAGGCTGCTGCACCGTGCAACATTTCAATGAAGATTTGGACAGAGACATCTTCATGAGCTACTCCAAGGACACTGCACGCTACAAAGAAAGATGTAATGTGTTTTTTAGGATGCTGATTCCCATCCCCATTGAATTTGGAATGTTTTTACGTGATCCATGTTGTAACTCGTGCAATGGTGAAGTTAAAGAAAGAGGACCAATAGCTACGCCCCAGGGCACAGGGTGTGATTCCATCCTTCTAACAAGAGTGCGTATGGGGATCTAGGTGTTGGATAAGAATAATGTGTGACAAGTTGTAGACACATCTCATTCTACAGGGATCTAGTTTCTATGAATAGGTGAAGAAATTATGGTTTAGTTAGAAATAACACTGTTGGGGGAAAGAATGAAATTATGTTGTTGTAGTAACTCAAATATTGGATCAATTTCACCCTAGGCTTGGTGGGACTGAGTGAATATATTTCTGGCTAACTTGAACTAGGAAAGAGATCTAGTTGAAAATAAGGCAAATACGGAGTCGCCAGACACCAAGAGGATAAGATTTATACTATTAATACATATTCCCCAGCAGAGTCACCAAAAACTATTGGTTGGATATTTTGTCAAGTCAAAATATGAGATTCAACCACAGTACATGGGATTAAATACCTCCTCAAAGATAGGTGAGGCTGCCTATTTATTACTAATCTAAAACACAATAGAAATAATGCATATAATATTCACACTAATCTAACCATTAGGGTTGGGATAGAATCCTGAAATCCATATCCACACTATGTGAAGATGTTGTTTTGATAAATTGACTGGGTCAGAAATTATTACAATGGAAGAAGAACAATGGAAAGGAAATGAGAGGAACGCATTTTATTTCAAGTAAACACAGAGCATGAAATAATCATATGATCTTTAGATCACAAATATAATGTTTGAAATGATTAGGATCATCAAGACGCTAAACAAAGAATAGCTTAAGATTATAAACATAAGAACAATATCTTAAGAAAAACACATCTCACAACACAAAGTTTGCAAAAATAGTATCAGCTTCTATTCCTCAAATGATTAAAAGAAAACAAAAAGTTTTTCTTCTTCATAATAGTTCTCAATATTCCAAAAATATGAACCCTTTAGAATGTACGTACATCCCTTATTTATAAAAAAAATAATTGAGAGAAAATAAGACAAACCCTATAAAATAGTTTGTTAACAAGAGTCCCATTTTGCTTCACTCTCATGTAGGAGACCAAGTCAAAATATGATTCCTATGTGACGAAATAGAAATGAAAAAGACATGTTAATTTCAAGATTAAAATGACACGTTACATCAAGGCTTAGTCTGAGTCGTCATCTTTGTCTTCCTCATCTTTCTCTTCTTCTAATTGAGCTTGTTTGTTCCAAAATTCTTGGAACTTCCGGATTATACCTTGCATCTCATTTTCATCAAGCGCAGTGGAATGATCACTCAAGACTTCACACGTTTCATGAGTGTCATTGGCACTACCGGGAAGCTTTCTCAATCTTTTGTTGAGTTTTCTTAGGGCCTCTAAATAATGTTTAATCTTTACAAACGTGTCAATGATTTCAATACCAAATCTGTGAGTTGGTTCATGTTGAATGGATTCTTGGATTTGTTTGAAAATAGCATCAGCTGGTAGGATGCCCGAGTTTCCAACTGACACTTTTACACAAATTTTTAGCAGTTCTTCTTCCAGGTCACTTTTTCCATCAATCAATTAATCTCTTGATTCTCTCAATTTTCCACAAGCTTCGTTGAGAATATTTACTCTGAACTTGATGGCTTTGGTCAGTTGGAAATGCTTATCTGCACGTGGGATGACACCTTCTTCTACCAAGATGCATGATGGAATTTTCTTCAACACCTGGAGAGATTTGAAAGTCAAATCAAGGTGTCCAATTTCTTGGGAGAAATCATCATCCATATTTTCCCCATCACTCTGTATATTCCCCAAAGATTGATAGACTTCCACAATGTCTTGAATCACTTCTTTCCCCTATTGGAGCAGCCTTTGGTTCCATTCATCGAACACTCTCCCTTTTTCATTAATCTTCTCAATTATAGGCATGGATTTAAATTTGAATCCGATAGGGATAGAGGAAGATGGTATGGATTCAAGGGGTTTTGAGAGCTTAAGTAACACTTCAGTTAACTACTCCACCTTTTATTTAAGCTCATCTCTACTATCCTTTGTTTCCTTCAATTTTTGGCATAGCACATTCATAGCATCTCATGCATCCTATTGTGCTCCTTCTGTTGTCTCTTCTAGTAGAACCACCCTAGTTATCTGATAGTCAGAGGATATTATGTCCTCTTTGGTTTTTTCAGTGGCGGGAGTTGCGATCTTTGAAAAATTATGCCCCAAAGCGTCCACTAAAACCCTTGAAAATATTTTGGGTTTCTTGGCTGATTTAGTAGTAGGAGCCTTGAGTGAACTAAAATCGAAGGCTGGTATGGGTACAACCACCTTCCTTTTCCTCGGGGCTTTCTCTAGTAACCATTGAGGTGTGTTAGAGGTATTATCCATTATTGTAGAAGTTGGGATCATACTTTTAGGGGGAGAGGGATCCAATGGTGGAATGGGGACAGTTACCAATGTGGTAGCAGATTCAGTGAAAAGAGGCACGGGAGGGGGCATGTTGGAAGTTACTTTGGTCCTAGCAGAGAGGGGTGAGAGTCCATAGAAAATTTTGGCCATGAATGATGAAGTAGATGGGGAAAGAGGAGGTAGAATTTGTTGTGAAGGAGGAAGCATAGATCTTGACGTCAAAGCCTGGGATGCAAGAGATAAGGTCACCTCAGTTGGGTAGTCAACAAATGGTGAAACTAGGGGTTGGATTTTTTCTCTTTCCAAAGAAATTTCTCCAATTTTTGGTGGTGTTGGTGATTCATACACATTCACCGTTTCAACTGGAGTAACAATTGTAGAGGTTTCTTGTTCTCTTCTCTTCTTAACAAACATGACCTTTATAGGTCCCTTAGAAGAGATTTTGTACTTTTCCTTTTTGGAGGGCCCCACCTCTGCAGCAACCAACTTTGAAAAATTATCCTCTTTGAAAATCATTCCCCAAGAAGTGAGAAATGCCTTGGTGCATGCAAGAATCAGGGCTGATCTATCTGTAATGGAGGCTTTTTCACTAATAGACCAATCAATAGGTGGGAAAACATATTGATCTTCATTCAATCAATCAGAGGAAGAATCCAGAACACTTTCATTATCACCAGTACCTTCTGGTATGTTAGTGAGCTCCAGTGTATGAATTTCTACAAGTGTGAACCTACTATGATCTTTTCTTCAGATAACAACCTCATCACGTAAATCAATCCAGATGTCTTCTATGCTTGGCACGTGTGGGTGTAGAGTTCCATATGCCTTAAGGACTCCTCGATAATCAAACCCATCTCGGGGCTTCATGTGCTTCTTTAACTTATCTTGAAGCTCATGTACAACATTCTTAGCTTTCACCACCATTGAACAAGTATACCTTCCAATAGCAATTGGGAAAGATACAGCAGCCTTATGTTTGCTCTATTAGAATTTGTGAAAATCCAACAATTGCTTGACCAATTCCATCAAGATTAGATTGTCCCCTGGATATCTGGGAAAATGGAAAGGATCCCTTGGGTACATGACTACTCGAAGATATGTGAACTTATTAAATTACAATAAGACACAACCCCATTTTGAAACTTCAACCCATGCCTCATCAGAGAGTCTCATTTTCCTCAGTTCAGGGTTTAACCTACAAATGTTCTCATAAAGGAAGGCATCGTTTACCCTTCTAAATTGGTCTTCAGACCCTTTTCTTGTTATCTGAGGAAAATAATGATAAACATGCTCTACTACCTTTTTCCCCTTGGTGTCCAATCTAGGATAGTTCCTCATGCCGGCCACTACATAGGTGACATACGAGGACATATAAAACTTCCCTGTAGACAGGACTGTTGTCATTTGAGAATCTATCTCATTACTGATAAGAGTACCCCAATCAATTCGCTATTGATTCTTCTTAATAATGATCATAAATTGGTACATCCATCCTTGGAAAACATTTAATTCAGGGAAACCAAAAACCTAACTCAAAAGAGTAATGATATCATTGATTTCCTGAATGAAATCACTTCTAGGAACAAGTCTTGGGAACCTGGAAACAACCGGTTTGGATTTGATTAGGAACTTCTTATTCACATGCTTGATGCAATCCTCCTGATCATTTTCCTAAGATTTTTTGGGCTGACTAGAGATCCATATCTCCATATTCCTCAAAATTAGGCAGCTTGAGAAGGTCATCGAAGTAACCTCTGTCCAACTTGATTATAACTTCTCCCACCTGATTTTTCATAGAACAAGAAGCAGAGTCATAGTTCGAAGCATAGGATAAGTTGAACTCAGGGCACTGAGCATACATAGGGAAACCTACTGCAAGAGGTAAACCACTACCAACTATTGATTTCATCTATGGAGTCTGGGAAGATCTCTTGACCCTATTCCAAAAATCCTCCATATCTATGTTTCTGAGCTCTGTATCCCAGATGTCATAATTACAATCAATGTAGGAGGGAGACTCCACCTTTCTAAATTTGTACTTCATCCTCCCTAATTTTTTAGTCTTATCTTGTGATGAACCAGGGTCCGACATGAGGAATTTCAAAGGAGGAGAGTGTCAGAGATTAGAAGGTGTTGAACAGTTCAAGAAAATTGGAAATGTCTGACACACTGGAGATGTCCGTCCAACACATGAGGATATCGGATGGAAATGTCTGACACACTGGGATGTCTAGAAAGATGTTGGACACACTGGGAGGATGGAAAGATCTCTAACAGGATGCCAGAATGTTTGAAGTTCCTGACACCTTAAACTTCTGATACACTGTGGGTTTTGAACACTGCAAAGCACCCTGCGAAACCTGAAAAGAGGGAAATCGGGTAATTATTAGGTTGAAACATGTAAGTTTATTCTTCGCATTGTTGATATCCCAAATATATTTTTAATTATAATGACATTCTAGGGAATAAAACAAAGTGAGCATTCCAAAGGGGGAACCCTAAAACACAAACCTGATAGGAAACAACCCTAAAATTGAATAGATAAAAGACCTAATAACCCCAACAAGAAAAAGATAGAAACTCGGAAGAATCCTTTACACAATTATTCCACAAACAAAGAATAAAGGAAAATACTTTAATCAGAATGAAAAATGATTAAAAACATGAGTAATGCAATCAGGCACAGAGGTGAGTCAGGTTTCTGGGTCGAAGATGCATGCACAAAAATCCATGAGGTAAAAAGTACATCTGGTAAAAATGACGTGGAAATCCAAATATTTATAAGAAATTTCACATTTAATACACTTCAGTTGACACGTGTCAACTACCCGAAAACTTGGCATTAATGCCATGTCAGTATGCTTGGGATATCTCGGAAACCCGACACAAAGGATTTCATATTAATTCAGGTTTCAGGTTATGGGAAACAAGCGACATGAAGCATGATGCTTGATGGTCCCGGAAACCTGATACAAAGGAGTAAATTAGGCTTTGGGATCGATTGGAAGACATGCGACATGAAGCATGTTTTGATGAAGGCATGTTCCAATGACTCGGAAGACCCGCAAACCAAAAACAAAGGAGTAAATCGGGCTTTGGGGATCAGAAGACATGTGACATGAAGCATGTTTTGATGAAGGCATGTTCTAATGCTCGAGAAGACCCACAAACCCGAAAATGAAGGAGTAAATTGGGCTTCGCAGGATTCAGGAAGACATGCAACATGAAGCATGCTTTGACAAACATCATGTTCTGATGCTATTGAAACCCGACAAACCTGAAAGACTTACTGATGCGGGTTTCAGGTTTTGGGAAATACACAACATCAGGCATCCAAAACACATGTTGTCTTGCTATTGAAACCTCAAAAACCTGATTATCTCTCTGAAAGGGCATTCTTAGAAAACCAGCTCAAAAGGATTTCTTAGGGTCATCTTATTTTGGCATAAACTCAAAAATGAGATAACATGTTCTCATAAAGTAGAAATTTGGAAAATCACATGAGAGGTCATGATAGCTGTTCTCTTAGGCTACCTAATATTTGACATAACCGGTATCATCTAACTTGTGATGCTCCAAGAAGCTGTGTGAATCACATGGGAGCTCTTAAAGTAGCTCAAACTTGAGAATGTCACCTTAGCAGGCATGTCAACATGGTAAGAAAACCAAGTATTCAAGTATGAAATAATAGCTCTACCTTAATAGCTCTTCATAGGAGATCGCCAATTTAGCTTGAGTTGCAGGTGGTCCTGACAATCCAAATGGTAAAACTGTGAATTCACAGGAACAATCTACTTCATGTTACTCATAAATTGAATATCACCCAGGATTCTCATCGGGTAGCATTCTTGAATCTAATGAAACTCGCATGAAGCTCACCTGAAAGCTTCCAAGGAAATTTATTAGATCTCACCTAGTTGAACTGATGAAAAGAATGCACAGATAAAGTCGTCTAAGGTCTGAAAGACTCAGGAGAGTTCATCTGGTCAATTCAATATGGGAGTTTTTATGAGCATCTATTCTTAATAAGAAGCTTTTCAAAAGCTACCAGACATCCTCAGCTAAATGGAGCTCAGATGAACAATGTACATGAGTAGTTAAAGAAATAACTTTCACAATGTTGAGCTCATTCAAGTAGCTTATGCTGGACCTCACTGGAGAGAGGAAGTAGGCACTATGGTTTACACTTATCAAACCATTGGACAAAATTAAGTATGTAACTGGTGATAAAACCCCCTATGAGCTGTGGAAAGGTAGACCTGCTAATGTGAAGCACTTTAGAATGTTTGGTATATGATACTTCATTGGAAAGAGGTGAGGAAGTTCATATGAAATTTTGATCTCAATCGTCTAATGAAGTTAATAATCCCATTTGGGTGGAAGAGTGGGTAACTCTTCTCAACCTATACACATGCTACTGACAAGATATCTTGCATAAGATGGTAGTATGTTTTCCAATGTGAAGCTTGATGAGACATGTTCTAAGAAGTCACAGTTTCAACATTTTTTAACATAGAATGAAGGTGCAACCTTTGTTTTTGACACTATGATTATCAAGAAGAAGTTGAGGATAGGATAATACTCAAAAGGATTTTCCAACCTGAAATCTGCATGTTTTACCATCTTGAATGCTAAAATCATTGGCAATAAGAATGCATGTGTGGATCCGAACAAGGAATATGTTAAGTAACTCAAAACAATGAACCTGTTTCTCTCATGTCTAATATTGAACTATCAGAATTTGTTTAGAGGCAAGTGAAGATTGCAATCATTTTGGTAATTTCCATGAATGAGGAGTTAGACGTAATAGAAAGGAAATTCAAATTGTGGAAAAAGTTCCTATGCCTAAAGACAAGTCAATGTACATCTGACACAAAAAGGGTGTTTACTAACAAATTGAATGAAGATGGAGACATTAACTAGAAACAAGGCCATATTGATATGTACAAGGATATGCACAAGTAGAAGGAGTTGCTATCCAAGAAACCTTATAGATTTTATTATTAAGATTGGAGGCTATCAAAATTTTTTTACCCTATTTAAGTTTCAAAATGACTCATTTAGGTGCTATCAGATGGATGTCAAGTCAAATTATCCTAAATGGGAACTTGAAAGAATAGGTTTACATAGAGACTTACCTGGAGGTTTTTCATTATCAGAGGAAAATAACTATGCTTTACTAAACTGAAAAATTATCTTTCATGGTACTAAAGTAGGCATCTAGAGCTTGTGTATGCTAAATTGGAAAAGTCATCCTACTAGATCAAAGGATTCAATTGATTAGTTGTAGATAGAAATCTTTGACACAAACATAGAATAAGATCATTGCCTTCATACAGGTCCCTTCCTGGGCTGGAAATTTATTTCATCTTTGGTGGAAAAAACCTTGCAATCTCCATCGACCATCAGGGCTTTGCATATGTGATGAAAATCACTGAATCTTGAGATCTCTTAACCTAGGAGAGTCCGAAGCCAACTAGTTCCCTATGGACTCACAGACATCATTCAATTATAAAGAGGTATATTCTATTTCTCAACTGAACATTATCCTCCCTTAGGCAGATAGTTGAATTTTTTTGGAATGGAAGATTTCAGGATTCCGTTGTTACTTTCTCTTAAGCATTCAAGTGTTGATATGTGATTTCTTGTAAAAGGATGTGTTCCTCGATTCAGAAATCATGCTTGATATATACTGAATTTCTTGCAGATTGCAGATCTTGACTGAGTCAGAATATGATTAGACTCTTTTATTTATTTCATTTTGTGTCTGAATATTAATCTGATCACGGAATGAATTATAGAGATATTCATCTATAATATCTGGACTTGGATCAGTGGAATTGATCCAAGTAATGCTTTAAATCTGTTTGTGATGAATTAGATCACAGACCTTGAACAGGTTGCAAGGTATGGAAGCATTTATTAAGCTGGTCAGGAGTATGACTCAGGCTGATCTTGAGAAATGAATTGGTTCCCGATATGGAGGTATATCTGGAAGGTCTCGGGCGTGGACCAAGTAATAATTCTTTCATGTATATTCCTGTAGCCTAACGGCTGTATAGGAGTAAATCCTGTTCGGAGATGCATGATTTTATATCTTTTCTTGGCATATAAAATATTAGGACCTTACTGGAATTATTAACGGTTAGTAACCTAAAACTAAAACCTAACCTAGGGGTTAGATTAGTGTTAATCTAACCTAGACCTAGGCTATGTGTTATCATCCTAAGTTAGTATCTATGTGTAAATTGGTTAGTAGGGGTATTACCCTAAATTCTAACCTAGGATACTAACCTAACTATTGAGGAGGATGTAAAGGGGCCTATGGAGGGGTGCGAACCATGGGCGGCGTTTTCTATGGCAATTAATGCTGGGGATAAGGATGAGGGACAGGTCTTGGCGGAGGCTTAAGCGGCGGCTAACCTGTGCAGACGTGGCAATTTACTAAGTTTGGAAATGAACTTGAGTTTTAGTTGGACTGTCGCCAATTCTGGCGGACGGTGGAAGTTGAGTTTAAGCGGGAAAATTGGTTTAATGGCATTTAATATTCTCGGAAGTCGAGCTCGGAACTCGCGAGAAGGCATGCAAACGGAAACTTGGGGGATTTGTTTGGCTTGTCGCGATTTTCGGTCTTCTCTCTCCCTCTGCTGGTTTACTGGTTCTTCGCACCAGTTCTCTTTGAGTTGCATGGCAAGTATGGACTGCCATAGCTCTTTTCTCTGTCATGGAGGATATATATGCGATGGAGACAGCGAAATTTTGTTGGTCGCTTTATCGTGGAAAAAGAAAAGGAAGTTTGAGCTCTTCCTGTGGTCTGCTTCGGAAATTTGATCAAAAATACAGGCATGTTAGGCCCTAACCTTTAAATATCTTGCTGTCTTTCAAGTGCTTTCATTAGAACAACTCTGTTCAAATGTTTTGTGAAAATTTGATGAATTTTCTATGGAGATCTTGTTTGATTTTTGGCACTGTATCTCTTCTGGTTCGATTTTTCAATTTCCTCTTGATGGGTGTTTATTGAAATCGAATCTCGGCTCTATTTGCTTTGAGTATTCATTCTGGCTTATACATGTGAGGTATTTATTTATAAAGTTTGAGTGTTCGGCCTGTTTGGCGTGAGCCCTTAGAATATACCTGTGTGTAGTATAAGACCACTGTATGTTTTTGTTTAGTGGTCGCTGTTTCTTGTTATGGAAACTATATGGAATGATTTTAATGAATACTGTAAGATTGATCAGTATTATCGCTTCGTTGGAAAATCTGTCGTGGGTTTTGTTGACAGTGTTTAATGATACTTTTTGGGTTTTCATTGTCTTCTAATTTTGTTAGGAGCAGGTAACTGTTGTGTTACCGTAGTTTATACGACCTAGCGGAAGTTGTTTTCCTTGTTATTGTGTTAGCGGGATTACTTGTGGACTGTGTATAATATAGATACACCTGTACTTTATTGTATCGACTCAGTGGAGTCCATGATTGAATCGTATATTGCTATCTATTGCTGGGAATGTAGATTCATCCATAAGTTTTGTGAATGGATTTTCGTGGAAGCCTGGTAGGAAGAAACAGGTCTTTTGGCTACTGTTATTTGAAATAATTAAAGGGTAAAGACTTCCTGGGTATGCATTTTCATTTCTATGTGAAAGCTGTTCGAAAGTTTCGAAGCGGCTCAGTTGATTTCCTTGCTTGAAATGGGTATTCGATTTGCTTCACTTGTTTCATTCTGAATGTTTGCCATGAATGACATAGATGGATTTATCAACCAATTTCACATTACGTTGCTGTAGGGTTCAGTGGTTATGAGTACAAAACCATTAATAGTTTACAGTGTGAATATATAGATTTATACTGTTGTGAATTGGACGACTCTGAGGAGTCGATTGAATGATTCATTTTATTTGTTTGAGCCGAATAAAGTTAAGTTGTTAGTATTTTATGTGCCGGCGACTTAATGGAATAACATGTATTTCGATCTTGTTATTGCGATTGGAATACCTTAGTGTTTCTGGGATTTTGAGGTACAGATTCTTAGGTGGACATGTACGTCTTCAACCTGTACAAATTTGGGTAAAAAGGGTGGCAGAGTTCAGTCGGGTTCTTGATTTGAAATCAGAGATTAAATTTGTTCGTCTGATTCTTATTATGCTTCGTTGATGAACAACAGTATGAATTCATATGCTTCTGCTTGAATTGTTACCTCCGTTGAATCATTTGGAATTCTGGAAAGGTAGCTGGTACTTCTGTCTCTTTCTGAACTTGACTTTGGACACTGTCTTTGTCACTGTTGAGATCCTTGAATATGGATGACTGTTTCGTGTTCTGATCTTGTTTGGGTAAGTCGCGAATACCACACTAAGACTTGCATGCGCCAAGGTAAAGATCGATTGGTTGTATTCCCTTCTTTTACTTCAGTCCAATTTTGACTGAGCAAGAATATGTATGCTATGTTCTTTTCCATTTAATCTGTCTGATTTGACTGTGCATGATTTGGAAATACTGTGTGGTCAACATAGCATAGTCTCTAGGAACCCTCAAATTGCTTGATGCAATAGGGTTGTTGTTTTCAGCGATACGCTTGTAGTTTCTTGTTTTCAACTTGTGTCAAAGCCTTACTGTGTAAAAGGAACTAGCATTGGGCTTAGGGTTGATACATGAATTGCTGATGTGTTAGTTGCTGTACAGGAGTTTTGCTGTGTTTCTATTTCTTGATTTAGAACAGCGATCTTACTTGTGGCTTGTTTAACCTGTTCATTTATATGCTGGTTGAATGTTTTTATATCTAAGGACGGTACAGTGATGAACTTATGTGAAAGGAAGTAGGAATGGATAGGTTCTTTCTCTTCCTTTATTTAATACTTGTTGATATTTATCTAACAGTGGGAAATTGTTTTGTAACATATTGGTGGAATTCCGAATTGTTATGTTGTTCCCTTTTGGAAGAATGAAACGATCTGACCAATGTTGTGATTTTGGATTCAATGATTGTTGTGTACATTCGTTCCTTGATTCTTTTAATATTTGATGAAATATTAGAAAGTGAATAAGACTATTTGTAACAATGATAGAGTTACATAATTGTAATCATTCTGTATTACAAGGACATAGTCTGAATATGTTTACTTATTTGGATATTTGATCTCATTTAAACAGGGTGTTTAATGAAAACAATTGATGGATTGCAATTGTTTTAAAAGTTAGTGCTTATCATGCTCAGTTCATTGAACTGACTCATGTTGACTATTTTTGCAGATGGTTACCGTAAGAGGTAAAAGCAATGCAGATCTGACAAGCTGATCAGATTGTTTATTTGATTTGTAATGAATTACAGCTTGATTTTATAGATGTACTATATGGGAAAAGATGTTTCTTTTCCGTTAGCATTGTATCAAGTATGCTGTCGCATAAAATGTAATTGTATAGTTTTGAAAGGAATGGAAATAAGTGTTTGATACTTATGTGTTGTATTCTATTTCTGAAAGTTGACCTTCTTCGGTTTATGTAACGAAGGGGCATTGTTATTATTGTATAATATGGATGCTTTTGTGATTGACAATGAAAGCTTGTAAGTAAATGAGATTAAATTCTTATGAGTGTTTAGTAGTTCTAATTTGTTCTAGCGAAAGCAATATTGGAATTAAATAATTATCTTTCTAGAAGATAGGTTAAAAAAAAACGAGCCTAAAGAGAACGCTAAACAAACTGGATTAAATTACTAATCCCTAGTCCTAAGTATGAAAGGACAATAGTAAATTGGATTCTTAATCATTTATATCTTTAAACTAAAAAGTATGATATAAATTCAGTTAAGAGAACTGATAGGCAATCAAATGGAGTTCAGATGGCAATCTCAAGCAAAGGTTATGAGATATTGTCCGATTCTGTTGCTTTAGAATCAGGTGTATTCTAATGACTCCTTGATGGGAACTTGACCGTAATATCTCTACCATGTAATGGGTTTTAATAGAGGAGGGTCGTCTTAAGACAAAGAATCCAGGGATTTGGAAAGGCTAACCTTAGGGAAAAGTCTTTAAAAGTAATTTAAACTCAAGTGCGTAACGCTTGTTATTGGGTAGATCTTTTCGAGGCGGATTTAAAGGTTGACGACATAAGTCGACTGCAGGGCTGTACCTCCGAGGAGATTAGGATCTTCTCGAAGTTACAACAATGCAGATGACTTATGGCGACACCCTTTGCATTGATCGCTAAGATTTACACTTGATTTCGCACGAGTTACCCTGGGACCGATTAAGAACGTGGTCATGTTATAAGACTGCCTCGGAGATTTGGGGTATCATGACACACTGGTTGAACTGCAAGGTTGAACCAGTATGTCATCATATCCCTAATCCTCGTGGGCATCCATATAACATTATCACCTTGTTAATCTGCCTCCGAGTGATTCAGTTGTGAAAGGAAGGACTGACAGTAGTCAGTATAAGACATTCTATATAACATATGAATGGGGTGAAGGACGTATTCCAGATTGACGAGTATGCCGTTAAGGAATACGAGACATGAACAGTACGTTTCAAATCTTTGGCCAAAGTATCGCAAGCTGCTGATTGCGTTGTCCTAATTCACCTAGTCTAAGGGATGAGATGCCGATGAATAATGGTAACAATTATTCAGTTAGATTCCTTGGACAGAGCATTCTGAATCCCAGATTAGGGAAGAGAACCGCAAGAGTAATGTGTTAAATAAAAACACCGACTCTTATTACGCATGAATAGATCGGTAGATTACCGAGTCATGGAATGAATAGATCGGAGGTACTCCGAGTCATTACAGCTGCATATGGTTGTCTGTTATATAAATGGTTATTTGAATTGTGAGTTCTAAATTATGTATTTAGAACCAGTATGCAATTATAAAAAAAAAAAAAATTGACTTGTTCTATTGTCTAAAATGAGGATGTTACATCTTGGTATCAGAGCTGAAGGTTGCAGCTCTTGGACCTATTGAGTCCATAATCTGATAAAAACCTGAATTTTCTTGTAACAGAAAATGGTTAGAACAAGGGGAAACGTTGCGAGTAATGCTCCACCTGAAGGAGGAGCGGCGACAACCCAGAAACTGGATGAGATCCTTGCTGCCCTGTTGGACACAAGAGATCGCTTGGCTGTACTTGAACAGCAGGTGACGGGAAATGAGGAGGATGAAGAAGCTGATAATAATAATCAGCAACCTCCTGAGGACAACCCCGACACGGGTGTTGATGTTAATGCTGTGAATGCACCTGTGCAACCAGAAAACAAAAAGGCCAGATTGGCAGCAGAACTCACTAATGATATAAAAAGGATAAGTCCACCTAAGTATGATGGCACCACATTAGGAGATGGAGCTGAGAACTGGCTCAGCGAAATGGAGAAGTACTTTGCAATAAGGAACTTCTCAGAGGAAACTAAAGCTATATGGGGAGCCTATCAGCTTTCTCACGAAGCATCTTCATGGTGGGATAGCCGAAAAGCTGAGCTAAACATTGATGAGACCAATATTACTTGGGATCAATTTAAAGGCTATTTTAGGCAACGGTGGCTGCCACAACTTTTCTATGATCAGAAAATGACAGAATTTCAGAACTTAGCTCAAGGGAAGCTAACGGTAACTGAATACTGGGAGCGGTTTACAAAACTCCTCAAGTATGTACCGCAGTATCAAACTGACGAAAAGTTCAGGATACGGAAATTCATCATGGGATTGAATCCTGTGATAGGGGGAGAGGTCGATGTTCACAGTCCAACCACTATGGAAGGAGTTGTTGAAAAGGCCATAAGGCAAGAACAGAAATTAAAGGCTATTTCTGCGCATAAGGAGGAAGTGCGGAAGAAGACTGCAAACCCTTCTTCAACCTCTCTTGCACCCAGAAAAGGACCGTGGAAAAAGTTTGGAAACAAGAGTAAGTTTCCAGGAGATAACAATAAGAAAGCAGCAGTAAATAAGCCTGCTGGAAATATAAGGGATAATTTTGTTAAAAATTATAATAATGGACAGAAGTCCTATGGAGGACAGCGTGACAATTACAAGGCTGGAGGTAATGCTGAGCCTAAGAAGGGACCTGTAGGAGGCTGCTACAATTGTGGCAAGGACCACTATGCGAATCAATGTCCTTTGAAAAAGGATGATCGTAATCAGCAGCATAAAATACATGCTGCAGTAGCAGACAAGCAAGCTGAAAAGCAAGCAACACCTATAGAAGTTCCGGGTAAGTTATTCGGCATACCTGTCACTATTCTTTTTGATACAGGAGCTACTGAATGTTTTATTTCTAATAAACTTGCTTCTAAACTTAAAAGAAAAGCTGGGAAAATGGATAAATCTTGGACTGTAGAGTATGGTAATAATTCTGTTCATACAGTGAGTATGTGTCTCTTTGGAGCAGTCCTTGATTTACCTAATTTCTCCACGGAAGTTGATCTCTATGTTGCACCTTTAGGATCATATGACATTATTATTGGTGTCAATTGGTTATCTGACCATAAAGCAAAGGTAGATTGCTATGAAAAGAACATAAAATGTTTAGATGATCAGCTGGAATCAGCAGAGATTCAAGGTGTGAAACGAGAAATTTCAGTTAGAAAACTGTCAGCTATGCAGCTTAAAAAGGCTAAGAATAAAGGATGTACTCTTTATGCAGTAAAGATATCTGAATCTTCAGAAGAAGATGGTGATTACATGAAGCAAATTCCACTGTTACAAGGTTTCAGGGATGTTTTTCCTGAGGAATTACCAGGGTTACCACCCAAGAGAGAATTTGATTTTACCATTGAAATCAAGCCTGGAACTGAACCTATTTCCAAGGCGCCTTATCGGATGACTACTACAGAGTTAGTCGAGCTTAAGGCACAGTTACAAGAGCTTTTGTCTAAAGGATTGATTAGACCAAGTGTTTCACCTTGGGGAGCACCTGTGATATTTGTGAAAAAGAAGGATGGAACACTAAGGCTGTGTATTGATTATCGGATGTTGAACAAAGCAACAATCAAGAACCGATATCCACTTCCTAGGATCGATGATCTGTTTGATCAGATGCGTGGAGCAGCGGTTTATTCTAAGATAGACCTTCGATCTGGTTATCATCAGTTAAGGATTAAAGAGGAAGATATTCATAAAACAGCTTTCCGAACAAGGTACGGACATTATGAATTCACAGTTCTAGCCTTTGGGTTAACTAATGCACCTGCAGCCTTTATGAATTTAATGAACAATATTTTTCAAGAATACCTGGACAAGTTTGTACTTGTATTCTTGGACGATATTCTCATTTATTCTAAGAGCGTTGAGGAGCACAATGAGCATTTGAAGATAGTTTTGGGAATTTTGAGAAAGAGAAAGTTGTATGGTAAGTTATCCAAATGTTCTTTCTATGATTCAGAAGTTCACTATTTGGGTCATGTCATAAGTAAAGAAGGAATCGCTGTAGATCCTTCAAAAATAGTGGCAATAACTGAGTGGCCTGCACCAAAGAATGTGCATGAAGTAAGAAGCTTCATGGGTCTTGCTGGTTACTATAGAAAATTTGTAAAGGATTTTTCTAAGGTAGCTGCACCAATAACTTCATTGCAGAAGAAGGATAAGAAATTCATGTGGAATGACAAGTGCGAAGCGGCTTTCAAAAGTCTGAAAGACCAGTTGACTTCTGCACCTATATTGGCTGTACCAGACCCTAATGGGAATTTTACTGTTGTAACGGATGCTTCTGGGGAAGGCCTTGGAGGTGTTTTGTTACAAAATGATCAGGTCATAGCTTATGAAAGTAGAAAGCTTAAGTTACATGAGCTGAATTATGCCCCTCATGATTTGGAACTTGCTGCCATTGTTCATGCGCTTCAAGTCTGGAGACACTATTTACTTGGAAAACCTTTTGAGTTGAAAACTGATCACTTGGGACTGAAATATATTTTTACTCAGCCCAATTTGAATGCCAGACAAAGAAGGTGGTTAGAATTTTTATCACAATATGACTTTGATATTAGCTATATCAAAGGGAAGGAGAATAGAGTAGCTGATGCTCTAAGTCGTAGGAGGCACATTTCTGCTCTTATAACTTTGAGAACTCAGTTTAAAGACGAGGTAAAAAGTGCCTCAGAATCAGATGCATATTTTCAGCAAGTAAAAGCAGCGCTTGCTGCAGAACCTAAAGATAAAAGGTATGAAGGTTTTCATCTTGATAATGAAGGAATCTTGCGTTATGAAAATAGGGTATATGTACCTGTGCTGAATGATTTGAGAAAGAAGTTGTTAGTTGAATTTCATAATTCACCTTTCTCTGGACACCCAGGTATCACAAAAATGCTAGCTGATTTGAAACAGCAATACTTCTGGAAAGGTATGAAAAAGGATGTGATAAATTTTGTGACTCATTGCCTGGAATGTCAGCGGGTGAAGGCAGAGCATATGCACCCTGCTGGACTGTTATATCCTCATAGCATACCGCAGTACAAATGGCAAGTAATAACCATGGATTTTGTACAAGGACTACCTATGTCCAGGAATAAACATGATGTTATCCTGGTAGTTGTAGATAAACTGACTAAGGTAGCTCATTTCATCGCTGGAAATCTAAAGGATGATTCACCAGTGCTGGCCAAGAGGTTCGTACACGAAATTTTCAGATTGCATGGTGTACCAGAACTGATTATATCTGACAGGGATCCTAGAATGACGTCAAGGTTTTGGCAAACGCTTAACGCAGCCCTAGGAACAAAACTAAACTTCAGTTCTGCATATCATCCAGAAACGGATGGGCAAACTGAGAGGGTAAATCAAGTGTTGGAGGACATGTTGCGAATGTATTGCATGGATCAACAGTATAAATGGGAAGAGTATCTCCCATTAGTTGAGTTCGCATACAACAACACTTATCACTCATCTCTTAAGATGGCACCTTTTGAAGCACTTTATGGAAGAAAGTGCAGAACCCCTGTAAGTTGGGACAGTGTAGAGGATAGAGTGGTAATTGGACCAGAGATTCTCACAGAGATGGAACAGCAAGTTAAGCTGATTCGTGAACGATTAAAGGAAGCAGCGGATAGACAGAAGAGCTATGCTGACCTTAAGCGGGTTGATAGAAAGTTTGAGCTTGGTGATAAGGTTTTTCTGCGTGTCAAACCCAGAAAGAGTTCTATAACTTTTGGCAGGGCTGCCAAGTTGTCACCACGATTTGTGGGACCTTTCGAAATTGTCGAAATAATCAATCCTGTAGCTTATCGTTTAGCATTGCCACCTGCTTTATCTCGTATGCATGATGTTTTCCATATTTCTTTGCTTAAGAAATACGTTTCAGATCTGTCACATGTTTTAAATTGGAATTCCTTGCAGGTCCAAGACCCAGGAATAATCGTGGTTAAACCCACAAGAGTGCTGGAAACTCGCCAATTGCATTTGAGAAATCGTGATATACAGCAATGTAAGGTCCAGTGGGACCAGTTTAGCGAAGAAAGTGCAACTTGGGAAAACCTGGAAGAGATGAAAATTGCTTTTCCTTCTCTTTTTGCAACAGAATGAAATCTGTTGATAAAATACTGTTATGAACTTATTGTTTTTAAGTATTTATGAAAGCCAGATGAAGGCAGACTTTATTCAGGTTGAATAAATGTGTTGTGACATTGATTTCTGGAACTATTTAATATGGAAGTAGTCACATTGTTTGTGTACTAATAAATTGATTGACCTGAAGGTTAAATTTAATATGTAATTCATCGGGACGATGAATCTTTTTAGGAGGGAAGCATGTAACACCCTGAACTGTTGTTACTTTCTCTTAAGCATTCAAGTGTTGATATGTGATTTCTTGTAAAAGGATGTGTTCCTCGATTCAGAAATCATGCTTGATATATACTGAATTTCTTGCAGATTGCAGATCTTGACTGAGTCAGAATATGATTAGACTCTTTTATTTATTTCATTTTGTGTCTGAATATTAATCTGATCACGGAATGAATTATAGAGATATTCATCTATAATATCTGGACTTGGATCAGTGGAATTGATCCAAGTAATGCTTTAAATCTGTTTGTGATAAATTAGATCACAGACCTTGAACAGGTTGCAAGGTATGGAAGCATTTATTAAGCTGGTCAGGAGTATGACTCAGGCTGATCTTGAGAAATGAATTGGTTCCCGATATGGAGGTATATCTGGAAGGTCTCGGGCGTGGACCAAGTAATAATTCGTTGACATACATATTCCTGCAGCCTAACGGCTGTACAGGAGCTAACTCCTGTTCTAGAAGGTATGATTTTAGGTCTTTTCTTGGTTTATCAGGATATTAGGACCAAACTGGAATTATTAAGGGTTAGTAACCTAAAACTAAAACCTAACCTAGGGGTTAGATTATTGTTAGTCTAACCTAGACCTAGGCTATTTGTTAATCATCCTAAGTTAGTATCTATGTGTAAATTTGTTAGTGTGGGTATTACCCTAAACTCTAACCTAAGATACTAACCTAACTAATGAGGAGGATGTATGAAGGGGCCTATGGAGGGGTGGCGAACCATGGGCGGCATTTTCTATGGCAATTAATGCTGGGGATAAGGATGAGGGACAGGTCTTGGCGGAGGCTTAAGCGGCGGCTAACCTGTGCAGACGTGGCAATTTACTAAGTTTGGAAATGAACTTGAGTTTTAGTTGGACTGTCGCCAATTCTGGCGGACGGTGGAAGTTGAGTTTAAGCGGGAAAATTGGTTTAA
This sequence comes from Taxus chinensis, assembly GCA_019776745.2. Taxonomy (NCBI): domain Eukaryota; kingdom Viridiplantae; phylum Streptophyta; class Pinopsida; order Cupressales; family Taxaceae; genus Taxus; species Taxus chinensis. The sequence continues at coordinate 897,824,086 of CM034151.1, read as the reverse complement.
TGGCATTTAATATTCTCGGAAGTCGAGCTCGGAACTCGCGAGAAGGCATGCAAACGGAAACTTGGGGGATTTGTTTGGCTTGTCGCGATTTTCGGTCTTCTCTCTCCCTCTGCTGGTTTACTGGTTCTTCGCACCAGTTCTCTTTGAGTTGCATGGCAAGTATGGACTGCCATAGCTCTTTTCTCTGTCATGGAGGATATATATGCGATGGAGACAGCGAAATTTTGTTGGTCGCTTTATCGTGGAAAAAGAAAAGGAAGTTTGAGCTCTTCCTGTGGTCTGCTTCGGAAATTTGATCAAAAATACAGGCATGTTAGGCCCTAACCTTTAAATATCTTGCTGTCTTTCAAGTGCTTTCATTAGAACAACTCTGTTCAAATGTTTTGTGAAAATTTGATGAATTTTCTATGGAGATCTTGTTTGATTTTTGGCACTGTATCTCTTCTGGTTCGATTTTTCAATTTCCTCTTGATGGGTGTTTATTGAAATCGAATCTCGGCTCTATTTGCTTTGAGTATTCATTCTGGCTTATACATGTGAGGTATTTATTTATAAAGTTTGAGTGTTCGGCCTGTTTGGCGTGAGCCCTTAGAATATACCTGTGTGTAGTATAAGACCACTGTATGTTTTTGTTTAGTGGTCGCTGTTTCTTGTTATGGAAACTATATGGAATGATTTTAATGAATACTGTAAGATTGATCAGTATTATCGCTTCGTTGGAAAATCTGTCGTGGGTTTTGTTGACAGTGTTTAATGATACTTTTTGGGTTTTCATTGTCTTCTAATTTTGTTAGGAGCAGGTAACTGTTGTGTTACCGTAGTTTATACGACCTAGCGGAAGTTGTTTTCCTTGTTATTGTGTTAGCGGGATTACTTGTGGACTGTGTATAATATAGATACACCTGTACTTTATTGTATCGACTCAGTGGAGTCCATGATTGAATCGTATATTGCTATCTATTGCTGGGAATGTAGATTCATCCATAAGTTTTGTGAATGGATTTTCGTGGAAGCCTGGTAGGAAGAAACAGGTCTTTTGGCTACTGTTATTTGAAATAATTAAAGGGTAAAGACTTCCTGGGTATGCATTTTCATTTCTATGTGAAAGCTGTTCGAAAGTTTCGAAGCGGCTCAGTTGATTTCCTTGCTTGAAATGGGTATTCGATTTGCTTCACTTGTTTCATTCTGAATGTTTGCCATGAATGACATAGATGGATTTATCAACCAATTTCACATTACGTTGCTGTAGGGTTCAGTGGTTATGAGTACAAAACCATTAACAGTTTACAGTGTGAATATATAGATTTATACTGTTGTGAATTGGACGACTCTGAGGAGTCGATTGAATGATTCATTTTATTTGTTTGAGCCGAATAAAGTTAAGTTGTTAGTATTTTATGTGCCGGCGACTTAATGGAATAACATGTATTTCGATCTTGTTATTGCGATTGGAATACCTTAGTGTTTCTGGGATTTTGAGGTACAGATTCTTAGGTGGACATGTACGTCTTCAACCTGTACAAATTTGGGTAAAAAGGGTGGCAGAGTTCAGTCGGGTTCTTGATTTGAAATCAGAGATTAAATTTGTTCGTCTGATTCTTATTATGCTTCGTTGATGAACAACAGTATGAATTCATATGCTTCTGCTTGAATTGTTACCTCCGTTGAATCATTTGGAATTCTGGAAAGGTAGCTGGTACTTCTGTCTCTTTCTGAACTTGACTTTGGACACTGTCTTTGTCACTGTTGAGATCCTTGAATATGGATGACTGTTTCGTGTTCTGATCTTGTTTGGGTAAGTCGCGAATACCACACTAAGACTTGCATGCGCCAAGGTAAAGATCGATTGGTTGTATTCCCTTCTTTTACTTCAGTCCGATTTTGACTGAGCAAGAATAAGTATGCTATGTTCTTTTCCATTTAATCTGTCCGATTTGACTGTGCATGATTTGGAAATACTGTGTGGTCAACATAGCATAGTCTCTAGGAACCCTCAAATTGCTTGATGCAATAGGGTTGTTGTTTTCAGCGATACGCTTGTAGTTTCTTGTTTTCAACTTGTGTCAAAGCCTTACTGTGTAAAAGGAACTAGCATTGGGCTTAGGGTTGATACATGAATTGCTGATGTGTTAGTTGCTGTACAGGAGTTTTGCTGTGTTTCTATTTCTTGATTTAGAACAGCGATCTTACTTGTGGCTTGTTTAACCTGTTCATTTATATGCTGGTTGAATGTTTTTATATCTAAGGACGGTACAGTGATGAACTTATGTGAAAGGAAGTAGGAATGGATAGGTTCTTTCTCTTCCTTTATTTAATACTTGTTGATATTTATCTAACAGTGGGAAATTGTTTTGTAACATATTGGTGGAATTCCGAATTGTTATGTTGTTCCCTTTTGGAAGAATGAAACGATCTGACCAATGTTGTGATTTTGGATTCAATGATTGTTGTGTACATTCGTTCCTTGATTCTTTTAATATTTGATGAAATATTAGAAAGTGAATAAGACTATTTGTAACAATGATAGAGTTACATAATTGTAATCATTCTGTATTACAAGGACATAGTCTGAATATGTTTACTTATTTGGATATTTGATCTCATTTAAACAGGGTGTTTAATGAAAACAATTGATGGATTGCAATTGTTTTAAAAGTTAGTGCTTATCATGCTCAGTTCATTGAACTGACTCATGTTGACTATTTTTGCAGATGGTTACCGTAAGAGGTAAAAGCAATGCAGATCTGACAAGCTGATCAGATTGTTTATTTGATTTGTAATGAATTACAGCTTGATTTTATAGATGTACTATATGGGAAAAGATGTTTCTTTTCCGTTAGCATTGTATCAAGTATGCTGTCGCATAAAATGTAATTGTATAGTTTTGAAAGGAATGGAAATAAGTGTTTGATACTTATGTGTTGTATTCTATTTCTGAAAGTTGACCTTCTTCGGTTTATGTAACGAAGGGGCATTGTTATTATTGTATAATATGGATGCTTTTGTGATTGACAATGAAAGCTTGTAAGTAAATGAGATTAAATTCTTATGAGTGTTTAGTAGTTCTAATTTGTTCTAGCGAAAGCAATATTGGAATTAAATAATTATCTTTCTAGAAGATAGGTTAAAAAAAAACGAGCCTAAAGAGAACGCTAAACAAACTGGATTAAATTACTAATCCCTAGTCCTAAGTATGAAAGGACAATAGTAAATTGGATTCTTAATCATTTATATCTTTAAACTAAAAAGTATGATATAAATTCAGTTAAGAGAACTGATAGGCAATCAAATGGAGTTCAGATGGCAATCTCAAGCAAAGGTTATGAGATATTGTCCGATTCTGTTGCTTTAGAATCAGGTGTATTCTAATGACTCCTTGATGGGAACTTGACCGTAATATCTCTACCATGTAATGGGTTTTAATAGAGGAGGGTCGTCTTAAGACAAAGAATCCAGGGATTTGGAAAGGCTAACCTTAGGGAAAAGTCTTTAAAAGTAATTTAAACTCAAGTGCGTAACGCTTGTTATTGGGTAGATCTTTTCGAGGCGGATTTAAAGGTTGATGACATAAGTCGACTGCAGGGCTGTACCTCCGAGGAGATTAGGATCTTCTCGAAGTTACAACAATGCAGATGACTTATGGCGACACCCTTTGCATTGATCGCTAAGATTTACACTTGATTTCGCACGAGTTACCCTGGGACCGATTAAGAACGTGGTCATGTTATAAGACTGCCTCGGAGATTTGGGGTATCATGACACACTGGTTAAACTGCAAGGTTGAACCAGTATGTCATCATATCCCTAATCCTCGTGGGCATCCATATAACATTATCACCTTGTTAATCTGCCTCCGAGTGATTCAGTTGTGAAAGGAAGGACTGACAGTAGTCAGTATAAGACATTCTATATAACATATGAATGGGGTGAAGGACGTATTCCAGATTGACGAGTATGCCGTTAAGGAATACGAGACATGAACAGTATGTTTCAAATCTTTGGCCAAAGTATCGCAAGCTGCTGATTGCGTTGTCCTAATTCACCTAGTCTAAGGGATGAGATGCCGATGAATAATGGTAACAGTTATTCAGTTAGATTCCTTGGACAGAGCATTCTGAATCCCAGATTAGGGAAGAGAACCGCAAGAGTGTTGTGTTAAATAAAAACACTAACTCTTTTTACTCATGAATAGATCGGTAGATTACCGAGTCATGGAATGAATAGATCGGAGGTATTCCGAGTCATTACAGCTGCATATGGTTGTCTGTTATATAAATGGTTATTTGAATTGTGAGTTCTAAATTATGTATTTAGAACCAGTATGCAATTATAAAAAAAAAAAAAAATTTGACTTGTTCTATTGTCTAAAATGAGGATACTCACCAAGTAGATCTTCTAGGAGCTCACTGATCAGCTCAAGTCAAGCTCACTTAGGAGCTAGTCAATTAACTCACCTGGGAACTCACCTCAGAGGTCACCTGATAGCTCACCTTACCAACTCACCTTAATCTCACCTTATCAACTCTCCTTGAGCTCATCTAGTAGCTTGCATGTAAGCTCACCTTAGAGATTATTAACAAGCTTACCATTGAGCTCACCTAGTAGCTCACCTAGGAGCTCAGTCAGGAGTTTGGCAAGCATCTTTGCCAGAAGTTCGTCAAGCAGCTCAACTTGAGCTTCCCTAGAAACTTGCCAAGGAGCTCACCTGATAGCTTACCTTGCTAGCTCACCTTAAGCTCACCCAAGAGCTCACTGAGTAGCTCGACTTGAGCTCACTTAGGAGCTCATCAAGTAGCTTTCCTTAAAACTCACATCAGAGCTCACTTGACAGCTCACATTGCTAACTTGCATGGGTGCTCGCTTATCAGCTTACCTTGCAAGTTTACCTTGAGCTCGCTAAGGAGCTCACCTTGCTAAATTACCTTGAACTCATCTGGTAGTTCACCTCAGAGTTCATTGTGTAGCTCACCTGGAGCTCATTGAGTAGCTCATCGAGTAGGTTAACTTGAGCTCACTTGTGAGCTCGTTTGGGAGCTCACCTAGTAGCTTACCTGGGAGCGCACTAAGTAGCTCACTTGGGAGCTTACATGGGAGCTTTCCTAACAGCTCACCTGGGAAGTCACCGAGTAGATCTCTGAGTATGTTAACTTGAACTCACTTGTGAGCTTGTTGAGTAGCTCATCGGGGACATCAACTAGGAGCTCACCAAGTAGCTCGATTCTAAGCTCACCTAGTAGCCCACAAAATGGCTTGCCAAGTAGCTCACCTGGGAGCTCTTCTTGGAGCTCACTAATTACCTCAAGTTGAGATCACCCAAGAGCTCATCAACTAACTCACCTAGGAGCTCACTTGATAGATCACCTTTCTAAATCATCTTGATCTCATCTTGCGAACTTCCCTTGAGCTCGCTTTTCCAACTCACCTTGTGCTCATCTGGTAGCTCACATATAAGCTCACCTTAGATATTTCTGACAAGCTCACCTTTGAGCACACCTGGGAGCTCACCGAGAATCTCACCTAGGAGCATAGAAAGTAGCTCGCTTAGGAGTTTGTCAAGTAGCTCAAATTGAGCTTGGATAGAATATCACATGGGAGCTCACCAGACATCTTTCCTTACCAGCTCACCTTGATCTCACCCAGGAGCTCGCTGAGCAACTCAACTTGAGCTCACCTGGGAGCTCTTCAAGAAGCTCACCTGAAAACTCATATGGGAGCTCACCTTACCAACTCACATGGTTGCTCACCTATCAAATCACCTTGCCATCTCAGCTTGAGCTCACTGAGGAGCTCACATTACCAACTCACCTTGAGGTCGTCTGGTATCTCACCTCAGATTTCATCGAGCAACTCACCAAGTATCTCACCTGGGAGCTCCCCTAAGAGCTCCTCGAGCAGCTCAACTTGAGCTTTCCTAGAAACTTACCAGGGAGTTCACTTGACAACTCACCTTGCCAGCTCACCTTGAGCTCACACAGGAGCTCGCCAAGTAGCTCAACTTGAGATTGCATAGGAGCTCATCAAGTAGGTCACCCAAAAACTCTAATGGGAGCTCTCAGCCAGATTTCACCTAGAAACTCATGTGGGAGCTCACCTATCAGCTTGCCTTGACATCTCGCCTTAGCCAGATCACCTTGCCACCTCGACTTGAGCTTGTCATGATTAAGCCCACCTCAGGAGTTCATCGAGCAGCTCACCAAGTATCTCACCTAAGATAGCTCACCCAAGAGATCTCATCGAGTAGGTTGACTTGAACTTACCCAGTAAGCTTACCGAGGGAGCTCATCGGGGACCTGGTATGGAACTCTCGGTAGGTCCAGCTCACCTTGGGAGCCCACCCAGTAGCTCGCCTAGCAGCCTGACTAGAATCTCACCAAATAAATTGTAAAGTAGCTCACCTGAAGGACCTCTTCAAGGAGCTCACCCAATCACTCTCGAGTTGAAGCTCACCTAGGATAGCTAGTAAAGTAAAAAATCACATGAGAACTTACCTAGCAGCTCATCCAGGCCAGCTCGTCAAATGAGCTCACGTAAAAATTCACATTGGAGATTTCCTAGCCAGCTCACCTTGAGCTCACTAAGGTAGCTCACATCAAATTTTTTCCAGACTCTACCAAAGTAACTTATCTGGGATCTTGCTTAACAGCTCACCTTGGAGTTTGTGGAGTATCTCACCTGAGTAGGTTCACCTGACAGCTCACTTGTGAGCTCACTGGGGACCTCTCACCTAGGATCTTACCAAGTAGTTTGCTTGGGAGCTCACCTAGCAACTCACCTGGGAGCTCACCAAATAGCTCACCAAGTAGCTCACTTGGGAGGTCTTCTGGGAGCTCATTGACCAGCTCGAGTTAAGCTCACTCGAGAGCTTATCAAATAACTCACCTAGGAAATCACCTGAGAGCTTGCACCTGATAGCTTGCCTTGGCCACTCACCTTGAGCTTGCCTTGGCAACTCACCTTGAGCTCACCTTGCTAACTCATAGCTCATCTGGTAGCTTACATGTAAGCTCACCTATGACATTTCTGACAAGCTCACCTTTGAGCTCACCTAAGAGCCCACCGATTAGCTCACCAAGGATCTTGGTAAATAGTTCACCCAGATCCTTGTCAAATAGCGTGACTTGAGATTATATGAAAACTCACCTAGGAGCTCACCTGACAAGTCACCTTCCCATCTTGCCTTGAGATTTCCCTGGAGCTCTCTGAGTAGCTCAACTTGAGCTCGTCAAGTAGCTCACCCCAAAACTCACGTGGGATCTCACCTTACAGCTCACCTGACAGCTCACCTTTCCAACTCACATGGGAGATCACCTATCAGATCACCTTGCAAGCTCACCTTGAGCTCACTGAGGGGCTCACCTTTCCAAGTCACCTTGAGCTCATATGGTAGCTCACCTCTGAGTTCATTGAGAAACTCTCTAAGTAGATTACTTGGGAGCTCATTTGGGAGCTCCCTTGGGAACTCAATGAGTAGTTTACTAAGTAAGTTGACCTCTCCTGGGATCTTACTAAGCAGTTCACTGAGTAGCTCACAAGGGACCTCGCCTGGGATCTTACTAAGTAGCTCACTTGAGAGATTTCCTAGTAGCTCACCTAGGAGCTCTCCAAATAGGTTTCAAAGTATCTCACTAGGGAGCTCTTTTGGGAGCTCGATGATCAGCTCGAGTTAAGCTCACCTGGGAGCTCATCGAGTAACTTGACTTGAGCTCAACTTGCCAAATTTCCTTGAGCTCACCTTGCCAACTCACCTTGAGCTCATCTGGTAGCTCACATGTAAGCTCACCTCAGATATTTCTAAAAATCTCACCTTTGAGCTTGCCTAGGAGCTCACCGAGTAGCTCACCTATGACCTCGGCTAAGAGCTCAATAAGCAGCTAGCCCAGGAGCTTGTTGAGTATCTCAACTTGAGCTTCCCTGGAAACTTTCCTAGGAGATCACCTGACAGCTCACCTTACTAGCTCGCCTTGAGCTCACCCAGGATCTCACCAAACAACTTGACTTGAGTTTGCCTGAGAGCTTTTCAAGTAGCTTCCCTAAAAACTTGCATAGCAGCTCACCTGATAGCTCACCATGACAACTTACATGTCAACTCACCTATCAACTCACCTTACCAACTCACCTTGAGCTCACTGAGGAGCTCACCTTGCCAACTCACCTTGAGCTTGTTTGGTAGCTATCCTTGAAGTTCATCGAGTAGCTCACCTTACAACTCACCTAGGAGCTCTTCTAACAGCTCACCTAGAAACTCACCAAGTAGCTCATCAAGTAAGATGACTTGAGCTTGCTTGTGAGCTCACCGAGAAGCTTGCCAGGGTCCTCACCTGGGAGCTCACCAAGTAGCTCACTTAGGAGATCACCTAGCAGCTCACCTAGGAGCTCACCTAACAAGTCACCTTACCAAATTGCCTTGAGCTCACCTTACCAACTCACCTTAACCTCACTTTTTCAACTCACCTTGAGCTCATATGGTACCTCACATGTAATCTCACCTTGAGATTGCTAACAAGCTCACCTTTGAGCTCACCTACAAGTTCATCAAGCATATCAACTCGATATTGCTCAGAAACTAACCTAGAAGCTTGCCTAATAGATAACCTTGCTACCTCACCTTGAGCTCGCCCAACATCTCACTCAAAAACTCACATGGGAGCTCACCTAACAACTTCCCTTGCCAAATCACATGGGAGTTTTCCTATCAGCTCACCTTGAGCTCACTAAGGAGCTCACCTTACTAACTCACCTTGATCTCATCTGGTAGCTCACCTCATAGTTCATCAAGTAGCTCACCTGGGAGCTCGCCTAGGAGCTCACCTAACATCTTACGTTGGAGCTCACTGAGCAACTCATTGAGTAGGTTGACTTGAACTCATGTGTGAGCTCATCAAGTAGCTCACTGGGGACCTTTCCTTGGAGCTTTCTAAGTAGCTCGCTTGGGAGCTTGCCCTGATATCTTGCTTGGGAGCTCACTAAATACCTTACCAAGTAGCTCACCTGGGAGCTCTTCTGGGAGCTCACCGATCAAATCAAGTTGTGCTCACCTAGGAGCTTATCGAGTAACTTTCCTGGGAGCTCACCTGATAGCTCGCCTTGCCAACTCACCTTGAGCTTGCCTTACCAACACACCTTGAGCTCACCTTGTCAACTCACCTGGAGCTTATCTGGTAGCTTACATGTAAGCTTACCTAAGATATTGCTGACAAGCTCACCTTTGAGATTGCTTGGGATCTCACCTGAGTAGCTCACCTAAGAGATCATCATGGGAGCTTGGCTAAGTAGCTTGTCTAGGACCTTGTCGAGTGAGCTTAACTTGAGCTTTCACCAAAAAGCTCACCTAGGAACTTACCTGACAACTCACCTTGCCAGCTTGACTTGATCTCACCCAGGAGCTTCGGTGAGTAGCTCGACTTGAGCTCACCCAGGAGCTTACTCAAGCAACTCACCCAAAAACTTGCATTGGAGATCACCTTACCATTTCGCATGGGAGCTTGCCTTGGTAGCTCACCTTGAGCTCAGCCTGAGGAGCTCACCTTGTCAACTCGCATTGAGCTCGGAAGGTAGCTCACCTCAGATTTTTTCACGTAGCTCAAGTTGAGTTTTCCTAGGAGCTTGTCAAGTAACTCACTTTGGAACTCACCTAGAAGCTTTCCTAAAATCTCACATTGCCAACTCACCTTGAGCTCACCTTGCCAAGTTGCTCAATGTTGAGCTCACCTTGCCAACTTGTCTTGAGCTCATCTGGTAGCTCGCATGTAATCTCACCTCAAGAGTTCGTCGGCAGCTCACCTTTGAGCTCACCTGAAGGAGCTCACATGGGAGCTCACCTGAGCTAGGTCAGGAGCTCAGCAAGTAGCACTTCAAGATCTAGCCAAGTATCTTACTAGCAGCTCACCTTGAAACTCACTTGGGAGCTCACCTGAGTAGCTTGTTGAATTCTCACATGAGGAGCTCAAGCTTACTCAAATTGAGCTCATACAGGAGCTCACCTGTCAAGTAGCTCACCTTGCAAGCTCACACAAGAGCTCGCCCGAAGGAGCTCACCTTGCCAACTCGTTCCTTGGAGCTCATCTGTAGCTCGCTGAGGAGTTCACAAGTATCAACTCAAGTTGAGCTCGTCCAGTAGAGCTCAGTTCGTCAAGGAACTCACCAAGTAGCTTACTTGGGAGCTTGACTGATCTCAGCTTGATTAGGAACTCACCTTGTGAGCTCACCTTGCTCGCTGGAGACCTCACCTAGGGATCTTACTTCTAGGAGCTCACCAATAGGAGCTCACCTAGTTGAGCTCACCTAGGATCTCATCTGAAACTCATGAAGTAACTCACCTAGAGCTCACCTGATCTTGGAGCTTGCCTAAAGATCACCCTTGAGCTCACCTAGGAGCTCATCAAGTAACTCACTTAGGAGCTCACCTCGGGAGCTCATCAATCAGCTCACATGAAGGTGCTCATCATGGTACCTTGCCTTGACTTTAAGCTTGAGGAGCTCACCTTGCCAACTCACCTTGAGCTCATCTTGTATCTCACCTGAGAGTCTCATTCAGTAGATCACCAAGTAGCTTATCCAGGAGCTTGTCCTAAGTAGCTTTCCTTAGAGCTCACCGAGTAACTCACCTGAGTAGGTTAACTTGAGCTCAATCATGCAGGCTCAACTTAGCTTGCATCACCGAGGACCTCACTTGGGAGCTTGCCAATTAGCTCATTTTGGAGCTCACCTATCAGCTTCACCTAGGAGCTCACTGAGAAGCTTAACTTGAGCTCACCTGGAAGCTCATCAAGCAGCTCGCTCAAGATCTCACATAGGAGCTCACCTAACAGCTCACCCTAAAACTCACATGGGAGCTCACCTATCCAACTCACCTTAACAGGTCACCTTGAGCTCCCTGAGAATCTCACCTTGCTAAACTCACCTTGAGGTCTCTATCTTGCCTAAGAGTTTTTCAAGTAGCTCACCTTGAATTTCTTTGACGGGAGCTCACCTGAGAGCTCACCTGGAGCTCAGCTGAGCAACTCACCGAGTAGGTTGACTTGAGCTCTCTTGTGAGCTCACTTGTGAGCTTGCAGAGTAACTCACCAGGGACCTCACCTTGTATCTCACCAAGTAGCTTTCCTTGAGCTTGCCTAACAGCTCACCTGGGAGCTCACTGAATAACTCACAAAGTAGCTCACCTGGGAGTCCTTCTAGGATTTCTAATTACTCGAGTTGAGCTCACCCAGGAGCTCGAGTAACACCTTGTAACTCACCTCGGAGCTCACCTGATAGCTCACCTTACCAAGTTCACCTTGAGCTCCTTACCTTGCCTTACTAATTTCCTTGAGCTCACCTTGCCAACTCACCTTGAGCTCATCTGTTAGCTCACCTTAAGCTTCACATTATTGGTGATAAGCTCACCTTTGAGCTCACCTAGGTAGCTCATATGTAGCTCACCTAGGAGCTCATCTGGGAACAAGCAGCTCACCCAGGAGCTCAAGCAACTTAGGTAAGATTTCCTCACCTAGGAGCTCATATACATCTCAGCCAACTCACCTTGGAGCTCACCAAGTAGCTCGACTTGAAGCTCGATCGGAAGCAGGTCAAGTTAAGCTTTCACTTGAAAACTCACATGGGAGCTCACCTGATAGCTCGCCTTGCCAAGTTAGGAGCTCACCTATCAGTTCACCTAACTCACCTTGAGCTCAGCTGAGTAGCTCACCTTGCCAAACCTTGAGCTCGTCACCTCACCTCGGAGTTCATCGAGCAGCTCACCAAGTAGCTCACTTGGGAACTCACCTAATCACAGATCACCGAGTAGCTCAAGTTGACTTGAGCTCTCCCGAGGAGCTTGTCAAGTAACTCGCCTGGGAACTCACCTTGGGAGCTCACCTGACAGCTCACCTTGAGCTCAACTGAGGAGCTCACCTTACTAACTCACCTTGAGCTCACCTTGTCAACTCACTGATCTAGGAGCTCTATCGAGTAACTCACCGAGGAACTCACATAGGCAGCTCACCTAATAGCTTACCTTGTTAGAGCTCATTGTAGCTCAACTTAGTAGCTTGACCTTGTCAGTTGAACTTTCAGCTTCACCTGGGGACTCTCCTTGGGAGCTCACCTTGCCAAGCTTGCCTTAGGAGCTCACCTAGCAACTTGTTTGTAGGAGCTCACCTTGAATAGCTCACAAAGATAGCTCATATGGGAGCTCTTCTAGGAGCTCAGAGAAGCTCACCTAGCTCATCTAGGAGTTGGCAGTAGCTCACATGGGAGCTCATCGAGTAACTCACCTAGCTTTCCCAGAAACTCACCTGGGAGTGCGCCTAACTTGGGAGCTCACCAAATTGAGAACTCCCCTATTAGCTTACCTTACTTGCTGAGTAGATCGCCAAGTAGCTACCTAGGAGCTCTCCTAACCAGCTCACCTTGGAGCTCACCTAACATCTCTCCTGTAAGCTCACCTCAAATAGCTCATTAAGTAGGTTGACTTTGAGCTCACTTATGAGCTCACCGACCAGCTCATCGCTAGGACCTTAGGATGTAACATCCTCAATTTATACCTTAGAACAAGTGATTTTTATTTTTTTTGATAATTGCATCCTGGTTCTAAATACATAATTTAGAACTCACAAATCAAATAACCATTCTTATAACAGACAACCATATGCAGTTGTAATGACTCGGAGTACCTCCGATCTATTCATTCCATGACTCGGTAATCTACCGATCTATTCATGACTCAGTAATCTACTGAGAGTTGGATGGCGTTTTTACTTAACGCTTCACTCTTACGGTTCTCTTCCCTATTCTGGGATTTAGAATGTCTCTGTCCAAGGAACCTAACTGAATAATTGTTACCATTATTCATCAGCATCTCATCCCTTAGACTAGGTGAATTAGGACAACGCAATCAGCAGCTTGCGATACTTTGGCCAAAGATTTGAAACATACTGTTTATGTCTAGTATTCCTTAACGGCATACTCGTCAATCTGGAATACGTCCTTCACCCCATTCTTATGTTATATAGAATGTCTTACACTGACTTCTATCAGTCCTTCCTTTCACAACTTAATCACTCGGAGACAGATTAACAAGGTGATAATGTTATATGGATGCCCACAAGGATTAGGGATACGATGACATACTGGTTTAACCTTGCAGTTAACCAGTGTGTCAAGATACCCCGAATCTCCTAGGCAGCCTTATAACATGACCACATTCCTAATTGGTCCCTGAGTAACTCGTCGAGATCAAAGTGTAAATCTTACCGATCAATGCAAAGGGTGTCGTCATAAGTCACCTGCATTGTTGTAACTTCGAGAAGATCCTAATCTTCTCGGAGGTACAACCCTGCAGTTGACTTGTGCCATCAACCTTTAAATCTGCCTCGAAAAGATCTACTTAATAATATGCGTTACGCACGTTGAGTTTTAAATTACTTTAAAGACATTTCCCCATAGGGTTAGTCTTTCCCAATCCCTGGATTCTTCATCTTAAGGATGACCTTCCTCAATAAAACCCATTACATGGTAGAGGTATTAAGGTCAAGAGCTCATCAAGGAGTCATTAGAATACACATGATTCTAAAACAACAGAATTGGACATTACCTCATAACCTTCACATGAGATTGCCATCTGAACCCCATTAGATTTATATCAGTTCTCTTAACTGAATTTATATCATACTTATTAGTATCAAGATATAAATGATTAAGAATCCAATTTAACGTGTTGTCCTGTCATACTCAGGACTAGGGATTAGTAATTTAATTCAGCTTGATTAGCGTTCTGCTTAGGTTCATTTTAACCCTATCTTTTCGAAAGATAATGATTTAAATTTCAATTTAGCTTTCGATAGAACAAATTAGAACTACTAAACATTCATAAGAATTCAATCACATTTTATTATAAGCTTTCATTGACAATCACAAAAGCATCCAAATTACACAAAGATAACATTGCCACTCTGGTATATAAACCGAAGAAGGTCAACTATCAGAATTAAGAATACAACACATAAGTAACAAATACTTATTTCATTCCTTTCATAAGAACTATACAAATACATTTTATGCATTTAGCATACTTGATAAAATGCTTAACGAAAAAAAGAACATCTTTCCTCATATAGTACATTTAGAAAATCAAGTTGTAATTCATTATAAATCAAATTAAACAATCTGATCATCCTGTCAGATCTGCATTGCTTTTACCACTTACGGAAACCATCTACAAAAATAGTCAACATGAGTCAGTTCGATGAACTGAGCATGATAAGCACTAACTTTTAAAACAATTGCAATCCGTCAATTGTTTTCATTAAACACCCTGTTTAAATGAGATCATTACTCCAAACAAGTAAACATATTCAGACTATGCCCTTGTAATACAAAAGAATGACTACAAACGTGTAACTCTATCATTTTTTACAAAATAGTCCTAAACACTTCTCAAATATTTCATCAAATATTAAGAATCAAAGAACGAAAGTATCTAAAACAACCATCTTAAATCCAAAATCAGCAACATTGGACAGATCGTTTCATTTCATTAAAAAGGGAAATATCATAACAAAACGTGATTACATCAATATGTTAAAAACAGTTCCTACTGTTAGATAGATATCAACATGTATTGTCAGTAATATAAGAGAAAGGAACAAATCATTCACTTTTCCCTTCACACAAGTTCACTACTAAACCATCTCCTCATAAGGAAAGGATTCATCTGGTAAGCATACGAACAAGTCCGACAGCCACAAGAAGAATCAATTTTTTTAAATAAAGAATCGAACATAGAAAATATTTTGTACAGTTCAGCTAACAGCACACTGTTACAATAGTGAACTACAGTATCAGTAGCCCCCATGCAACAACATGGTTCTACCAGACAGACTCAGAATGACCTCATGCAAGAAGCGGATAGGCAAGAATGACAACTACTTCCACATTTACGTCACAGTGCAACTCCTAAATTCAGTTCAATCTAGCTTAAAACATGGATAGTTTCAAGGCAAAATGCGTAACATGCCTAACAATCCCAATACATCTAAGCCTATAGCCCAAGCTAGTCTTTTCCAAACACAGTAAGGCTTTTCGTTCCCAAGGTCTAAATCAAAGGAACTTTTATTATATCCACAGTCAATAACAAACTTCATCGCCTTTTGAAGCAATGACATCTCCCTAAGACTAAGCAGAGAGATTAGTTTAAATGAAATTCCACGCAACACACAGCCTCATCCAACTATGAAATCTAAAGAAAACACAACATATCAATTCTGTAGCTACATCTGTACGAAATCAGAATAGAAACGTATAGCATTCATTCAACCTACTTCATAAAGCCACGTTATACTTGATATGTCAAGCCATTACACAGGAAATCCATCAATGCCAAAACATCACATGTATACCAATCTCAAGCTTATAAGAAGCCAAAAGAAAATACATGATATCCTCCATGAGGGTCAAACAATAAGAAAACCGAACAACAGTGGCAAGAAAAATTGAAGCGATCACACTGGTTATTCCATCTGGGAAAATTCAATGGAGTCTATAAACAATCAGGCAAATAATAAAATGAATAATTAATGATTTCTAGCTCAGTAATGACTAACATAAAAGAATAGGCTTCAACAATTTGATTTCATAAAAAGTATACATAAATGATACACTTCTTCAATATTTTTGAACTTACACATAAGGAATCGAAACAACACGAAGGTATCTATACCCAAAATTTACATAGTTAACAGAGGTCGAAAGTACATGTTACTTCCCTCAAGTCACTGGCAAACAAATCAATATCCAACATTCAAATATATATAAATGTATAGCTTGAACAGTGGTCCAAATTAAGTACAAGTCATTCAATCGACTCCACAGAGTCATTCTGATTACAACAAAAATATAATATATCCATAATGCATACTGATAACGGGTTGAAATCTCCATACCACCAATGCAAGGAATACACAATTTCCAAAAGAGTTGCAATGAAGATACTGTCAACACAATAAGATTATTATTTCAAAATAACCTTCAAGACAATACCATAGCGAAGCCCTATAGTATTCTGTAACCTTCACCAATGATAACCACGACAGAGCTTACAAAGATTCCAATAAAACTGAACATTCAGTCAAAATTCCACAGTATATTTTCCGAAAATAATCAACAACAAGCCTCATCAACAAGTTTCAATCAACAATTATAAACAAGTATCTTCAACAATACATTCTATCAGCAAGTTTCTACCAACAAGCATCAATAGCCTGAACCCAGCAAGAAAGCATCATGGGTTCTCACAGAGAGCAGGAACATAATCTTCAAGCACATTTTCACATAAACTTAGCCGGAATGTGAAACAATAAAATAGAGAACCGTTCGAAATACAATCAACACCCATCAAGGGATAAATTTGAAAAATGAACCATAAGAGATACAGTACCAAAAATCACACAAGACAACCATAGGGAAAATCATCTATTTCCATAAATCATTTGAACAGAGTTGTTCTAATGAAATCACTTGAAAGACAAAAAGATTTTTAAAGGTTAGGGCCTAACATGCCTGGATTTTTGCTCAAAATTCCGAAGCAGACTACTGAAAGAGCTCAGACTTCCTTTTCCTTTTCCAAGTTAGAGCGACCAACAAAATTTTGCTATCTCCATGACATATATATTTTCCTTGACAGAGAAAAGAGCTAGATATGCTCATACTCGCCATGTAACACAAAGAAGACTGGTGCGAAGAACCAGTGAACAGGCAGAAGGAAAACCGAAATTCGTGATAAGCCAAACAAAACAACAACTTTCCCATTTGCATGCCTTCACGCGAGTTCCGAGCTCGACTACCAAGCTCATTGAATTGCATTTACTCCAACTTTCCCACTTAAACTCCACTGCCACCAACCGCCAAAATTGGTGATAGACAAATAAAATTTCCAAGACCATTTCCAATTTTGGCGACCTGCCACGTCGGCACAAGTTAGCCGTTCCTAAAACCTCCGCCAAGACCTGTCCTTCATACTTATCCAATAGTAATTTAATGACATAGAAAATTCCGCCCATGGTTCGCACCCCTCCATAGGCCCCCATACATTCTTGTTCACTAGTTAGGTTAGTAACTTAGGTTAGAATTTAGGATAATACCTTAGTCTAACCACAATACACATAGATACTAACTTAGGACATCAGCACTTAGCCTAGGTCTAGGTTAGATTAACACTAATCTAACCCCTAGGTTAGGTTTAGTTTTAGGTTACTAACCATTAATAATTCTAGTTAGGTCTACATTCTGTACACTTAGAAAAAGACCTACATCATACCTTCTCGAACAGGGTTAGCTCCTGTTCCACCTTAGGCTACAAAATTTTATGTAACCGAATTATTACTTGGTCCATGATCGAGACCTTCCAGATATACTTCGATATCGGGAACCAATCCATTTCACATGATCAACCTGAGTCATACTCCGGACCAGCTTATTCAATGCTTCTAGACCTTGCAACCTGTTCAAGGTCTGTAATTTTAATTCATCACGAACAAACTTAAAGCAATACTTGGATCAATTCAACTGATCCAAGGCTAGATCTTATAGATGGATAACTCTATAATTCATTCTGAGATCAGATTAAACTCAGATGCAAAATGAAAGAAATAAAAGAGTCCAATCATATTCCGACTCAGTCAAATATCTGCAATCTGCAAAGAAAATACAGTACATATCAAGCATGATTTCTAAATCTAGGAACATATCATTTTTACAAAAGAAAACACATATCAACACTTGTATGCATAGGAGGAAGTAACAACAGTTCAGGGTGTTACATGCTTCCCTCCTAAAAATATTCATCGTCTCGATGATTACATATTCAGTTAACCTTCAGGTCAACTAATTTACTAGTACACAAATAATGTAACTATTTCATATTTGAATAGTTCCAGAAATCAATGTCACAGCATATTTTATTCAACCTGAATAATGTTTTCCTTCATCTGGCTTCCATAAATTCTTAAAAAAAAATTCTTAAAAGAATGTTTTGTCAACATATTTCATTCTGTTGAAAAAGAGAAGGAAAAGCCATTTTCATCTCTTCCAGGTTTTCCCAAGTTACACTTTCTTCGTTAAAAATGGTCCCACTGGACCTTACATTGCTGTATTTCACGATTTCTTCAATGCAATTGGCGAGTTTCCAGCACTCGTGTGGGTTTAACCATGATTATTCCTGGGTCTTGGACCTACAAGGAATTCCAATTTAAAACATGTGACAGATCTGAAACGTATTTCTTAAGCAAAGAAATATGGAAAACATCATGCATGAAAGATAAAGCAGGTGGCAATGCTAAACGATAAGCTACAGGATTGATTATTTCGACAATTTTGAAAGGTCCCACGAATCGGGGTGACAACTTGGCAGCCTTGCCAAAAGTTATAGAACTCTTTCTGGGTTTAACACGAAGAAAAACCTTATCACCAAGCTCAAACCTTCTATCAACCCGCTTAAGGTCAGCATAGCTCTTCTGTCTATCCACTGCTTCCTTTAGTCATTCACGAATCAGCTTAACTTGTTGTTCCATTTCAGTGAGAATTTCTGGTCCAATTACCACTCTATCTTCAACACTGTCCCAACTAATAGTAGTTCTGCACTTTCTTCCATAAAGTGCTTCAAATGGTGCCATTTTAAGAGATGAGTGATAAGTATTATTGTATGTGAACTCAACTAATGGAAGATACTCCTCCCATTTATACTGTTGAACCATACAGTACATTCGCAACATGTCCTCCAACACTTGATTAACCCTCTCAGTTTGTCCATCCGTTTCCGGATGATATGCAAAACTGAAATTTAGTTTCATTCCAAGAGTTGTGTTAAGAATTTGCCAAAACCGTGACGTCATTCTAGGATCCCTGTCAGATATAATCAATTCTGGTACACCATGCAATCTGAAAATTTCGTGCACGAATCTTTAGGCCAGCACTGGTGAATCATCCTTTAGATTTCCAGCGATGAAATGAGCTACCTTAGTTAGTTTATCTACAACTACCAGGATAACATCATGTTTATTCCTAGACATGGGTAGTCCTTGTACAAAATCCATGGTTATTACTTGCCATTTGTACTGCGGTATGCTATGAGGATATAACAATCCAACAGGGTGCATATGTTCTGCCTTCACCCGCTGACATTCCAGACAATGAGTCACAAAATTAATTACATCCTTTTTCATACCTTTCCAAAAGTATTGTAGTTTCAAATCAGCAAGCATTTTTGTGATACCAGGGTGTCTAGAGAAAGGTGAATTATGAAATTCAACTAACAACATCTTTCTCAAATCATTCAGCATAGGTACATATACCCTGTTTTCATAACGCAAGATTCCTTCATTATCAAAATGAAAACCTTTATACCTTATATCCTTTGGTTCTGCAACGAGCGCTACTTTTACTTGCTGAAAGTATGCATCTGATTCTGAGGCACTTTTTACCTCGTCTTTAAACTGAGTTCTTAATGTTATAAGAGCAGAAATGTGCCTCCTACGACTTAGAGCATCAGCTACTCTATTCTCCTTCCCTTTGATATAGCTAATATCAAAGTCATATTTTGATAAAAATTCTAACCACCTTCTCTGTCTAGCATTCAGATTGGGCTGAGTAAAAATATATTTCAGTCCTAAGTGATCAGTTTTCAACTCAAAAGGTTTCCCAAGTAAGTAGTGTCTCCAGACTTGAAGTGCATGAATAATGGCAACAAGTTCCAAATCATGAGGGGCATAATTCAGCTCATGTAACTTAAGTTTTCTACTTTCATATGCTATGACCTGATAATTTTGTAGCAAAACACCTCCAAGGCCTTCCCCAGAAGCATCCGTTACAACTGTAAAACTCCCATTGGGGTCTGGTACAGCTAATATAGGTGCAGAAGTCAGCTGGTTTTTCAGAATTTTGAAAGCCCGCTTCACACTTGTCATTCCACATGAATTTCTTATCTTTCTTTTGCAATTAAGTTATTGGTGCAGCTACTTTAGAAAAATCCTTTACAAATTTTCTATAGTAACCAGCAAGACCCATGAAGCTTCTTACTTCATGCACATTCTTTGGTGCAGGCCACTCAGTTATTGCCACTATTTTTGAAGGATCTACATCAATTCCTTCTTTACTTATGACATGACCCAAATAGTGAACTTCTGAATCAAAGAAAGAACATTTTGATAACTTACCATACAACTTTCTTTTTCTCAAAATTCCAAAAACTATCTTCAAATGCTCATTGTGCTCCTCAACGCTTTTAGAGTAAATGAGAATATCGTCGAAGAATACAAGTACAAACTTGTCCAGGTATTTTTGAAAAATATTGTTCATTAAATTCATAAAGGCTGCGGGTGCATTAGTTAATCCAAAGGGTAGAACTGTGAATTCATAATGTTCGTACCTTGTTCAGAAAGCTGTTTTATGAATATCTTCCTCTCTAATCCTTAACTGATGATAACCAGATCGAAGGTCTATCTTAGAATAAACCGCTGCTCCACGCATCTGATCAAACAGATCATCAATCCTAGGAAGTGGATATCGGTTCTTGATTGTTGCTTTGTTCAACATCCGATAATCAATACACAGCCTTAGTGTTCCATCCTTCTTTTTCACAAATATTACAGGCGCTCCCCAAGGTGAAACACTTGGTCTGATCAAACCTTTAGACAAAAGCTCTTGCAACTATGCCTTAAGCTTGACTAACTCTGTAGTAGTCATCCCATAAGGTGCTTTGGATATAGGTTCTGTTCCTGGCTTGATTTCAATGGTGAAGTCAAATTCTCTCTTGGGTGGTAACCCTGGTAGTTCCTCAGGAAAAACATCCCTGAAACCTTGTAACAGAGGGAATCATTTCATGAAATCATCATCTTCTTCTGAAGATTCAGATATCTTTACTGCATAAAGGGTACATCCTTTATTTTTAGCCTTTTTAAGCTGCATAGCTGACAGTTTTCTAACTGAAATTTCCCGTTTTACACCTTGAATCTCTGCTGATTTTAGCTGATCATCTAAACATTTTATGTTCTTTTCATAGCAGTCTACTTTTTCTTTATGGTCAGATAACCAATTGACACCGATAACAATGTCATACGATCCTAAAGGTGCAACATAGAGATCAAATTCTGTGGAAAAGTTAGGTAAGTCAAGGATTGCCCCAAAAAGACACATACTCACTGTATGAACAGAATTATTACCATACTGTACAGTCCAAGATTTATCCATTTTTCCAGCTTTTATTTTAAGTTTAGAAGCTAGTTTATTAGATATAAAACTTTCAGTAGCTCCTGTATCAAAAATAATAGTGACAGGTATGCCGAATAACTTACCCAGAACTTCTATAGGTGTCACTTTCTTTTCAGCTTGCTTGTCCACTACTGCAGCATGTATCTTATGCTGCTGATTACGATCATCCTTCTTCAAAGGGCACTAATTTACGTAGTGATCTTTGCCACAATTGTAGCAGCCTCCTACAGGTCCCTTTTTAGGCTCAAAGTTGCCTCCAGTTTTGTAATTGTCACGTTGTCCTCCATAGGGCTTCTGCCCATTATTATAATTTTTAACAAAATTATCCCTTACATTTCCAGCAGGCTTATTTACTACTGCTTTCTTATTATTATCTCCTGGAAACTTACTCTTGTTTCCAAACTTTTTCCATGGTCCTTTTCTGGGTGCAAGAGGGGTTGAAGAAGGGTTTGCAGTCTTCTTTCGCACTTCCTCTTTATGAGCAGAAATAGCCTTTAATTTCTGTTCTTGCCTTATGGCCTTTTCAAAAACTCCTTCCATAGTGGTTGGACTGTGAACATCGACCTCTCCCCCTATCACGGGATTCAATCCCATGATGAATTTCCGTATTCTGAACTTCTCGTCAGTTTGATACTGCGGTACATACTTGAGGAGTTTTGTAAACCGCTCCCAGTATTCAGTTACCGTTAGCTTCCCTTGAGCTAAGTTCTGAAATTCTATCATTTTCATGATCATAGAAAAGTTGTGGCAGCCAACGTTGCCTAAAATAGCCTTTAAATTGATCCCAAGTAATATTGGTCTCATCAATGTTTAGTTCAGCTTTACGGCTATCCCACCACGAAGATGCTTCATGGGAAAGCTGATAGGCTCCCCAAATAGCTTTGGTTTCCTCTGAGAAGTTCTTTATTGCAAAGTACTTCTCCATTTCACTGAGCCAGTTCTCAGCTCCATCTCCTAATGTGGTGCCATCATACTTAGGTGGACTTATCCTTTTTATATCATTAGTGAGTTCTGCTGCCAATCTGGCCTTTTTGTTTTCTGGTTGGACAGGTGCATTCCCAGCATTAACATCAACACCCACATGTCGGGGTTGTCCTCTAAGAGGTTGCTGATTATTATTATCAGCTTCTTCATCCTCCTCATTTCCCATCACTTGCTGTTCAAGTACAGCTAAGCGATCTCTTGTGTCCAACAGGGCAGCAAGGATCTCATCAAGTTTCTGGGTTGTTGCCGCTCCTCCTTCAGTGGAGCATTATTCGCAACGTTCCCCCTTGTTCTAACCATTTTCTGTTACAAGAAAATTTAGGTTTTTATCAGATTATGGACACAATAGGTCCAAGAGCTGCAACCTTCAGCTCTGATACCAAGATGTAACATCCTCAATTTATACCTTAGAACAAGTGAATTTTTTATTTTTTTTGAAAATTGCATCCTGGTTCTAAATACATAATTTAGAACTCACAAATCAAATAACCATTCTTATAACAGACAACCATATGCAGCTGTAATGACTCGGTAGTACCTCCGATCTATTCATTCCATGACTCGGTAATCTACCGATCTATTCATGAGTAATAAGAGTTGGCTTTTTTACTTAACACTTCACTCTTGCGGTTCTCTTCCCTATTCTGGGATTTAGAATGCTCTGTCCAAGGAACCTAACTGAATAATTGTTACCATTATTCATCGGCATCTCATCCCTTAGACTAGGTGACATTAGGACAACGCAATCAGAAGCTTGCGATACTTTGGCCAAATATTTGAAACATACTGTTTATGTCTCGTATTCCTTAACGACATACTCGTCAATCTGGAATACGCCCTTCACCCCATTCTTATGTTATGTAGAATGTCTTATACCGACTTCTGTCAGTACCTTCCTATCTCAACTTAATCACTCGGAGACAGATTAACAAGGTGATAATGTTATATGGATGCCCACGAGGATTAGGAATACGATGACATACTGGTTTAACCCTAGTTAAACCAGTGTGTCAAGATACCCCAAATCTCCTAGGCAGCCTTATAACATGACCACATTCCTAATCGGTCCCTGAGTAACTTGTCGAGATCAAGGTGTAAATCTTAGCGATCAATGCAAAGGGTGTCGTCATAAGTCACCTGCATTGTTGTAACTTCGAGAAGATCCTAATCTTCTCAGAGGTACAACCCTGCAGTTGACTTGTGCTATCAACCTTTAAATCCACCTCGAAAAGATCTACTTAATAATATGCGTTATGCACATTGAGTTTAAATTAATATTAAAGACGATTCCCCTAAGGTTAGCCTTTCCCGATCCCTAGATTCTTCGTCTAAGGATGGCCTTCCTCAATAAAACCCATTACATGGTGGAGATATTAAGGCCAAGAGTCTCATCAAGGAGTTCATTAGAATATATATGATTCTAAAACAACAGAATTGAACAATAACTCATAACCTTCACATGAGATTGCCATCTGAACCCCATTAAATTTATATCAGTTCTCCTAACTGAATTTATATCATACTTATTAGTATACAAGATATCAATGATTAAGAATCCAATTTAATGTTGTCCTATCATAATCAAGACTAGGGATTAGTAATTTAATTCAGCCTGATTAGCGTTCTGCTTAGGTTCATTTTAACCCTATCTTTTAGAAAGACAAAGATTTAAAATTCAATTTTTGCTTTCGATAGAACAAATTAGAACTACTAAACACTCATAAGAATTCAATCTCATATTCTTGTAAGCTTTCATTGACAATCACAAAAGTCATCCAATTTATACAATGATAACAATGCCCCTCCGGTATATAAACCGAAGAAGGTCAACAATCAGAATTAAGAATACAACACATAAGTAGCAAATACTTATTTCCATTCTTTTCAGATCTATACAGATACATTTTAGTATAATCAGCATACTTAATACAATGCTCAACGGAAAAAAAGAACATCTTTCCTCATATAATACATTTTAGAGAATCTATCTGAAATTCATACATAAAATCAAATTTAATCAATCTGATTATTCTATCAGATCTGCATTGCTTTTTCCACTTATGGCAACCATCTGCAAAAATAGTCAACATGAGTTAGTTTGATGAACTGAGCATGATAAGAACTAACTTTTTAAAACAATTGCAATCCATCAATTGTTTTCATTAAACACCCTGTTTAAATGATATAAATACTCCAAACAAGTAAACATATTCAGACTATGCCTTTGTAATGCAAAAGAATGACTACAAATGTGTAACTCTATCATTGTTACAAAATAGTCCTAAACACTTCTCAAATATTTCATCAAATATTAAGAATTAAAGAACGAAGGTATCCAAAACAACCATTTGAATCCAAAATCAGCAACATTGGACAGATCGTTTCATTCATCCAAAAAGGGAATATCATAACAAAACATGATTACATCAATATGTTAAAAACAGTTCCTACTGTTAGACAGATATCAACATGTATTGTCATAATAGGAGAGAAAGAAACAAGTTATTCACTTTTCCCTTCACACAAGCCCAAGACTAAACCGTCTCCTCATATGGAAAGCCTTCATCCTACATGCATACGAATAAGTCCGACGAGCCACATTAAGAATCACTTTTTTTTTTCTCAATCGAACATAGCAAAGATTCTGTACAGTAGCTAACACGCCTATAGTGATGATTATCAACCCACAGATTCACAAGACCTTCCACAAGAAGCAGAAAACTAGACGGAAAGTTTCTCCACATTTCCTGTCGAGGTACAGTCGACGGCTTTAGTTCAATATAGCTTAAAACAGGATAGTTTTGCAAGATCAAATACTAACATGCTAAACAATCCCACACATAAACCTATAGCCCAAGCTAGTCCCTTCCAAACACAGTAAGGCTTTTCGACCCAAGGTCGAAATCAAGAACTTTTATTATATCGCGGCCAACAACAAACTTCATCGCATTAAGCAATTTGATGTTTCCATAAGACTATGCGAAGATTATCCTACAAATTCCGTAACATACACAACCTCATCCAACTAGGAAAAAAAGAAAGGAAACATATCATTCTATATTTACATCTGTACGCAATCGGAATCAGACGTATAGCATTCATGATTCATTTATACAAAGCCACGTTACTTGATATAAATCATTACTCAGGAAATCCCACAATGCCAAAACAACAGTATACCAAGTCAAGTTTTAACTGAGGTAAAAGAAAATACAGGATAACTTCCATGAATTCAACTGAACCCCGAACAACAGTGGCAAGACAAATTATTGCAAATGATTCCATCTGGGTAAATCAATGGTGTACATAAAAAAATTAGGCAAAAGCAAATTTAAATACTGATTTCAGCACAAGGAACCCGACTGACCCTTTGCCAATTCTTCGCACAAGTTTGCACAGAATGTATACATAAAAATACACTCAAAGAATCTATACCATAAAATCCTTGCAACATGAAGGTATTCTTACAAATAACATACGTCTTAGTACATGTTATTCCCTCAATTCACTGTCTCATCAATTACCAATATTCAATTATATTTAACTTGAACAGAGGTCCAAAATATAAGTAAAATCATTTAATCGACTCCACAGAGTCGTTCTAATTACAACAAAAATATGAATATATACATATTGCATACTGATAACGGGTTGAAACCCATAACCACAAAGAAAGGAATACACAATTTCCAAAAGGGGCGCAATGAAATACTGCAAAACAATAAATTATTTGTTCAAAATAACTTAAAATACCATAGCGAAGCCCTACTAGGTTCTGTAACCTTCACCAATGATAACCACCACAAACTTGCAAAGAAGTCCAATAAGACTGAACATTCACACAAAAGTCCAACAGTATCTTTTCCGACAAGAATCAACAACAAGCCTCATCAATAAGTTTCAATCAACAAGTTTCTATCAACAAGTTTCTATCAACAAACTTCTATCAGTAAGTTTCTACCAAAAAGTTTCTACTGTATCCTGAACCCAGCAAGAGAAGCATGCACGGGTTCTCACGGAGCAGGAAGATACCCTTCAAGCACATGTTACAAAAACTTACGCCGGAATGCAGAAGCACAATAAAACAGAGAACAGTTCGAAATACAACACACACCCATTAAGGGTTAAATTTGAAAAACGAACAGCATAAAGATACAGTACCAAATCACACAAGACAACCATAGGAAATCATCTATTTCCATAAGTCATTTGAAAAGAGTTGTTCTAATGAAATCACTTGAAAGATAGCAAGATTTTTAAAGGTTAGGGCCTAACATGCCTGGATTTTTGCTCAAAATTCTGAAGCAGACCACTGAAAGAGCTCAGACTTCCTTTTCCTTTTCCAAGTTAGAGCGACCAACAAAATTTTGCTATCTCCATGACATATATATTTTCCTTGCCAGAGAAAAGAGATAGATACCCTCATACTCGCCATGCAACACAAAGAAGACTGGTGCGAAGAACTAGTGAACAGGCAGAAGGAAAACTGAAATTCACGATAAGCCAAACAAAACAACAACTTTCCCACATTGCATGCCTTCTCGTGAATTCCAAGCTTGACTTCCAAGCTCATTAATTGCATTTACTCCAATTTTCCCGCTTAAACACCACTGCCACCGACTGCCAAATTTGGCGATAGACAAGAGGAATTCCAAGACCATTTCCAGTTTTGGCGACCTGCCACGTCATCTTAGGTTAGTCATTTTCCAAACCTCCGCCAATACCTGTCCTTCATGCTTATCCAATGTAATTAATGACATAGAAAAATGCCGCCCATGGTTCGCACCCCTCCATAGGCCCCTTTACATTCTTTCTCACTAGTTAGGTTAGTAACTTAGGTTAGAATTTAGGATAACACATAGTCTAACCACTTTACACATAGATACTAACTTAGAACATCAGCTCTTAGCCTAGGTCTAGGTTAGATTAACACTAATCTAACCCCTAGGTTAGGTTTAGTTTTAGATTACTAATCATTAATAATTCTAGTTAGGTCTACATTCTGTACACTCAGAAAAAGACCTACAACATACATTCTCGAACAGGGTTAGCTCCTGTTCTGCCTTAGGCTACAAAATTTTATGAAACCGAATTATTATCTAGTCCATGATCGAGACCTTCCAGATATACTTCGATATCGGGAACCAATCCATTTCATATGATAAACCTGAGTCATACTCCGGACTAGCTTATTCAATGCTTCTAGACCTTGTAACCTATTCAAGGTCTGTAATTTTAATTCATCACGAACAAACTTAAAGCAATACTTGGATCAATTCAACTGATCCAAGGCTAGGTATTATAGAAGGGTAACTCTATAATTCATTCCGAGATCGGATTAAACTCAGATACAAAATGAAAGAAATAAAAGAGTCCAATCATATTCTGACTCAGTCAAAGATCTGCAATCTGCAAAGAAAATACAGTACATATCAAGCATGATTTCTTAATCTAGGAACATATCCTTTTTACAAAAGAAATCACATATCAACACTTGTATGCATAGGAGGAAGTAACAACAGTTCAGGGTGTTACAGTTCAGATGGGAAACTCACCTAGGAGCTTGCCTGAAAGGTCACCTTTGCAAGACACCTTGAGCTCACCTTGGAGCTCACCGAGCAACTCAACTTGAGATCACCTAGGAGCTTGTTAAGTAGCTCACTTGAAAAATCACACGGGAGATTGCATGACATCTCACCTAGAAACTCACATGGGAGCTCACCTATCAGCTCACCTTACCAGCTAACCTATTAGCTCACTTGGGAGCTCACTTAGTTTCCTTCCTGGGATCTCACCGAATAGCTCACCAAGTAGTTTACATGGGAGATCTTCTAAGATCTCATCGATTAGCTAGAGTTGAGCTCACCCAGGAGCTCATCGAGTATCTTGCTTGGAAAATCACCTAGGAGCTTTCCTGACATCTCACCTTACAAACTCACCTTGAGCTTACCTTGCCAACTCACCTTGATCTCACATTTCCAACTAGCCTTGAGCTATTCTGGTAGCTCGTATGTAAGCTCACCTCAAAGATTATTGACAAGCTCACCTTTGAGTTTTCCTGGGAGCTCACCAACTAGCTCTCCTAGGAGCTCAGCTAGAGCTCAGAGAGTAACTCACCTAGGAGCTCATCTAGTAGCTGAACTTGAGCTTACCCAAAAACTTGCCGAGTGGTTGATCTCACCTTGCCAACTCATCTTGAGCTCACCTAGGAGCTTGCCAAGTAGCTCAACTTAAGCTCACCTAGGAGCTTGTCAAGTAGCTCACCTGATAGCTCACCCAGAAAATCACATGGGAGCTCACCTATCATCTTACCTTGCTAGCTAACCTTGATATCACTAAGGAACTCACCTTGCCAATTCACCTTGAGCTCATCTGGTAGCTTGCCTCAGATTTTGTCGAGTATCTCGCCAAGTAGCTCACCTGGGAGTTCACTAAATAGCTCACCGAGTAGGTTGACTTGATCTCACTAGTGAGCTCACCGACCAGCCTGGCAGGGATCTCATGTGGGAGCTCACTTGGGAGCTCACCTAGCAGCTCACATGGGATCTCACTAAACAACTCACCTGGGATCTCACCAAATAGCTCACTAAGTAGATCACTTGGGAGCTCTTCTGGGATCTTATCGATTAGCTTAAGTTGAGCTCACCTAGGAGCTCATCGAGTAACTCACCTGGGAACTCTCCTGGGAGCTCACATTATTGCTCATCTTACTAACTCACCTTGAGCTCGGCTTGCTAACTCACCTTGGAGCTCACCTTGCCAACTCACCTTGAGCTCATATGGTATCTCACATGTAAGCTTACCTTGAGCTCAGCAAGTAGCTTTCCCAGGAGCTCGTTGAGTAGCTCAACTTGAGCTTGCCAAGAAACTCAATTGGGAGCTCACCTGATAGTTCACCTTGCTAGCTCACCTTGAGCTCACCCAAGAGCTCACTGAGCAGCTCAACATGAGTTCACTTGGGAGCTTTTCAAGCAGCTCACCCAAAAACTCACATGGGAGCTCACCTAACAGCTTGCCTTGCCAAGTGACATGGAAGTTCACCTATCAGCTCACCTTACTATCTCACCTTAAGCTCGTTGAGGAGCTAACCTTGCCAACTCTCCTTGAGCTCGTCTAGTAGCTCACCTAAGATTTCATTGAGGAGCTCACAAAGTATCTCACCTGGGAGCTTGCCTAACAACTTGCCTAACAGCTTGCGTAGGAGCTCACTGAGTATCTCACAAGGGACCTCACTTGGGAGGTCACCAAGTAGCTCACTTGGGATCTCTCCTAGTAGCTCACCTAGGAGCTCACCAAAAATATCACCATGTAGCTTACCTGGGAGCTCTTCTGGGAGCTCTCTGATCAGATCAAGTTGATCTCTCTTAGGATCTCGTCAAGTAACTCACCTAGGAACTCACCTAGGTGGTCACCTGATAGATCACCTTGCCAACTTGCCTTATGATCACCTTACTAACTTGCCCTTGTGCTCATCTGGTATCTCACATGTAATCTCACCTTAGAGATTACCGCCAAGATTACTTTTGAGCTTTTCTGGTAGCTCACCGAGCAGCACAGCTAGGAGCTCGACAAGCAATCTCACCTAGGAGTTCGTCTAGTAGCTCAACTTGAGCTTTCTCAGAAAATCATCTAGGATATCACCTGACAGGTCACCTTAACAGCTTGCCTTGAGATTTCCTAGAAGCTCACTGAGTAGCTTGACTTGAGATCGGACTAGGAGCTCATCAAGCAGCTTGCCAAAAAACTCACATGGGAGCTCACCTGAAAGCTCACCTTGCCAACTCACACGGGTGCCCCCTTATCAGCTTGCCTTACCACCTCACCTTGAGCTTGCCTAGGAGCTTATCTTACCAAGTCACCTTGAGCTCTTCTAGTAGTTTACCTCAAAGTTCATTGTGTATCTCACCAAGTAGCTTTCCTAGGAGCTCACCTAATAGCTCACCTGGGAGCTCACTGAGTAGCTCGTCGAGTAGGTTTACTTAAGATCACTTGTGAGCTCACTGAGCAGCTTGTCAGGGACCTCACCTAGGAGCTTGTAAAGTAGCTCACTTGGGAGCTCACCTAGCAGCTTTCCTGGGAGCTCACCTAACACCTTTCCTGGGAGCTCACTAAGTAGAACTCCAAAGTAGGTTGACTTGAGCTCACTTGTAAGCTTACCGAGTAGCTCACCAGTGACCTCAACTGGAAGCTTGCTAAGTAGCTTGATTTTGAGCTCACCGCTAGCTCACCAGGGAGCTCTTTTGGGAGCTCACCAATCAACTCGAGTTGAGTTCACTTTGGAGATCATCGAGTAACTCACCTAGGAGCTCACCTAACAGGTCACCTTTCCAACTCACCTTGAGCTTGCCTCTCAACCTTCCTTGAGCTTACCTTGCCAACTCACCTTGTGCTCATCTGGTAGCTCGCATGTAATCTCACCTCAAAGATTTCTGGGAGCTCAGAAAGTAGCTCATCTAGGAGCTCATCAAGAAGCTCAACATGAGCTTACATGGAAACTCAATTGAGAGCTCACATGACAGCTTGCCTTGTGAGCACACCGAGTACCTCGACTTGAGCTCGTCTAGGAGCTCATCAAGTAGGTCACTCAAAAACTCACATGGGAGCTCACCTTACTAACTTATATGCCATCTCACCTATCAGCTTGCCTTGAGCTCACTAAGGAGCTCACCTTCCCAACTCACTTGGGAGCTGACCTTGCTAGATTTCCTTGAGATCATTTAGTAGCACACATGTAATCTCACCTAAGAGATTTTTGACAACCTCACCATTGAGCTCACCTAGGAGCTCACTAAGTAGCTTACCTAAGAGCTCGGCTTGGAGCTCGTCAAGTAACTCACCTAAGATCTCAACGAGAAGTTCAACTTGAGCTTGCTAGGAAACACACCTGAGAGATCACCTTGACATCTCACCTTGAGCTCACCCAGGAGCTCACCAAGTAGCTCAAGTTGAGCTCACCCGGGAGATTGTCAAGTATATCACCCAAAAACTTACATGGGATCTCCCCTGAAAGCTTACCCTACTAACTTGCATGGGAGCTCAACTATCATCTCGCCTTGTCATCTCACCTTAAGCTCATTGAGGATCTCACCTTGAGCTCATCTTATAGCTCACATCAGAGTTCATTGAGCAGCTTACCTGGGAGGTCACCAAATAGATCAGTTGGGAGCTCACTAAGCAGCTCAGTGAGTAGGTTGACTTGAATTTGCTTGTGAGCTTGCCGAGTAGCTCACCTGGGAGCTCACCAAGTACCTCACTTAGGAGCTCACCTAGTAGCTTACCTGGGAGCTCGCCAAATAGCTCACCAAGTAGCTCACCTGGGATAACTTCTAGGAGCTCACCGATCAGCTCGAGTTGAGCTCACCCAGGAGCTTGTTAACTAACTCACCTGGGAACTCACTTGGGAGCTTACCTGATAGCTTGCCTTGCCAACTCACCTTTCTAACTCACCTTGAGCTCACCTTTCTAACTCGCCTTAAGCTCATCTGGTAGCTTGCATATAAGCTCACCTCAGAGATTGCTGACAAGCTCACCTTCGAGTTCACCAAAAAGCTCACCTAGTAGCTCAGCTAGGAACTTGACAAGTACAGCTTACCCAAGAGCTCATCGAGTAACTCAACTTGAGCTTACTCAGAAACTCACTTGGTAGCTCTCCTTGCTAGCTCACATTGAGCTCATCTAGTAGCTCACCCAAAAGCTTGTATGGGAGCTCACCTAACAGCTCACTTTACCAATTCTCATGGGATCTCACCTATAAGCTTACCTTGAGCTTGCTAAGGAGTTCACCTTACCAATGTGCCTTAAGCTCATCTGGTAGCTCATTTTAGAGTTTCTTGAGTAGCTCACCAAGCACCTCATCAAGTAGGTTTAATTAAGCTTGCTTGTGAGCTCATGGAGCAGCTTGCTGGGGACCTCACCTAGGAGCTTGCCAAGTAGCTTTCTTGGGAGCTTGCCTAGTAGCTTGCCTAGGTGCTCGTCAAATAGCTCACCAAGTAGCTCACCTACGAGCTCTTCTGGGAGCTCGCCGATCAACTCGAGTTGAGCTCACCCAGGAGATCATCAAGTAACTCACCTAGGAACTCACTTGGGAGCTCACCTGACAGCTCATCTTGCCAACTCACCTTGAGCTCACCTTGCCAACTCACCTTGAGCTCATCTTGTAGCTTGGATGTAAGCTCACCTCAATTATTACTGACAAGCTCACCTTTGAGCTCACCTAGGAGCTCATTGAGTAGCTAACCTAAGAACTCGGCTAGGAGCTTGGTAAGTAGCTCACCCAGGAGCTCCTCAAGAAGCTCGACTTGAGCTTGCTTGAAAACTTGCCTAGAATCTCACCTGATAGTTTGCCTTCCACTCACCTAGGAGCTTGCCAAGCAGCTTGACTTGAGATCACCTAGGAGCTCGTCAAAAATCTCACCCAAAAACTCACAAGGGAGCTTTCCTAACAGCTTTCCCAGAAACTCACAAGGGAACTCACCTTGCCAAGTCACCTTGATCTCACTAAGGAGCGCACCTTGACAACTCAACTTGAGCTCATATGGTAGCTCAATTTGGAGTTCATTCGAGTATCTCACAAAGTATCTCACGAAGGATACCACCTAATAGCTCACCTGGGAGCTCATTGAATAACTCACTAAGTAGGTTGACTTAAGCTAACTTATGAGCTCACTAAGCATCTCATTAAGAATCTCACACGATAGGAGCTCACCAAGTAGCTTACTTGGGGGCTTACCTAGTAGCTCACCTGGGAGCTCACCAAATAGCTTACCAAGTAACTTGCCAGAGATATTCCTGGGAGCTCACCGATCAGCTCGAGTTGAGCTCACCCAGGAGCTCATGATGTGTAACTCACCTAGGAACTCGACTAGGATCTCACCTCAGATAGCTTGCCGATACCAACTCACCTTTGAGCTCACCTTGCCAACTTTCCTTGTAGCTCATCTAGGTAGCTTAGCATGTAGATCTCACCTTAGAGATTACCAACAAGCTCACCTTTAAGCTCACCTGGGAGTTGACCATGTAGCTCACATAGGATCTTGAGCTAGGAGCTCAGAAAGTAGCTCACCCAAGAGCTCACCTAACAGCTCACCTTGTCCAACTCACCTTCATGCTTACACAAGAGCTCACCGAGCAAGCTTAAATTGAGCTCACACTGAGAGCTCATCAAGTAGCTTCACCTAAAAACTCACATGGGAGCTCTACCTGATAGCTCAACTTTCGAACTCACATGGGAGCTCACCTTATCAACTCACCTTAAGCTTGCTCAGTAGCTCACCTTTCCTACCTTACCTTGAGCTTGTCTTGTAGCTCACATTAGAGTTTGTTGAGTAGCTCACCAATTAAGCTCGCTTGATAACTCCCATGGGAGCTCACCTTATAACTCACTTGGGAGGTCACTGAGAAGGTCACCGAGTAGGTTGAATTGAGCTCACTTATGAGCTCACCGAGTAACTCACTCGGGAGCATAACTTGGGAGCTTCACCAAGTAACTTGGTTGAACAGCTCACCTAGTAGCTCACCTAGGAGCTCACTGAACAACTCAAGCCAAGTAGCTCATCTGGGAGCTCTTCGAGTAACTTACCTAGGAACTTACCTTTCTAACTTTCCTAGGAGCTCACCTTGCCAACTTGCCTTGAGCTCACCTTGTCCAACTTGCACATTGAGCCCACCTTGCCAAATCACCTTTAGCTCATCTTATAGCATCACATGTAAGCTCACCTAAGAGATTTCCAACAAGGTCTCACCTTTGAGTTCACCTAGGAGCCTCACTCGAGTAGCTCACCTACGAGCTTAGCTGGGAGCTCAACAAGCAGCTTGTCCAAGAGCTTTTCGAGCAGGTCAACTTGACCTTTCCCTGGAAACTCACCTGGGAGCTCACCTAACATCTCACCTTGCTAGATCTCCTTGAGCTCACTCAGGAGCTCACTGAGCAACTTGAACTTGAGCTCACCTGAGAGCTCGTCAAGTAGGTAACCTAAAAACTCACATAGGAGCTCACCTGATAACTAACCCTGACAACTCACATGGGACCTCACCTATCAACTTGCCTATCCAGCTCACTTTGAGCTAGCTGAGGAGATCACCTTGCTAGACTCACCTTGAGCTCATCTGGTAGTTCAGGTCGGAGTTCATCCTGTAGCTCACCAAGTAGCTTGCAAGGGATCTCACCTAACATCTCACTCTAGGAGCTCATCATGTAGCTCATTGATTAGCTTGACTTGGGAGCTCAACTCAAATAGGTTGCTCGAGTAAGATGACCTTTGAGCTCGCTTGTGAGCTCCACCGAGCAGCTCAACGGGGACCTCATGGCTGGGAGCTCAATAAGTAGCTCACTCAGGGAGCTTGTTGAGCAGCTAGAACTAAGCTTGCATGGGAGCTCACCCAATAGCTCACCTGAGTATACTTTGCCTTACCAGGTCTTCTGGGAGTTCACCGAGTAAGCTCAAGTTGAGCTCACCCAGGAGCTCGTCTTGTAACTCACATGGGAATTCATAGTTTGTCTAGGAGGTTGTCAAGTACAACTCACCTTAAAAACTCACATGGGAGCTCACCTATTAGCTAACCTTGCTAGATCATCTTGAGCTCACTAAGGAGCTCACCTTGCCAACTCACTTTGAGCTTTTCTCAGTAGCTCACCTAAGAGTTTGTCAAGTAGCTCACCTGGGAGCTCACCTAAAAGCTTGTCTTGGGAGATCACTTAAGAAAATCATTAAGTAGGATGACTTGAGCTTGATTTGTGAGCTTAATCGAGAAGCTCACCAGGAGATCTCACCTAGGAGCTCGCCAAGTAGCTCACTTGGGAGCTCACCTAGTAGCTCACCTAGGTATCTCGCTAAACAACTCACCAAGTAGCTCACCGATCAGATCTCGTGTCTAGGAGCTCACCCGAGGAGCTCGTCGAGTAACTC
Organism: Taxus chinensis; assembly: GCA_019776745.2. Lineage (NCBI taxonomy): Eukaryota > Viridiplantae > Streptophyta > Pinopsida > Cupressales > Taxaceae > Taxus > Taxus chinensis. The sequence continues at coordinate 897,788,960 of CM034151.1, read as the reverse complement.
ACATAGGAATTCACCTTGGAGCTTGCTTGATAGCTCGTCCTTTCCAACTTTCCTTAATCTCACCTTTCCAACTCACCTTGAGCTTCACCTTACCAACTCGCCTTGAGCTCATCTAGTAGCTTCACATGTAAGCTCACCTTTGAGATTGTTGACAAGCTCACCTTTCAGCTCACCTGGGAGCTCACTGAGTAGCTCACCTAGGAAACTCAGTTGGGAGCTCATGTGATATATTGCCTTTAGCTCACCTAGGAGGTCACCGAGTAACTCAGCTTGAGCTAACCTAGGAACTCATCGAGTAGCTCACTCAAAAACTCACACAAGTGATCACCTTGCCAACTCATATGGGAACTCACCTATCAACTCGCCTTGAGTTCAATAAGGAGCTCACCTTGCCATCTCACCTTGAGCTTGTCAGGTAGCTCACCTCGAAGTTTTTCGAGTAGCTCACCAAGTAGCTCACCTGGGAGCTCACCTTGAATCTTACTTGGAGCTCACCTAACAGCTCACCTGGGAGCTCATCAAGAAGCTTGTCGAGTAGGTTTAAATTGATCTCACTTGTGAACTCACCAAGTAGCTCATCGGGGACCTCATTGAACAACACACCAAGTAGCTCACCTGGGAGCTCATCGAATAACTCTCTAATTAGCTCACTTGAGAGCTCTTCTAAGATCTCTTCGAGTAACTCACCTAAGAACTCACCTGGGAGCTCACCTGATAGCTCTCCTTGCTAACGCACCTTCACTTGACCTTACCAACTTGCCTTGAGCTCACCTTACCAACTCACCTTGAGCTCATCTTGTAGCTTGCATGTAAGCTCACTCGGGAGATTACCAAAAAGCTCACCTTTGAGCTCACCTTGGAGTTCACCAACCAGATCACCTAGGAGCTTGGTTGGGAGCTTGGCAAGTAGGTCACCCATGAGCTCATCGTGTAGCTCAACTTGAGCTTTCTCGTAACCTTACATGGGAGCTCACCTGATAGCTCACCTTCCCATCTCACCTTGAGTTCACCCAGGATCTTGCTGAGTGGCTCGACTTGAGCTCACCCGGGAGCTCATTAAGCATCTCACCCAAAAATTCACAAGAGAGCTCACCTGATAGCTCGCTTTGCCAATTCTCATGGGAGCTCACCTATCAACTTTGTTTGAGCTCACTGAGGAGCTTACCTTTTTAGCTCACCTTAAGCTCATCTGGTAGCTCACCTCAAAGTTTTTCTTGAGTTCACCTTGCTAACTCACCTAGAGCTCACCTTGCCAACTCACCTTGAGCTCATATGGTAGTTCGCAAGTAAGCTCACCTTAGAGATTACCAATAATCTCACCTTTGAGTTCACATGGGAGGTCATCAAGTAGCTCACCTAGGAGCTTGGCTGGGAGCTCAGAAAGTAGATCATCTAGGAGCTTGTTGAGTAGCTTGACTTGAGGTTGCCTAGAAACTCACCTGACAGGTCACCTTGGTAGCTAACCTTGAGCTCGCTTAGGAGCTCTCCGAGTAGCTCAAATTGAGTTCACCTGGGAGCTCATAAAAAAAATCAGTCAAAAAATTACATTGGAGCTCACCTGACAGCTCATCCAGAAACTTACATGGGAGCTCACCTATCAGGTCACCTTACCAGGTCACCTTGTTGGCTCACCTTGATCTCACTAAGGAGCTCACCTTGAGCTCATCTATTATCTCACCTCAGATTTCGTTGAGCAACTCACCAAGTATCTCCCTAATATCCCACCTTACAGCTCACCGAACAGTTTTTCAAGTAGGTTGACTTGAGCTCACTTGTGATCTCACCAAGCAGCTCACCAGGAACCTCACCTAGGAGCTCACTAGGTAGCTCAATTGAGAGCTTGCCTAACAGTTCACCTAGGAAGTCACCGAGTAGCTCACCAAGTAGGCTAACTTGAGCTCACTTGTGAGCTCATTTAGTAGCTCATTGGAGACCTCACTTGGGAGCTCACCAAGTAGCTTTCCTGGGAGCTCACCTAATAGCTCTCCTGGGAGCTCACCAAATAGCTCACTAAGTAGCTCACCTAGGAGCTCTTCTAGGAGCTCACCGATGAACTCGAATTGAGCTCACTTAGGAGGTCATTCAGTAACTGAGTTGGGAACTCCCCTGGGAGCTCACCTGATAGCTCACATTGCCAACTCACCTTGAGCTTGCATTGTGAACTCACCTTAAGCTTGCATTGCCAACTCACCTTGAGCTCACCTTGAGCTGCTCCGTGAGATCTTGGGTGAGCTCAAGGTGAGCTAGTAAGGTGAGCTGTGAGGCATGCTCCTAGGTGATTTTCTACTCAATCTCAAGTCAAACTATTTTTCAAGCTCCCAGTTGAGCTCCTAGGTGAACTCCTAGATCTGATCAGTGAGCTCCTAGAAGAGCTCCTAGGTGAGCTACTTAGTGAACTATTCAGCGAGCTCTCAAGTGAGCTCAATGGTGAGCTTATCAGTAATCTCTGAGGTGAGCTTACATGTGATCTACCAGATGAGCTTAAGGTAATTTGGCAAGGTGAGCTCAAGGAAAGTTGGCAAGGAAAGCTGTCAGATGAGCTCCTAGGTGAGTTCCTAGGGGGGTTACTCGACGAGCTCTTGGTCGAGCTTAACTCGAGCTGATTGGTAAGCTCTAAGAAGAGCTCTCAAGCAAGGTACTTACCAAGCTATTCACCAAGCTCCCAAGCGAGCTACTAGGAAAGCTCCCAAGCAAGATAATTGGTGAGTTCTGAGGCGAGGTCCCTAGCGAGCTACTCAACAAGATCATAATCGAGCTCAAGTCAACCTACTCGGTGAGCTATTAGGTGAGATCCAAGGTGAGCTACTTAGTGAGTTGCTCGACAAACTCTGAGGCAAGGTACTAGATGAGCTCAAGGTGAGTTGGCAAGGTAATCTCCTCAATGAGCTCAAGGTGAGATCCCATTTATGTTTTTGGGCATGCTATCAGGTGAGCTCTCATGTGAGTTTTTTGGTGAGCTACATTACAAGCTCCTGGGCTAGCTCAAGTCAAGATTCTCAGTGAGCTCAAGGTGAGCTAACAAGGTGAGCTCCCAGGTGAGTTTTCAAGCAAGCTCAAGTCAAGCTACTTTATGAGCTCCTACATGAGCTACTTATTGAGCTCTTAGATGAGATCTTAGGTGATCTAATCAGTGAGCTCCCAGGTGAACTCAAAGGTGAGCTTATATGTGAGCTAATAGATGAGCTCAAGGTGAGTTGGCAAGGTGAGCTCAAGGTGAGTTGGAGAGGTGAGGTCAAGGCAAGTTGGTAAGGTGAGCTATTATGTGAGCTCCCAAGTGACTTCCCATGTGAGTTACTTGATGAGCTCTCGGGTGAGCTCAACTCAAGCTGATTGGAAAGATCCTAGAAGAGCTCCTAGGTGAGCTACTTGGCGAGCTATTCAGTAAGCTCCCAGGTGAGGTGCTAGGTGAGATCCCAAGTGAGCTACTTGGTGAGCTCCCAGGTGAGGTCCCCGATGAACTACTCGGTGAGCTCAGAAGTGAGCTCAAGTCAACCTACTCAGTGAGCTTCTCGTTGAGGTCCCAAGTGAGCTCCAAGGTGAGCTACTTGGTGAGCTTCTCGATGAACTCTGAGGTGAGCTACCAGAAGAGCTCAAGGTAAGCTCCTTAGGAAGCTCAAGGTAAGCTAGTAAGGCAAGCTCCCATGTGAGCTGGTAATGCAAGCTATCAGGTGAGATTGCATGAGATTTTTTAGGAAAGCTACTTTATGAGTTCCCAGGTGAGCTCAAGTTGAGCTTCTCGGTGATCTCTTGGGTGAACTCAATCCGAGCTAGCAAGGAAAGCTGTCAGGTGAGGTCCCAGGTGAGTTTCCAAGAAATCTCAAGTCGAGATACTCGACGAGATCTTGAGAAAACTACTTGTTGAGCTCCTAATAGAGCTCCTAGATGAGCTGCTCAGTGAGCTCCCAAGTGAGCTCAAAGGTAAGCTTGTTGGTAATCTCTAAGGTGAAAATACATGCGAGCTACTAGATGAGCTGAAGGTGAGTTAGAAAGGTGAGCTCAAGGTGAGTTGGCAAGGAGAGCTCAAGGTGAGTTGGCAAGGCGAGCTCAAGGTGAGATGTTAGGTGAGCTCTCAAGTGAGTTCCCAAGTGAGTTACTCGATGAGCTCCCAGGTGAGCTCAACTCGAGTTAATCAGCAAGCTCCAAAAAGAGCTCCCAGGAGAGCTACTTGGTAATTTATTCAGTGAGCTCCCATGCAAGCTGCTAGGTGAGCTTCTAAGTGATGTACTTAGTGCTCTCCTAGGTGAGGTCATCGGTGAGCTGTTAGGCGAGCTCTCAAGTGAGCTACTTAGTGAGATAATTGATGAAATCTATGGTGAGCTACCAAACGAGCTCAAGGTGACTTGGCAAGGTTAGCTCTTCAACTATCTCAAGGTGAGATAGCAAGTTGAGCTGATAGGTGAGCTCCCACGGGAGTTGGAAATGTGAGCTATCAGGAAAGCTCCCATGTGATTTCTCAGGTGAGATCTTTGAAAAGCTCCCAGGTGACCTCAAGTCAAGTTGGTCATGCGAGCTCCCATGTGAGTTTTTGGACGAGATACTTGACGATCTCCCAGGAAAGCTCAAGTCAAGCTATTTGGTGAGCTCCTCGGTAAGCTCAAGGTGAGCTGACAAGGAAACTCACCTAGGAGCTCACTTAACAACTCACCCAGGAGCTCACTGAGTAGCTCACCTAGGAGCTCATTGAGTAGCTCAAATTGACTTCACCCGGGAGTTCATCAAGAATCTCACCCAAAAACTCACATGGGAGCTCACCTTACAACTCACCTTGCCAACTAGCATAAGAGCTCACTTATCAGCTCACCCTGACAGGTCACTTTGAGCTCACTAAGGAGCTCAAAGTGTCAACTCTCCTTGAACTTGTTTGGTAGCTCACCTCGGAGTTCATCAAGGAGCTCACCAAGTAGCTCACCTGGGAGCTAATTTAACAACTCACCTAATAAATTACATGGGAACTTAGTGAGTAGCTCACCGAGTAGGTTGACATGAGCTCACCAAGTAGCTCACTAGGGACCTCACCTGAGAGGTCACCAAGTATCTTGCTTGGGATCTCTCCTATCAGCTCACCTGGGAGCTCACCTAGGAGCTCACCGAACAACTTTCCAAGTATCTTGTCTAGGGGATTTTCTAGGAGCTCGTTGATCAGCTTGAGTTGAGCTCGTTCGGGAACTCGTTGAGTCACTTACCTAGGAACTCACCTGGGAGGTCACCTGACAACTCACCTTGCCAACTCACCTTGAGCTCACCTTTCCAACTCACCTTGAGCACACATTACCAACTCACCTTGAGCTCATCTGGTAGATCACATGTAAGCTCACCTCAGAGATTTCTGATAATCTTACCTTTGAGGTCACCGAGCATCTCACCTAGGAGCTCAGTAGGGAACTTAGAAAGTAGCTTTCCTAGGAGTTCGTCAAGTAGCTTGACTTGAGATTTCCTAAAAACTCACCTAGGAGCTCACCTGATAGCTCACCTTACCAGCTCACCTTGAGCTCACCCAGGAGCTTGCTAAGTAGCTCAACTTGACCTCACCTGGGAGCTATTTAAGCAGCTCACTAGAAAAATCACATGGGATCTCACCTAATAACTCACCTTGCCAACTTGTATGGGTTCTCACCTATTACCTTACCTTACCATCTCACCTTGATGTTGCTAAGGAGCTCACCTTGCAAACTCACCTTGATCTTGTCTTGTAGTTCACCTCATAGTTCATCGTGTAGCTCACCTAACAGCTCACCTGGGAGCTCACCGAGTATCTCATTGAGTAGGTTGACTTGAGCTCACTTGTGAGCTCACTAAGTAGCTGACCAAGGACCTCAAAAATTAGCTCACTTGGGAGATCACCTAGTAGATTTCCTAGGAGCTTGCTAAGTAGCTCGCTTGGGAGCTCACGTAACGGCTCACCTAGGAGCTCACCAAGTATCTCTCCAAGTAGGTTGACTTGAGCTCACTTGTGAGCTTTTTGAGCATCTCGTCTGGGACCTCAACTGGGAGCATTCCAAGTAGCTCGATTCTGAGCTCACCTAACATATCACCTAGGAGCTCACTATCTGGCTCGTCAACTAGCTCGATTCTGGGAGCTCGTCATTCAAATTACATTGATCTCTCCCAGGAGCTTATAAAGTAACTCACCTAGGAACTCACCTAAAAGTTTTCCTTTCCAACTCACCTTGAGATCACCTTGCCAACTTTCCTTAAGCTCACTTTTCCAACTCACCTTGTGCTCATCTTGTAACTCACATGTAAGTTCACCTTAGAGATTTCCAACAAGGTCACCTTTGAGATCGCCTGGGAGCTCACCAAGTAGCTCACCTAGGAGCTTGGCTACAAGCTCGACAAGTAGCTCACTAAGGATCTTGTCGAGTATCTCAACTTAAGCTTGCCTAGAAACTCACCTAACAGCTCACCTTGTTAGCTCACCTTGAGCTAACCCAAGAGCTCATTGATCAACTTGAATTGAGCTCACCCGATAGCTCGTCAATCAACTCACCTAAAAATTTACATGGGAGATCACCTTACCACCTCGCATGGGAGCTCAGCTTCCTGGCTTAGCTTGAGCTCACTGAGGATCTCACCTTTCCAACTCACCTTAAGCTCAACTGGTAGCTCACCTTGGAGTTCAACGAGTAGTTCACCAAGTAGTTCACCTGGGAGCTCCCCTAACAGTTTTCTTATTAGCTCACTGAGTAGCTCACCGAATAGGTTGACTTGAGCTCATTTGTGAGATCATTGAGATACTCACCAAATACCTCACTTAGGAGCTCACCAAGTAGCTCACCTGGGAGCTCACCAAATATCTCGCTAAGTATCACACTGATCATCTTTAGTTGAGCTCGCCCGAGAGTCATAAAGTAACTCACCAGGGAATTCACCTTGGAGCTTGCCTAACAACTCACCTTAAGTTCTCGAGTAAGCTCATCTCTGACATTGCCGACAAGCTCACCTTTGAGCTCACCTAAGAGCTCACTGAGTAGCTCACTTAGGAGCCCAGCTGGGAGCTCATCAAACCACTCACCTAGGAGCTCGTCAAGCATCTAAACTTAAACTTTCCTAGAAACTCACCTAAGAGCTCATGTGATAGCTCAACCTTCCATCTCACCTTGAGCTCTCCCAGGAGCTTGCTGAGCAGCTCCACTTGAGCTTATCTGGGAGCTCATCAAGTAACTCACCCGAAAACTCATATGGGAGCTCACTTGATAGCTCACTCTACCAAATCACATGGGAGCTTGCCTATCAACTCACCTTGCCAGCTCACCTTGATCTCACTGAGGAGCTCACCTTGCCAACTCACCTTGAGCTCATCTTATAGCTCACCTCAGAGTTCATCAAGAAGCTCAGCAAGTATCTCACCTGGGAGCTCACCTGGGAGCTCACCAAGTAGCTCACTAAGTAGGTTGACTTGAGTTTTCTTAGGAGATCACCTAGGAGCTTTCTGAGTAGCTTGAATTGAGCTCACCCAGGAGCTCATCAAGTAGCTCATGTGAAAACTTGTATAGAAGCTTGCCTGAAATCAACGTTGCCCACTCTCATGGAAGCTCACCTATCAGCTTGCCTTGAGCTTGCTGAGGAGCTCACCTTGCCAACTCACCTTAAGCTCATTAGGTACCTCACCTCAGAGTTTATTGAGTAGCTCACTAAGAATCTCAATGAGTAGGTTGAATTGAGCTCACTTGTGAGCTCACCAGAGACCTCACTTGGGAGCTCACCTAGGAGCCCACCAAACAACTCATCAAGTAGCTCACCTGAGAACTCTTCTTAGAGCTCAGAACTCACCTAGGAACTCACTTGATAGCTCACCTTACCAACTCACCTTGAGTTCACGTTGCTAACTCATCTTTCCAACTCACCTTGACCTCATCTAGTAGCTCACATGTAATCTCACCTGAGAGATTACCGATAAGCTCACCTTTGAGCTCACCTGGGAGCTCCTTGAGTAGCTCACCTAGGAGCTCAGTTGGGAACTCAGTAAGCAGCTTGTCTTGAGCTTGCCCAGATAATTTCCTGGGAACTCACCTGATAGCTTACCTTGCCAGCTCAACATCAGCTCACCCAGGAGCTCACTAAGCAGCTCAAATTCTGATTTCTAGAGAGATCATGAAGCACCTCACCTAAAATATCACATGGGAACTCTCCTATATAGTCATCTTGCTAGCTCACCTTGCTAGCTAAGCTTGATCTTGAAGAGGAGCTCACCTTGACAACTCACCTTGAGCTTATTTGGTATCTCACCTCAGATTTCATTAAGCAGCTCATCAAGTAGCTCACCCGGGAGCCAACCTTATAGCTCACCAAGGATCTCACCAAACATCTCACTGAGTAGGTTGACTTGATCTCGCTTGTGAGCTTGCCAAGCAACTCACCGGGGACCTCACCGAGAAGCTCGCCAAGTAGCTCTCTTAGGAGCTCACCTAGCAACTCGAATGGGATCTCACTGAATAGCTCGCCAAGTAACTCACTTGGGAGCTCTTTTGGGAGCTTGCCAATCAGCTTGAGTTGATTTCATCTAGGATCTCATTAAGTAACTCACCTGGGAACTCACTTGTGAGCTCACATGACATCTTGCCTTACCAAATCACCTTGAGTTTGCCTTGCCAACTTGCCTTGAGCTCACCTTCCTAACTTACCTTGAGCTCATATGGTAGCTCGCATCTAAGCTCACCTCATAGATTACCAACAAGCTCACCTTTGAACAAACCTGGGAACTCACCAATCAGCTCACCTAGGAGCTCGGCTAGGAGCTCGATAAGTAACTCACCTAGGACCTCATCAAATAGTTTGACTTGAGCTTGCTCAAAAACTCACCTGGGAGCTCACCTGATAGGTCACCTTGCTAGCTCACTTGGGAGCTCACCTAACAGCTCATATGGGAGCTCACAGAACAACTCACCAAGTAGCTCTTCTGGGAGCTTTTTGATCAACTTGAGGTGATTTCATATGGCAGATCATCGATTAACTCACCTGGGAACTCACTTGAGAGCTTACATGATAGCTCGCCTTGCCAACTTGCCTTTAGTTTTCCTTGCCAACTTACCTTGAGCTTTCCTTGCCAAGTCACCTTGTGCTCATATGGTAGCACACATCTAAGCTCACCTTATAGATTACAGACAAGCTCACTTTTGAGCTTTCCTGGGAGCTCACCGAGCAGCTCACTTAGGAGCTCAGCTGGGAGCTTGGCAAGCAGCTCGCCTAGATGCTCATTGAGCAGATCAAATTGAGCTTTCCTAGAAACTCACTTGGGAGCTCACCTGATAGCTCCCTTTGTCAGCTCACCTTAACCTCACCCAGGAGCTCACCAAGCATCTCTACTTGACAGTTCACCTTGCCAAGTTGCATGGGAGCTCACCTATCAGCTCGCTTACGAGTTCACCTTGCCAACTCACCTTGAGCTTGTCTGGTAGGTTTCCTTGGATTTCGTCAAGGATCTCACCAAGTAGCTCACTTTTGATATCACCTAACAGCTCGCTTGGCAGCGCACTGAGTAGCTCGCTGAGTAGGTTGACTTGAGCTCACTAAGCAGCTCATCAAGGACCTCACTTGGGAGGTCACAAAGTAGCTCACTTGGGAGCTTGCCTAGAAGCTCACCGAATAGTTCGCCAAGTAGCTCACCTGGGAGCTCTTCTGGGAGCTCACTGATTAGCTCAAGTTGAGATCGCTTGGGAGCCCATTGAGTAACTCACCTGGGATCTCACCTAATAGCTCACCTTTCCAGCTCACATTGAGCTCAACTTACTAACTCACCTTCAGCTCATCTAGTAGCTCAGATGTAAGCTCACCTTAGAGATTTTTGAGAAGCTTACCTTTGAGCTCACCTAGGAGCTCACTGAGTAGCTCACCTAGGAGCTCAGCCGGGATCTCAGCAAGCAGTTCACCCTAAAACTCACCTAGGATCTCACTTGATAGCTTTCCTTGCTAACTCACATAGGAGCTCACCTATCGGCTTGCATTACTAGCTCGCTTTGAGCTCAGTGAGGAGCTCACCTTTCCAGCTCACCTTTAGCTTGTCTGGTAGTTCACCTTAGAGTTTTAAGTGTAGCTCACTAAGTATCTCTCCTAGGATCTCACTGAGTAACTCATCTAGTAGGTTGATTTGAGCTCACTTGTGAGCTCATCGAGTAGCTAGCTAGGAACCTCTCGTAGGATCTCACCAAGTAGCTCACTTCAGAGCTCACCTAGTAGTTCACCAAATGGCTCGCTAAGTAGCTCACCTAGGAGCTCTTCTGGGAGCTCACCGATCAGCTTGAGTTGAGCTCACCCAAGAGCTCATCGATTTACTCACCTGGGAACTAACGTGGGAGCTCACCTGATAACTCACCTTGCCAACTTACCTTGAGCTCACCTTGCCAACTCATCTTGAGCTCACCTTGCCAACTCACCTTGTGCTCATCTGGTAGCTCACATATAATCTCACCTTAGAGATTGAGGACAAGCTCACCTTTGAGCTCTCCTACGAGCTCACCTAGTAGTTCACCTAGGAGATCAGTTGGGAACTCACTAAGAAGCTCACCCAGGTGCTCGTTGAGTAGCTCAATTTGAGCTTGATCGAAAACTCACCTGGGAGCTCACTGAGCAACTCAACTTGAGCTCCCCTAGGAGCTCTTCAAGTAGCTCACTTAAAAACTCAAATAGGAGCTCACCTAATAGCTCACCTTACCAAATCACATGGGAACTCACCTATCAGCTCCCCTTGTCAGCTCGCCTTGAGCTCGCTAAGGATTTCACCTTGCCAACTCACCTTAAGCTCATCTAGTAGCTCACCTCAGAGTTCGTCAAGTAGCTCACCAAGTAGCTCACCTAAGAGCTAACCTAATAGCTCATCTGGGAACTCACCGAGTAGCTCACCAAGTAGGTTAACTTGAGCTCACTTGTGAGCTCACTAAGCACCTCACTAGAGACCTCACCTAGGAGCTCACTAAGTAGCTTGCCTAGGAGCTCACCTAGTAGCTCACCTAGGAGCTCACTGAATAACTCGGTAAGTAGGTCACCTGGGAGCTCTTCTAGGAACTCATCTATCAGCTCGACTTGAGCTCACCCGGGAGCTCATCGAGTAACTCATGTGGAAACTTACCTAGTAGCTCACCTAACAGCTCGTATTACCAACTCGTATTGAGCTCACCTTGTCAACTCACCTTGAGCTCACCTTGTCAACTCATCTTGATCTCATCTGATAGCTCACATGTAAGCTCACCTTAGAGATTACCGACATACTCACATTTAAGCTCACCTGGAAGCTCACCGAGTAGCTCACCCAGGAGCTCAGCTCAGAGCTTGGGAAACAACTCACCTAGGATCTCGTCAAGTTGCTTGACTTGAGCTTTCCCTAAAACTTACCTAGGAGCTCACCCAAAAACTCATCTAGGAACTTGTTAAGTAGCTTTCCTAAAAAATCACATGAGAGCTTACCTGACAGCTCAATTTGCCAACTCGTATTGAATCTCACCTATTAGCTCACCGAGGAGCTCGCTAGGGACCTCACCTAGGAACTCACCTAGTAACTCACTGAACAACTCACCAAGTAGCCCACTTGGGAGCTCTTCTGAGAGCTTTCTGATCAACTCGAGTTGAGCTCACCTGGAACCTCATTGATTAACTCACCTAAGAACTCACCTGGGAGCTCACCTGATAGCTCACCTTGCCAACTCACATTTAGCTCACCTTGCCAACTCACCTTAAGCTCACCTTACCAACTCACCTTGAGCTCATCTTATAGCTTGCATGTAAGTTCATCTCAGAGATTACCGATAAGCTCACCTTTGAGCTTGCCTAGGATTTCACCGACCAGCTCACCTAGGAGCTTTTTTGGGAGCTCAGCAAGTAGGTTTCCCATGAGATCATCAAGTAGCTCAACTTGAGCATACCAAGAACCTTTCCTGATAGCTCACCTTGCCAGCTCACCTGGGAGCTCACCTTACAAGCTTATCGAGTAGCTTTACTTGACCTTTCCTGGGAGCTCAACAAGAATCTCACTGAAAAACTTACATGAGAGATCACCTGACAGCTCACTTTTCTAACTCTCATGGGAGCTCGCATATCAGCTCACCTTGAGTTCGATGAGTAACTCACCTTGCCAACTCACCTTAAGCTCTCCTGGGAGCTCCCCTGATAGGTCACCTTACCAACATGCCTTGAGCTTGCCTTGCCAAATCACTTTGAGCTCATATGGTAGCTCGCATGTAATGTAACATCCTCATTTTAGACAATAGAACAAGTCAATTTTTTTTTTTTTGATAATTGCATACTGGTTCTAAATACATAATTTAGAACTCACAATTCAAATAACCATTTATATAACAGACAACCATATGCAGCTGTAATGACTCGGAATACCTCCGATCTATTCATTCCATGACTCGGTAATCTACCGATCTATTCATGAGTAAAAAGCGTTAGTGTTTTTATTTAACACAACACTCTGGCGGTTCTCTTCCCTAATCTGGGATTCAGAATGCTCTGTCCAAGGAATCTAACTGAATAACTGTTACCATTATTCATCGGCATCTCATCCCTTAGACTAGGTGAATTAGGACAACGCAATCAGCAGCTTGCGATACTTTGGCCAAAGATTTGAAACATACTGTTCATGTCTCGTATTCCTTAACGGCATACTCGTCAATCTGGAATACGTCCTTCACCCCATTCATATGTTATATAGAATGTCTTATACTGACTACTGTCAGTCCTTCCTTTCACAGCTGAATCACTCGGAGGCAGATTAACAAGGTGATAATGTTATATGGATGCCCACAGAGGATTAGGGATATGATGACATACTGGTTCAACCTTGCAGTTCAATCAGTGTGTCATGATACCCCAAATCTCCGAGGCAGTCTTATAACATGGCCACGTTCTTAATCGGTCCCAAGGTAACTCGTGCGAAATCAAGTGTAAATCTTAGCGATCAATGCAAAGGGTGTCGCCATAAGTCACCTGCATTGTTGTAACTTCGAGAAGATCCTAATCTTCTCGGAGGTACAGCCCTGCAGTCCGACTTTATGTCGTCATCCTTTAAATCCGCCTCGAGAAGATCTACCCAAAAACAAGCGTTACGCACTAGAGATTAAATTACTTTTAAAGACTTTTCCCTAAGGTTAGCCTTTCCAAATCCCTGGATTCTTTGTCTTAAGACGACCCTCCTCTAAAAGACTCATTACTGGTAGAGGTATTACGGTCACGCTCTCATCAAGGAGTCATTAGAATACACCTGATTCCAAAGCAACAGAACGGGACAATATCTCATAACCAATGCTTGAGAAAGCCATCTGATCTCCATTGATTACCTATCAGTTCTCTTAACTGAATTTGTATCATACTTTTTAGTTTAAAGATATAAATGATTTAGAATCCAATTTACTATTGTCCTGTTATACTTAGGACTAGGGATTAGTAATTCAATCCAACTTGTTTAGCGTTATCTTTTAGGCTCAATTTTAACCTATCCTCTAGAGAGACAATAATTAAATTACAATATTGCTTTTGCCAGAACAAATTAGAACTACTAAATACTCATAAGAATTTAATCTAATTACTTACAAGCTTTCATTGTTAATCACAAAAGCATCCATATTATACAAGGATAACTATGCCCCTTCGTTACATAAACCGAAGAAGTTCATCCTTCAGAATAGAATACAACACATAAGTATCAAACACTTATTTTCATTCCTTTCGAAACTCGTACAATTACATTTTATGCAACAGCATGCTTGATATAATGCTACGGAAAAGAAACATCTTTTCACATATAGTACATCTATAAAATCAAGCTGTAATTCATTATAAGTCAAATAAACTATCAGATCAGCCTGCCAGATCTGCATTGTTTTTACCTCTTACGGCAACCATCTGCAAAAGTAGTCAACATGAGTCAGTTCAATGAACTGAGCATGATAAGCACTAACATTTAAAACAATTGCAATCCATCAATTGTTTTCATTAAACACCCTGTTTAATGAGATCTGATATTCACATAAGTAAACATAATCAGACTATGCCCTTGTAACACAAAATGATTACAATTATGTAACTCTATCATTGTTACTAATAGTCTTAATCACTTTCTAATATTTCATCAAATATTAAGAAACAAGGAACGAAAGTACACAACAATCATTAAATCCAAAATCACAACTTTGGTCAGATTATTTCATTCTCCAAAAAAAAGAAATATCATAACAATTCGGGATTCCACCAATACGTTACAAACAATGTCCCACAGCCAGTCAATTATCAATACTATTAAAATAAAGGAAGAGAAAGAACCAAACCATTCATACTTCCTTTCACATAAGTTCATCACTGTACTGCCTTCACATATGAAAACATTCAACCAGTATAAAAATGAACAAGTTAGACAAGCCGCAAGCAAGATCACTGTTCTAAATCGCGAAAATAGAAACTCAGCAAAACTCCTGTACAGCAACTAACACATCAATAATTCATGTAACAACCTTAAGCCCAATGCTAGTTCCTTTAACACAGTAAGGCATTGACACAAGTTGAAAACAAGAACTACAAGCGTATCGCTGAAAACAACAACCTTATTGCATCAACAATCAAAGGTTTCCCAAAGGACTATGCTATGTTGCTCACACAGTATTTCCAAATCATGCACAGTCAAATCGGACAGTTTATTTGGAATAGAACATAGCATACATATTCTTGCTCAGTCAAAATCGGACTGAAGTAAAAGAAAGGAATTCAGCCAACGATCCTTACCTTGCCGCATGCAAGTCTTGGAGTGATATTCGCGACTTACCCAAACAAGGTAGAACACGAAACGGTCATCCATTCTCAAGGACCTCAAAAGTAACAAAGACAGTCCAAGGTCAAGCTCAAAAAGAGACAGAAGTTCTAGTTACCTTTCCGGAATTCCAATGATTCAAACGGAGGGTAACAATTCAAGCAAATGCATATGAATTCATACTGATGTTCATCAACGAAGCATAATAAGAATCAGACAGCAATAGATTAATCTCTGATTTCAAACCAAGAACCCGACTGAACTCTGCCAACCTTTTTACACAAATTTGCTACAGGTTGAAAGATGTACATGTCCACCTAAGAATCTGTACCTCAAAATCCCTGAAACACGAAGGAATTTCAAATTTCGCAATAACAAAATCGAAATCCATCTTACTCCATGTTAGTACGCCTTCACTTTTGGGACAATCCATCGATGGACTGTGACATGTTCTTAAGCCTCAAAAATAAAATGGATCATGCAGTTCTACATCTATCAGAGTCTTCCATGCCACAATCAGATTACATCTATAAATTCATTCACAAAAATCAAGTCATGTTCAATCAATGGTGTTTGCACTCTATCTACCTCCATGGTACCTACAGCATCGTCCTCTGCAATTGGTTGTCACTACATCACGTATAGTACCACTCTAGTGTGCCAACACCTCTAGCACCTATAAGTGAAACAAATCGAATACTCCTAGCTTCACCTGCTCACAGGGCATGACCTACTGAGCTTATTTCTCTACTAATCCAATACATCATTCTCATAGCCCATTACTAATAACAGATGCCTACATCTAGATGTAGGTCACCATCCTTGTATTTATTCCAAATGTACAGTAGTCCATCACCACCATGTTCTCCTTCACATCATGTCTCCATCACCTACATCCATTTTTCACAAAACTGTGATGGCCACAATTCTACTCATCCAGTCACAAGATAGCATATACGACTTCACTCACCTGACTCAACTGAGTCTATACAACATATAGTCACCACTCTGTAGAGCTATAATTACACACCTTCATCTCCACCATCATCAGGTGGAGGTTCTCCACTATTTCACTTTTATCAAGGATAATGCACACTTCCGATCGGTCGAAAAAGACTTGGGGGACACTCACATTTATCCTCTCCCAAGCCTATAGCATTGAACACAAGTCTTATCCCAAGAGGCATCATTAAACACAGTCACACCTAGTTCTTTACAGAGTTCCCAACATATAGCGACCATTTATTAAACAATCTTCCTGCATTCATCGCACTTCATTCATACTATGATTCAATAACTTGAACTATTGACCAGGAATCACTACACGTACAGTGGTCTATACTTCACACAGGTATATTCTACAGGGCTATACACACCACACATTATCGATACCCTTGACCCTTATCACACATACCTCACATGCATAAGACACATGAAGAATACACATATCAAATAGAGTCGAAGTTCGATTTCAATCACACTACCCAGCATTAGGACATCTCACAAATCGAACCACATGTTCTACACATTTGACAGAAATCTTATTACATCATCTATCACAAATTTTACATGTTAATCATCATAAAACATATTCACACTACAGTCTGTTCTTACATCTACTTTTAGGTGTTGCAAAACAGCAAGATACCTAATGACGCCCTCTAGGGCCAATGCATTCATACTGGATTGCTGAGGGTCTCATTTCAAAAGTGAACCTCAGGAAGAGCATCACACCTACATCATTCTACAAGTTGATCTTCCACGATGAAGCAATCAATAAATATTTTTAATGACTTCTATACGACATTTATATCTTCCATCACAGAGAAAAGAGCTATGACATTTCGTACATGCCATACAACTTTAAGAGATACATCATCATGATTTCTATCATTTCACTCAGTAAATTTCATGATACCGAAACTTTAGGCTACAAGCCAAACACGCTTTCTAATCATTCAACCCATACATGCCTTCTCGCGAGTTCCATAGCTCGACTTTGGAGAGTATTGAATGCCAATCACTCTTTCTATCATTTCCATCTATATAATTCATGATATACACCTTGACCGCTACAATTGGCGATCAGTGCTTTCTATCAATTTCCAGTCCATATTTCATGACTATAAGCAATTGCTAAATCATGCGAAAAATCTAGCCAACTCATCAATTTTACTTTTTTGACCTGTCAATCCTACACCCTTATCCCTTACACCTATTTCCATAGAAAACACCATCTTTCTTCTGCCACACATAATTCAGACCATTTCCTAATGATGCACTCTCAAAGTTTATGGTTAGTATTCTTAGACTAGAGTTGATGCGGTAATGCCCACACTAAATGAAACTCATTGTATACGTTCACATCCACTCGGAGGGATATTAACTACTAGCCTAGGTCTAGGTTAGACTTTACATTCCAATCTGCCTCATCCTACATCAGGTACTACATATCTTAGGTTGCATTTAATCTTGCTTACTTATTCAGTTTGGTACATCGTACACTTTATTACACATGCTAGATAGATATCTTGTATGTATTTATGCTTTATCATACACACATGCACGTTCAGCTTCCGATCTTCTACAGAATTGTATGATCAACGAATTATTACCTGGTCTACAATCGAGACCATTACATGATATACATGGATGCTTGGCGTAGTACCGTAGTAATAGTCCCATAGATCAGCCTCGTAGGGGTAATCCACTTTCCTAGCATTACATGTGCTATTATTTCCATACCTTGTTTCATAAAAAACTGTTCAAGTTTCTATGATATAATTTACACACATTGACATACTTTTTTAGCTTTACTTGGATCAATGCTCCACGGGTGCTTCATGTGCAACATTTGTTATACAGGGATAATTTCTTCCATGATTCATTCCGTTATCAGATTAATCTTCAGACATTGTATGTTATTTTTTTCAAAGAGTCTATTCATATTTTGACCTCAGTCAAGATCTGCACACTCTGTCAAGAAATTACGACCACATATCAAGCCTTGATTGTCTTGTGACATTGTGAGTAATGTCTCATCCTTTTCCAACCCACTTTATATGGTCTACTTTTTCTTCAACTTGTGTCTTAGCTTATACATTGTTTGTGTAAGCTTACATTTCATATTTTACATGAGTGTTTATCTCTTCTTGTACTAACACTTATTTTCCCTAGTTACTAATTTTTTGTGTGTTCCTTGGTTTCATACCAACTTATTATTTTTCCTTCCAACTTGCAGGGCACAATTTCAGCACATTGGTGGGTCCTCTTTTGGGCCACGAAATGCACCCTAAATCCAGGGGGGGGGGGGGGGGGCATAATATGGGTCAATCAGTTCACCCCATACAACATTATACACAACACAACACAGTACCAATACAACATTGTTTTTAGTTATTTTCCCTAAACAAGGCTTCCCCATGGTCATCAAACTTGGGTCCTTAAGCACATCTTCCTTTCCTAGATTCCTGAAACTAGGAGGTAATACGACGGTCTTTTGACTAGATGCTCCTTTAAACCAGGAGGAAATACGGAAGTATTTCATAGATGCTTGAGACTAGGGGGTATCCTTACCACAATGATGTGGTAGTTTAACGGTCGTATGGGTCTCATAGAACTGTCATACACAATGATCTTTACATGGAAGATAATCCTTAGCACATGGCCGCTTCTATTGGACAAGGATCTGTAGTGGTGTTCTTTGACATACTTGGGAAGTAGTTAAAGGCTATGGGGATGACATTCAGACATTAGTTCTCCATATACTTCCATCCATAGGAAACGTTATTCCATGTTACAATGGCAGGAGATTGCCTAAAAAAGGTCGTGCATCGAGATCATCTATAAGCAATCCTTTATTACACCCATTTCCTGGCGATCACGGATCAAAGTGCACATGTTTTCTTTTTCACACTGGGTTCAACATTTTTAGCATAATTTCCTGGACACACTTTTATCATATACACATATATTTGACTAATTGTCAGTTTCTCTGGGGTATAGGTCTGTCCGTAATTGGAAGCGGTCCTTTTGCAACATCGACATCATTAGAGCAAAAAATCACACACATCGACAGGTCTGACATGATAGCAATAGGTACATCATGACATTGCGGGCAAAGCGATGTCAGTGGGCCTCGCAGAGGCTCATTTTTATTCCTTTATTTTTACATTTTCTTCTCCTTCTGAGCATCCATGCTTAGTATGGAATTTTTAATCACTGGCCCATGCTTTTTCTAGTCCACATGGGGACAACGTTTGTCAAGGATCAAAATCTACATGGTTATCAGGCCCATGCATCTCTATCTGCTTTATGTCACCGATCTTTCCACTCACCAACATAAGGTGGGGTAAATGTAGACACATGAAATCATGCACTTTGGGGTAATTATCTAGTCCTAGTTACATACTACTGATCCATATGATGTCCTAAGGACAGAGGTGGAGGTACTGATTAACCCACTTTGGCCATCTTTCTTTTCTTTCTGTTGATACTTTTAGTCTTACACCCTTACTTTTTCAGTCTTCCTTTTTATTCTTTGGAATTGGTCATGTATTGACACCACCGCCCTGTCAATAGGACACCATCGTCAGATGCCACGTCGTCATCACCAAATCTAAAGGGCACCCATGTCCTTGTTGTACTTTAATCAGTCACTTTTGGTTTCCATTTCTATCTATTCTAGCAATCTTAAACTTTTTGGTAGTGAGCCTGAATTCATTCCCAGGGTCATATTTATGAAATGTAAGCAAGGGCCTAATCATATGAAGGACAAATTTATGTGATCATAATAAAGAACCAAACACCATTTTCATTAGCTATCACCACCATAGGGTTGCATCCATCAAGAAGCTCTGGAGATGTTCCATTTTGCATCCATCTAGCTCCAATCAAAAGGGACACAAGGGTTAGTTTGTGCCTACAAAGATCACACTTCATAGGAGGGAATTTAAAAATTAATTCCATGCACACATTTGAGGTACATTCTTTGACATCTAACTACTTGCTCAAGCCTATCCAAAATGTGAATTATCATAATTAGAAAGTTACCTAGGGCACGATTTTCACACACACACACACACACACACACATGACAAAACTAAATTGGGTCTAAGCATGCTTGGAGAATGTAACACTCATTTGTAAGTTCACCATAATGTGACAATTAATGACAGTCCAACCCCTCATTTTACATTCTTTGCTTTTTTAGGATTTGATTTCTATTTTGGCAACTTTTATAGCAAATATTGGTCATTATAGGTTTCTGATGACTTCAATGATCATTGTTGTAAATTTGTAACAATAAAAGATGCTGAGGCATCAAAGAACATCTTGCGACCCTAAGGATCAAATGTAATTGAAAGTTATCTGATACATGTTTTGAGACATGCACCCAGGCACGGCAGAAACTTAGGCCTTCATAGGAAAATCTGGGAAGAAGCCCTTGTCCCTGAGAAACCGCCAGAGATCCCAGTTCCAATTCCTTTTTACCTCTAATATTGTATCATTTTCTAGTAGCTTTCAGTGTGCAATGATTCTCCCTCTCATTTTAGCAAGCTCTGAGATTGCTCTTATAACACTCCACTTGCATATTTCACTACGATTCAACTAAGGCCTTTTACCCTCTCTTTGCAATTAGGGTTTACATGCCACATATGTTTCAGAAGGTTTTCAAATTTGTTTCTAGCTCCATTGTAGTCTATGTTAAAATCTCTCTTGATCAGAAATGGTCACATGGATTCCAACGCGGGAGTGTCGCGCCTGGATACGGTGTGTGCCCAACAGCTTCTGGGTTTTACAAGTTATCAGCGGGGTTTCTTTCTTGAAAACTTGGATTTTTTTGGCTTTTGGGAAAAAATTCACATTACCCCACCAACTCCATAGGAGGAAACGTGGTCATGTTATTATCCAAGTGTGGGGATGGAAGGTGGGCGGGGAACTTAGGCAATTTTTAGCCTTTTTGGCGAAAAGGGAGAAAAGTTGAAGAAAAGCCCATGGGTTTGCAATAGAGCAATGGGTGGACACATGGCAGGAATAGAAGGAAGTGCGGGTCGGTGGGGGTAACGGGGAAATTGTTCCTATATTTGCAAAAACCTTAGAGCAACAAAATAAGCCGCAGGTCTGAATGAAGCAAAGGAAATCACATTGCGGGCAAAGCGAGTCCGTGGGCCAGCAGAGGTAAAAGGGAATTTTCTCCCTTCTGAGAAAAATACGTAGTATGGAAATTTTCAAGCCACTGTCCCATGAACGAATCCACATGGGGACACGTGTCCAAGGACTAAATCAGCGGGTGCTGGCCCATGAGGAAAAGTTGAAAATTTCCCTTAGCAAAAAAAAGGGTCAAAACATGAAATGAGCCCATGGGATTTTAGCAATAAAGAGGATGACACGTGTCAAGGACAGAGGTGGAGGTACGTGCCCACGGGGAAATTTGAAAAATTTCCACAAATCCAAGAAGGGTGGCAATGGGGAATTGAAATCATTTCATAGACCCTACTCATATCCACGTGTCCATCACCAAATTTAAAAGGGCAGCCAAGGCAGAGTGACAAGAGAAAGGAAGTTTGGTTGGGGTGTGGGGGGCTGGGGAGGAATGGTTCTAGGTAAGGGGTGAAGGGAACGGGGTTTGAGAAAGGTGCAAGAGTGGTCGAAAACGTAAACAGGGACCTAGTAGGGAGGAGGGGAGGGGGGCAGGAATAAAGGCAAGTTGGATTGGCGTGAAGAAGAGGGAATTATCTAGCGATTGGAAAAAATGACGTAATGGGAGCGGGCGAGTGGAGGTCAGAGAAAAAGTCATTTTTTTTCCATTTTTCAAAAAATGTTAAACGTCAAAAAGTGAGCCTGAATTATTCCCAATCATATTTTGACATGTGGAGGGCCTAATTGAAGGAGCAAGAGCACATCAAGGGCAAATATACATTTTCATTTTCTGGCCACCATTTGTTCTCCAGAAGCTTGGAGATTGAATTTTGTCATCAATTTTGATTGAATTTTTAGTGAATTTGTTTCCTTTGTGCCTCAAGATCAGATGCAAGTGGTTTTAATAATTAATTTGCAAATTTGAGGTGTTTTTTGAATAAATTTTTACTCAAGCCTATCTAAAAATGTGAAATAATCAAATTATGGAAAGTTACAAATCAATTTGGAATGATAAGGAGAAGATTAAATAAAAGGGGTCGGCATGCTTTGGGAAGGGGGAAAAAATGAAAACCTCCCCCTAATGGATAATTATGAGATTGTAATTCTTTGCCATTTAAGAACCCTGGCAAACTTTTGTTGCAAATTTGGTAAATGTCCCTATCTGCGAATCATGTTGGAATTAGTGGTGGTAACAAACTTGATCTGGGGGGGTGGCATATTATTTTCTTGGGAAGTGTGACAGGATCATCATGTAATTGGAAAGTTATTATACATGTTTGAGATGCAGCTGCGCGTGGGGCGGGAGAAACTTAGAATGGGCGGCTGTGTGGCGGGGGGGGGTGGGGGACAATCTGAAAAGCCCATTCTCTGTAACCCGCCTGAGACACCAATTTCTAAATTCTTTTTAAACAGTCAAATTTGTATCATGTGTTAGGGGTCTGGGTTCAGTTGTTAATCCATCAACAAGAAACAAGCTCTGAGATTGTATCTATAAAACACTCCCTTGCTAATAATCTTTTTGTCCTTCTAGATATTTTTGGTTGTCCTTGGCAAAATTTACATGCACATATGTTTCAGATGTTTTCAATTTGTGTTTTATCTCCTATTGTGTCTTATGTTTAAAATCTCTCTTATCATACATGGTCTTCAGTTATGTTGATATTTAGTGGCATCTTCAATATCACAAATGCAGAGAGCTTTCATTCATCTGATAAAAGATAAACAGATTTAAAATCACTTACCTTACCCTTGAATTTAGAGATTGTTGTAAACCTTTTTGGGTGTCGACCTTAGGTCATGATAAAATAAAAGAGATTTCTGGAATGCTTTGGTTGGTTACACATCATCTGCTTCAAGATTTTGTGGCAGGTTTTCAAATATTATGTGAAACTACATTCGCGGGCCTCCATTTGGGGCCCATATCCTGGTTAAAGGAGTAGCCTTACCCCTTTGAAGCATTTTTTTTAGGTTACATATTCTTCAGAAGGTCCTCCAAGAATTTGGGTACAATTCTAGTTAGATCTTGTCTAGAAAATCTCCCATCCCACCAAAATTTATTCAGAATAACTTTCCTACTCCCCACTACCCTCATTGCTTGTTGTCAACAAAATAATCTAAGTACCTCTACAAAAATTTCCCCCAAAGCAATCGAGATCATACCATGTCTCTAATGGCAATAGCCTCAACCTTAATCGTGAATCAGTTCCATATTATTTTTAGGTTTGCCAACTCTGTTTATTGAATAATGAAAATGATCATGTGTGTCCAAAGGGCCGCAAAACCATCTCCATACCACTATGCCATTATATAAGGATCTCTCCACCTCCTTCACAAAACAGAGGCTGCCATTAGGTGCTCTTACCTGGTTTTGAAAAGGCACACAACATAAATTAGTTAGGATAGATAAAATCCTTTTTGCTTGAAGTGCATCCACTCTCCATAAATCTGAGTGCCAGTTAGATCATCTCCCAACTACAAAATGACATACACAATAATATACGTACGTTCAAGCTTCATGCCATATTTCTGAGGCTTCTCAGATTGAAAAGGAGAACAAATTTGGGTACCAACAATCTCCTTGTCATAATCCAAGCTATTAGGGGGAATATTAGCATGCAGGATCTTATTTCCATTCTCAATACCTACGCGCAGAGTGTTTCCATTTTTTTAATTCCCTAGTAATGGAATAGCATTATCCTAGTGAAAAAATTTTGTATACTTCCTTCAAGTCGTCAATATCCGATTGGATCATCTATGTTCCCTTCTTCTATTCCATCTTTTGTGATTACTCTTTTAAAGACTATATTTCACCCTGAATATTTCTAATTTCCTCCATGGTTTCCTGATAAACCTCCTTCTGATGCACAGGATTTGGGCACTCTCATGCAACACGTCCTCCTTAGTGATGGTAGGCTTCTGGTGTAATGCTTCTCTGGCA